>CAMZMU010000110.1:20929269-22231272 GCA_947311845.1 Poa pratensis
AGCGTGTTACCTACAGGTTCGATAAGTGTAGCTATAATTAGATGTTTCATCTAATCACCGGACAGGGTCAGGTACATGGGCTACCTTAATAACTGCTACCGTTATGCGAATGACACTCTGTTGAACCTGTTGATTATTAATTCGTCATTCCCATTACTCACGATACTGAAATTACCCGAGATAAAGTATTCCAGATATTTCCATGAATCAATCCCTGATTCACTATATCTCTGTCTATCTCGTTACCGGTAAGTTTCCTTTTCTCGTTCCGTAATCCGATATCCCACATGATGTAACTTCATTATGCATTGTCTGCAGAACATATTGGACATCATACATACCGAGTGGGCCCTGGAAGTATCTCTCTTTGACAGAGGAGTAATTTCCCATCTTGGAACATTAGGATATATGCACACCTTGGTAATCACCCAGTGACTGCCATTTTGCCACCCAGTTATGGCCGTGGTTTTGACAGTACCAAAGTAATTCTTCCAGTATACACAACCCTAATAAACCGCATGGTCTAAGGACATGTCATATAATAACCATCTGCGATATTGCACTAAGGACAAAAAGACACTTTGGAATCTTACATAGCATATCAACGATTTGGGTCTACCCAGCCATATTGTTTCCACCAACAATATGCCACTCATTGATGCTGACATAAACAATGTCCCAGACCAGGAAAACGTGGTCTCTAGCAATCAACGAATTAGTCTAAAAGGCAAGACTAGGGTATACTTTATTCTGTCATATCTCTACACGTGCGAGTGAGTTTTCCTCTGAATCACATATTCAGGAGTCACCGCAGTTATAGCATAGAATCATGAAGCATAATTATGAATCAGATGTTAAACTTTATTGCCTTTTGGGCATACATCAACATTTGAACCCTAAATATCTAAGTCATCGAAGCGGCCCTGGGTGAATCCTTGGCATCGCCTCCTTTGTATGTTGGACAATCGTAGTGCCATGCGACATAAATGGTACTCTAACCCAGTAAGCCATGATGAAGAGATATCTTCGCTTTCCCAACTGAAGTTACCGCTCTACGACTCATCATTTTGAACACATCAAGACGAAAAAGGAACACTTGAATTGATGTGTTGCCATAGGCAGAGGCGATGGCCTAGTAGAGCTACGCTTTCCATATGGTTGGCGGCCAAGCGCAAGGGCCACCCTAGGGCTTATTTTGGGCGTATCCGCGTATTCTTCGAGGGTAGGCCTATATGGTCCCAAACGGCTCCCTCGCTACCTGTCTACCTTACTATTTTATAGATGATAATTATAAATATTTGTTGTGTTTGGTAAACATATAGTTGCGAAGAAATACTTTTATGATTACCTTCTCCATTTAAGGTTGTTATAACACTAGGTGTATCATTTTTAATTGAATAGAGCCCACCACTAGATATTACATTGATAAATTATAAACCCAGTCAACCATATCAATCCTAGATCGAACTTCTGAGCCGCGAGGGCCCTTGATGACTCATTGGCATCGCCTCCTTGGTCCATTAGACAATGCTAGCATCATGTTACATCAATGGCATTCCAACCTAGCAAACCATGATAAAGAGGTAGTTCGCTTTCCCGACTGAAGGTGGCCCTGGTGACTCATCATCCGACAATGCAAGAAGAAGAAGCAACACCGGAGTTTATGCGATGGCATATGAGGAGGGCGACCCTTTCAATGAAGAGGATATCCTCGAATTACTCTTGTGGCGGTGATGGAATAGCTGCAACGAGCTCGCCTTATGGGTGACGTCGGACAAGCACATGGATAACCTTAGGTCTTTTTTGTTGGAAATATGCCCTAGAGGCAATAATAAAAATGTTATTATCATAATTTCCGTGTTCATGATATATGTTTATTTTCCATGCTACAATTGTACTAACCGGAAACATAGTACTTGTGTGGTTGCATAAACAACACCGCGTCCCTAGTAAGCCTCTACTAGACTAGCTCGTTAATTAATGATGGTTATGGCTTCCTAACCATGAACATGAGTTATTAATTTATTAACGGGGTCATGTCATTAGAAGAATGGCGTGATGGATAGACCCAACTAAGCATAACAATATTGATCGTTTCATTAAGTTTATATTGTCGTGCCTTTTATTGTCAAGTATCTTGTTTCTTAGACCATGAGATCATGTTATTCCCGGCCTCCCGGGTACCGGAAGAATACTTTGGGGACATCAACCATCGCTTCGAGACTGGGTGATCATAAAGGTGTCTTACGGGTATCTCGGAAAGTACTTGTTGAATTACATGAATCGAGACTGGGATTTGTCCCTCCGTGTTTCAGAGAGATATACTCTGGTCCCACTTGGTAACACTTGCAAGCACGTGACTAATGAGTTAGTCACAGAGAATGTTGTATTACAGAATGAGTAAAGAGTACTTACAGGTAACGAGATTGAACTAGGTATAGTGATACCGACGATCAAATCTCGTGTAAGTAAAATATCTCGTGAAAGATAATTGTATACAGATTATAGTAGTCCACGACATAGTGGTTCAACGATAAAGATCTTCATTGAATGTGTGGGAGTCACTATGGATATCCTGGTCCCTCTAATGGTCATTGATCGGAGAGGTGTCTCGATCATGTCTGCACATTCTCGAACCCGTAGGGTCACACACTTAACGTTCGGTAACGCTAAAGTAGCTCTGGGATAAATTTATTAAGGTGCCCGAATATTGTTCGAAGTCTCGAATCGAATGAAATCCTAAACATCACGAGGAGCCCCGAAAGAGTTTGGAGGTAAAGTTTTATATATGGCAAGTTCATTTTAGGGTTCCGGAAAAGTTCAGTATTTTTTCGGTAGTGTCGAAATGTTCTAGGGTTCCGAAAGGTCCCACTGTGGGGCCCACCTATCCCGGACGACCAAGGGTGGCCCACTGGTCCATGTGACCAGCCCTCCTTGGTCCGTGTGGCCAATCAATGGGCAACCCTTAAATAAGGGGTTACCACTCTTGAAAGAGGGGGTTACTACCATTTAAAGGAGATGTGGTTACCACTCTTTAAAGAGGGAGTTACTACCTTGGGAAATTAAGTGGCCGCAGCTTCATTGCCTATATAAGAGAAGAGAGAGGCGCACAAAAAGGACACATATGTCGCCTAGAGGTGGGGGGGGGGGGGTGAATAGGCGATTAAAAATCTTACGGTTTAGGCTTGAGTAAATGCGAAATAAAAATAGCGTTTAATTTGTCAAGCACGAAACCTAAACAAGCTAGGTTTAGCTATGTGCACCAACAACATATGCTAAGCAAGATATATAACTTCAAGCTCGATGGCTATCACAAAGTGAATTGTATAAGTAAGAAGCTCGGGTATAGAAATATTGAGGCACTTGGAGACGATGATTTATCCCGAAGTTCACTTCCTAATGGAAGCTAGCCTCCGTTGGAGCGGTGCAGAGTCACAAAATGATCCCGAATAGCCGTCAATGGCACACCATAGTCTCCTTCGTGCCCCACCAATGTGGAGAGCCACGAACCACTATGGAACACTTGAGGGTGGTCACCGAACTCGTACAAGAATGAGGCACACTCCACAACCAAATCAGAGGCTCTGACCAAAGTCCACAGCTCCCTAAGCAACGAGATTCACAAGGCCGGGGTGCGTCTCCACAACTTAATTGGAGGCTCCCGGCTAGTCCCCGTGGCTTCCAAAGCCACAAGAACGACAAAGTTGAGGCACACTCCACAACTCAATTGGAGTCTCCCAACAATCCCACGAGCCACCAAAACTCCGAGATCAACAAGGACCGTTTAGGGCACTCCAAGTACCCAAGAGTAACAAGCTTACCAACTTCACGTTCCACGTATCACCGTGGAGAACTCAAACCGATGCAACTAATGCAATGGGCAAGAACACAAGAATTGCTCAAGTCCTTCACTCTCAAATCCCACCAAAGCAACTAATGCTATGGGGGGAGAAGAGAGGAAGAACAAGGAAGAACACCAAATCCTACAAGATCTAGATCCAAAAGCTTTCCCTCACTTAGAGGAAAGATTGATTGGTGGAATGGTAGATCTAGATCTTCTCTTTCTTTTACCTCTAATTTGAGGCAAGAATCATGGAGAAATAGAGAGAAAGCAAGCTCCAAAAGATCAACAATGGTGGGGGAAAATGAGCTCAAGAGTTGGGGAACCGTTGGGGAAGAAGGCCCCTTAATAGGGTTCACGAAATCTTCCCGTTATGTTCAGGACAGTTTTAGGCTGGAGACTCCGACCTATCTATGGCCTGGGCACTAGAGACGTTCAACAGAGAAATATGAAGTTTTCGGGTCCGAGCCGGAGACTCCGGTGTGTTTACACCGGAGACGCCGGCCTATAAAAAATGGAGAAACTCCTAAAACAAAAACGAATATATCTTGATCATCTAGACTCTGTTTTTGATGTTCTTGGGCTCGTTGGAATCACCACAACGAGCTCTACAAGACCATGCAGAGAAACATCATGGTCCAGCATTGGATGATAAAACCAAATGGTGAAAGGTTTAACCTCTCAATAAAATAACAACCGGTAAAACCTCCAACATAAAAAACCCAACAGGTTTTTCATACAAAATCCGTTTTGGATGAACTTGAGCTTGTTATGAAGATCAAAACAAGCTCCAAAACCCCACATGGAGAAAAGCCAAATAAAAAACAAGAAAGATAATGATGCCAAGTATGCAAAGGTTTGAGCTCTCTCCAACCGATACACTAAAGCTCAATCGAGAGACCCTCTTGATAGAACGATATCTATCCTATAACCCGGTCTTCCAACTAGCACCATGAGACCAGTAAAATAGAAAACCTAACAAGATCATACCTTTGCCTTGTGCATTCCACTTGAGTTAGATGATGACGATCTTGATCTTCTCAAGTGGACCACCTTTCTTGATTGCGCTTTGCTTGGTGAAGACTCATATGTTGGTCCCTCATACTCCAATATGAGAGGCCCCTCTTAGGCACATCTTCACTTGGCCATTAACTCCAAATGGGTGGCAAGCTTCAAGCATGGGATATCTTTGAAATGCTTCTCTTGAACTTGCACTTCTCAAACTTGATAACGACCACCACTTGACGTCATCCTCCATGGGCATACCAAGAGATACTTGATCCCACTTGGTACATCTTGTAGCTTTATGTGTTGATCAATATCTTGATCAACCTTGTATCTTTTCTTCTCTTCATTATATGATGTCTTGAAGATAACAATGAATGATCACATAATCCTTTTCTTCAAGACATACTTGCAATATGCTCAACTCTCACATGACCAATCATCGGATAGCTCCTCGAACAACAGCTTGGTCATCACATACTCTTCTTCTTGATCATATCAAATATATCTATACAACTTGATGATCTTGATGCCAAATACTCCATTATATCATCAATATCTTTATGCCATCAACCTTGAATCCAACATATGGAGTTCATGCATTTCCTATGGACAAACACTACAAGTATAACTCAATGCAACCATTAGTCCATAGAGATTGTCATTAATTACCAAAACCACACATGGGGGCGCCATGCCCTTTCACGCACCATATGTGTCTCATCTCTGCCGCACATCCTCCTATCTCTCGTGCACTACTTGGCGAAGCCCTGCCAGCCAGGGAAACTCTCTACCTATCCACCACCATGCCGTCGTGCTGCTGGAATTGATCCCATCTACTTCTCCCTCTCGTTTACTAGATCAAGAAGAGGGAGATGTCATCGAGCTGTACATGTGCAAGCCTCCGAAGGTGCTGCTCGTTTGTGGTGCTGATCGGATCGAACCTCATCAACAACTTCACCAAGATGCGTTGAAAATAAACGTTCAACGCGCGTGTTCTTCGAGTGTATGATGAACTTCTCTCTCCGTTACTAGCATCTTCTACATTGGATCTTGAGTGTTGCTTCCTCATGTGAGTTTTTGTTTTCTATCGCGCAAACTCCTACATTTTTTTGCATGTAGTCGTGTATATACAAGGGTAGGCATATACTGTTCTCATTGAGTTGAACCAACCACGAGAGACTAGATCCATAAAAATGAACCCTACCAATCACAAATAACACGTGAATCCCCAGCGTGGCCCTTGGTGAATCCTTGATATCGCCTCCTTGGTCCAATGGACATCAATGACGCTCCAACCGTGCAAGCCACTATGCAGAGGTGGCTTTGCTTGCTCGGTTGAAGGTACGGGTCGGTGACTCATCATTCGACTGGGTCGATACACAAAATGAACACCTGAGTTGATTTGTCGTCATAGGAGGATGGCAGCCCATTTAGTGGAGGACACCATGTGATTGCTCTTGTGGATGCCATGGCGTAGCGGATCTGTGTGGTCACCCTATGGGGGCGACGACCAAGTGCAAGGGCAGCCCTCTTTTCCGCACATCAGCGTATGCAGCGGATAGGCATGTATGGGTCCAGAAACTCACTGCCCTTCGCCTAACCATTTTGTTTTGGGATATTTGGAACATAATTAAAATACTTAGTATATTTGGCGATGAAATATTTAGGGACGAATTATTTGAAAGATTATGCCATTCACATTTTAGGGTGTTGTAACACTAGCTTGGTGTGAAGTTTTCGACAAATTGAACTCGCCATGAGAGACTAGATCCACAAATATAAACCCTAGAAATCCCTAACAATATAAAACGGAACATCTGAACTCTTGACACGACCCTTGGTGAATCCTTGGCATATCCTCCTTTGTCCATTGAACAATGCGAGTGCCATGTGACATCAATGGCACTCCAATCCCGCAAGCCATGTTGAAGAGGTGGCTTCGCTTTCCCAGTTGAAGGTACGTAGCGCTCAATGACTCATCCCTTAGCGGCGTTAAGAGGCAAAAGGAACACCTGATTTTATGTGTCGTCGTAAGAGGATGGTGACTGTCTTGGTGGAAGGGGACATCATGCAATTGCTCTTCTGGAGCCGATGACCTTGCGGAGCCACGCTTGCCCTATGGTTGGCGGCCAAGTGCAAGGGCAACCGTAGGGCTTCTTTTGTCCGTATGCTGCAAGCGTAGGCTTATATGGGCACAAACGCCCCCTCCCCACCCTGTCTTACCATTCTATTTTGGCTACATGTGGAAAAATTATTATTTTAAAGCTAGTTTAAAATACGTGGTATGTTGGTGAACAAATATTTGTGAATAAGTGTTTTTTCCCATTTAAGGTTTATATAACACTAGGCACATAGTTTCATTGAATTGAACCCACCCCTAGATATTAGATCGTTAAATTATAAACCGTAGCCAACCCTATCAATCTCAGATCTAATTTGTGGGCCTCGTAGCCATTGGGGACTGCTTGACATCGCCTTGTTGAAGCATTGAATAATACCGGTCTTATGCGACAACAATGGCATTCCAACCCAACAAACCATGTTTAAGAGGTGGTTCGCTTTCCGGTCTAAAGGTGCAAACTCGGTGAATTTTCAGTCGGCAGCGTTGAGACGCAAAAGGAACAAGAACTCGGAAGCCCACCCACTGGCGGAACTTCCGAGGAGCTGTGGGGGGCCGCCCTGCCAGCCCATGAGCACAATTGTAGGCTACCCTTAGAATTTGGTACATATGTCAGTAAAGATTGGCCCATAGCTCATGGCCCCAACCCACCATCTCATGGGCCCCCGTCAGCTACGTAGGCATGGCCGGGACAATAATTAAGCACTGTGGTAAACCTTAGTCTTTAGACAGCTTTGAACAAGCTAGCTAGTGAGTCAGTGACCGAGCCTCAAGCTATGAAGAACCAATTATCCAAAAACTAAGATTAACCCACACGAAAATCTCCAAATCAATAATTGTGACAACACAAACGCAATGGAAACGACTTAGGTAATTGAGGAAGCAAGAGCAAGCTAATTGGCACTTGGCAGTCTAGTCGACGATGAGTTGCTGGAGGTAGTTATCGTAGACGTAGTCGACGAGGATCTTGTACGCCTTCTCGGTGGGGTGGTAGCTGTCCCAGAACAGGTAGTCCTTGACGTCCCCGCACACTGCCGACGTGACGCCGTTGCAGAGCACGGAGACCTCCATCATCCCGGTGCCGCAGCAGCCCAGCGTGGACTCCCTGAACCCGTAGCTCCCGGGCCGCAGCATCATGTCCAGCAAGTACCCGTAGATGTCCATGAGCACCACCCTTGCCCCGGGATACCTGGCCTTGAGCTCCTCCATGCTGTCGCGCATGCCGGCGTTAACCATGGTGGCGATCTCGTTGTGGCCCTCGGAGCAGCCCCTGCGAGGCCGCCGGAGAGCGTGCGCTGGGACGGGACGCAGCCGATGGGCGGCATGGAGATGACGGCGACGCGGCGGGCGCCGGCGGCGAGGAGGCCGTCGAGGAAGGCGGAGGCGTGGGAGACGATGAGGGAGGCGTAGTCGGCGTGGGAGTAGGAGCTCCGCGCGCGCATCGTGAAGTAGGTGTTGGCCACGTCGTCGCTCCCCGCGCACACCGCGAAGACGCCCTTGTTCAGGATGGAGTGGAGGGCGGCCTCGCCGCCGGCGGAGCGCACCTTCTTCTTGTAGTCGTCGAACATGCGGAGCTGGTCGGTCATGGAGATGACGGAGGCCAGCTGGGCCGTGAGCGGGTCGTAGCCCGTGCCGCCGGAGGCGAAGCTGACGCCCGTGAGGATGTCGTGCTTCGTCAGGTTCGGGGACAGGTACGCCGGCAGCAGCTCCTTGAGCCCCAGCTTCGAGGCTGCATTCCATCCATCCAGGCATATTGTTGCATAATATGCAGATACACTCATTAATTCACTCATTCCAGGCAGATGGATGCATACTAACATAGCAGAACAGTTGTGCTACAGTGCAAAAGGGGAAAATATTTCCATGCTCGAACTTACAGTTTATAAGCATGTCATTGGCAGTTCAGTTCAGCAGTATATGAGAAAAAAAAAAACGAGTGACGTATAACGTACCAATGAAGTCGGTGGGTATCCTGCCGTTGCAGAAGCGCCCGGTGGGCCGGTGGTCTTGACCAAAGTCGTGGCCGTAGGGAGGGAAGTTCGCCTTGACGATGGTGCTGATGGCGTTGTTGTTTCCAGGGTCCACGATCGAGTCGCCGAACACCACCAGCGCCGGCGGCACCGTCTTCTTCTTCCTCCCAGTCTGCTTCTGATCCACATGCTTCTTCTTCCTCGTCGTTCCACCTGAAGAGCTTGCACTAGTAGCAGCCTCTCGACTATAGACACTGGTCGCCGTCACAAGCAACAAGAGCGACACCAGCAAGATCTTCATCCTCCTACTTGTTTCACGCCTCACGTCCATTGATCGATCTTCCTACAGATAGAATGCAAGGCAGAGTGTTGTTGGATGATCGACTATTAGGCGAGCAGGAGTAGTGTGCAGTGTAGAGTGAAGTGATGTGTCTGGGAGGGTAGTAGTAGGATTTATGCATGGCTTTCGGTGCATGTAGACAGGCGGCAAGCACCCACATGGCTGGAGTGAATGCGGTGCATCTAATTCACCATCGGTCCAGTACATACACGCGTGCCTTCATTTCCATTCATTGCAATCGCAGTAGAGTCCTTAAATATGACCTGCATACTCCTTCTTTCTTTCTTTCCTCTGGATGGATCTCATCTCACCAATGAAATCAAATGGCCAATGTAGACTGCTGTGCTCAGGTCAAGGACTGATCAAGGTACTGCCTGCTGCCTGCGTGTTGTGTTCCTGTTGGGGAGGTCCTGGCCGTGATCATCGTCGACACAGCTCTGACAATTGCTGCTGCCGGCCGGCCCATGCATGCCCAAGGAGAAAACCCCGCTTTGAATTGCTTCGATGACAAGCGCAGTGAGCTCGCCAGTGCTCAGGCCATCAAGCATCAAGCTGCAACCATGGAGTTCTGGAGACAAATAACATGTCTTCGTACGCGCTAGAGACAAAGCTGTTTTCCTCCCGCCGGTCACTGTCTCTTCCTCCCCGCGAGCGGACGGCTCATGATC
This sequence comes from Poa pratensis, assembly GCA_947311845.1. NCBI lineage: Eukaryota > Viridiplantae > Streptophyta > Magnoliopsida > Poales > Poaceae > Poa > Poa pratensis. Next base: position 20,939,216 of record CAMZMU010000110.1, read on the forward strand.
CTCCAATACGGCCGCGCACTACTAACGCCTAACCGTTCAGCGTAGTATAGATTTTCCAGATCCGTGTATCGGTGTATGTATGCTTTCCCAATTCACTCGATGTGATAATTGGGCCGGCCGGATGCTCGATCGGTGGAGCTTGTAAATGAACGAGGACATGCATGCAGGATCGGTTGGATCGGCGCATCCTTAATCCAGGCTATCTATCGTGTTCCGATCTCATGGTCGAATCGACTCGATATCCCGACTTGACACCACCACCACCACCACTGGCAATAGGTTGTCTAGAGTATTTATGAACGTGTTTGGTTGCTCGCATGATTGTTTGTTCTCCGGCACCAATTGCCCGCCAATGCCTAGTTAGGCTAGAACGCGATCTGGCCATGTTCCGTACTATGTTTGATTGCTCGCATTGTTTTGGTGCTTTTTTTTGTCTGTTGTTTGGTTAGTTTCATGGTTTGAGGTTGATCATATGCAAAATATAGGTGTTTAGATGAGTGCAGATTCTGTGGTCTCCTCACTCCATTTGATCTTACCACTATTTCGAAACACAACCACACTACATATCAGCACATTAACACCAATGAACACATCATCGCACAACATACAAAACATACTTCATACTTAAGCTGGTTCATTAACACCTACATATTTACATCTCAGGTTGATTACCATCAGGCCCTGACACCTCTGACCAAAATATAAGTTTTTTAGGCATTGCATGCCCTGAACAACGGTTAACTTCTTGTGCTTCTGCACAACACTGACATCATCTCTAGCAGAGCCTGTAAAATCGCCAAACCTGTAAAAATCCGACGGGTTTATGGTTTCAGACCAAAAAAATTTATACAGAACATAACCTGTAAAATTTCGCGGACCTATAAACGTTTTTCAGGCCACCGAAAACGCGAGCCTCCGACCTTTATTTCTACCGTTTGGATGCAGTATAAAGGCCACAGACTGGGCGGAATTCTCCGCCCTCTCCCCACGCCGCCGTCCATACCAAAGACTCTAGTCATCGATTTCTCGTGTCTCCAGCAAAATCTCACACAGTCGCTCGAAGATTCACACTCACCATGCTTGAGATGTGGCCGTGCAGGCGAGCGGCAGGGCAAAGCAAACGCCGGAGAGGCTTCCTGCGCTGGCTCGGCGGGGAGCGAAGGCGGTGCCCATGTTGGCTGTTTCGCATCTGCTATTGCATGCTCTTGATCGATCGGCGCCTGCAGGCGGCGCCCGTGCTGGCTGTCCTGCATCTGTTGCTGTCTTCGTGGGGGCGTCATTTTTGGAGAATCTCTTCTGTACTCCGGGTGTTGTCTTCGGTGGTGGTTAGAGTGTTGCTGTAGCGTCTGTTTTTTCACAACGACGGGTCTTTGTTTTCTATTTCTCTCTTTTTTTTCTTACATGTTTGCATCCGTGTTGTCTTTAGACATCTTGTTGGTGCAGAGTCTGCGTGTAATTGATATCTTCGTGATATTAATATATTCCCTTTATTAGAAAAACTTTGTTGTTGCATGCTCCTGATCGATTCGATCGATTCAAGCAGCGACAGGAGCTAGCTAGCTCTTTCATCAATTCGATCGATCATTCCCGCGCCGTAGGATAGCTCAGCGTGTATGTAGGCTAGCTCAACGCGGCGAAGGCAACTAGCTAGCTCCTGGATGGGTCGATTCCCACACTTCATGGCCTGCCTCAGGAAGAAGAAGATGGGATTCTCTTTTTGAAGAATATTTGAGAATATTCCGTTTTACGGTCTATGTTTTCGTCTCTATTCCACTCAGGCAGTTTTTAGGTGCCCTAGAAACATGTTTTCCACGAACTTTTTGACAGAAAAGGCAGTCTGGCCTGCTTTTCATTGAAATTAGAAGGAGTGTACAGGAGTACAAAGTAACGAAAAAGAAAAGACTAAAAAGGAGCTACAAAGTCCTAGGGATGCAGCCATTTGTGATGCAGCCCACAAAAAAGTAGGCTAAGAGATCAGTCTGGTTCCCTAGGTCGTAGGAGCAGGTCAGCAGCTCTAGTTCTCCCTGCGTCACGCCAAAATTTGGCTTCATCAATGATGCTTGCATGCAGCTTGGTAAGCGATTCAGCTTTGTTGTTGAAGATCCTTGAGTTTCTCTCCTTCCAAACAGTCCACCATGCAAGGTGCACTAGGGAACACCAATTCTTCTTAAGTGTTGTTGGCAACTGCCGGCATGTGCACGTTAACCATGACTCCAGGTTATCATCCGCTTGCGTAGGTAGAAGATTGTTGCTGAGTCCAGCAGTGTGAACCAGCTTACCCCATAACCTGGAGATGACAGGGCAGGTGGCGAGGAGGTACAGGGCAGTTTCCTGCTCACTGAGGCAGAAGACGCAAGCCGCGTTGTGAGGCCATCCCTTTCTCTGTAGGCAGTCAGCGGTGTGGCACTTGCCAAGAATTGCTAGCCAACAAAACATACGGCATTTCAATGGCGCCCACGAGCTCCAGATAGTTTCCTTAAAGTTAAATCTGGTGGATCCCTCGAATTGCATGTCATAAGCTGATGTAGCAGAGTATTGCCCATTGGTGGTCCAGCGCCAGGTAACAGAATCAGGTATCTCATGTTGCAGCTGCACATTCTAGACGATATCATGTACGAGAAGGAATTGGCGGAGTGCAATGTCTGGGATGTTGTGCTTGAAGTGTTTCATCCATTTATTGTCGGTGATGGCTTCGGCAACAGCGAGGTTTCGCTTGGTGCAGCATTGAAACAGCTCAGGTGCGATAGTGGCGAGGCTCTGCCCATTGGTCCACGGATCCTTCCAGAAACTGATCTTTTGGCCATCACCGAGGTTGAAAGAAACTGCGGAATTGAACAAGTTTCGAGCATGGTCATCAATACCCATGGGAAGGTCACTAGTCCAAGCCTTATCAGTTTGTGTCCAGGAGTGCCACAGCCATCTGACGCACAATGCCGTGGCCTTGCGCTGCAAGTCAACAATACCAAGGCCACCAAACTCCGGTGGCCTATAGATGGCAGCCCAGCGAACAAGACACCTGCCACCAATGGCCAACTCGTCGTTGCACCAGAGAAAACCTCTACGCAGCTTGTCGATCGCCTTGATTAACCAAGCTGGCGGGTCAATGACGAGGAGCTGGTGGATATGCATAGCAGAGAGCACATGCTTGACTAGCAGCAGCCTAGCATCCAGGGAGAAGTTTCCCTTGTTCCAACCCTTTACTTTGGCAGCAAGTTTGTCGAGATAGGGTTGTAGGTCAGCTTTGCGAAGTCGCTGATCAGAGAGAGGGAGGCCCAGGTAAGTGCATGGGAAGCTTTGTACAGGGCAAGATAATATGGCAGCAAGAGCTGTGACATCCAACTATGAGCAGTGAATCGGCAGAATTGAGCTTTTATCAAAATTTGTAACAAGTCCAGAGGCTTCCCCAAAGCACTGCATGATTTGTTTGACCAATTGCAGCTCTTGTTGATCAGGTTCAGTGAAAATTACCACGTCATCTGCGTATAGGGAGATGCGGTTCTTTGCTTGCAAGTATCTGTTTGTTTTCAGTGCTCCAATCCTGTCTGCCATAGCAAACAAAGCGGCAATGACATCAGTGGCAATGACAAATAGCTGCGGGGAAAGAGGGTCACCCTGCCGGAGACCCCTGCGGTGATATATGCGCTGAGAGAATACTCCGTTGACATTGATCTTCCGCGAATTGAAAACCGCGTTTTCAGTTCACTGGGATATGGTTACTGCTAGAGATGCTCTAACAGGGGTATCCCACATGCCACTGATCAAAATGCATCCCACATCACTTCATCACCTATATACACACTAAGTTACTAACCAAGCTAGAGTTAGTCGTGGTTAGGGCAGTTGTACGACCTCAGTGTGGAGGTGGAGCTTCTATGGATCGTCATATGGAAGCCTGTGGCATGAAGTTCACAATTTTGTGGTAGACCTCCAGGTTGTACTTCTAGGTCGCACTTTAGGATGACGTTAGGCCAAATACCAAGTTCTTCGAAACAGTCGTTGCCAAAAAAGAAGGCGTGTGTTTAAGTTGTTTGGACAACAGCTGCGAACCCCATTTCATCACAATGGGAAGAAGTCACTCTACCCTAGTTTCCCAAGTTTCTCCACTTAAAAATGAATGGTATACGAAAACCTAAAAGAGAGCACGAGCTACATGGAGCTTAGAAAATTCAAAATCTTTATTTTTTGCTTCAATATTTTTAGAAAGAGTGTACAAGTAAATATAGATGTATACCATGCATGTATAAAGTTTCCAAAATTTAGGCTTTCACCCTTGGCCTACACAAAAAGATACAAATGTCAAGACAAAAAAATGAGTTTTCTAGTGACTATTTAGAGGCAGTGATTTCTTGCATTTACATAGAAATCTTCTTCGTGTATTTGTATTATAAAATCAGATTTTTTTAAAAAAACTTCAACCTAGTATTATTTAAATTTTAAAAGGGCTCCATATCGCTGCAATCAGGGGTATATCTCTTTGCCCCCACAATTTAATTGCAATTGCAGTAGATGTTGGCTAGCTTAAATATGACCTGCATGGCTGCACATGCATATGCGTGCTGTCATTTCGTTCTTTCTTTCTGAATCGATCTCACCAATGAAATCAAATAGACACTGTAGTTATAGACTGCTGTGCTCAGGTCGTAAAGGTCTGCCTTTTGCCTGCGTGTTGTGTTCTTATTGGGGAGGTCCTGACTGTGACCGTCGGCACTGTTCTAGCAAATGCTGATGCCGGCCGGCCCATGCATGCACTGGTGCGTATCTTAGGGCATCTCCAGCCGTTCGGCCCCCAGGCCGAAAAACGGCGTCTTTTTGGACGGTCTGAGGGAGCGCCGGCGCAATTCGGGCTCCTGGGTTCGGTGTTTTCCTAGCCGTCCTCAAACCCAGACTTGGGCCGATAAATTCAAAACAAAAAACCAATTGGCGAAATTCATCGAACACGTTAAACTTAGGCGAAATTCATACTATATAGGCAAATTTCGCATTGTTCATTACATAATACAAACATAAAACTTAAATTTAAACTAAAACACGGCGATCTACATGCCCAGCTGGCTGTAGAACGCCGTGTAGTCGCCGCCGTCGTCGTCGTCGTCGCTCGGCGCGCCGCCGCCGAAGGTGCTCGGCCCCGCCTCGTCGTTGTTGGCGCCGGCGCCGAACCACCCTCCGTCGTCGTCCCTGTCGTCGAGGACGATCACCTCGCCGCTCGCCTGACGAGGTGGAGTAGGAGGCCGGCGTGCGGCGGCCTGGCGACGGCAGTTGGCCGCTGCCTCGTCGAGGAGGCGCTGCTGGCGCGCAATCTCCTCCTGGGCGTGCTGGCTGCGCGACCAGGCGAAGATGAACTCGTCCGGCAGCTCCTCAGCGGCGACGGGCGGCGCGGCGTCCTGTAGGGAGGCGGTGACGGCGTTCTGCTCGCCGGGGAACTCCTCGTCGCAGGGGGAGGCGATACGGTGGCGTGTCATTACTCCGGCGCGTGGCTGCCGATTGGACGCGTCGGCCGCCGCTGAACGGCGCGTCAGTCGGAGGCCATTACTCCGGCAGGCTTTTGACCAGCGCGGGAGCCGAGGAGATGACGACGAAGCGTTTTTCCGCTCGTGATTCCGCGCCATTTCGCCTATCTCGCTGACAGCGCTGGCCCACATTCTGTTTCGCGCCATTTCGGCCCCTAGGCCGAAACCGGTGGGCTGGGTTTGGCCTGGGAGCGCCGGCGCTAATTTCCGCCGATCCGGCGCTATTTGGGCTCCTGGGGGCCGACTGGGTGAAAAACGGCGATCCCAGGCCAAAACGGCGCTAAAATCGGCCCTGGGGGCGCTGGGGGCCGGCTGGAGATGCCCTTAGTCTGCAGTGAATGCTCCATGTACGAGCCTCACTACTCGTAGGTCTCCAGGTTTTTTGCCACAAATCCACCACCGATTGAACTTCTGTATGGAATTTCTACGAGAACTCTCCCGTGCGTGAAAACTTTTTCAACCAGCATCCAATGGCCCACAGGAACGATGATACCTGATGGTACTGCTCGGTCGATCGCGAGCAGCAGAGGAGAAGAGTACCAGGCAGCAAGGCCACGACCGTATAAGTTCGCCCTTAAACGCCCAAGGACAAAACCGCTTTGAATTAGGTGGCCACCAATAACATGTCTCCGTATTAGAGACAAGATTGCTCTTCAAGTCCAAGTGGAGAACGCCGAGACCTAGACGGCCAGCGCCACGCGCCACGCGCCAGACGTACGGCCAGCAGGAATCAGCACAGGAGGGAGTGAGGAGCAAGCACGAATTGACGGTAGATATTAACGAGGTGCAGTACACTGTCTTCCTCCCGGCGAGCGGACGGCTCATCCTCCGGTGCGGCCGCGCACTACTGACGCCAAATCGTTCAGGCAACCTGGTGTGGAATTTCCCAATGCATTCTGTGTGATAAATGGGCCGGCCGGACACTGGATCGATCGGTGGAGCTTGTAAATGAACGAGGACACAAGCATGCAGGAATCATGATCGGTTGGTTCGGTGCATCCTTAATCCGGTCTATCACGATATGAATGCAATATGCTTAATTGCGGGCGTGGCAGCGAGAGCGCTCGCGCGGTTTCCGACCAGCTCACGTGAGCGCTTTGACTACTAAACGGGAAAGATGCCACAATAGAGGAAGCCAACTAGCCAAGCGCCACTGTCGGTCTAACCGCCTGTCTCTGGCCGGCGTCGACCGCGCCCGCCTCGCCTCCCCGCGGTCCGCCTGCCTTGATCATCCCTTTAAGACCACCACCAGATCTCGTTGTCGGCGAGAACCCCCACCCACACTGATAAGGTCTAGCCTCGACGACCACCTTCTCCGCAGCAGCGTCGCCGGCGCCGTCTCGGCCTGTCAAGAAAGATGGGCACGGGAGGGAGGAAGGAAGAAGGTGGAAGAAAGGAAAGAGGAGGAAGATATGCACATGGGTGGAACCCACCCCAAAGATGGGCACGTGGGTGGGACCCACTACACGCGTCACGCACTAGCCGTCGCGCACTCGTGGAAAAGCCGTTTCGCTTAATTGCTAGTCTCATATCGTGTTCCAGTTCTCACCGTCGAATCGAAACTTTCTGCGCTACCTATGCTTGCTTGAGTGCAAACTGCTTGTCAATGGTGTAGTACTGTAGCGCACGAACAATAAGCGGCTAGCTAGATATAATTCTCTCAAAGATTGTTGTGGTACGCAATTTTCAGTGGCCGGTCGGCTACTTAATTTGGAGTACATCTTACTCCTCTCCAAAGAAATATATGCACTTATGCAGTGCGGTGCCGGCCAAGTTAATAGTTTCTGTCTCACATTAGACAGACAGGTTAGTACTAGCCGCTGTAAAGCACTTGACTGAAGAGCTGCAGAGGAGTAACAGATACGCTAGCCATTTCGATTAGCACTGATCGATTGATCGGTTTCTTTGTTACCATGTGAGTAGCTAGCGTTTTTTTTTCATTGGAAGAGACCCTTTTCATTATCAGAAAACATACCACAGATGTTCGCACAGATAACTATGTCCAGGTCTCAAACCATGAAAGGAAAGCCAAAACTACATTTCAAGGTTGACAGATCAGCCTCCTCCAATCCTCCGCCGCAGCATAAAAACCTCCTTGCTCCAGTGGTAGATTCTGGTTTGCCTCCTTTATTTTAATTATTTTTAGACAACAGGCCAACTGAAACGCCCGACACTAAATTAATAACACCATCAACAACGAAAGTGATACACAGAGCTGAACCTACCTTACAATAGAGATCAGTACACCCACACAAAGGAAGGACAACCGAGTAGGCTACGATAACAAAGAGCAGAGGACACAACACGAGCCTGAGGCGAACACCGCCGGAGGGGTGAGCAGCAGGACGACAGAGAAGTTGGGCCGGTGCTCACCCTATAGCTCGGGCACACCAACACACGACACACCGTCAAACCTAATACAACCTCACGGACACCGCCACTAGGGGCTTCACCGCCGTCATCCACGCGCTGGTACTGTCAGGCCTCAACAAGAGCGTCCAAGCAAAGAAACAACGAGAGTGCAGAACAAGTTGCAAACTTTGCCGAAGAAAGCACTCCGAAGAACCCGTGCCGTCCGAGGACACCACCGCCTCGGCACCACAAACTCCGGGAGAGCAACAGACTATGGACTCCAAGACGACGTCCTCAAGAGGATCACGACGCCAAAGCGCCGCCATCGCCCGATCCGAAGATCAAGGTTTTCACCCGGAGTACGAGGGAGCACCGAGAGACGCCACACCGATGCCTTCAAGAAGGAAGTGACGTCCATAGACGTAGCCGTCATGGCCCAACAAAATTGGGCGAGGGTTTCTCATCGGCGTGATCTCTCTGCCTCCGCACAGTGCTCGCACCGCGAAGCACCGCAACGGCCTGCTGCTCGCCTGCCACCACGCCTGCCCAGCAAAACTTGGAAAACAGAGACAACTTAAGCAGGGAACTCACATGAGGAAAGACATGACGGGAAGGGGCTCTAGGTCGGGGCCACACCGTGAGACGAGACGAAGAGAGCTAAAACAAAGATAATCAAGGATATCATGAGATCAATAGAATAAATACTTAACTAAGGTCTCTGAAGTATTGCCTTTTTCCTAACCATCAAGGGACAAAATGCGACTATATGTAGATAGTCTTTGTCCAAAGCATGGTAAAAATCTGAAATCCAACTATACGAAGTTTTGAGTGCTTACACTGCTACACACTGAACACCACCAACTATTTCATTAATCAATTCTCCATAACAATAAGCGCCATGCTTAACAATAAGGCTGCAAGATTTTGTTCCCAATATTATCAAAAGCGCGTAGAAACATGAGTGGATAAGCTGATAGTTCCCTTGGCGCAAGAGTCAGTTATAAATCTCTACACAATACAATCTCGCTGGGATTCCTGGCCTGTGGTTAATCCGCATTTTGGGCCCGCATATCAGTGAATCAGTGTGCTGACTCGTTTTCTGTTGCTGTGCCTGTTCGTTCACTGCGCGTGGGCCAAGCTTGTTTGGGCCCTCTTGTTGGTGTGAGGGCTCTTCGCGTCTGTGGGTGCCTTCTCTGTGTCTTGCGCTTGTGTGTGCTTGCCCGGGTCGGTTCGACATTTGGGGAGAGACGCGTGTGGGGCGCTACCCTCTCATCTCAATCCCCTTCTCTCTCACGCCGCCGTACCACCACCGTCGACCACGCCTCCTCGCGGCAAGGGAGCCCGAGCTCGGCGGCGGCGGATCGGAAGGCGGAGGCGGTGCAGGATCTGAGAGCGGCGGCGGATCGGTACTCTCGGATGACTCCCTCCACATGCGTTCGATGCAGTAGCCGTGGAGGACCCCGACCCCCTTTGCCCGCTGCCGTCGCCGGTCGATTCCGGCCGGCTCCGGCGACTCCTCGCGCTGCTGCCGAGCCCTCAAGACCACCTCCTCCCCCTCTCCCGAATCCATGGCGTGGAACCACGAATCCGCTGCCTCCCCACAAACCCTAGCTAGCCGCAGAGCAGCAGGAGGAAAACCTCCCATCTTTGGCGTCCATGGTGGCAGCGGGTGGTGCTGCGGCGGCACGGCGACCGGCCGGACCACGCGGAGCCCATCTGGCCGCCCAACAAGCACCGGCGCCGCCGTCCTTGGGGCCATGACCGGTGGCAAGCGCCGCCACGGATGTCTCCAGCTCCGGCCCGTCCTCCTCTTCATCCCCCGTTTTGCACTGAAACTGGTATGCGCGAACCTGATGCTTTCATACGTTGTGCTAGCAGTTCGTTGTGCCTAGAGTATATATGATCAAACTGATGCTTTTATTCGTTGTGCCTAGAGTATATTTGATGCACTCCGTACCATCTGTGCTTAAGGTTCACCATTTCGCTCTAGAGCTTGTCTCTGCTACTTCAGACTGATGCTTTTGTTCGTCAGGCAAGTACTGCGCATTAAGTTGTTGCTACTGGCATATATCTATCTTATTCACCTAAGTCATTTTCTTGTTGTGTAAAATCATTCTTTTAGTCCCCGATACAAATCTATGCTGAACATATGACAAATCTGATAAGCAATACTCCTTTTAGTCAATGTTTGCCATGCTTGGTATTTGATAGTCAGCCTGTCTAGCTTGCCGCAGCTTGCAAATACGAGTATCAAATGAAGTGTCAGTAATAGATGTACTCTTCACAAGAGAAGAGAGCACTTGTCCAGAATTTACGCATGTTTTGTGTCTTAAGCTAATAAGTGTGAATGCTTTTTTTCTGTAGTTTGCTCCACATCAAAATACTCTGTGAGCTCTGCCGTTCATATCATATTTTTAGATGATATTTGCATGAATTGCTCGTGTTTCTCTGCCTGTGTACCACCTATGACTAGAGCATACTATTTTCGTTTTGTAATACAATCTCTATGATGTGATTCTAGGAATTGATCATCCTATGTTTAATAACTATTGGTGCACTTATTTTGCAGCGTGGCATTGGTGCGTTGGATGTGTGTGGTGCAGGGCTAAGATTGCTGCTGCTAGCGTATGCGGTATCCTTGTTTTATTTTGCAGACGTGCTCCACTGGCTGTTTATGGCTTTATCTTCGATGTGGTACGTCTTGCTCTCCTGTATGATTTTTCTTAACAGTTATTCCTTTTTCTTGTACATTTTACATGTGTCTTGAGGACGCTACCATGAGGGTGAGTGGAGCCCCTGGTGCTCGGGGTGTCCCTGACGACAATTGATTGTGTGTACGAGGACAATTCAGTTTCTGTCTATTTAATATTTTGTGTTCCTGCATAATTTGGTTGTTTTGATCTCCACTTTCGACCTGATCTTCCTCCAAGGTCATTAGTCAGGACCACTAAATTAAATGTTGTATTGTATATGGGCTGTGTTCTCTTGTGCAGCCTATCTACCTATTCTGGCCCATGTGGCCCATTAACTCAAGTGACCCAGATGGGTATATAAGTGAAGCTGCCTGTGTGAGAAACCCTAAGAAACAGAAGACAAGTAGCTGACGGCTGCTCTCAGGTTATCCACTCTCATCCTCTACATTAAACAACTTCTTTTTGGGCTACAGATGATGACTGAATTAGTAGTGCTAAGTGAATCTATTGTTAGTCTGGTATGACTGAAAATAGGAACTTAGGCTGTACTATGTGAGCATAAATATTTTTTCTTGGTTGCATGACATAATTAAATCCTTACTGGTGGTAAAACAAGATGTCAATATTCATTTCGTATTGTTTTTGCTGTGTCGTGACATGGAACTCTGAATCTTGGACTGAAGATTTATTAATTTGGTCACCTCTCATGTAATATCTCTTCTGTCAGATATAGATATCTACTGTACTGCAAATGATGATTCAGGAGGTGTCACATGCAAGAGGAGGCAACCTGTTAGAGGAGCACCTCTTGCTAATGTTTATGTGCACAGTTGATGCTTCATGGTGGATTGGTGGACGAACTAATGCCTATCAAGTCGTGGTCTCTGAATCCAACCACTACTCTGCACTGCAGCTTGTCAATCACATTGATGATCAAAGAATGGGGCCGAGAATAAAATTGAGATACATATTTTATATCCAAGGATTTCCCGGTGATCTTTTTTCAGGGAGAGGCTTTCCTGGTGATTGTCCAAAGAGGTCGCAATGATATCTAGAGGCGCCAAGCTTCAATTAAAGAGTCAACCGACCTGTAATGTGGAGTGTTTCAGTAGTGAATAAACAGATTTTGAGCCTTTCTTTTGAAAAAAGTTCAGTTCTTAAATCGAGTTAAAATTTTGCACGGAGTTCACACATACTTCTACATAGATTCATGTCCAATTTTTCTGATGGAAAAATTCAATGTGTACTCCAATTCGTGTTGGCAAAATTCAGGCGGCGCAGCAACGCGCGCCCAATCATTCATGTTGGTAAAATTCAGGCGGCGCAGCAACGCGCGCCCAATCCTTCTAGTTCCTTGATAAAGACATTCTTTTTTAAGAGACTAAGTTAATCCAATATATAGCAGCAAATATCTTTAGTAACCACCTAAAAACATTTTAATAGCCGTGGAAATCTATTTATTGTAAACTAACGTGAGCGTAATAGGTTGTTTAACCACGATGCACGAAGATAAAGATAGGAAGCATACAACATACCTGAACTGACTTTTTACAATGTAGAGCATAGATAACAACCAAGAGATATTATAGCAATAACACAAAATATGTACGGATTATTATTGCAAATCCAAAACTTCCGTCAGTACAAAAAAACAACGTGAACCATCATTCTTTTTTTTTGAATTTTACCATATATATTAAACTAACAAAGAGTACATGATTACATCGATTACAAAAACAATACTAAAAGAGACCAGCAAATCTATGAGATCTTCAAGCCCTTTCTTCTTTCATGACACAATTTTATACTTTTATGAAGACATCCGTAGAACAATGCCGAATAGACCAAACCACAGACCTGTGAATATCAATGAATGTTCTCCCCTTTTAATTTTGAGCCACAATGCCAAGGCTTTGTGCACGCACGCAACCATTAAATTAATCAAGCAACATCGGCAAGAGCACCACCACTGATATTTCAGTGACAAATAACCGAACCACTTTGTCGACGTCGTTGGGAGCCGAGAGAACGAATCACCATTGCCGAAGACGTAGTACCCGGGATAGATATTGCGAGGACAATCCTCCTCGCGGCAACCATAAGAAACAATCCAAAATTGATCTGGCGAAGCAAGATCTGAAAAACCATACCTAGACAAACTTAATCTTCCAAAGCCACCATTGACGCCGGGAAGGAGATCACGCCGTCGAACGAAGCGCAGAAGATCACTTATTGCAGATGAAACCATCTCCATTGACGACGAAGAAAACAACCAAAACCAAGCTCTATCATTAATGACCTTTGTATAGCGCCCTGCGCAGGTCCGAGGTCCCCACCCCTCCTAGTGCCAGAGCGGCAACTAGAGGAGGCGAGGACCCGTCAATTTTTAGACGAAGGCGACGATGAAGATGCAGATGGCGGCGACGGCTAGGGTTGAAACCCTAGGCCGCCGCCTCTCTTTCTTTATGTCTTTCTTTCTTTCTTTCCGTAACAAAAGATAGATTAGGTTATCCACGTGAACCATCATTCTGGTATTGGCTCATTTTTTTTAGATAAAGAGTATATATTAATATCGCGATGATACCAATTACACCCAGCCTCTGCAACAACGCGTGCCCTAGCGGCCCCATGGATGCACACAGCCCAGAATAAAAAGAAGAATTACGCAAAAAAGTCCCGCTACAGTGATCTATTCCTTGTTACAGCAGACCTAACCCCACCAAAACAGTATCAGAAGTCCAACTACTCCAAAAGCGACGCCTCCAAGAAGGGAACAGTGCTCAAGCGCCGTCGTCGCCCTGATCATAGATCATAGGTTTTCACCCCGAAGACAGTCCACACTCGCAAAAACAATGCCTTCACCAAGACAATTGCCAGGCACAACCAATTAAGACCAGACCTTGGGTTTTCACCCTTAAATTTTAGACTCTGAACTTCTCCTGTGCTGTCGCCCCCTCTTGCCATTGCTGCTGTTCCAAGTTACGAATCACCTAGCCAATCCCTCATCCCACCAGGACTGGAACCACCATTGCAAGTCCTCAAATCTCGGCTTCCTTGCCATTCTCCGCACTCTGACTTCATCATAGAACAAAAGACAAATCCATGATGGCAACAGACTGCAGAGCTTCACAACGTACCTCTGAAACCAAACGGTCAGAAAAAACATGGCTGCGCGTGACCGAATCCCACCCGATCCGTCAATCTCCAGGCTAGTTTGCCCAATGGAGTTCGCCGGCGGAGCCTTCCGGAACTCGACAATCCGGCTGATACAATGAAGAACTGCATCAAGTAAATCTTCGTCTTGGTGTTAGAAAGATCCAGGACTGCCACCTTATTCGATCCGAGCCGACGAGACTGGCCGGTGTGGATCCAGTCCGCCGCCGCCTGACCGGCCTCTGGCACCGCCACGGTGCCAAGAAACCGGCATCACCAGGCGTCCCGGCGCCACCTGCCCGCCACAGCCTTCAGCCACCGGCACGCACGAGCCTAGATGGACCGTGAAGCCCGTAGATCGACCGGAGCAGCAGGGGCATCTCCTCCCCGCAAGGCCACGCGCCTCCATCGTGGGCAGCGCCGGGATGCACTCGCCGGCGGGAACAACGGCACCGCACCGCCGAACCGCCTCGAAATCCACGGGCCGCCGCCGCCGGGAGACCCGCCACCAACGCGTGCAGGAGAGCCCCGCCGCCGCCGTTCCGGGTCTTGCCCGCGGAGACCCTGGCGGCGGCGGGGAGAGGGAGCTCGAGTGTGGAGGACGCCCGAGCCGCCTAGGTTAGGCGACGCGGGGGCCAGATGTGTTGGTGCCCTCTACCCTCACTCAAACCTAGCTAGAGGCTATTTTCTGGTATTGGCTCATTGGGCGAGAAAAGAATATATTTGTGACTGATCATATAGACGTGTATATGAAGAGTATCCATCAACAAAGCCTTTTATTTCATAAGTCTAATGCATTATAGAATACAGATTAAAACCTAATGTAAGATTTCATTCTGTGGGAATTAAATGATTCTTTAGCTGCACAAACACCCTGAGCTGAATATCGGGAGAACACAATGTACATACTACCGGCACTCTCCCTAAAGTCCACAGGCTCCGGGAGTCACCCTGTGTTCACTGACACCACATCACACCAAGGAATTAACTGAAAGTAGATCAAACAAAATATGCAGAACTGAACAACAGCAACAATGTTTCGGCACATGCCGATAGCAGGCAGAACTTGAACTTAATCTTTCCATGGGAATAAGGAACATAATCTTATTTCATTCATTGACAGACAATCATTGCAAGAAATATTGCTTTTCTTGGAAGTGAAATCAAAACAATCTGAAACAGGCAAGATAGGCTTTATAAAATCGATCCAGGTACGTTTAGACAGGAAAACCTGTATGATTTCAAATGCGAGAACAGGAAGCAAATGCAGTTGCTATGGCCCATTCGCTGAATTTGGGATACAATCCCAAGCTGTTCCCAGCTCATAAATGAAAAAAAAAACAGAGTAAGAGGGTGCAAAGGTAAGGTTCAAGAGTCAAGCAAAGGACGCGATATGTCACTGCCATGTGGGCCAAATAAGGCAGAATAATACAAAAAAACAGAGTATATACAAATTCACCTGGTAATAGTAAAAACGATACATAGACGAGGAGGGTGGAGGGTGAACCCGAGGGTGTAGAGGTAAGGTGCTCTCTTTGCCTGAGTACGCTAGCACCTCTTTAAGGAAGTGATAATTTTTTTTGCGGGGTTTTAAGGGAAGTCATAGAAGCTGTGTTCATCTAAATAAATATTATACAAGTAACTTATAGACGGTACAGACAAAACAAAGAAAACTGCAATAACTATGAATTTTATATTAAAGCAAAAGCAAAGGATTCAGGTATCACAAATGAGAGCGAGACATTTGTATTGTGTCCGTATTTTAATTGTGCAACAAAGCTCAAATCTGGCACAAGTAGTCCAAATTCTGTCACTGGCAGCGCTTGAAATTAATCTTCGCTTTGTAGCACATTACTCCTTATAAATGTAGGTGCATCTGGCATCGCCTAAAAACAGCAGAGAAAGAGCCAGCCTCAGTAAATTATAATAAGAACATGATCTGAAGCTTAAAACTAAAATAGCATCAATGGAGGTTTAGGATTTGCGATAGGAATTAAATTTCAGAGGGTGCAGTTCTAACTGTAGCATATGGAATTATGATATTAGATAGAGGTATGATCATACCAACCCGACATGCATTGCAAACGTCAACAAAATAGCTGAAACTCAGGAGGCATCAAAGACACAGTAGACTATGACCTGAGAGACTCAGAGTGCAACAGTAATCTCTACTATATAATATACGTAAGCGACCGTGGTGCCGGTGGTACGTCAAAAAAAACCTGCGATCGGTAAAAAACCAGAACCAGCGATTTCGCGATAAAAAAAAACAGCGTGACGTGCCTCTCCTTCTCGCTAAAAAAAAAGGGAAAAACCAGCCCACGCCGACCGACCAACGTGCCGACAGCCCCAACGTCTGATTCCCAAACATCTCTCCATGGAACCGAGTCCTGATCGATCTCAGCATCCTCCAAGACCGCCACCGAGGTTAAATACGACCAAAGAACTGCCCCGATCTACGCTGGTACAAACGGATTGGGCTGTCCTACCCCAGCGGCACAGAGTGGACAGCAAGAGAGCGGCGGTCGCCGGCGTTGGCGTTGACGGGAGGAGGGCACGATCCCGACGGAGGCTGGAGGGTAGCTGGCGCCATGGTGGCGGGAATCGGTTGTGGGCGTGGTGATGCGGCCATGATAGGTCGTGCTGTTGGAGGGCGACGGCGGCTGGTCGCCTCGCGCGGAGAGGAGGCTGGGGGCCTTGGTGGTGCAGGCCGGAGGCGGGGTCGAGGTGCCCGTCGTCGATTCAGATGGCCTCGAATCGAGTGGTGGATCATGGCGTTCCCGTGGAGGGCACACACGGCAGCCGCGACACTTTGCCTATTCCGGCATACATGGTCGTCATCCGTCACAGCAACCGCTGCAGGGCTTGAGCCGCTAAAGCAGGGGAACGCCACAGTTTGGGTACCACAGCAGTAGGCGTGCGGTGGCGGGACCTTGCTTGTTAATGGAGTAATACGCTGATGGCTTTGGACATCACCGTGATGGTGTTCGACCTCGGGTGCTCCTGTCCAGGTTCGGACGGGAGAGCCTCATTCATGCGAGCTAGCTGTTGATCTGCTCTGTGGATCGGCACACTGCAATGCAGATGCCCACGAGCACGGAGATGAGTATGGGGCATTATCCTGCACAATCAAAGGTACTATGTGTAGCTCGTCGAAAAACGCCCTTGGCCGTTTCCCTTTCCCCGTCTACAGGAAAAGGAGATTTTTTGAGCGACCGAAGTCTCCCCACCTCGCTCGCCGGCGATCCGTGGATTCCTCCGCCTCCGGCGGCCGCTCCGGCAGCGGGAGGTCGGGGAATCCACGGATCTAGGCTTGTACATAGTGTAGGGGTAGGTTTCGTGCTGGCCGGCGGCGTGTTGGAGGTGGAGACGGCGGCGGCTGGTGTTTCGTTTGCAGGGGGCGGATCTCTTCTCCGACGTCGACGTTCTCTGGAGCTTCGACGCCGATCTGTCGCCAACCTCGTCCTCGCATCTCCGTGGAGGTGTTGTGGGCGTCTTCCCGTGTGATGCTCCGACGGCGGCGGAGCTTGCAACTCAAGATCTTGAAGAAGAAGATGGTGCACATCGGACCGACTGCGGCGGCGCTCGGCGGTGTAGGTCCTTCGGGGCTGACGATCGGCGACTTCCCGCTCGTCTGGGGACTGCCTCCGAGCCAAGGCATCGAGGGAGGCAGAGGCGGCGGCGCGCCACCGACGGCAACGGCGTGGCGGCGACGCGGTCAACTTGCAGAAGGACGGAGGTGTAATTTTGTTTTTCTTGGGGTTCCTTCTGTAATATCTCCGATGTAATTGTCTTCTTGTTCCGCAAAAAAAAAAGGTACTATGTGTAAGTGCGTTTTTGGTCACTGTTAGTAGATTGGCATGTCTAGCAATAGATCGTATTATGTGTATGGAAGGCAGTGTCAGCTTTCCCCTCCCCTCCCTCCTGCTACAGTGAGTGAGAGAGGCGAAAGGGCGACCCAGCTTTCTCCCGTTCCTCTCGCCGGAGTCGGGGTAGATCTCTGCCGCCTCTCGTCGCTGCGGCGGCGGGGGAGGTGGGGGTCTCGTCCCCGGTCTCCCGGCGTGTAGATAGGGTAGATTTAGGTTCCCTCGGCGACGTTTCTGTGAGGGTTTCGTCGCCGATAGGGATGGCTTCGTGCGGCCTCCTTCCTCTCCCCTGCTGGCGACGGCGGGTGGTGGCCGATTTTGCTTCGCCGATCTGCGGATCTGGCGATTTGGGTCCTCCTCAGTCCTTTGACTGGTGGAGTTTTCCCTTCCCCCGGTCTGTTGGCAACTCGACGCCGGCGACGGATCTCTGTGGGGTTCCCTGTTCTTCTCCCTGGCGTTGTCGCAGCTTCGTCTCCTCCGGTGGATGCTGCGAGGGAGGTAGATGGTGTGTAGGAGGTTGGGGTCTCTCATGCAGGTCTCTGGTGCAGGGTTGGAGGAAGATTGGTGGTGGATCTTGCGCGGCCTGGCCGTTCCGGCGGCGGCCGGCGTTGGTTCAGGATGACGGGACGGCTTGGCCGTGCTTGTTCAACGTTCCAGATTCCGCTGCTTGCGGCGGATGGCCTTTGCGGTCTTCAACAAGGTTGGTGGTCTTCCTGTCTCCATGGCTCGGGGTGATCTGCTTCTGTCTTCTTCGTCTCCGGCGTCGTCGGCGTCGTCGAGGGAGGAGCTGCTTTGGTGGTCCAGCGATGCTTTGCGTCGCTGTTGTGCTAGAGGTGTGTGTGGGTGATGTAATCGGCGTGTATCTGTGCTCTGTTTGTATCTGATCTGTATACGCTGATTTTCCCTTCAAAAAAAAAAAAGATCGTATTATGTGTATGGCTTCTTCTCAATATTATTTGTTTCTCTTTCTTTTCGTTCCCGTCGAATGTTCCGATTCTCTTTCTTTTCGTTCCCGTCGAATGTTCCGAGAATATTGAGAGTTAATTTGAATAGTCAAAAGTGAAAGTAATCGCAAAAATATTTGATAGTCTGGAGTTAATTATACTGCCTAGCTTGAATGATTTTAGGAAATTGTCTGAAAGTGAAAGTAATCGCAAAAATATTCAATAGTCTGGAGTTAAATTTAATTTCTTTACTAAAAAAATTACTTTTTTTTAGAATAGACAGGGAGTTTATTCAACAGGCAGCAAAGTTGGGGGTACAAAGGTGCATAGCCTGGGCTTGAAGGATTTTAGGAAATGGTCATGCAAATAGTCACGCAAATGGCCCGTTGCAACGCACGGGCACGATTGCTAGTAGAACTAATACACCAAACAATATCCTATAGTCATAAGTTTCGCCGTTGTATCTGCACTAAACTGTAATATGAATATAGAGACAGTCACACAACATAGCAAACCGGTTTTCTCTATAATAAAGGAGCAACCCTGTTCTAAGAAAGAACAGATAGAGTCTACCATCTGCCATAGAGACCTAGGTGTTCACAAAAAAAAGAGACCAACAACATTTCAGAATTATGTTTGTTGTTAAACATAGCTGGATTATCTTCACACATCAGGAAGTGCATATGAAGAACAACTAAAAATACCTGAAATTAAAGTGCATGGATATTTTCTTTATCATGTAAAGCACACAATTTTTATCCTGTTCTCCATTTATGAAACATGAAATCTAATGTTCAATGTAAATCAGATTTCCCTTATAAATTAGGCCACCTCTTCTATCTATTCGGACAGTGGATACGACCACCTTGACCTAAAAAAAAAATCTGTGTAGACTCAACTTATGACATGCCACGTGTCTCCACAAATCTCAAAGCATCGCTTCTTCCTTTAATCACATCTTCCAGATTTCCAATCTATCTCTGCTACAATGGCCGGCCGCCAGTGAGGCTAGCGTCGGCCCTGAGGCCTCTGTGACCTACACGTTGACAAGTCTCAAGGTCAATAACAACGACTTCATCGTCTCAAGGTCGCAGTTGTCGGCTGCCGGAGTTCAGTCTTCAGAACAGTAGCAGACGTTTGGGCGAACAACGCGTGACTTTGCTAGGCTGATGGAATTGACCGAGTCGTCTTTACTCGAGGCGTATGGTCACCAAGCGAAACATCCATGGCGCGATCAGAACCAGGAGGTCCGTGTTCCAGAACGATTACTTCTACCTGCCTGCCAGGCCATGAATGAGAAAAAATGATTTCAGATCTTGGGCTCTGGTTCATAGGTTCATACTAATGCAGTAGCACTGATTTCTCACAGCCCCACACCGGTGATTGTTTTCTTTCAGTTTTTTTCTTGAGATGGCTTGGTTAGGAGCCGGCCATTGACTTTATCGGATGTCCTCAAAGGGACCCGACCATTGATTTTTACGAGAGAGGAATTTGAGACCGGGCGGACTTGGGGAAGAAGAGATGCTTTGAAATTCACAAAGAGACGTGGCATGTGATTGGTTGGGTCTACACAGATAGGTAAAATGACCTGGTCTCATAGGATTTTCTTCCAACGATTACCTTCCCAACAAATAACAAGAACTATTTTTTTATCAAATTATCACCAAACAATCTGAGAATCTTGCTCAGACATCCGATTCTCTTGACTCCAAAGGAATGCGGCCTGTTTTGATAGAATTTCCCCTTATGACCCTACTAGGATTATTGCTCAAACTGCACATTGGTTAAGTTTTTTGGCTGCTGTCCAGATTCGAGGTCGACGAGGCTTACAACTCAAAAGAGCAAGGGCATTACTGCGGGTGGGAATTGAAATCTTTTTTTTTTGAAAGAAAGAGCCAACGGCTCCCAATTTTCAATTATTTGAAAACTGATAACACAGCGTTTTTCCGTCCCTTCCGGTTGTGTTTCCACACGCACAGGGAAACACCCTCCCCTGAGCGCACCTCTCCTGCTACTCTACCCTACCAAAACTCCAACACATTACAAGTTTTTCACTCCCAGGAAGACCGACGAACACCAACACAAACTAAACTACTACAGCTTTCTCACGCTGCTCCAAACCTACAGGATCACCAACCAACAAGGTTCAGTAAGACTTCTTATCCTTCTTTTTTCAACCCACGCCAATCCTCCTCGTGATCGGGCGCCATCCATGTGTTATCCGAAACACCTCAGAGCACACTTTTGCTAGCCACTGCGCCGCGCTGCGAAACGCCAGGCGAACATTTGTCTTCTTATCACCTTCTATCGTCCCATCAACCTTCTAGGATCTCTCTTCCTTTCGCTCTTTGGAATCACATCAGCTCTTCTTCTTTATAGATCTTATGCAACTGAGTCTCTAAATCTTTTCTAAGAAAATATTTATCCGTAGATAGGCCAAAAACTTCACACTCATCTCAATCTATATTATCTATAGCATCTGCTAAAACTTTCTTCTTCTTTTTACACAGCCACACAAAGTTCAAATTTCACCCTTTAAGAGTTTTCCTAATTTTCCTGCCTCTATTTTTGCCACACAGTAATATAATATTATCTCTACCAGTGTAATAACCGTGCCATACTATGGTAACCACCTCTACCAAATCATCCCTTAAAAACCAACATAATTCAAAACTGAAAGGTTTGTCTAACTTTACTGTACTCAAACCAAAATCTACCACCATAGGCGAGTGATCAGACAGTACTTTAGTTGATAATTTTCAGAAAACAAAGAGGATAAAAAAACTTTTAAGACAACCACGCTGCGAATCACCTTCTATCGTCCCATCAACCTTCTAGGATCTATCTTCCTTTCGCTCTTTGGAATCACATCAGATCATTTTCTTTATAGATCTTATGCAACTAAGTCTCTAAATCTTTTCTAAGAAAATATTTATCCACAGATAGGCTGAAAACTTCACAGTCTCTATCTATATCATCTATAGCATCTACTAAAACTTTCTTCTTCTTTTTACACAGCTACACAAAGTTCAAATTCCACCCTTTAAGAGTTTTCCTAATTTTCCTGCCTCTATTTTTGCCTCTATTTTCTGAAAATTATCTCTACCAGTGTAATAACCGTGCCATACTATGGTAACCACCTCTACCAAATCATCCCTTAAAAACCAACATAATTCAAAATTGAAAGGTTTGTCTAACTTTACTGTACTCAAACCAAAATCTACCACCATAGGCGAGTGATCCGACAGTTCTCTAGTTAATAATTTTCAGAAAACAAAGAGGTTAAAAAAACTACCAAGACAAAGAAACAAGCACCCTATCTAGCTTCCTAAAGAAAGCTGCAAAAGATTGTTTGACCACGTATATCTTCTACCAGCTAGGTCTATCTCTCTAAACTCATAATTTTCAAAAGATATTGTTAAACAACTTAGACCAATTATTTAGATTTACCTCTATATTTCAATCGGTCGTTTTCCTAATTAAATGAAAACACCTCCTAATAGCAAAGGCAGACCAATCCTTTTTTTTTTTTGCAGAACATGAACTTTATTAAGAAGGGCACCATAGATACTAACTACATACCATTTCTCTTTACTCGTCTTATCCTCTACTAGAACCTTAACAAAGGAACCTCCTATCTCAGTATCTAAAACATTGTAAAACACATTATTAACCCCTAAAAGCATACGTCCATCCTGTCCAACAGAAGGGGCAACAAACCAAGATAAAACATGTCTACCACTAATTCTGTCCAAATCAGATGCTAGAAAAAATATTACCGTCATCAAAACAACTGTACACCAGTGCAAAAATTCCTGCCTCTACCTCTACTAGCAGGGATACCTCTACCAAAAATTCTTCCTAACGAATTACTCTTAATCATAATTGTAGCTAGCCCCTTCATACATTCAATAAGCTTGTAATCCTCAACATCCACACTCTCATCTTCAGATGACAGGTCCTGGATATGAACAGCAGGTAAAACACTACTGCTACTAGGACTTCCAAACTCTGTCTGCTCATTTTTTACTATTAGCATGAAACAAATTAAATCTAGCTTTCTCCAGATTTTGTATAGCCTCTACAGTATGTCTAATCTCTACAGGAGATCGAATCGAGCTAAACTCCTGTATCCGAACATATTGAACCTCGAACAGAATCTAGCAACCACCCACTCCGCACACGAGCAGCCCAATAATCGAACACGAGCTCGGACATGAGCAGATCCGACCATCCGGAAGCAGGGTTAGATGGATCCGGACCTGGCGGGTGGAGGTGGAGGGCGAGCTGGGGCGCGGCAGCGACTTCGATCGCGTCCGCCGACGGGTAGCGCTGGCTGCGGCCTCCTAGAGCGGGAGGACGGGAACGGGAGCGATGATGGCGCGAGGGTGAGGCGGACGCGGCGGCGGCTCGGGCGGCCGCCCCAAAACCCTAGCCCCGCCCGCCGCTGACTCCGCCACTCCTGGGAGCCAGGACCTCCGCCGATTCCCAACCACCGCGCCCCCCCGCGTGACTCCCTCCTCCGCGCTGCTCATCCTCGCGGCGGAGGCGGCGCCTCTACAGCCTCCTCCTCCGCTACCGCCTCCGGCGTGGCCGGGTCCCTTCCTGAAACAGTTATGACTTGCACCTGCTAGAAGTGTTTGTTCGGGAACTGAAATCTTCAGTAAAAGAAGTGGATGGGCACCGATGGTGATGAGAATAGAAAGCTAGTAGTAAGAGAGTAGGTGTGTCATTGGCACAGAGCTGAGGATGTTTACCTCCAGGCTGTATGGAGTCAAAAAAACCTGATATTGTTCTGTAGTCTTTTATCTTTGTTGCTGTAATAAGTAGTGAGTAAAGTTTTAAGCGCAGACTGAACTGCTTGATGCAAGGATGGGTTGGAAAGGTGGGTTCTGTAAATGATCCATTGATAATCCGCAAGCTGCACAAACAGCTGGAGATCAGGAGAACACGATGTATGTACATACTACATACACTCTGGCTCCAGGAGTCACTGATAATCGTGCTTACTGACACAACATCACACCAAGGAATCAACTTAAAGTAGATCAAACAAATGTTGCAAAACTGAACACCGGCAACAATGTTCTGGCAGGTGCGATAGTAGGCCGAACTTGAACTAAATGCTCTCCATGGAAATAAGGGACATATTCTGATGTCATTAATTCAGAGGTAATCATTGCAAGAAATATTGTTGTTAAGAGGAAGTGTATTCAAGATAATCTGAAACAGGCAAGATGGAACCGGATCCAGGTATGTTTACAGAGAGGCGAAATGTACGGTTTTAAATGCAAGAACAGGAAGCAAATGCAGTTGCTATATGGCCCATTCATCGAACTTGGGATACAATCCCAAGATGTTTCCAATACGGAAATGAAAAAACAGAATCAGAGGATCAGACGTAGGCTGCAAAGGATGTGCTCTGTTGCTGTCATGTGGCCCAAATAAGCCAGTCAACACAAAAAACAGAGGGTATACAGATTCACCTGATAAAAGTAAAAAAATGAGCGGTACAAAGATGAGGAGGTCCCTCCTTCATCGACAACATTGTTTCCCACTGCCTCCCCCTCTACCGCTCACTCACTCGCTGCACTGTCCACGACGGGCAGCGGGTCTCCTTCTGGTTTGATAGATGGCTCTCCGATGACACCCTCCGCTTCCGTTTTCCCACCCTCTTCTCCCATTGCACTAGGCCCAACATCTCGGTGGCCGATGTTTGCTCTAGCGGCATCCCTCTCCAGCCCCGCCTTTCCTCTGCTGATTGCGAGCTTCTCGACGTTCAGTCTATTGTTGCCAGTGTTTCGCTTGACTCTCTGGAGGATGTCCGCTCCATGGCCTGGGGCGCCGAGACCTCTTTCAGCTCCAGGGCTGCCTACCGAGCTCTCGCCACCGGTGGTCAGCTTGACGCCTCCGCCATCATTGCTTGGGAGTCTCGTCTTCCCACTAAGATTAAAATCTTCTGCCACCTCGCCGATGCGAACCGTCTCAGTTCTCGCGCTAATCTCCACTTCAAGGGATGTGCGCCTTCCGATTCCTGTGAGCGCTGCAGTGACATTGAGACCTGCAGCCACATTTTCTTTCCCTGCCGGGTTTCTTCCGAAACTTGGCTTCACCTGGGTGTCCCTCCACTTGTGCCCACCTCCGTTTGGGACATCCCCTCTCCTCTGCCACTCTCCTTGCCGACGACGGTATGGCACCTCGGGATCGCTGCGGTCCTTTGGAGTCTTTGGAAGGCTCGGAACGATGCAACGTTCAACGCGGTGATCCTCCCCCCCCCCCCCCCCACAGATCCTTGCACGCAGCGCGGATGACATCGAGCTCTGGAGATGCCGCTTCCCGGCTGATGAGCACCCCTTCATAAACAGTCTTAGTGCTTTTGTTAGATCCTGTGCTAGATGATTTCTCCCTTGTAGTTCGGTACCCTCTTACACGGCCTGTGTGCCGATCAGCTTGTTACTCTCCTCCCTGCCCCCTGTAATATTCTCGTGTAACACTTAACATTGTTGGTTGGGCCCTTTTGGGGTGCTTCGAGTTATATAACAACCGGTGGGGAACTCTCTTCCCCCCCGGCATTCTCGAAAAAAAGAAGATGAGGAGGGAGAAGGCTGAACCCGAGGATGCAGACGTGAGGAAGTGATACTTTTTGCGCAGTTCATCTAAGAACATAAATACAAGTTGTGTTGAATCATATCTTGTTCTCTCACTCAAACTATTCTCGAAGTTTTTTCCAAACAAAGAAAACTGCGACAACCACGAAAAGTGTATTAAACCTAAAGCAAATGAACTAACGGATCACAAATGAGAGCTGAGACATTGTATTGTGTTCATCTTGAGATTGGTCAAAAAAGCTCGAGTCCGCCCCAGTAGTTCAAATTCTATCTGATGAAAATTAATCTTCGCTTTGTAGTTTATTACTCATTATAAATATAGGTGCTGCTCTGACATTGCCTAAAAACAGCAGAGAGCAAGAGTCAGCAAATTATAATAAGAATACGCTCTGTAGCTTAAAACTAAACTAGCATCAATGGAGGCTTAGGATTTGTGATAGGCCAATGGGTAAGCATAAATGGACATATGGACGTAGTAAGTGGAAATAAATTTGAGAGGATGCAGTTCTAAGTTCTAACTGTGACTTATGGAAATATTATATTCGGTGCATGATCATACCAACCTACCATGAAAAACAAAGTCAATAAATTGCTAAACTCAGGAGGCATCAAAGGCAGCGAAGCCTTGGTCGCTTTCCCCTCTCCGCTATAGTGAGGGCGAAATTTGTGCGAATCCCTAGCAGATCCACCTCGCCGCCGGTAAACCGCTGGTTTCCCCTCCCTCCGCCGGCCGCTCCGGCGGCGGGAGGGTGGGGGAACCCCGTTTCCCTGCGTGTACATAGTGTAGGCTCTCGTAGGTGCCTTGCCGGCGGCGTCCAGGAGGCGGTGGCGTGCCGGTGTTTGGTTTTGCAGGTGGTGTTCGACCTCTCCGGCGGTGGAGCTCGGCGTAGCTTCATGGCGGAGCACCACCATCTTTGTGCTCGCGGCCCCTGGTGGCCGTCGTGCGCGTTCCCCGTGCTGGAGTTCGTAGCGGCGTCTCCAGCTCTAGATCCCGATTCAGCTGTGGTTGGAGCAAGGCAGCGAGGTGGCCGGAGGAGCAGGATGGAGGCTCTCCAGAGTTCGAGGACCGGTGACTTCCCGTCCGCCAGGGAACATCCTTCGATCCAAGGTTCAAGGGAGGATGCGGCGGAGGCGCGCCGCCGGAACGTGTTGTTCTTCCTCGGCGACTTCGTTCTACAGGAGGGCTTGTGTGTAATTTTGATCTTTGTGGAGGTCCTTTCTGTATCCTTGCTGTAATTCTGCAGTTGTCTCTAGCAAAAAAAGAGTAGCGTGTGGCCTGAGAGAGTCAGAGTGCAAAACAGTAATGAAACTAATACACCAAAAACTCTCCGAAAGTTATAAAGCTCGCTGTTGTATCTGCATTAAACTAAACCTGAATATAGAGACAGTCATGCGACATAGCGAACTGGTGGTCCTGTTTTTCTCTACAATAAAGAAGCAATTTCAGGAAAAAAACAGGAAAAGTCTAGCTTCAGAAAAAAAAGAACAACAGTTCAGTTAGCTTACGTCTGTTGTTGAACATGGTGGGATTATCTATTTATCTTCACACATCAGGAAGTGCATAGAAAAATCAACTAACAAGACTTGAAATTCCTGATGTGTGGATACTTTCTTTATCATCTAAAGCGCACAATTTTTGTCCTGTCCTCCATTTATGAAACATGAAATCCAATGTTCAATGTAAATTAGATGAATCAGATTGACTACTTGATTCGTGGAGAGACATCAAATGATTAATTCCATTTGTGGATGTGTAATACATTGTCTAAGTGTCTATGGGGCCACCGAAGTGTTACCAAATATATGCAATGTTAACATGATAGCATTAACACTGAGATAATAGCTATTAGGGGATACTTCCCATGTAACCACCATCAAGAAAATGTCCGAATGAAATGTAAAATACAGATTGTGTGGGACTGTCTTATCTATGGGGATAAAAGCAACTCGATCCAATCATTAGAGTAAAGATGGGAAATATGTATATGCCAGGATCACCAGCATGTCGAGTTACCTTAAATCCTTTGGAAAACACGGGCACAACCTTGCCTCAGGGAGATGTCATGCTTGATAAGGCTTTCTTTGAACCAATGTCCAATAGTGCTCAAACCCTGTGAATTCCACTGGAATTTCTTTAGCAATTTGCCGGTGTTGTCAAAGTGGAACATGTAAACACTAGAGGGCCTGTAGGTCAGCACATCTCCCTTGTGGGACAAAACCAAATGTTGTCTATCTTGAAGGTAATGGAAGCTCGTAGGGAGTTTAACATGGTACTTGAATGACCAAACGTCTCTCTCGTAGTTCTCCAGCACCCAGATTTTGGCGATTGTCCTGCTCATACCATCATCATTGCAGCTAAAGCCAATCAAACCTTCCATGTCGCACAAACGAGTGCATAATCTGGTAGCAGCAGCCGGGCGGCGCATGAGCCTGAATGTTTCAACCACCGTGTCGAAAACGAGTATGCCTGTGTGGCTGCAGCCGAGGTCCCAATGAAGACAGTTGCGGAAAACGACGGGTGGTGCCAAACTAGAAGTAGTTTCATGCCAGTCTAGCATAACTTTAGCGATACCAGGGATATCTGACGGAACTCCAATGCACCTCGACGACCGCCCACACCGCAACGTGAGGATGTAGTAGGCAGCTTGCTTCCGGTAAAGGACGCGATACTCACAGGACGAGCGGTGCAGGCATGGGAGGGGAGCGTACTGGCGTGTGGTCGGATTACAGATGCCGAATTGGCCATTAGAGAAGGAAAACAGGAGGAGCCCGTCACAGGAGGTGAGTAACTTGAAGCCTTCGTAGTCGTCAAGCCCGAGGAGGGCCTTGCCATGCTTAAAGGCTGTGGCGTAGAGCGTGATGAGGGGGAGCGACGGCTGACGCCGGTGGTGAGCGAGGAGGAAATCAGGGGCAGAGGCGAGGCCGCGCCAGGAGCGGCACACCGCGCGGCAGCGAATGACGTCTTTTGCCGGAAGGCGGACAAAGATCTCCCACGCCAGGATCTCCTCCGGGAGTGCGGCGGCGGCTGTGCGCGCGCGTCATTACTCCTGCCGCAGGTTCCATGGTGGTCTCCTTTCGCCCGATCGCTGTAGGGTTTAGGACTAGGAGCGATACGACGAGGACCCGGCGCCGCGTAGGCGGCGGCCTCACCCTCCTCGTGCAGCCGTTCGTCCGGGCCATCGTAACGAGGTAATGCCTTGCGTCGCTGCGAAGACGCTCCAGGCCGGTATTTATGCACAAGGGCACAACTAGTAGATGTTAGGTTGGTCTCCTCCCGTGTGACCCAACGGCCACACCGGACCCTTGACCGCGCCCTGATCGCGTCCAACCGTACACTGGTTGGTGGGCCCCTGTCACCAGCTGCTATAAAGAGAGGTGGGGGCTGGCAGCACCGATTACGAGGTTCGACGCTGTGCCAGACCCCCCCCCCCCACCGACATCCCTACCGATCTAGGGTTAGCGCTGAGCTGACGGGAAGTACCACCACCGCCGCCACTGCTACCCACTGCATCACCGCCTCCGTCCACCATGGCCGGAGCCTCGAGCGCCTCTGCACAAGGAGAAGGTAAAGAACCTCCTCCCGATTCTCGTTTCTACTCGAATCGATCTACCCTAGGGATCCTAGGGTTTTAACATTGGTATCAGAGCACTAGTGGCTAGATCGATCTCGGTAGAAGAAAAAGAAAAGAAAAAGAAAAGCAAAAGAAATCCCCTCCCACAGAAACCCTAACCCTAATCAGGGCAAAGAAAACTCACCGCAAAAGAATTGCCGCCGCAAGGCTGCGCCCGTTCCTCTCGATCCAAGTCCGCATCGGCAAGCCGGGGGACTGGACGAAGAACAAGGGCAGTGGAGGGGCTCGGCGCCTCCGCCACGGCCGAAAGGGAGTGACCCTTTCGGGGGCAAAGGCGCGTCACCGGCGAGCCGTCGAGGACGAGCTCGTCTTCCTCCTGGCATGGCGCCGTCGCGCGCAGAGGGGACGCTGGAGAGCTGCAGGCGAGCGCGGCTGCGTCTCTCCTCGGACGCGTCACAGAAGAGAAAAGGGAGAAGAGCTCGACGGGCGCAAGGGGCAGCGGGAGTGGGGCTCGCCGCGGTGGGGCGTGCGGCCGTCGCTCGCCGCGAGCCGCCGGCCACCGGTGGTTTTCTTCCACGGGCCGCCGTCGACAGTACCAGACGAGCGAAAGAACAGAAAATGGGGCTAAGTTTTTTTTTGGTCGAGGGCAACGGACTTGGTTTTGATCCTCCGATCTGCACGGAGGACCGTCCGATCGGATGGACAGCCAGGATGCGCCTCAGCCAAACCCTAGCGGCAGAGCAGGCCGTGGGCCGAGGTTTCCTCTCGCCCCGGGCGACAGATAGCAGAAAGGCCGTGGGCCTGCCAAAAAGAAAAGGACATCTTTCTGTTTATTTTTTCACAGAAACATGTTTTAATTGTTTTGTTCAATTTTTTGAGCAAATTTCATCAAAGTTTTTCCTATTAAAAATTATCCAATGAAAGTTTTGTTTAGGAAACAGAAAATTAAAAGTAATACTTCTGAAAAGTATAAAGTTGATGTATTTTATTCATTTTTCCGCCGCAAATAGTTAAAAGTAATTGCTTAAAGCAATAAAGTGATAATTATTTTTTTAAAGATGTGATAAAGTGAATATTAAAGGTGATTATGATTTGTTATTTTATGACCATCGTTGTTAATAACATAATCATGATTTGTTAATCGTTGAACAGTGCAATGTTTGTGAAATACAGATAATATTTTATAGTTTCTGCTGTAAAGTAAAAGGACTCTCCTCTAATTAAATTGGAACCAACGGGAAAATTTAATTAGAGAGGAGGAAAAAGAGAAATACTTGTTTAACAGATTAATTATGGTATTGTTATTTTCTGACCAACGTTGATGATAGCAGTACTATAATTATATGAGTTCTATAGTCAAAGGGCTAGATCTCTGATAATTTTGCATGAAAGTGATCAATTTTCAGAGAAAAGATAAAAGATCAAGAAATGCTCTTGAACTATAGAAATATGTATATTTCATGTTTCCGCTGAAATAGAGTTGATGATAATGTTATTTTCCAAACAGAGTTCTTTATTGCAATAGAAATATTATCATCATATTGTTTATGAGTTTTATGCATTGATTCTATTTCTGCCCAACGGTGATGTAGAATTAGTGTAGAAAGATGATGTTTTATTCTAATTCTGCCCAACGGTGATTTAGAATATAGAAGAAAGTTTTAAAGATTTAATGTGCATATCTTTAACCAGACCAACGTAGGGTTATTTTTATGCTCATTATTGTTTATTATTATTGAATATTTTCTCAGACAAAGATTCTCATGTTTTCATTCGTGAAAGCAAAAGAATGGGTACTTGTGACCCGAAAGATGACCAAGAAAGGTCATAAAGTGAGAGAGTATGTTCTCTCTAAAGAATGACTGCAAAAGAAAAAGAATTCTTGGATGTTAATCCAAGAATACAAATAGATCATCGAGAGTCTTGTTTGACAAATGTCTTTCATGTACTCTCCATGCAGAAAACAAATAAATCATTCAGAGTTTTGTTTAACGAATTTCTTTCATGTACTCTATATGAAGAAATTTTTTAAACGAGCAACATGAATGCTTAATTTGACCAACGTTGGATTAAGCATGTGTATAAAAGAGTATTCAGATTTATTTCTGAATTTGATGATTGAATATGCAGTCTAAAGAGCCAATTGTGGCATCTATGCTCTTAATTACCCGCATGACGGGAAAAGACGATAATAATACCCACGTGGTGGAAAAGTCTAGGGGGGAAAATTTTGACAAAGGACTTATTCTGTATGACAGGAGAAAGATGTGATGACTCATGTGTTTTTATATCGACCGCACACCTTGTGTATCATAGTTATAAAGCACTTAATGAGTCAAAAGAGAATAAAGTTACAAATGAACCTAAAGATAAGAATGTTATGCAAGTGTGACTTGCAGTACCATTGAGAAAGAACTCTTGTGAGTTTTGAAAAGGGAATGAGGAAAAAGTACTCCCATACGTTAAAAGATAACTTCATATTGAATAAAGCAGATAATCAAAGTTTCGAAATTGTGGCAAAAAGGTTCTTGCCACATTTCGAGGGGGAGATAGAATAAACTCCCCTATACTTCAGATAATGTGATGCATATATGCATCTAAGTGATCTATGATGAATTGTGATCGTCTGGGGTGTACGACGGTCATAATAATGATACCCCTAAAGTAAAGAAATAGATGTATTCTTGGATATTTTACAGCTCCGAAAGGAGACTAAGGACGGTACTCAAAGTGCCATAAAGAAGACAGATTGACAGGTTAACAGAATAAACCCAAATAAAAAGGATTAAGGATACACCATTTTGGAGAAAATGGAGTAATCTGGGGGAGCATGGTATGAACATACCTAAGGCTCGAATAGATTTTATCTGGGGGAGCTTGTTGCTTTATAATAGAGATGAACAAGCAAACATGGATCTTGTGATTTAGGTCCTTGTAAGAGCTATAGCAATAGAAGACTACAGAATTAATTGCCTCTAGGCAATGACAGAACAACAACATCCCCATATGAGAAAAACAGATGACTATAAAGTCTATATCAGAGAAATTTAAATGAAGGTTGATCCCACCTCATTTACAGAAATTATAAGCAGCGCTCAATCGATTTTGACAAGTGTCTACTTGTCTTAATGATTAGAGACTATGTGAATCCCGACGATGTTTGGGACTCATAAGTAATTTCCAATGGAGCCAAAACAGTAGGCTATAAAGGGTCTACAACGCCAATGTGACTCCAAAGGAAATATGTAAAAAGCGATTTTAAATCGAAAGATTTGCGCTAAGAGAATAAACAGATTATAATGAGTGATAATGGCACATAATGATCTGAGTTACATCAGATGAAAGTAAAGAACACAAGGGATCTTACGGACTAGAGCAAGTCTCTAGAATCAGAAGTTATTTTGGGTTAAAGAGAATGAGAGGACAATCGCTTTTCTACAAACTTATAGAATGGGAAATTCATTCCCTAATCCTGTGTATGTGGATGATATCCTACTTGCTAGTGGTGATGTCAATCTACTACCGGCAGAGAAAAGAAGTTCTTGTCCTCAAAAGAGTATTCTCGGTAGAGTGTCTGTCGTTAAAAGTATCGAGATTTACTAAGAAAAGAAGAAAAGGGGTATTAGAAATATCGCATGGACATGCTGAGAAGAAGTCTCTAAAGCATGCATGTCGAGAAAATCTACGCCTGTTCTTATTGTCAAGGGTAATGGAATTGAGAACTTTAGTGTTCCAAGAGATAATTAGAACAGATCAAATGAATATAGTACCATATGCTTCAGCTGTTGGAAACTCAATATTACCCTGACAATTCACGTATCCGGGTTGTTTTGGCAATGTCCAATCCAGGAATCAAAGATATCGGCCTCATGCTAAAAGAAACAGAGTGCTCTCAAAAGGTTGTGAGTACAAAGATAGATCTATAAATGTGCTCTCAAAAGGTTGTGAGTACAAAGAAAGAATTTGTGAAATGTATAGCGAAATCCACAATTGTCGCTAAATTTCACATTTGGAGTTTTTGTGTGGAAAAGCTCCAGAGAATGAAAAGATTGACATCAGTGTGATGTAAAGACATGTTATAGCATGATATAAGGCCGAGGGACAGGCAAAATGGTTAAGGAAACCTGTACCCGGAATTGATAATGGTTGACAACAGCAATAACCATTAAGTAATTCACTCCTAAGACAACGAGTCAAGTGTGGTGCCAAACACATTGACACAGAGTTATACGTTGTAAAGGAGAAAGTCCGGAATTATGTTGAAATGCTTGGAGCATAAGAGGAACAGATAAAAGAAACACACAAGTGTTCGCAGATCTGCTAATTAAAGGCTTACCGCCCAGTGTGTTTTGGAGAACACATAGTCGACATGGGTTTATGGTATAGTCTATATGTTTTCCGATAATAAAGATGCCCAAAAGATTAAAGAAACTATTTCTGAATGGAGGCGTACATTGTAGCTGTCTGATTCTATCGGCAATTAGCTGAGACGATGAAACATGCTCTATGTACCGATCTGTGATGAAACAAGTAAAGTAAAAGTTGAGATCAAGGGGGAGAATATTAAGTTGATCTCCTCCCGTGTGACCCAACGGTCACACCGGACCCTTAACCGCGCCCTGATCGGGGGCGTCCAACCGTACACTGGTTGGTGGGCCCCTGTCACCAGCTGCTATAAAGAGAGGTGGGGGCTGGCGACACCGATTACGAGGTTCGACGCTGTGCCAGACCCCCACCGACATCCCTACCGATCTAGGGTTAGCGCTGAGCTGACGGGAAGTACCACCACCGCCGCCACTGCTACCCACTGCATCACCGCCTCCGTCCACCATGGCCGGAGCCTCGAGCGCCTCCGCACAAGGAGAAGGTAAAGAACCTCCTCCCGATTCTCGTTTCTACTCGAATCGATCTACCCTAGGGATCCTAGGGTTTTAACAGTAGATGCTAAAATCAGGGGCAAGAGATCTTGCCGCAACTAGCTACTAGCTTCTCTCTGGGCGATTGAATCAACGATTACCTTCCCAACAAATAACAAAAACTACTTTTATCAAATTATCACCACTTCAGACCTCCGATTCTCTGCCTCCAAAGAAACGAACCTGGACTGGCGATTGGTCTTCGTGGAGGTCGTCTTGTTTGCAGGCGGCGACGTCCAACTGGGAAGAGATGACCTCGTCAAGTTAGGTTGTGGACGGCACCCTGGCTGTCCTACATATCCGTCATACGCTAGAACAGCCGGTCCTCGTCGTGCCCCTGCGACAGCGCTGCCGATGCATCCGACGCGTGCGGGTTCCCCCATCCAGCCCCAGCGTCCACACTCCACAGGCCACAGCTGCTGCTGCTAGGATGAGACCGGGCTTGGTTTGGGGCGGAGGACGCCGCCGATGCGAGAGATGAGACGGTGAGGGGACGCGTCTTTCGTGATTTTTAATGAAGCCAAGTCACGGGGAAACCCACCCCACAGTAAAAGCGTACAAATACAATGGTGTATATCTGTCCTCCGTTTCCAATTTACTTGTCGCAGGGGTCAAAATTTGAGCTACGGTCCATTTTACACGGAACCCCTGCGTAGTTTTAAATTCTAAAAATACACATCATGCACGCAGCTCGTGCGTGAAGAATCTGTCGCCGGCCAGGCTCCAGGCCGGTGGAGCTCCCGCCACCGGCCTGCACCTGCTCCTTCTCCCCTTCCCACGGACTTCTCCTGCTCGTGCAGCTTCTCCCCTGCCACCGTCTTGCTCCTGCTCCTTCTCCCCTGCGGCCGGCCTGCTGCTGTAGCTTCTCCCCTGCCGCCGTCATCAATCGCCGCCGCGTGACGCCTCCTCGAGCCAGTCCGAGCATACCAGAAGCTCCGCCTCGCCGAGAGCTTCTCCCTCCTCGAGTCTCGCTTGCCGGGAAGACTTGGATCGACGGAATCGACTTCGTCTCCTCCAACTCCGGTCGCCGCTTCCCGGGTGGAGCTCGACGCCGTCGCGCCTCCTCAGGCCTCCCCGAGCCTCTAAACATCTTCAGGATGATCTGATGGTCCTCTAGGACCCTTTTCCCCACTCGTTTCCTTCCTGGTCGTGCTCCTCCGCTCGCCGCCGCTAGAGCTCTTCACCGCAGTTCCTCCGGTGACCAAAAAACGGCGGCGCCGCCACCCAAGTGTCCCCCACGTTCGCTCCCGAGCTGCTTCTCCCCTGCAGCTTGTGGAGCTCGTGCTCCTCTACTGCTGCTGCTCCTCTGGCTTCAAGTTCCTCGCTGAAGTATTCACAGGTTTGCAAGTCTGAACCTGTATGGGCAGTGACACTAAATTGGCATTCAGTACAAGTATTTGAAATAATGTGTCATGTTTTTTGAAAATACCAGACTACTTCATCTTATGGAATGACAACCAACTAAACTGAAACCTGGAACAGTTGCTCAATATTCTGATGTTTAACATAGCAAGATGGAAAGAACTGGAAATAAATCTCACTGCCATGTATTCATGCACATGATAGAGTATACTGTATTATCCATTTGCTGCACAAAGATAAGATGATCTATTACCGTTGTAAATTCAGAGCATACGTTGTAAATTTAGAACATGAAACATGTCGAGTCATCTTCAGTCTAAATTATTCTAGCATCAGATTACATTCAGTCCTAATTCCTTTTCAGCTACAGCTACTAGTGGGCATAATGAAATGAACCAGCCCATTTTTATCTCAAAACAACATTTATTTTGGGTCAGCTATTGTTTCATCTATTCTCTGCTACTGTTGGTTATATTGTGTATTCTCCGAACAGTAGCCTTCATCTGTTCTCAAATTACAGTGCACAGTACTCCTGAAGAACGGGCTGAAAACAACTTAACTGAATCTGGTGGCATAACAACTTAACTGAATAGGAGTAGAACGCATAACGCTGGTGGCATAACAATTTAACTGAATCTGTTAAGGGCAGCGAAATTTAACACTGATGAGGTTCAATTTAACACCGATGATTTCAGATTAGGAATTCAATGTGCTACTGAAGCATATTGTCATTCGCGAAGTCCATGGCGGAGGCCTCGGGGACGTCGTGCGCGCGGTGGGAGATGAAGACGGCGAGCTCGACCTCGTGGTGCAGCGACTCGAGCGGGCACCTCGATGCTCTCCGACACGATGTTCCCCGCCGCGAAAATGTCCGTCGCCGCGCGGTGCTCTGCCCGCGAGAGCTCCGCGAACGCCGGGACCTCCTCCCGCCGCCGGCGGAGCGCACCCCAGGTGGCGGCTGCAGCCTCCCATGTTTGGATTGGAGGGAGATGGGTCTCCGGGCTCCAGGGCACGAGCGCCGCCGCCGGAGCCGACAAGTAGCGTTCTTTCTAGTGTGGTCGCAGAAAAGGGGATCCTTTGCGGCGTGGGTCGGGGGGGCGTGGGAGAGGGGGAGGGTAGCAAGCCGCCTAGGGCAGGGGGAGGGGAGGAAGGCGGCGTCGAGCGGGGGGAGGAGGGGAGCAAGCCGGTGTGGGGCGACGCCAGAGATCGAGCGTGGCGAACGAGCTCTGTTGAGGACGGTGAGTGAGGAAGGAGTCAACAGGGACTACGTGTTTTGTCAAAAGAAACGGGAGGGTGTATTTGCAAAAACGGCGTCGCGACAAGTAAATCGGAACGGAGGGAGTATATATGAGAAGGTAAAAACAAGCACTCCAATATCAGGCTAAGCATTCCAATTAATTAGCACCCTTGGTGCATTCGAGTTTTTTTGTGAAACACAGTACAAACACAAACACGCACATACACACTCATACACTCACCCCTATGAGCACACATGCACACTGTACCCTATGAACACCAGTCCTGAGCCCATGGGTGTGCGGCCCGTGCAGCCGCACAGGGCCCCAAATTTTTAGAGCCAAATGTTTGAATTTGAACTTATCATATCTTGTAAACAGACAAAATAAATGGTATCCAATTGTATACGTGAAAAAGCAATGGTCCGTTGGTCAAATACTTGTTCTATCGTCTAGCAGGTAGAGGGTATGAGTCCTGAAAAGTTACATTACAGCCCGGGTTACAGGTAGCCTGGTTTTTGAACTTATTTGAAATCACGATTTTACAGTTTTAAAAAATTCTGGAAAAAATCCTAAATTGGTACAATGATATGTTCTACACTTCTGTAAATTTTCAACTAGAGATAGTTTGTATTTCGGTCTACATGAAAATGATAAATTCTGATAATTTTGAGAGATTTCGAATATGTCACTGTTCAACACCCTAGTTTCAGAAATATGTCATTTTTACACAGCCTAAAATATAGAATATTTCACATTTCTTTTTGCACATTGGTAGGAATCATCATTAACTACGTCTAGAATTATTTCAGAAATTTTGAAAACTTGAAACTGTAGATTTTGAATTTTCAAAATACAATGCCGTGAGACAAATCACCGCACTCTCCCATCCTATGTTTTCTTTTCCTCGTTTGTTAACCACGAAAAATTACTGCAAAGGGAAATGATCAAGGCTAACAAGGGACGCCTTGCAGTAAATTTAAACAACATATATATTATATATTTAATCTACACTTAAGCGTTTAGATTAAAACATTTTTTCGAATAGTACTGATAGTAAAGTAGGCATATATATATATTTAATCTACTATTAAGCTTTTAAAGTAAAAAATTGAATGGTAGCAATATTTCTCACTTGGGAACGAAATTAGCATTTACCAATCAATTCACAAATTTCGCAAGTCCTCATCTGGGGCTGGGGCGCCTGGAGATGTGGTCCACAAAGGGAAATATTCAAGTGACCACGGAGACAAACAAGTGATGTCTTGCCGCTACGCCGCACAATGACTCATAAAAACATGCATATACATTATCTATTTGATATACTACGAAATGTGTAAATTAAACTTTATATATTTTTATCCAGTAGTAGTGATATTTCTTAGTAGGGAACAAGTTTAACAATTACCAATCCATTCGCAAAATTCGAAGGCCCACACCTGGGTACCTGTAGATGTGGTTGTGGACTCGTAAGAGTCTAGAACAGACCCTCATGTGGATCGATCGGGCTAGCGACGCGGCAAAGCCAATGAAAAATGTCGAGTGCTAGTTCGTCTTTTGTTTCTTCCTAGCTTCCTCCACGCTTGCGTTCGGACAATAAACAATCCCGATCGACACTTCAACAGGAACCGGTACACAAAATTTGGCAAAGAGAGAGTAGGGCCATTTCAAAATTTGGCACTAAGGCCTCATATTATGCCCGCCCGCCCGGCCCTGATGAGCACGTCCGAGAGATTGAGGCGACGGTCAGGTCTTGATATTGACGAAGTCAGTACAGGTGGCTCGCTATCGCCTCCCACTGAAGAATAATCCTAGCGTCAAATCTGAAGTTTGAACTCTTGTGGATAGTGCCGCTGTGGGTATAACCACCCTCTTAATCATCCAACTACAGGTTGGTTCTTCTCACTACATTTGATTTTACTGATTTGAACTAAGCTACTATCTAAGTGCCTCGTCTCAAACCTTCTACTCCCTCCGTTTTTAAATATAAGATGTTTTAGCTTTTTTATAATTCACGTGTATCTAGACATGTTTATTGTGTATGTTAAACCATTTTGTTATGTATCTAGACCATATTTGGAATGGCTAAACATCTTATATTTAATAACTGGGGGAGTATTAGTTTGTGTAAATGAATATATGAATTGACAAATAAGATCATTGGGCTTCTTTGTGGTCTTGGCATTTCAGAATTCCGTCCTTCTGAAATGTACATATTTCTTCCTATGGAGGGGAAGAGTACATTCAACCAGTTTAATTTGTCCCATACGGTAGGAGCAACTATGTTAATGAGAAAGACACAAGAGAGTTAACATGGTGAGTTACTGGCTCAATCTGAACGAATTTAGAAAAAAAAAAGTAACTTTTATAGCTGCTAGCATGCATTACATTTGCTATCTGCTTTGTAAACTTCCAAACCAACTCTGGATATAGTACAAAATTTGCAAACCCCTGAAAGCAGATCCAAAAAAGAATCGCTGAGTTTATTGTATATTAATTCATGGTCATATTTCCTATTTTGAAGTTTATACGGATTGGGGGTGCGCTTACAAATGTCCTTGAACCAGCCTGACATAATATTAGTGCCTAAAGCAGCGCCAGGGAAAATCCAGGCTCTCCAGGCAGATATATAAAGCAAGATTTCAGTTATCCACACTGATCACAGTAAGGAAGCTAACATACTAGCAGAAGTGATATATATTTGTGAGAAGATATGAATTTCCGCATCATAAATTAGTAGAAACGACGATTCTGTAAAATTTAGTATCTGATCATGAAGTATACAGTTGTAGTGCCAAGCAAGGAGAAGCGTTAGCCATGCATGTGGTTGTTACTAGGTTGATAAATAGGTGCTAGATTATTCCAGAGATTTGTCAATTCGATAGACATCAGCCTTTCCACTAGGTGTTCGATGTAATGTATATTTATTTTCGTTTCAAGGACTAAAAAATAAGCATGTAATTATAAGATTGACGATAGAAAAGCAGCTTCTATGAGGTTATTACTAGTCACTGAATGTGGGGCTTCCTTTCTAAGTAGTACAGTACAAGTACCGTAGATTTGAACAGAGCATTGACTGTTGAACGGCATACTTTCAATAGTACAACTCCCAAAGTTTAGAAACGTGAAAGAAGGCTTTCAATAGGACACCAATATAACCATGCAAACAAAAACGACAGAAATGAAGGAACTATTATTTCCCATTGTGTCGATCTTGTAAAAAACGTCACACCAAAACATACTACACCTTCTACTTGAGATATTTTTCTACAGGACTGTTCGAATGGCAAGTTAAATACAACAATGAAGTATATTTGTGTTCCTGGAGAGTTTGCAAATTAACAACTGTAAAGTCCATGTAGTGTTGGAAATGAAATACAAAATGGTACTACAATTAAGTGAATTTAACGTTATAAATATGCCTAAATCTAAAGATCAGGGGAACACAATGTACATACTACATGTACTCTCCCACAGAATCACTGATAAGCTCGTTTACTGACACCACATCAACCAAGGAATCAACTGAAAGTAGATCAAACAAAAGTTGCAAAACTGAACAACGGCAACAATGTTTTCAGGCAAGTGCCGATAGTAGGCAGTACTGGAACTTAATGCTCTCCGTGAAAATAAGGAACATAATCTGATGTCATTCATTCACAGGCAATCATTGCAAGAAATATTGTTGTTACAGGAAGTGTATTCAAAACAATCGTAAACATGCAAGATGGAATCAGATCCTGGCATGCTTAGAGAAGTGGTTAATGCAAGAACATGAAGCAAATGCAGTTGCTATGGCCCATTCATCGAACGTGGGATACAATCCCAAGATGTTTCCAAATTCCAATACAGAAATGGAAAAAGTAAATCAGAGGATGCAGAAGTAAGGTGCCAGCGTAGAGCAAAGGATGTGCTATGTCGCTGTCATGTGGCCAAATAAGCCAGTCTAACACAAAAACAGGGTATATAAAATAAGTGTTACATAGACGAGAAGGGAGGAGGCTGAACCCGTTGGTGCAGAGGTAAGGTGCTCCCCTCGCCTAAGTAGCCTATCACATCTTAAAGGACAGATACTTTTTTTGCGCAGTTCATCTAAGAAAATAAAATACGAGTTGTGCTGAAACATATCTTGTTCTCTCACTCAACATATACTCCCAAATTCTTTTTTCCGAGCAAAAAAAAATGCGGCAGCCACAAAAAGTTTATTAAACCAAAACCAAACAAACTCAAGGATCACACATGAGAGCTGAGACATTGTATTGTATCCATGTTGTGATTGGACAAAATAAGCTTCAGGCTGGCCAAGTAGTTCAAATTCTATCACTGGCAGTGGCTGAATATTTATATTCGCTGTGCAGCCCATTATTCCCTATAAACATAGGCACTGATCTGACATCGCCTAAAAAGAGCAGAGAGAGCAAGGCTCAGCAACTTATAAATAAGAACATGATCTGAAACTTAAACTAAACTAGAATCAATGGAAGCTTAGGGTTTGTGATAGGCCAATGGGTACTCGGCGAGTGCGGATCCAACTGTAACATATGGAAAGATTATAACCAGTGCATAATCATACCAATCTAACATGCATAACAAAGTGAATGAAATAGCTAAACTCAGGAGGCATCAAAGACACAGTAGCCTATGGCCTGAAAGAGTCAGAGTGCAACAGTAATACAACTAATACATCAAAACTCTCCCAGAGTTATAAATCTCGCTGTTGTATCTGCACTAAACTATAACCTGAATACAGAGACAGTCACACAACAACATAGCAACCGGTGGTTCTGTTGATCTCTACAAAAAAGAAGCAACCCTGTTGAGAAAGAACAGAAAAAATCTAGCTTCGGAAAAAATAACAGATTAACAACAGTTCAGTTAAATTACGTTTGTTGTTGAACGTAGCGGGTTATCTTCATTCTTCTCACATCAGGAAGTGCACAGAAAAATCAACTAACAAGACCTGAAATTCCTGATGCATGAATAGTTTGTTTATCATGTAAAGCACACAATTTTTATTCTGTTCTCCATTTATGACACATGAAGTCAAATACTCAATGTACATTACTAAATTATATGAATCAGATTGACTACTTGATTAGTGGAGAGTGGAGACACATCAAATGTTTAACTCCATCTGTGGATGTGTAGTACATTGTCTAAGTCTATGGAGCCACCGAAGTGTTACCAAATAGTATATGCAATGTTGACATGTTAGCACCAACACTGAGATAATAGCTATTAGTGGAAGATGTCCGAGTTAAAAGTAAAACAGATTGTGCAGAAACTGTCTTATTTATGAGGAGCAAATTAAGCAATTCCATCGAAACACTAAGAGTAAAGATGGATATGCCAGGACATGTTGTGGTACCTTAGACCCTTTGGAAAACACGGGCACAACCTCGCCTCAGGGAGATGTCATGCTTGACAAGGCTTTCTTTGAACCGATGTCCAATAAAGGACAAACCCCATGAATCGCATTGGAACTCCTCTAGCAATTTGCCAGTGTTGTCACAGTGGAACATGTGACCACTGTAGACCAGCACATCTCCCTTGTGGGACAAAACCAAATGTTGTGAATATGCATCAAGAAAATCAAAGCTCTCCATTGGGAGTTCAACACGGTACTTGAATGACCAAACCTCTCTCTCGTAGTCCTGCAGCACCCAGATTGTGACTGTCCTCCCACCATCATCATTGCAGCTAAAGCCAATTGAACCTTCCATGT
Organism: Poa pratensis; assembly: GCA_947311845.1. NCBI lineage: Eukaryota > Viridiplantae > Streptophyta > Magnoliopsida > Poales > Poaceae > Poa > Poa pratensis. Next base: position 20,981,149 of record CAMZMU010000110.1, read on the forward strand.
CGCACAAACGAGTGCATAATTTGGTAGCAGCAGCCGGGCGGCACATGAGCCTGAATGATTCAACCACCGTGTCGAAAACGAGTATGCCCTTGTGGCTGCCGAGGTCCCAGTGAAGACACTCGCGGAAAACTACGGGTTCCGCAAAATTAGTACTAGACGTATTGTGCCAGCACAGCCAATCTTTCACAATACCAAGGATATCGGAAGGAACTCGAATGCACCTCGGTGACTGCCCCCGGCGCACCATAAGAATGTAGAAGGCAGCTTTGCAGTATAGGACGCGATACTCACCGGACGGGCGGTGCAGGTACAACGCCGCGATGTCACTAAGGCCTGCAGTGGTGAGGCATGGGAGTGGAGCGCTCCGACCCGTGGTCGGATTACAGATTCTGAATTGGCCGTCAGAGAAGGAGACCAGGAGGAGCCCGTCACAGGAGGCGAGCAGCTCGAATCTTTTGTAGTCGCGAAGCCCCAGGAGGGTCCGGCCGTGCTTGAAGTTTGGCAAGGCATCCTTGGCACTAGATGCGCCGTAGAGCGTGAGGAGGGGGGGCGACGGCTGGCGCTGGTGGTGGGCGAGGAGGAAATCCGGGGCGGAGGTGAGGCCACGCCAGGAGCGGCACACCGCGCGGCAGCGAAGGACGTCCTTGGCCGGAAGGCGGACAAAGATCTCCCACCCCAGGATCTCCTCCGGGATAGAGGCCGTGGCAGCGGCGATGCGGCGGCTGCGCGCCCGCGTCATTACTCCTGCCGCAGGTTGCGCAGTGGTCTCCTCCGCTGTAGGGTTTTGGACTAGGAGAGATACGACGAGGATCCGGCGCCGACGAGGCCGCGGTATCGGCGGCCGACGATACGATCTCTTCCTAAAGAAGCCTCCTTTTGTCCGGGCCATCGTTGCCAATTACCGGCAACCGGCCTAGATCACGCCCTGGATTCTTCTTTGCGTCGCTGCAAGCAAATCGTCGGGCGCTCCAGGCCGATATTTATGTGCACGAGGAGGCAAAATCGGAAGCGGGCGCTACTGATCAGAGATGCTAAAATCGCGGACCAGAGATCTCGTCGCAATCTTGAGCCTTGGCAGGTGAAAAAAATGATTTGTTGACACGACTCTCGTTTCTGGGCGATTGAATCAAATTATATCTCAAGAACCATTTTTTATCAAATTATTATCACCGATTCAGACCTCCGATTCTCTGACTCCAAAGAAACGAACCTTGGCGATTGGTCGTGGAGGACGATGTCCGATTGGAAGCAGATGATCTCGCTCGTCGGTCCTCGCCGGGCCCCTGCGCCAGCGCTCTCGACGCCTCCGATGCGCGCGAGCCAGCCCCAGCTTCCACAGCTGCTCTGCTGCTTGTCGCTGCGGTACATGGAGGCTTGGGGTCGGATAATTCCGGGATTGGTTTGGGCGGAGACCGCAGGCGAGAGACGAGACGGTGCGGTGAGGAGCAGAGCAGAGATAGGGGATTTTGACTGAGGGAGATGAACAGAGAGGGCCACCTCTGTTTTGGGCCTAAGCCTAGGGTGAAACCGGCCTATGGATTTGAAGAAAATCATGACGAGCCCAATTATAATTAAAACGTGATGTGAACATATGGTTTTGTTGTAAGGAGTACATGCCAATGTGTTAGTGGTTATACAAGATTACAATTACAATAGGTTCTTGCATATAACATAGGTTGCGAATTTACAATGCAAGCAACAACACCATAATATAGATTTTCATTTGATTCATCATTTCAGGAATTCATATGGAAGTAAGAAAAAAATAAGTTATTGCATATAACATGTGTTCATGTAAAAGTTCAAAGCATAACATAGATTCATGACAATACAAGTTCAATTCATAACATAGTCATAGGTTTATGATGCAAAACAAATAGCGCAAAGGTTGATGACAAGCAACATACAGTCATGATACAGGACAATGGGATGAGGTAAGACTGAATGAGCTTTTTAATTCAGTAGATGTGAGCCGGATTTTGCAACTCCCAACAATATACATGGCTTTGATGATTTTATTGTGTGGCATTATAACTCTCATGGGCGCTATACAGTTAGATCGGGTTACTATCTACAATGGCGTCACCAGTTTGGCGCCTAGGCTGGACGGTTAGCTCTTCCTGGAAGTTCAGCTTTGAACCCGATCTGGAAATTTTTATGGCAACTTAAGATTCCAGGGAAAGTGAAAATCTTTATGTGGAGGGCCCTACATGGTATTGTTCCTTTGAAATGTATCTTAGCAAATCGCCACATTGGTGACACAGGAGGATGTCCGGTTTGTAATCAAGGCCCTGAAGATATACGACATCTTCTTTTTCTTTGTCCCACGGCGCAGGAGCTTTGGAGGGATTTCGGAATTACCCATGTTATTAACGCTAGTCTGCTTGTTGATTTGTCAGGATCTGCGGTTCTGGAGCAGGTGTTAAGGCTGCAAGATAATCAATTTGAAGGATCTGAAAGTTTGGGTCTGAAAGAGGTTTTTTCCGTAACATGTTGGTATCTCTGGTGGATCCGTAGGAGACGTACCCATGATGAACCGGTTCCCCCAATGTATCGATGCAAAATGTCAATCCTTGCAATCTCGGCAAAAGCCGCAGCAGCTGCAGCTTCTGGTCGTCAGTGTTTCAACCGAGAAAGGAGATGGTCTAAACCTGAACCGAGGCAAGTAAAAATCAATGTAGATGCTTCTTTTGTTGCTGTTTTGAATGCAGGTTCTACTGGAGTGGTTGCTAGAGATTATCAAGGCAACTTCTTGGCTGCATCAACAAACTATATTACACATGTGACAACTCGAGAGCTAGCTGAAGCATACGCGATGAGGAATGGTCTGGCGTTGGCGGTCAGGCTAGGATGCAGCAATGTGGTAGCAGAGTCAGATTCTATACAAGTTGTTCAAGCCTGCACAGGAGAACAATCATGGTGGAATGCATCAGCGGCAATATTTGCGGACTGCGTGGATTTGGCAACGAATATAGGTTCTGTTATTTTTTTCCATTGCAGGCACGCGCGGCATTCTTTGTCCAGCAACAAGCCGTAGCAGAAGCCGCGGACGAAGGCGCGGTCGTCGTCGGACTGAATGGAGGCGAATCCAAGCGGCGCGGCGGCGGCGGGCAGGGCGGCGAGGAGCGGGAGGAGGCTTTCGCGGAAGGCGCTGCTGTTTGCTGCGGCTGATGACGGTGGCGGCGGCGGGCAGTCGACCAGAGCGTAGCTGGTCGTGGCGCGCAGGTCGACGGTGTCGATCCAGAACCCGCCGAGGGCGACAAATGCGAGCAAGAGGGAGGCGCCGACGGCGAGCAAGAAGAACACGACGGAGCAGTACCGCGCCATGGCGACGAATGCCGCACTGTGTGATGCTGCCCAGCGAGTCAAAATTGGACACGGATTCGAGAATGGAGGAAGGGGTCTGGGGAGAAAGGGGATTTCTCGAAATGGAAACAACTTCGCTGGCTAGATGAACTAGTAGTGCAGACGATGGTTTGGGGTTCACCACTAGTACCCGTTGCTGGATCAATTAATCAACTCCGACACATTTGACAAAACCCTGTTAATTCCCTCTTCGTGTGTGATCGTCAACCGATCCCAATTCCACGGTAGCCATGGGTCTGTCCAACATTTAACAGTGACACCATCACCAACACGCTTAATAACTCCTTTCAACAGTTCAACTCCTCTCAATATACTCCTCCAAGTATAGGACATAATCCCTCCGTGCATAAATATAAGACGTTTCATCTATCCAACATGTTGTCTACATTCATATTAATATGAGTTGACATACATACTAAAATATATCTACATAAATCTAGATATATGTGAATGTGGACAAATACTAAAACATCTTATATTAAAAAACGGTGGGAGTACATGCACTTGGCTTAGCATGCAGACATAGTTGTATTTTTTGAGTTTTAAAGGGGTGGATCTTGCCGCCTGATTAGATAAAAACGTTATAATTACAGAGTCATTGCCGAAGCAAAGAAGTGCCGGATACATAACATAACACGAGCCAACAATAAAAAACTAGTGGTCTCCCGGGTCTTGTGTGTGGGCAAACGCTCTCCCCACACAAGATGGGCAACCAAGTCCGGCTGGAGCGCGGTGTTCCTGAAAAACGTTTTGTTCCTTTCTTTCCAACATCCCCACATAGCGTATATGAAGTTGTTGCTTGCCTCGCGCCTCTTCTCCTTCGGGTTCCCGGTAAGCATGCCATCCCACCATCCATTAATGTCATTCCCCAAAGAAGGTGGTGTGATCCTGATCCCAATGGAACCGTTCCAACCGAAGATCGTTTCGCGCATTGCCGTCATGAAGCTGCACTTGAGAAGAAAATATCTTACCGATTCCGTGGGATCCGGCATAGCTTGCAAATGGGACATGAGGCCACCCACGAATCGCCAAATTGTCCGCCATGAGGATCTTGCCGTGTACGGCCAGCCATGCAAAGAATGTGCACTTTGGCTCTGCGTGTGGTTTCCAAATCTTTGCTGCTCGGAATGGTGGGCATGCTCCTGAGAATTGGCAGCAGTATGCCAATGCCGCCGAGTAGACTCCTGAAGTTGTCCACCTCCATGTTATGGCGTCAGGGCGTGGCTGCAGCGCCACCCCATGCAAGCACTCGCATAGCGAGACGAACTGATCAATCTGAGCTGGAGTGGAGATTCGGATAAGCGATTTCATCCCATTTCTGTCATGCAATTCTTTTGGGATGTTCTTGATTTTCTTGTGGCAATGGAGAAGAGTTTCGGAAACTGAAACTTGAGCTAGCCACGCGGCAGCCAACGCTCGTGCCAAAAAAGGAACTTGGCACCATCTCCCACCGATATGTCTGTGGACGCGCGGAAGAGCTCCATGTCCGCCTTGTCGCATGACAGGGCCTATCTGATTCCTACCGGGAGAACCACGACCACCTTAGATGTAGAGCATGTCCAAACTTCTCCAAGTCAAACACGCCGAGGCCGCCAAGAATTTTGGGGCGGCAACCGTGCCCCAGTTCACCGGTGAGTGCGGGCCAGCACCGGGTCCCACCCCGGTTTCATCAAAAGAAAACTCTGCATTATCTTCTCAATTCTGCGCATCAGCCTCTTCGGAAGTTTGAACACGAGAAGGTTATAAATGACCATGGCCGTCAAAACAAAGCGACAAAGGAGAACTCGGCCAGCCTAGTGAAATGTTTCCCCCACCACCCCGCCAGCCTTGCTCCGAGCTTGTCGAACAACGCTTGGTAGTGCACTGCCTTGAGCGTAGAGTGGTGAAGCGGGAGCCCAAGGTAATCGCAAGCGAAGCAACCACGCTCTGCCAGGAAGATCGCCAATGCCGCCAAAAACTGATCCTCATCTGCAAACACAGGCATCATGATACGTAATATCTAGCTTTCCGGGGATCAGAAAGGACCCTTGCTTTGCTAGAATTGCAATACTGAAAGAGTGCAAGTCCTTATACCCAAGCTCCCTTCTTATTTGATAGTGTCATGGTTTCCCAATTTATCCACTCCATCTTGTTCACTTTTTGCATACAAGACCACCAATATCGACATATCACAACGGTGATCTGATCACATAATCCCTTTGTTATGTCAAAACATGCCATTGTAAAGCTAGGTGTGCCTTGGGCACATGCTTTGATTATGACTTCTTTACTACCCGCTTTATGTAACCTTATTCCCTTTGAACCTTGTATTTTCTTCCATATCCTATCTTTCGAATACTCAAAAATCTTCATCTCGGACTTGCCCAGAAACATCAAGAGGCCCAAATACTTCTCATTTCTTCTTTCTGATATCAAACCCGAATTTTGCATCATTGCATTACTCACTCCTTTTTGTATTTTTACTAAACATAATAGAGGACTTCTCCTCATAAAGATTTAGCACGTCATGCAAAGGCCACGAAATCTCGTTAGTAACTTCCATAAGAATGAGCGAATCATTTGCAAACAATAGATGGTCAAAACTCGGAGCATTGTCACAATTTTTGACTCCCTCTAATTTGCGTTCCTTCCTCTTCTGCATTGCTTAGGAAGCACAATAAAACTTCAATTCACCACACACAAGAAAGGGATATGGTGAAACAGGATCGCCTTTGCGAAGACCACTTTCCGGTATAATCGCATCAGTCAGGTTACCATTCAGTTTCAAGTGATATATCATAGTGGAGACACACTTCATGATAAGTTGTCCATATCTCGTGGAAGCCCATCTTTCTCATCATCTTCCCTAGGAATCTCCACTCAACTCGAGCATATGCCTTATTCATTAGTTAGGTCAACAAAGTCAATGACATCTTCTTTCTGGCCATATGCCAAGAAAAGAGCTTCTTAAGACGGTGGAGAGTTGCTTGAATGCCAGAATGACCGCCCACAACACATGGTTAAAGCAGAATAAGTTTTTTGTCTTAAAAAATGCATTTGCTCCAATCCAGATCTTGCCCTGAGAACGAATGACACCATCTTTTAAAGTATTATCAGTGATGGTAATAGGGGACAAGGTGGAGCAAGGTCTGAGCTGCAGGGTCAACTTCATAGGAATTAATCACTTTTCGTGACCACTAAGGTTAACTAGCTAACAAATAATGCACTAATAGACAGTAGATGACCAACTCTACAGATAGCATTAGCAACTTTGTTTTCTGTCAAAGGGTATAGAACGTTTCGACTTAACATACAACAAACAACTTGGTTCCACTGCCTTAGTCAGGCATTCTGTAAAAGTGATAAATTATGAATTGATGCATCTAAAATACAGCCGAAAGTCCTCACATCACAATTATAAGATGAGCTAATTAAAGGTGTCTACTTCACTCAAAAAAAGCTCCCACTTTTTTATTCTTTAATTACTAATTTTTTTGTAGGATTTCGTTCCACCGCGGTTGGCAACTAGTAATTCGTTGGTTCTACAACGATCTTGGATGGGCTCATAATGAGCTAATTTTCATTATTTTGTATGTAGTAGTTTTTCAGTAATTCTAGAAACATGTTTGCAATTTTGGGTTTTTTTTTGTTTAAACCATACGTCTATCTGCTTCGCTTGTAGTAATTCATTATTAAATTAAAAAACCTATATTATGCTCAAGGAAATAGATTAATATAGGAGCTTATATCTTCTAAAAACACTAGTTTCTTAAATTTCAAAAATAATTGTTTTCTTAAACAATGTTGGTAGGCACCTAATCTTTATGTCATAATAGATCCGAACACTTGCCTCGGATTGACTTCAATATATAATTGCTCTCGTGAATAACTAAAAATAGAAGGACGATAGATAGTAAAGAAAAGAACTAATTATAATATCTATCTTTCAAAGATTCACTAAAAAGACAAATATAAAGGAGCTTATATCCTAAATAATACACTAGTTTCTTAAATGCCAAATGATTTTTTTTCTTACACCGGGAATATTGTTTTCAAGATAAACAATGTTCCTATGCACCTAATCTTTATTTCAAAATAGATCCAATTAAACACTTGCCTCGGATTGACTTCAATACATAATTGCACCAGTGCATAACTAAACAATAGAAGGACGGTAGATAGTAAAACAAAGAGCTAATCATAATGTCTATCTTTCAAAATCTATCTTTCAAAGACTCACTAAAAATACAGTTAGCGGGTCTCTTTGTATGTCTTGTTCGTAAAGAGAACTTAATGTGTATCCGTTTGCCAGAACCAAAAGTAAAATTGTTGTGGATAGGGATCCTGTAAAAATATCTTTTGAGTAATGGACCAGAACAAGCCATTTCTCAAGAACACTAGCTAATATAAGAGCCCTGATACTACCACTTGGATCTAGAACCTACATGTTAATGCTCGCGCTTTCGACAGTCATACCGGTTAAGAATGGGCGCTATGGCAATCATGTTTCCTAAGTATTGTGTCCTTTAGGCGCACAAAGGATGGGGGTTTATTCCTTTTTTTTTCTTGTGAAGATAACGTCCGCTAGTAGTTTTGGTGTTCTCTTCCCTTTTATTCATTTGAATCAATCAACAAGAACAAGAAGGCATTGTACTTTTAATAGGCCCTACTTTCAAGACCTCTATATCTGATTATTTTCATTCTTCCCTCTTGTCAGATAGTATTTTTATCATAAGAACAAAGAGAGGCAGACGTATTTATACTTGATAAGTGTCAATATTCAATGGGTAGCTTGCCCAATTTTTTTTAAAGTGAAGTATAGATCCCTACCCCTCTTTGTTTACCATTCGAATCCCTGCTTATCCCGCCAAGTGGTTTTACTTAAACCGGGGGTCTGATTCAAAGTACAAGTGCTACATGTTCATTCTGAAAGCGGTCAAGCTTACTTGAGATCAATTCCGAGTGTCATCTACCTTGAGATATCTGAATCTGATATGGAACAATAGAGTATTGAGAAGATTCAAGTCGCTTGGGAAGCTAGGAGTGTAAATTTGCAAGTCGGTAATTCAGCAGTGGTCGGTTGAAATTGAGAGAATAAGCTAAATATTTTTTACTTTATATTTTTGGTTCTGAAATTGCCTTCAGCAACTAGTACCCATGTGAAATAATAGGTTGGATATAGGTCATCCTTCCGTAAGTTTCCAATTACGAGTACGAGAATAAAATACATGGTCAATTCTCCACGGCGTCTAGGAGATAGATAGAATTTTTTAGCAACAAGACTCGGCTAGAACCTAGAGCATTGGGGATTGCTTTCTTCCTTATCTTCAGCCAAGATATTCTAATGAGAATACTAAACTTGTGATCGATTGATTCCATGTAAACAGTAGCCAAAAATATTGCAACACTACATGACGGATAAAAGTTAGAATCTTCTTGAGAATGGAAATTTCTCATTAGACTATATATATTGTCGCCCAACCGATAATAACACGAAAATTTCTTTTGGCTCCCGAATTCAGTGCTCTATTTATTATAGCTTTTGAAAATCATATTTACAAGTTCAAGAAAAATCTCAATAAAATGCTAGATGTAGTCAACAATGTATTCTACAAGCACGCAAATTCGCAACGGTAGTTTATCTTAAGTTTATGCTACACAAAAATGATAAATCTTATGGATTTGTAGTTTTGAAAATATGCATTGTTTGGGTCCATAGAATTTTCATTTCCGTGTAGCTCCGAATACAAAATATTTTAAAACAAGATTTAACATGTTTATAGCATGCATCATTGAAGGCATTCAGAACTTTTTTTTCATATTTTTTTGAAACTTATAAAAGGGAGCACTGGATTTCAGGAAACGGTTATTCATCTTGTTCCAAATGATCTGGCCCTTTTGAGCTTGAGCAACTAAACACATGTATGACCTTTTTTCAAACTATTTTCAAATCTGGCCTCTTAAGGTCGGCGCCAAAAAGGATGGAGCAGAATTTGTTCAGTGTGGCGCCATACAGAAAGTCCATAACTTTCCTAAGGATTTAGAATTTTTTAAACAGGGGACGTCGCCAAAGAGGATGGAGCCGATATGTATAAAGTCGGCGCCATCCTTTCTGAAGCCGACCTCAGGGGACAGATTTAGAAATAGTTTTAGAGAGAGGTCATAACTGAAATTAGTTTCGCTCAGAGGCCATATTTTGAAAATAATGGGCACCATGTAGCTCGGGCTCTATTTGTCCTGTCATGTAGATGGACTGAAAAATCTACAGGACAGGATAAATAGAGCCCGAGCTATATGGAGCCCATTATTTTGGAAAATTATATTTTAAAGTTTCAAAAATATGAAAAAAAAGTATGTTGATAATATTGAATTATATATACGTGTAACATCTTAACTAGAAATATGTTGTATTCTGGGCTTCGTAAAAATGATAAAATCTGACATTTGAAAAATCATACTCCGTAGCAGATAACTACTCCCTCCGTTTTTTAATATAAGATGTTTTAGGTGGTACACATGTTGTCCATATGCACACTAAAATGAGTGAACATGCATACAAAAATGTGTCTACATACATTTGTGTGCATGTGCATGTGGACAAAAGCTAAAACATCTTATAACCAACTCACACCTCCGATTCTCTTCTTCTGACGATGTCAGCCGATGATTTCTTCGTGCTCAGGGTGAGGACGTCCTCGTAGATCAGGTCGTGGATGGCGCCGTGTCTACCCCGCCATACGCTAGAACAGCCGGAGTCAAACAACGTGCTGTCACTCCTAGTACCAGCCGCAGCCGGTCCTCGCCGGGCCCCTACGCCAGCGCTCTCGACGCCTCCGACGCGCACCAGCCCCAGCTTCCACAGTTGCACTGGTGCTTGGCCCTGCAGTACATGGAGGCTTGGGGTCGGATAATGCCGGGATTGGTTTGGGGCGGAGGCCGCCGGCGAGAGATGAGACGGTGCGGTGAGGAGCAGAGCAGGGCAAGGAGGGAGAGGGGGATTGACTGAGGGAGATGTTTTTTTTTTGAGAAATATTGACTGAGACGGCCACCTCTGCTCTGTTTTGGGCCTAAGCCCAGGGTGAAATCGGCCTATGGATTTCAAAAAAATCATGACAAGCCCAATCGTAATTAAAATTAAACGTGATGTGAACATATGGTTTTGCTGTACATGCCAATGTGTAAGTGGTTACAAAATTACAAGTACAATAGGTTCTTGCAGTCTTGCTTATAACATAGGTTGCGGTATTACAATGCAAGCAACAACAACATAATACAAATTTTGTAGAGGCTGCAAAGCCACAAGGTTCATGACAAATTTCGTTTCTCTCTCCCCTTTTGTAACCCCCGTATTCTCTGATTCATTTGAACTCATCTTGTAGAGGCTGCAAAGGCTCAAGGCAACTTTGAAATTTATTCAGGTGGAGATTAATTCCCCCCGGTGAAAATTCAAAAAAAAACATAATACAAATTTTCATTTGATTCAACATTTGAGGAATTCATATGGAAGTAGGCAAAAATAAATAGTACTAAAGTTATTGCATATAACATCTGATCATGTACAATTTCAAAGCATAACATGGGATGTTTCGGAAAAAAAGCATAACATGGATTCATGACAATTCAAGTTCAATGCACAACATAGGCATTGGTTCATGATGCAGAACACATACGAAAAGGTTTATGACAAATAACATACCATCATGACAAGAGAAGTTCATGAGAAAAGAAGAGCATCTCCACTAGACTCCCGATGCAAAACACATAATAAGATTTTGGATTTAATGACGTTGGTGGAGAAGAGCCGAAATAGACTCCTAAGAGCATCTCCAAGCGGAGCCCTCAAACTGCCCCAAACCGGTTTATTTGTGTCCGGACGGACTCCGGACGAAAAATGAGCTAAAATAGCTACCCAACCGGGGTGGGCAAAGCCTCCCCAAACGTCCGGGCTGTCCGGCAGCCCACAAACTCACCCCATATGTGGGGAGGGTTTGGGGGTTGCCGGACGCGCCCGGACAGCCGCCACGTAGGACATGGACTACTTTATCTACTACTTTTCTCTTTCTTTTTTCCTTTCTCTCTCCATCCCCACCAATCACATGCATCCGGACGGATAATTAGGGATGTTTTTAGGGTGCATGGTTGGATGTGGCCACTTTTGGGGGCCGTCCGGTCACTGTCCGCGGACGCGTCTGCGGACAGTTTGAGGGCCGGATATGAGGGCTCCGCTTGGAGATGCTCTAAATTCGCCTCTCACCTCTAAAAAAACTCCTTTTTGGGAGTGACATTTTTGGGTTCTAATGGAGATGCTCTTATCAAATTCTGGCATTTTCACATAGTTAGAGCAACATAGACAACAATGCATTTGCAGGTGGCATGGTATGCTTATTCAGCACTTATTCTCCAGCTTAATCAACGATGATGCATTACTATGTGATAGCCTTAAGCATAATTTTGTTTTTCTTCTTCACAGAACGCTACGGCGTCAATCGGTAGATAGTGGCCAATTTATCTACACACTAACTACTGGTTAGCTAGCTAGCCAAGAAGGCGTCAACGATCAATCTGCATGACTCCGTGCGAAGTGGTGGTGAACTCCCAATTCGCAGCAGCGTTCACTTGCTAATAACCTGCTTAATTTCGCGGCACCAGAGCCCCAGATTAGATTGTTGTGATCAGCAATGAAATGACAGAGTAGATGTGGTGGAAGAAACAGGACGCACCTAAACGGAATGCGATCCCGGCGGATGCAAGAAGGGTGATCAGTACGAAGACGCAAAATTCTACAGCGACCCGCTTGGCAGCAGGCATTAGGCACGAGCTTAATTAATCACTACTGTAGAACACTGCTTCGCAGGAAGAGAATTAGAAAGAGAGAAGAAGAATTGCTCACTCAGGAACACGGCGGCGGGCTTGTCGATCCGCAGGAAGCAGCTGTACCCGACGACGTCGGCCCCGCGCTCGTGCGCGCCGTCGATGCCCCAGGAGCACGGCGGCACCTGTCGCGCCGACTCGCCCAGGCACCGTGCGCACTCCGCCGCCGTGCTGTCCCACCCGCACTGCCCCTGCACGCGCACCGTGATCTTGGATTTGGCCACGTCCGGGAACACGCGCGACGACGTGTCCTTGGCGGTGGCCAGAGCGGCCGCGTCCGTGGTGACCCTCGCCCCGATGTACTTCACGTCGTCGCGCCGCCCCATGGACTGCGCCAGCGCGATGAGCCTCCGCGGGTCGAGGCAGTTGGATTTGGGGTCTTCTCCCGGGTCTTGGCCGCCCAAGAAGACCTTGTGGAAGGCATCCTCGCGCGCGGAGGGCGGGTTGGCGTCGGCGTAGGCCAGGAAGCAGCCCTCGCTTCTCAAGCGCCGGCGCGGCAGCTCGCGCCGAGGCAGCCGTCGGTGAGGTTCGCAGCGGCCGCGGCGAGGCACGCGCGGCAGGGTTTCTCCTGCAACAAGCCGTAGCAGAAGCCGCGGACGAAGGCGCGGTCGTCGTCGGACTGAATGGAGGCGAATCCAACCGGCGCGGCGGCGGCGGGCAGGGCGGCGAGGAGCGGGAGGACGCTTTTGAGGAAGCCGCTGCTGTTTGCTTGTGCGGCTGATGATGGCGCGCAGTCGACCAGAGCGTAGCTGCTCGAGGCGGGCACATCCTCGAAGTCGAAGGTAAGGCGCGGGGGCAACATGCCGAGGGCGGCGTATAGGAGCAAGATGGAGGTGACGACGGCGAGGAAGATCAATACGACGGAGCAGGGCAGCGCCATGGCGACGAATGCTGCACTCCCCAGCGAGCCAGGAATCACAAATTTTCACTCGGATTTGAGATTGGAGGAAGGGGAATGGGCAAAGCACGAGAGAGATCAGAGAGATGAACTGGGGAGAAAGGGATTCAGATTCGAGGTTTTCTTTCTTGAAATGGAAACAACATCCAGTACTAGCTAGATGAACTAGCTATGGTATGGTGTGATCGGCAAACTATCCCATTTTCTCCGTAATCATGTGTCTGTTCAGCAATTAACTCCTTTCAACAGCTCAACTCCTCCAAGTATAGCACATACATGCACTTGGCTTAGCATGCAAACACAAGTATCAGGGTAATATCTAGCTTTCCGCACATGTGCACATAGCGGTTCCGGCTCAGAAAGGAGACGTCAACCTTGCTTTGCTAGCATTGCAATATTGAAAGAAGGTAAATCCTTACACCCATGCCCCTCTCTTTATTTGATAGTGTCATGGTTTCCTAATTTTTGCATAAAAGACCACCAACGTCGACATATCTTGGCGCTGATCTGATCACACAATCCCTTTGTTATGTCAAAATAGACCATTGCAAAGATAGGTATGGCTTGGGCACGTGATTTGTGTAGGACTTTTTTACCCCGGAAAATGCAAATGTTGGCGGAGCTCTTTATTTTCAAAAATTTGAAATCATATTTTTGAAGTTTCAAAAAAATCTAGAAAAATGCAGGATGTAGAAAATGGTACATTATACTAACATGCAAAATCTCAACTCAAAATAGCTCATATTCTAGGCTACACAAAAATAACAAAATCTGATAGATTTTGGATAGTTCAAAATTTTCAATGTTCGCTACTTTCAAATTCAGATTTTTTTTCATTTTTGCACACCCCAAAATACAACAGATTTCGAATCAAAAATTTACATGTTTGTAGAATATGACATAGTATACATATGCATGTTTTAAAAAAATGAAAATGAAAAATATGATTTTTGAACTTTCGAAAATAACGGGCTCCATGTAGCTCAGGTTCTGTTTAGCCACACTCTTTTTTACCCGCTTTATATAACATTTTTCCCTATCTTTCCAACACTCAAAAAACTTCATCTTGGACTTGCCCACGGACATCGGGAATCCCCAATACTTAATTTCTTCTTTCCAAAGTCAGACCCAGATTTTGCATCATTGCATCCACATTGATTGTTTGCCCAAAGCAAACCTCATAAAGATTTAGCACATCTTGCAAATGCCACAAACTCTTGTTATTAACTTTCATAAGAATGAGCGAATCATCTGCAAACAACAGATGGTTAAAACCGGAGCATTGTCACACCTTTTTGGCTCCTTCTAAATTTCCTTCCTCTTCTGCATTGTTTAGCAAGCACGAGAAAGCTTCGCCACATATAAGAAAGAGATATGGTGTAATGGGATTGTCTTGCGAAGAACTCTTTCTGGTATAATCTCATTCATTAGGTTACCATTCAGTTTGAAGCGATACCTCACAGCGGAGATACACTTCATCATAAGTTACATTCGTATCACGTGGAAGCCATCTTTTCTCGTCATCTTCTCTAGAAAACTCCGCTCAACTCGATCATATGCCTTATTCATCAGTTTTTTTTTGAAAGAAATACTTTATTACTTTGGAATCAAAGATACATCGTTTGCTATTACAGCTCTAATACAACTAGGAGGCTCATCATGCCAAACACCATGATCAACCTCATAAAACTTTGCAAGATTATGAGCTGCCATATTGGCCTCCCTAGGACAATGAATAAAACTGACACGTGCAAAACTACGACATAGAAAAGTACATTCCTCATAGATCGCCGCTGCAGCCCCAACGAATTCCCTCCATTTTGCATGGTATCGACAACCTCCATACAATCAGCTTCAACCAACAATTTGTTGCATCCCACTTCTCCAGCTAGCTTCAAACCATCTCGAAGCGTTAGGTGAACAAAGTCATGACATCTTCTTTATGGCCATGCCAAGCAAAGAGTTTCTTAAGACGATGGAAAGTTGCTTAAATGCCAGAATGGCTGCCCACAACACACGGCGAAAATCAGAAATAAGTTTTTATCTTCAAAAATGCATTTGTTCCAATCCATATCTCGCCCTGAAAAGAATGACACCACCTTTAAAGTATAATCAGTTATGGTGTTAGGGGACAATTAATGCAAATTTGTGGAGCAAGGTTTGAGCTGCAGGATCAACCTGAAATTAATCACTTTCTGTGACAACAAAGGTTGACTAACAAATAAAGCACTAATAATCAGTAGATGATCAACTTTAGAGAGAGCATCAACTACTTTGTTTTCTGCCAAAGGGTATAGAACGTTTCCACTTAACATACTACAAACAATTTGGTTCCACTGCCTCAGTGAGGATTGTGTACAAGTGATAAACCAGCGATAGGTTCACCAGGCGAAGGCAGATTTACCTCATTGTAAAAATGACAAATCTTATGAATTTTGTAGTTTTGAAAATATGCATTGTTTACTATAATCAGGTCCATAGTTTTTTCATTTCTGTGTATCCCAAAATAAAAATATTATAAAATGAGATTTAGCACATTCGATAGGATAGAATACATTCAGGATTTTTTTAGATTTTTTTGGAAAAATATAGATATGGTTTTTATGTATTTCTTTTAAATTAAGAGAGCACTGGATTTCACGAGGCAAAAAATTCTTCTCGCTACTGATACATCTTGTTCCAAATGTTACCTACGTTGCTTTTGAAAAATCTACGAAAGAGGAGAAATAAAGCTCGAAATATAGCAATCCCTTTATTTTGAAAAATCATATTTAATATTTTTAAAAATGAAAAAAATCCTGAATGTAGACAATATTTTAGGCTGCGCAAAATGATAAAATCTGACATTTGAAAAATGATGACAGATAAGCTAGCTAAGGAAAGGATTTAAAGCTCGTATCCATCAGATCGTTTGTCAGTTTGATCCTCGCCCCTCGGTCCACGGCGTGAGGGTACCACGATCCACGAAGCCGGTCTTCGGCCATTTGGTCTCCATTCCGATTCGGAACCCAACCCAACCAAAACATCGGCCCATCTTAACACAACGCGAATCGGTCTCCGTGTCCGTCTTCTACAGTATATACTCTGCCGGGCACGTCAATAAATAGAACGCGAATCACCTGCCAAACAAAGCGACCGAAAGAACAGAGCTAATTCCCAGAATCCGCGAGCGAGCTCCCGGTCGCTGCTGCTTCGTTTTCGCCTCGACCGATCCACCGGCGTCTTGGATTCGCCTCGACTCCGCCGGCGCCATGATGAATCCGGAGATGATGAGGCTGGCGCAGGAGCAGATGAGCCGCATGTCCCCCGGCGACTTCGCCAGGATGGAGCAGCAGGTCATGTCCAATCCCGACCTGGTCAAGCTAGCATCCGAGAGCATGAAGAACATGAGCACCGAGGACTTCAAACGAGCCGCTCAGCAGCTGAATCAGACGAGGCCAGAGGAGATACTCCATATGACAGAAAAACTCGTGGTGCCAAGCCCGAGGAGTTCGCCGCCATGAAAGCCCAAGCAGACGCTCAGATGTCGTACGCGATGTCCGGTGCCAAGATGCTGAAGAAGCAGGGAAATGAACTCCATGGCCGTGGGCAGTACTCCGATGCCGCCGCCAAGTACAAGCTCGCCAAGGATAATCTAAAGAACGTGCCGTCGGCAGCTGGGCAGACGCTGCAGGTGCAGTGCGCGCTCAATTTGATGTCTTGTTACCTGAAATCAGCCAAGTTTGACGAGTGCGTGAGTGAAGGTTCAGAGGTTCTAACCTACGACTCGGGCAACGTTAAAGCATACTACCGAAGGGGGCAGGCATACAAGGAACTAGGAAACCTCGAAGCTGCCGTTGCTGACTTGAGTAGAGCCCATGAAATCTCTCCCGAGGATGAAACTATCGCCGAGGTGCTGAGAGACGCGGAAGGAAAACTTGCAACCGAAGGGACAAACCTGCCAAAAGGAGTTGTTATTGAAGAAATCGTAGAACAAGAAGATGACTTGTACCAGCCTTCATCTCTGCAAAATGCTGCCAAGAACACTGATGATATACTAGTAAACAACCGTACTTTGGACCAGCCGTCACCCAGTTATCCATCTTCTACAGCTGATATGCACGACGTCGTGAGAAATTCCATGAAAGACCCTGCAATATGTGAGATGGTTGAGTCCATGATGAAAGAAATGACTCCTGATATGTTGGCAAGCATTAGTAGGAAGTTTGGTATCGAGCTTTCAAAGGAGAATGCTGCCAAAGTCCAGCAAGATATGTCTCAATTATCTCCAGAAAACTTACATAGAATGATGAAGTGGATGGACAGAGCACAACGAGGAGTAGAAGTCGCAAAGAAGACAAAGAACTGGCTCATTGCCAGGAAAGGCTTGATCATCGCTATTGTCATGCTGATCCTGGCCTTCGTCATCCTCCAGTTGCTTGGATTCATCCGTAGCTGATGGCCTAAACATTCATGATGGCCAATGACGCCCTGCATCCGAATAATAATTCAGTAGTCTTTTTTTTTCTGAGCGGGAATCGATAATGCACATATGAGTATGTCACTGAAAAGGGTCGAGAAATAGTTGGATCTGCACCTTTCTTATTATTTCATCATATGTGTATAGATTGGCATTGTAACAGAATCAAAGGAAAAAATCCTAGTGTTGTATTTTGGACAATAGGCCGACATGCAATGGTATGGATGTCTTATGTTAAAATAAAATCAGTTGACATCGATTTTGGCCAACGTAAAATACGAATGCTAAATTCAAACCAAATCCATTAAGCTGGATATCTAGCTCCTCCAAATAAGATACATCACAAAATACCTAATTCCCTAGAAGATAAATCAATCAATTGTGCTTGTGTTTTGAACATCCAGATCTAACATAATGAATTTCAAGGAGTCAAATACGTAATAGAAATCCAAATAGTTTAAGTAAGCTGATATGCTTGATTGTCTACTAGAGACTACACAGGCCTATATTTGACAAGTTCTGATCAGCAGATGGATTTCTCATACCTGAAAAGAAAGTAATTCAATTTCTGTGAAATAAAGGTATCACACAAATCCAGGAAGTCCAGAAATTTCAACTATGCTAAGGCCTAAATTCATTTATGATGAATGGCAACAACAAGCAGGGCTAATTTCTTTTCATATTGGTAATACCTAGAAGTGCAGTTAAGCAGAGAGTCCCGGATAGTCAAACAGACTAAAATTGTTTTCTCTTTTTGCAAGAATAGAAGCAAAAAAAAAAAAGGAGCCAACAATTGGGCATTGATAAATAGACGAATCGTGGGGTGGGGACGATGGCCACTACCCTGTGCGTGACAGAACCCAACTAGTCCATTTTTTCCACAGACATTGGCCAGGTCATAGAGCAAGCGAGTTGCTAAATCTAAGTAGCAATAACAAACAAAATTTGGTACTTACAGGAGCACCACATAAGCGCACACACACTCTGAACCCAACACAAATCTAGATCGACCACAGGGTGCTGGAGATAGAGGTGGAAGACAAGGCGTGTACCTGCATTTCGGAGTTCGCCGCCACCACGCTCAACAGAGCGACTAGACGAGCAGGTCAGCATCGAATAAACCACCCCATCGATGATGGCAGCCACAACAAGACGTGCACAGGGAGCCCGACCGCAAGCGCTGTTCGGCAGACCGTCTCTGCCGCCAGACCCTGCTAAAATGGATCCACGGTCACTCAATCTGTTCGTACACCTCACTTTGTCGCTGCACCAAACCACCTTGGTGGCCGTATTATGTATTTTCCAAAGCACAGTGACCAAAATGATCTGCTTATTGCCCAATTCGCTCTCATCCTTCTCCATTTTCTTGCTCGTGTAATTTGAAGAAATAGTCTTTCGCCCCGCTATATTAATATAGCAACCACCCGATACAATCTTTGAGACCACCGCTGGGGCAAAACAGCACACTCATGCCCAAGAGAAAAGAAAGAGAACAAGAAAAGAAAACAAAGCCAACATAGGCGGATCAACGAAAACAAAGGTGACTCGCAACCACTGCGCTCTCTCCGGCAAAGTCCCACCACTATCCTAGCACTCTGAAATGTCGCGTACCGAACAACACCTCCAAGAAGGAAAACAACGACGACGCTGCTGCTGTCCGGACTGGTCCTAGGGTTTCCCCCGGTACGCTACAGGTTGTGGGAAGAGGTACACCCGACGCCCTTCAGGAAGGAACATCGACACCCACAAGCATCACCGCGGCGGTGTCAAGATGACAAGGATTTCTCCCGACCTCGAAAAAACCACCTCCCTGGACACTCCGACATGCTCCACCCATCTTGCCACCCATCAACAAACGCCACCACGGAATTGAGGTCACCAAAGTCGTATCACCAGGCAAGCACAACATGACCGGTCGAACCGAGAGGAACCTGCCGTAGACAGAGCGGCAGTACCACAGCCACGTGGGAGGGGTCGACCTCCACTGCCGTAGACGGTAACCGACCGGACGCAGCACGCAGGAGCACACCAAGCCACATTGGAGCCGGAGGGCGGCCGCAGCACAGCCACCTGGAGGACTACCTCCACCGCCATCGGCGGTGTAACATCCCAAATTTTTAATAAGAATAAACAAGACCCAAAAATTCAGAACCAACAAAAACTTTTGAATTATTTCACGAATGATTGTGCTTTCCTTTAAATCGTTCTGGTTGACCTTGTGTAACTTGGCGTTGTGATTGCTTGACTAGTAAATGTCAACCCAAGAAATCAACCTAAGCAAGAAAATATATTTACAACAATACTGGTGACCAGGTTATGACAAGAATATATTCCATATATCTTTCCCATTCTTATGTTGGCCAAAAGTTTATTTCAATAATGATTTGGTTCTAGCAACAAATAAAATGCCCTTTAATTTGAGACAGTAAAAGTATTTCCAAAATTTCATGTTTATAAAATATGGAGAACTGTCTGTGATCTCCTATCCTTTCTTCAACCTTGACAATTCCAAATTCCTATCTTTATAACCCCCTATGTTTCAACTCCGTTTTAAAAGAAATACTAGTGGGAAATATATTACCTCACATATTTCTCTTTATCAAACCATTTTGAAAACTATTAAGTTATGAGTTGATTTACCCCTTAAACAACATCTTGTCATAATTGAGTGTGACCATTTTTACAAAAATAGCATTGTCAATTATGGAAAAAGTGGTGTGATTTGTTCTTGTGGTTTGAAGTGTGTGGTCTTGTTTGAGGTGTGGATATTGTTGTGTTTTGGTGCTGTTACGATGGCTGTGTTATTGTGTGTGATTTTCTGGTGAGGATAATTCCTCAGTGGTGTTATTACTAAATTAGGACACACTTGGCAACCAAATTTGGAGTGCGACTTGAAGAAGAGTAAACCCTCTAAAATTATGCACCCCAAGTTAAATTCCTAAAATTTGGGGAAATGATCTCAATAAAACTCCCTCTCTATCTATTTCTCTATTCTATGAAAACAATTATATTCTCTTTACCCAAAATTCTAGAGGAGGAGATGAAATGATAATCCTCTCCATTTCATACCACTCCCTCCTCAAGTAAACCTACTTGTCGATTTAAAACAACCCCCCCCCCCCATTCTTTTATCAAAAAGGAAATGAAGGTCATGAGTTAAAAATGATCTTCATAACTAAAATCCCTCCCAAATTCTCTATTTTCTCCAAACCAATTTTTCCTCTATGAAAGGATAAATTATTTTGAAGCTACCTTATTTGTCAAGGAAGTTCTGAAAGTTCAACACAATATTTTATCACTGGTTTTAAAATATTAAAGAAGTATCAAAGTATTAATTTCCAAAAAAATGATTTATTTACCTCCTATGAACAAAAATGGAGCAAAACAATTTATTTTGTAAAACCAATTTTTGTGGAGCTTCCTCATATATATAGGAGGCTACCTGAATTTTCTCTAATTTTTGTAAAATGTTTAAGCACCTCAATTAAATTCCGGAAACCCTACTGGTTTTGAAAAAGGAAATAAGAGAAAGAGACAAGGACCTATCTGTGAGTGGAAAAGCAAATCCAGGGGCCTCTTTGCAAGATCCTAGTTGACCTCCTGTAGCAGCGACACGGCGCCGTGCTCCTCACGCCGGCGTTGCCGTGGTCGCCGCTCGCCGTGCACCCTCCCCCGCGAAGCCTGGCCTCTGACTGCTCTGCTCTCCCCCTTCACCTCATCTCTGCGTCCTGGACAGCCGTGGCACCTCCCGCACGCTGCCGTGCTCCACGTCGCCGTGTTCGCCTTGCTGCCGTGCTCCTCTCGTCGTCAATGCCGTGGCCCCCTCCCTCCTTGCTGCGGAGGAGACGATAAAAGCACGCCACGCCCTCCTCTGCTCCCTCACTGCTCGCTCATTTCCCTCACTCCCCCTCTCTCTCTAAGCTCTCCCCGAAGCCGAACCAAGGCCGAGCCGCCGTCGCACCTCGCCGTCACTGGAGAGCGTCCCTTCCGAATCCAAGCGCACCAGGAGGTTCACCGCGTCGTCTTCTTCCTCCCTGCCAAAGGAATCGAGCCGGGGCGCCGTCGTTGCGGAGATCGACGTCTTCTTCTCCACCTCCGGCCGCCAACCACCGAGCAAGCTCGCCGCCGTTCTGGCCCTCCTCTTCTGCAGATGTTTGATCCCACGCGTCGAGGGTGAGCGCTCCGTCCTCCTGGACACCTCCCTCTCCCTCCTCTCGCTCTAGATCGTTGTATAGCAGTAGCTCGCCGTAGCTCGCCGACGGCCGCCGCTTGTCGTCATCTTACTCGTCGCTCCGGCAACCATTAGCTGGCGGAGACACCGTAGTTAGGCTCGCCGTATTTGTGCGCGTCTAAAGCTTCCAGTGGAGCTTCCTCGCGTGCATCGGATCGTCGGATCCGTGCGCGACGCCGCAGGTGGTCACCGCCGCCGCCCGCGCCGGTCAGTGCCCCTCCCCGTGGTCAAACTGGCCGTGGGCCTGCGCGCTGACCTGGACGTCTACGTGTCTGTGGACCCCAGCCGTCAGCCGCTTTGGCTAGCCCAGCTTTGGTGCAAAACGCTTCAGTGGTTTATTTGGAAAATAGAACAATTAGCTAGATTCAAAATTAAACTTGTAAAATCCATAACCTTTCAAATACTTGTCCAAAAATTTCAAACAAGATGTCAGATTGTTCAGAAAAATAAAACCCGCCTTTTTGGTATCACTCATACATCCAACAAAATTAGTTTAGATGCTGTTTTATTAAAATAACAAAAAGGGCAGCAAGAACATATTTTTTTGGGAAATTCATATCTTTAAAAATATTGATCCAAAAATTAAGTGTGAACTACCAAAATGTTCAGCACTTAATATACTTCATGTTTCACCTTGTTTCCAAACATGGTGAATTAGTTTTAGTGATGTTTAAAATGATATGCTAAAATGGCAGCACTAAATCAAATTTTGAAAATGCAATAACTTTGGTTTGGTAATTCAGAAAAAGGTGTTTATTATATCAAAATGCTCAGAAAATTAGGAGGTATCCAGTAACATCATTTCCCTGCATCTGTGAACACAATCACAGTGCTGCACTTTTTGGAAACTAAGGAAACCCTTAAGTTAAAAAGGGAAATTATAATTTTCCCATATAGAAATAATCAGTTCTACGCCCCACTAAGACTTCCGGGTAACTTCACAACTGATTTAGTTTGGTGCTAGTGGTATGTTACTTGTTTTGTGTACCCTTGGGGTTTGGTTGCTCATTGATTGCTGTTCTATCCCCATGTGTGCGACGCTAGAGATAAACGTTACCGGAGTGGTCTCTGGAGAGGATTTATTGGAGGAGAATCGGAGTTTATTTCTTTAATCAGTGAGAAGAAGACCAAGGACATTATGCTGAAACCAGGCAAGCTACTTCACTAAGCTTGCATCTATATACATCTATTTTGATTTACCTGTTTTACTTATAAATAGCGTAAAGGACTTATGTGGTGTTTGCCACGAAAGCCATGCTTTTGAAAACCCTTTTCCAAAATACAAGTATAATTATTGAGACACCCGACATAGAGGTGTCAGTGGTTTACGAGGATTTCGAAGTGAATTTGTTTTACTCCAAATCCTTCTATGAAAATCTTTTTGGTGGGATTACGAACCACCCAAGTTTTGGTTAAAAATATTTTGCTAAGAAAATTGGAAATGATTGTGAAAACCTTTTCAAAAGTTTATGAAAAACTATTTTGTCACTCTATGTAGAGATATCAGTTGTTTATATAAAACTATAGGATGGGAAAAACATTGTTTATTCAAAACTCCTTTGAAAATCCTTGGATGAATTATGGTATACCGGGATGTCGGTATGGAAGTGGAGAAGTGAAGTGTGGTGATGTTTATGAAAAATGCACATTGTGTCTTTGTACCATGACTACCAGCCGATAACCTGTGCGACCACATTTACCCACATATGGGCAAGGGCGTAGTCATATAATTTGCTCGTGTTAGTACTGGATGCCTCAATAACGAGGATAACCTCGTTCCATGAGGGGATGGTCTGAGGACCTACCCCCTGACCTGGGTCCTCTTAAAAGAAGTCTACCGGAAGCCGGTATGAGCGTAAAGAAGAAAGAGGATTGAAGGGCTCCCTTGGGTCCGCCGGGCAGAACTACGAGTCCTCACACTTAGTTTCTGAGGATTTAAGTGTCGATGGAAAGTGTCGTAGAGGCAGGGTCCTATACTAGCATGAGCAAAGGACAGGCTATGGCCGGGAACTCAACTTCGCATACCTCTGGTATGGCGGGACGTGGCTGACACGATGAGTGACCGGATGGGTGTGGGAAAAGCGTGCTACCTCTGCAGAGTGTAAAACTATTCGAATAGCCGAGTCCTCGGATATGGACAGTTGGGAGGCTGTCCTAAGACCATGTGCAAGTTTTACAAAGTTTTGAGTGTTGAAAATAAAATGAAGTGGAGATTGTTTTATGCAACTATACCGAGGGGATGGTATGAGGTTGCTGGAAGAATAAGTAACCATGAAGGGGATATGATCAGGAAACAGGAAGTTTTGGAGAAATGGACAAGACGGTGGTTTTCGAGGAAAAAGGTTTTTAAAGAAATTTCCTATCTTTTAACCAAAGGCATATCTTCAAGAAAAAGTTTTTAAAAAGACTTCTTACCTCTTTCAACAAAGATAGTGAGAAAACTACTTTCCAAAAAGGGTTGTTTCCAACCAAGACATTGAGAAACTACCTTCCAAAATGTTTTGTCTTCTTCAAGATTAAAGATCTACTCTTCCCCCTTTTTTAATGAAGGTACATAGTTGTTCTTCTAAAAATAAAGGTTTTTCTGAAAAAAATTCTCAAAAGTAATGCATGCTTAAGTTGGGGTAGTTTGCGAGTACAATCAAATGTACTCACATTGGTTTCGTCCCTGGCTATTGTCTTAGCCAGATTGTTTTTAAGAGGAGCATTTCGAAGAAGAGGAGTTCACCGGCGTCTTTGCAAACTAGGGCGCTTCCCAGTCAGCTGCCTGTAGGGTTAAGGCGAATGACCTGGGCTCCACGTTGTTTGGTGATTTCCGCTGCAAGAACCTGTTGAAGCTTATGACTTCAATCACGTAAGTATATTTATTCGGTATTTATGGATGTCCTGTGATGCCAATTCGAGTTATGTGCAACAACAGACTGATCACGGGATTGTTGCAGGAAACATAACGAGTATCTCGGATCGCTAATCCGGGGTCCTCACAGACTTGGTATCAGAGCCATCCTGACTGTAACAGACCTTAGTTAGCATGGACGTTAGTTAGGGAATATTTTGCTAAAAATATATACAAATTCTGATTCTTACTTTTCTATTTTGAAATTTACCAAGGATTTCTCTACTCCCTCTTACCTGTTCAAATACTTGGCGATGAATCCATTGGAGACCAAATTATCTAGCACCTACAAGAAGGAGCATCCATCTCAAATACTCAACATCAAGGTCGTTGGTCTACAAATGCCAAGATCATCGACATCAACAAATCAAGAGATCTCCGAAGGCCTCCGCTCAACATCAACAATTCTACTCAAGTGCAAATTCGATCCTCTCACTTCTTCCAGCAGAAGCCTAAGGAGATAAAGTGAGGACTTCATCAATCATGTTTACCCACAAACCCTAGGAAAACATATGATAGGAACTTTAGTTATACCACCCAACTGCAACGAGTATTAGGCGTCCATCGGTACTAAATGTACCTTGTGTGTTTATTGTCTGTTTGTGAATGTTCCCCTACAGTGAGTCAACGGATTTGACCCATCCCTGCCTAACAGCATGGCCAGGCGTCGGTTCACAGTAGAGTACAGTAGGACTTGTCCCCACTTCATGAGAAACGCTCACCGGGTTCTTCCATAGAAAGGAGCCAACACAACCTAGCTTATATAAGGCCCCGTTCCATCTTCCGTCTATACCCACCCTCACTCACCGTTCCTAGCAACCTAACTCTCCTGAGGCAGGAATCCTGCGTCCTTATCCTTTCTCCCGAGCCAAAACAATCCCAATGGCAAACCCCAGGGTCATTCTGGAAACCACTGCCGAGGAGCATGGCGGATTTCCGCTGATGCTTTGGAAGGCCGTCTGCCATATTCTTGGTCGGCCTGCCCATCCTCGATATGTGGTGTACGAGAACTCACTCCCGCTCGCCGGGGGTGAATTCCAAGTCGACGTGCATATCGGCTCGTGCCCATTGGGCACAAGCCAGACTTACTTGATCCATGGTAAGAGCATGCCTACCCTAGATCAAGCCCTCCAGGTAGCAGCCTGGGAAGGACTCGTCCGTCTCCGGTACTCAGAACCGGCGATGGCGCAGAGTCGAGCTTTCCACTTTCTCCCAGCCATACCTCAGCATGTTGCGGAAGCTTTCCAAACTTCCATGGGGCAGGAAGTCGACCCTGCCGTAATCACTCTGGTCACCTATGGAGCTGCAATGACAAGATTCAGCCATTCCCTGATGGAGGAACTTATGACCACAAGGCGCCACCTTGCTCGTGCCCGCCGGGAACTGGGTCGAGCAAGGAACCTATCCACTTCCCACCGTGGGCAAGCTCAGGAGGCAAGACAGTCGATCCTAGATGATTTGCTGGACCACAGTATTGATGCATCTGTGACGCAAGCCCTAGCCCGAGTTCAGCAGCCACCCCCGGAGCGAGGTGTAATCCTCGAAGGCGTACCTGTAGTTCCCCACCCCGAGGACGACAGAGATGTGGACACCACTCTTTTTCTCGGCCACGCTCCACCAACAACCAGAGGCCGTCAAGCGGAGTAAAACCCCTGTTTAGTTAGCCTGAGTGACGATTGTTTGTTGGTAGGAGAGGAAGCAAGAGGATGTTTGTTGTTGTTTGTTTTTCTCGCGTTTCTTGTAATGCAAGGTTGTTGTCTGTTCCCTGGCTGATGTCAATTCAGCCCGAAATAAAAACTTGGTGTTCTTATCATCTTGTTAACCACTTGGTTGACACCTGATGGAATGTCATGCTCTTTCTTCAGTTAAAAGTTTTAAAAGAGAAACAACAGATCACTTAAACCAGGAACCGTATATGTGACCCTAGACGCATATACCCCCCCCCCCCCCCGTGAATTAATGCAAACTTTGAATGGGACTATTTTGTAGTATGCAAATTATTTTGTGTGTGGTCTCCTACATGCCTCCATCACAAGGTTCCTCACCCCATTGTGAACCTTGTGCTCTCTGCATGTTAAAGAAAGGGCCCGAGCCCTCCACGAGATGTGACCCTCACAAGCCTTGAAAATGCTTGCTGAGTGTCAATGCTCTCTGGGACACAGAAGGATTTCTTGTAGGGTGTTTTTAGTTGTGGGTTCAACCTATATGGTTGAAATGTTATGCTACCACTGCAAATGGTTGAGACCATATAATGCAGTGTTATTTCCCTAAAAATATATTTTCTCACTAAAGCAAGATTATTCTAGTACCTCTGCATCCTATCTGTACTGCAAGACCAGAGTTGTGGCAACCAAGAAAATTTCGAAAATACAAATCTTGCCGCAGTTCATCAGCGAAGACAAGCTCGATACAACCACGGAGTTCAGTACAGAAGCAAGAATTTCAGAAAAAAAAACCCAAGGATACAAGATCTACTCCTACGAAGAGCACTACCAGCACTCAGCCCGGATGCACCGGCACCCAGAGATTCCTACTCCCTCTCGAGCTCCATGATGCCACCGGAGGAGGAGCCTGGCTCACCCGAAGCCGCGTCACGGGCCACGCGACGGCGGCAGACGGCTCGAGCAGCCTGCTCACCTCCAGCGGGAAGATCTGCCACCTCATCCACCGGCACTGCAGCTGGTTCAACCACCATAACTTGCTCCTCCCCACCGCGTGCTCCTCCACTGCAACTGGCCCCTCCGCCGCAACTGGCACCTCCGGCGCCACTGGCTCTTCTGCCGCCGCAGCAGCACCACCATCGTCAGCCCACCAACTGCAAAAGCCAAAAATCAAGACAACCACCGCCGCAAACAGCAGTGCGGCCACCACCGACAACGAGATCCCGAAGAGCACGACGATGAGGACATGCTCGATGAAGCCCGCTCTCTCCAGCATCTCGTAGTAGGCTTTGAAGAAGGCGTGGATAAAACTCATGGTGGAGATGAGGAGGAGAAAAGCCTCGGAGATTTCCTATTTGTAACCGGAGCTCGGATGCCGCTCCTCGACACCGCGCTGCGCGGGAAAGTGGAGGCATCGCGAGCAGTACTCGCCTTCATGGCGCGAAACCATCTAGGCGTCGTGTCCCAAAGCCGTGTCTGCCGCTGCATCGACGGACCGCACGCGCAGCAGTGTCGCGGATGAGTGCTCTGCGCACTGAGAACGGGGCGAGTGCGGAGCCAGGGAGAGCGAGGAAGAAGAAAAGAAGAAAAGGAGGAGAGACCGCCAGGTGGGCCCCGGCCCCACATGCCAGTGAGTAAGCAGTTAACCTCCGTGTCCCTCTATCCTTTATTCAAAAACCGTATCCCTCGCTTTTCCAGTAAAAACCCCTGCAAAAATAATTCTTCGGATAAACCAAACCCACTGTGTTCATGAGCCAATTATTGGTGGCACAGCTATGGGTATTTTAAAGAGAAACCCTATTGTTCTTCAAAACCTGTGTATACACGAAAGTGAATATACAGCTTTTCTAAAATAAAACTTTTGCCCTCGTATCTCCCCTGTACCCCTGGGCAAATCTCGAGGACGAGATTTATTTTTAAGGGGGGAAGGATTTGTAACATCCCAAATTTTTAATAAGAATAAACAAGACCCAAAAATTCAGAACCAACAAAAACTTTTGAATTATTTCACGAATGATTGTGCTTTCCTTTAAATCGTTCTGGTTGACCTTGTGTAACTTGGTGTTGTGATTGCTTGACTAGTAAATGTCAACCCAAGAAATCAACCTAAGCAAGAAAATATATTTACAACACTGGTGACCAGGTTATGACAAGAATATATTCCATATATCTTTCCCATTCTTATGTTGGCCAAAAGTTTATTTCAATAATGATTTGGTTCTAGCAACAAATAAAATGCCCTTTAATTTGAGACAGTAAAAGTATTTCCAAAATTTCATGTTTATAAAATATGGAAACTGTCTGTGATCTCCTATCCTTTCTTCAACCTTGACAATTCCAAATTCCTATCTTTATAACCCCCTATGTTTCAACTCCGTTTTAAAAGAAATACTAGTGGGAAATATATTACCTCACATATTTCTCTTTATCAAACCATTTTGAAAACTATTAAGTTATGAGTTGATTTACCCCTTAAACAACATCTTGTCATAATTGAGTGTGACCATTTTTACAAAAATAGCATTGTCAATTATGGAAAAAGTGGTGTGATTTGTTCTTGTGGTTTGAAGTGTGTGGTCTTGTTTGAGGTGTGGATATTGTTGTGTTTTGGTGCTGTTACGATGGCTGTGTTATTGTGTGTGATTTTCTGGTGAGGATAATTCCTCAGTGGTGTTATTACTAAATTAGGACACACTTGGCAACCAAATTTGGAGTGCGACTTGAAGAAGAGTAAACCCTCTAAAATTATGCACCCCAAGTTAAATTCCTAAAATTTGGGGAAATGATCTCAATAAAACTCCCTCTCTATCTATTTCTCTATTCTATGAAAACAATTATATTCTCTTTACCCAAAATTCTAGAGGAGGAGATGAAATGATAATCCTCTCCATTTCATACCACTCCCTCCTCAAGTAAACCTACTTGTCGATTTAAAACAAACCCCCCCCCCCATTCTTTTATCAAAAAGGAAATGAAGGTCATGAGTTAAAAATGATCTTCATAACTAAAATCCCTCCCAAATTCTCTATTTTCTCCAAACCAATTTTTCCTCTATGAAAGGATAAATTATTTTGAAGCTACCTTATTTGTCAAGGAAGTTCTGAAAGTTCAACACAATATTTTATCACTGGTTTTAAAATATTAAAGAAGTATCAAAGTATTAATTTCCAAAAAAATGATTTATTTACCTCCTATGAACAAAAATGGAGCAAAACAATTTGTCGGATCCGTGCGCGACGCCGCAGGTGGTCACCGCCGCCGCCCGCGCCGGTCAGTGCCCCTCCCCGTGGTCAAACTGGCCGTGGGCCTGCGCGCTGACCTAGACGTCTACGTGTCTGTGGACCCCAGCCGTCAGCCGCTTTGGCTAGCCCAGCTTTGGTGCAAAACGCTTCAGTGGTTTATTTGGAAAATAGAACAATTAGCTAGATTCAAAATTAAACTTGTAAAATCCATAACCTTTCAAATACTTGTCCAAAAATTTCAAACAAGATGTCAGATTGTTCAGAAAAATAAAACCCGCCTTTTTGGTATCACTCATACATCCAACAAAATTAGTTTAGATGCTGTTTTATTAAAATAACAAAAAGGGCAGCAAGAACATATTTTTTTGGGAAATTCATATCTTTAAAAATATTGATCCAAAAATTAAGTGTGAACTACCAAAATGTTCAGCACTTAATATACTTCATGTTTCACCTTGTTTCCAAACATGGTGAATTAGTTTTAGTGATGTTTAAAATGATATGCTAAAATGGCAGCACTAAATCAAATTTTGAAAATGCAATAACTTTGGTTTGGTAATTCAGAAAAAGGTGTTTATTATATCAAAATGCTCAGAAAATTAGGAGGTATCCAGTAACATCATTTCCCTGCATCTGTGAACACAATCACAGTGCTGCACTTTTTGGAAACTAAGGAAACCCTTAAGTTAAAAAGGGAAATTATAATTTTCCCATATAGAAATAATCAGTTCTACGCCCCACTAAGACTTCCGGGTAACTTCACAACTGATTTAGTTTGGTGATAGTGGTATGTTACTTGTTTTGTGTACCCTTGGGGTTTGGTTGCTCATTGATTGCTGTTCTATCCCCATGTGTGCGACGCTAGAGATAAACGTTACCAGAGTGGTCTCTGGAGAGGATTTATTGGAGGAGAATCGGAGTTTATTTCTTTAATCAGTGAGAAGAAGACCAAGGACATTATGCTGAAACCAGGCAAGCTACTTCACTAAGCTTGCATCTATATACATCTATTTTGATTTACCTATTTTACTTATAAATAGCGTAAAGGACTTATGTGGTGTTTGCCACGAAAGCCATGCTTTTGAAAACCCTTTTCCAAAATACAAGTATAATTATTGAGACACCCGACATAGAGGTGTCAGTGGTTTACGAGGATTTCGAAGTGAATTTGTTTTACTCCAAATCCTTCTATGAAAATCTTTTTGGTGGGATTACCAACCACCCAAGTTTTGGTTAAAAATATTTTGCTAAGAAAATTGGAAATGATTGTGAAAACCTTTTCAAAAGTTTATGAAAAACTATTTTGTCACTCTATGTAGAGATATCAGTTGTTTATATAAAACTATAGGATGGGAAAAATATTGTTTATTCAAAACTCCTTTGAAAATCCTTGGATGAATTATGGTATACCGGGATGTCGGTATGGAAGTGGAGAAGTGAAGTGTGGTGATGTTTATGAAAAATGCACATTGTGTCTTTGTACCATGACTACCAGCCGATAACTTGTGTGACCACATTTACCCACATATGGGCAAGGGCGTAGTCATATAATTTGCTTGTGTTAGTACTGGATGTCTCAATAACGAGGATAACCTCGTTCCATGAGGGGATGGTCTGAGGACCTACCCCCTGACCTGGGTCCTCTTAAAAGAAGTCTACCGGAAGCCGGTATGAGCGTAAAGAAGAAAGAGGATTGAAGGGCTCCCTTGGGTCCGCCGGGCAGAACTACGAGTCCTCACACTTAGTTTCTGAGGATTTAAGTGTCGATGGAAATTGTCGTAGAGGCAGGGTCCTATACTAGCATGAGCAAAGGACAGGCTATGGCCGGGAACTCAACTTCGCATACCTCTGGTATGGCGGGACGTGGCTGACACGATGAGTGACCGGATGGGTGTGGGAAAAGCGTGCTACCTCTGCAGAGTGTAAAACTATTCGAATAGCCGAGTCCTCGGATATGGACAGTTGGGAGGCTGTCCTAAGACCATGTGCAAGTTTTACAAAGTTTTGAGTGTTGAAAATAAAATGAAGTGGAGATTGTTTTATGCAACTATACCGAGGGGATGGTATGAGGTTGCTGGAAGAATAAGTAACCATGAAGGGGATATGATCGGGAAACAGGAAGTTTTGGAGAAATGGACAAGACGGTGGTTTTCGAGGAAAAAGGTTTTTAAAGAAATTTCCTATCTTTTAACCAAAGGCATATCTTCAAGAAAAAGTTTTTAAAAAGACTTCTTACCTCTTTCAACAAAGATAGTGAGAAAACTACTTTCCAAAAAGGGTTGTTTCCAACCAAGACATTGAGAAACTACCTTCCAAAATGTTTTGTCTTCTTCAAGATTAAAGATCTACTCTTCCCCCTTTTTTAATGAAGGTACATAGTTGTTCTTCTAAAAATAAAGGTTTTTCTGGAAAAAAAAATCTCAAAAGTAATGCATGCTTAAGTTGGGGTAGTTTGCGAGTACAATCAAATGTACTCACATTGGTTTCGTCCCTGGCTATTGTCTTAGCCAGATTGTTTTTAAGAGGAGCATTTCGAAGAAGAGGAGTTCACCGGCGTCTTTGCAAACTAGGGCGCTTCCCAGTCAGCTGCCTGTAGGGTTAAGGCGAATGACCTGGGCTCCACGTTGTTTGGTGATTTCCGCTGCAAGAACCTGTTGAAGCTTATGACTTCAATCACGTAAGTATATTTATTCGGTATTTATGGATGTACTGTGATGCCAATTCGAGTTATGTGCAACAACAGACTGATCACGGGATTGTTGCTGGAAACATAACGAGTATCTCGGATCGCTAATCCGGGGTCCTCACAGGCGGGTGCCGACCGGACGCGGTAGCAGAGACACACCAGGCTGGTCAAGCCCGGCCGGCCCCTGACAGGGTCCGTGAAGTCTCCGCCATCACGATGTAGCACGTAGGCCGACGCCGCTGCTACCCTCAAGATCAGCACCACAGGCTCGGCCGGACCCGAACGGATCCGCGAAGCTCCCGGCGCCACGCTGCAGAAGACGTGACGTCGTCGCTGCCACTCCGTCACAAGCAAAGTACCACAGTCAAACCGGGTAGCCGGGTCGAGCTTGGGCCCACACTGACCCAGATCGGGCCCAAAGGGCCCAGATCTGGGCCTGCAGGGCACTGGCCGAACCTAGCTACCCGCACCACCAAATGGCGGCGCTGCCCGCTGCGCTCACCTTTGGCCGCAGGAGAGGAGCAAGGGGCTCCGCCGTGTAGCCGCGCCACCGTCGCCTGGTAGCACCACCCGAAGCCACACCACCCCGCACGAGGAGGGCACCGGGGGGGAGAAGCAGGGGGCTGCCGCCGCCGGCGCCGCCCCGGGCCAAGCCCGGCGACGCACGCCAACGGCGGCCGCGGCGAGGAGGAGGGAGGAGATCTCTAGGGGAGGAGCGGCGGCGCGGCCGGTCGCCCGCGCGGGGGGCGGCCGGTCGCGACAGGAGGAGAGGGGGGGAGGGGGGGTAAGCGCGGCCCGGCCGGACGACGGCTCAAGCGCGGCGGCGGCTAGGGTTACGGGGCGGGAGGAGGCGGTCGCGAGAGGAAGGTCGCGAGAGTTCACAAAAGTGATACTGCTGACTCGTGTAATTTAATACAGAAACATTTTTATGTTGCAAATGTAAATTCTCTCTACGAAGTTAAGAACTATACAAAAGAACAATGATCTGCTTCTACTCATCGAATTGCTAGTCATGGAGTCACCTGGCAAATTGTCGACCGTTTACCTTTGCCTGTGATGGGTTACTATCTTCCTTACCCACGAAGGAAAAAATGCCCTTTTCTTGCCGCTTTGAGAGTCCACCGTTCCCCTCCGCTTTCGGCCTCTCCGGCCACCGGCGTTCGCGCTGGTAGGTGCCGAGATGGGCTGGGGTGCCGCCCCCCTCTGTACAGAGTAGTTTTAGGAAGTAGTAGCTGCTGCTCGTGTTTTCCTTTCATGGAGTTTGGCGTTATGCCGCTGCGTCGAGCTGGATCTTCCCCGAGCGAAGGTCTGGGTCCTGGATCCGTCGTTGCAGGTAGCCTCTCATGGCGGGAGGCGAAGCTGCAAGCTGGATCTGGCGGCGCTCTTCTCAATAAGCTCGTTTGGTGGCAGTTGCTTCAAGATGCAGAGCTCGTCGGTTGTCGGAGACGCCCTCGTGGTGAGGGGGCAGAGGATGTCGAAGAGCTTCTGTCTCCAGTGGCTCTGCTGCTTCGGGAACAAGAAGTTAGCGCCTCGGCGTCGACTTCTGGAGCTGCGCTTCAAGGCGGAGATCCCCAACGCCGGCAGATAGCTGCCGGGTTATGCTTGGCCAAGGAGGCCACTCCGCGCTCGGATTCATCAGGCCTCCGAGCTTCCTCTTCCTTGACTGGAAGATCTTCATCGATCTCGTCGCGGGGTTCAACGGTGGTGGCGTCCCAAGTGGTGACGTCCCCGGTGACACTGCTCCCGCTCGCGGCTGGAGGTCAGGTTACGACGGAATCGTGGACTCGATTGCGTTTTCTGTAAACTTTCTAGGGTCCTGTTTGTACTGTCTGAGGACTTTGTTTCAATTTCCACTTTCTGTAAGGTCCTCTTTGTATTTGTGCCGTCTTTTTAATGCAGTTCTAGGCCCTTCGGGGCCTTTCCCTGTTTCAAAAAAAAAAAATCTTCCTTACCCACATAACATACCACAGTGAATCGAGGCAACAGACACCAGCGAACTTTGTCCTTTATACAGGTGTTTCTTTACATCTCACGCTACAGGGGCTCGACTTGCTACGTATGTACAGCCTCAGAAAGTTTCTTTCCGAGAAAGAATCTAGCTACAGCGAAGAGCAAAAACGCAGAAATGCACACACAACTGCTTGACAAAACCTGCGCTGTCTTCAGAAACAATTAATCGGAACATGGAACCTTTGTCTAAGATGGCAGCACTGACGAAAATGGATCAATCCTGCGACGTTGCCGAGTACTCGAAGAGAAGCCGATTGGACGGCGTAGATTGGAAGAGGACACGGAGCCTACTGGTTAGCTGGTATATCAGTGACCACTGCATCGCCATTTCTGAATCTTTCATTTGCCTCACGACGGAGGCCTGCATAAAGATGGCACCAATTCAGGACCGCTGGTCAGAATTAAGCTCAAGTGTTTAGCTTTCAGAGACACACAAAAGAATCATACCTGAAGGCGTTTTCCAAGCTGCACTTCAACCTCCGTAGCAAAAGAGATATTGTTTGCCAGTGATTTGAGTGGGTCAACCGTTGGATCTACAGATAGCAAACTCGGAATCTGGGGAGCATAAACCAGCCGCCACCGTGCTTGTCCAAACTCGCCCTTGCCTTCAATCCTTGGCATCAAAGTTTCTAGTGTTGCGGTAGCAAGCTTCTTGAATGCAAGCTGTCCGTCGCCTTCCAATAGTGATTCTGCAAGCTGCGACTCAAAAACCTTTGCAGCCTACAAGACAGCAAGCAACCACAGCTGTAAGAGTTACACATGATAAAACAAGAGCTCATTGTAATGTTTTGATCTCCTAATTCCAGTCTTTAATAGAGAGCTGTCAAGCAACCAGCGATAGGTTCACCAGGCGAAGGCAGATTTACCTCATTGTAAAATGGTTAAAAAATTGAAGATTACAACAAACTAAACCAAGGGATCGTCACGCCTAAAGTAAAGTTAAGCTATAACTCGTTTGTAGATGTGTCTCACCTCACTAGGTGACAGAACATCCTGGTCCACTGAGCGTGTCGAGTTTACAACCAGATTATCTTGCCACATGCTTGCTCGACTCATGATTTTGAATTGCCATTCAGATCCAACAAGGACGAGATCCAGAACAGGATCCAAGCCAAGATCAGGCTCAAACTTTGCCACATTTAAATGGTCATTTTTAAGTCTAACCTGCAATTAAGTACAAAAATGTAAAACCGTCATAAACCATTTTCAAACTGTTAAAAGAAAAACTTGTGCCAAGCAAGGGTGAGCGTATAAAGCTTACCTGCGTAGCTACCAAGTTGACCTCACCATTTTCAAATGTTAAAATACCCTTCGGTCTTATGTACTTCGGATGAACCATGCCATTAAGCTCAAGGTCACCACTGACAGCAAAATTCAGAATTAAAGGATAAACAATTCTTAGTTCTGGTCCCAACGTAAGCTTCAGGTCATTGAGCCGGGCATCAATGTTTGGCTTAAAACTTCCAGGCTCAAGGGTCCTTTCTGTTTCTGTTTGCTGACCTAGAACAACAACAAAAAATATGCTCCAGTAAGCTCATAAAGGGGACTCAGAGAGAGAACCATATGCTTCTTTCAAATATTGACATCAAACATAACTAATTGTCAAATGTAACCACTCAACGGGTTAATAATATGCATTGGTCAAGAGCACTAATATTAGTCAATGTCAAATTTCATGGAATACGTACTGTTTGGCGAAGTTGACAGTGCTCCCAGGAAACGCGAGACATCCTGTGAAGTGGTTGTTTGACCAAAACCAGCGGGAAGATAGCTGGACTTGTTTGAAGCCAACCTACTCTTGACAGCACCATTGCCTTTATCATGAGGCAAATATGCTTCGCCATGGCTTAATCGGATCATCCCAGAGACATCTGGCCTCAAAATTGAGCCTGTAACCTGCAGCTGGCTGTCTACTTGGCCACTGTAAAAATCAAAACGAAAACAATATAGCAAACTATAAGTCATAAGTTGGGATCCTACATATCGTACATTTAATATGAATTTATGAGATGCATTTCAGGTGTTAGCACAGTACTGTTCCAAACACCAACTTTAGAAGGCAACCGACCAGATCACATGGTGCTTTACATTACTCGGAAGTCACTAGTCAGAAATTAAGCATCAAAATATTGTACAGAAATCTAAAAAGGATAAAGTAGCAATGATTACCTTAAAACATTTTTTGCTCGTATATCCAGAACTTCACATTTCAACTCAATCTTATCACTGGCTGATGGCTCGCTATTTTGCAGCGGTAGGGTCCCTTTCATCGACAATTTCCCTTTCCTCCCAACCCTGCTTTCCATGGAACTGATGGATAATCTGTTGGATATAACATTAACATTACCGGCAAAATTTGTAAGTGGCGTCCGAAGGAAAGGAGAAGTCACAGTCGCTCGGTGAAATGATGCAGACCCATCAACAACAGGCTGATCAACAGTGCCTTTAACCTTCCATCCAAATGACAAAGAAAATAGGAGTAAAATATCAATCAATTGTTTCATGTAAGATCCAAATAAAAACAGAAACAAGATTCTGTGGATTGCATAGGTGGAACAAAGAGTTACCTACATAAACACAACATTTACTTCATAGTTATAGATCAACATACATTTCATCAATCGGGGCTAGTGCTACTAAAAAGAGTAACCATATGCTAATTACTTAATTAATGATATGTTGTCACTAGTGGAATTATGGGAATTAAACGAGAATGGGCCACCTGAAGGAGCACGTCAGCGTAGCCTTGAAGCCAGTTTGCGTAAGGACTCAGCGCAGTTATCAACATCATGCCACCATCCTTTATGTCTGCGTTTACCCTCACTTCACCTGGTTCTAGAAAATTCCAACTTAAACCTTTTAGACTTTCAGCCAACTGAAATTCCCAACCATCCTCCGGCTTGTCCCTCACAATTCTAGTTTCACTGATATCACTAGATGATCCTCTGTCTTTTGCCCAAACAGGGATTCTTATTATACCCTGTTTACCATCTCCAGCTTCCAAATTTTCCTCCATGGAGCTGCTGTCTACATACGTGACAGGGATACTACCTTGAATGTTTACATGTCCACTTTGTATAGTTGGTTCGAAATTTGCATCAAAAACAAAACGGCTTGTTGGGGTTACAGAAGCCAATACTTCAGCTCTTCCGAGATCAATGCCTCCAATGGTTCCATCAAGAAGTCTAATTTGAACATCACATTCTGGTTTTGCAAGAGTACCTCTCAAATCTCCCTCCATGTGCAAAATACCTTTTATTGGTGTCAACCAGTGCCTCAGAAAGTGCATCGAGTCTGTAGTTGAGGATTCTAGAGCCTGAACTAAAGCTGGTATAAGACCAACTGGGAAATTAAGCACAGCAAAGTGAAGATTTGTTAGCGGGCCAAGAATCGATCCGTCAGCATGGAGAGTGGCATTGTCCTTCTGGATAAATAACTTGTCAAGACGTAGGCCATCGTTATTGCTATATGAACCAGATGCCAGAACACGCTGTGTCTTGTAAGTGCCCCACTCCCAGTCTTCACCATTGAAATCAAAATCAGCCTGTATACATAGTGGAAACGAACCGCTAGCATAAATATAAATCAGTGTTGAAGGAAACAAATTGAATGACACATATGGGTAGGTCAATGTAGCTCAACTAAAATGCATATGTTAGCGGAAAGACCGCTATAAGAAGTTCATCAATAATTACTGGGACAAAGGTCTGATAGAGTAAATTTCTGGACACGCTCACCATAGTATCTCCATTCCCTCCCCCACTGGCATCAAGAGAGCCACGCCAATAACCTCTCAGTTCAGCTAAGGCAGGAAGAGTTATGTCTTCAATTGTATCATCATCCAACCAATCATGATACATTTCAACTGCCTGTTGCAAACAATGGTATAAAGTTGATATAAGTAGCATGTCAATAATAAAAGGAACTATAACTATGTGCCTGTGATACCATTTTCCTAAATCACTAGCTTTAGTACCTTTATCTGGTCACGAAGACTTTCAGCATTGAACCCAACAGAATGCAGGCATTGCATAAAAAGTTCCTGAAAGAAACAAATATAGGATCAAATTACCTGTACCATCTAGCAGACCATAGACACCAACAAATATATATCCAACAAAAGGAAAGAATGATAGGATCCCAAACACAGGACAAAGTGCACCTTCGACCTAGAACGAATAACTGGATCTGTACTTCGTGAAAGAAGCCTTGCCAAGGGAAGCATTTCAGCTACTTCAGCGTCAGGAACTTCTAGTCTCATCCTCCACCGGCCCATCGAAGACATAATGCTACCAAGATGCCCTCCCATTGCTTTCTCTATGAACCCATTACCATGACTTTCCATAGGAAATCTATCACGTGTTCCAGGAAATACATACTCCCCTTGAAGCTCATACTTGCTGTTAGATTGCTCTAGGACTGACTTTTCCATTGTAATCTATTTTCAAGATACAAAGAACAGCTAGTAAGTAACACTGTAACAGAGAGGCGTTCACAACTAACTATTAAAAGGTAGATAAAAACCTCACTACAACAAGTGCCGGGAAAAATAACACGTGTGCTATACATCAACTGTTTTATGTTTGTATTTTGGGAAAGGCTAACATGTGTGATACTAGCAACCATGAAACTGAGTTACATCTATGATCGAAGTTTCCTAACTCCAAAATTCTACTAAACAAGTACAAAACAGGTGTCAAAATTCTTGATGAAAAATAATATCAAACACCAGCTAAAGGAACAAACGTGAGAGTGGTTCCACCTCACAGAACAAGAAAGTATATGCGGGAGAAAAAACTCACAACATCACCACTCCATCGAGCAGCTATATCAAGTGCTTCACCAAGCACACCACTAAATTTGGGACGAATTACTGATAACAAGCCATGACCTCTTCTTTTCTGGAAATTAAGCTGAACTTCTGCCTGTAACAACAAAAGATCGGTTGCATTAGAAATCATTAGTGGATTCTCCATCCATCAATTGATTAATTGATTTACAACTAATACTGATTGGAGTCTCCATATTCAATCCGGACATAATTACTTTAGGAGCATAAGGCTCTGCTATAATTTTGAAAAAATGTTACATTAGTTACAGAAAAATGATACAGCAGAATACAAATTATGTGGACAAATAGCATAGCATTAAATAGCACAAAACCAGAAAATGCAGCACAGCAAATGACTGATGTCCACATCTTTTGTAGGAAATTTAACGAACTCATGAAAAAAGTCTTAATATCTGTTGATGTGCAGGCAGCCATAGAATCAACCAAAAAGAGCTACCGAGAATATGATATAAAGGCCATAGTACAGAGCCTGACAATGAATTAGCTAACAAAGAAACCCGACACACCATATTCTCGTCTAGGACGTTATTACCTTCTGAACAAATCCTCGCAGTGAAGCAAGCTCCAGGTCGTCAAGTGGCAAATTCCGAACCTTCACAACCAGAAGACATGTATCAAGAAGAAGTCGCTATTGAAATAGCCTCTGCAAGTCTTATTATGCTCAAGAAAGATCGTTGGCAAAAAAATACAAGCACGCTAGTAGAGTACCTCCAAATTAGTCAAACTTTCAGGATGATAACAGATATTAGATTTCAGCTGCCCCTTTTGTAGGAAAACTGATAGAACGCTTCCATCTTGGATGGCCTCATTTCTACCAAAAAACAATGGCCCGTTCACTTCTATGGAAATCTTTTCATCAGGCCTGCCCGTAGCATTTAACTGCTTGACCAGTGAACGGAGATAATAAGATGAAGATACAAGCGAGAAGAGAACGAAGTGGAGTCTATTCAGATAAAAATAGGAAAAAACAACATAAATACTAAATGCATGGATGCACTCTCTTCAATGTACACGACGCATGCATGCATTCTCTTCGATGTACACTACGCTTGACATAGAAACCATCAAATCATATATATTCAGACAGACAGACATGCACTATTTTGTGTGGAACCGTGCAAATAGAAATAAAGCCTCTTAAAGTTTTTGAAATTATGTCCACCGCCCGCTTAAGTAAAATCCTTGATGCGAGATTAGTTTACTTGGGTAAAGGTTTGACATAATTTGTTGGAGTATTTTATTGTTAAGCAGCGTAATGTAAAAGGAAAGGGAAGTGGATCTATTCGGTAGCAAAGTGCACCTTGGAGTGGATTCATGGTCCTCAAGCTTTGGAGGAAATAGTGAATATATTAAGTAGGTTTTCATTTTTTTTCACTCTTGTTTTGTACTGCAAGGTAATAAGGACTAGAGAGACATCTTTAGTAAGTTGAATAAGAGACGAGTATTTAAACCCAAATTTCCTCTTTGCGGAATAGAGACCTCTCTCTGTGCATTCGACCGTTGATGATCCAAATTCTAGCACTTAGTGCACACAACTAAGACAAACAAACAGTTTAACTTAGGCTATAAATAAAATCACATACAAGCAAAACAAGTCAAATTCAGAGGACGAGACAGCAACTTACCATCACAGAATCCTGTGACAAGGAAAGAAAACCAGTAGACTGAGGTGCCAGCATAAGTTGGTTAAGTTTTATTCCTGACAGAGAAATCTCCCCAACAAGTCTTGACACATCGCTCTCGAGCTTACTTTGGTCCATAATACTTCGTAGAGCACCATAGATCTTGTCATCAACTACATGGCTAGGTTTTACCACTTTTCCTTGAAATCTGAGCCTTCCAGATGCTTTCAAATGTAATGGCCTCGGTGAATCAAAAGGTATTGAAGAAGCTATATGAGCAAACTCAAAGCCTCGCATACGTAAATCCAAATCGACACCCTCCACAACTAGTGGCATACTTTTTTTCAATTGATACATCTCCTTGTGGGGTGACTGGTCATCAATATATGATGTTTGAATACGAGTATTCAAGTCAAACGAAACTGATGATGAGTTAACCATAATATAATCATGTGCAATCACAATGTTGCCGCGTGCATCAGAAAAAGAATCTTCCGCATTTGGTGCAGCCCATTTGATATCAAATTTCCTGTCATAGAGTTTGTCGTTAGAAGAATAGCAGAATACTCAGCCAACTTGGCCATTAGAACTCCCGATGGTACATGTAAGATACTCACGGTCTAATAAGGGGACCAGAAAGTCTAGTCTCTCCGTTGAGCTCGCCAATTTTTAGTGGAATCAGCTGGATGCCTCCAGGTATGTAACGATGCAAAACCTTATCAAGTAAAATGCTCCCAGATAAATTAATATCCATAGCAGAATCATCAACTTCCCCCTGCAGAGATCTAAATATGTATTACATATGCATAACGTGGTAAATTTCTTATATTATCAGAGTGGCAGACAATCTATTGGATTCGCAATCAAATGATTTTGCTAGGATGCAGTCATGTCTACAACGAAGCCAGAGTTGTGAATGATGAACAGAGAGTTTGGAAGGTTGTTCATGAATGCATTGCATTGTTTGTTATTTCCTTATCTATGTGTTTTCAATTTATAGACTTCCTGATGCTGTATTTTTCTTACACGATATTGATCTGAGATCTTTCAACTTATACTCAGTATATAGAGAACAAATGCATTGGCAATATCATGCAAACTAAAAAACTACTTTAGACGTAGAAAGAAGTAAAACATCCTAAAAATAGCGAAACATGACTGGTTGGAAGTGTGATTAACTGATCATTTATCACAATACCTCGGGGCAAATCCATGCATTACCAGCCCCTCGAATTTCTCCACCATCCAAAAGGCATGCCCTAATACCATATAAGTCTGCAACCTGCAGACGGCAATAATAACAAGGATGCATTAGTTGTTTAATGTTTACAAACTTCAATAATGAAAAAATGGTGGAGGTATCCGTACTCACACAGTTATCAAGGTTGAAAGTGAAGTTTGCTGATACGTGAGAGAAAGGAATATGATCAAATGCAGCAACTGCACCAGCCTCTTTATTTTGCATCACAGCTTCAGAAGCTGCAGATGGAGGCATACCAGATACTGAAAGAGATTTCCTTGAGACAATCCCACTCCCAACAAAAACAGGAGCATCAAGAGGTCCTTGGCAATTAAATACAGCGGTAACAGCACCAGCAACCTGAACAAGATAAGTATTGTATCAGTAGTCAAGTCTTAAAGGATGAAAATGAGAATAATATGCCCGAAAAATGTTCTTAACAATTAAGAAATACAGGAGACATCAACAGCTTAAATGATATTTCAGGCCTAGTTTGCACTTGTTCAACTGCAGATGTGTTGAACGTATTCTATAATCTACTGCGGAAAATAGCCACAGAAGTACGAAAGCGTTGAGCTGGTTAGAGAAACAGGACTGTCATTATCCACACAAGATTGAACGTTTTGCTTCATCGAGAAGTTAATCTTTAATGCTTAGAACCATGATGATTGGTATTATTTTAGATAAGCACAAGCACCATAGTCAAACAATGCAAAGTAAGTAAAAAAGCCATCTACCCATATACCTACATAAATAGGTTAATCATTTTTTGTACATATAGACGAGGACTTAGTGCATATACATTAAAGTCAAACTGAATTTCTGGTTGTGTAATATATGTGGGTTCAGTATAACTCCATATATGAGTTATTAAGGATCCTTGAATTGAACTGACACTACTAAATAGTCTGCAATATTTATTTTAACTAAAATAATGTACAATGTCATTGCTCTCTTCTTAATTAACATAAGGATATGCTAGATATCATGACTTCGATGCATGCAGGAATCTAGTATTTCC
This sequence comes from Poa pratensis, assembly GCA_947311845.1. Lineage (NCBI taxonomy): Eukaryota > Viridiplantae > Streptophyta > Magnoliopsida > Poales > Poaceae > Poa > Poa pratensis. Next base: position 21,024,183 of record CAMZMU010000110.1, read on the forward strand.
AATCAAGTCAAGTATGTTGCACCGGAAACATTAGAGGCTTCATTTTCACCGTCTTCATAAGTGCGTTAACTTCGACAGATGGAATCTGGAAAGAAGACAAAAGTTTTCAAGTAAATGTCTATACATTGCCTGCTTAGGGACTACATGTATGGTATATAATGCAATTAACAACTTAAAATACCTGGCACATTAGATGGAACTCTCCATCCTCAGGATTTAGACCAAAATCACCGGAAGCTTCAACCGGAACATCACCAAACCAGCCACTTGCATTATGCAGAAATACTCTTTGACCTCGAAACGATAGAGTTGCCACTATTTCCTGATTATGTACAGGCTTCCATTAAAATCTTTGATTACTTCAAAAACAATCAGCACTGATATTCGGAGAGGAATGAATGTTTCCATATCTAAGTATGGAAATTCGGAAGACATCCGAGAGCACATGTAGCCTGGTTTTTACTTCAGAGCAAGACGTAGGTATCCGTAGAAATAACAGATGCTTAATTTGAAATGCTAATGAATGATTTGTTTCTTAGCACAGTGCAGATCAATAGCACACACCCCTAGGCGACCCGAAAACACTATATAGCAGCCACTCATATCGCTTCTCCAACACCTCATTCTTCAGTCGTTTTCTCCCTTCACTCACTATGATCTGACGTATCTCAGAAACTTATCACATCCAGAATCCATATTTTTTTACTACTGGAAATTATAGGTACAGCATGTTGCTTATAATGAAGTATGCTCAATTGTTGAAATCTAATTTGTCGTGTTTCCCTTTAGCAAATGCTTGGTAAACAGCACATGTAAATTCAGTAATAGTGAAGCTGGGTGATGATTCATCTATTATTCCTGGCTACCCTCATGAATATTCTGGCTATGCCCCTGACTGTAGCTATTTCAACAATATTCCCCATAAACCCATGATGTTATCTTTTTCAACGAGCCACTAGGCAATCACTTCTCACATGTAATTCAGTAACATTGAAGCTGGGTCACCCGATGATTCATCTATGATTCCTGGCTACCCTCATGAATATTCTGGCTATGCCCCTGACCGTTATGTTATTTTTTTCAACAAGCCACTAGGAAATCATTTCTCACCCGGAATACAGCAATCAGTGCTTATTGGCAAAGTAAGCAGTCAAAGATATATGTGAATACTAAGAACAAGAAAAGATCAAAACCATGTTAATCTTTCTTATGTCTTTGAGAAATGATTCCTTGCAAGACCCTGGTTATTTCAACTATGCAGAATTGAAGGAAACAAACTGATGAAGTAAAGCATAAGCATACCGAAAATGATGCCGGAGCATCTAATATCTGGAAACCTAGGCCTTTCACATCAAGCTGGCCATGAATGCTTGGGAAACTATCACCTTTCGACATACAGATGTGCACCTGGAGGAGGAAGAGGAGATATATTGTTGTAAGACATGGATTCTAGATGAAGCATGAACCGCCTGGAAAGTTTGGTCATTCATGAAGTGCATGTGGAAGTCATGTCCTGATATTGTCTAAATTTGGTGCCAAGTGGCGGATATTATAGTGAAACTGAACATGTAAGTGAACAAGTTTAGAAAAGCACCTCACCAGTTGCTCTTCCTTTGTGCCAGGCAATTGGTATTTCTAGGATACGCTCAAACAGCTGCACATGAAAACTGTCTTTCAACACAAACACTAAGAACCTGTAGCATTCTGTATGTATAGAAATAGAAACAGTACCGGGGCAAAAGCATTGACTACATTCAGATTAGCATGCCATGTTTGCTCAGCTATGTCAACAAAAACATCTGTCGAAAGGTAACCCCCTCCTTGAGAAGTTTGATCTTGTCTCCACTCCATGCAGTTCCCAGTGACATGCACATGTACACGATTATAAGAGTTTTTGAGCTTGACGTGTCCATTAGTTTGTTTCATTTCCCTACAATAGGAAGAAAGTAACTACAAACTTAGTGGACATCATTTATAATATCGCAGTTGCATACTATGACTAAATTCAGCGGCACTTTCCCTATTTCATTGGAGAGCTAGTAGCCTAGTACTGCTCCCAACCCGCTTTGCAAAGAGCCTATAATAATGTACTGAAAAATAAAGGTAAGCTAAGCAGTTACACGAAACATACTTTGCCCTGATTAGTGATTACAGTAGTTTACTTGAGAATATAGCCCCAGATAATAAGAACTAACAATACAAATCTGAAAATTACGAAAATATTTTTGTTCGCATGAAATTTAATAGTTGAAGAACGCGGTAAATTCAGATAGATGATCACAAAAATACCCGAAAGTAGGTTATATGATCACAGTGATTCAATGCTATGTTATGAAAATGCACTAGAAAGGACAGAAGAGCATGTATTGGCAACATAAATGGCAAATGGTGAGATCAAACCTTGGCTCCTGATCACCATATCCCAGAAGCATCAAGTTCCCTCCACTGAAATAGACAGAATCTAGTGTGATGGGGAGTGTATTCTGAGCCCCAGCAGGATGGATCTGGCCAACCCCTTCTATGAGTTCAGCAGGGGTGTCTTCAAGACCAATAGCAAATCGCGACTTCAGCTTCTGAAGTTCAACACCCAGAGAAGCATATGGTGCATTAAAACTAATACGGGACCCCTTTAACTGGAAAGGCCAAAATGAAGCCCAGTTGTAAGCATATGTGCATGAACCAAAATTCCCGAAAACGAATTCTTGCTGAGGACCAATATTATCTTCAGAAAGACTTTCAGATTCCTCCGACACATGGCCTTGGTACAGGTTGCCCTTGCCATGCTGCAGATCTTCCAAACGGTTGCATACTAACATTTTGTTATCAAATGCTTTATGGACATCAGCTGTATTGATGATCGGCATTGCACTTGCAGATTTTCCTGTACCTGGATAGTCCAGAAAATAACTACTCTTTGGTGGCACCTTCGGTACCGTATCAGAGCTGACATCATTCGAAGTGGCTTTGCCAGAACCAGCGTCCATATGACCTCCATCAGATGAGTTATTCCCGGGACCAGGGGATGAGTTATCATCAAGGTTACCACTATCTATATTCTGAAAATATGCCACAGCAGCCTGTGCACTGCGTCGGAGGATCCTTTCCTGGGAGGAATTGTCAATGTCCGATACCACTTTGCTGTGACCCTTTCTCCTGTTGTATCTTCGCTTGGTAGGGTTCGGAATCATCCTAGACCAGAAGTTGAGACCCGGGATACGAGACTTGACACCGAAGGATTTCTCCAGATCCGCGTGCTTGGAGCTAGAGTCGATGATGCCGGGTCCATGTGCCGATCCTTCCTGTGCATTTCATCAGCACAGAGGGGCGGGCTAGTAGATTTCCCGGTTCCGACAACAGGTCCATCATCATCATCCTCCAGCAGCATCTGGTGAGGCAAGCGTGAGGTCGATGGTCGACCAACTAGGTATCCCCTTTCAGCAGCCTCCCTGGCGGCTCTGTCCCTCTGCACGGAACCCTGTTCCCCAGCCACCTCCCTGGCGAGCCTCCTGGTCTTGGTGCGGAAATCGATGCCCTCCTCCTCGGAGCTCCTCTTGGGGGTTGCGCCCGCCTCGGAGGACGGCGCGGGGATGCCGAGCCAGGAGAAGTCCTTGGTCTGGGCGACGAGCGCGGTGGGGTCGGAGAGGAGGGCGTCGACGACGAGCCTGCCCCTGCTGAGGCTGGCGAATGGCCTGACCCTGATCTTCAGGACGGGCACCTCGGCGCAGGAGAACTCGTGGGAGTGCGGGCCGACGGAGCAGGTGTGGAGGGTGATGCCGAGGGGCGAGACGCTGCGCACCCTGCCGACGCGGACCTCCCGCTGGAGGTGGTCGCTGAGGAGGGAGCAGGCGGCGGGGAGGAGGCGCGCCTCGACGAAGGCCCGCGCGCGGAGCTGCGCGTACCAGGAGAGGGCGGCCGCGACGGCGAGGACGGCCGCGAAGACGGAGCAGCGCACGAGGAAGAGCCCCTCCCGCCATACGGAGGCGAGGGAGCCGATCAGGGCCCGCGGGCGCGGGAGGCGTAGAGGCGGACGGTGGTTGGGGTGGTGGGCGGTGGAGGGAGGGCAGTCGCTGGAGTCGGAGACCTTGAGGCGGAGGAGCGGGGGCGGGTCGGAGCGCGCGAGGGTGAGGATGGGCCGCGGGGCGTGGCGGTGGCGGTCGCCACGCGGGCGGAGGCGGGGCCGGCAGATGAGGAGCGGCGGCGGCGCGAGGAAGGGCGAGACGCGGAGGCAGTGCGACATTGCGCCGGCCTGGCGGCCTAGGAGGCCATTCGGGAGAGAGATGGGCTGAGAATGAACGGCGGCAGTGGGCGAGACGAGAGAGATGCTTGCCTCTCGCCGTGGTCGTTGCCTACTTGCCGTGCTCGCTTCTTTTTGTTTTGGATGTATTGGCTTCCCTCTTTGTCCACGCCCAAAGCGAAAGACGAGACAAATTTCAGGTTCCATTTTCCTTCTCATCTCATGCAAATAACAGTTCCTTCCAACAGCACCACGAACTGACATTGTCTGAGGGCAACACTAAAAATCGAATTCAAACAATTTCATACACCAACTTGCACACTTGCACACTTGCACAAACTCATACAAAAACTTGTCATGCGGATTCAAACTGGTACAAATGTGCTGTGGAGACGACACGTGGCTGCCAGGTGGAAAAGGGAGCCCGCGTCACTGCCTGGAAAATTTGGAAAAAAAACACTGGATTCTGCGAATCAGCACGGACAGGTCAAGAGTCAATCCCCCAATCGATTTTCCAAATCCCTAACCCTAGTTGCGACGTCAGAGGCGACATGGCACGGTGCACGGCGGCGGCGGCGCGACGGCGGAAGAGGCGGCCACAGCGATGTCGTGGTCTTCAGGGGCTTCTTCCGCTCCCGGATTCCATCGAGCCAGCGGGAGGGGAGACTCAGAAGTGAGGTCGTCGGTTCCATATCAGGAGGGCGCCATGGCGTACGAGCCGCCGGTGTTGTGCCGTTGCAATCCGTGGCGGAAGGCGCTGAGATGGATCTCATGGAGACGTCTGAACCTAGGCAAGAGGTACTACGTCTGCGTGGATGCCATGGTTAGTGTGGATTTTGATTCCTTTTTCTGCTTAGTTCTTATTCTGCTCGGTTCTTGTGCCCGGTTCTAATTTCTGATAAATTTGCATTGTACAACCATTTAGCATGGTGGATGTGGATTTGTTGAATGGCATGATGATCTACTGCCCAAGTTTTTCAGTGAATTGATTGAAGATTTGGGCGATGAAGTGTGGAGGCTGAAGGGTTCAGAAAATGGTGTTGGGACTGAAGAAGAAGCAGCTAGAGAGATGATGTTTTTGTTGTGCAAGATCAGCTGAAGTTCAAATACATGAATGTGGTGTTAGTTGCGTTTGTGTTTCTGGTAGATTTAGTGTTAGGGGAAATGTTAGTGCATTAGGGAAGTTAGTGCAGTGGTGTAAGCAATGTATGCTGAGTTGTGGTTTAGACTGATCTCACAGCTTTTTGTAATGAAGTTTAGCATATATGAAGTCTGTTATCTATGATCTTTAATATAAATGTTGTTCAGACTCCAGTATTTGCATGAAATTGTGTCCACATGGCAGCAGTTTAACATGAAGACAGTGTTGTGTAGTTATTTGTACAAACATTGCAGGATTATCCAAGATAGTTCACAAATATTTAATCTAATCTTCATGTTCACCAGTACATGCATACATAACACGATTCAATGCATATAGTTCACATATGAACTCAAATTTGCCAAGAAAGCACAAAATAAGTGCAGTTTGAACTAAAACGAGACAAGGCCTAAAGTAGATCGATCATCTAAGAAGCAACAGGTGCATGCTTGCAGATCCATCTTGTGATTGTCTCTTAACTCATCCATGAAGTAATTAGTCAAGAAAGGAGTTTGTGAAGGCCTTCAGCTCCCAAGTCCCAACTCTCTCACACTTGTGCACATCACGATATTTCCTCACTGCCACTGTTTCAGTCCTGCTATCCTCAGATGCGTTCAAGAACCATGGGAAACCACCTTCGCAATCCCCCCCCCCCCCCCCCCCCCACACACACACACACGCACAGCATCTAGCCTGGTAGCTTCATTCCTGGTTTTGTGTACATTAACCCTCTCCTTGATACTATACGCCCCTCTTAGCTCTTTCATACAGGAAAAGACCATCCCAACCTAGAAATCTAAATTTTCCATTTCCACTTCTGGGTTAAGCAAGCTGAACTTGTAATTCAACTCCTGCTCTTGCTCTTTTGTTAGATGAAATCTTCATGTTCAAGGTCGGCATCATCCTCTTCTTCCACTGTGTCAATTGGTTCATTATTATCATTTACTTCCTGGTCAACATTAGCCGCAAAAAGGTCATCACCATCCTCAACATCCCAATCACTGTCATAAAAGTCAGTGTATGTCTTCTCGTCTTCACCAGCTTCACAAATTTGCTCAAGTAGCACTGTTGTATCTGTAGATGTGCTACCTACTGCCCTGTTGATTACAGGCGGAAGTTCTAGACCATCTTTTACAATAACATCTTCCCTGAAAATGTTGAGAAAATTAGTGTGGTCCACTAACAAAGACAGAGTTTTGTGCTCCTCAGCTTCTATCATCAGCAAGATACGAGCATCATTCTCAATACAGATCAACCCATCTGAATTCCCTTTCCATGCCTGATCCAATACACATGTATCCTGTCACCAATGGGATGCCCTAGCTGCTTAAGAAAATCCTGAATCCATAAAACTGAAAATGTATCACTGTTGCAGTTGTCAAACCAATCAGTTGTACTACTGACGTAATCCACATTATCTCTCAGTAAGCAAAAAAAATCCGATGTGCTCTAATTAGACTGTGAACTTGTCAGGATCATCACCTAAATTACGCAGAAAACAACAAAATTCAGTTAACACTTGCATCTTCAGTTTACACTTACACATAAATTCAGTTAACTGGTAACATGATTTGTACTACATACACTAAAAATTTGCACACATACAATCCATACTAACACTCCATACCAACAAACTAAGTAACACTGCTTATTTGCAGAAAAACATCCCCAAAACTCCACCTTTTTTGTCTTGTCAGTGCTAAATTAGGCTTGCCTCCGTGACCGGCCCGCGCCTTACTAGCCACCTCCTGCCTCTTCTTCGGTGCCTCCGCCCCCCCCCCCCCCCCCCCCCCCCCCCCCCCCCCCCCGACCACCTTTTGGTGGCTCAGACAGGAGGGGGCTAGCGGTGCCGGTTTTTGTCCCTCATATTTTTCTCTGAATTGTGAATGCTCTATTTTGGTTATAATTTTTCAATCAACATTAATCAAAATGTTATGAACGCAGGCAGTCACAGGCCCGCAGAAAAAATGAAAGAAATGAACACTCATTGATGTGGCGGTGAAACAAGTATGTTTAATTGAACTTTCTTGATTGTTATCCGTTTTTGCGGCAAAACAATGTGCTTGGCCTATGTAAGCCAAACACTTGGGCCAACTACATCTTCGTCATCAAGTACACATGTACCCTTGCTGAATAATCATCGATGCAAAGGGTAACAAGTAAGTTTAAGGGGTGGTTAGTATCTTGCCGACCAAGTGTAACTCACTTTACTAATTTCATCCCATAGAATGTTGCCTTTTTATGATGTTTATAAGTTTATTATTCCCTTTTATAATCAGGCAATGTGATTATGGGTTGATGAATCACGAGTTTGTGTATGCTACACAATTGTGCACGAAATTACCTTTGAGGGAGCATGTGAACAAATTCATGTTTTATTATGACTAGCTTACTGCTTGTGCGTTGCTACGCGTGATGGAACGACCCGGCGGTGCTGTGCTATGGGTGCATGTCGTGTAGGGTCGGCGTCATGGAAGAGTTGCGCCGCCACTGCCACTGCCTCACCATACTGAACACGGCCCGCGCTGCTGCTGGTGCTCATCGTCCGGCGGGTGCTGCGCGTTCTGAAACATCCGGCGCGCCGAGTGCGCATGCGGCCGGATGTCCAAAATACTTCCGACGGCGAGGAACGGGATTTGTAGGGCCGAGCGGCATGTTGTGGTGGCGGGGAGCCGGGATGGTGGACGAGGCGTGAGCGAGGCAGAGCCCCGCGCATACAACGGGGATGGAGGCGAGCAGGGTTGAGGTAGCCGATGAAGGTGTTTCTCAGGTGGTACGGCAGCTGGATCGTCTTCTTGAATGTTGACCTTGTCGACGCTGCTTGGTCGTGATCTTGTCGAGCGCTGTGCACCGTATGCTCTGGTTTTCTGAAAAGGGAAGTTCTTTTTTTATTGGTTGTTTCGATTTGTTTCCATGATTTTAGTGACTTAAATTCCATGATTGTAGCGGACTTGATTGAACGGTCTGATTTATTGATGGTGTGTCGACAGGGAAACAAACGGGATTGCTTTCCAAAAAAATCAAATTTCCATTATTGTACATAAATGACCATGATTGTAGGGATCGTGATTCTGGCCTTTGTGATTTACATGTATGGTATGCTTATCGGATGACTTGGATCGTTCCGACATTGAGTGAGAGTTGTTTTGGTGGAACGGATTGTTAGGATATGTCGATGATAAGCGTTGAGTGTTTTAGAGGCGACCAACTATCACTAAGTTCTATTTAATACTAAAGATTTTTGGTTTGCATGCCGCCATTGGAGCTTATCCATATTCACAATTAATATTGGGCCTTACTCTCAAAAAAAATCTTGATAAAATAAATAATTCCAAACACATTATTTTCCATCTCTTAATATGTTGAACTGAGTCCCACATCAACATGATACAGATAAGCATTATTTTCACTTTTTGTCCATACTTCTGAATACAGGAAAATCATCACAAATGCCCGCGCTGGGAGTAGTTTATTAGGGTTGCCAAAAAGTTTGCGGAAAGTGTGTTTGGCTCGAGCACCAATGATTCTGGTTGTTTAAAAAAATTTAAAAACACTATTTATTTATGAGATTTAAAAAAATTCTGAAAAATCACGGATGTAGTCGATGATAATATATCACAAACGTGCCAAAAATCAACTTCCAATACGTTCTAGTTTGCGCTAAACGAAAATGACAAAAGTGTGGATCTAAATATGTATATTTTCAAAATCTCTAATTTTCTCATTTTCGTGTAGCCCAAAATTACAACGTATTTAAAGTTGATTTTTTCCATGTTTGTGGGATACATAATTAGCTACATCGTGATTTTTTAGAATTTTTGAAATCATAAATATTGTTTTGAATTTTTTTAAACCACCAAAATCTCTCGGGAGCACTAAGCGTGTGTTTGGTAGCCCGTATGGGCTATCTCAACCCATGCAGGCTGAGTCTAGCTAGGCTGACTAGATACAGTTGTGTTCCCCGTGTTGTGTTTGGTAGCTCGTATTGCTGAGCCGAGCTGTGTTGAGATAGTGTTTGGTATCCGTATGATTGGAGCCAGGCCAGAAAATTATAAAAGCAGACAGGTCCCTGGATAGAAAAAATAAACAAGCAGTCAAGTCCCTAGATAGAAAATAAAAAACAATCAAGTCCCTGGACGGTGGGACAATTGGGCTTGGCTTCGACGACGCGCGCGGGCCTCCTGCTCCTCCTTCAGGCGCGGGGCCGCCGCCACGGTGAGGCCGAGCTCCTCCTTCACGTGCGGTGGACGAGGAAGGCCGACGTGCGCAGCCTCCTGCTCTGCCACGGTGAGGACGAGCTCCTCTTGCTGCACACGGTGAGGTCGAGCTCCTCCTCGACGCGGCCGCGCCGACGAGAGGAGCGGCTGACGTGCGCTGCCTCCTGCTCCTCAGCCGCCACGGCCGGCGCGCAGTGCGGACAGGCTCGCGCGCGGCGCCGACGGGCACACCTCTTGGTCTGCCCACCGGGAACTTAAGGAGGCGGCAGTGGTGCTCGTCTCCGGAGTTGGGCTCCTCCGTGGACGCAAGGCGCGGCGCGGAGCGGCGGGGCGATGGTGCGGCGCTGGATGAGCGACGGGAGCGAGCGCGGAAGAGAACGGAGGGGCGCGGGGGGAAATGGGAGGAGTTTCGGCCGGGTGTGGGCAGCGCGCAGCTCGGGTGGGCCCAGGCGTGGGATTTTCGTATGAGGTCGACCGGCTGAGTTGAGAAGATCGATCTGAACTTCTCTGCTCGGCATGGCTGAGAGGCATTTTGGGGCGAGGTGGGCATGGACGGAGACGCACGACCAGGCTATCAAACAAGAAAAAAAGGGGTGGAAGGAGATTTTCTAATGACAGCCGGGCTAGCAAACACGCCCTAAATCTCTTCTCAAAAGTTGGCCCCAACCACCTATATAATCACCCCCTCACCGCGCCGCCGCTCCCAGTTCTGCCTCCACCGCACCGGCTCACCGCCACCGCCTCCCTCCGTCTCTCTCGATCTCAATCACCCAGAGAGACATGATGGTATTACCGCTGCCTCGCGCGGCCTTCCTGGTGCTCCTGCTCGTCCTCGTGGTGCCCTCGCCCGGCGCGCCCACGGTCCCGCTCCTCCGCCCCGACGCCGACTCAGACAACGACAACGGATCCGCTGCGTACCCCGCCCACGCGAGCCCCCGGCGAGGACAAGGCGGCGGCGGCGGCCTCCCCTCCGGCGCCCACCTTCACGTCCCCTCCTCCGCGCACTCGCCGGCGCCGTCGTCGGCCCTGCACTCCGCCGCCACTCCATCCCCGTCCCTACCGCCGACAAGGAAGGCGACGGACGATTACAACAACAAGAAGAAGGAGAAGGCCCGGCGGCGATGGAGGTGAAAGCCGGCAGTGGCGGCCCAGAGGAGCAGCGCAGAAGGCGGCGGATGTGGCGGAGAGGCGCGAGAAGATGAGCGGCGGGAGGAAGGCGGGCATGTTCCATTCTTCTTCCTTGTTCCGCTACAAGAAACAGCTGTACCGCCCTGAATGCTCCATATTCCGTGAATGCTGATTGCTACTCTGTATTTGCGTGATTCCGTCATGAAAATTAATGTAAAGGGGAGAAAGAGCCTGGTTGGAAAAAAAATGAATGCTGCGTGTTCCTAGAGGATGGACGGTAAGAGGTTCATTGTATTGCAACCAAAATTTGGTAAAGCTCATAGTTGTCAACATTTTGCCATTTTGGCTAGTGTTTGATTAGAACAGTTGCCAAATATTAGAGCCCAACAAATAGGTTGTCAATTTATTAAGGTTTGGCTCCAAACAAAGCAAAGCTCTAAGTTCTTTGGGTACTGCTAAATTCACTGCGTGAGTTCCAACGGATTGCATTATCAGACCGGTTGAATTGATGAATTCCATTCTCTTCCATCTTTTTAGAATCCGTTCTCTTCTTTTTACTCTATTACAACTTACAAGCCATGATTGACGCCTGTTCCTTTGGTCACACGCTAGAGGATAGATGGTAAGGGTTTCATTGGATTGGGGCCAAGTTTTGGTAAAGCTCATAATTGGCAACATTTGAAAATTTTGGCTAGTGTTTGATTAGAAGAATTGTCAAAAATTTGAGCCTACCAAATCGGCTGCCAATTTATTAGGGTTGCCAAACAAAAGTTTGGCTCCAAACAAGCAAGCTCCAAGTTCTTTGGAATTCATCATGTGTGTGCAAAGCATGAGTGTCACGCATTGAATTATCATGGTCGTAGATTGGCGTCTGGCGGTGGTCTCGCTTGCCGTCAAGATGTCACCTCGTCACGCAACCTCGGTGCACTGAGATCGGCACCGGCTAAAGTCTGTCTAAGGTGAGCTCTTCTCCTCTGGTCTTAGTTATGGCCATGGTGCCATGGCCGTTTTAGTTTGAATAGCTAGTGTCAGAGCTTGGTCCTGATGCGTGTATGGCTCTGCATTATGTGAACTATTTAATCAGCTTGTCCCTGCATCGAGAAGATCATAGATTTAGATGTTTGGAGGGTTCCTGTCTAGGGAGTCTGCATTTTTACAGTGTGGCAGGTCTCTAGTGAAGTAGTGATTGGCCTAATGTATATTGTTCGGGATCATGGATCCCATGATTTCTTTTCTCCCATTAAGCATGATTTAGTGTTATACATGAACTTTTGGTTGTTATGGTTTAGTATTGATTGCTGTGGTCAATGACACTAGTTAGGCTTAAAAGGCGAGCTTCTGGCTTTAGCGGTTATGGATATAATGCCTACTTGTGTTAACTATTGATGACTTGTTCTGGTTGACTATAGTTGCTGTTTATTGGTCTGATTCTCCTGGATAATTGACTACAGCATCTATAGTATTTTCTTGGTTTATTGGATGCTAGGGTTTAGCTACTGATACCCTGTAATTGCTTAAGTTCATTGCCATGATATGCAGTGGCGGAGCTTGGGCTGAATGCTTGGGGGGGCAAATGGGATATATATGCATATTGGGACAGATTGTGTGTGTGTGGGGGGGGGGGCAAATAGGCCAAAAAACTGATGAATTTGTGCGAAAATGGGCTAAATAGTACTCTCTCCGTTCTGAAAAGGATGTCACAAAAATGAACTATAGGTAGACCATTTTTGTGACATCCTTTTCCGAACGGAGGGAGTAGTTTTTTGCTACCCGACTTACACGTAGCTCGCCCCTGATGATATGGATGATTAATTCTTGCTATCTCTCAATCATGTTATGATTTTGCTTATCTTATCTATTCTAGTCTGAGCTTGACAATCAGTTCATCATGTTGTTTCAACACACCTTTGGTTTTCCTGCACCATAATGTTGTTGGGTCACACCAAAACTGAATAACCTTCTAATCTTGTCTAAATTATGTGTTTATCTTTTATTTGGTTGGTACTAAGCATTTACTTATGCCTTGGTGATTTGGGTTTAAACTAGGCATTCTGATGACAAAGCCGCTGAGGCAGCGGAACTGTGGCAGGATTTTGGAACTGCATGTCTGTTTCCATGATAGAAAGGTGAGACCATTTCTAAAAACCTTGCTTTTTTTTTTCTTAGCAGAGCTCAGGTAGACCATATATTTTTCTTCAACTGTGTGATATATTTGTGCAGGAAGGACTGCCATTGCACGTTCCGGCTACGGCGGTGCTGGCTGTGGTGACGGTGCTATCTCAGCTTTGGCTACAATTCTATCAGGTAATTCCTCGGGTTCCCTTTGATCTTCTGGTGCTATAAATCGATGGTGGTATCAGCATGCATATTGACTAGACAGATTGACGTGTACCTGTTGTTGATTGCATAAAGCTTCTTTACGTCTCATTGTTCTGCCTGTCGTTTTTCTTATGGAATGTGGATGGTATCGCTGTATATGAAAATCGAGTGAAAATATATTGGGCTTTTTCTTACTGAAAAGGTTGTGTTTTGCCAGCCTGATATGAACTGAAAGTTGGTTTTTTCTTTTTGCAAACAGCAGCGATAAAATATTGTGGATTGTTTATCTTCAAATTCCCTGTGCATTTTCTTGTCCGTTTATGGTATAGTGATTGCAGTTTTCTCTCTATCTTTCCTAAATTTTGTTTCTTTTTTCCTGTTGCATGTGTACGCAGTGGAAAGCATGCATGTAAATATGTTAGTGTGCATACGCAGTGGAGGCAACTTTTTTGATACGTTTGCTGCTTATGCATTGGCAGCCTTGTGTACGCGTATTGACAAGTGTGATTTGTGAATCTTACGGTTGATCCGATTACACGTGCCCAGTACATCACTAACTATATGAAAGTTGGTCGATTCCTCGGCCTCTCAGCGATCGAGTCACTGTAGAACACTGTTCACTGCTACAGTGTTCTACGGTGTTCGATCCGAGCCATCCGTCGCCGATCGGACGGCCCGCACACACGCCCCCGCGACGTTTTTGCAAAAACGCCCCTCGCTGCCGACAAATAGCTCCGCGGTCCACAGTTTTGCGAGGAAAATGACCTATACGAAATTACAACAAAACGAGGGTGTTTTCTAAAAAACAACATCACTTCCCCCCTTCTTTCTCGCGCAACGCCGGAGAACCGCGCCGTCGCCGACGCGCGCTCTCGCCGCACCGTTGCTCCCCAGCCAATTCGCTGCACACGGGGAGCTCCGCCGCCTCCCCTTCTCCATCTCCGTTCACGCTCGCGTGCTGGGCCGCACGCGTCGCGCCGGTTTTGTCGCCGCCGTGGTCGCCGCATCCCCATGCCACCAGCCACAGCTCCGGCGACGCAAACGGAGCAGCGCCGCCGCTTGCGGGCGCTCCGCGTCGGCGCGCTTCCGCCGCGCGCGCACTCGCGTCCCAGCACGCGCAGACGCGTCGCCGGCGACGCCCACGCCGCCGCGGCAAACCCCGGCCGCTGGTGACGTCACGCTGAGGTACTAGCGGGCTTGGGCTGCCTGCTGGGCCGGCCTGCTTCCTGCGCAGCTCGCCCGGCCCTTTTTTCCCCTTCTGTTTTGTTTTTCTATTTTCCAAAACTTCCAAAACTTTTGAAATACAACTACAAAAAATTCAAACTAATTTCTAACAATTTGTAAAAACCAAAATAACCATTAGAGATTCTTTGGGACCTTTTCTAAATTATTACAAGTCTTACAAATTTGAAATAATACTCAAATTCAATCCACCTTCAAAAAAATTACAGAAATAACATAATCATTTCCAACAATCTTTTTAAAGCCAAAAAAATAAAAAAATAGAAAAATTTCCATAAATGAACATCCAAAAAAAATTATTAGAAATTACCAATACGACTAGAAGAAAACAAAAAAAATACGGCAACAAAAGAAAAGTTTGAATTTTCTAAACTACTACGTATTTGGACAAATTTGAGGGGAACACACAAACATGTTAAACCATTTAAATCCGGATTTCAAATTTGAGTCTTCTCAAATTTATAGCATTCTTTGAAGCCTGAACATTTTAAACGTGAAACCAATTCAATTCGTACTAATATTCTAACTTCAACAATTCTTAAATCTGAACATTAGTAAAAAACAAAAGCTTCCTACAAATTCCAACAACTTACAAATTTTAACAATTTCTAAACTAGACGTTCTCAAAATTTATTTGCAACTATATTGAAACATACTAATTCATACAATGTACTTCCTCTCATGAAATTCCAATTATGGACTGATTTTAGGTTAAATTTACTAAATAGCCATACAATGTACTTCCTCTCATTAATGAGTTACATTAAATATTTAAGACAGAACACAGACATACCACATCAATTCGAATAGGTTAATATTTACAGATAATATAACTTAACTCCCTCGAATTTTGCAATTCAACTTAATGAATGTTCAAACAGAACTTAACTCCCCCTTATTATGTTCTTAAATTAAAATAATGCTTTATTGCATGCACATTTCAAAAAAACACAAATTCATTTTCCTCTAAATATAGATTGAATTTAATAGATGCTAATACAATATATTTCCTCTAATCAAATATGTAAGACAAACCACACAAACATCATACCAATTCAAATAGATTCATATTTACACATAATGTAACTAAACTCCCTCCAATTATGCAATTCAATATAATAAACACTTAAGTTGAACTTACCTCTCTCTAATTACGTAGTTTAATTTAAATAATGCTAGACTACACGCATATTTGAAGAAATCACATATTCATTTCCTCAACAGATGGATTGAATTTAATAAACGCTAATACAATATTTTTTTCCTTTTCTTATGCTTTCTAACAAAACAACATCGTAATAATGATCACCATGAACCAAAATAATTTCAGCACATTATAGCTTACAAAACAACTGTAATTTCCCTTTTTGAATTCCAGTTTGTTGTAGTAAAGTTGTAAAAAAACATTGAAATTAAATCTTTCTATTCAAAAATAAATTCACTTTTCCAATTTCAGTTTGCTTTACTAGATTTGCAAAAAACATCGCAATTTATGTTCAAACAATAAACCTATTGTTTTGTCTTCGCAGTAACTCAATAAGTTCTAACATTTATGCAAAGACAAATGCATTAAACAAACAACTTCACCATTTCTATTCACAAAATATATTACATATATTTTACAAAACAAAAAAAACAAATTATATTTACAGAAATATCCACTCAGGGCGCGACGTGACGGCGCGCCTAAATTCAACTAGTCTAACTATATGAAAGATGGGTAAATCCTCGGCCTCTCAGCGTCCGAGCACTGTTCCTGGCAACAGTGTTTACTGTAGCTAGGAACATTGTTCAACAGTACTCGATCCCGGCCGTCGCCCAACGATCGGACGTCCCGTAGAACGCGCCCGTCACGCTTTTCCAAAAAAGTCCCTCCCTTATCGAAAAAACAACCCGCACTCCAACAATTCACGCTGCGAAGGACGTAACTGTAATATGGGAGAACTTGGAGGGCCTTCCTGAAAAACCATCACCACTTTCCCCCTCCCTCTCTCCCTCGCGCGGCGGCGGAAAGTCGCCGCCGGCGCGGACGCGCTCCCCCGCGCTGCGCGCCTCCACCCACAAATCCAACCACACGCGGAGCTTCGCCGCCACGTTATACACCTCCTCGCCGAGTATCGGATGCCGGGACGCCCGGAATCACCGTCGCCGTGGTTTCCTTCCCCGACTCCGGCCGTCGCGCCGTAGAGCTTGATTTGCTCCGCTCGGCTTCGCCTCGCCTCGCCGACCTCTCTATCGTCCTGCTGGCGTGATGCCGGTCCTGTTGCGCCTCTTCCCGACCTCTCCCATGCCCTCCTTCGCCGTCCCCATGTTTTCCGTCCGCCGCCACCGTCTTTCGGTCGTCGCCGGCGACCATTTGGTCACCAGCGCCACCCAAACGGCTCCCCGCACCGCCCTCGCGCGGATCTGCGCAGCCCAGGCCTCGCGAGCGTGCTGGAGCGAGCGTGGCCGTGCTCGCCCGAGCTCGGTGGAGCTGCGCATGGCCGCCGCGGGTGACGTCACGCGTTGACGTCACCGCGGCCCACTGTCAGTTTTTTTTCCTGAACAATTCCACAATCATTAAACCACTGACACGTGGGTCCCAAATGTCAGATTTCTTACAATTACAGGAAAATGTTAAAATTTGGGGGAAAAATACCTTCTAATCTATGATTCAAAATAATGGAAGCAATATGCCATAAAATTTCAGATTTACTAAATTTTCAAACTTTCCATGCAAAAGTTGCACCAAAATTACATTTGCACACAAAATAATGCAAACAATATATCAACGTTTTCCAAATTTAACAAATTTCCATACTTACCACACAAAAGTCACATCAAAAAAAAGAAGAAAAAAGGAAACAACATTGTGCCCATTTCAAAAATTAAGAAATGTATGTTGCAATTCACGAAAAAAAAACAACAACGTGTCCACTTCAAAAAATAACAAATGTCTGTCGAAATTTACTTATATTAAGAAACTCCCACATATTTTCTTCGAATTTTGTAACTTTCTGGCCTACATATACAAGTACAGAAATATTTGTCATTTCATACGAATTCCTGCTTATTTAAAATGTGCAGTTCTTTTAAAGTTCATTTGAACGTGGTACTCATGACTGCAAGTTAACTACATTGCTAAATAGACTCATACGTTTGGTATGCAATTTGGGAAAAAAAATCAAATAATTACAAATAGAATTTTTTTACGACAAATATATCAGCATTAGCACAACAACAAAAAACGTTTACTACTTATGCCATACGACTAAAATTAAAATTTGAAAACTTCAAAATTTTCAATGGCTTCCAAATTTGGCCATTTGAAAGACGAAAAGAAAAAAACATACGAGTAGCTTCCCACTTTCACCAATTTTTAAAATTCAAAAAAAAATAAACCAATATATGTAAATATATCCATTGGGAAAATACGAGTAATATATCAAGACAGTCAAAATGTGGAATCAAATTCAAATGGATCTTTCTGATTTCAATTAAATATTGAAGTCAAAATACAAACATGTCTGAACATTCCAAACCACTGAATATTTGAATGTACTGCAAAATATTTCAAAAATGCTCAACAAAAATGCTGCCTATTCATAACAAAATAAAAACATGTTTAAACCTGCAAAAATGTATGAAAATTTGTACAGTTATTGCATTCCATACATGATTGATGAACTTTAGAATAATTACAAAAAAAAATTCCAATTTGGAGAAATGTTAGAGGCAAAGTAAATGCATTTCCTCCAATTTTATAAAATTGAATTTAATAAATACTCATATAATATATTTCGTCCGATTATGGAGTTACAATAAATTTTTAAAGCAAAATGCTAACTTATTGCATCCTTTCATATAGATTAATATTTAGAGGTAATTTAACTAAACTCTTTCCAATTATGCATATAACTTTAATAAATGCTAAAAATAATCAGTATTTTTCACATAACCATAATATATTCCGTCTTATTATATTGCAATAAGACAATTATGGCAAAATGGAACTATATTTGACCATTCCAATTTAGCTAACATGTTTATAAGCAACATAACTTAAATCTACCTACTTATGTACTCACATTTCTAAAAAAAAATGCTTGATTACATAAATATTTCGAGAAAATACAAATTTGTTCCCTCTAATTACGGAATGATATCAAATTGAATTTAAACTAAGTACATTACATGAATTATCACTATCACCTTCCCTTACAATCTATATCTATATCTATACCTAATAATAAAAGCATTAAAGTTTCTTGTGGTACGTTATTTTTTTTGCCGATTTTACCCTCCCACCAAACCACATATTTACCCACCACTGCCACCCATTAGTTAAAAAAAGGTTCGTTTTTACGTTTTCGTCCGTCACTGATTACGTTTTCCTTCCGTCCCTAATTTCTGTTCCGTCGCTGCGTTAGAGTCTGTTTCAGATACGATCGATCTAATCTGTTTTGGACCCGTATAGGTTTGCAGCGTGACTAGCGTCCTTATTCGTTATATGAGAACCTGTCAAACATGTCCCAGTCCTTACCGATGTTGCCGGCAATGGTCTCGCGTACGTCCTAGGGCTCCCGCCAGCTTCAAAGATGCGGCGAGATGAGTGAGCGTACGTATGATGCTGAAAAAGTACCCAGATCGATTTCAAGAACTCGCGGTGGCGACAGCCATGCTGCCGATGAGCATCCGATCCGACCACCCTCCGCTGTCCATGTCAACCACGCGCGGCGGCGGCGCCTCGCTTCCCTGCTCTTTCATCCATGCATCTGTCGGGAGCCACGGGCATCGCGTAGCGGCTCATCCCAGCGCACCCATGAGCATCGGAGCACCCGGACCCTTCCTCCAGCTGCCGCGGCACGCCGCCACGGGCATCGCATCGTCGCTCACCCAGCGCACATCGCCGTGTAGCGGGGCAGGTTGGTCAGGTCATCCACCGTGACGCGGCTGTACAGGTTGTTGACGTTTTCTGTCGTTCTCCCTCGCCAAGATGTGTGGCACGTGACCTGGTACGTAGCTCATTACCTCCTACTTGATACGGCGTAGTTCAATACCATGTGCCCCTGGACCTGGTCTGAAGACTGGATTTGGGAGGACTGAACCTGACCTCGAGCTGTGCAAATCAAGGGAGACGAAACTGCACTGCATAAGCCGGCCTTCTACTGAATACTAAGGGCATCTCTAACCGATCCCCAAAACTTTAGAGAAGTAAACCGACTCCTAAAACTTAGAGGAGTAAAAGTACTCCTCTAAACCTTGGCGGTTCCTAACCGAACCCCTAAAATTAACTCCCTAAAACTAAAATCTAGCTCAAACATTTCATCGAACGTGTTCTATGCGTCTTTCATAGAAGATTTAGAAGCTACAAATTGGAAATGGCGGGGAAGGTTGGTGTTGGCTTCGAGCTGGAGCTGGCGGCGGCCGTGCAGAGGAGGGTGTTGGCTTCGAGCTGGAGGTCGGGGAAGGCTGGATCAATGGCGGGGAAGGTTGCAGCTAGAGGAGGCCGAAGGGAGCTCCGACCGTGGCGTTTGGAGCACTGCGGGGCGTCCTCTCCCTCAACCTGCAGTGGCCGGGCTTCTACCGCCTTCCCGTCCTCCGACGGCTCTCAGCTGCGACGAATCGACGCCGACGGAGGCCGATTTGGAAGAAATCGGGGCGGCGGCCGGCGAAAACTCGATCTCCTCGTCGATTCCGGCGATGGTGAGAAGAGGTTGGCCGGGCGGTCGTCGGGTAGGGCAGAGGAGGCGTCGAGGGGGACGGTGCCTGCCTTCTACAGCCTTCCCAGCCTCCGATGGCTCGAAGTTGCGGCGAATCGAGGCGGCGACCGGTGAATACGAGCTCGCCCCATCGATTCCGGCAACGGCGAGAGGCGGCGAGCGAGGGAGAGGTGGGCCGGAGGGCGGCGGAGGGACCGGGGTGGGGGCGGCGGGGTACGGTGGTCACCGGCGGCGACGCCGGCGAGAATGGGTGCGGCGCGGGCGAGGCCGGAGTTTTTCTCTAAAGTGGTTCCCGACTCCTAAATTTACTCATCGGATGTCAGTTTTACTCCTCCTCCGATGAGTAAAATTTTACTCCTCTAAACGATTTGAGAGTTCGGTTAGGTCCGGTTAGAGGAGTAAAATGGTATCTTTTACTCCTCTAACCGATTATTGGGGATCGGTTAGAGATGCCCTAAGGGACAGAGATAAGATTGGTGAGTGCCACTTGCTTATGTAATTAATTCACCAGCCTGGCCTCTACTTCGTTCTGTTTATGATCACGGCACTGCACCATTGTGTTATCATTCAGAGCTAGCTTAGTTACCTTGGCTGGGGCGTACAGACACTGAACACGCCATCATATGCATGCATGGTTCCCTTTTGACTACTTTATACGATGAAAGATTTGAGTTACTGTACCAGTAAATTATTCCAATATTTTTCTTAAAAGATCTGATCTCCAACTACTCCAAGTCAGCAAATGTGCTTAAATCGTGTAATTCTTGGAATACCAAATTCTCTGCCAGGCTGTTCTAATTGTAGATTGGGGGTTCATAGCAGCATGACAATTTTTAGTACGCACCTGTGTAGTACTCCCTCAGTTCGTTATAATAATGTTAATTTTTTATAGAATATTTCTATGCTATAACTCTTATTTCAAGAGATATATGGCATTCAATTATTTTAGGCACAATGAGTCCAACCTTTTCCTTTGCTTTCAAACATATTAATCAATTAACTAGAATGATATAGATTTTTAATCTTCCGTTGCAACGCACGGGCATGTTTGCTAGTATATATAACACAACTAAAAAAATATACAAATTATCGCAAAAATATTCTCACCAACCGCGCGGCGTGATGTTACGGACTGATTTCAAATTGAATTTAAACTAAGTACATTACACAAATTATAACTATCACCTTTCCTTATCTCTACTATAAAAGAACGCAGTGTCCTGTCTTCTGCCGGACGGACGAAATGCCACTTTTATAGAAAACTCCCTACAAAATACGGAAATCAACCCGCAGTTCATAAGGTGCCAAACTCTTCGTCCCGAGTCAACCCTCGATCAAAAACAGAGCAGCTCCCGTGCCGCCCCAGCCCCCGCCCCTGTCCCCGTCCTTCTGCTCCTCCGGCGTGGTCCTCCATCTCGAGGTACGGACTCCTTCGACGGCGCCCCTCCCGTATCTCGCTACCCACCCCAGCCGCCCTCCATCTCGAGGTCCGGCCTCCTCCAACTTCGGACCTTCATTCTCCAGCAAGAGCTCCAGATCGGGATGGCAGCGCCGGTGACCTGTATCTCGCTACCCACCCCAGCCGCCCTCCATCGAGCTGTTGGCAAAGAAAACGGCGAGCTCCTCTGGCGGAAGATGTACTACGGGCCACCGGCGGGGGGGCGTTTGAGGGTGGCGACGGCTTGACGCGCAAAGGGCAAGCCCTCTGCATCGCCTTCAAAGGATCGGGTCGCCTCGCCTTCAAGAATCTACAAATTTATGGCCATGGAATTTATAGACTCAATAGGTGTCTATGTCCAGGTCCAGCGGCGTTTCTGTTCCAGCCGGCGAGGCTCGGATCTGCGCGGTGTAGGATGCTGCTGCGCCGTCTTGCAAGGCATGGGTCTCCTCTGCCCAAAATCCCCCTCCGGCTATGTTCCTTCCGCACTTCGCTGGCTCGCTCCCCTGCATCAGCACACCCAACGTCCTCTCACACGGTTGATGGCGCCGCTGGGTTCTGGCGTCGCCGCCTCTCCTTCCCTGACGCAGCATCCATCCTGCCACCCACCCCGACTTCTCCGCCGCCTCCCGCCTTGATTCCTACCGGCCTACGAGATGCTAAGCCTGGAGCTCGACTGCCGCACCTAGGAGCCGCTGCGCATGGAGCTCAACCAACTACGGCACCGCGCACCATGGGCGGCAAGGTATCGATCGCACCACACTTGCGAACTGCAATACAGTTGTTTGAGATAACAGAATAATTTACCTCGTCAAGCAGTTCTGACTTTGTTCCTGTTGTTGTTCAGGGACAAGGAATGGCTGGCCGAAGTCCCGTTCCTGGGCATCGTCCACCAAGGTCGTCGAGCACCGGAGCCTCATCAGTCGTTCAGACCGATGAAAGCCCGCTGAGGCTGGATGACCACCTGTCCAGACGTTGGCACCCTGTCCTCCCATCAGCCGTCAGGCTGCAGACAGCACTGGGTGCTGCTGAAGGGTTGCTGCCTTGAGGTTCAGGTCGGTAGAAGTCCAAGGACAAGTATAATCTCTGAGGTAGTGTGCTAGCAGCGGAAGGGTCATCTTCCTTAAGTTGTCATGGTCATGTATGATTTTAACTATCGTTGCTTCATATATAAATACCATGAAGACGTCTGATGAAATGCCTCTACGACAAATGTCAAAACATGCTTTCAGAATAGGTTAGGAGACATGTCATAAAACTGGTAGCTTGCGGCTTCCCTAAATTTTAAGCTTGAATTCCTCACAAAATGGTAGGTTGCTGACATTGACTAAGCTTGCATTAGCTTTCTCTATGCTTTTTTACTGCACCTTCTCTACCACACTTGGATACATTCCAACAAACAGTTGGCTACTGAATATATTTACTTCATGCTAAGACTGAATGCTAAATAAATAATCCATGCTAAAAAATGGTTAAAGAAGCATTTATCTCATCATAGCTTATGCATACACAAACATTATGTATTATGTACCTGGTTAATAATATGTATCAATCAAGGTTTGTATGATGTCCTTCCTATATATCATGTTTATATATTGTCAGATTGGTGGTCTTCCATTCTGGCCAGGTCATGTTAACATAGCTATTTATATTTGGTTGGAGTGTAAAAAAACTCCTATTTGGTTGGAGCACAATGACAGAATCTTTTACAACAAAATGCACCAGTAGTTACATGTTTGGGTGAAACAACACTGGTACCAGGATGCAAATTCGTTTGTAAGTTTATATTTCAAGTGTTGCTTTTCTAAGATAGCTCTCATTTATTTGCCCAATGTCCATTCTCAGATTATGTCACTTTCTGTTAGCATCCTTCCTCTCCACTGGTGTCAAAGGTAATTAAGCAATTCATTTCATTTTATCTGTTGCATCTTTGATGAAAAGTACAAGCATTATTAGTTTGTATGTCTGCGCCGGGTGGTCTGATCCCAGGAGACCATTGATCCCTTTGTAGCGTGGAGAGATAGAGAACGTTATGGTGGTGGAGGCTAAGGCGGCCACTGACGCGGTGTTGTGGGACGTTGAGGGGCGTGGGTGGCAGCCGACCGGCCTGTACGGGTAGACCTGGAGACACACCTTCCGAAGCCATGTGAGTGCCCAACTTCTTCGATTCCTTGAAGTGGATACCTTGAAGGTCGTGTTAGCATCAAGAACGACCTAATAATTGAGAGTATTATTTAATCTTTATATAAAGTACCAGCATAGATTGATCTACCCCAATCTTTTAGCAATTAAAGTGCCAACAGAGAGTGATGAGGTTGATTATGCTAATTGTGCAAATGCTTCCAGGATATTGATGATTTCAAGAAAAGTGAAGTCGAAATCAGAGTTGATAAGACAAGGATAGCTCACATTCCTTTCAGCAAGGTTAACTTCCCTGAAGACCTTATTGCAAACTTTCATGGCTGGTGTTGTAAGATTATCTGCTCCTATAAACATCTCTTTTGATCGCACCGAGACTTTATGTTTACTTACTTTTGCTCTCTTCCCAGCGCTCTACTGAGACGAACAAGCCATCTTGTGCAAAGGGGATATACTCCTGCGAACTGAACAACATGTCGTATCAGGATTGGAACATACAGAGGAAAGTAAGATGCTCCACGCGATATTGTGAAATGAAGTTGTAAGGGAGGAGATTGGAACATACAGAGGAAAGTAAGATGCTCCACACGACATACATCAGGAGTGAGATGGTCCTTAATAAAAACAACGAATTTAAATGGTTTATAATACTAAGAGTTTTTTAAAGTTATAAAACTTTCCATTGTACAATTATAACTTGTAAGGGTAATTTAAAATGGCGAATAAAAGAGGTACATATACCTCTCCATGGTACTTGAATAATGGATTAAATAGTTGATGGTATATATCTGAAATGTTACTAAGTAAATAACCTTACAATTTCAGTGAGTTTACCATGGAGATTGATGAATTTGCTCTGCTTCCTCTTAAGATGCACCTGGTGATGAATATGGATATTTTTCACAATATCTATACTACAAAAGAACGAAGTGTCCTGTCTCGGTCACGGACGGATGAAATCGGACGACCAGGACTCTCCGACCGCTCGCACCGACATGTGGGCCTGCGCAGTCTGTCGGTCAATTTCGTCCGCCTCTTCGACCGCCCGCGTCGACATGTGGGCCAGCGCAGTCTGCCGTACAACCCGTAGCAACGCACGGGCATTCAACTAGTAGTGAACAAAAAATGTCAGTGAACAAAGAATGCCGGTGAACAAGAAAGAAGTGAACCAAAAAATTCTGGTGAACCAAATTTAATGGTGAACCAAAAAAATGTCGGGAAACCAAAAATAATAGTGAACAAAAAATCCTGGTAAACTAAGAGTGAAAGAAAAATATCGGTGAACGAGAAAGATAGTGAACAAAAAAATGCCGGTGAACCAACAATAATAGTGAACCAAGAAAATATTGGTTAAATAATAGTGAATAAAAAATGCCGGTGAAGCAAAAATAATAGTGAACGAAAAAATGACTATGAACGAAAATACCGGTGAACAAAAATAATAGCAAACCAAAAATGCCGGTGAAACAAAAATAATAATGAATTAAAAAAGGTGATGGAATGGTACAAAAGATGGTCACGGGAAAATAAAGATATTAAAAGCTTTCTCTAAAAACAGGAGTTCAAAAAAATGTATTAACAAAAAAAATAGAAAATGAAATATGACGAAAATAATATAGAAAGGAACAGGAAAATGAGAAAATAAAATATAGTAAAAAGATAGAAAAAAGGAAACAGAGAAAAAGAAAACATAAAAGAAAAAAGGGAGGAAAAAACAAAAAGAAAACTGGAAAACGGGAAGATGTTCCAGCGATACGATCGAGCTGCTGCCGTGAGATGTGCAATGAGCTGAGCGGACCAGATTACCAGAAGCATCGACGTGAAAAAAGGATGGCGTCTCCAACACGGAAGCGCGTGGAGGCGATCTCGTTCGGCAGCCATGGTGGGCCCCATGGTGGGCTCCTCGGCGCCATGGATCGGCAGCAGGAGATTCTCCCGCGCTCCTTCCCCCCGCTTGCGCGGGCGCCACCGGAGGGGGCCGCGGCGGCGATGGGTGCGGCGCAGTCGGCGCGGGATTCGCGGCAGGTTCCGCTCTCGCTCTCGTTCCCCTTTCCGCCGCCTCCTTTCTCCGATCCCCTTCCTCCTCCTTTGCCGCCGTTCAGTCTCATCGGCGCGGAGGCCGGCAAGAGAACGTCCGGGACAACGGAGTTAGGTACGAGATTGGAGACGTCGGTCGCTGGCGTTTTGGGGTGCTCGAAGGGGCGGATTGACGGAAAGTCGTCGACGATGGTTGATGGCACTCAGTATTTGCGGGATTTGATTCGTGGTGATGGATCGGCGTGCGCAGAGGTGGTGCTCAAGCGATGGCGGGCGTCCTTCTCGGCGTTATTGTTGGTTGCTAAGCCACAGCTCCATGATGGTGAGATCATTCTGATGCAGGGTGGTAGAATTATTCTGAAGGATTCGATTGCGGTGGCCGTTGATGCTAAGCTTCTGCGGGAGGGAGATTGTATTGGGATTGGGGATGAAATTCGGTTTCCATGTTACAGGGCGGTTGTGGGAGCTCCGGTGACTTCTTCATTGCGGGAGGCTGCTCCGGCGATGAAGAAGATCAAATGTGCGATTGAGGCTTTTGATGATGAAGTTGCGGAGGAATTTCGACGGGTGAAGAGGGAAGGGTTGTCTCCCCTCTTTCGCACATTTGAAAAGAACGCAGTGTCCTGTCTTCTGCCGGACGGACGAAATGCCACTTTTACAGAAAACTCCCTCAAAATACGGAAATCAACCCGCAGTTCATATGGTGCCTAACTCTTCGTCCCGAGTCAACCCTCGATCCAAAACAGAGCAGCTCCCGTGCCGCCCCAGCCCCCGCCCCTGTCCCCGTCCTTCTGCTCCTCCGACGTGGTCCTCCATCTCGAGGTACGGACTCCTTCGATGGCGCCCCTCCCGTATCTCGCTACCCACCCCAGCCGCCCTCCATCTCGAGGTCCGGCCTCCTCCAACTTCGGACCTTCATTCTCCAGCAAGAGCTCCAGATCGGGATGGCAGCGCCGGTGACCTGTATCTCGCTACCCACCCCAGCCGCCCTCCATCGAGCTGTTGGCAAAGAAAACGGCGAGCTCCTCTGGCGGAAGATGTACTACGGGCCACCGGCGGAGGGGGGGGGGGGTTGAGGGTGGCGACGGCTTGACGCGCAAAGGGCAAGCCCTCTGCATCGCCTTCAAGGATCAGGTCGCCTCGCCTTCAAGAATCTACAAATTTATGGCCATGGAATTTATAGACTCAGTAGGTGTCTATGTCCAGGTCCAGCGGCGTTTCTGTTCCAGCCGGCGAGGCTCGGATCTGCGCGGTGTAGGATGCTGCTGCGCCGTCTTGCAAGGCATGGGTCTCCTCTGCCCAAAATCCCCCTCCGGCTATGTTCCTTCCGCACTTCGCTGGCTCGCTCCCCTGCATCAGCACACCCAACGTCCTCTCACACGGTTGATGGCGCCGCTGGGTTCTGGCGTCGCCGCCTCTCCTTCCCCGACGCAGCATCCATCCTGCCACCCACCCCGATTTCTCCGCCGCCAGTCCGCCTCCCGCCTTGATTCCTACCGCCTGGAGCTCAACCAACTACGGCACCGCGCACCATGGGCGGCAAGGTATCGATCGCACCACACTTGCGAACTGCAATACAGTTGTTTGAGATAACAGAATAATTTACCTCGTCAAGCAGTTCTGACTTTGTTCCTGTTGTTGTTCAGGGACAAGGAATGGCTGGCCGAAGTCCCGTTCCTAGGCATCGTCCACCAAGGTCGTCGAGCACCGGAGCCTCATCAGCCGTTCAGACCGATGAAAGCCCGCTGAGGCTGGATGACCACCTGTCCAGACGTTGGCACCCTGTCCTCCCATCAGCCGTCAGGCTGCAGACAGCACTGGGTGCTGCTGAAGGGTTGCTGCCTTGAGGTTCAGGTCGGTAGAAGTCCAAGGACAAGTATAATCTCTGAGGTAGTGTGCTAGCAGCGGAAGGGTCATCTTCCTTAAGTTGTCATGGTCATGTATGATTTTAACTATCGTTGCTTCATATATAAATACCATGAAGATGTCTGACGAAATGCCTCTACGACAAATGTCAAAACATGCTTTCAGAATAGGTTAGGAGACATGTCATAAAACTGGTAGCTTGCGGCTTCCCTAAATTTTGAGCTTGAATTCCTCACAAAATGGTAGGTTGCTGACATTGACTAAGCTTGCATTAGCTTTCTCTATGCTTTTTTACTGCACCTTCTCTACCACACTTGGATACATTCCAACAAACAGTTGGCTACTGAATATATTTACTTCATGCTAAGACTGAATTCTAAATAAATAATCCATGCTAAAAAAATGGTTAAAGAAGCATTTATCTCATCATAGCTTATGCATACACAAACATTATGTATTATGTACCTGGTTAATAATATGTATCAATCAAGGTTTGTATGATGTCCTTCCTATATATCATGTTTATATATTGTCAGATTGGTGGTCTTCCATTCTGGCCAGGTCATGTTAACATAGCAATTTATATTTGGTTGGAGTGTAAAATAACTCCATTTGGTTGGAGCACAATGACAGAATCTTTTACAACAAAATGACCAGTAGTTACATGTTTGGGTGAAACAACACTGGTACCAGGATGCAAATTCGTTTGTAAGTTTATATTTCAAGTGTTGCTTTTCTAAGATAGCTCTCATTTATTTGCCCAATGTCCATTCTCAGATTATGTCACTTTCTGTTAGCATCCTTCCTCTCCACTGGTGTCAAAGGTAATTAAGCAATTCATTTCATTTTATCTGTTGCATCTTTGATGAAAAGTACAAGCATTATTAGTTTGTATGTCTGCGCCGGGTGGTCTGATCCCAGGAGACTATTGATCCCTTTGTAGCGTGGAGAGATAGAGAACGTTATGGTGGTGGAGGCTAAGGCGGCCACTGACGCGGTGTCGTGGGACGTTGAGGGGCGTGGGTGGCTGCCGACCGGCCTGTACGGGCAGACCTGGAGACGCACCTTCCGAAGCCATGTGAGTGCCCAACTTCTTCGATTCCTTGAAGTGGATACCTTGAAGGCCGTGTTAGCATCAAGAACGACCTAATAATTGAGAGTATTATTTAATCTTTATATAAAGTACCAGCATAGATTGATCTACCCCAATCTTTTAGCAATTAAAGTGCCAACAGAGAGTGATGAGGTTGATTATGCTAATTGTGCAAATGCTTCCAGGATATTGATGATTTCAAGAAAAGTGAAGTCGAAATCAGAGTTGATAAGACAAGGATAGCTCACATTCCTTTCAGCAAGGTTAACTTCCCTGAAGACCTTATTGCAAACTTTCATGGCTGGTGTTGTAAGATTATCTGCTCCTATAAACATCTCTTTTGATCGCACCGAGACTTTATGTTTACTTACTTTTGCTCTCTTCCCAGCGCTCTACTGAGACGAACAAGCCATCTTGTGCAAAGGGGATATACTCCTGCGAACTGAACAACATGTCGTATCAGGATTGGAGCATACAGAGGAAAGTAAGATGCTGCACACGATATTGTGAAATGAAGTTGTAAGGGAGGAGATTGGAACATACAGAGGAAAGTAAGATGCTCCACACGACATACATCAGGAGTGAGATGGTCCTTGATAAAAACAACGAATTTAAATGGTTTATAATACTAAGAGTTTTTTAAAGTTATAAAACTTTCCATTGTACAATTATAACTTGTAAGGGTAATTTAAAATGGCGAATAAAAGAGGTACATATACCTCTCCATGGTACTTGAATAATGGATTAAATAGTTGATGGTATATATCTGAAATGTTACTAAGTAAATAACCTTACCATTTCAGTGAGTTTACCATGGAGATTGATGAATTTGCTCTGCTTCCTCTTAAGATGCACCTGGTGATGAATATGGATATTTTTCACAATATCTATACTACAAAAGAACGAAGTGTCCTGTCTCGGTCACGGACGGATGAAATCGGACGACCAGGACTCTCCGACATGTGGGCCTGCGCAGTCTGTCGGTCAATTTCGTCCGCCTCTCCGACCGCCCGCGTCGACATGTGGGCCTGCGCAGTCTGCCGTACAACCCGTAGCAACGCGCGGGCATTCAACTAGTAATATATAACACAATTTAAAAAAATACACAAATTATCACAAAAAATATTCTCACCAAACGCGCGGCCTGACGCCGCGCAAAATATAACTAGTATGCCTAATAGTTGCGGCTTGTTACCAATTCTTTTGTCGTTGCCAAGTCTCATTTGTTCTTGTCAAGTATCTTCTATATCTAAATAGGAATGACCCACTACAAGTAATTCTCTCAACATGCAGCTATGCCACCTCATTAGCCTTCCACATCATCTTTTAAAGCCACATCATCAGTTGTTTTTCATAGCGTGTACTTAAGCCGCGTCATCATGTATTCATGTCATTGGATGTTCCAAGTCAGTTTTGACCCGTCCCACCTTCAGGTCTTTCTGTCCGCTCCTTCCTCTTCTGATCGTGATTCCGCGTCTTGTGGCCGTAAATCGTAGAAGTAGAAACGGTCCCGCCCATTGATTGACTCGAGTAAACAATAGCCACGTCCTTTCCCCTATATATACCACGATGCCTTAATCTCTTGCTCTTCCAATTCTCTGCCCCTCAATCTCATATATAAATAGGATTACACTTCCTTCTCGGTCTTGCTCAGCCAAGTTGCCACCATTTGAACCAAGACCCACCACGATGCCGATCCAGGATCCAGCCATGATCCATCCACTTCCACACTCTAGATGTTTGCATGATGTATCAACACAACTATGACTAGATCGATTGATGGCCTTGATGTGTTGTTTGTCTTGGCCGTTTGGAAGTTCAACAAAACCAGTTCACCCTTGGATGATTATTCAGTCAGTGTGTAAGATTCAGCGGCTCACTTTGATCATGCAAATGCCTCTTAATCTAATTTGTAGTCTCGGCAAGTCTCATTTGGTAAACATAAGCCTCCACAATAATAGTTTATCCCCACATGCATGCAGCTCCAACACTTTTTTATTCATCCATATTAACTTTTTATGATTTTGTACATGGCTGCCTCTTTTACTAATTTTGTTTTGGTGGATTTTTTTTGTTTTTTGATTCAGTTGCAGGGGAGGGCAGAGTAGATGTGTATTAGACTATTAGTGTATGTTGCTGCTTTTTGTCCTTCGAACGTGGACTAGGCATATGTTCAGATCCATCTCAGAGTATGAAGTCATGTATTCCCGTATTCACAGAGAAGCATACAGTGCAATTATGTATAGGAAAATATATGTGTGTTGTGCACAAGGAGGCGTGAATGCCTATTAGCTGATCACTTTTGGAGTCCACATTCATAAATTGATTTAGTTTATCGTATATATTATGCCTTCTAAACATGTGTATATTCTGCAAGTACACTCACTTCTCCTAACATTTTAACCCAATGGGAACGGTGATTTTGTTGTACTCATAAAGGATGTTACAACAGTGCAAAGCATCCAACAACAATTATCAGGTGTTCTTACATTTCACGCACAGTGAATTTGTCTTATCATGCAGGGCAAACTAAAAAACTTATCTTCATATATATGTTTAATTTTGAAAGTAGTTCTTAATTTTCAAAGTAGTGTTTAACATAACCCTTCAAAGTAGTGCTTAATTTTCCGCAGCAACGCGCGGGGTATCATCTAGTTTTGTATAATAGTTGCGGCTTGTTACAAGTAAGTCTCATTTGTTGCGACCTTTTCCTACTATCTGACCTGGTGACCTGAGGTAGTAATAATATTGGTGATCCCTGTACTCTTGACCTGAAGTAGTAACATTCGGTTAGTTGTGATTGTATTGACATGTTTAATGTTGCGTCTTCTTCTGTTGGAGATGATTCGGCCGCCGATGACTGGAGGCTACGTGGGACTCGGCGGCGCTGCTGCTGCTACTGCAAGGCCTCCTATGTAACGGTGTTTCGGCTGCTGTTATTGTTGTTGTATTAAAAAAAAAGTTCAGTAGTGGACATGTACATCATTTTTAAATTTAGCGGAAGTTTTCATAATAGTGTTTTCCTCTCTGATGATTGTTCTTAGCTTCTGTTTAAACCTGTGAATCGTGTATTTGAATGTCTTGCTGTTTGCTGTGCGATGTGGAGGCCCGAAACATGATGCCAGAATTTTGAAGCTACTTTAGCCTGCAGTTGATTAATTAGCTTAACAGCCACTTTTAAGTTTCTTTTAAGTTTCTTTTAATTAATGCATTTCCCTTGTCTTTTCATGGTAGCTAGCTACTGCACTGTAGTTTGGTAGTACGTGAACAAAGTTAGTTGGGTTCAGTGGCGGAGCTTGGGCCAAGTGCCTGGGCTTTCTCGGCTACAACGGCAAACAAAAATCAGCAAACACGAATTCTCAAACCTCCTCGTAATAAACTTCACAATAGGAAGCAAACTGTACAAAAAAGACCAAAATACTAATCTATGTGGGCGTGAATGGGTACAACCAACGGCGGCGCCAGGAAATTGACACTGGGTATTCATCCCCAAATTTTTTTTTACTCTAAATATATACTATATGACCCAATCACACAACAATGGCAGCCTGGATAATCGTTTCCACATCGGGAGCACCCTCCATGCGCACAAAATCATTCGGTAAAAGCTCACCAAGCCGGCAATACAAATAACAGATGCAAGAAATGAAGAAAACGCACCTCGGAGTACCACTCCCCGAAGTTATCGTCCTTCTTGTACGCCATGCCCAGCTTCGTCTCCTTCTTCACCTCCTTCTTCTTCTTCCCTGCAAGCACACATCAAGGAAACCAGCTCAGAGAACGCAAAGACCGAAGACCAAAACTCAAATCCAGCACAGCCAACAGCGTTAGAAGAAGAGGAAGAGGGGCCGGGGCGCGGGTGGCCGGGGGGCGGGGGCGGGGCGCCGCGGGCGGGGGCTCAGGGGGCGGGGACGGAGCGCCGTCGCCTGTCCCTGACTGAATCGGGCGGCGGCGGCGGGGGCGCAGGAGATAAGGCGAGCTGCGACCTGCGAGCGACGGACTGAGCGAGGCGAGAAAAATGGAAAACGGGCTGCGAGACGAGGCCTTCGTGGGCTGGGCCAAAGTAGTAGAAAAAATTTAGCGCTCCCGATTCTTGGGTATTCAGTTGAAGACAGCGAATACACGCTGGCGCCGCCACTGGGTACAACCAGCAAAGAAGCCAAGTGTAGATTCTGGATTTCCTTCACTTAATTTTTTTTGTCTCATTTAGTTCACACCATAGATATAGAATTGAGAATAAACACCCAAGTATCAAACATTTTAACAACAAAGCTCTCTTTCCACCTTAACTGCCCTATTGCTCACACAACTGGATATACTCCGGTTTGTTTAACATTTGGTACACATGCTGTGCTTCATCAACATTGTCAAGAACTATTCCAACAAAAGGGACAATTGGTTGCGATGATACATCTTCATCTGGTTCATCACCAAGTGTTGTATCATTTTCATCAGCATTGTTATCGGCATCTTGGCCATTGTCCTGAGCTGCACTATCCATGTTCTTCTGCAAGGTGTCTTCACTATCCGTTTCGTGAGGCTCATTCAGATCAATGCCATCCCATTCTTCTTGCTCCCCGGCATTTTGCAGATCATCGTCTACAAATCGATGGCTCCGGATCATCATTCTGCAACAAAATCAACGCGCAAGTCAATTTTTATTGCTACTTCAAAAATCATACAAAAAGCGACAACCATAGTGGATGCAGCATGTGAACACAAATCCACAACATGTTTGTTGCTACAATCATAGCATAATATTTACAACCAACACATGGTTTTTTGCACCGTGCACCCATGTATCATTTTTTGTGTTGTTTTTGAAAGTAATAGCAAATAATAATAATGAAAGCATATGGCATACTCTTTTTCAGGTTCTTTCTCCAACAAACATTTGAACGTAGTAGCATGTAGAACAGGGGGTCAAGCAACTTGTAGCATGTATGTGGCATATTTTTTGTTTTCATTTTTTTAACCAATTCCTTTATGTAGCAATGTAGCATGTAGTATGTAGCATGCAGCAAGTGCATTCTGTAGGTGTAACATTTATTCCGAGAGAACACTAAGAAACATTTGCTAGCATTATTTCAGTTTCAGAAAAATTCAGAATAATCCACACAAGTGTGTTTTTATTTGCAGCAAATATTCGTGGGATGCTCATCAACTGAAATCAAGTGTTGCAACATTTTTTAAGAGAGAAGGCATCTAGGGTTTTCTTACACACATGCTGTCACGCACAAACATGCATAGCAAGCAAACAGAGGACAGCAAGCACACTCAAGGTTCGCCATAACGGAAAGTCTCCTCCCCCTGAGCTCCTAGGGTTTCTACCACCGCACCGCAGCCGCCATGCCCTCTTTCGCCGCCGCCCGCCTCCCCTCCCCTCCCTTAGACCTCCTCCCGGGCCGCTCGCGCGGGCGGCTCCGGAGGCTCCCCAAACCCGAGCCCAACAGCGCCTCCTCCTGTGCTCCCCTGGCCATCGCCGCTGCCGACGCCGGCGGCGGTGGCGGCGCCCGGCCGTCAAAGACGGAGGGCACGGAGGGCGCACCTCGACGGCAGGTCTTCGCGCGGAGACACGCCGTCATCCGGGTCGCGCGGCGATTGCGTCAGTGGCGCGCAAGGCCATGTAGCGACGGCGCGGGCCCGAGCTGGGTTCCCAGGCGCGGATGCGGAGCAGGGGAACAGGAAGGCCAGGAGGTGGTGGAGCTTGGCGGCGCGGCGCGCCGCGCCGTCTGGCGCTCGCAGGTGGCTGCACGGGCCCATCCGGGCCCGATCTGGGCCGCTCGGGCCACCGCCAGATGTGCTGATGGGTCTGCTGCGAGGATGCATGGGAAATGGAGGCTGCAGGGGTTGCGCGGCGAGGCACACTTGCTGGGCGTGTGCAGCATCGCGCTGTTGCTGCTGTGCATGCCGACGTGAGTGGTGGTGGATGGAGACGAATGGCACCGGTGCTGCTGGATATGCCGGCTGTTGCATCCTCCTGTTTGGTGGTTCGGCATGCAAGATGTTGTTGCGGGCGAGTGAGGCCCGTTGTGTGGGAGAGATGCTGGATCCTGGAGGGAGAGGAATGGCGCCGCTGTGGTTGTTGCATCCTCCGCGGGAGATGAATGGCCCGCAGGCGTTGCATCCTCGAGGAGACGAATGGCGCCTAGTATTTGGTTGCATCCTTCTGTTGGGAGAAGAATGGCGCCACAGCGGAGGTTGCATCCTCCGTTCAGTGGGGACGGACGCGGCTGCAAGGTGGAAGCACTTCGAGCTTGCCGGGGAAGTGTGGTTGGCCGTGGAGGCAGGGTAGTGGTTTGGTGTGTTGACTGGTTTGGATCCTGGGTTCGGGCTATGCAGGTGAGACTGCCGGCGAAAGCCGTACTCCAGTTGTGGCCGGAGTCGTCGATGGCGGCGCCTTCGAGCGTCGCTCCCTCGTTGGAGGCATCGATGTAGTTCAATAGTTGTTCCCACTTTGCATTCTTCGACGTGCTCCAGGGGAAACCATTGACCTAGTCTTCTAGATCGGACGATGGTGGCGCCTTTCGGCGTCGCGTTCCCTCTTGGGGGCATCGTTTTGGAGGTGGATCCGGCCAGAGGGGCTCGTGGCTCGCTAGGTTGTGTGTGTTGTATGGTTTTTGGGTCCGATTTCCCTCATAAACTGGACCAACTTTCTATCTATTCATTGAATTTAGCAGTTCTCCTGCTAACATTCAAAAAAAAAAGTTCGCCATAGTTAACATAAACAGAACTAGCAAATTAAAGCCACTCTCCCAGCGTGCCACGATTTAGAACCACTAGCAATGCCTGCTGGTCGGCGCCTGGTCTGGAGACACACAATATGGCAGGAGGAGGCTGCAATGGTTTCATGGACCGTAGTTCTTCTATCTGGATCATTCAAACCCCTAGGGTTCCAGGACATCGAGTTTAAGAGGTTGTACTAAGTGTACTAACATATTTGAAATGCATACTCCACTTAAGATCAAACAGAACCAAACAGCAACGCTATGTTTAGTCAATTTACAAGATAATGTATATGTTTGAACATATAAATTCTTATTTCTTAATCCAAATTCTTATTTCCTAGTCCACGATTTGATAGCATGGATATTTTCAATCAATTCTCCCCCTAAATTCTACTCCGTAAGTGATAAAAAAGAAAATTGCTAGACCAATTTAGTTGGCCCGCCCAGCTATTTGTTTGAAGCTCCGCCACTGGTAATGTGCAACCTAGTAATGAACGGCGGCAGTAGGCAAGGCGAGAGAGAGGACGGGGAGATGCTTGCCTCTCGCTGGGGTCGTTGCCTACTTGCCGTGCTCGCTTTTTGTTTTGGATGGATTGGCTTCCCTCTTTGTCCACGCCAAAAGCGAGAGACGAGACAAATTTCAGATTCCATTTTTTCTTCTCATGCAAATAACAGTTCCAACAGCACCACGAACTGACATTGTCCGAGGGCAACACTAAAAAGATAATCACTCTGTTTTTTAATATAAGATGTTTTAAGTGTTGTACATGTTGTCTAGATACATACTACACTTAAACATGTCTACATACATTTATGTACACATGCATGTGGACAAATGCTAAAACATCTTATATTAAAAAACGGAGGGAGTAGAATTCAAACAAGACACTAAAAAAGGAGACAAGGAGACAAGGCATCCACGGCCACAACAGAAAGTATCCAAGAGGCCCTTGTTGGCCATTCATGTTGTCTTGTCTATAAATCCACTGGAAGAACAATTCAAAACACAATTACACGACCGTTCTGGTGACCAGAGAGGCCTTCAGGATTTCTGAAATGAATATCGCAAAGGCGCTCCATGGTCATACATACAACTCTGAGGACTGATGGGACAGCAGGGAAAAAGGTTTATTTTGCGGAGTCCAAAACGAACAAGGGATCATCATATCGAAACTCACAACATCTCAAAACTTCAGCTGCGGGCCATTTTTTTACCGCACGGGTTGCTGGTTGTAATGGTTCTTCTCCTTCTTCTTTGCTGCCGCGAGCCTCGAGGTCCTAGCGGCCGCCTCCGCGGCAGCGATTTTAGCAGCTGTGTCCGTCTCTTTACCAGACTTCTTCTTCTTCATCGAGGCCATCTTCTTTAGCCGCTCCTTCACATCCACAGCACTGGTGTCTTCATCAGGTTCTGCACTGGCAGTCTCCTCAGACACTTCAGCTTCTTTCGCCTCCTTTGCCATCTTGTCCTTCTTGTTTTTCTTCTTCTTAGCATTCTTGCTCTCTGAAGGGGCAGGGACGTCTTCCTTCTTCTCTCCATCACCAGCTTGATTCACAGCTTTCTTCTCAGCTGCAAGAATGAGTAAGCATGTAAGAACAAATCTATACAAGCAAACAAAGCACATATAGGTACTCGCTCTATTTGAATTCCTTCAAGTATAGTTCCAGCGCCACGTAACAGAATATATGGGAAAAAGGCTTGTAATGTAACATGTACCAGCATTTCCATCTTCTGCAGCATCGCTTGGGTTTTCAGAAATTCCCAACTCTGCCAACACAGCATCAAGTTCTGCCAGTTCCTTCTTCTTCAACTCCTTTTTGGACAGCTGTCTTTCTGTCTCTTTGGGTGCTGCTGGAGCTTTCATCATAGCAGGATCAGCAGCTTCCACCTCATGCTCGGGTTCATCCTCGGCACCATCTTCAGCCTCATCATCATGGTCCTCATCCTCACTCTCAATTTCCTGCAGTATGTAGAAGCGAATGCATCTAAGAATACTATCACTGAGATGTGTACAGAGAACAATTGCCACATTCATCGTTGGCAAACCTCTGGCCAACAAAGTTCAAATGCTAAAAAGAAAATTCTGGTAGAAATCAAGTAAATAGAAGCAGTTTCTAATATTTGGACTGGATAGCTACCTCTCAATTTTATTTTTTCAGCTCTATTTTTTTAATGTGTTTGGGGCAATAACCCTTTTGAGTTCAGATGGATACAGGACACCAGGTGTTGTGTGGCTCGACTGGTGCAAACAAGAAAATTTCTGGTCGAAATCTAATATTTTCAGCTCTATTTTTTCAATGTGTTGTGTAGCTACCACTCAATTCTAATTTTTCAGCTCTATTTTTTTCAATGTGTTTTTGGGGTAATAACCCTTTTGAGATTCAGATGGATACATGATACTAGGTGCTGTGCGGCTCGACCGGTGCAAACAAGAAAAAATTATGGTCGAAATCAAGTAAACAGAGGCAGTTTCTTATGAATTTTCAATCAATCTGAATTTTCAGCTCTATTCTGTTTTGGTGTGTTTAGGGTGCTTATTCCCATTGAGTTTCAAAGTGATACTAGGTGGCGTGTGACTCAACCCCTCTTGAGTACGACCATAATAATGAAACACAAAGGAATTGACAGAGCTATACCCTTTATATCGAGGAAAAAACTATGATAACAATTATCAACTTTAAGTAAAACTACAAAAGAACAGCAATACCATTGTCAATAAAAGTAAGTGAAACATATATTGACGACATCATAAAATAGGTAGTTCTTCATCACATTTTTTGTGTGCATTGGTGCCTCTACACTCTAGTCCCGAACTTGTTATAGCTATATTGTATATAAGCAGTAAAACATTAAATCAATGAGTGACAACTACAAAATCCTACCCTGTTAATGCATACATATTGCATGCCTAAAATTACCATGTTTGGTTAATCGATTAAATAAAGATAATATACATTGAAATAAAAAGGTATGCAACGACATGCCACAAATACACTGAAGGCGTTAAGGCATACCATTGTCAATAAAAAAATTAAATGAAATATTATTGACGACATCATAAAATAGGCAGTCCTTATCACATTTTTTGTGTGCATTGGTGCCTCTACCCGAAGGGGAGCCTTGGCGCAGCGGTAAAAGCTGCTGCCTTGTGACCATGAGGTCACGGGTTCAAGTCCTGGAAATAGCCTCTTGCAGAAATGCAGGGAAAGGCTGCGTACTAAAGACCCAAAGTGGTCGGACCCTTCCCCGGACCCTGTGCAAGCGGGAGCTACTGCACCGGGGCTGCCCTTTTTGGTGCCTCTACCCTCTAGTCCCAAACTTTTTATACCTATATATTTTATATAAGCAGTAAAATATTATATCAATGAGTGACGACTACAAAAGATCCTATACTGTTAATGCATACATACTGCGTGCCTACAATTACCATGTTTGGTTAATTGATTAAAAAATAATATACATTGAAATAAAAAGGTATGTCCCGTCAACAGAAATAGATAACGGCATGCCGTAAATACACCGAAGGCGTTACTGTCTTGATTCACCGCCTCAATAAATAAACTTAATTTTTAACCTATTTGGCACACGTTCCACATTGATGGG
Source organism: Poa pratensis (assembly GCA_947311845.1). Classification (NCBI taxonomy): domain Eukaryota; kingdom Viridiplantae; phylum Streptophyta; class Magnoliopsida; order Poales; family Poaceae; genus Poa; species Poa pratensis. Next base: position 21,063,068 of record CAMZMU010000110.1, read on the forward strand.
GGCGACGTTCACAAAACTAAAATGGCAAGCATTAGTGTACACGGAGCCTACAGGATGTCCACTGACCTCACTCAATCCAACAATTCCACGCAAACACTCCCGCTATACCGAGAGTGAGCATAAATACAGCTAAGGCTTTCTTGTCGCGATTCGCCTACCATTTGTGCACTGAACATACGATACGACAGCCATACCGAAACCTAAGCCGCATCCCTCTCGGATTCGCTGTTTCGAATATAACAAATAATTCAAAGCACATTTGTCCAAGGGAATACATTGAGCGTTGATGGAGGATAGTGTTCCCAATTAATCTCCGGGCATCAGTATAGATGTCCCCTTACCTCATTCAATTCAACAACGGTGCCGGCATACCGAGCGCCCCAACAAGTCAGTAGTCATGCGTTACTCAATGATGGGTATACTGTTATCAACAATCTAGCAGGATTAAGTGTCGCTCGACTAGTCTACTTGTCGGTAGACAGCAACAAACCTAAAAACTCGACTAGTCATGACTAGTTGCGAACTTGCGACTAGTCACGACTAGTCACGCGACTTGTCTACTTGTCGGTACCCTAGCGACAAGTTGCGACTCATCAACTCGTAATCCTTGATCCCGCCATACCGACCGTGCACTATAAATAAATACACCCAAGCCGCATCCGTCTCGGATTCGTCTTTTAAAATAATAACTAGAAATAGTTAAAAATCCATTTGTCGACTGGGCATACAATGTACATCGATGGTGGATAGCATTCACGAGTAATCCGTTACTCAATGCTGTTATCAACAATCTAGGAGGCATAGCGGTGTCCCCAAATCCCGCCATACCGACCGCACAATATAGATACGCCTAAGCCGCATCCGTCTCGGATTCGCCTTTTTAAAATAATAACTACAAATAGTTCAAAATCCATTTGTCGACTGAGCATACAATGTACATCGATGGGGGCTAGCATTCACGAGTAATCTGGCTGGTACCAGCACACACAGACCACTCTACCTCACTCAATCCTACATCAATACATACCTAGCACATCAACTAACCAGTAATCAGACGTTGCGCAATAGAACAGGTCGTCTACCGCATCCGTCTCGGATTCGCTTTTTAAAACAATAACTACAAATAGTTCAAAATCCATTTATCCACTGAGCATACAATGCACATGGATGGGGGCTAGCTACCATTCACGGGTAATCTGGCAGGTAGCAGTACACACCACATAGCCTACAGATGACTCAATCAATACGACATCACCTATCCAGCCATACCGAGCACATCAACAACTATATGAGAGTACTCACACGTTGCACAATAGAACAGGTTCGTCACAATAGAACAAGCAAAATAAATCATGAACAGCACAAACAACTAACAAGGGGCGCGGGAGAGGGGTGGAAAGGGAATGGACCTCCTGCAGGGCAGCGTGGACGGCATCCACCTCGTCCTCCTCCTTGGCCCCCGCGGCGCCGTGGTCGCTGTTGGCCCAGACGGGCGCGGGCGGCGCGGTGGTGGCGAAGTAGTCGTCGTCGTCGTCGTCCTCGACGTCGGCCCAGTTGGTGGTGACGGGCGCGGGCTTCCAGAACTCCTGCGGCGACGGCTGCTGGTCCTTGGCGGGCTTGGAGGAGGCGGCCCCGCCCTTTGCCTTGTCGCCCTTCCTCTTCTTCTTGAGCGTCTCGAGCGCCGCGAAGACGTTGCCGGTGTTGAGCTTGGTGGCGTCGTCCGCGCCGCCTCCCCTCCTGCCTCCGCCCACCATACTCTCTCTTCGGCTCCTTCCTTGGGACGGACGGGCACGCGAAATCCGGCCGTGGACCGGAATCCGAATCTAAATCTGGCCCTGCCCCGCCGGGACGCGGCCGCCGATCTGGGCTGGCGACCGGACGTGCGGGCTGAGGGACGGGGTCTGCGTGGCCGATCCGGCGGCGCGGCGGTGTTGGGATTAGGGTCTTGAGACGGGGGCGCTGTTGTTGCGGTGGTGTAAACGGCGTGCTTTGTTTATAGGGGTAGAGCCAGGAGAGGGAGGATGAGACAGACGGACGGCGAGCGAGCCGTTTGTGCAAGAGTGCGAGTCTGCTCGGGAGGGTTGGGTTATCTCTATCCTATCCGGGTTACGCCACGCCACCCGGAGCCTACGCCTCTCCAGTTCGAGTTGCTGCAGCAGGCAGGCCGGCATCTGCAGTTCTCTCCATTGGTAGAAAAAGAATGCAGCTGAGCTGCTTGCGTTGGGAACTTTTGGGTGTCTGACACACACTGCCCGAACTGCGACTCTACGTACATGTTTTGTCAAGTATAGAGTAAGAAAAGGAAAGATTTCCGAACCCAAAAGGACGCAAGGGCAGAGAGCATAGGAAACACCCAGAAAGATCAATTTCAGATAGAGCGCAATGCCAGTACCGACAGTGATTTTATCAGCAAGCATTTTCGGCGGAACAATGAACCGCGAACCACGAAACCGTATACAAACATAGTAACATACTGTCAAAATATAACCACCAGACAGTGACAGATCGGTGCCGGAGCTTCTCCCAATTTACATCACCACGGAGGGCTAGACAACTGCTCATCATCCGAGTGAAAATTTGTGTACATGCTGCTAGTGTAGTCCGGTAAAAAATCAAAGAATAATATACTTGTGCGGGACATGCTTGGGGTGGGGTGTCAGATCAGGCCACGAAGAAAATGAAGATCATGAGGAAAACCATCAGCACGAAGAATATCTTCATCATCAGCCACCTGTTTGACGAGATGCTGTTGAGGTACTTCAGGAGCTGCCCCTGCGCTCCCTCCACGTTAGCTACCGTCTCCTCCATGTTCTCATCGATTCTGTCAGACATAGCACACAAGGTACACTTTAGCTAGATGAAACTAACATTGACTTCTCCTGAAACTAGATGAAACAAACTTAAATAGCAGAAAGCGCACCTGATTGCTAGCTCTCCCTGCTGAGACACCATGGTTGCCAGCTGTGTAAAGATGTTGCTCAGCTCATGGATGGTTGATTCAACATTTTGAAGAGCCTCAGCTCTGCTATTCATGTAACTGTCCTGCTGTACTGCCAACTGCTGCTGCGGCTGCATGAAAGCAGGAATCGATGATGATGATGATGATGATGATGATGATGATGCTTCGTGATCTCCATTGGTCTTCTTCCTGGTGAACAGAAGCAGAAAATTCAAAATGGAACTCCTGAAGCACACTGTCAAATACGGTTAAACGACAGAAAATGCAAGAGTAGTCAGTCAAATTTGATTCCAGTTTATTCCTTTAAGCAGATCAGATATGCACTTGTCTGTATGTTATTTTCTCATTCCATTGATAACAGACAGTTATATAAGCCTTGGCCTTTTAATCAACGTGCCATCAGCCCATGAAGGCACCTAGAGAGCAGGGCTCAAGACCTCGACCCCATATTGACCATAGTTATTAATAACCGTCTTTTGTTTTTGCAAATATCTATGTCTATATCATTTATTACAACAATCAGACATTTGACAATAGGAAGCATCAAGTGTTTACTGGCTTTGCAGTCTGATCTCCAACTAGCATAGCATGTGAAGGTTAACGCGATGTGCATGCCTGCTCAAGATGGCAGTACACACAAATCAAATTAAACACTTGCAATGGTACCTCTGAAACAAGGGCGTAGTTGCAGAGTCACTGGCCCATGGTGCTGGAGGCGCAGAGTCGGATGCCTCCCTGGCAACAAGCGGACGCTGACGCATGAATGGATTTGATGCATCCTTTGAGGCTGAGGAGGAAAACATGTGCCTTCTATTTTCATGAGCCTTCAAGTTCTGCAAGTTCAGGGAAAGACACACTTAGTACACAATTTATACTGAAGACACTATCTAGAGAAAAAGGAAATTGGAGACCAATTTACACAATTACTACTTTTATCTGACCTCTGTCCGCATGGTAAGAACTTCTTTGAATTCTTTCGTTGCAGTCATCAGGTGTTTCTTTAGGTCGTCCACAATATTAGTGGAATGATTTGTTTCATCCTTGGAAAGATTACCACTCTCATTATGTGAATTGCAGAGAACTTGTAGGTCCATAACAGCATTATTCAAAGCACCGATATCCTTCTTAACAACCGCAGTCAACTCTTGTATCTCTAAGGTTGGATCATCAAAAACAGATGTCCTTTTTGCCACTGTAAAAAATCATGTTGTGAAATCAGCATCAATCCATACTTTTCAATTGCAGAATTAACACACATTAATACAAAATGGTGGAAATAAGTATATACATTTCTGTGACATTTCCTACTTCAGTGTTACCAATGAATGCAACCCCAACAACACTAAAACATCTTGTGAGAAAGGTATTAACCAACCAAGTAAATCTAAACCAGAGAGGAGATAGCCACCCAACTCCAAAAGTGCAAAAGCATTAGTACTAAAGAGATGCATCCTCTTATGAATGACAATATAAAAAGGAGCCAGCCAGTGTGACCTCACTGCAAAGCCTTGAGCAGAATATGCAGACACTTCATAAATCGCCGAGAGATCAAGGTACTAGTTTACTCTCGATACCCTTAAGCTTGTATTACACGTGCACATCACTAATGCATATAATCCTATTGAGGCTGAAAGAATGTTCATCTACCTTTTTTTCTGTACATGGTAATGACTAGGATTGCTCATCTAGCAAGTGGCAACTATCAGACCTAGTGTCAAAATTGCAACTGTTCGACTTGTCTTGGCACTTTCTGTTTCTAGGGGATGGAGTTTGCGAAAGTTGGATGTAAAGAACATGTTTCTGCATGGTGTTCTGGAAGATGAGGTGTATATGAAACAAATACCAGGCTACGAAGACAAGAAACGACTGAACTACAGGCACCTCCACACACACACACAAAAATGATCTCCAGCATGTACATAAGCACTAGAATATGAATAAAAACATTGGGCAGCTAAGCTAAATATCACAAAACATGTACATTATGGCTCGCTCGTATGTATTAAGTACTAGTAGCAATCGTCCTCAACTACAACAACTCAGAGTACCACCAGATAGCCATTCTCAGGCTACTCTACACAAGGCGCATACCGAGTTCCTAACCCAACAGCCAGAGCAAAGCTAAGCTAAAATCTCACAAAATATATACTGACCGGTGGCGACGCAGGCAGCAACGGACTATTATGGTAAACGGAAACGAAACGAGAGGGTAGTAATCAGTTGGGTGTACGTACATTTGGCGAGGCGCGCGAGCTTGTTGGAGGTCTGGTGGATCCCGAGCCCGATCTTGGAGGCGCGGCTCTTGAACTCGGACTGCACCGCGGCGGCGTGGCGCGAGTCGTCGAGGGGTCCTCCGCCGCCACTGCCGCTGGCCGAGGAGGCGGGGGACGGGGCAACGTGGCGGCGCGCGCTCTCGACGGCGGCGCGGAACTCGTTGGTGCGGTCCCGGAAGGACGCCGGCGCGGACCGCGACAGGTGCATCGCCGGATCTGGATCTGGGCCGCCGCGTCGGTGGGTGGGGATTGATGGGGGAGCCGCGGTGGGAGGGAGAGGAGCACGCGAGGGGGGAGACGCGGTGGAGGGGAACGAGATTTGGTGGGAAGGACGAACGGGGAATCAACCGAGCTGGGAATTCTTCGGGCGGAAGGTCGATTTTCCCCTTCTTGTTTTGTTTCGAGGATTTAACAGTTTTAGTCCCACATCTTGCACGTTTTGAACTTTTTAGTCTCACATCTTGCAAATTAAACGTTGTTAGTACCTAATCTTGCTTAGGATGAACTTTTTAGTCCAGGCCGCCTCTTGTGTCGCCACGTGGACGCCACGGTGGCATGTTAGTTTGCAGAAAACCCCCCAGCAAAACATATTTTCACTGATACATCTATGCGCTCAGCTTATCCACATCGCCTCCACCGCGCTGCTGCTATGCTGCTCGCGACCAGAAATCCCCCAGACAACAAATCTTCCAGGCAGCTCGCGCGGCCACCGCCGGCGGAGATGGCGACGTACGGTCAGGCGGTGTCGGAGGATTCGTTGGAGAGTACGGGCAGGTCCCCGACGCCTGCCCGTTGTGCGGTGGAGGCGGTGCCCCGTCAGGCTGTGCAGGATGCGTTGGTTGCGGCGCCCCATCGGGCAGCGGAGGCCAGGTCCCCTGCGCCTGGCCGTTCTACGGTGGAGGCGGCGCCCTCTAGTCGGGCAGTGCAGGAGGCGCCCCGGCGGGCAGCGGAGGATGCGGGAAGCTCGGATGCGGCGGAGGAGGCGGCCCGACGTCAGGCAGCCGAGGTGACGGACTTGGAGGTGGAGAGGCAGGCGAAGCTGTACAACAAGGTAATGCTGCTGCATTACAAGCTCGCCGATGAGGAAACGAAGAGGGCTATGCAAGAGCCGACGGGATGGAGACCGGAGCTTCCGACGAATATGAGTCGGGAACTCCAAATTCGTATCCTGCAGGCTCGTGTTGATGCCAGGAACCCGTAATCCTGCCAGTCGAAGTTGAAGCAGTGCAGTAGAACAACAAGAAGAAGATGATGCATATGTGTTTGTGTTGGTTTTAGCAGTAGCTGCAGTGTTTGTGTTGGTTTTAGCAGTAGTTGCAGTTTGTGGTACAAGAAGAAGTAGCTGCAGTTTGTGTTCGTGTTGGTAGTTTCAGTTGCTGCAGTAGCAGCTTATGTTGATGTAGGTATTATCATGTACGGGTGGTGCCTTCATTTGTATCCATGAGTATGATGAGTATGAATATGATATGTGTTTGGATAATATGACAAGAGTATGTCCTCTGCAATTTTTGCTGTCTACAATTTGTCAAAAATGTGGAATGCAGCGAGTTAAGTGTTGCTTTAGTTAAATAATGCAAAATTCATGGCAAATTGAAACTGGGAAGAGAAATCATCTAGACACCATGTATAATTCGTGAAAAAATCCCAGGAACTACTGAAGGATGTTGCTTCAGTTTTCACACACACACACACACAAATAGTCTTGCTTTAATTTGCAGAGACACAAAAACTATGAAAGGTTGTGATGCTAAATTTTTGGGCATCTCACACAATGAAAATAGCAACTGAAAACATTTATACTAGTGTCAAAGCTACTAGTACAAATTCTGAAATGAAAATAACATGTAAAAGCAACTGAAAATAGCATGTCAAAGCAACATCATTGTCTCAAATCCACTGCTATATCTCACACAATGGTGTATCTCACAGAATCATTAACACGAAGTACATAAAGTTGTGTTCTAGTACCAAGAAATGAAAATTACATCTGAAAGCAACTGAAAATATCTTAAAAGCTGACAGAATAAATTTATTACAGGGATCATTTGGTGGTGAACACAGCTACGTTTCCTCATTTGGTGCTGGTGCACTCTGACTCACAGGAACTTCCTGTGCATCTTCCTGTAGAATGAATGCATCATTCAGATATGGGATGAATGTTTTAGCTTGTGTTCTTGTTGGCCGTGGTGCACTATACTTTGTGTTCTTGCTGGACTTTTTTCTGCCTCTGCTGCTTGTACCTTGTTCTGATGTTTGAGTAGATGTTGCTGATTTCCGTGGTGCACTGGACCTTCCTCTACCTCTTCTGATCAAATTACCTCTAGATGAAGCAGTGGTCACTCTGACTTTAGGTTGTGGAATACTATCTCTAGCTGCAACCACAAATGCATTTTTAGGCAGAGGGCCAAGCAGTCTCTCCATTGGCACATGTTCTTTTTGCTGCCAAGTTATGGAGAAGAATGTTAGATGCAATTTCAGTTAGAAACAATTAGCTGCAATTAGTAATTTTTATTGCCTGTTCTTGCATTATATGGACCATGCTGTCAACTGCAATTGTAGGATCAAGCCTGGGATCAGGAGTATGAGGTATGACATGCTGCACACACATAAGAGCAACAATTAATGATTTAGTGGTACCATATAAATGTGAATAAAATTGTTCAGCATCGATTAGTACATGAACCAGCTCAGGAATATCAATTTCTTCATCCTCCCCAATAATATGACTTTGTTGTTGCTGCTGCAGGCTTGCAAGATATTTTCCATGACCTTTGCTATTGTGACCAGCTACTCCACACACTGAGCAGTGAATTGAAACCCCTGCCTTTGTAAGTACCTTGACTCCCTTCTTCATTTTCTCTTCTGTTGCCTTCTTCCTACTTTTTTAGGCCTTCCCATCACTTTGGTGTACAAAGGTGGGTAGATATGGACAGCATTAATTTTTTCCCAGAACACTCTACCTCTAAGTGGTGCCAAATTGTATGCATAGGCATTGTTGAATGTGTCAATAGTGTAAGAGATGTGCACTAGATTTTCTGGATTTATTCTATCTAAGCTGCAACATGGTATAACATGGTGACATGGTATTCCACTAAGCTGCCACCTCTTGCAATCACAGGTTCTAGCTTTCATATCCACAACATAATCTTTCTCCCACTCATGGCTCTTCACAGCATATGTGTAGTTGTCTGCAGCTGAAACATCACAGTTTTTACTCCATTCTAGAAATTTGTCCAACTTCTTCTTAATCTTAGGGCAAATTCTTCCTGACCACTTCTCACATTCTTTCTGCTTTGATTGAATTCTTTGCATAAGCTTGTGGAATATGGTTTCAAGCATAGATAACAAAGGCATCTCCCTTGCATCTAGAATATAACTGTTTTCGAGAGGGAAAAATTATATCAGAATACAAATTGACAGAAACACTAGAGTATATGACAATACTTATTTAAATGACGGTAAATGTACCTGTTGAACACCTCTGAATGATTATTCAACAATACATCACATTTTGTAAATTCACTAAAAAAAGCCTTTATCCAAGTGCTAGGTTCTTGCTGTGATATCCATGCAGAAGCAGCTGGACTGTCAGCCTGAATCTTGTCCACACATTTTTGCCACTTAGGAATGTTGGTCGACCTAGCAATGGCCCAAAGGTCATTTTTCAGTGTCTCTCCTCTGTGCCCTGCCCTCTGAAAATTCTGCAGCAAATGCCTCACACAAAATCGATGCCCTGCATCTAGAAATACTTTTTGAACAGCATTGATGAGACCCTGTACAAAATGTGAACAAAACATAAATAGAAGACAAAAAAGGGGTGTAATGATGATCCAAAAACCATATAGTACCATACCTTTTGTTTGTCACTAACAATTGTCCATGGGGATGTGTTGGTGATGTTCAAATCATCTTTTAAGTTGGTGAGAAACCATTCCCAGGCACTTGTGCATTCAACTTCAACCAACCCGAAGGCAACAGGGTAAATACAATCATTTGGATCAATTCCTACTTCTGTCAACAACTGGCCCTTGTACCTTGTTTTTATGTGGCAACCATCTATGAATATCAAAGGCCTACATCCAGCAAGAAACCCCCTTTTGCCAGCATCATAACTCTAGTACAGAGTGGCCAAGTGCTGCTTATGTTCAGTGCTAGCAGGATCATTTACTGAATTTGTTGTCAAGAAGAACTTAGAACCAGGATTGCTCCTCCTAAGCTCCTGTCCATAATCCATGAGTAGTTGGAATTGTGCTTCCTCATCGCCATGTATATGTAGCAATGCAGCTTTTCTTGCTCTATCGAGCTTCCACCTTGGAGGGCACATTTTGAATTCCCGTCTCACTTTTGCAGCAAAGCTTGATAGATCCAGCTTCTGGGTGTCTATGAATTCATACATGAAGGTATCTGTCAAAATTGTTGTTGTGAGTGCTTTGAGTGGCCAGCCTGCTTCACAAGTGTGGTTGCCTTCATACTGTGTGACTACAAACCCACCTGTCCTGCTCCTATCATTGGCTGTTTTCAGCATCCAAGTACAGCCAGGAGCTGATGCATGTAAAATGCATACATGAACTTTGCACTTTAATTGCTTATATTTCAATCATATTTGCATCATATAAGGGTTATATCAATGTTTTATAATGATTTTTGGGAATATTCATTTATTTCCTATTTTTATGGAATTAACCCTGCACAGGCAGAAAACCCCGTTTTCTTATTTTAATGTTTCAGGGACCCAAACGTCAACGAAATCACCTGGAAATTTACGGGCGTCAATATTTGGAAGGAAGAAGACCTGTGGGCGAAGGAAGTGAACAAACAGAGGCTCGAGGGACAAACGAGGGGGGCCACGCGGCCAGGTACTGTAGCCATGTGGGACCCACCCATTTGGGCCTCGTGGCTCCGTTGCCTTCGATCTTTTCTCCACCGACACCGTCTTGACCTAAAAATGCCTATAAAAAAGGTCCCCCGACGTTCTCTGGAAGGAGCGCCGCACAAACACAGAAACACCGAAATGGAGATCAGGAGCTGCAGATTGGAGGGGGAAAACTCCGGCGGGGCGCTGCCGGCGTGGTCTCCATCTTCTCCATCGACTTCTCCACCGTCTCCATGATGAAGAGGGAGTAGTCCACCTCTGGACTATGGGTTTGTGGAAGTAACTTATGTATCTCTCCTCTCTTGAGTTTCACTAATTAGCACCGTATGAGCTGCTGAACATGATTACGGTCACCGTTGTAATACCTTTGTGGTGGATCTTTATGAGTTAATATATGTTTGAGATTGCAATGTTTGTTTCAGTTATGAGTATAGATGCATATTATGTACCCCATTCTTGTCTACTTGTTTTGATCAAGCATGTTTATGAGAGCGTGTGTGGGGGAACGTGTGCATTAGTTAGAGTAACGGAGGGTGGCTAGTGCAGTGAACGTGAGAGAAAGTTCTGCGATCCACTTTGGTATCTTTACCTTACTTTGTTGCCTCACTAGGGATAAACTAAAATACCATGCTACCGGGGATGTGGGCGTGACCATTGCCACTACTCCATGACTAGATCTAGCATGTTCTTATTTTCACTTCATGTCATGATACTTAATGCTATACTCTGAGTTATCTTAATTACTGAGGTGTTATGATTTAGTTCGCATCTTGGTGGAGTATAAGAGAGGTTAATAACCAAAAGATCTCTATGTTAGGACGTGATGCCCATATATCTAAGTAACTTGTTATCAAACCCTGTGTTGCAATCTCATATGTTAACTGTGTGTGTTCCATTGTCTACCACTTTATAAAGAGAGAGTGCATTTGTGAAACCATGAACCCCAGTCCATTTTTAATCATAAGAAACACCTTTCCAACACCATATACCACTTTTCTATTTTCAGCCATCATTAAATCCGAAAATACAAAAATACTTTTCATCTTGCATACATCATTCAAAAACCCAAAAATATCATTTATCATTGCATCCACCATCATTGCATATTTATTTCTTGTTTGCATTGCATAACTATCCTGATATCATTCTTACACCTTGTGCTTGACAACCACAGGTGAGGTTGAGGACCAAAACATCTAACCTTGTTTTGTAGGTAACCAAAAGAATGATAAGAACATAAATCTACCACTTCAGATTCCCCGAGAGTTCGATATTAAACCCTCGAGTCACCCCTCGTGGGGAAAACTGTCTTCCACTTACTATACACTCTGCACTTGGAGTCTCAACCTAATCCCGTTTACTTTTGTAGGTATCAAAGCCTTGCTCTTCGGGATCATCAGGAGCACACACAGCTTCTACCCTTCTCTTGTCATTCTTTGTCTTCTTTATTTGAACTCTATGCCTCACTATGTATTTTCCCAAAGCTTTCCTCACCTCATGCACTCCACTAAACACCATCCCTAGTCTGAAAGAAGGGTTTTCCATGTCAACCTCTGGATTAAATGACTTAAAGTGCTCCAGCAATTTCTGCCTATCACCATCTCCAATGTTTAGGTCAGCATCCTCTAGAGCATCCTCATCTTCATGATCCACAACAATCTCCTTCTCATTGTGATCATTGACAGATTTATCTATGTTTTCTGTAAACAGATCATCATCACCCTCATCAACTATGTACTCACTGTCATATAGCTCGAAATCACTATCATCTTCATTCTCATCTGAAACTGCAATTTCTTTCAGCTTCCTCTTGTCTGGTTCCACCATAGTAGATGAAGGTGATGCTTCAGGTCTCATCTTCTCCTTCTCAGGTATTGTTGTTTTCCTGCTTTTTGGCGCAGAAGTAATGGTGATTGGAACATCTGGCCTAATTCGCCCAAAGAAGTCATTGTGATCCACAAATAATACAAGTGTTTTATGTTTCCAGCTGGCTTTGACCATTTGATAAATAATAGCTTCAGTTTCCACCAAGACTAAACCATCTGCTATTTCCTTGTCTAGCAAACACCAATAGACATGAAGCTTACCATATCTCCTCTCTCCCAGATTTCTCAAAATTTCATCAATCCAGAAAAGGGACCAAGTATCAGTAGTACAGTTGTCAAAATGTGCAGTTGTAGAGCTGACATATTCCAAATTATCTCTCAAACCACAAAAAATCCATTGTACACAACTTCAACTGTGAACATGCAGGTTTCTTCTCCTGCATTATTCAAAACTGTAGCAAATATTAGGATTCTGTCAAACAAATCTGAAAACATGGTTCAGTTAACATAGCGCACATGAAAACTACACTAGGTTCAGTTAACAGTCTACACTGCAGTACAAATTCAGACTTCTCTACGAACACAACTGAATCAACAAGGCGACTAATCTGGGAAAAAATCGAACAATTTCATGAATTCAACCCTCTGTAGCCTTGTTCCTGTTCTACTAACATGATTCTCACTGATTTTTAAAACTAAATATCCCTCTTCCGGTCATACGAGCACTAACCCCTAGCAAGAACCACACCGACCAGCATGGCCTGCCGATCGGAGACATCGGGCGCGGTGCTGGGAAATCTTCCCCGTGATTTCTCTAACCCGCCAATCGACCGGACCACACGCCAATCTACCGCCATTGCCGAACCTCCAAGGGAGCCTCGCCGCGAGCCGACCGTCGCGAATGAAATCAATGGCGAATAGAAGAGGGAGGGCGTCCTATTTAGACTTACTGTACGGCGGAGGATCGTCGTCGAACTCGCGATATCTCATTTCCGGCGACTTCGTTCGCCCACAGCCTCCCGTCGTCGCCGTGCTCGTCGTCGCCTCGCGCAGGACCTGCTCTGCTTCGACAGAGAAAGAAGGAAATAAATCCCTATAATTGTGGATCGCTAACTGTCACAAGTTGGAGGACCTAAACCTAATTTCTACAAACCTCGATGATGTAAATGTTAAATTAACGTGATGACATGGCACGATTTGGAGCCTCCAGGACTAAAAAGTTCACCCTAAGCAAGATTAGGTACTAACAACGTTTAATTTGCAAGATGTGGGACTAAAACTGTTAAATCCTCTTTTGTTTTGACGAGGCGAGAAGTGAGTTGGCACCGTAGTTAGGCGTGACGCGCCTTTGGTCTAGCCACGAAGCGACGGTTCAGATTGGTTGGTGCGGGAAGCTGCTACAGCATCCACGGCTGTCGCCAGCCCGGCGACGCGTTACACCTCTCTCTCTCTTCCCCTCCGCCGACCGACTCTCTCCGCCCCCGTTTGCTCTGCTACCCGATCCTCACGCATGTTGTAATGTTGTTCATAAATGTGTTTTGAACTTTTGGTTTATATCAAGTGAAGTGATCCTAGCAGCTGCTGATGACAGCCGAACCAAAACGATATCACAAATCTCTCGTAACACGACTCGAAGATGATAGCTTCGCCACGATTTCTTTCACGTTGCCGCTTGGGTTAGTTTGCTTCGGCGAGCAATTATCCGTCACCGATACCAGATTCCGCCCCAGATTGATGGCGGGCTCCACCATGCGCAGCGGTGGCGGGCGCGACGGAGGCCCTGCGACTCCAGGCGAGGAGGAGCGCCGCCGCCGTCACTCGAAGGGAGCGAGCAAGCGCGTCCGCCTTCGAGGGCGCAGGTGGGGCGGTCTGCTTCCTCGTGACATCTACAAGGAGGAGGAGGAGGGAGCGTCGTCGCGCCCCGCTCGCATGACGCGGAGGCGGGTAGCTCCCGCGCGGTGCCGATCGAGGTGCCGGACAAGAAGCCGAAGGATGAGGTGATGGTCGGCGGCAAGGCGAATCGGGTCGTGCTCCTCGGCCACATGATGCTGACCTTTAAGCGGATCGATGCCGCCAACGACGAGCTCAAGCTGCCACGAAAGCGGTGGAGTAAGGTGCTTCGGCCCGCCTCGAAGCCACAGTGGAGGAGTACGAACTCGCGTGGGCGCTGCACAGGTCGACGGCCATGAAGTACCTAGGCTTCGAGTAGAGCGACCGGTGAAGAAGAAGACCATCGGATTATCTAGTTTTATTTCCCGTTTTTAGTTCTATCTCCATGTAAAATATCTAGGTGTTATAAACTTGTGTTGATGAAATCTCGGGCGAACTAGTTCTTTTTAAATTTTGAGTACAAGTTTTCGTACATATTCTGCGCGAATGATTGGCGAACTGGAAAATCAGTTTTGGGGAACGAGAAACTAAACTTCCGAGGCGTGATTACCCGGAATTTGCTAGAGATACTCTAAAACTTTCAGTACAGATATTGTTTCGAATATATAGATTGAAGAGCTTGTAAAGCATGAATATTTACTTTCATGATTCTGCGGCCAACCCTCGCCTTTGCTGGATCCAGATTCCTGGCCTTGCCAGGTTATAATTAATCCAACTAAGTCTATAAATCTAGAGGAGGATGAGGAGGGAGATCAGGAAAACTCGTGATTTCTCGAGTCGACGGGTGGCCCGAGCCAGGTATTTTCTTGCTATCGGGGGCAATCGGAGCTCAAACAGTTCATGATCCTTAACCACATCGTTGATAATTCAACTCTACGTGGAGCCCATTATCGATGAAAGACATCTCACGATCAGGTTCGTAATCTGGTGAACGGCGATCTACTGAATTCTCTGACAAATTATCACCAAACCTTCTCATTGTTTGATTGCTGCAAAAACAAAGTGACTAGTGGGTTAAAAAAAGCTTCACAAAGTAATATGAGAGGATGTAAGAAGATTCAAAGATAATCAAAAACAAATCATTACATTGCGGATCACATAAAATGCACAAATATCAAAAGCCATAATACCCAACAATCAGATAATTGCTTGCAAAAAGCTTCAAAGCAATATGAAGTAGCAAATTTACAGCATGCTAACAACAAGAGGTACCATGCAGACCAAAAAATGATCATATAATGAACACAAAAATAAGACTAAAATCCTAACTAAATGAACATATGAGCACACTATGAGACTGACCTAAAAATCATCTAAAGCCTATAATCACCAAAACTGAACCCTATATGTCAAAAAAAAACTGAACCCTAAACTGACCATCAGCAAGCTCGAATACAACTACACAAGCAACAGCGAGACTGCCGTGATTTAGGACAATCGCGTTCGAGCTAAAATAGAACAAAATCAGAGAACAAAGCTGAAGGGGGGTGGAGCGGAGGAGGGATACCCGGGGGCGGAGCGAGGAAAATCACACGAGGGGGGCCAATGCAAAATTTTACCCTGCTGCCAATTGTTGGGGAGGAGCAGAGATCTAAAATACCATGTTGTGAGGGATTTTTGGTAAAGAAATAAGGGGATATACAAGAAAATCCTGCATGTTAGGGGGGGGGGGGGGGGGGGGGCAGGGCCCATGCTGGTCCCCTGTCTCCGCCACTGGGGATACCCATCTTGACGGCGGCGCACAAGCCTCTCACGCTCGTGAATCGGCGGTCTCTTCGCCGTTGAACGGCGATGGACGCGAACGGCGCCTCTCTCCACCGAACCTAGTGCCGCCTCCGCGGTCGCCGCACTCTCCGTCGGCTGTACCCCCGCCTACGTGATTTCTCGAGTCGACGGTATTTTCGTGCTATCGGGGGGCAATCGGAGCTCAAGCAGTTCATGTCCGTGCTGCGGGATCGGCGCCGGCCCAGAATCGAATCCCCTGGTAAGAGCCATCTCTTCTTAGATACTCTAGCGGACAATACTACTGTATATACTGCGCGCTCATACCTAGCAAGGCTCGTTTTAAATTCTGAATCCCCAAAAAATTGTCCGTGTGATTCATACATAATCACGCATGTTGTGTTGCAGACGGATCAACTTGTGGCTAGCCAAGCAGAGAGGGATCACCCTGCCAGTGCCAACAAGATTCTCCGACTGCTGAAACGGATGTGTATTCAGATCCAAATCTTCCAGAGGTACGTCAATAAATGTAGTTGATTATGGAATACTCATGTCTGACTGCTTGACCTGCACAAATTTGTGGACATGTGCTAATTACATGAATGAACACGACTTGATTTCTTAAATCCTGCAATCTCCTACTGCAGTAGTAGCTTTGCCTTGTTCCAACTGCTGCTGGTTTAAACTCCCTGCAAATACATTCTCTAGCATAAGTCATAGATTTCCTGCTACCTTGTTAATGAGTTTGGAGTAGACTTCCCAGAGCTAGGCGTGGTGTTTACGGGTAGGATATTCCACACTGCACAACTTGCGCCTGGCCTTTTCCACAAGTAGCGCATGAGGGATGAAATTCTCATCGAGCTTAAAACAAACTTTTTGGAGCATCTCCACACCTTACACATTCACTAGTAGAAAAACCATATTTGGTCCAGGGCCGCCCCAGCCATTAGCCCTGGTTCAGGTAAAAACCGGGACCAGTGCCTGGCACTGGTCCCGGTTCGAGTTGCCACGGCCCCGTGGACCATTGGTCCCGGTTCTTGGCACGAACCGGGACCAAAGCTCCAGAGCCAGACACGTGGCGTGCGGCGGAGCGGAGCTTTGGTCCCGGTTCGTGCCAAGAACCGGGACCAATACCCCTCCCTGCCTATAAATAACCCCCACCCCCTTCTCTCCTCTAATTTTTTTCTCTTGGATTGGTGGGAAGTGGGTGCTATTTTTTTTTCCTTTGCCACGCACAAGATGTGTTCGATGAAATGCCCGACCCACACTTAAGTTCACACAAAATGATATCCTCGGCCGAGGTTAGCAACTTTATCCTTTTCGTCTGTAATTGATACAGAAATATTGCACGTGTCGATGTACGGTGGTCATTTCACTATTCAAGATGTTATTGTAATGGTATTTGATAAACTTAATTATATATGATGCAGATGGATGCACGGATGCGATGGATGTACGGCGAACGACGCAGTTCCGAGTTTATTGCAGGCCTGCATAAATTTCTCGATGTGGCTGAGGCAAACAAAGTGAATAATTTTATGCCTTGTCCATGTGAGAAGTGTCGGAACGTCAGGGAGTACTCTGACCCGAGAACCATTCAAGACCACGTGATTCGGAAAGGTTTCATGCCCAGCTATAATTGTTGGACCAAGCACGGAGAAAGAGGGGTTACGATGGAAGACAATGAAGAAGAGGAGGATGATGACAACTATCCTATGTTCCCTGAGGAATGCGGTGATACTGTTATGGAAGACGTTGAAGAAGAAAGAGGTGAACATCGGGCATCAGATGAGCCCGCTGATGGTCTTGGTGGGGTCATTTCTGATGCAAAGCGAGAATGCGATACAGAAAAGGAGAAGCTAAAGTTGGAGGCCATGCTTGAGGATCACAAAAAGTTGCTGTACCCAAACTGCGAAGATGGCAGCACAAAGCTCGGTACCACACTGGAACTGCTGAAATGGAAGGCAGAGACTGGTTGTTCTGACAAGGGATTTGAGAAGTTACTGAAAATAATGAAGCCGAAGCTTCCAAAGGATAACGAATTGCCCGAGACTACATACGAAGCAAAGAAGGCTATCTGCCCTCTAGGATTAGATGTGCAGAAGATACATGCATGCATTAATGACTGCATCCTGTACCGCGGTGAGTACGAGAACATGGATAAATGCCCGGTATGCAATGCACTGCGGTACAAGATAAGACAAGATGACCCTGGTGATGTTGAGGGCGATGACGAGCCCCCCCGGAAGAGGGTTCCTGCTAAGGTGATGTGGTATGCTCCTATAATACCACGGTTGAAACGTCTGTTCAGAAACAAAGAGCATGCCAGGTTGTTGCGATGGCACAAAGAAGAGCGTAAGAAAGACGGGAAGTTGAGACACCCCGCCGATGGGTCCCAGTGGAGAAAAATCGACAGAGAGTTCCCGACATTTTCAGATGACGCAAGGAACTTAAGATTTGGTCTAAGTACAGATGGCTTTAATCCTTTTGGGGAGCAGAGCTCCAGTCATAGCACTTGGCCCGTGACTCTATGTATCTACAACCTTCCTCCTTGGTTGTGCATGAAGCGGAAGTTCATTATGATGCCAGTGCTCATCCAAGGCCCGAAGCAACCCGGCAACGACATTGATGTGTACCTAAGGCCATTAGTTGATGAACTTTTGCAGTTGTGGTCCGAACCAGGTGTACGTGTGTGGGATGAGCACAAACAACAGGAATTTGACCTACGAGCGTTGCTGTTCGTAACCATCAATGATTGGCCTGCTCTTAGTAACATTTCAGGACAGTCAAACAAGGGATACAATGCATGCACGCACTGTTTAGATAAGACTGAAAGTATACATTTGGGAAACAAGAATGTGTACCTGGGGCATCGTCGATTTCTTCCGAACAGTCATGCCGTAAGAAAGCCCGGCAAGCATTTCAACGGTGAGGCAGATCGCCGGAAGAAGCCTAACCTCCCTGATGGTGATGTTATATATGACATGGTCAAGGATTTAGAAGTAATCTTTGGAAAGGGTCCTGGCAGTCTATCTGTTCCGAATGACGCTGACAACCACGTACCCATATGGAAGAAGTGCTCTATATTCTGGGAGCTACCCTATTGGAAAGTCCTAGAGGTCCGGTCTTCAATCGACGTGATGCACGTGACGAAGAATCTTTGCGTGAACCTGCTAGGCTTCCTGGGCGTGTATGGGAAGACAAAAGATACACCGGAAGCACGGGCAGACCAGCAACGTATGAAAGACCCATACAACAAGCAGACGGATAAAGGGCGTCAATACTTAAGCAGCTACGCTCTTACCAAAGCAGAGAAGGAAATCTTTTTTGAATGCCTGAGCAGTATCAAGGTCCCGGCTGGCTTCTCGTCAAATATAAAGGGAATAATAAATATGGCAGAGAAAAAATTCCAGAACCTGAAGTCTCATGATTGCCACGTGATTATGACGCAGTTGCTTCCGGTTGCATTGAGGGGGCTTCTACCGGAAAATGTTCGAGTACCCATTGTGAAGCTATGTGCATTCCTCAATGCAATATCTCAGAAGGTCATCGATCCAGTAACTCTACCAAGTTTACAGAAGGCTGTGGTCCAATGTCTTGTCAGCTTCGAGTTGGTGTTCCCCCCATCATTCTTCAATATTATGACGCATCTCCTGGTTCACCTAGTCGACGAGATTGCCATTCTCGGTCCTGTATTTCTACACAATATGTTCCCCTTCGAGAGGTTCATGGGAGTCTTGAAGAAATATGTTCATAACCGTGCTAGGCCAGAAGGAAGCATCTCAAGGGGCTATGGAACAGAAGAGGTCATTGAGTTCTGTGTTGACTTTATTCCTGACCTTAAGCCGATTGGTGTTCCTGAATCGCGGCATGAGGGGAGACTGAGTGGAAAAGGCACGCTAGGAAAGAAAGCACTGATATGTAGGGACGGGCATTCTTTAACTCAAGCACACTACACAGTTCTACAAAGTTCCACCTTCGTGGCTCCGTATATCGAGGAACACAAGAATTATGTACGCTCCAAGAACCCGGGGAAGGATGACTCCTGGATTAAAGAAAAACACATGGAGACCTTCGGCAGTTGGTTGCGATTACAGCTCATGAATGACACCACTGTCGGAGATCAGCTCTACTTGTTGGCCGCGTCACCATCTTCGACTGTATTGAATTTCCAAGGGTACGAGATAAATGGGAATACATTTTACACGATCGCCCAAGATAAAAAGAGCACCAACCAGAACAGTGGTGTCCGCTTTGATGCAACAAACGACGATGGGCAAAAGGACACATACTATGGTCGCATAGAGGAGATATGGGAACTTGACTATGGACCTACTTTTAAGGTCCCTTTGTTTCGGTGCAGTTGGGTCAACATGAATGGAGAAGGGATAAAGGTAGACCAGCTGTACGGGATGACAACAGTGGATCTCAAGAATCTTGGTTGTTACAAGAACGAACCATTCGTCCTAGCCAATGATGTGGCTCAGGTTTTCTATGTGAAGGACATGTCCTCCAGACCGAAAAAAAGAAAAAACAAGCAAACGAATACATCAGACGATGAGCCAAAGCGTCACGTAGTTCTTTCAGGGAAAAGAAACATCGTGGGAGTCGAGGACAAGACAGACATGTCAGCAGATTATGATAAGTTTGATGAAATTCCGCCCTTCACAGTGAGAACTGACCCAAGCATCCCGTTAAATAATGAAGATGCTCCATGGTTACGGCTGAAGCGATCATAGGCCAGGGACATACGCGAAGAAGGGTTCATGGCTTTTATGTAAATCAATGTAATGTATTAGCACCGTAGGGCTGTATGACGGGAATCCGAATGCTTTGTATACTGCAAATCATCGCGTGGTCGTGAGCAGCAAATCGACCTTCGATCCACAGCGGCAAGACGTCTCTGATGATCTACGACCGTCCCAAAAAGTGTTGGGAATGTCGCAGATCATCAGAGCGCCTTGCCGCTGCTTGGATCGGACCGAGGGGCATGGCTACCACTTCCACCACCACCACCACTCCCACCTCCTCGGCAATTCATCATTGCGTCACCCTAATCCAGTGGCTGGATTCAACCTACCTGAGGGCTTGTGTTTCCAACAGCGTCGTTGTGTTGTCATTGTTCACCGTCCTACAGGAGGTGGCTCCAATGGCTGGCCGGTGAACAAGGACGAACACAATAATGCCAGGGAACATGCCAGCAGGTAGGCTAAATCCAGCCATTGGATTCGGTGGCGAAGGTAGACGCTCGTTGTGTGCCGTTCGCTGCAGGGACGCCGCTATTTATAGGCGATTAGAAAGTGTACCTGTGGATGAGGTGGGAGTGGTGGTGGTGGTGGGAGTGCTGATCCAACAGCTCACAAGCCCTCAAAAGAAACACACCCCTGATCCAACGGCTCACAAGCGCTCGAAAGAAACACACGATCCGTGTGATTCTTTAGTCCCGGTTGGTGTTACCAACCGGGACTAGTTCTAAAAATCCAACAGCTCACAAGCGCTCAAAAGAAACACACCCCTGATCCAACGGCTCACAAGCGCTCGAAAGAAACACACGATCCGTGTGCTTCTTCCTTATTGGTGGGAATCCCTTTAGTCCCGGTTGGTAAAATTGCGCGGGAACAAATAAGCCCCTTTAGTCCCGGTTGGTGGCTCGAACGGGGACTAAAGGTCTCACTATATATATGTAGTCATGGCCTCCATTGGCATAGCACATCTAAACTCATATCTGCAACCTCATCACTCTCCCATGGCTTCCACCGTACCCACTCTAACCTACTCGGAGGCGGAGGCGCTTTCCGCCTCGAACTACCCCTGCCCGCCCGGCTACGACGTCCCCGCCGGCTGGAGGCTGAGCACCGGAGGCGTGCCGGTCCCTCCTATCCCTCAAGGTTTGGCACGTCGGGCGGCCATCACGAACCACTACTACCTCGAGCTCACTCCGGAGCAGCGGATGGATCCCCGCTGGCATCCCGACTACCGCCCGACTTGGGACGCCTTCTTCATCAATCGGCGTGAGAGGGCGCTCGCCAGGTACGAGGAGGATGGCCCGCCTCCTTCGAACTTCAACGAGGCCGGCCATCGGCTGTGGTGGAGCGGCCGAACTCTCAGAGCGTCATGAACTACATCACGGCCGGCGATAACCCCCGCCTGCGCTACCCTCACTTCCAGTCCAGGCGCCCGACGACAGCGCCGCCCGACGACAACGATGACGACGGCGGCGACTACGACGACTACGAGGACGAGTATTATAGGCCTAGGCAGGAGTATCACTAACCTATGTGAAAGGATCGTATGGCCACCTAGAGGGGGGGTGAATAGGTGCTACTCTAATTTTTAACTCTTTTTCGATTAAGGCTTGACTAAAAGGTAAATTCTCTAGATATGCAACTATGGTGAATTTACCTATATGACAAGTTAAGTCTAAACAAGATAAGATAAAGTAGTAAATAACTAGAAAGGAATAACCGATATGAAAGCACGCGGAGACAAGGATGTATTCCCGAGTTCCTCCTTTTTAGGGGAGTACGTCTCGTTGGAGGGGTGTGAGTTTCAAACTCAAGACGCCACAAATGGCCTCACCCTATTCTCCGATGAACCTCGCACAAAAGCTCGGTCCACCTTTCTTTATCGGAATCCTTCAAGGCGGAATCCGGAGCCCTTACAACAACATGAGGCTCAACCCACAAAAGGATTGGGGGCTCTCAATCACCACAACACCTGCTACACAAAAGTAACAAGCAAGTGAGAACAACAAGATGCCTAGGTTTTCCTAGTGGAAACCCTAGGCTCAAATCCCTCAAGTGAATGAGGGAGAAATGATGAACTGCTTGGTGAAGATGTAGATCCGGGACTTCTCCTTCAATCCCCCAAAGATCAACAAGTTTGGGTGGAGGGATTGGGAGATCTAATGATTCTTGAGCTTGCAACAATGGTGTACTTCAGATCTGGGCGAGCTCAGGAGCTGGAGGTAGGTGGAGGGGTATTTATACCCCTCCAGAAAACTAGCCGTTTTTCTGTCCACTAAGTCCGGAGTCTCCGGACCTGGAGACCGGAAACTCTGGCCTGGGCCGGAAACTCCGGCCCCACTCCGGACCAGATACCGCAGCAGCCGTCGCGATGCTCTTCTTCTCTGCAGGCCGGAAACTCCGGACTGGGAGGCCGGAAACTCCGGACAGACCGGAATCTCCGGGCCTACTCCGGGGCAACTCCGGACCCAATACCGCACGCGCCGTCCAGGGAAAGTCTTCGATTCAAACCACTGGTCGGGGGCGGAGTCTCCGGACCACGGGACCGGAAACTCCGGCCGGTGCGGAAACTCCGGTGTTACTCCGGGGTAACTCCGCACCACATCCCGCAGCTGCCCCCAGTGGAGCTTTTGCTCCAGAAAATGACTTAGCCGGAGACTCCGGCCACAGAGACCGGAGACTCCGGACTGGACAGGCAAATGCACGCTTCTTTTTCTTGTCAGGTGTTTCGATGCAAAGTGTAATTGTATCATTTCATTCCTGCACCACTTAACATCATATTAAATAATTCCTAGTGTTGTTGACTAACACACAAAACATAGGGGACATAAAATATGTCCTTTCACTATGGTTTGTCTATGTACCCAAGATTGTTGTCATGAACTACTTCTGGTCTAGCTAAGACGATGATCGTGTAAAATGTATCCAAGATTGATGGGTGACTACTTTTCGCATTGATATTAAACAAACCATGCAAATTACATTGACAACATAAACCAACGGCTCACAAGCGCTCGAAAGAAACACACGATCCGTGTGCTTCTTCCTTATTGGTGGGATTCCCTTTAGTCCCGGTTGGTGGCTCACAGAGTGATCCAACAGCTCACAAGTCTTCAAAAGAAACTGTTCTGCATTAATAATTATTATTACATATTATAAATATAGGTTCACTGAAATTGTTCTGCATTTACTTCTGCTTGCCATGGGATTTTACAACACCAAAATAGAATTAACTGAATTAATAATTATTATTACTTAATCATAAATCTTACTTAATCATTTTGATCGATTTATACATATTATTAGTCGAGTTTGGATTTTGGATTTTGGATTATTTATACAAATTCAAACACTTTTCATGTTGAAAGTTTTGTCAATTCAAAATATGCAATAAAGTTAATGCATTTTTAATTGAAAATGGCAAAATGGTTAGTAGTTTGTATAGTTAGAATAATTATTTTAGAAAAGAGAAAATGGTTTTGGATTATTTATTCAAATTTAAAAACTTTTCATATTGAAAGTCTTTTCAGATTCAAAACCATTTGAAATTCATATCCAAACACCTAAATAAGAAAAAAAATGCGGGAACAAAATTTCAGAACTGAAAAGTTCGAAATAATTTTGAAAAAGGACTCCATAGACGCGCGCCGCGATCTGGCATTAATTACCCACTCTTTGGTCCCGGTTGCTGGCAAGAACCGGGACCAAAGAGGCATTGGTCCCGGTTCTTGCCAGCAACCGGGACCAATGACCCCTGCTATAACTGCTGGCACCCTTTCTTCTTCCTCATTCACGCAAAATCGACGAAGGACCAGAGGCGACGCGGAGCGAAACGACGCCATCAGGCTGCCCGACCTCCGCGCCGCCCCACGCCGCGCCTCACCGCCGCCGTCGACGTCCGCCGCGCCGCCTCCACGTGCCACCTCTCCTCCGGCCACGCGCCACCTCCACGCCGGCCTCCACGCGCCGGCCGTACCTCCCTCTTGCTTGCCGGCCCGAAGCTCCGGCCCCGCCACCACCACCGGCGCGCTCCACCACCACCGCTGGCCGCCGCTCCACCACCACCGGCGCGCTCCACCACCACCGTAGCTACTCAAGGTGAGAGTGCTTTTTTTTCATAATTTTGCATTGTAGCTAGATTGTAGATTATAATTGTTATAGAAATTTGTTAGATATAGATTATAATTGTTATAGAAATTTCTAAACATAATTTTGCTACTCAAGGTTAGAAGTAATTAGATTAAAATTGTAGCATTGTAGATTAAAATGATTAATATGTTTAGAAATTTGTTAGATATAGAAATTATTAGGTTATAGAAATTGTTAGGTTATAGAAATTGCTAGGTTAGTTGTAGATGGTTTTTTGTTAGCCATTTGTTAGTGTTAGTTGCTAGGTTAGTTGCTAGGTTTTAGCTATTTTTTGTTAGCCATTTTCTGTTAGCCATTTGCTAGAATTAGTTTTGTTAGTGTTAGTTTTAGTTTTGCTATATATTGATGTTAATTTTAGTTTTGCTACATATTGATGTTAATTTTAATTTTAGCTTTGCAAATGATTTTAGCTATATTGATGTATATTTTAGCTTGAGTCTTATGTTCTTGAGCTTAATGGCTTTAATTTCTTGATGTTTTAGGGTTTAGGGTCTCCGAGTTCGCCGTCGCGCCCAAGAATCCCCGCCCGAGGTGCTCTGCCGCTCCCCGCCCGAGGTGCTCTTGCAAATGAGATTATAAGGCAGCATATGAAGTTTCTAATTTGTTCTTGCAAATGAGATGATATTGTAGATGTATCTTGACATATGGAACAAGTTACCCAACTAAAGTTTTGTGCATTGTTCTTAATTTGCAGAAACTATGGAACGAGACGAAGATCAGGAAAATATCCTCCAGGATATAATCCGCGGGCCGGAAGATATTGTCGATGTCACCACGGAGTTTTTGAACAACTCCGGTGAGGGAGATGAGTCTCTCAACCGAAGAGACGGCTCCGGTGAGGTAGAACCCGACGGCCGGGGTGAGGGAGAAGTCAGCGAGGGAGAAGCCGACGAGGGAGAAGCCGAAGGCTCCGGTGGAACATTAAATGTTGCAAACTCCGGCGAGGTGCATATACATATATTAATGAAGCCGAAGATTGTATTAATTAAGCCTCTGCTGTCTATATACATATATTAACGCTCTTTCTTCTTTTAGCCCTCCGGATCGAGCAAATCTTCTGTAAGGACAAAACGAGGCCCAGCCAAAAAGTTGGGCGACCAAGAAAGGTACACGATCGAAAGAGTCGCTGAAGACGGCACACCGACTGCTCCCCCTGGTGTTAAAAATAAAATGGTAAAGCAATGCGGAGTTCTTGTTAGGGACTTCATCCCGATCACCGTTCGAGAATGGCATCGGCCAAAGGAGAAAGGACAGCTATATGTCAGCGATGAGGGCAAAGAAAGACTTTGGAGAAAGCTCATGGTTAATTTCACCCTGCCGGCGCCAGAGGTGGATTCAGATGAGGAGGATCCAGATGAGGCAGAAAAGATTGCCCGGAAAATCATGGAGCAAAAAGTCAAGGACTGGGCACTTAAGAAGATGGCCGAGCTATTCAAGAACTGGAAGAAAAGATTGAACAACCTGTTTGTCAAGAAAAATAAGACTCCAGACTTCGATAAAGGGTATGAGAAGATAAAGGACTACTGGGAAGAATTTGTGGCGTACAAGAAATCAGAGGAAGCTCTGGAAAAGTCTGCAAAAAATGCGGCAAATGCTGCTCTAAAGATGTACCACCATACTATGGGGCCTGGTGGCTACGCTTTTAGCATGCCTAAGTGGGAGAAACTTGAGGCGGACCTGCTGGCTAATGGGATCACTCCAGAGCCACTCAAGTGGATCGAACGGGCAAGAAATTGGTTTTACGGGCATGGGGGCACGTTGGACGCAGAAGGGAAGTGCATATATAACAGAAGACACAAAGATAATCCCCTACTACCCATCCAAGAAATTAGAAATGCAGTAAAGGATGTTGCAGAGGGACGGTTCATTCCCGATAGAGAGGATGACGAGCTCACACGCGCCCTTGGGAATAAGGAACACGACGGACGGTTACGAGGCGTACCTGGCTCCAAGCCCAAGACAATTGCGATTCCCGAGCACAGGAAGAAATTTCCTGATAGAAGCCATCAGAGGAGAAAGGAAAGGGAGGCAATGGAAGCACGCGCTGCTGCAGACCGGCTGCGTAATATAGAAGAAGAATTAAAGCTGCAGAAGGAACAAATTGCCGTGCTTAGCCAGCAAGGTACTAGCGGCCAATCTCAACGGCACATGGTAGAAGCTGCATGCGATGGTACCGGTGGCCCATCGAATCGGAAAAGCAGCGTGGCTTCCACGGAGCTCCAGGATGGTAATGATGATGCAGTGGCTCCTCTTCGTCGCTACCCAGTGGATGATATCACGGAGAGCACACCTTGTGAGCTGCATGTGAAAGTTTATAACATATCCGTGAAGGTGGCGGTCGGCTATGCCCTACCAATTGGACCTAATCCAACTTACCATTTTGCTCCGGTTCCAAATGGCTACGCTGTTGTCGGGGTGGATGCAGTGATGAAAGATTTTGAGGAGCTGAAGCTGCACCACCCTGCAGGTGAAGATGGGGAGGTGCTTGAACTTGGAGAAGCCAAGAAAGCGCCAATTCTATGGCCAAAGGAATTCATCGTGCTTCCGAACTGGCAGCCAAGGCCATCGACTCCTCACCAGTCTCCAGCGCAACAGTCCTCTTCACCGCCTCAGCATTCTCCAGCGCAGCCGTCCTCTTCACCGCCTCACAAGTCTCCAGCGCAGCCGTCTCCGCCGCCGCGTGACCAGTCTCCAGCGCAGCCGTCTCAGCAGAAGAAACGGACCAACGCCGCTCCCCCGCTCCCCACTCAGAAGAGAGGTCGCACTCAAAAGATAGTCGACATCCCGACGGTTCCTCCCAAGAGACCTTATGACAGGACTGAAGCGGAAAACGCCGAGGTAGTGGCTGCCTACAATAAGGCTTTTTTTGCACCAAAAAAGCCCGAGCAAAAGAAGGTATATGATGCAAAAACCAAAAAGTGGGCTATGTCCTTCCTTGAGCAGCCATCCCAGATATCGATGAATCTGCCATCTGACTATGGTCGTGAACTTACTAAGCTAGCACGTGCCCAGTCTGAGCAGAACAAGGGAAGAAGTGCAAAAAGCGGGAAACAAATTGCCCAGCTCGGACAGCAGAAAAATCAATCGGTCCCCCGCTCATAGTGTGTTCCGATGTCGACAAGGACTTCAGAGCCGCTATGGATAAGGACCTGGAATTATTGGACCCCAGAGCCATAGCTGCTGCTAAAGAACTTGGTGTCACTGTATCGCAGGCCAAGGAACAGGCTACCGCCTTGGGTATGAGCCTTGGTCAACTTTTAGGCTATGAATATGCGCCAATGTTAGAGATGGCACGGAAATATGTCCAAGGGGAGCCTATGGTCAGTAATGAGGAGCTGACGGGTCTATCAACACATATGCGAAATCTGCATACCTGGTACCTGGTGCACACATCAAAGAAGGACGCGAAAGAGTGGTTTCCGCTGGACGTTAGAGTGGAGCATTTCTTCAAACGTTACATTATACATGTTCAACTGACTGAACTGTTCCAGTTATTCCAAAAGCGCGCCCTCGACAAATCTATCCTCTCTTGCTATTGTCTGTAAGTGATTTATTTTCGTAATTAAGTCTCTAGCTCAGCTCGTTCATTGCCTGTATTATATTATCCTGACTATATATATATCCTTTTGTACGCTATTATGCAGAATGAAGATGCTGGAATGCAAAAGATCTAGAGTTTTTGAGGTTGGGTTCGTTGACCCATATATCGTGAATTCACATACGTTAGTCAATCACCCCAAAGACGTGGAGCATGACCTGACCACCTTTTTAACCATGCAACATTTCTGTACGGAAATACTATTTCCTTACAACTTCAGGTGAGTGTTTCTGTCTTGTACATATTTTATTTGGCTTTCTCGATGTTAAGTGTAATTGATGAGCTATGCATGTCTGCTTTATGTAAACGTCCGCAGGTTCCACTGGATTCTGCTAAGCATTCAACCTGACAAGTCCATAGTTGAAGTCCACGACTCATTAAGTTGGGACCAAGCGTTGTGGTCCGACATGAAAGAAATGCTCAACAAGTAATTTCAATCATTATCGCATTATATCGCCCTCTTTCGTTCGTTCCCTGATGTCAAGTAATTAATAACTCCTTTGTTCATTTTCTTTGCCAAAGCAGGTGTTGGACAATTTTCAAACAGAAGGTAGAAGGTCCATTCAAAGATGAGCTAACTTATAAAACGGTGAAAAGTCCGCAGCAGCCACCGGGGAGTAATTTATGTGGATTCTACGTTTGCGAGTTCATTCGCGAGTTGACCACTGAGCGGAGAACAACTGCTTTCAGCAAAATGCGGGAGAAGATCGACCCAGAACGGCGCGTACAAGCAATTCAAGAGGAATTGGCGGGATTTCTGCTTAGGGAGGTCATCGATGAAAAGGGAGAACATTATGCTTCGGACGATGAACTACATATGTGATCTATCTCCATGTAATTAAATACTTGTATTCTCGCAAGAGATCGAATATTAATTATATATGCATCAACGTGTACTGTGTATATAGTAGAGCGTATAATATGCGTACGGAAACGATGGAGAGCACGTCGGCGATGCGAAGAAGGGGAGACGATGGAGGCACCGACGAGAGGGAGAGGGGGCACCGGCGAGAGGGAACCGGCGAGAGGGAGAGGGGGCACCCTAAACCCTAAATACAAAAAAAAAGGCACACATTGGTCCCGGTTCGTATTAAGAACCGGGACCAATGGGTCTCCCCCACGCCCAGCCAAAACTGGCCACGTGGACCAGCATTGGTCCCGGTTCTTGGACCAACCGGGACCAGCATTGGTCCCGATTGGCCAGTCCCGGTTGGGCAACCGGGACTGATGTCCAAGCCCAACCGGGACCATAGGTGCTTTTTCTACTAGTGATTGTTTAAGAAAGTTACTTCATATTTTTTAGATCAATAGGAGTTCCTTTTTTATTGGGTTACTCTGCTACTCTCCAGAGTTTGAGTGTTTATGTATATCAGTACGTCGGTTGTTGATCGTTGTTAAGGTCAATGTGCTACCATATAACCATGGTTACATTCCAATGCACGTTGTATCTCTGCAACATGGTGCACTTTGTGCAATCATGCACATGTATCTTAGAGTGCTAATGTTGAGCTTTTCTGTGGTGCTTGTGCATGCAGGATGTCTGGCATCATATACATTCCCTAATGCCACTGAGAGATGCTGCCCGAGTCGCTGGCCTGTCTCAGTCCTTCAAGTGTTCTTGGAGATCCCATCCCAACCTCATTTACACACGAAAAACATTGGGGATGGACGTAAATGCACGTCAAAAGGAAACAGCTAGAGATTTTAGAAGCAAAATTGACCACATTCTGAGAAACCACTCAGGCATTGGCGTGAGAAAACTCAATCTTTTGCAGGTTCCAAATTACAATCCGGAGGACTGTTCTTATCTCGGCAGATGGCTTCAGAAGGCTGCTACACCAGCGCTTGAAGAACTCACCCTTACCCTGTCTGTAAAGTGACAAATACAAGTTCCCGTGCAAACTTTTATCGAATGGGATGGGGGACTCGCTTCGGTGTCTTTACCTTGCCGATTGTTCCTTTCATCCTATAGCTGGGGTTTGTTGCTTGAAAAGCCTGAGAAAATTGGAGCTATTTATGGTGCGTATTACGGGCGAAGAGTTATGGAGCCTTCTTTCCAATTCTTCAGTTTTAGAGCGGTTTTCACTCAAGTATTGCAATAAGGTAAACTGCTTGAAGATACCTTGCCATCTTCAGCGGCTAAGCCACGTGGAGGTGGATGAATGCGGCAAGCTGCGAGTTATATAGAGAGCAAAGCTCCAAATCTCTCCAGATTTCATTTTGTAGTAAGTCCAAGGTACAAGTTTCACTTGGAGAAGCATTGCAAGTGAAGAACTTGCACATGATTTGTACCAAATTTGGTTGTGACACTCGAGCAAAACTGGTATCTAGCACGCAGAGCAGGGAGGTATGCTGTAAAACTGTAGGTGTGTTTAATGGTACTAGATAAGTTTGTACTTGGAATATAATGAATCTGATATCATTGTGCAGGTGATCAATTCACCAAGTGTACCTACCAAATTTCATGACCTGAAGTATGTGAACATTGAACTTGGAGATTTGCCCTTTGGTCGGAGCTTTGATTGTTCTTCTCTGGTTTCTTTGTTTGGTGCTGCACTCTCCTTGGGGACCTTCATCTCGCATGTAAGTGCCCTACTGATGATCCTGCAAATACGAGTGGTCAGCCATGGTGGTACCGTTAACCGAATCAAGGTTGACTTTTTTCATCTCTAGGTTTCCAATGAACTCATGCAGCATGCCTTGATTTTTGGAAATCCTTCGGGGTTGTGTGTGTCGGGGACAGGCGGTGCTTTATCCCCAGAGAATAAGAAGCTGGTTGAGCTAGCATGTCATGTCCTCAGAGGCTGGCTGAGCTAAACACGTCACATTCTTGGGACTGCGGCGTCACTTGACTGGCTCGTAGTGGTGGACAGAGTACACTGCTTTACTTGTCAGTCGAAAAATAAACAAGGCCAACTGTGGAGCCTTGCGCAGTCAACATGAGATGTCTAACTTGTGTAGTCGGTATGTTTGGTTATGAAGCTGTAGCTGGATCTTGTTTTCTTGAAATACCAGAACCGGTCACTATCTAAATTTGCTGTATTAACTCTGTAATATTACCTACACTGTAAGTGGTTAATTGTACGCGTTGCTTTGATTTTTATATAGTTGTCAGGGGATTATTCTTCAGATAAAGATGGCTTTTCGTTTCTTTAATTAAAAATGGCAGGGAAGAAGCCGTGAACTTTAATGAATTGCTATCATTACCTGCACTGTAATTGGTTAGTGCCTAGCAGTATATGTTGCCTAGAAGTAGTGTAAATTTGATGTTTTATGCCTGGCCGGGCAGGCAGGCCTGGGGATGTGCTGTTTGATTGGTGCTTGTGTGCCTGCGAAAACTGCACGCTGGTTCCAGCTTGACCAAATACCATACGGCTGCTGCGGCCTTCGATTTGGACGTTGCTGCTAGCAATTTTTTCTTCAGGTCATCAACCAAACCAAACGGCATCCAGGCAGGCCCGAAGCTCGTGTTCAGGCACCATGCCTCCAGGACTAGCGAACCAAACTAGCCCTAGTTGAAATACCTTGGGTCCTCGTTGTAGCGTCCTGTTGTGAGACGAAAGTGCCGCGAGTTGACGCAGCTTGTAGCGAAATGCAAATACTCAAGATTCCAGACGCAAATCAGTCAGTGAAAACTGGGGTAACACAAGTACACCACAAGGAGAAGCACCAAGTTTGTCCAAGCGATGTGCGCCACCCTTCTCTTTACGTCAATGAGCTCATTACCGAGCTCGCGATGGATTCCACAGCCCTAAGGGATCCATGGGGTTTGCGATAAGATCTAGAAGAAGATTTTCACCTTGAGCTGTGCCAAGTTGTGGGAATTATTAGCTACTAAGAGCATCTCCACCGCGCTTCCAATAGAACGGCCGGCAACTGTGCCGGGCAAATGATATAGGAAACGTCGGCACATGTTGCCACGCTAATAGACGTTCCAATTCAAGTTTTGGCCTAAAAAGCCGCCATGTCCAACAATCATATTACATACATTAAATGTATATAAATTAAATGGCCGACGTCGTCTCCATCGTGATCTGTGGTGCTTCCAGTTGTGCCATTGCCGCCGGTGTGGTCTCCCCCATCGTTTTCGCCGTTGGTTTGATAGTAAAAGATCCATCTCACGCAAGATGCGCGGGTGATAGATTATATATTTATATACCAAAGCCCTCACCGGCGGTGCGAAGGCCGAGAGGTCGACAATCAAGATCTTGGAATCTTCTTCCATCTTTTTGATCACGAATTGCGATGCCTCCGAGAGCGCCTTGATTTTTGCCGTGTCGGCGACGATAAGAGCCGCTTGGGCCTTCTTTTTCTCAGTGGTGAGTTTCTCTTTCTCAAGCGCAAGCTTCTCCACATGCTTGTCCATCAAGGTCACCATTTATCTTTGAAAGTGCTTGCATTTGGCTTCGACATGGATGTGTGACCTCGGCGAGGCACTTGTCAATGGTTGCTTGCACAGACGCCGATGAGGATGCCCCACATGATTGTCGAACTTTGCCTTCTTGTTTAGCGTCCCTCCGAGGCGGCAACATAGTGATCCGGCCCATGAGAACCCTTGTCACCGTTGAGATCGCGGTAGGTGTCTTCCCACTTCCTGGATCTTTGAATCCTTCTGCAACAATGCATGAACTTGAAGTCTGTGGCGTCGTTGTTGCCTAGATAAAACTTAGTGCATCCTTCAGCTAAGCAAGCAAAACACAAACATCAATAGATTGTCTTGCCAAAGTCAACGAAGTTTAGAGCATACCTCGTCCGCCATCGTTTGGCCACTCTTTTATTCCACGGATTTGCTCAAGGTCGCCATGGAATTTGTTGCAGTGAATTTGTATGTTTTTCCACCCATGGATTTGCTCAAGTCCGCGACTGGCGATGAATTCGTGCTGGTGCGCCCAATCGCCCTATTGTGAGCGCCGGTAGAGATGCTCTACCAGATGCCTTATATCGTGGTACCGCAGAAGTCTGATAAGGGGAACCTAAAACATGTTTTTGCGGTACCGTGCGGGCCACACCGGAACAGATCACGCAAGTCAAGGCCCACGCGGTAGCACAAAATAGGTTTTAGGTCTTAGCCTAAATATTCTGGACAAGATAAACTTAATATAACTGCAACATAAATCAAACTTATTAAGTTTTAACATCAAACAATACAACAATAATTCAAATTACAACAATCATTGAGATCCAAATAATAAGAAAATAAATGGTACGGAACAGAAAGAATGATTCAAAATACACATGAATAATACCAAATATGTTGGGAGACTATCTCCCATACAAGTGACAGCCATACTCAATGGGATCACCTAGAAACTTTAACTCCCCATTTTAAGGAGTTAACAAGACTTTTTTCGACAAATGGATATATTAATAAAAAGATACTCCCTCTATCACATATTAGTTATCGCCGATTTAGTAACAAAAGTGTACTAAATGAGCGACAACTATAATATGTGACGAAGGGATTACCAATTACAACCAGATACTGCACCAACATAATGTTAAAAACTAGCTGAGACAATAAGGATGCACACAGTCAAAAAAAAAAAGGAAAAAACCCGCCACAGTGATCAATCATTCGCAGCAGCCGGATCCAAACTATCAATAGAACACCCAGGAATACAGAAGAGTTTCTACAAAAGCGATGTCTCTAATATGGTAATAATAGTGCACAACATTGCTGTCATCCAGTTATAGATTTTTCAAGAAGGTAATAGTGCACATCGCCCAATTATAGATTGTAGGTTTTCACCGAGTAGAAGATCTGAACTCTACAGAAAACTGCGAGTTACAACTAATGAAGGTCACACATTGGGTTTTCACCCTGAATATCGAGTATCGACATTCATTGAGCCCTACCCGAACTAAAGTCCTCGAATCTGTCACCCCCACCAAAGCCATCGCTGCAAAGTACCAATCACTAGACTCACATACACATGCGCGGTACGGACAAGAACATCGTCCCACAACCATGCCCACACAAGACAGGGCCGGGCCGACAAAATCCAGGGCCCTGTGCGGAACCCTAAATTAGGGCCCTATATCACAAAAAAATGGACTAACTGAATTTAATCCAGTTCTTTTCCTTTTCTCTTATGCATTTGGATTATTACTTTTCCATGATGACTCAAATTTTGATTCTTAAAACACTACATATGAAAGATGGATAAAACAAAATTGAAGGATCATGTAGCATCATCACTCAATTGGATTAGCAACAAAGCTACTAATTTTCTAAGCGATTAGATGGACTGTCGAACTCACCTCATGTTTCATCATGCCCTGGTCCAGTTGAACAGATCGTAATAGCAGACGAGAAGGGAAGGAGTAACTGATCCCTGCCGAGTGCCGAAGCTGATCAGATCGGGGTTGTAGAACCAACGCTTTGCCTTTGCCGTCATGTTTCCGATCAGTCGAGAGTCGAGATTTCGAGAAGGAAAAACTTCACGGACTCATGGTGTGGCTTGGCTGCTGCGGCCTGACGCTGGCGGCTCTCTCTAAATCGGGATTTTTTGCGGGAGTTGAGCAAGCGAGCTACGGCCTGCCTAATTGATCGATCAACTCGCTCGCGAATCACGATCTAGTGCAAGACTCGGACTGAGACGGCGCTCTCCAGCAGATGGGCCAGCCTAAGTCGGCATAAAAGGCTAGCGGATTGGCTACTGCAGCATATGGTCACACAGACTAGACGAAATTTTGGGCCCCCAAAATTTCTGGGCCCTGTGCGGCCACACGTGTGGCACACCTATGGGGCCCGGGTGAAGCAATGTCTTGGTTGCACCCAAGACTCCGCACCCGCCAACATTGGTCATCCAATTATTTGTTTGCAATATAACTGTGTACAAAATAAAGATAAACTTCCCGCCTTCAAACTTGCATCCATATCTGAACGATGTGTATTTTATAACCGAAAGGCCGGGTAAACAGGAGAAATCAATATCTCCGTGTAACACAAAATCACGCAATTGACATATTGGGCAGCAAAATTGGGCAAAGTAAAAACGATGTCCTCGTATCTGCACAGGGGCTATGTCA
This sequence comes from Poa pratensis, assembly GCA_947311845.1. Lineage (NCBI taxonomy): Eukaryota > Viridiplantae > Streptophyta > Magnoliopsida > Poales > Poaceae > Poa > Poa pratensis. Next base: position 21,098,135 of record CAMZMU010000110.1, read on the forward strand.
TGTGGTAGTTCCATAATAATTTCAACACATTAAGAACAGTACCGGCCTATGCATGTGAGTGGGTCACTCAGCTGGAAGGCAAAGATTTTACCACGCTTCGAAAAGCTGGGCAAGCATGGTATTGATTTCAAATTCAGTGAGTGGGCTGCATAGCTATTTTGCGTGCATGGCGACGCTGATCAGTGTGGCAGGCTGGCTGGTACGAGTAGAAAAGAACGGGTGGGAGCTTGCCGCGTGGAATGGCTACAAAGCTTGCGGCCAAGCCGGTGATCCATTAACGCGAACGACGTCGCGGTTTGTCCTCGTCTGCGAGCTCTCCCGGCCCCTACATAGGAACAGGCCACAGACTAGCAGCAACTCACTCACGCATTCTTTAGCTACTAGCTCCTCTAGCTAAGCTCGCATTGGTTGTTAGCGTTTCGGATCGACCCAATGGCGGATGTGTCGAGAGCTACCGGCGGGGCTCTTCTGGGGTCGGTCTCGTCGCGGGCGGCGGAGGCGGCGAACGCGAATGATGACGCCGAGAAGCTCCGGTTCATCGAGGAGATGACCTCCGACGTGGACTCGGTGCAGGAGCGCGTCTTGGCCGAGATCCTCGCCCGGAACGCTGGCGCGGAATACCTCAGGGACTGCGGCCTCGACGGCCGCACAGACCGCGCCACGTTTCGGGCCAAGGTGCCGGTGGTGTCCTACGACGCTCTGCAGCCCTACATCCAACGCATTGTCAACGGCGACCGATCGCCCGTCCTGTCGACGCAACTCATCTCCGAGTTCCTCACGAGCTCCGGCACGTCGGCCGGCAAGGAGAAACTGATGCCCACCATGGACGACGAGCACGACCGCCGCCAGCTTTTCTCCAGTCTCTTCATGCCAGTCATGAGCTTGTAAGTGCACGGACACTCACATTTTCATTAAACAATTACATACTGCTCAATATGCTCTGTTTGGTACGTATAGGTACATGCCTGGGCTTGACAAGGGGAAGGGACTCTACTTCCTATTCGTGAAGCCAGAGACGAAGACGCCGAGCGGCCTGATGGCGCGGCCCGTCCTGACGAGCTACTACAAGAACGAGCGGCTCAAGAAGCGGCGGCCCTACAACCCCTACCGCAACTACACGAGCCCGGCGGCGGCCATCCTCTGCGAGGACGTGGTCCAGAGCATGTACGCGCAGATGCTGTGCGGCCTGTGCCAGCGCCACGACGTGCTCCGGCTCGGCGCCGTCTTCGCCTCCGGTCTCTTGCGCGCCATCCGCTTCCTCCAGCTCAACTGGGAGCAGCTCGCCGCCGACATCGAGGCCGGCACGCTCACCCCGCGCGTCACCGACACGTCCGTGCGCGAGGCGGTAGCCGGCATCCTCCGGCTGGACCCCGAGCTTTCCCGGTTCTTACGGGACGAGTGCCGCAACGGCGACTGGGGCGGCATCGTCGCGCGCGTTTGGCCCAACACCAAGTACGTCGACGTCATAGTCACCGGCGCCATGACGCAGTACGTCCCGATCCTGCGACACTACTGCGGCGGCCTGCCGTTGGTGAGCGCCGCGTACGCATCTTCGGAGTGCTACTGCGGCCTCAACCTCCGCCCTCTGTGCGACCCGTCCGAGGTGGCGTACACCATTATGCCCAACATGGGCTACTTCGAGTTCCTCCCCGTGGACGACGATTACGACGAGAAGGCCGGCGACGGCCGACAGAAGCTCGTGGAGCTCGCTCGCGTGGAGGCCGGGCGCGAGCACGAGGTGGTGATCACCACCTACGCCGGGCTGAACCGTACCGCGTGGGTGACGTGCTCCGCGTGGCCGGGTTCCACAACGCCGCGCCGCAGTTCCAGTTCGTGCGCCGCAAGAACGTGCTGCTGTCCATCGAGGTCGACAAAACGGACGAGGCGGAGCTGCAGCGCGCCGTGGAGCGGGCATCATCGGCGCTGCTCCGCCCGCACGGCGCGTCCGTGGCAGAGTACACCAGCCGCACGTGCACCGAGCGCGTCCCGGGTCACTACGTCGTCTACTGGGAGCTGCTCGTCACCGGCGCCGCGGTGGAGAAGGAGACCCTCGACGCGTGCTGCCTCGAGATGGAGGAGGCCCTCGGCGTAGTTTACAGGCGGAGCCGGGTGGCGGACGGCTGCATCGCGCCGCTCGAGATCCGCGTCGTCCGGCCGGACACCTTTGAGGAGCTCATGGACGACGCCGTCTCTCGTGGCGCCTCCATCAACCAGTACAAGGTGCCCCGCTGCGTGACGCTCCCGCGGATCATCGAGCTTCTCGACTCGTCCGTAGTGTCCAGCCACTTCAGCCCTGCCCTGCCGCACTGGACCCCGGCTCCGGCGTCCTGAGTAGGTGATGGAGTGTCAGATGACCCCGGAAATAATTGGTCTCACGAATAAAACGAACTCCATATATGTGGAGCACCCTGGATGGAAATAATTGGGGATTTACCCAGAATGAGCAGACTTGGATCATGCAACTGATAAAATTCCCATAAATCAGTAATTATCTTTACGATTAACCTAGAAGGATCTTTCTAATTTTTTAAAATTGAACCATTTAATGCTGCAACGAAAAAAATACTCTGGTTGAGTACTGCCGTAAGGAATTCAGCAAATATCGCCTTGTTCACCTGGCAATGTCCTCTGATATCGTGTGATCTGGACTGGTGAGGAAAGGATGAAAATCACCTTGTAGTCTTGTACAGAGACCAACCAATCTGGGCTGCTTCGATTGGTCTTGTCTCTCATATGTCCATTTCATTTGGGATAGTGTTTGATCATATATCCCAGGCATATATTTCGCAAAAAATAATATATCCCAGGCTTTATATTTCACAGGCCGTTCAACCTTGCTTTGAGATAAGTATAACAACCTGTGTATTTTGCAAAGAGCCCCTAGAATATATTCTCTATTCAGTGTAAAAAACACCTCCAGTTCATCAACTTCTTAGGGCTCATTTGATTCATAGGATGGAAAAAGTGTAGGAATAGGGCATGTCTAGTTGAATCCTATAGGAAGAGAAAGTTCCTTTGATTGGTGAAGAAATTTTCCATGAGGTTGGAGCTCACGTTATTTTTCTATGGAGTTTGTACTATAAGATTCCTATAGGAATTTTTCTTATGGATATGTCCTATGAATCAAACGGCTGCAAAGAAAAAATTCTCATAAGATTTTAATCCTACACCAATCTTTTGACAATCCTATGAATCAAAGGAGCCCCTTGCTCTAAAATCCCTATGTTGCTTCTCTTTCAACAATTCATCGTGGACGTCAAGTAAATCGCTGCGTTCGACAGCTCACACACGCATCTCTCGTCCCCTCCACTCTTTCCGTCCCCTGAGGTCGCCCCGGATCCGCACCTCAGCTCCATCGCAGGCAAGATCCCTCCTTTCCCCACCAGACCACCGTCCGCCGCCGCTCGCGTCGAGGTGGAACTGATCTGCACCGAGGAAATACGCGGCCAAATTGTTGCGGAGATGCTCGGCGCCGGCCTCAGCGCCACAGTCGGCAAGACCATGGCGGCTTTCCTGCGGTGCTGGCGCTGTATGCTTCGACGCGCTTCACCGCCGTGGTCGGAACTCCAGCCGGAGCTGCTGGGTCTCGTGCTCTCGCGCCTGCCCTCCCAATTCGACCGCGTCCGCCTCCGCGCCATCTGCCGCCCGTGGCGCTCCGCCCCGCGCCCGCACCCTCTGACCCCGGCGTTCCCGTGGATCGTCCTGCACAACAACACCTTCCTCACCCTCCCAGACGGCGCTCTCCACCGCCTGCCAAGCCACCTCTGCTGCGAACACTCAATCCGTGTCTCCACGGGCAGCACGCTCTTCGTCGGTCATACCAACGGCCGTGGCTTCTTGGTGAACCCTTCCTCCGGGAGACCACCCCTCTGAACATCAACCTCACCGGCCGCAGCATTTTTCGTATCCACAAGATGGTACTCTTCGACCACATTGTCGCTTTTTACACCGATGACAACCTGACCATCATTCCTCGGCGAGGTGGGAGGCACATGACATGGGTGCCCCATGGGACCGCCACGGCCATCGACGACATTGCAGTCTTCCAGCGGAAGCTTTATGTCCTCACCCGAAAATACAGTAACGACCCCGGTGCTGGACATACGGAGCTCCATCTCTTGGACATCAACGATGAACACAGCTGCGTCAGATCGGTCCAATGCATATCTGCCACGCAAATAGACGACGACATGGCCCCTGCCATTGGAACACATCGCGTTTTCTTCTTCTACCTCGTCATGTCAGGTGATCGGCTGCTAAGGGTCGAACGGCAGATTCATAGGGAGCTCATTCCGAGGGTGAGGCCTATACGGACTATGATCGAGGTCTTGGAGGCGGTGGACCTGATCGGCGGCCAAGGGCGTTGGAGCAAAGTGGACACGCTGATGGGACGTGCGCTCTTCGTCGGCGAAGAGTGCTCTGGATCCCTCCCACCCCAATGTGGAGCTCGAGAAGATTGCATCTACTTTATGACTACGCGTGACCGTTTGCATCCTAGAGTGGAGAGGAAGCCTGGGGATTATATTATGGGCTGTCTTGTGTACAATTTGAGAGACAGGACAATGGAGAAATTGGCATGGGAGGTGGCGGCAACGAGCTACGGTCGTCTATCGCATCCGACTTGCTTTTCCCAGCCGATGTTTGAGTGACATAATTAAATAGTTGGAAGGGGTGATGATGCTGGTGTATATCTGCTAGTACCCTTCCTCATTAGCTTGATTCAGTAGCTATTTTTTCTTGTTTTGATAATGTACTATGTCAGTCGGGCACTTCCTTGTAGAATGTGTTATGGTAAGCAGAAAAGTTTATGGCTGCAATAAAGAACATCACATTATTTGGACAAGAGGGAGTTTTGATTGTATGTAACCCGAGTACTATAACTTGGGTAACATTTTAGCCGTGTAGGCTCAGTTGTAAGCATGTGTTGACGACGCTGTGAGAATCCATAAGCTTAGTTTGTATTCAGTTTGTTTGTTGTGCAAGAAGATTGTCGAATGGGATTTTTGTTTGGTTTTCTTAACGGCAAAGGTTCGATGTTACAGTTCTATTCCTGAACAAAAGATGAGGTTTCTCTGACCATGTACTGCTGCAAAGTGTATGCTAGTCAGAGGGAGAAACATTTTCATCGAAATCTACTGAAAACCAATTTCATTGGAGATACATTTTCATCAACATCTACTGAACACCGATTACATTGGACATATCCGGACAGACATTGCCTCCACAGCCATGGAGACGGCCACTAGCGGCCTGCTGCATCAAGGAGGCGCTGAGGATGCACCCTACTGCGAACATGATGATCCGCCATGCGAACAAGAACTTCAGGTGCAACAAAGAGAAGGAAATAGATACTAAAAAGAGGGAGAGATTTTTTTTTTTGACACAAAGAGGGAGAGATTGTTGATTGAGGTAATGCGCAGCACTCCAAGGGCCGGCTCCATCTCCTTTTAGAATAGAAGAATACCATGACCCAACTAACAGAGGACCACAATTCCGAGCAAGAAGTGTAGCTGACCCAAGTCCTTGACAGAAAATTCAGAACGCAGATCATGGATCAAGCGATCAGATGCAGTAGGGGATGAACTGAGCACGACGATACCATCAACGTACACAATAAGCAGGTGGTAGATATTATTATGTACATCCATAGGAAATATAATTTCTCATGTGCTGTAAATTCAAATACATCAAGATATATCGGGTGTAGATCGATCCAGGTGGTACAGTAAGCAGTTTGATTTCACAAGAGAAAACATGCTCATCATGTTGAGACCTGCTTCCTCACCACATGCTCATCACTTTATGCCACACCACACTGGCTGACTACATGCAGCTACTCTCGACAAGCAGGATATCAACAGAAATCAACCTAAGTTTAAGAAACAAAAATTCAACCAAAGCCGCAACGAAATGGTGAGTGCCATACACTGAACCGTATGAATTTCTCCATTGAAAATTTAGGGATAACGGCATGAGACAACAGCTGGTTCAAAGAAACTTGCAAAATTTCGGGTAATATACGCCGTGTCAATTTACATGGCCACTTTCAGTTAAAAACTCCTTCAAGCATAATGATTTACAGGCATATAACTCTGAAGAATGTGGCTACTGAGTAGAAGCAACTCCATGTGATTTTCAAGACAAAAGAAAAGGAGAATGGGAATAAAATGTGCCGGTATAGGTGTATCTTAACCTAAGGATAACTATGCGAAAACTCGCTTGGCAACAGAGATTGTTTGAGCCACAGAACTAGGGCAAACATAGTGAAACAAAGGAACTGAAGTTATGTTACCACCAAGTACCTGCATCGGTACAGTTTATCAAGATCACAGTTTGCGGCAGAAAGGTTACAAGCTCAAAGAATACTGGAGTATGTGAGTGTGAGTGCACTATAATAAATTACCTCGAGAAAATTCAGGAACAATTTAAGGGCGATACATGGAAGGACGATAAACATTCAGTACATTAAAAAGCATTTCATATTTCTGTTGCCTAGTTTCATAGCTTAATAATAAATCCTTTGTAGCCTCAAATGTATCCCCGACAAACAACCATAGTCTGAAAAATATAAAAGACAAAACAAATGGGAAATCTAGCAACAACGGTCAATTTAACTTGACACATATTGTGAAAACCTTAGTTATTAAAATAACTAACTATATAAAAGGAGTGCGATTTCGGCGCTTCTCAGCGATCGGTCACAGTAACTAGCTACAGTAGTACTGTAGAGAGCTACAGTGTTGAACAGTGCCCGTCGCAACTTTACAAAAAAGCCCCTCCACTTTCTAGAAATTCAGAAACTGTTATCAACTTCGCTGACAGGGACCAAACCATAATTTACAAAAACTTCGAGGGCCTCTGTGGAAAAGCATCCGCAGATCCATCCCTCCCCTTCTCTCTCCCGCACGCGGCCACAGGTCGCCGAAGCCGGCGCCGCTCCAGTCCTCCCCATCCAGATCTACGCACACAGCGTGCTCCGCCGTCGCCTCCCCTCCATCCTCGCGGAGCGCCGCCTGCCGGGACGCCGCGTCGCCGCCGCGCCGCGCGTCCGCGGCTGCGTGCGCACGCCGTAGCGGCCGCTCTGGCGACCTACAGGCGGTGGCGCCGCCAGTTCCGGGTTGCCCACGTCGCGGCGCGTCCAGTGCGCGCATCCGCGCATCCTTGCTCGCTGTGCTTCGCTGCCGGCGTCCGCATCGCCGCCGCGGCAGCTCCGCCGCAGGTGCGCCCACCGTGACATCATTGTGACATCACGACGGGCCTGGGCTGGGTAATGGGTCGCCTCCTGGGCTGGCCTGCTTGCTGCGGGCCTGCCTCAGCCTTCTCTATTTTTTCCCTCTTTTTGTTCTTTTTTCATTTTTTCACAATTTTCCAAACTTTTGAAATACAACTCTAAATCAATTGCAACCAACTTCTAAAAAAATGTGAAAACAAAAAAGCCATTTCAAATGTTTTGAAACCTTCTCCAAAATATTTCAAATCCTATTTCCCAAACAAAAATATTTCAGCCAAAAAAAAAATTAATTTTTTTTTGCTTCAAATCATCCTCGGCCCTCGCTATTTTCCCCCCCTTTTTGTTCTATTTTTATATTTGACAACACTTCTGAAACTTTTCAAATACAACTCCAAATCAGTTCAACCCAATTTGGAAAAAAAAATCGTCGTTTCAAATGCTTTGGGACCATCTCCAAAAAAAATCAAATCTTATTTTCAAAAAAAAAAATTCCAGTCAAAAAATGCTTCAAAAAATTTAAAACACTTCACAGAAACTATTTTACGGTATTTAATCAATTTCAGAAAACTACTAAATGCTACAGAATCAGAAACTTAAACAGTTGAATATTTTGAAATAATCCAAATTCGGCTCCTCTAATTACAGATTGAGTATAATTTACCTTAAATCTCTCCAATTATGCATATAAATTTAATAAATACTAAAAAAAAATATTTTGACATAACTATAATATATTTCCTCTTATTATGGTGCTAAATAAGAAAATTATAGCAAAACGAAACCATATTTGATCATTTCATGTTAGCTAACATATTTCGAAGGAATTTAACTTATATTCCTCCAATTCTGCAGTCACACTTACAAAAATTGCTTAAATGAATATTTCCAAAAAAAGGCAAATTTATTTCCCCAATTTACGAATTGAGTTTATATTTAATTTACAAAATGCTCAACTAATGTATATCCTCTGGTTACTGAGTTAAATTAAATATTTAAGATAAAACACAAACATAACCTATCAAAACGACTAGGTCAACATTTACAAATAATATAACTAAACTCGCTCCAAATATGCATTTCAGTTTACTAAATGCTCAAATTAAACTTAACTCTCCCTAACTATGTACTTAAATTTAAATAATGCTTTATTACATGCACATTTCAGGAAATCTCAAATTCTTTTTCTCTAAAGATGGATTAAAATTAATAGCTCATAATGCAGTATATTTCCTCTAACCAAAAACCTAAATTACATATTTACGGCGAAATACAAACATAAAATTTATTCATAACCATGATATATTCCCTCTAAATGTGTTGCTACATAAGAAAATTATGGCAAAATGGAACTATATTCCACCATTTCAATTTAACTAACATATTTGGAAGTAATAAAACTTAAATCTACCTAATTACGTACTCACATTTAAAAAAAAATGCTTGACTACATGAATATTTCGAGAAAATGCAAATCATTCTCTCTAATTACGTATTGATTCCAAATTGAATTTCATCTAAGTACACTTTACAAACTATAACTATAGCCTTTCCTCACAATACATATAACGCAACAACAAAAAAATACAAACTAACACAAAATATTCTCAGCAAGGGCGCGGTATGGAGTTCAAATAAATATTTATGGTATACTACAAATGCATCCAACCATTCCAATTTGCTAAACATCTGAAAACACTCGAAATGGCAAATTGCTTATTTCCTTTACATGTTTTCATTTTTCATATTATTTTAACTTTTTCACCGTCTTCTCCCATTGCCCCCAACCTTACAAATTTATTAATAATTGGCCTATTTACAAATTTTACATTTCAACCGCACAAGTGCAACACACTAGACCATTTCGAATTGCTGAATAATTGGAGACACTCTAAAATATATCTCACAAATTGCATTCTCCCTAACTATGGAGTTCAAATAAATATTTATGCCATACTACAAATATATCCAACATTTCCAATTTCCTACATATCTGAACATACTCGAAATGGCGAATTGCTTATTTCCTTTACGTGCTTTTATTTTTCCTATTCTTTTATCTTTTTCTCCGCCCTCTCTCACTGCCACTAAACTTACAATTTTATTGACAATTGATCTATTTACATAATTTACGTTTCAACTGCACAAGTGCGGCGTGACGCCGCACCATTTTTGCCTAGTATGCATAAGAACAGTAAGTGTAACTGTTAAAAAACCAGATTGCCAACACCTGATCCTATTTTACGAGTCCAAGTATCTAGAAGTAAAATCTAGCTGCTTTCTTCCACGATGGAGAGTCAGTGTGGAGTAAAGTGAAGATTGGGGGAGCCTCAGAACTAGGACAAACAAAGCAAAACAAATGAAGTGAAGCAATGCTATCACCAAGTACCTGCATCGGCACAGTTTATCAAGGTCACAGTTTGGCAGAAAAAGGCTAAAATCTCAAACAAAAGTGAGTTACAGACCACCATATCAAGCATCTCAATAAGATTTCAGAACAAGTGCAACATAGGGAAGAACCTTAAGCATCTCAATAAGATTTCAGAACAAGTGCAATATAGGGACATTCAATACATTATCAAGCCATCCATATTTCTGTTGCCTAGTTTCTTCATGGATGCATCAAGTCATGTAGCCTAAAATGTATCGCCCACAGACAACCATAGTGCAGATAAGTATCTAAGACAAAACAAAAGAGATATCTAGCAACAGCTATTTATTTAACTTGCCACACATTAGTCAAGACAAGTACATACTTCATACGCTGATAAGAAAAGATGCTAGTGGATATACACCAGCTGCAGCATGTCCCAAATCAATCCAGATGGCAGTACCAGTATGGCACCTTCCAAGTGCATATTGTAACTCAAACGTTGGCAGGAAAAAGCCAGGTCGGATGCCATATACCACCTTGAGTTGCCAATGGCAACGGTGTCACTGTCTCGTCTCTCATGTTGTACATGACACAGTCGAAAAGGTCATCCTCAGGCCTCCTCTCCTGCTCTTTAGGAATAGACCATTTTCGTTCGGTCATGAAGTAGACGCAATCTGCTAGAGCTCCACGTTGGACAGGGAGCGAAACAGAGCAGCCTAGACTGACGAAGAGAGCACGTCCCATCAATGTATCCACCTTGCTCCAGTGCCCAGGGCCGCCGCCGCCGATCAGGTCCACTGCCTCGGAGACCTCGAACCGACTTCGTATGGGCCTCAGCCGCCTCACAACAAAAGGGTCCGAAGAGAGCTCCACGTCAATCTGCCGTTCCACCAGAAGCAGCCGATGGTCAGACGGGACGAGGTAGAAGAAGATGGCCAGCTGGTGGTCAGGAGATTCAACACCATCTCTTGGTGTGGCACGTATGCATTGGACGGAGCTGACACCGGCCTGCTCATGGCTGGTGTCCAAGACATGCAGCTCGGATGGTCCAAGACAACCATATCCATATTCCGCGACGAGGACGTACAGCTTCCCTTGAAAGATGGCAATGTCGACAACATGGGTGTCTCCAGGGGGCACCCAAACCTTGGGTGAGCAAGATCTGGTGCGGCGGTCCGCGGGCAAAGATTTTGACCTTGTCACTGGCCAGAAGAGCGACGATCTGATGCGACACCACCACCTTGCTTATCCTGTCGTATTTGCGGCAAAACATATTCCTGTCCTCGCTGTCGAGGCTGATCTGCTGAAGGGTGGTCTTCCCGGTGGAGGGGTTCATGAGGCAGCAGCTGCCGTCGCAGTACACCAGGAAGAGCAGGCTGCCGGTGGAGAGGCAGAAGTCGACCTCCTCGAAGCAGTCGACGGGCATTTGGTGCTTTGCGCCGCCCGGGAGGGTCAGGTAGGTCCCGTCGCGGAGGACGAGCCACAGGAGCGGCGGCGAAGCGAGGGCACGATGCCTACCCTCTCCGGCGATGGATCCGGCCATGGCGCGGCGTTTCTTGGTGGAGTGAGCGGCTCGGTGTCGCTTGGTGGTGGAGCGTGTCGGACCAGCCACCGAAAGAGCATCGGAAATGCCGTCGTCGCCGCCGTCTCCTTGCTCGGCCAATCGAGGACGGGGCAAAGACCGGGGCACCGGAGCAGGGTTGCCGTCGCCTTGCTGGTCGTGGCACTGAGGCCGGCGCCGAGAACCGCTGCCATCGCCTGCCATCTTCTAGGCGCCCGAATCGAAACGTCGCGCCGTCGAGCAGATCCGGTTCCACCGCGCGGTCCCTGACAGAGATCTCGCCCGCGCGTGTTCCCGGAACCAGGAGCTGCTTGCGTCGAGAAGCGCACGTCTCCGCCCTCCTCAGGCTGCTCTGCTCGCCATTGACGCGGCGGCGGAGGGTGGTCTCAGTCTCAGGGGATAGGTTATAGGTGGTAGGGTTTTGGTGCGAGGGTAACTGACTGGCACCGTGGAAGTGAATGGGACGAGCGGTTCCTGAACAAAATGTTCTACGAAAAAATGCTACGAATATACATCGTGCAATGGTAGGTAGTAATTATTAAAGTTTTGGTATCAAGATATATCCATGTACGTAATGTAAAAAAGCACAAATCCTGCACTTTGAATAATTCTTTTCTTCTAGGACAGGTACAGTTTGAACTTTGAAAATTTAAAGGTTGGGACTGCTCAATTTGTCTTTTTTATGAAAACATTTGGTCATATTTTTAACACCAGCAATGTTGCAATTTTACTGAAAACATATGAGAATATTTTATATACTACCTCCGGTCCAGAATTAGTGCCGTGGCTCTGTACAATTTTTGTACTACAATATTACACTTTTTCCGACACTTAAGGTGGACCAGAGGGAGTACCAACTTCAACAACTATTCAATTTATAGTATGTTGTACACTTGTAAAATGATCAGTTTCTTATATTTGAAGAATGTGTTTCGAATATATGGTGACTATCGACCCAAGTGGTAAAAACCCGTAATTTTTTTAAAGCACAAAAATTATGTAGTTTGAGCAACTACTTCTAAGCAAAAAGCAGGATAGCAAATTAGCAACCGTATTTCAACCAAAATAACAACGAAAATGGTGGGTGCCGCATATTCGACTGCAGCAGATTTCCACCGAATTTTTTAGCAAAACTGACATCCATTTCAAATACATGAATCTCAGTTTTTTTAGGGCATATACGTCTTGTCAATTTAATTACGCGTCCACTTGAAGAATAAAGAGGTTGTGCTTCAAGTAGAAGGAATTAGAGCATCCCAGCCGCTGCTCCAATAGCCCTTCAATATTGGGCGCCGGATAAAAACGCGCCCACTCACATCCCAATAGCGCGCTTTCGTTCGGCATGGCCGGGTATATCATCCGGCGCTATCAGAACTAACTCATCCCATAGGGAGCCGCTTGGTATTGCCGGACAAAGTTGTGGTCGCTGCCACATCAGGTACCGATAGGTGGGCCCGCGCTGTTAGTGCTGGAATTAAAACTCGAAACTCGCGAGTTAAATGAGTAGCTCGGAACTCGACTCGGGTTGACTCGAATTCGTTGCTAAACGAGCCGAGCCGAGTTTTCATTTTAGACGCTAAACGAGTTCGAGTTAAACGAGCCGAGTTCCGAGCTACTCGTTTAGCTCGTTTAACTTGGTAAAAGAAAATCGTTACACTTATTTGTGTCATTGTGAATTATTTTACCTGATTATCATAGTTTAACGACTAGATATACTTAATATTGTCATAAATTGTTTTGATAATTGCATCATACATGGCCAAATAATTAGAAAAATATACATAAAATGTATTATAATGCGTTTTAACAGTTTTACCGAGCTAAACGAGTAAAACAAGCAAACACGCGAGTTTAGTGAGCCGAGCCGAGTTCTAATTTTGAACTCGTTTGTTAAACGAGCCGAGTCGAGCCAAGCTCCTAATTGACCGAGCTTGAATGAGTCGTGCCGAACCGGCTCGACTCGGCTCCAATTACAGGTCTACGCGCTGTAATAGACACAGTTGAAACCCTATTTTCCTCCCTTTTCTTCCCTTACAATTCATTTCCCCTACCCGCCGCTCCCATTTCCCGCACATCACAAGTCGTCGTCGCCGACACACCCAGCGTCCTTGTCACTATGGCACCGCCGCGCATATCTAAAGAATGTGAATGGGACGGCGCTCGGCATTCGCCCTCGGCGCAAACCTCCCCTACTCCAAGGAGAAGCCGGAGTGGACGTCCGACGAGGCATGGGAGAGAGGCATCCTCTGGCGGGCGATAGGCACGGCGATACGTATCGGGCAACACGATAATGCTGAGTCGAAAAGGACAACATGGGTACCATCGCTTCGGCATTAAGCAAAGGGTTCAACACGGGCACGTTCTCCTTACGGCGGAAGCCCGATAGGCACGGCGATACGTATCGGGCAACACGATAATGCTGAGTCGAAAAGGACAACATGGGTACCATCGCTTCGGCATTAAGCAAAGGGTTCAACACGGGCACGTTCTCCTTACGGCGGAAGCCAAGAGAACGTCACGGCGACTGTCCATTTGAGGAGTGTTTCGTCCTTCTCTGCGGCTTACTACCAAGAGAACATCGACACGACACTGTTGTCTAGGTTCTCCCTTGAGTTCGGCGAGTGCGAGCATGGTGGCTTCAACTCAAACATCGGCTTTTCCATGATCACCTCAACCGGTGCCCCTGGTGCGAACGACAACATTGTCGTCGATCTCAACCACTCCTACGAGGGATCGTCGTCCCTATGGAGACTAGCCTCAACTTGTTGTTCAACGGCGAGGGTGCCAACAACGTCCTCGACAGATTGTTGTCCGGTGACTTTGGCGTCGACCAGTTATGTGACTATCAGCATTGTGTTTATGTGCATAGCATGATCGCCGGCTTAATTAGTCCTTGTGTTTGTGTGCATAGATGAATGAGACATCAATGATGGAACTGGCACACAATATAAAGAAGAGGAGGAGGATCATGATGAATAAGATGATGATGAAGAGAAACCCATCGCAACCTCCGAAATTGGGACCGGGAAGAAAGGCGAGCTGAGGAATGGGAGTCGAGGACCAAAGTGGATGGCCAAGGAGGATGAGTGTTTGTGTGATTCTTGAAAGGTCGTGAACATGGATGCAATCACCTGGGCCAATCAAATTAGTGGCACCAATTGTAAGAGGATCAAGACCAAATTCGATAAGCGCAAGTACTACCATGAGTATGCCAAAGTGCATGTAGATCACAACCAAAATGCAATGTCACATTGGTGGAGTGTTATACAAAAGGTGGTTAACAAATTCCACAGATTTCTTGAGACTATCCGTGATAGACCCGAGAGTGGCAAGTCAACGGAGGATCATGTGCTCATCAAACTTGTTCAATTTGGCATGGTGAATCTCGGCTATGTATTGATGAGCATCTTTTTGCTAGTTGATTGATGCACTTGCCATGTTTCGAGCAAACAATAAGGAGAAGGAGTTCAACTTGAGAATTGCTTCAAAAAGCTCCAAAATTGTGAGTCACAAGCAACTCAAGAAGGTCGGCCATGGTAGCATCATTGATCTAAATGCGCCCCCCTCGACGGCCTCGGCGGGACGCCCCATCAAGAACAAGAAGGCAAAGACTGCTATTGTTGCGGTGACATCACGACTGCCAAGTGCATCGCCAAGGTCTCATCGAACAAGACCTTGAGAAGGCAAGATATTGATGCAAGGTAGGTGGTGTTGACGGAGAAGCAAGACAAGAATCTCGAGCTCCAAAAGGCGAGAGATGTGGCAAAGAAAAGAAAAGAGGACTTCATGATGGCCGACGTGTCGAACATGGATCTCGAGATGAGGACGGCACATATATGATGTATCATGATGCCATCTTGCATGAATGAGAATTGGTGCTATATGCGATGGCAGGGCCAACTCAAGTGATGACGGAAGAGCCCATAGCGGTCAACCGACGCTGTTGCATGACGTCGCTAATGGCGTGGTTTTTTTTTTTTTTTTTTTTTTTGCGAATGGCGTGGTTAGCTTCCTAGATGGCTCAGTTTTAATATCCCTAATTACTGGAGCCGCGACTGAGATGCTCTTACAGGTGATTTTAAAGATTGTGGCATATATCATTATCGATAGTTGTTTTGCAACCTGAGGACACTATTAGACGGTGAAGCATCAGATCTACGTGGAGTGCAAGAGCATAATGCACCTCCACACGGCACCATCAGCACTAAGCTTAGCGCCGTCCATTGGAGCTTGAATCCACCTCTGAATGGAAGCTGTATTCACGTGGGTGGCGAGATTAGTTGGAGAACTCAATAGGGAAACCTAACCGTTGTTCTCCAGCGAACTCAATGGAGAACTTAGAGAAGATATAACACGAAGTAAACGTATGCAATTGCAAACCGTTGTTCTCGAGCGAGTGCGTGCCACCGAAACGAGACCGGTCGCCACCGAATCGCAGTCCCCCGTCGGCAGGATCTCGCCGGACGGGTGCGAACCGCCGGCGCCAGGAACTCAACTGCCGCCGCCGCCGCCAGTTTCCGTATACAAAAAATCGGCCAGAAAAAAATAACCGAAGCAGCACATGTTTGCGACTGGTCCTAAACTCATAATTCACCCAAGCAATTTCAGCTAACTAACGGGCCCGTAGCCCAGCAATTTCAGCTAATCAATCAGCTGCGGTTACCAAGCTGCATCCACATGCAACGGGCTGCACCCCAACTACCCACGAAGCAGAGCGACGGGAGGTATGCTGAACGCTATTGCGCTTCATCCATCGATCGGGGGAGCGCCTCCAACCTCGGCAGGAGCGGGGCGACAGAATCAGGGGGAGGAGGGCTTCCGAACGTCCCTCACATTGCAGGCGAGTACTTCCAGCTCAAGTGGTACATGTCCTCTGAGATCGGCTTGTTCTATCTATGTTTCCGACGCCTCTTGTTCCCACGTGATATTCCATCTCTCTCTTTTTCTTTTTTTTGAAACTGATCTTCCATCTCTCTGGTTCTTCTATCTTCTATTATCTCTGATTTCATGTGGCCACAATTTAATCACTTGATGTAGTAAGTTTTTTTTAGTAAGTTAATGCTACTAGCATGCTAAAATAGAGCAAAGGGCAGAGTGCGGTACATGCGGTTGTGGCGGAACTAAGTATAAGGTAGTATACTAGTAGTATATATACAGAAAAACAAGGGAGTCTTGGTGAAGTATTTTAATATGTGTGATGAATGTTGGTGAGCCGTGGTAGATATGTTGTTAATCAATATAACTTTATTCACTAGCCAGTTGGTGTTGATAAGTTGACAATATTGGCGGAAACGTGTCTTGCATCTACTTCCATCCACATACTTCACTACAAGAAAAGCAGGGCACAAGGGATATTTAGAGCTGCATTATAGTGTCGTGTAGCCTTTTATATTTTTCCAATGAATAAGAGGTTTTCTGCATAGTATCTACACTTGTACATATATATGTAGCAGCCTTTTTTTAGGGGATATCTAGCATTCTATAGTGGGGAATTTTTAAAAAATAATATTTTAAAACAATTATCTAAAAAATAGCACACATTTTTAATCAATTCGAAATATAGCGCACTGTCGTCATGGCTAATGCCGAAAGTATGACTTTCGGCAGCGGCACTGAGGAAACCTTCTTTCTTCACCACCCATGCCGAAACAACATGTTTCCTCAACGACAGATAGGAAATTGTGCTCACAATGTTCTTTTCCTTCTTAATTCTTTAACTCAAATAAAAGTCCCTCAACCGTGTCATGATTTGTGATAAAATATATATAAAATATAGTCGGTCGATGAATAGATTCAATTCCAGTGATTGGTTTCGAGTTTCGTTGACTCTAACTTCTTAATTTTGGACCGAAATTCATATATATTTTCAATGAATTTTGTCAAATTTATCGCATTCAGTCTACCGTTTGAAATGTCCTTTCATGAGTAGATATACCTCACCCTTCCCCACAAGTTTCGTGTTGTAACATTTTTTTTGACAAATAAATACGTATTTTGTATAGCATCTATAGGAAAACACAGGTAGTAGAGAGCCAATATGTGAGTCGAAATTTAAAAGTTACAACCTGAAAGTTGTGGAGAGGAGGGGGGGGGGGGGGGGAGGTATAACTACTCGTGAAAGGAAATTCCAAACGGAGTACTAAGTGCGATGAATTTGACAAATTCGTCACAAAAATCTGTGAATTTCGATTCAGAATTAAGAAGTTATAGAGGCGACGAAACTCGTACCCAATCACGTAAATGGAACCTACACGTAGACGCGCATATATTTCATATATATTTTATCATGAATTATGACACGGTTGAGGGACTTTTATTTGAATTAAAGAATTAAGAAGGAAAAGAACACTGTGAGCACACTTTCCTATCTGTCATTGAGGAAGAAAGGCTTCGTTAGTGCCGCGGCCGAAAGTTGTACTTTCGGCATTAGCCGTGACGACAGCGCGATATATTTAAATTGATTAAAAACTTGTTCTATTTTTAAAATAAATTTTAAAAAATCCTATAGTGGGCGCATCCACGGATCCCACGGGCTTCGCGCCGCTCGTGCCCGTTTGTGCTACACGGGACGCCCGTTTAGGCCATGTACAACTTAGGTGTTTAGGGTGGGTGCTTAAGAAGAAAACCGAGTTTTGTTCGCCATATGGGAATCATCGGGTGCTTGAGCAAGGGAAAGAGTGCTTCGTTTGGCTCGTTTTGAAATAACTGCTCCGTTTTGAAGTACGGGACTAGACCAGTGCCTCCCCGGTGCTAGCTTTTCTTCCTCTACAGAATGATGTATATATGGACTTGTCGAAAAACACTTCTTGATCCCGAGCCCTTCCAGGTTTTAAAAAATCGAAAACATTATTTCTTAACCTCAGAAAATTCTGAAACAAATCATATAAGTTCATATACATGTCTATTATGTATGTCCAAATTTTTAGAGAAATATCCTTTTATGCGTGATCTGCACAAAAAAGACAAATCTATCAAGTAAAATGAGTTCTTTTTCACCCTTCTAAGATCAATGATTTTGTGATTTTTGTGTAGTCTAATATATAATGTATTATTGAGTGAAACTATGCATATATATACATAACATATCTATGTACCCACCAATTTTGGGGGGGGGGGGGGGGGGGGGGGGGGGGGGGAATCCTATACGATCCATGCGGAGCGACCCAATGCGTGGACCCAATGTAGAACCGTACTATGCCCCAGATTGCATCTCAAAACAACTCTCGCTAGACAAATCCCGCTGCTGATTTGCGACGTGTACATGCTGGATTAGGTCCACGCACTGGGTCGCTCCGCGTGGGGTCGTATATGATTTTCTTCTGGGGGGGTGTTGAAACTTAAAAATATCATTTTTCCGATATTTTATAAGACATGAGCAATGGAGCTCGGGAGCCAAATATCGTACTGCCTACATGAATGTCAGCATGTGTGGCCTCAGACTCTTGTCTTCTAGTTCCTGCTTCCTGCATCCGATGGTGGCTGGTGGTGCGCCCCCTGCCGAAACTTGCTTCATACCTTGCACATCACTGCCGTCGCCGGCCGTACGCGCCCTCCGTCGCCCACGAGATGCCGCCACTGAACTAGCGTGTGAATATTGTAGCTGAACTGGACGGAATAGCCGAGATGCGAATGCGATGTAGCTAAACTGGCTTTGGTCAGTTCAAGCACTGCCGAGGTAGAGTGCTAACGGTACAGACCCACGACTGAAGCACCAACGTACGTATAGCTTCCAGGGTTGAAGAAAACAAAGTTTAGTCAGGTGTTTGATGATGTTGTAACACTCTCTTTAAGAAAACAAAGTTTAGTCGGTATTCAATAGAAACATAGTGGATTTGCATGTGTCATCATTCTGCGGCATTGCGTATGTGCAGCAAAAGAAGTCGAACCTACAGCTTCCCAGCGATTCAACGGGTGCCGCCCTCCGATTCACGCCCTTCTCCGCCGAAAGGAGACCGCTCGCCACCGAATCGCAGTCCCCCCGCCGGCAGGATCTCAGTTGGGCAGGTGCGAACTGCCGGCGCCAGGAACTCAACTGCCGCCGCCACCAGTTTCCATATACAGAAAATCGGTCAGGAAAAAAAAAGGAAACAGCATATGTTTGTGACTGGTCCTAATTCAGCCTAGCAATTTCAGCTAACTAACGGGACCGTAGCCCAGCAATTTCAGCTGAGCAGTCTGCTGATGTTACCAGGCTGCATCCACATGCAATGGGCTGGCAGCCCAACTACCTACGCAGCAGAGCGGCGGGAAGGATGCCGTACGCCTTTGCGCTTCGTCCGTCGATCGGTGGAGCCACTCCACGCTCGCTGGAGCGGAGCTACAGAATCACGCGTAGCGGAGGGCTTCCGAACGGGCCCTCACTCAATAGACAAGTACTTCCCAGTTCAAGTGGTTCATGTCCGAGCAAAGAAAGTGGTTCTATCTATGTTCCCGGCGTCTCTTATTCCCACATGATCTTACATCTCTCTGGTTCATCTCTCTTCTATCTCTGATTTCATGTGGCCACTACTTAATTACTTGATGTAGTAACTTAGTGCTACTAGCATTTTAAAATATAGCAAACGGCAGAGTGCGATACATGCGGTTGTGGTGGAACCGAGGATAAGGTAGTACTAGTGGTTTTTTGCGCGTCGTCACGCCGCGCCTGTGTGATTTTTTTCTTTAATTTTATATTGTCTAAACAAGGTTTTTTTTTGGCTGAATAGAATTCTAAAATCGTGCAATTCTCTAAATCTGAATAATTTTGAAACGGTGTTAGATGTTTGTATTTTTCTTTAAGCATTTCAATATTAAGCTTATAGTTAAAGGTGAAAAATTTGCGAAACATTTTGAAAATGGTATAGTATGTTTGTATTGTGGTTCAAATATTTAATTAAATTTCGTAATTGGAGGGAATACAATATTTAATTTTGTTTCCTATGAATTCAGCTCCATTTAATCAAAGGAAGTACATTTGGATTTGAACCGTCACATGTGAAATGTGTTCGCGTTGGAATGTATGGGAGTTCAAAAAAAAATTTGTTTGGTTTCCAAAAGTTGGGGAAATAGTTATTATTATGTTAAAACAATTTAGTAATTTGAGCATTCATTAAATGTGAGTGCATATTGAGAGAGAGTTTAGTTGCATTATCGTTGAATGCGAAACATTTTGAAAATGGTATAGTATGTTTGTATTGTGGTTCAAATATTTAATTAAGTTTCGTAATTGGAGGGAATACAATATTTAATTTTGTTTCCTCTGAATTCAGCTCCATTTAATCAAAGGAAGTACATTTGGATTTGAACCGCCACATCTGAAATGTGTTCGCGTTGGAATGTATGGGAGTTAAAAAAAATTTATTTTTGTTTGGTTTCCAAAAGTTGGGGAAATAGGTAAATTTGAAAGTCATTCGAAATCTAGAAATCTTTAAAGTTTTATGTCTTGATGTGGTGTTAGATTTGAAATTCGAAAGTTTCAACATTTTGGAAATTGTGCAAGTATGCGAAATGTTGACCCTTTATTTTTTAAAGAAAGGAAATAGAATAAAAAGAAAAGAGGGGAAAATGAAAAACAGAAAAAGAAGAAGAGGAAAAAAAAGGGGCTGAGCCAGACGGGCCGCCGCTCAGCCCACTTGGCGGCCCATCATTCCAGTAGCCCAGCCCAGGAGGCTGACGTGTGGGACCCGTGTGACGTCGCGTTGACGTCGGAGGGGCAGAAATGGCCGCCGGCTCCCGCGGCGGGGAGAAGCTCGCCGGCGGCGCGCGGCTACGTTCCAGGACGCGCGCGTCGTCGCAGCGGTGCGCACGGACGCGGGCAGCACGGGAGTGGCGGCGCCGCCCGTCCTGGGTCGCCGGAGCGGCCGCTGCGGCGTGTGGATGCGGCGGCGGGTAGCGGGCGCTTCGGCGTCGATTCCGGCGCGCGGACGGCGTGCCGGCGGGCGATCCACGGCGAGGAGGCGGAGGAGCGGGCGGCGGAGGCAGCCGTGGCTGTCGATCTGGACGGGGAGGGTCGCAATGACGGCGGGCTGCGTTGACGCCGCCGCGGCGACTCCGCTGTCGCGAGAGAAGAAGGAGGCTAGGGGGGAGGTTATGGCGATTTTACAGGGAAGTCCTCGGGGTTTGCGGGAATTGTGGGTAGGTCCTTTTCTGCGGTGGAAGCTGGACCGGGGAGGATTTATCGGCCGCGAGGGGCCTTTGTGCAAAATGGTGCGCGCGGGCTGCGTGGGCCGTCCGATCGACGACGGACGGCTGCGATCGGGGCACTGTATACTGTAGATTGCTACAGTGTCTGAGCGCGGAGAGGCCGCCAAAGTGCTTGTCTTTGATATAGTTAGTAATATATACAAAAAACAAGGGAGGCTTGGCGAAGCATTTTTAATTCGTGTGATTAATATTCGTGACCCATGTTAGATATGTAGCCAGTTGGTGTTGATAAGTTGGCAGTATTGGCCGAAACGTGTCTTGCATCTACTTCCATCCACATACTTCGTGTTTTTTGTACTTTGGCTTTTAATATTTTTGTACTTCGAGGTTCAAAATTTGCATACTCCATGTTTCTGTGTTTTGTACTCCGTGCTATTTACATTCTATTCCGTCTTCTGTGTACCTTGTACTCCATCTTTTGTGTACCGTGTGTACTCCGTGTTGTGTGTATTTTGTACTCCATATTCTTTTGTATTTCCAAAATTTTATACTACGTACTCAAATTTTCATGTACTCCCTATTCTATCATTGTTTTTAAATACGACACATAAAAGTGAAAAAAAAACAGCAGAGACGTGCAAGCTCCCAGCAACCAGCACACGACGTATGTAGCAAATAAAAAATCGAAATCATGTGTGCTCCCTAAGTTTCTAAATATAAAATGTTTTAGCTTTTGTCCACATTGACACATATCTACCTGTATTTAGATATATTTAAGTGTGTATGTTCACTCATTTGGACCGCACCTAGTCAACATGTGAGAAACCTAAAAAAAAAATTATGTTTAGGATAGAGGGAGTACATTGTGGTACGCGCGCGCACCGGACTTCCATGCGCTCGCATACGCGCGAGGGACTCCCGCTCGCCAGGTCACGCTACTGACCTTCGGAAAGCTTAGCGAAGGTCTCCCTTTTTCCTAACGGGCCCGTAGCCCAGCAATTTCAGCCAAGCAATCTGCTGCTGTTACCGGGCAACATCCACATGCAATGGGCTGGCAGCCCAACTACCCATGAAGCAGAGCGACTCAGCAATGGGAGGTATGCCGATTGCTTTTGCGCTTCATCCATAGATTGGGGGAGCGACTCCAAGCTCGGCAGGAGCGGGGCGACAGAACAAGGGGACGGAGTGCTTCCGAACAGGCCAGTACTTCCAGCTCAAGTGGTTCATGTCCGAGCAGATCTGTTTGTTCTATCTATGTTCCCGACGCCTCTTGTTCCCACATGATTTTACATCTATCTGCTTCTTCTCTCTTTTATTATCTCCGAGTTCATGTGGCCACCTTGATGTATTAAGCTAGTGCTACTAGCGTGTTAAATATAGCAAAGGGCAGAGTGAAGTACATGTCGTTGTGGTGGAACCGAGGATAACGTAGTATATATACAGAAAAACAAAGGAGGCTTGACGAAGCATTTTAATTCATGTGATGAATCTTGGTGACCCGTGGTAGATATGTTGTTAATCAACATAACTTTATTCGCTAGCCAGTTGGAGTTGATAAGTTGACAGCACTGGCGGAAACGTGTCTTGCATCTACTTCCATCCACATGCTTCACTACAAGAAAAGCAGGGCACAAGGGATATTTAGAGCTGTATTACAGTGTCGTGTAGCCTTTTATATTTTCCCGGATGAATAAGAGGCTTTCTGCATATTATCTTCACCCGTACATGTATGTTTAGCAGCCTATAGTTTCATGGGCATATAAGTTGCTATTCTCATAACATGGTATCGGAGCTTTAGATTTCCACCGCATGCCGCAACTCGTGCCCTCGATCCATTTTTTTCTGTCTCCTGATCTCGATTGATTGTTCCCGATCGATTTTCTCGCACTCGTCTGATTTGTCATATTCGGCTACCACTAACCCTATGGCGAAAGACAAAAACAAATAAGAAAATACACATCTTGTAGGCAAAGCCTTCGAAAAACGAAAAGTTGCACGTGCGCCAACGATGACGAGTCCAACCAAAAGTCGAGCTCGGAATTTTCATCCCCAAACACGAGTTTCAAGCCACCACCTTCAGCAAGGGAACGACACAATCATGCGTCAGCATTGTCAGAAATGTTTCCACCAAAGTGTGTAAACTCGATGCTGACGCTTCTACCATCATCACTTGTCCGGCCAACGACATATCGCTAGCCAGATGTCGATGGAGAAGAAACTGGAGGTCGATGACGTCCCATACCGTCATGCCTCCATCCATTGTCGCACCACCTTTGATCGGGAAGCAGCAGACATGACTTGACACCGCGGAGGAAACGCCGTGCGTAACACCTGCCAGGATCAGGCATGCCTTGATGCCCCCGTATGAGACGTCATGCATCACCACCGCCGGGCAGGCATGACTTGACAACTCCTCTGAAGCAATTGTGCGTAGCACCTGCTAAGTCGAATCGAACCCTATCTCTATGTGTGTGGGGGGAGGGGGGGCATCCCATGCCGCCACCGTCCTCGAAACTCCGTGGTCATAGAAGAGGACGTCCCATGCCACCATCGACTGCAACACACGGAGTTGGAGACCATCACCATAGCAAAGATTTGTCGCCGCGTCATCCAGATGACCACGATGTCCGCCACCGTCGAAAATCCAGGGCCGCTGCCTCAAGTGCCAAACTCCTGCACCGCCAACAGGTGACGTCCCAGCAAGAAGTTCGTGGCCAGATCGGCTGCCGCTAGACCGGCTGTCAGCACCCGCGCATAGCAGCCACCGGCTGTCCCGCCGCAGGTCGAGCTGCCAACACCGCTTTAAAGGCCCGTTGCCTCGGCACCACCACAGCGTACTCTACCGAGACACGCCGCAAGGTCGCGCCATTGTGAGGCACGGCCATTGCTGCCTAGCCAAGCGCCTCATACCCCCACCTCGATGTCGGGCGACCACCACAGCCAAGCGACACCGCACCACCTGCAGCAATAGCAATAGACCACAACCCGCACATGACTAAGATGGTGAGGTCCAATCCACCGCCGCGACTGGAGGGGTCATCCCACCGGGCAGGCCACCCTCATCTCCACCGCCGCCATGCCGATCTGACGCAGGAGCCCTGCCATGCCGCGCCTCCGGGAAACCGAGCAGACAAGAGCACCACCACCGTGAGGATGAAAAGAGAACCACCACCGTGTGATATGCCCCTGCCGCCATCCTCGTTCGGTCTTTGCCGACGTATGAACTCTAGGCGGCGGGGGGGGGGGGGGGGAGGGGTGGTGAGGCGGGGCGGTTGGGCGGCCGGCAGCGTGCTACCCCCGCGTAGCCTAGGGTTATAAATGCGGGGGGGGGGGGGGGTCCTTTCTTCAGTCCTTGTTCAACACATATGGTCTTGCATAGTGTCGCGTCCTAGAAAACAGACATCGGGTATGGAGCACCCCTTTTTAGATTCGGTAAAGGGGCGCAACACGAACTAGACTCTCACCGTCGGGAACTCTCTCTCGCTCTCGCTCACACAAGTACGCACAAGGACACAAGGATTTTACCCAGGTTCAGGCCATCCGGAGGCGTAACACCCTACGTCCTGCTTGTCTATATATGTTTATGATGATTATGGTGGAGTTTTACAATGAGAGAGGCTCGTTCCCGGGGCAATGGCGGAGCTCTCTACAGGCTGCTGAAGATGAGTTGAGATTGTCTTAGCAAGGGAGGGGATGAGCTGATCGTTCGATCCCCTATTTTGGTTGCCCATGACCTCCTTTTATAGTCGCAAGGGGTTGCCACAGGGGCTTGTTTACACGTGTCGCCGGTGTTTTGGGTGGCGGGAGCGGTGCCTGCCGGAGGTTGCTTGGGGCAGGCTGTCCCTCGTCGGGTCTTGTTGGAATCTTGTGATGATGGCGCCTCGGTGAGTGCAAGGAGATGGACTGCTAACGGGACGGAGCGAAGCGTGGTAGTGTGCATGCTGTAATGATGGCCTGCCTACCCAGTCTCGTCATGTCCGAGAGGCGCCGCCCAATACCGGAGGGCGGTGCGGCGTGCCTGAGTGGTCACGCGAGGCCGTCGATTGGGCCGACCGCTTCTTGGGACGGCACGCGGATCGTCTCGGGGCCACGCGAGGACCGTGTTGGGACGGTGGGAGGAGTGGTCACCCAACATTGGCGTTGGTCGCTCGTGAAGGACCTATTATTTCCTGACCGAGGAGGCAGAGCGGTATTCCTCAGGTCTTGACAAAGATCTGCATGCCATTCTAGGCCCACTGCAGGCAGGCCGCGGAAGCCCGAGCGAGGCGTGAACATGGGGACCCCGGTCTCAATACTAGTATTATTTTTGTGGGTGTGGGGCTCAACAGACAAATACTAAATATAGTAGACAGAACCAACAATTAGCCCCGTTCCTTGTTGTGATTCCATTCCCGTCACCAAGCCAAGTCAGCTCGAAAGCAAGTAAATAATTAGTATAGGTTTTTTTAGCAAACGAGCTCGCCTCGTCGATCTCTATTAGAGAAACTGCCTAGTTATCTTACAAGGGTGAAAAAAAACCAAAGACAAGAAAAGAAAAAAAAGCAAACAACAACTCAACGTTTATGCAAAACTTGCCAAACAACCAAGAAACACACCAAGCTCGCAAAGAAGCTCAGCAAGCAGGAGTAAATTTTACTGGACACAAACACAGTTTTTTATAGACCAAAAGACATATCACAAACTTAAAAGCATTCTAGCTTCGGATCATCAGCCTCGCTACCGTCATAGCCCAACTATGGGCGATAGAGAAGATTTCGCACAAGGGCAACTTGATCATCACGCCTTTATCCAGACCTCCTCACCCTTGGCATTTATGGAATGCCATCCATGAATTAATCATGTTGCAAAGCATGTAGCTAGATTACAATTGTGGGAACATTAGGGAACTTATGAATGAAACAAGTATCATTTCTCGCTTTCCAGTGTGTCCAACAGACCGCAGCTCCCCCACAAAGAACCAAAACTTATGTTGGGATGTTGGAAACGATTCTACCCATCTTCTAGCTAGCCAAAATCTTGAGAACTTTCTTGGGGTTTAACTAGACCCAAGGCAGGCATAACTAATTGCCAAACAAACTTGGCTAAAGAAAACACCATGTGATCTCGATGCAAATAAAGACCTTTAACCTGAAATTGACCATGTGATCTGATGATCCCTCTGGTCAGAAGGGTCTACTCATTAGGTGGTATTTCATGTGCTAGGAGAGCAGTTTGTTCTGTGTGTTCCCGGCGCCTCTTGTTCCCACATGTTCTTCCATCTCTCTGGTTCTTCTCTCTTCTATTTCCTTCGTTTCCATGTAGCCAATACTTAACTACTTGATGTAGTAAGGTAGTGTTAAAATAAAGTGAAAGACGCAGTGCGATACCTACGGTTGTGGTGAGGAACTGATGATATGCAAGTATATGTAAAGAAAAAACAGTAATCTACCGAGGAAGGCTTGGCGAAGCATTTTAATTCATGTGATGAATGTAGGTAACCTGTGGGTCGATATGTTATTAATTAATATAGCTTCATGCACTAGCCGGTTACCTGATGGCTTGAGCTGCTGTTGAAAAGTTGGCATTATTTATTAGTAATAGATAGCACATATGATTTTTGAATTGTGACAAATTACACTATGTACAATTGAGTTATTATCCAATGTGTTTCGAGGAATATTCAAGGCAAAAACTTGTCTTGCACCCACTTCCGTTCACATACTCCACCACAAGAAAAGCATGGAAAAAGGGAAACCACGTAGGGGATCTACCCAAATTTAATCTCCCCGGAGGATTGTACAGGATCGGATGCCAAATCAAAAGGATAAAACATGATTTGATATTGACAGTGGGGTTTTGGTGTTGAGAGGATGGGAGGGACCAGCTATGCGTGTCAAATGCCTACAATTTTCAAAACCAAGAAGTTGTAACGAAAATTATCATGAGTATAGAAGTTAAAAATTAATTATTAAATATACAATCGGGCTAGGTCTAGTATACGAGAACTGAGCGTTGGCTCAATGGTAGTGGATGCAAGTGTGCGCCCAACCCACTAGAGTTCGATTCGCCGTTGAAGCGCTCAGACTAAGCGGGGTGCTATCCGCGATAAAAAAAATCCCCCGAAAAGGTCTCATCTATCTAAATGTATATAGCCAAGGGTGGAATCCTTCCCTCGTTGGTCAACTTTTTAAAATCTTGTACCAATACTTCTTGCTAGTTATTCGGTGAATCGGCTAACATAATTTAGAGTCCAAAATGTTGCTAGATTATGCAACATACGAGTAGTCTGTCGCTCCCTGCAACAAAAGATCAGTCGTCGATCTCCACAACATGTCAGGTCGCCATGCTCTTGTTGAGGAACATCTTGGAGGGAGTAGTAGTTCTTCATGAGACAATACATGAGATGCATCGCAAAAACTAGACGGGGTTCTATTTAAAATTGATTTTGAGAAAGCCTATGATAAAGTTAAGTGGTCCTTTTTACAACAAGTTTTACACATGAAAGGATTTGCACCAACGTGGTGTGAATGTGAATGGATTGCTAGATTTGTTCAGGATGGAAGTGTCGGCATACGGGTTAATGATGACATTGGTCATTATTTCCAGACACTCAAAGGATTAAGGCAGGGAGATCCATTGTCCCCATTGTTGTTTAATTTGGTGGTTGATATGTTGGCCATCTTATATTGCACGTGCAAAGGAAGATGGTCAAGTTGGAGGATTAATACCACATCTAGTTCATGGCGGTGTTTCAACTCTTCAATATACTGATGATACAATATTGTTCCTAGAGCATGATGTTGCGAAAGCCGTGAATATGAAACTAATATTGGCATTTTTTGAGCAGCTATCGGGCTTAAAAAATAATTTTCATAAAAGTGAGCTTTATTGTTTTGGCAAAGCAGTTGATGAGCAAGAACAATATCGAAATATTTTTGGATGCAAACTTGGTTCTCTACCATTTAAATATCTCGGGATTCCTATATACCATAGGAAGTTACTTAATCGAAAATAATTTTCATAAAAGTGAGCTTTATTGTTTTGGCAAAGCAGTTGATGAGCAAGAACAATATCGAAATATTTTTGGATGCGAACTTGGTTCTCTACCATTTAAATATCTCGGGATTCCTATATACCATAGGAAGTTACTTAATAAAGAATGGAAACCAGTCGATGATCGCTTCGAGCGGAAGCTATGATCTTGGGTAGCCAAGATGTTATCTTACGTGGACCGTCTTGTGCTAATTAATTCAGTTTTGACTAGCTTGTCAATGTTTTTACTGTCTTTCTTTGAAATACCTAAGGGGTACGTAAAATATTAGATTTTTATAGATGAAGATTCTTTTGGCAAAGTGATCAACTAAAGAAGAAATATAGGCTAAAAAAGTGGAATACTGTGTGTCGACCAAAGAACCAAGGGGGACTGGGCATTGAGGTGCTTGATATTAAAAATAAATATCTTTTGAGTAAATGGTTATTCAAATTACTTAATGAGGATGGGGTGTGGCAGGAGCTTTTAACAAATAAATATTTAGGTGATAAAACGTTATCACAACTACATATTAAGCCACATGATTCACCTTTTTGGAAGGGTTTAATGAGAGTAAAAGATGATTTTTTAAATATGGATATTTTCTGTTGGAGATGGGCAACAAACTAGATTTTGGGAGGACAATTGGCTAGGAAATACATCTTTTGCGGATGAGTACCCATCTCTTTATGTTGTTGAGTCCAATAAGCAGATGACTATTGCGGATGTCTTTGCAAGTAGTCCTATTAATCTTCCTTTTAGAACAAATCTGGTAGGAAACAATAGAGAGCTCTGGTTTTATTTAGTTGGTTTATCTGGAAGTTAGTGTCATCGGTTGTTTTTTCAGTTAAATCGTACTACGCTGAATTGCTTAATGGACATACACGATATTTAAGGAAATACTTGTAGAAGCTCAAAGTACCACTTAAAATACGAATTTTCTTGTGGTTTTTACACAGAAAATAGATTGGGTGTAAGAAATGCGTTTTCTGTGACGCAGATTAGTCTGTTGAGCACCTATTTATATATATCCTGCCCGTTTGCACATGATATTTGGCGTTTTGTATATTTTACTTTCAATATATACCCTCCAACTAGTGTAGAAAATTTATTTGGTAGCTGGTGAAATGGGGTGGATAAGAAGTCCAAAGAGCTTATTAGAATTGGTATTGCGCCTGTTCTATGGGATATTTGGAATTGTCGCAATAACATTATCTTTAACGAATCAACATATGTTCACTATTTGCAAGTTATCAACAAAGCCACTTATTGGATCCACGTGTGGTCATTTCTTCTCCCTGTGGAGCGACGTGGTCTCATGGATACCGGATGTACTCGAATGATGATGGTCGTACGGACTATCTTCTGTCGGGGTGGGTGGCGACATCATAAGAGGCTAGATGGATAGAGTGTTCTTTAAGTGGTTGATTTTTATATCCATTCTGAGTGATCCATGAATTGTAAACTTTGAAGCATTCCAGACTTTTTAATAATTGTGGTGGCTGTGTGCATCATTTTGATGCAGCGGCCGGGGATCCGCATCCTATTTCTAAAATAAAAAGGTACATGTTTTATCATTTCAATCAAGAAGACATAACAGGAGATAAAAGGTTGGCAAGATACAACCGTATGAGCTATAGCATGGTCACAAACTGAGGACTATGAAAACGAGTGCACCAAGTTGGGTAGAAAGGACTGAAATAACAAATAGAGTAGATGATTTTTAAATATGTGGCCGACGGTTTCACGGATTGAGCACAAAAATAAGAGTGCCACTGTCAACGACAAAAGATGCAATGGGGATAGCCACTTAGAGCCTAATCTGATGAAACCCCATGTCATTTACCCTCATCATTGCGTCAAGGTATTTGACACCAAGAGAAGCCTTGCATTGGCCTTGCACCACAACATTAATAAAAAAGAGCATGTCAGAGCATCAGAAATAAAAACACTGAACCTAATTTGATGTCTCGGCCATCTAATCCCATAACCCGTAAAAACAAATCCCATAACAGCAAAGGTTACACGCCAAGTAAAAGGTCAGAAATGAACAACACCATCATTCCATGTGTTAAATTAGGAGCACTTGATAACTTGATTAAATCATAGCAAAAACAATAATCTCAACAAATTATTTTATTAAATTGAACTACTATTAGTTCTTTGGTTTTGAAGGCCTACTTACTAAGTAATAAAACCTCAAAGCTAAACTACACTGCAAGGGCCCAGCTCAACCTCTAGTACTAATAATAGCATCTACATTTTTTTTTACAAAATAGCGATAAAAGGATTATCAAGCCACATCCTCTCTTTTTTTAACTACTACAGTATATACTAGCTAAGCTGGCAGCCTGATAATAGAATTCATTGGACATTGGACAAAGATAATTAAATGGAAAACATATTTAAAAAAATAAAATGTCAGTTAAAATTCCTGGTTATTGAAAATAGATGGTTTTGGGCCGAGCAAGTCAATTTAAACATTTTTTAGTTACGAATGCATATAGGATAATTCAGTACTCATAGGGATAATTTGGCACATATAGCTTCATGTACACAACTAATAAAGCGTAACCAAATGTAACATTTTGAACTCACCAGAAAGCACATTGGACGTTCGAAAGTGTAACTTATTTCATTCACCGTATTTAGAGTTCTCATCATCTTGCTGTGCCCCTTTTTATTCATGTTCTGACAGAACTTGATATCCCGCTTTAATCTGTTAAAGTAGTAGGGAAAAAGGTGGTTTCATGAGCGGAGGAACATTACGGGTGGTGAGAATTATTTTTTAACCATTTTATTTCCTTTATATATTACTCCGTATGTAACTAAATATAAGACGTTTAGGTAGCTAAAACGTCTTATATTTAGTTACAGCTTAGCTACCAAAACGTCTTATATTTAGTTACAGTACAGCTTAGCTACCAAAACGTCTTATATTTAGTTACAGACGGAGTAAGTATGAATAGTTAGAATCACATTAGTAACCCAACTATTTCAGGGATCGAAAACAAGACAGAATACAAACGACACATGGTTGTTGAGATCTCAAAAAGTGGTGAACTCAAGTTGATCAAACAAGCAAACTTTCGCTCATGGGCCATCTAAATCAAACATAGTTTAAGCTCTCAAAGACAACCTTACCATTCAACAAAAACAATATGTTTAGCTTTGCATCAAACAAACTCTGAAGTTTTACATGTAGTGCATCTTACTTGAGATCAAAATGGTTTCACTTCAAATAGTACTCGTATTTAACAAGGCAGTAACATTCCGAAAGAGGAACATATTTTAAGCAAGCGCCGGATCTCGACAGCGTCCGCGAGATCTGAATGTGTTTGAATTGAATACTAGCGCACTGGGAATGTGTTTGACTCCGGTCCACCAACCATGGCACCGCATGAACAAGACTCTTGTCCCTTTCTTCCTCGTCCTCGTCTCCACGCGATTTCAAAATCCTTCCCGACGTTGCCACCGCACAGCGGAAGCGAAACGAAGCCTCAGAGAGAGAGATCAGAGATGCTTCCCCTTCTCCTCCTCTGCCTCGTCGCCTCCGCCGTGCACGCGGCGGCGGACGTGCCGCCGTCCAACAAGCTCATATTCATCCTGGCGGGGCAGTCCAACATGGCCGGCCGCGGCGGCGTGGTGGGCACGCACTGGGACGGCGTGGTGCCCTGGGACTGCTCCCCGTCCGCCTCCGTGCTCCGCCTCTCCCCGCAGCTCCGCTGGGAGCAGGCCCGGGAGCCGCTGCACCAGGGCATCGACGGCAACCGCACCTGCGGGGTCGGGCCCGGGATGGCCTTCGCCAACGCCGTCCTCCGCTCGGGCCGCGTGGGGGCCGGGGCCGTCGTCGGCCTCGTGCCCTGCGCCGTCGGCGGCACGCGGATGGCGGAGTGGGGCAAGGGTCGGAGCTGTACGCGGACATGGTGAGGAGGGCGCGGGTGGCCCTGGAGACCGGGGGCGGGTCGGGGCCGTGCTGTGGTACCAGGGGGAGAGCGACACCGTCAGGTGGGCCGACGCCAATGAGTACGGCCGGAGGATGGGATCGCTCGTCCGGGAGCTCCGCGCCGACCTCAACATGCCGCACCTCCTCCTCATCCAGGTCCGACCGCCTCCTCGATCCCCCTATCACTTTCGTCGGCCGATCTACTAATCCAGTGCTGATTGATTAGTTCACCAGCTCGCATTTGCTTGCTTGCTAGATCTGCATGATTTCGAATATTTTCTATTGTTAGTGGAGGGACAGGGCTAGCAGTAGCTTTGCTTGTCACTTGGGCATGGTTGGTGGAGGAGATCTTTCTTTCCTTGAGAAGGAAAGAACACTAGTCTTTGTTCTCTCTTTGTAGTGGAGAATCATACAGAGCAGAGTTGGTAGTAGCGTCTGCCTTATGATTTCATTGTGTCTACTAAAAAAAGCATTTCAAGAATGTGCCATTTCAAGATCTATGCACGTAAGATCTGATTTCTGCCATAAAAAGAACCACAACCTTATAAGTAGACAATACTTGTAGTATGCAGAGCATCAAGGCTAATGTATATTTTCCAGCAATAAATTGTAGCCATGCCCAAAGTGACAGTAATCAACGACCTAGCAGCGCTCACTTCTTACGATTCACCCTTCGATGTTTCAGGTTGGGCTAGCATCAGGGCTTGGGCAGTATACCGAAGTCGTAAGGGAAGCTCAGAAAGGAATAAGACTTCGGAACGTGAGGTATGTCGACGCGATGGGGTTGCCGTTCCAAGATGGCCATCTGCATCTTAATACCCAGGCTCAAGTCCAGCTCGGACATATGCTGGCTCAGTCCTATTTGGATTATGGTACTTCCACACACTAGTTCTCTAAGAGATCCATGTTTTCATTTGTTCTCTACGTTGGTTTTGTTCCTCCTCTGTACTCTTACATGAGAGCATTCTTATAATTCTTCAATTGGATTGGTACAAACTTGCAAATTTAATTCAGCCCTAGTGCTTCACGATCAATGAGTTTGGAAAGCCACCAAAGTCCCACAGCTTCATAATGAAATTTTTTCCTTTTGGTGACAAATGCGTTTGAGAATGATAGTGATTATGCATTGGAAAGCTGGAGGAGTGAGAACAAAAAACATCTAGCATGTGGAGTGAAACTGAATATGAGATAATGCATTGACAAAATTCAGTACCAATACGCACTAAAGGTGCCTCGCCATTAGCTGTAGGGATTAGAATGGCCTGGTTAAACAATGTCAGGTGCATATATAAAGCCAATCAAACCATCACAAGAAATTTTACTAGTAATGAAATTTAGTTCAAACTCCACAAAAGGTCCAATCCTGGTTTTCCCATTAAAACTCAATAGTACTAAAATCCTCTTAAGAACTTATTCTGCAAACGAGTTGTTACCGACCTAGATTAGGTCAGGGCACCTATAAATACATCTTGTAAGCCGCCGTCATGGGATAAGTCGCATTGTGTAAATCCCCGGCGTTTGTAACCTCACCCGATATAGTGAAGTATTGCTCGCTGGCGCCCGTGGTTTTTTCTCCTCCGTTGTTGAAGGGGTTTTCCACGTTAAATCTCGTGTCCCCATTGGTTGATCTTTCCGCTACTTCGTCGTTTTATTTGCTATCGTTTATAACTGCAATCTCAACGCCATATCTTTCAATTATGTGTGACTGAACCTAGTAAAAAAATATAGAAGGTTTCTATTATGTTGGTTTATCCAGCTTGTGTTTCATTGAGAGACATATATGTAGAAAAACTGAAGGTTCTGAAAATAGTAAGAACAAGCTTTGCTGCTCTGGCATAGTGATATTCCCAGTACTGGTAGCAAACAAATGCAAATTCAGATCCCATGTTCCCAATAGCTGTGTAAATGTGTAGTGTTGAGATGTGCCATGTGGCCCAACTATGCAAATGCGTGATTATTGTCAAGTGGATTACTCTTTTTGGCATGTCATGACAAGGCAAGGGCAAGTACTCCTCTCTCTCCATGTTACAGTTGAGCTTCGAAGAGTAGCTTGAACTTGGTAATGGTGATACTAATAATGTCTCTCACCTTTATCCAAGTATGTATCAACACTAGGTGTGGACTCATCTATAGGAGATGAAAGTCATCTACTATGGAGTATAATTGATGGAACTCCTGAGGACATGGGCGTGACACTGACCCTTGGTTATTAAATTTAGTAGCTAATTATTGAACTAGATTGAGCTTGGTACTACAAATTAATTCTCCTTTTTCTGGAGTGGTAGGGCATGCGCATCCTCGAACGCCCGCACCATGGTGGATGCAGATTGTGTTGGCTTGTTGCTTCGTTTTTCTTTGGAGGGAGCCATGCACATAATCATAGTGGGGGCTCTCTGGGTGAAGAAGAAAGCTACTGGGTACTCTGCACATAATCATACAGGGCTTTGTGCACATAACCATATATACCAACACACAGACAATGTGATACCGATATAAGATTCATTCTGTCAGGTCTATACATACTACATTCAACAAAAAATACTCAAAGTGATCATACATGTTTTTTTTTCCTATGGTAAACCTGACTAACTCTAATGTATGTCTCAGAGTTAGTAAGTAAAGTCAATACAGAGAGTGATCGACATTGTTTTAACATTGCTACTACTTAGTTCAAATCCATAGTTTGTTTGGGATGATGAGTGCGGCTTGGGTATTACATGCTAACGGCAGTGTCCTCGACAAGCATCAGTCAGCTCTAAGTATTTGCAGAACAACTGGAAGCAGCCCTTTCAGATATGCAAGTAAAGAAAAAAGATCATTGTCAAAATCTTCATTTTGATTTGGCAACAATGTCAAACCTAGGGCGCCATGAGGGGGACGACCGATGGCAAGCCACTGTGGTGAATCCTCCCCCACAAAAAGTAGACACATAGGCCGCACTAAAAGGGTAGCCACGCTTCGTTGGGCCACTCGGTATAGAATGTCAACAACAAATGTGATGCATCGCTCTCCATTCTGAAAGACAACATAAGATGTTGTGAAGGCTCTAAGAAATGTTTTTATTGAACTCCACGGAAGTTAGAAGTTGATGTTATTTTTACAATATGAGGGGCCCACATAGATAGAAATGTGCCTTCTCATTTTCCTCTGAATCACCCTTTTAAGTTTTTAACTCGTCATTACCACCAACCTTCATTTTCCTCTTAAAGTTAAGATACACATTTCAAACAAGTAATCATCTGGTTTCTAAAGGAGGACGAAGAAGAAAATCATGCCTTTCCTTTCTTTCGATATTTTTTCTAGTGCCAACCCCCAAAATTCACATGGTATACATATATGTATGTAGTTAATTACTGCTCTAGATTTATAATCTATTATACTTCCCAATTAACACTGCACCATCTCCAATATTCGATTGTCGTTGTTCTCTATTGCATGGTTACATAAATAAAATATACAAACAGTTGCAACGTGAAACATTTTGTGGTGACAAATACAACTATGCCATCATCCACGTAACACACCCGACGCGTCGAGTTCAAGTTGTTGTACCAATCACCTAATGTTATAACAAGAGCTATGTCGATGTCATTTAGCATGTTCCCTAATTGTCAACTCATAATGTTTTCCTCTCTTCATGGGGTCTTGGGTTCCCGCATACATGTTCATTTTTTTTGGTTTTAGATATGTTTACAGTTCTTCTCCCATCCTCCCGTCGATATGTTCATGTGAGAGCCATCTATTTAATGTACTAAGCTAGTGCTGCCAACACACTAAAATCAAGTGGAACAACAACACCATGCTTTCTATCTACTCCGCCAAAAATCACCGCAACGATATATAAGGGGGAAACACCAACAACATAAATGAAGGTTGGTGGTGCATTCAACTTTTTAGTGAGGCTAATTCGTACTGACTTGGCAGATACGCACCTGTAATTAGTACTGAATCACACGTGAACATTGAAATCTCAAGACGATAAAGAGATGTTGTCTCAACTGCTTGCATGACTAGGCGTGTGTGTCTGGTTTGTGATTCCACTCAATCACTTGGTTATTAAGACGATTGACCGAGAGCACTAGTTAAGACGATTGACCGATAGAAAGATACATAATGAATTAAGAGGGCTACAAGTATATCTGAAGTCTGTTAGATATATATGTCAAATATGTGTACAAGTTAGGTTATAGTTGGACTTGTAACTAGTGAAAGATCAGATGTTTGAGTCAAACACATGACTTTGGCCTAATATATAATGACACCGTGTAGCAGTTCAAATAGACTAGACAAATCTGGTTACTAAACATGTGATCACGGGAGGGAAAGTCTTGTCCCCCACAACATGGTAGATGGAGGGGGAGGGGGGGGGGGGGGGGGGGGGTCGACTTTTCTCATTGAACGTATTATTTTTATTTAATTCATGAGGGAGAAGCGCATGTAGCCATGCCAAGAAGGTAGAGTGTCGTTCTAAACCTTGTAAATAATTAAATATCAGAGTCATCTTGCTATAATTTCTTATCCTCGATGAAGTACTACATCTTAGATTTGTAACAAGTCCATCGCCATGATAAGTTTGAATACTGAAGTGCTTGTATGATGTTTGATTGTCACCCACAGCTTTGATTCCTATGTTGTCGTCCATGCCCATTCACTTACTTAATATGGTTGACCAACAAAGAACGAGTCAATGTTGGTAATTTGTATTTTCTTGATCATCTTTAATATGCAACACCTCAAAAATGAAGTAATCGAAAAAACATAAACAATGAATGGCAATCCTATGGTGTCTTGTATCACACAAAATGCAAAAAGTCCGTGAATGGTTAGATGCACTAGTCAGTCTCAATGAAAATTTGCTTTCGAATTAAATGTAAAGTAGGTGATATTAAAAGTCCCATAATATCCAAATTTATAAACCAAGCATTGGAATTTTATATAAACTAGATGATAGGAAAGTTTCAATGCTTTCAATTTCTATAAACCAAAGAAAACTTCATACATATTTTTTTTGCAACGAGTAGACTCGCTAAAATTCTTACAAAATTTCTTTGAATCAAGGAGTCCCTCGACTCGTGTACCTTTTTCAGGGAAAGCTTCTATTCTTGTCAAGTAGTATGTGCTTTGATCCTGAACGATGGTGCGCAGGAGCAACAAAAAATAATGATGGTCAAAGAGAGAAGAACAATACTAGATGGAGCTAGTGTCTTTGTTTCATCGCTTTAGTTACAGAAGTGTCGGCAAAATATAACTAACAGATGGATAGGAAAACAATGTATGAGTTCCAACTACTAAGCACACATGAAAAAAATAAGACTTCCACGTTGTCTCAAGATGCAAAAACGTGAAACTCCAATGTTCCATGCTCTACAGGAGATATTGGTTACAGCTATCTTCCCGACGCCTCTTGTTCCCACATGTTCTTCCAACTTTCTAGTGCTTCTATCTGTTTTCATAGGCCACCGCTTGATTACTTGGTAAGATAGTGCTACTAACGTGTTAAAATAGAGTGAATGGCGGAGTGCGGTACCTACTGTGGCGAGGATACAATTGTATATATAAAGGAAAAAATGCATTAATCACACGAGTGAGGCTTGGTGAAGCATTTCCTTGCCCCGTGATGAATGTTGGTGTTGTGATAGGTATCAAATCAATTCAACTTTATGTTAGAAGCCGTTTACCCCGATACCCATGAGCTGGTGTTGAAAAGTTGGCAGATAAGTCAAATAGTTGTAAATCTCCGATGTTTGTAACCTCTCCAGTAATAGTGAAGTGCTGGATGGCGCCTGTGGTTTTTCCCTTCTCTTTGGAGGGCTTTCCACGTTAAAATCCCATATCCCCTGTGCTAATCTTGCTTTTTTTCGTTTATTGATTGTCGTTTATAATAGTCATTGTGTCAAGATAGTTGGCACCTTACAAGAGAAACCTTTCATGGGCCTTGCACCAACAACAATAAAGAGTCTTAGGGCATCATAAATACAAAACTGAACCTAATTTTATGTCTCAGCCATCTGCTCTGATAACAGCAAAAAGGTCATGTTCCAAGTAAAAAGTTGGAACCAACAACGACATCTTTATTACTTAGGATATAGACTAGAGCATCTCTAGCAGATCCGAAATATTCTCGTATCGGATAAGTAGTATCAGATTCGACCGGAAACTGTTTTCCAGTATCGTACGGGCTCCGGTAGAACAGATGCCCCAAATTCGTATCCGGTACGAGTTTGGGGCATCTCTCTACCGGAACCCTTGTGGTACATACCGGAAAACATTTTCAGGGTTTTATAAAATTCTTGATTTTGAACAACATAAACTTAGTAAAACATAAATATAAACTCAACATAATAATGTTTTAACATCATACAATACAATAATAATCTAAATTACAACGCATGTTTAAAACTGAATAATTAAAACAACAATGAATGGTCTGGAATGGAAAGACTGGTTCAAATCACACATGAATAAAATCATCACGGAGCTTATTTTATTGGAAAGACTACAAATCGACCAATGCCTAAACCAAAACATCCGGAATCGATGAAGAAACCTACCTTCTTCTCCACCGGCGGCACTAAATCGGATTCACGCCGCCCGAGCTCCCCACCAACGACCGGCCCCAAATCGGCGACACCGACGACCGCGGGGATGCGAGCACGCCTCTGCTGCTCAGACATGCCCTGAGCAGCCTCTCCCGGTCCCAACCCCCCCTCCGGCCGATCTCCGCGATGGATCCTTGGAGACGGCGTCGGCCACGGTCGCGCGGAAGGGATACGACACCCCCGGGGCCGAGACGAGGTGGAAACGAAGCGGTGGGAGGCGGCGAAGCTTTTCCACTGCGCGGGGAAGCCGGGACGGTGGTGAGGCGCATGGCGCAAGCGAAAGGAGGCACGGGCTGAAACTTCAGCTCCCGCTTTGTCGCGCCAAGAATAGGGGAAACAGGAAATTTGGCGCGGAAACCAAAGATATAGCAAACTCGGGGGAAAATATCCCGCTCCCCTGAAATTATTTTCTGGGCCGGCCATATTTGCCGTATCTGGTTGGGCCGTTTGTTCGTCCCGTCCCGGAAAATAAAAGTTATTTTCGGAGCGGGAGCCTTATCCTGGATCTGCTAGAGATGCACTTATGAGTAGAAAGTGGCGATCGGTTTGTTATATACAGCTCCACTTTTAATTCGTCATTATTCCATGTATTACATTAAGAGGACTTGATTATATCAATGCACAACAAAAGCTCAAGAATGTTTTATTAAATGGAACTACTTGCGAAGCAATTAAATATCAGAACTGAAATGGAACACTGCAAGGGCCAAGCTCAACCTCTAGTACTTACTAAGAACATCTACAAACTACAAGCTACTTTCCAGAAGCTCTTGAGCCAACCACGCAATAAAAGAGAAAAACCAACCGACATGAGTGTCAATACCTTCAACAGGGGTTCCATTTTAATCACCCAGTGGCAATGCCATCCAATCTATTGAGAAGGTGGGCTGCTCATCTTTAGGCCTATTTACTTCTAGTGTATTTGGAGTGCATTTTATGGGATTAGAAGGGATTATCTCGAATCCCGAAAAATCCCCAATAGTCCGTTTACTACTCCGGTTTTGTAAGGGATAACCCCTAAATATCCCGAAGCAACCAACTCATTTTTGCCTATATTAAAAACTCTAGGTCATGCTAGTATATTTTTGGGAAAAGGTATTTGTGTAGATTGGGTGAAAGTAACAATTTCACCAAATCACCTTCCATCCCCAATCCAGATTGGGGATAAAAATACACCCCGAATAAACAAGGCCTTACTGTGTCGAACATGTTTCTGCGGAAGTCAAATATCACACACATCCTTCTTCAAGCTCCCCTTGTCTCGTTTCCAGTAAGCTTGTTCAGAAGGTGGGTCTAGCTCGAAAGATGGCCCGATTACTAACTCCATGGGACTCAACGAAGCTGTCCCGCATACAAGCCCAATACATTGTCACATAACAATTCTACCAACCAGCGACTTTTTTTTGGACAACACCACACCTTCATTAACTAATCACACAGCCATAAGAATCAGCTTCTGAAGGAAACGGGGCTCGTTGCAGTCCATTCCTCCGACAGATTATGCAGACACACACAACGTGCACATTCATGTGCGGGGGTTTTGGCTGAACGACAAAGAAAAGAAATAGAAAAGGCATGAAAACCTAAGCGACTTTTTTTTTTGCGGAGGAAGAAGAAACATTACATCGGAGTTACAAAGAGGTCCCCAGAAAACACAAAATTACAAAGCCGCCCCTCTGCACTATGACCGCGTCGTCGACCCGCCGATGCCGTCGGTGGCGCGCCGCCGCCGCTGCCTCCCTCATAGCCTTGGATCGGAAGCAGTCCCCTGGCGTGCGGGAAGTCGCCGAGCGCCGGTCCCGGAGGACCTACACCGTCGAACGCCGCGCGGACAGCCCGATGCTCCGCTTCTTCTTCAAGATCCAGCTGTGGGAGCTCCGCCGCCCTCGGAGCCTACCATGGGAAGACGTCCACGGCACCTCCGCAGAGATGCGAGGACGCCGGTGGCGGTGGATCGAAGACGACGCTCCGCAGAGCGCCGACGCCGGAGAGGAGATCCACCGCCCGCAAACTCCAGCCGCCGCGCCTCCACCTCCAGAACGGCGACGACCTGCAACCAAAGACAACCTACACTATATACAGGACAGATCCGGGGATCCCCCGGCCCCCCGCCGCCGAGGCGGCCGGCGGAGGCCGAGGAATCCAACGAATCGCGCCGGCGAGGTGGTTTTCTTCGGTGGATTTCAGAAATCGCCTCCGGGGTACTGTAGACGGGGAGGGGAACGTCCAAGGTCAAAAAACCTAAGCGACTTGCTCACCAGCCAGCCAACATCGACTCGCCGCCTCCTGGATCTGCCGCGCGGTGTTGCCTGGACCGACGCCGGCACTCATGGGCTCATAGCGCGGACTCGGGTGATGAAGGAGAGCTCCGCGAGCATGTCGGGGCAGCCGGCATACCGGAGGCGGGTTATCAGATATTCGAGTCAAACACATGACTTTGGCCTAAATATAATGGCACCGTGTGGTAGTTAAAATAGACTACAAAATTTTGGTTCCTAAACACGTGAACACGGGAGGAAAAGTCTTGTCCCCCACAACATGGTACATGGAGCGCAGTAGCCATACCAAGAAGATGTACGGTGCATGCTGCTATCATTTCTTATCCTCAGATGATCAAATACATCTAAGATTGGTAACAAAGTCAATCACCATGATAATTGATTTCAAGAATATTTGTTGGAAGAATAGGATAAGTTTGAATTCTAAAGTGCTTGTATGATGTTTGATTGTCACCCACGGCTTTGATTTCTATGTTATTGTCCATGCCTGCTCACTTACTTAAGTTGGCTGACCAACGAAGAACGAGCCAATGTTGGTAATTTGGATTTTTCTTTGTCATATTTGATATGCAACATCTCGAAAATGAAGAAAACGGAGAAACATAAACATTGAATGGCATGACACTTAAAACCTACAGGCTCTTGTATTACACAAAATGCAAAACGTCTGTGAATGGTTAAATGCACACCATGGTAGCATAGAAATAAAGGGGAAAATCATGAGTTGGTCTCAATGAAATATTGCTTTCGAATTGAATGTAAAGTAGGTGATATGAACCTGAACGACGATGCGCAATAGCAACAAAAAATAATGATGGTCAAAGATAGAGAACAATACTAGAGGGAGCTAGTGTCTTTGTTTCATACTTTTAATCACACAAGAGGCAGCAAAAAATAACAAACAGCTGGATAAGGAAACAGTGTATGAGTTCCAACTACTAAAATACACATGTAAAAAAAGGACTTTCGACGAAATAGGCTTGCGCCCCGCTATATTAATATAGCAACAACCAGATACAGCTTCGAAACCACTGCTGGGGCTAAAACAACACAAGCAAGCCCAAAAGAAAAAAGAGAGAAGATAAAAGAAAACAAAGCCAACATTGGCGGATCGACAAAAACGAAAATGACTCGCAACCGCTGCACCCTCCGAGAATTCACA
This sequence comes from Poa pratensis, assembly GCA_947311845.1. Taxonomy (NCBI): domain Eukaryota; kingdom Viridiplantae; phylum Streptophyta; class Magnoliopsida; order Poales; family Poaceae; genus Poa; species Poa pratensis. The sequence goes on from CAMZMU010000110.1 coordinate 21,140,415, forward strand.
CCACGATCCTAGCACTCCGAATCGCTGCGTACCAAGCAACACCTCCAAGAAGGAACGCGACGACGACGACGCTGCTGCCCGGACTGGTCCTAGGGTTTCCCCCGGCACGCTATGCAGAGTGGGGAAGGGGGTACATGAGCGATCGGTTATGGCGAGGTCTCTTGTTCCCGCATGTTCTTCCAACTTTCTAGTGCTTCTCTCTATTTTCATGTGGCTACTGCTTGATCACTTGTAGTAAGATAGTGCTACGAAAACATGTTAAAATAGAGTGAAGGGCGGAGTGCGGTAGCTACTATTGTGACGATACAGTTGTATATATGAAGGAAAAATAATAATTGTAGAGGTAGGGGCTATCCCTATTTTGAAAAAAAGGAAAAAAACATTAATCACATGAGTGAGGTTTGGCGAAGCATTTCCTTTCGCCGTGATGAATGTTTGTGTGTTGTGATAGGTATGAAATCAATACTACTTTATGTACAAGCCGGTTACCTGATAGCTTGAGCTGCTGTTGAAAGGTTGGAAGTATTATTTATGAAATACATAAGTGATTTGAGAATATCTACTGAGTCTGGTTGAAGCATTAGGGCTCGCTTGGATTGGCGTGACAAATTAGGGCACGTTTGGTTGCATTGCTTCTATGGGCATAGCCCTGCTAGCTCAGCTAGCTTAGCTCGACTCAGGCGACCTTGCCGTTGCACGTACGTTTGGTTGCATAGCTCAGCTAGCTTAGCTCCCACGTTGCCAGAGCGGTTTGTTGCGTGGACTCCTCAATCCCACGAAGTTCGTTCGTTTAGCGCGGGACTTTTTCGTTTGATCCGATCTTGCCGTCGAGGGCGAGCCGATTTGGCTCTCCCGGGCTAGCGAGGCTATTCTGGCCTGATGAAGCTAGCTGGCCCTCAAAAGCAAGCTTTTATTTACGTACCAAACGCCTACCCTAGCCAAGCTAGGCTATAACTAATTTTGCTGGGAAACCAAACGTACCCTTAAGCGCCGGAAATATTTGACCCTGCGCCTCCGTGATTTTAGCAGGGACTCCACATGTCCGTATATTTTACTGGCCATTTACGGTCCTAAAACTACCAACCAATCGGGCCTTAGGGGTGAAAACTTGCCATGCATCTTGTTCCATCTGCGTACTTCACCGCCAGAAAAGCAAGGCAGGACTATGCCTGAAGGATTGTGGAAGATATCTTCTGCCAAACCAAAAGAGTTAAAGGGCATTCGGGATTGACACAGTGGTTTTGGTGTGGAAGATGACGGAATAGACAAACATACAATTCGTTTCATACCGACAAGTTGTAACGGAGATTGTCACGGATATAAATAGTCGTTATGAATACACAATCGAATTAGGTTTAAAATTTTGTAAAATTTGAGTACCAGTATACCAATCGGGCACAAAAAAATACAAATCAATACAACTTTTTGAGATCGCCCATTTTTGGATCTTTTTTTAATAAATACATATGAACACATGCATTTTAAATTACAACGACCTTGAAAGGGTTCAACTAACAACATTACAATTTATAAAAAATATCAATTTATTATTTCGTATATCGAGATCTCCGACGGATTTCATATGCGAGAACATCCAGCAATGCATGCTCAACACTTTCAAGACTTTCTTTCTCAATTGCATTCTATCACTTGATGCCACACCAGAGTCCGACGGCGAACAACTACAAACAAAAAGCTGGATATCAACTGTAATTGAACCAAAGCAACAATGTAATGGTGGGTGTCACATATTGGACTCTAGAAGATTTTCCACTGTAATTTTAGCAAAGTCGCTTGAAGCGACAGACGGTTCAAGAAGTTATGAATCACACACATATTTTTTGGGAATGTATGCCGTGTCGATTTACACCACCACTACAGAACCGGCGCGTGTAACACGAAAGATGGCCCAATTACTAACTCCTGGGCTGCAATGAAGCCCAACAGATTGTCACGTAACAATTCCACCAACCAGCGACTTGCTCACCTCCGGCCAACATCGACTCGCCGCCTCCTGGATCAGTCGCCGCGCGGTGCTACCGCTTCCTGGACGACTGGACCGATGCCGGCAGTCATGGCGTGGACCTGGGTGAGGAAGGAGAGCTCCGCGAGCACGCCGGGGCAGCCAGCATACCAGAGGCGGCCGCTCCACTTTGCCGCCTTCCTGCTGCTCGCCGACGCCGCGATTGTCGCACTCATCATCGCCTTCGTGTTATAAACGATAGCAAAAAAACGATGAAGAAAACAGAAGATCAACCAACGGGGACACGAGATTTAACGTGGAAAACTTCTCCAACAATGGAGGAGAAAAAAACACGGGCGCCAGCCAGCAATACTTCACTATATCAGGTGAGATTACAAACGACGGAGATTTACAACTTGCGACTTATCCCAAACGCCGGCTTACAATGTACATATGGTGGTAAAACGCTAAGTCGGCTGCAGTCCGACGACGGGCCTCCGCTTCGTTTCGAAGTTAGCCTTTATCTTTATATGAATTTGGAACACATCAAAATAACACTTCGTCCCATGTTCGCACCTCCCCCCATCTCCCTCGGCAGCCATCTCTTGCTCCCAGCTCACCTCCGTTCCGTTGCTTCCGTGTGCAGATACCAAGATCGACTAGGACGCCTACATGTCTCAGGTACCTGCAACACAAGCTCGATTTTGTCCTCTTTTGGGCGGAGAATTTGGAATTCGGGATAAATGTGTGAGGTTCTAAGTGTTGGAATTTAGAAATTTGATTTCTATGTTGTCGTCCATGCTACTCACTTACTTAAGTTTGTTGACCAACGAAGAACAGCCAATGTTCGTAATTTGGATTTTTCTTGGTCATATTTGATATGCAACATCTCAAAAAATGAATAATCGGAGAAACATAAACATTAAATGGCATGACACTTAAACCCTATAGTGTCTTGTATCACACAAAATGCAAAACGCATGTGAATGGCTAGGTGCACACCAGAGTAGCATATAAATAAAGGGAAAAAAATCATGAGTTGGTCTCAATGAAAAATTGCTTTCGAATTGAATGTAAAGTAGGTGATATGAAAATTTCCCATGATATCCAATTCTTTAAACGAAACATTCCATGATATCCAATTCTTTAAACGAAACATTGAAATTTAATATAAAGATTCCATGCTTTCAATTTCTATAACCAAATAAAACGTCATACAATTTTTTTGCGACAAGTAGAATCCCTAAAATTCCTACAAGGTTTCTTTGAATCGGAGAGGCCCTCGACTCATGCCCCTTTGTCAGGAAAAGCTTCTATTCTTGTCAAGTGGTATGTGCTTTGAACCTGAACGACGATGCGCAGGAGCAACAAAAAATAATGATGGTCAAAGAGAGAAGAACAATACTAGAGGGACCGAGGCTGCTAGTATCTTTGTTTAAAAAAAAACAGGTGGATAAGGAAACTGTGTATGAGTTCCAACTACTACACTACACATGTAAAAAGAAGACTTCCACGTTGTCAAGATGAAAGAACTCCGTACTCCAATGTCTCATGACCTACGGTAGTGGCTGGTTATGTCTATGTTCCCGGCGCCTCTTTTTCCCGCATTTTCTTCCAACTTTCTGGTGCTTCTCTCTAATTTCATGTGGCCACTGCTAGTAAGATAGTGCTATTAATAAGAGATAAACGCATCATTGGTCACTGAACTTTAATTAGATGAGCACATTGGTCATTGAACTCTCAACTTGTTACAAACTGGTCACTGAACTCTCACAAGATGAGCACATTGGTCACTGAACTCTCAACTTGTTACAAACTGGTCACTGAACTCTCACAAATGAGTATATTGGTCACACTTTGTCCAGCGGAGCTAATTTTGTCCGACGTGGCATGCTGACTAGACAATTGAGATTTTTTATCGGTCTCACAACTACAGGCGGACGTCTTTCTCCCTGCTGCCCCTCGGCGCTGACTGGGACCCGCGCGACGCCACGCCCTGCGGCTGGACGGGCGTCTCCTGCGACGCCGGCGCCATCACCGGGGTCTCCCTCGCGGGAGCCAACCTCGTCGGCCCGTTCCCCGGCGCGCTCTGCCGCCTCCCCTGCCTCGCGTCCCTCGACCTCAACCTCCAGGCCATTCGAGCTCGCCCCCGTGCCGACCGAGCTCGGCGGCCTCACCGCGCTGCGCGTACTCTGGCTCGCTAGCTGCAACCTCGTCGGCTCCATCCCGGCGTCTCTCGGCAACCTCACCGACCTCGACCTGTCCACGAACGCGCTCACTGTGCCGATACCGCCGGAGATTGCTGGTCTTACGAGCGCCGTCCAGATCAAGCTGTACAACAACGGGGCCGAGCTCGGCGGCCTCACCGCGCTGCGCGTACTCTGGCTCGCTAGCTGCAACCTCGTCGGCTCCATCCCGGCGTCTCTCGGCAACCTCACCGACCTCGGCCTGTCCATGAACGCGCTCACTGTGCCGATACCGCCGGAGATTGCTGGCCTTACGAGCGCCGTCCAGATCGAGCTGTACAACAACTCGCTCTCCGGCCCAATCCCGAAGGGATTCGGCAAGCTCGCGGGCGCCTACGCTGGTGCGGCTGTCCAACGCGGCGTCGGGCGGCATGCCACGTCGGACAAAATTAGCTCCGCTGGACAAAGTGTGACCAATATACTCATCTTGTGAGAGTTCAGTGACTAGTTTGTAACAAGTTGAGAGTTCAGTGACCAATGTGCTCATCTTGTGAGAGTTCAGTGACCAGTTTGTAACAAGTTGAGAATTCAGTGACCAATGTGCTCATCTAATTAAAGTTCAGTGACCAATGGTGCGTTTATCTCTATTAATAACATGTTAAAATTGAGTGAAAGGTGGAGTGCAGTAGCTAATGTGGTGAGGATACAGTTGTATATATAAAGGAAAAAACATTAATCACATGAGTGAGGTTTGGCGAAGCATTTCCTTTCGCCATGATGAATGTTGGTGTGTTGTGATAGGTATGAAATCAATACAACTTTTATGATATACATAAGTGATTCGAGAAAATCTACCGAGTCCGGTTGAAGCATTAGGGTGAAAATTTGCCATGCATCTGCTTCCATCTGCATACTTCACCACGAGAAAAGCAAGGCAGGACTACACCTGAAGGATTGTGGAAGATATCTGCTGCCAAAGCAAAAGAGTTAAAGGGGATTCGGGATTGACACCGTGGTTTTGGTGTGGAAGAGGATGGAAGGGACAAACATACAATTCGTTTCATACCAACAAGTTGTAACGGAGATTGTCACAGATATAAAAGTTTAAAATAATCATTATGAATGCACAATCGAGCAAGGTCTAGTAGTTTGTAAAATTTGAGTACCATTATACCAATCGGGCACAAAATAAGACAAATCAATACAGCTTGTTGAGATCGCCCATTTTTGGATCTTCTTTTTAATGAATACATGTGAACATATTTTAAATTACTACGACTTTGCAAGGATTCAACTAACATCATTACACATTTTAAAAATTATCAATTTATTATTTCGTATATCGAGTGGACATCGACCCAAGTGAATAAAATCTGCGACTGATTTCATATGAGAAATCATCCAGGAATTCATGCTCAACACTTTCTTCCCCACTTTCATTTTATCACTTGATGCCACACTCATTGCATTTTATCACTTGATGCCACACCACAGTCTGACGGCAACCAACTACTAAACAAAAAGCTGGATATCAACTGAAATTGAACCAAATAAACAATGTATGGTGGGTGTCACATATTGGACTCTAGAAATTCTCCACTGGAATTTTAGCAAAGTCGCATGAAGCGATAGACGTTCAAGAAGTTATGAATCTCACATTTTTTGGGGAATATATGCTGCGTTGATTTACACAACCACTTTTAGGTACATCAGCTTCTTAGAGTCTCACAAAGGAACCTAATTAACTCCAAAGAATGTGCGCAATTTTGTATAAGTGACTCGATGTAATTTTCAGGACAAGGAAAAAATGGGAAAAATGATGAAATTTCTCTAAATGATAGCAGTATAAGTATGTCATTTTGTATATTTCACGTAAGCGCATAACTGTTAGAGAACCAGCTTCCCAACGGAGAATGTTCTCAGAACAAGGGGAGCTATATACATTACAAGTCCCACAACTTGCTTGGTATGTGCAAATTAGTCCCACAACTTGCAGAGTGTGAATCCGTGGTACATAAACTTGTCCTGAAGGAGCAAATAGGTCCACAATCATTCTAGAGGTGACACGTGGCCTTGTAACTTTTGCAGAAAATCACTATATATTTTCTTTCTCGCAGGTGAACCCTTCATGCTCCCTTACGTGTGGAGCCCCACATGTCAGTGAAGGACGAAGGAATTAAAATTTGAAGCACAGGTGAAGGACGTGAAGGTCGTGCTCATGGTGCTCCCATCTTCCTTGTCACCATCATGCTCAACTGCTGCCTAGCCCAACTCTCGACATTCTTCGTGGAATAGACGACCATGATGGAGACGTGCCTCGGGAGTATGGGTCACAAGGTGCCCGGGGCGTGACCGCCGGTGTTCCCCGTCGCAATGGCGAACGTCGCCGGTCACTCCAGGAGATGCCAGTGACCGCGACTGTCGTGGGGTTGTCACGTCATATGTCATGGATGACTTCGTAGATGTGGGATTACGCGAGTCAAGCGTCTCCGAGCTAAATATCGCAGGGCACAAGGAAGACAATGTTTTTTACCCAGGTTCGGCCCCTCAATGTGAGGTAAAGACCTACGTCCTGCCTATCCTAGATTGGTATTGATATGAATGAGGTGTTACAAGGGGTTGGCGATCGATGTGTCGAGTCGCCTTGAGATCTAGGGTTTGAGAGCTTGTCTGTCTAGTCCAGCGAGTCCTCTTTATATATCCAGAGGCTCGCTGGGTTACAAAGGAATTACTTGGAGACTACTTTTCTTGCCTTCCAAGTTAAGCCATCTTGGATCTTCTGGATTCTTCTTACACCATGTTGCGACTCTTCGTGTCGGCCCATCTTCGTGCAAGCCCAACGGTGGAGCGGCCATAAAATTATTAAGCCGCATTACACTTGTGGGCCGCGGGTTAATCCATTTATTATTCTCCCGACATTAGCCCCCAAGCTTCCGGGTGATTCGTTGAATCAGGCGGAAGATTCTGTCTTGATGATGATCTTGCGGGCTTGCGATTGTAGAGCTTGGTGACTCGCTGATGTTGAGTCGCAAGTGTTGCGGCTTCTTGAGCCGCTGATGTAGAAGCGATAAGTCGCTAGCTTTGCGGCTGTTTAGCCGCTGATGTAGTATCACAAGCCTTTGAACACTTATGTCTTGGTCGCATTGAAGCTGCACAATTGCGGTAAGTTCTCCACTGAAATTATATAAGATGTCAGTGGAGCCTTTGGTGAAAACCACCTTGTCCTGTTAGATGCAAGACTGAGCTGAAATCATAAGAGTAATAACTTATGAGTGTCAAGATATATCAGCCAAATGTGTATAAGGTGCTGAGTCATAGACATCGAAGCATAAAAGACCATAAGCATAAATAAGCTGGTCAATCATTAGAATAATAATCTGTCATGTTATCATGATAAGCCATCTGAATGCATGTTGAAACATGGCGGCTCAAGGGCATATGGCCACTGATTGAATTAAAAAAGTTGTGAGTCGCTAATTTGACTCGCAAATGTATGTATATATATTTCCATGCACTGCAAAAAATGAGATATGCATATAAACATGATATATGAATATAACAAAGACCGCCGGATACTGGTGGATGTGTAGCCCCGAGGGCCGAGTTGTATGCACGATCATGCTGCTCGGGACTCAAAAATATCACAAGTTGGACAAAAATTTAATTGTCCTAGCCCCCAGGCATTAAGCAGGCATGATTTCATTATCCTGCTTGATGTCATATCGTTGCAATTTGATCCTGCAACAGATTGAGCAAATATTTTGCCGCAAGAAAATAATGATACTTGGAGTAGGGCAGAGCCGCATATAAACTCCAAACTGTGAAATATTAATTGAGATGCTAGGATAAAAGATAATCCCAGTCAATATTCTAGATATAAATTAAGAAATCATCCTTAAAAATTCCACTTGATGTGGCTGAAATTAAATAAATGATGGTGGCTTGTACAGCGATATCAGGAATGATCATCCCAATCTGAAAAATCTGGTCATGCCAGTTCAAACTCAATTGGCTGAGTTATATGTTCCTGAAATTCAAAGGGCAAAGCCCCCGAGGAAACAATGATAATGACTTGATAATAACATGTTAGCCTTGGCGGTTGATGATACGTCTCAAACGTATCTATAATTTTTGATGTTCCATGCTTGTTTTATACCAATTGCTACATGTTTTGCATCTACTTTATATCACTTTTATACATTTTTTGGGACTAACCTATTAACAAGATGCCGAAGTGCCAGTTCCTGTTTTCTGCTGTTTTTGTATTCCAGAAAAGCTAGTCTGAAATATTCTCGAATTGGACGAAACTACACGGGAGTCCCTATTTTACCAGAACTCATCTGACGGACCAAAGAGGCGACGGAGAGGAGCCACGTGGGCCCCACACGTGGCCAGGGCGCGGCCCCCTCTGCCGCGCCCTGGGGTGGTGTGGGCCCCACGGGCCTCTCCAGCCGCCGCCCTTTCGCCTACTTATTCCCCCCGACGCGAAAACCCTAAGTACCTGAGCAAATATCCACGAAAAGTTCCAGAGACGCCGCCGTCGTCAACCCTAGCTCGGGAGGGTTCAGAACCTCTTCCCGGCACCCTGCCGGAGAGGGGAATCGTCACCGGAGGCTTCTACATCGCCATGCCTGCCTCCGGAGTGATGCGTGAGTAGTTCATCCTTGGACTACGGGTCCATAGCAGTAGCTAGATGGTTGTCTCTCCACTTTGTGCCATCATGTTTAGATCTTGTGAGCTGCCCTACATGATCAAGATCATATTATTGTAATGCTACATGTTGTGTTTGCTGGGATCCGATGAATATTGAATATTATGTCAAGTTGATTATCAATCTATCTTATATGTTATTTAAGATCTTGCATGCTTTCCGTTACTCGTAGATGCTTTGGCCAAGTAGATGCTTGTAACTCCAAGAGAGAGTATTTATGCTAGATAGTGGGTTCATGTCTCCGTTTAACCTGGGACAGTGACAGAAAGTTCTAAGGTTGTGGATGTGCTGTTGCCACTAGGGATAACCTAACGATGCTATGTCCACGGACATATGTGTTTGTTTACATTACGCACTTTACTTAATGCAATTATCCGTTGCTTGCAACTTAATACCAAGGGGACTCGGATGACAACCCGGCGGTGGATTATTAGTCATAGATGCTGTTGGATAACGATCTATGTATTATGTCGTAATGCCCAATTAAATATCATAGTAGTCAACATGTCATGTATATGCATTGTCATGCGCTCACTATTCGTCAATTGCCCAGCTGTAATTTGTTCACCCAACATGTTAGTTATCTTTTATGGAGAGACACCACTAGTGAACTGTGGACCCCGGTCCATTCTTTTACACTGATTAAACAACCACAAACTGCAAACTGTTCCTTTTTCATTCTCTGCAATTTAATACTCATTTTCCACACCATACGTTTAATCCTTTGTTTTCAGCAAGCCAGTGAGATTGACAACCTCACTGTTTCGTTGGGGCAAAGTAGTTTGATTGTGTTGTGTGCAGATTCCACGTCAACAGTCCAGACTCCCTCAACAACACTATTTTTCTGGCGCCGTTGACAACCTTCTGAAGAGTTGCTGCTCCTACTGGTTCGATAACCTTGGTTTCTTTCTGAGGGAAAACTTGCTGCTGACTACATCATACCTTCCTCTTGGGGTCTCCCAACGAACGTGTGTTTCACGTCATCAAGCTATTTTTCTGGCGCCGTTGCCGGGGAGACAGCAGTCTTCTGCAAGGGGAGTTTCACGCTTCCAATCTCTTTACTTTGTTTTTGTCTTGCTTAGTTTATTTTATTTTATCTTGTTTGCTTTCAATTATCAAAAACACAAAAAAATTAGTTACTTGCATTTAGTTTATTTTCAGTTTTGTTTTCTGTTAGTTATTATGTCTAGCTCTTTACTTGATATCAATGGTTACTTTCCTTGAAACTAGTCCTATGGCTGAAAACAACATGAGAGAGCTTTATGAAATTTATCTTGAGTTGGGACATGAAGTGTTCGAAGAGAAGATTAAAAAGCCTATGGAACTTTATTTGCATAACAATCATGATAGTAGCAATGTTATTAGCATACATTCTTTGAACACCATTATTGCTAATGCCATGGAAAGCTCTAAGCTTGGGGAAGTTGGTTTTGATAAAAATGATATTTTTAGTTCCCCAAGCTTGGAGGAGGAAGAATGCTATACTTTTGAATGTCATGATTCTATTGAAATATCTCCTTTTGATAAATTTGAAGTAAACAACCTCCTTGACTCAGTAAAAGAGGAAATTGCAGAAAGGAAAAATGTGCTCCCTAATATTATATATGATAATGCTCTTGATGATGGTCCTATATTGCCTAATGATATTAATTATACTATTATTGTCAAAAGTGGGTTTGATAACCCCACTATTTCTGAGCTTAATAAAAATTATGCGTTTATAGATCATGATAAGAATGTTTTATGTGATATCTATATTGTTGAGTCTATTCATGATGCTACTGAAAATTATTTTGAGAGAGGAAAATATGGTTATAGAAATCTTCATGTTATTAAATTTCCTCTCTTTGTCATGAAAGTTTTGAGCTTTCTCTTGTGTTGCTTTTATATGATGGTTTCTTTAAAACCTACTGGTTATTATGTGAGAGGGAGACACGGTTTCATATATCACAATAATATTAAGTCTCCTCTCTTTATGTTGAAAATTTTAAAGTTGCACTTGTTTTGTCTTCCTATGCTAGTCACTTTGTGCTTCATTTACTTGTTTTCTTACAAGGCTCCTATGCATAGGAAGAGTGTTAGATTTAAACATGTTTTATATATGCTCCTTGATGCTCTCTTTTATGTTTCAACTCTCATCTTTATGTGAGCATCATAAAAATCACTATGCCTAGCTAAAAGGCATTAAAGAAAGCGCTTTTGGGAGGCAACCCATTATCTTTTATTTTCAGTATTAGTCAAGGAGTTTGTTTACTTCTGTAGCAACTCCTTTGTATCTTTATTTTCTCGCATTGTTGTGCCAAGAGTAGCCTCTAATGATAAGATGATGCTTAATTTTGATTGCTGCGCAGAAACAGATTTTTGCTGTTCACTGTACGAAATTCCTAAAATCACCAGATTGTTAAAAAATCTGAAATTTTTGTGCGTAATCTTTATGAATGTCTGAAACTTTCATTAGTTCAGAGTTTCTCGATCTGAGCGTCGTAAGTGCCTCGAAAAAATTCGTCTTTGCGGACTGTTCTGTTTTAGACAGATTATGCCTTTTTATTTTTCGCATTCTCTCTTTTACTAGTGTTGAGTGAAATTCTTTTTTGGGTGGAAGAGCTTCACATAACATCAGTGGCTGTAGCTAATGTTTAAAGTAACAAATCATATTGCGTCTTTACAGAACATGTGAATTTTTGATTATGCACTAACCCTCTAATGAGATCTACTTTGAGTTTGGTGTGACGGAAGTTTTCAAGGGTCAAGAGAGAAGGATGATATAATAGGATCAAGAAGAGTGAAGAGCTTAAGCTTGGGGAGGCTCCCATGGATCTCCCCAGCATATTTCAAGAAGACTCAAGCGTCTAAGCTTGGGGATGCCCAAGGCATCCCCTTCTTCATCGTCAAAATTATCAGGTCATCTCTAGTGAAACTATATTTTAATTCTTTCACATCATATGTGCTTTTCTTGGAGCGTCTGTGTGCTTTTTATTTTCAGTATTGCATTTTTATTTTCAATAAAGCTTGACTGGACCCTAGCATTCTTGATTGGGAGAGAGACACGCTCCGCTTTTTCATGAGAATACTCCTATTCTTCACTTATATTTGTTGAGTATTCATATCTAGCGCTGTTCAGCTTTTAGCTCTTGTTTTCATGTATCTCTTGTCAGAGCTATTAGCTTTCTTTTGTAGAAAGTACTCTCTTGCTTCACTTATATTTGTTTGGAGAGTTGATGAAATAAATTGATTGGTGTTTGGTTGGTTCAGAAAATGTTGCATGTGGTAATTGGTATAAGGAAAAACTTGCTTAATCTTGTAGATCACTAAAATGGATAACTTGATGCTTGTCAATTGTTTTGAGTTAACAAGTAGATCATGATTAAATTGTGCATCACATGAGTTAAGCCTATTAGTGAAGAACTACCGTAAAGCTTGTTGAAAATTTGGTTTGCATCAGTGGTACCTCTAAGGTCTAGATATTTTCTAATAACAGGGTTTGGTTAACAAGGAAGACGGTATGAAGTCTTATAACGTTTGCAATATGTTTGTCATATAAAACTTGGTGTACGGGTTGATATTCTTGTTTGCTTACATAACCTTGCTAGCCTAAACTCTGTACTGAGAGGGAATGCTTCTCGTGCATCCAAATCCTTGAGCCAAAATCCATGCCATTTGTGTCCACCATAACTACCTATATGTGGTATTTCCTTGCCACTCCAAGTAAATTTTTCATGTGCTACCTTTAAATTATTCAAAATGTTATTATTCCCTTTTTGTGTCAATGTTTACTAGCTCATGAGGAATTAGTGTGGTTATTCTTTATTCTATTTGTCGAGTGGACTTTTACACCTGGACTAGTGGCATATACATCCGCTTATCCAATAACTTGCAAAAAGAGCTGGCAACGGGGTGCCCAGTCCCAATTAATTACAACTTTAACCAATTAATTCTCTTCACACTTTTGCCCTGATTCATCAGTAAGCAATGACAAACAGTGAAATACCTGAATGTGTGTAAACCAAAGAGAAAGAGGGATGATCTGCCTTGCTGGTAGAAATAACGTCCTTCATGGGAGCCGCTCTTAAAAGTCCGTTCGACAGGTAGAATACTGTTCTCACCCGCTACCATTCGTTGACAATTAACAAACACCTCTCAAAAATAGATACTCCTCCATGGTATGTGATTGATGGAAGGCACCCGAGGATTCGGTTAGCCATGGCTTGTGTTAGCAAGGTTGGGAGGAGTATCAAATATTTTATGCAATCTCTATATGCTTTCAAAAACCTAAAAGCTCTAGCACATGATTTAATCCCTGCTTCCCTCTGCGAAGGGCCTTTCTTTTACTTTTATGTTGAGTCAGTTTTCCTATTCTTTCTGTCTTCCACAAGCAAACACTAGTGTCAATTTTGTTACAACATGCGTTATATGCAATGTATTGGACTTGTTATACTACTTTGTGTTGACAATATCCATGAGATAAATATGTTGAAAGTTGAAGCAAATGCTGAAACTAAATTCTTCCTTTGTGTTGATTAAATACCTTTTATTAGAAACTATTGCTTTATGAGTTAACACTTATGCAAAACTGTTTGATGCTTGTCTCGAAAGTACTATTCATGAAAACGTTTAGCTTGTGTGATTCATTGTTTACTCATTATCTATTTGATAGCAAATTATAGACCATTGACTTGGATCACTTCATTCATTTACATGTGCCTTGCAATATTATATGATCAAGATTATGATAGTAGCATGTCACCTCAAAAATTATCTTGTTTTTATCGTTTACCTACTCGAGGACGAGTAGGAACTAAGCTTGGGGATGCTGATACGTCTCAAACGTATCTATAATTTTTGATGTTCCATGCTTGTTTTATACCAATTGCTACATGTTTTGCATCTACTTTATATCACTTTTATACATTTTTTGGGACTAACCTATTAACAAGATGCCGAAGTGCCAGTTCCTGTTTTCTGCTGTTTTTGTATTCCAGAAAAGCTAGTCTGGAAATATTCTCGGAATTGGACGAAACTACACGGGAGTCCCTATTTTACCAGAACTCATCTGACGGACCAAAGAGGCGACGGAGAGGAGCCACGTGGGCCCCACACGCCAGGGCGCGGGCCCCCCTCTGCCGCGCCCTGGGGTGGTGTGGGCCCCACGGGCCTCTCCAGCCGCCGCCCTTTCGCCTACTTATTCCCCCCGACGCGAAAACCCTAAGTACCTGAGCAAATATCCACGAAAAGTTCCAGAGACGCCGCCGTCGTCAACCCTAGCTCGGGAGGGTTCAGAACCTCTTCCCGGCACCCTGCCGGAGAGGGGAATCGTCACCGGAGGCTTCTACATCGCCATGCCTGCCTCCGGAGTGATGCGTGAGTAGTTCATCCTTGGACTACGGGTCCATAGCAGTAGCTAGATGGTTGTCTCTCCACTTTGTGCCATCATGTTTAGATCTTGTGAGCTGCCCTACATGATCAAGATCATATTATTGTAATGCTACATGTTGTGTTTGCTGGGATCCGATGAATATTGAATATTATGTCAAGTTGATTATCAATCTATCTTATATGTTATTTAAGATCTTGCATGCTTTCCGTTACTCGTAGATGCTTTGGCCAAGTAGATGCTTGTAACTCCAAGAGAGAGTATTTATGCTAGATAGTGGGTTCATGTCTCCGTTTAACCTGGGACAGTGACAGAAAGTTCTAAGGTTGTGGATGTGCTGTTGCCACTAGGGATAACCTAACGATGCTATGTCCACGGACATATGTGTTTGTTTACATTACGCACTTTACTTAATGCAATTATCCGTTGCTTGCAACTTAATACCAATGGGGAACTCGGATGACAACCCGGCGGTGGATTATTAGTCATAGATGCTGTTGGATAACGATCTATGTATTATGTCGTAATGCCCAATTAAATATCATAGTAGTCAACATGTCATGTATATGCATTGTCATGCGCTCACTATTCGTCAATTGCCCAGCTGTAATTTGTTCACCCAACATGTTAGTTATCTTTTATGGAGAGACACCACTAGTGAACTGTGGACCCCGGTCCATTCTTTTACACTGATTAAACAACCACAAACTGCAAACTGTTCCTTTTTCATTCTCTGCAATTTAATACTCATTTTCCACACCATACGTTTAATCCTTTGTTTTCAGCAAGCCAGTGAGATTGACAACCTCACTGTTTCGTTGGGGCAAAGTAGTTTGATTGTGTTGTGTGCAGATTCCACGTCAACAGTCCAGACTCCCATCAACAACACTATTTTTCTGGCGCCGTTGACAACCTTCTGAAGAGTTGCTGCTCCTACTGGTTCGATAACCTTGGTTTCTTTCTGAGGGAAAACTTGCTGCTGACTACATCATACCTTCCTCTTGGGGTCTCCCAACGAACGTGTGTTTCACGTCATCAGTTGATAATAATGATAAAATATTAGTATTCCGTATGATAGCATACGGATGATAGCAAATTGTAATATGTACTTTTGCATGATAGCAAGTTGTGACCTGCATAATAGCATGTTTTAATCTGCATGATAGCAGATGGTTGCATGATAGCAACTTGTGAGATGCATGATAGCATATTGTACGATGCATGATAGCATATGGTACTTGACTCAGTATTTCCCAAATCTAATGTGTGTTCAGGGTCGAGAACGGCCATGATAGGCATTCAGACTCGATTGACGCCACACGTGGGTACTTTAGTCCTTCTGAATTATCTCTATTACCATTAAGTAGGTCTTCGCGCGGCTCAGTATTTCCCGGGAATGTGTGTTCAGGGTCGAGAATGGCCATGATAGGCATCAAACTCATGAATGACGCCACACCCCAGTACTTTGGCCACATAATGCAAAGATACTTCTAACTTAATGTACCGTTAAGTAGGTCTGCGCGCGGCTCAGTATTTTCTAGGTGTAAACGCGTGTTCAGGGTCGTTGAGAACGGACATGATAGGCAGCCATGATAGGCATCAATCTCATGAATGACGCCGCGCCCAGTACTTTGGCCACATAGTGCGAGATACTTCTGACTTAAGGCGAGAATAACCAGGATTATTGCTTTTATCGGCTGCAATAGCCGTGACGACCTCTAATTAGCTTTGATGATAACCAGCTCTGATTAGCTGTAGATGTGGTACAGCGAGTCACCTATTTTAACTCAAATATTGATAAGATAATGATTTATTAATGACTCATAAACTGATGTAATGATGAGCTGTTTGCGACTCATAAAATGATATGGGGGTAAATCGCTATGCGACTCATAAATTGATATGCCAATAAGTCGATGATGATTAATAAAATGATATGATGATAAATCATGTAATTATATAACGATCAGTCATAAATTGATATAATGATAAGTCATAGAATGACAAATGAATCGCCAAATATCAATGCTTGAACATGTAGTGGTGATCTTGATATTCAATGCAAGCTGTAAATAGCTAGACTTTTCAATGCGACTTATAAAGAACTCTAATTTGACGAATGTATTGAGAAGTAGATGTAATTAAATCTATAAAAGCTGATATGAATTTAAAGTCTACGACATGATATAATATGAGTCGCAAAGACATTTAATAAAAGGCATAATAACCTAAAAATGCAGCCCCGAGATAAACTCGAAGAGAACTTAATTTTTACTGATAAAAGTAAAAGGCTGCGAAAGTTGAGCATAATAGCAACTTATCTTATTTTTATTCTCGCGTCGTTGATGATGCAGTATAAGTCGCGAACAGCGATAAATGGCCATCGGCAAAGTCGCATGGATGAGGTCGTGAGTCGCCGTCTTCTCCAAAATTAGACCAGTTGCACGTGCGCGCTGATAATGATGACGGGTTAGCCGCTATGGAGAGGTGACATCAACAACAATTTAGCTGGTACTGCAAATTGGATGATGGCTATAAACATACGCAAATCAACTGATTTGTGAAGAAATAACAGCCACGAGATTAACTCAAAAGGTGCTGAATTTATTGTATTGATTGAACTAAAATATGAAGCGAAAGCGACTTAGCTTATTTTTATCTTCCCTTTACTGATGACGCGGTATGATCCGTAGACCATTGATAAAGTAGCTTGTCCAAGACGAAGTAGTCCGCGATGAGTTTGGTAATCAACCATAATGAGCCGGCAAAGTTGCAAGTGACCACGATGTTGGGGAGGCCAACGACGATAGGTGCCAGCTCACAATCACTTAAAGTCGCCCGAGGCTTTTAGAGCCGATGCGACTGTTGATCGCACTTATGCATGTGGTGGAGTCGGATGTACGTCTGTGCGTATCGAGGTCGCCGAAAAGTTGACTCGCCCTCTGCTGCTGCACGGCTCAAGTCGCAAGAGCTGACCATGATGATAATAATTGAGCCAATCGCTTCTTCTAGACTCCTTTTCTTACGTGAGCACTCGACGTAACGTACTAGCAGCTAGTAGCAGCTTCAGATCATTCTTTCCTTCCTGATTTATTTTTCCTTGATCCGCGCGCGAGACAAACTATAGTAGTGCTAGTTGCTCAAAATTTTGGCCTTCACGTAAAGGCTGGACATGCAACGTAATAGCAAACTGACACCCATCGGCAGATCGACTCCTTTTCCTCTTCTGCGTGCAGTATCCTCTTTTTTTTTAAGTTGCACATGCGATTCTATTTTTATGGTAACTCCTCAGATCTTTTCCTTTTTTTGTCGCTTTCCCTAATCCGGGTGTGAGTCCAACCAGGAATAGTTTGAGTAGTTTGCACGCAATTCCTTCTCTTTCCTTGTCTGGTTCTAGGCTTAGACTTGTGCTGTTCCGTAGAAAATTCTGCCTTTCTTGATTTCGCGAGTTTGCGTAAATACAAAACTTGCTGCAGTGCGCGAGCCATCGACGGAGATCTAACCATTGGAATTGTCTCAAATTTGTTGGAGGGCTTCAGGGTTGTATTCCGCAGGTCTCCACCAGAGGGATCTTCGAATTGATGTCCGAGTCGACCTCGATAATTATTTTCTAAAAGACGCGCGGAGTTCCGTCAGCTTTCGACAGGGCTTCAGTGTTTGAGTCGGCCACGGAGATCTAACCGTTGGAATCCGATGCCCTTTCGACAGCTGTTAGGAAACTCGATTGCGCATCTTTCCACCGAAGGGATCGTTGAGATGAGTTTCGAGCCGCCGCCGGTGATGTTCGCCATACGGGCATTGTTGCTGTCCTGTAACCCGCGCGTGGGGGGCGTTGTCGAAGTTGAGCCCCGAATCGCGCGGTCGAATTTCTCCATGCTTTCTACTCGAGCTTGAGGTAGATCTTGATGTAGATGTTGACATCGCCGAGCTTGAAACGGCACGGCAATGAAGTCGCCGAGCTTTAATCGACGACGAGATCCTCCGTCCCTGGCCCAGATCCAGCGCGGAACGTACCGCTCTTGACCGCAGGCCCCACGGTGGGCGCCAACTGTCGTGGGTTTGTCACGTCAGATGTCATGGATGACTTCGTAGGTGTCGGATTACGCGAGTGAAGCGTCTCCGAGCTAAAGATCGCAGGGCACGAGGAAGACAATGTTTTTTACCCAGGTTCGGCCCCTCAATGTGAGGTAAAGACCTACGTCCTGCCTATCCTAGATTGGTATTGATATGAATAAGATGTTACAAGGGGTTGGCGATCGATGTGTCGAGTCGCCTTGAGATCTAGGGTTTGAGAGCTTGTCTGTCTAGTCCAGCGAGTCCTCTTTATATATCCAGAGGTTCGCTGGGTTACAAAGGAATTACTTGGAGACTACTTTTCTTGCCTTCCAAGTTAAGCCATCTTGGATCTTCTGGATTCTTCTTACACCGTGCTGCGACTCTTCGTGCAAGCCCAACGGTGGAGCGGCCATAAAATTATTAAGCCGCATTACACTTGTGGGCTGATGGCTACGTGTTGGTGAACCCCAAGAGGAAGGTTATGATGTAGACAGCAGAAGTTTTCCCTTGAATAATCTACCCAAGGTTATCAATCCAGTAGGACTTGACGATCTATCGGAAGGTTGTTGATGTTGACTCCCCCTGGCGCTAGGGAGCTTGCACCAACGTGGAATCTGCACAGACACAAACCAGAACTTTGCCCAACACGAAACAGAGAGGTTGTCAATCTCTCCGGTCTTGCAGAAACAAAGAGTTAAACGTATGGTGTGGAAAACAGCAGGAAAAACAGCAAGTAACAGGAAACAGATGATTGCAGCAGGTTGTGTAAACAGTATGAGGAAATTGGACCAGGGTCCACAGTTCACTAGTGGTGTCTCTCTCAGAACAGATAACTAGCATGTTGGGTAAACAAATTACAGCTGGGCAATTGACAAATAGAGAGGGCATAACAATGCAATACATGCCAAGATGTCTACTATGAAATCTAGTTGGGCATTACAACAAAGTACATAGACCGTTATTCCAACCGCATCTATGCCTAAATAATCCACCTTCAAGGCAGCATCCGCATCCTATTCAGTATTAAGTTGCTAACAACAGATTATTGCATGAAGTAAAGTGTGTAATGTAATCAATACAAGTGCCCTTGGACACTGCACCAATGTTTTATCCCTAGTAGCAACACACATCTACCATCTTAGACCTTTCTGTCACTGATCCAGATATCTAGAGACTGAACCCACTATCGAGCATAAATACCCCCTCTTGGAGTCACAAGCATCTACTTGGCCAAAGCATCTACTAGCAACGGAGAGCATGCAAGATCAAGAGCACATAGATAAACAACTTGAATAAACATGGTATCAATATTCATCGGATCCCAGCAAACACAACATCTAGCATTACAATAAGATGATCTTGATCATGTTAGGCAGCTCACAAGATCTAAACATGGAGGCACAAGGTAGAGAGACAACCATCTAGCTACTGCTATGGACCCGTAGTCCAGGGGTGGACTACTCACGCATCACTCCGGAGGCAGGCATGGTGATGTAGAGCCCTCCGGTGATGATCTCCCCTCCGGCAGGGTGCCGGGAAGAGCTTCAGAACTCCTCCGATCTGAGATTGACGATGACGGCCGCGACGGAACTTTTCGTGGAATATGATCGACCGTAATAGGGTTTTCGCGTCGCGGAGAATATATAGGCGAAGAGGCGGCGTCGGTGGCCGAGGGGGGCCACCACGCCATAGGGGGCGCGGGCCCACCCTGGGCCGCGCCCTAGTGTGGCGTGGCCCCCTGGTGGGTCTGCTCCGACTCCCCTTTGGACTCCGTGATCTCCTCGTGATATTATTGACGATGTCTTTTGTTTCGTCCAATTCCGAGAATATTTCCTTAATAGATTTTCTGAAACCAAAAACAGCAGAAAACAGGGAACTGGCACTGTGGCATCTTGTTAATAGGTTAGTCCCAGAAAATGCATAAAAATGATATAAGTGTAACCAAAACATGTAGCAATTGATATAATAACAGCATGGAACATCAAAAATTATAGATACGTTTGAGACGTATCAAGCATCCCCAAGCTTAGTTCCTGCTCGTCCTCGAGTAGGTAAACGATAAAAACAGATAATTTTTGAAGTGACATGCTACCAACACAATCTTTGATCAAATAACAATGTAATGCACATGATCTGAATGAAGTGATCCAAGCCAATGGTCTATAGTTTGCAAGCAAGTAAATAAAGAGTAAACATAAGTGATCACACAAGTGCAAACTTTCATGAATAATACTATAAAACATTTAGAGATATAATAGTCTAACATAATAGTTAGTTCACAGCAGCAATAATTTCAACATGAAAGTGTTTGTATCAACACAAAGGAAGATAATAGCTTCAGCTTTTGCTTCAACTTTCAACATGTATATCATATAGATAATGTCAATGCAAAGAATATGATCAACCAAACACAAAGTTATGTAAAAACTGTTATACTGGAGTTGACAATGATGTTTGCTTAAGTAGACAGAAAGAAGTGGGAAAACTGACTCAACATAAAAGTAAAAGAATGGCCCTTCGCAGAGGGAAGCAGGGATTAACATCATGTGCTAGAGCTGTAGTTCCCGAAGGCATATAGAGAGCATAAAATATTGTTTTGTAAGGTAATGGTGTATACAGGTGTCAACAAATCAGCAAATAGGCAATACTCTACTTCACTAGTTGATCAAACTTTACAAGAGCGGCTCCCATGAAGGACGTTATTTCTACCAGCGGGCAGATCATCCCTCTTCTCTTTTGTTTACACACTTGTGAACATTGCTTGACTGACGAATCAGGGGCAAAAAGATGTGAAGAGAATTGTTTGGTTAAAGTTGTAATTAATTGGGACTGGGCACCCCGTTGCCAGCTCTTTTTGCAAAATTATTGGATAAGCGGATGTATATGCCACTAGTCCAGGTGTGTAAAATTTGATCAACCAGGAAATAAAGACCACCTATCTACGTCCTTATGAGCTTTTCAAGTAGTGACACAAAAAGGAAATTGTTTTGAGTAGTTAGTAGATAGCACATGAAGAAATTTACTTGGAATGGTGAAAACACCACATAATAGGTAGGTATGGTGGACACAGGTGGCATGGATTTGGCTCAAGGTTTTGGATGTACAAGAAGCATTCCCTCTTAGTACAGAGTTTAGGCTAGCAAGGTTATTATAAGCAAACATCATTATCAACTGGAATAGCAAGAGTGTACATAAAACACAAGGTTTGACGAACCATAGACTCCCACTGTCTTCCTTGTTAACACATAGCCTTCATCCAAAAATTATCTAGACTACTATGGACTTCCAATTATGCAACAGATTATTATAGCAGAAAATCCTTATAGTAGTTCTTCATTAATAGCCATTACTTACATGATGCACAAGCTTAAACATTAATTACTTGACAGCTCAAAACAATTGGCAAGCATCAAATTACTCAAGACAACGATCTAAAAAGATTCATGTAAGCATTTTATACCACTACCACATGCATAGCATTTTTCTGGTCCAACCAAACACCAATCAACTTATTTGACAACTCTCCAAACAGATATAAGTGAAGCAAGAGAGTACTTTCTTCAAAAGAAACTGAAAGCTCTAACAAGAGATACATGAAAAACTGAGAGCTAAAGCAATAACAGCTAGACAGGAATACTCAACAAGTATAAGTGAAGCACAAGAGTATTCTAATGAAAAAGTGGAGCGTGTCTCTCTCCCAAACATGAATGCTAGGATCCAACAAGTATAGCACAGCAAACAAAACAAAACAAACTGAAAACAAAAACACACTGACGCTCCAAGGAAGAGTACACTAGTATGAAGCAATAAAAATATAGCACCATTAGAGATGACCTGATAATTTGTAGATGAAGAAGGGGATGCCTTGGGCATCCCCAAGCTTAGATGCTTGAGTCTTCTTGAAATATGCTGGGGAGGTAAGCCTCCCCAAGCTTAAGCTCTTCACTCTTCTTGATCATGTAATATCATTCTCCTCTATCAACACTTGAAAACTTCCTTCACACCAAAACTTAACAGCTTTTCTCATTAGCAGGTTAGTGCACTAAAAGATAATACTTCAAAGTTCTAGCAAAGACAAAACTCACAAGCCAACTATTTTAAACATTAGCCACTGTTACTAGGCTCAAGTGGGCACTTTTACACGAAAAGAAACCACTTAAAAACTTGTAAAAGAGAGAATGCAAAATAAAAGACAGAATCTGTCAAACCAGAACAGTCTGTAATGACGAATTTTTTCGAGGCACTTACGATGCTCAGATAAAACTTTTGAAATAATGAAAGTTGCGTAACATCATCAGGAACATGCACAAAAAGTTTCAGCATTTTTCGATTTTTTCTGATTTTCTACTGAATTAAACGGTGACGAACAGCAATCTGTCCCAATGCAGTCCCGAAAATAAAAACCAACTTTGCATTAGTAACTCTCCTTGGCACAACAAAACAGCAAATAAAAGATACAAAGGAGTTGCTACAGAGGTAAACAAGCATCCTTGACTCAAGAAAACAAAAATAAAACAGCAAATAAAAACATGGGTTATCTCCCAGAAGTGCTTTTCTTTAATGCCTTTGAGCTAGGCATGAAGAGATGCATCAAGTATTGTCAAGACCAGAAAATCCAAAACCATAATTTGTCTTGACACTAGTATCATGTGAGTATTTCATCTTCTTCCTAGGGAAGTGTTCCATACCTTTCTTGAGTGGGAATTGAAATTTTATATTCCCCTCTCTCATATCAATAACAGCACCAACAGTTCTCAGAAAAGGTCTTCCCAAAACAATAGGACAAGAAGGATTGCATTCAATATCCAAAACCACAAAATCAACAGGGACAAGATTGTTATTAACCATTATCAAAACATCATCAACTTTTCCTAAAGGTTTCTTCATAGAAGAATCAGCAAAGTGAACATCCAAATGACATTTTTCCAAAGGTGCAAGCTTGAGAATATCATATAAATTTTTAGGCATAACCGAAATACAAGAACCAAGGTCACACAAAGCATTGCATTCAAACTCACTCAGTTTCATTTTAATAACAGGTTCCCAATTATCATCTAACTTCCTAGGGATAGAAGCTTCAAGTTTTAATTTTTCTTCCCTAGCATGCATGAGAGCTTTGATAATATGTTCAGTAAAAGCCATATTTATTTTACTAGCATTAGGACTCTTAGCTAGCTTTTGCAAGAACATGATGACTTCAGTTATGTTACAATTTTCGAAATTGAAGTTGTTGTCATCAAAAACAATGGAGCAATTATCACCAACACCTCTAAAAATTTCAGCACTTTTACTAGGAACAAAAGTAGTGCTATCAGGCAATTTAAACTTTTTTGTAGAGGTAGTAGAGACATTTCCAACACTTATTATCTTTTCACTAACAGTAGGGGGCGCATTAGCATGTGAGGCATCATTTGTTTCATTAGTAAAAATAGTGCAAACTCTAACAACACTATTTTGTTCAGCAATTTCAGCTTCTCTTTCTTCTCTCTCCCATCTTTCATGAAGTTCAGCAAGCATCCTAATGTTATTATCAATTTTAATTTGGATAGCATTGAGTGTTTTACTCTCTCTAATATCACTAGGAATAGCTTTTATTTTCAGCATTTCAACATCATGAGCAAGACTATCAACTTTAGCAGCAAGAGTATCAATTTTTCCTAGCTTTTCCTCAACAGTTTTATTAAAAGTAGTTTGTGTGCTAATAAAATCCTTAAGCATGACTTCAAGATCAGAGGGCACACTTCTATTGTTACTGTAGGAATTGCCATAAGAATTACCATAAGAGTTGCTACCATTAGCAGGATATGGCCTATAATTGTTGCTACCAAAATTATTCCTATAGCATTGTTGTTGAAGTTGTTATTTTTAATGAAGTTTACATCAACATTTTTCTCATCATGAGCAACCAAAGAAGCAAGAGGAATATTATTTGGATCCACAACACCATGTCCATTCGAAAGCATAGTCATAATAGCATCAACTTTATCACTCAAGGAGGAAATTTCCTCAACAGAATTTACCTTCTTACCAGTTGGAGCCCTTTCAGTGTGCCATTCAGAATAATTTACCATCATATCATCAAGAAGCTTTGTAGCAGCACCCAAGTGATGGACATAAAGGTCCCTCCAGCAGCCGAGTCCAATAAATTCCTTGAAGAAAAATTTAGTCCTGCATAAAAGGTTTGGATGATCATCCAAGTAGTCAGTCCATGAGTGGGCATTTTTAACCAAAGACTTCATTCTTTCCCAAGCTTGGGCAACATGCTCATTATCAAGTTGCCTAAAGTTCATAATACCACTTCTCAAGGAGATAATTTTAGCAGGAGGATAATATTTTCCAATGAAAGCATCTTTGCATTTAGTCCAGGAATCAATACTATTTCTAGGCAAAGATAGCAACCAATCTTTAGCTCTTCCTCTTAAAGAGAAAGGAAACAATTTCAGCTTAATAATATCACTCTCTACCTCCTTATACTTTTGCATATCACAAAGTTCAACAAAGTTGTTTAAGTGGGCAGCAGCATCATCAGTACTAACACCAGAAAATTGCTCTTTCATAACCAGATTTAACAGTGCAGGCTTAATCTCATAAAATTCTGCTTTAGAAGCAGGTGGAGCAATGGGTGTACAGATAAAATCATTGTTGTTTGTGCTAGTAAAGTCACACAACTTAGTATTTTCAGGATTACTCATTTTAGCAAGACTAAAACAAGCAACAGGGCAACTCGAAATTAAAAACTAGATGCAGGAATTTAATTTTTTTGGGTTTTTGATTTTTAACAGCAAGCAAAACAAAATAAAACAAGACAAAAACAAAGTAAAGAGATTGGAACTGAGAGACTCCCCTTTCCAATAGCCTCCAAGTCCCCGGCAACGGCGCCAGAAAACAGCTTGATGGCTACGTGTTGGTGAACCCCAAGAGGAAGGTTATGATGTAGACAGCAGAAGTTTTCCCTTGAATAATCTACCCAAGGTTATCAATCCAGTAGGACTTGACGATCTATCGGAAGGTTGTTGATGTTGACTCCCCCTGGCGCTAGGGAGCTTGCACCAACGTGGAATCTGCACAGACACAAACCAGAACTTTGCCCAACACGAAACAGAGAGGTTGTCAATCTCTCCGGTCTTGCAGAAACAAAGAGTTAAACGTATGGTGTGGAAAACAGCAGGAAAAACAGCAAGTAACAGGAAACAGATGATTGCAGCAGGTTGTGTAAACAGTATGAGGAAATTGGACCAGGGTCCACAGTTCACTAGTGGTGTCTCTCTCAGAACAGATAACTAGCATGTTGGGTAAACAAATTACAGCTGGGCAATTGACAAATAGAGAGGGCATAACAATGCAATACATGCCAAGATGTCTACTATGAAATCTAGTTGGGCATTACAACAAAGTACATAGACCGTTATTCCAACCACATCTATGCCTAAGTTGCAAGGACACGTGTCACCTTTAGAATTGCAAGGACACGTGTCACCTTTAGAATGACTGTGGACCTATTTGCTCCCTCGGGACAAGTTTAGGTACCACGGATTCACACCTTGCAAGTTGTGGGACTAATTTGCACCTACCGAGCAAGTTGTGGGACTTTTAATGTATATACCTTGAACAAGGGTGATGATAGCGTAGCAAGGGAAGTGTGACAATGCTAGCACTAAGTACCTGCAACGGCACAGTTTATCAAGATCACAATGTTTGCCAGAAAGGCTTCCGAGGTGAAAAAGAATACTTATTCAATAAATTACAGAGCACTCTAGCCAAATATATCTCGATTAGATTCTGGACCAGTTTAAGCGCAACATCTCACCACTATAATGGGAGGACAAATTCTCGGCCTGACAGACGCCCACGCTACTGTACCTAGCTACAGTTCTTACTGTAGATTTCTACAGTACTACAGTAGCGTGTGGGTCCCGTGCATCAGCCTCACAGCGGGCCGCGGATTTTTGCGGGGAAGCACGCGGGGGGGGGGGGGGCGGAAAATTAGATGTTCTTCTCAGAAAATTCCGCTCCAGGGACCTGTTTGCAAATTCGCTAAACGCCGAGTTCTTTTCTGTAAAAAGACCACATCCCCGCAAAATCCTCCTCCTCTCTCGCGACCGGCGCTGAGCTCGCCGCGGACGCCGACGCCTGGCGCCGCCGCGACACGTCCCCGCGCTCCAATCGAAGGCCACGACGCGGTCCGCCGTCCCCACCGCTCCGTCCTGGCCAAGCGCTGCTTCTCGGGACGCCTCAGCGGCGGCGGAATCGCCGGTGCCGTCCCGAAGTTCCTCCGCCGCTTCCGCCGCGGTTCCACGCCGCGGTTCCACGCCGCCGTGGCCGCCCCGGCGACCAAAACGGGGCAGCGCCGCCACCTCCAGCTTGCCGCATCCGCGCGACTCGAACGCGCTCAGCCGCGCGGCCCAGGACGCGCCGTTGCGCCGCCGGCGACCTCACTGCCGCCGCGGCAGCTTCAGCCGCCGTGCACGTCACCGTGACGTGTCGGCATTGCTGGGCTAGCCGGACGGGCCGCTTCGTGGGCCGTTCCTGGGCTGCGTCGGCCCTTTTTTTTTTACAATTTCCTTTTCTGTTTTACCTTTCTGTTTTCTATTTTTTTTCTAGCTTTACAAATACATCGAGTATATAAAAATGTGACAAACGTGTCGGCACTAACATGAACAGAAAACAACGGCTAAGTTCACATTTAGAAATAATGTAACATTTAAAAAAATCGACTAGATGAATATTCTGAGAAAGTGCAAATTTATTTCCTTTTACTATGTCTTAATTTTAAAGTATAATGGGAGGACAAATTCTCGGCCTGACAGACGCCCACGCTACTGTACCTAGCTACAGTTCTTACTGTAGATTTCTACAGTACTACAGTAGCGTGTGGGTCCCGCGCATCAGCCTCACAGCGGGCCACGGATTTTTGCGGGGAAGCACGCGGGGGGGGGGGGGATTAGATGTTCTTCTCAGAAAATTCCGCTCCAGGGACCTGTTTGCAAATTCGCTAAACGCCGGGTTCTTTTCTGTAAAAAGAACACATCCCCGCAAAATCCTCCTCCTCTCTCGCGACCGGCGCCGAGCTCGCCGCGGACGCCGACGCCTGGCGCCGCCGCGACACGTCCCCGCGCTCCAATCGAAGGCCACGGCGCGGTCCGCCGTCCCCGCCGCTCCGTCCTGGCCAAGCGCTGCTTCTCGGGACGCCTCAGCGGCGGCGGAATCGCCGGTGCCGTCCGAAGTTCCTCCGCCGCTTCCGCCGCAGTTCCACGCCGCCGTGGCCGCCCCGGCGACCAAAACAGGGCGGCGCCGCCACCTCCAGCTTGCCCGCATCCGCGCGACTCGAACGCGCTCAGCCGCGCGGCCCAGGACGCGCCGTAGCGCCGCCGGCGACCTCACTGCCGCCGCGGCAGCTTCAGCCGCCGTGCACGTCACCGTGACGTGTCGGCATTGCTGGGCTAGCCGGACGGGCCGCTTCGTGGGCCGTTCCTGGGCTACGTCGGCCCTTTTTTTTTACAATTTCCTTTTCTGTTTTACCTTTCTGTTTTCTATTTTTTTTCTAGCTTTACAAATACATCGAGTATATAAAAATGTGACAAACGTGTCGGCACTAACATGAACCGAAAACAACGGCTAAGTTCACATTCTGAGAAAGTGCAAATTTATTTCCTTTTACTACGTCTTAATTTTAAAGTGAATTTAATAAATTATCATACAACGTATTTCTTTCGATTATTAAGTTAGATTAAATATTTAACACAAAACACAAACATATCATAGCAATTCGAATTACAGTTGATATTCACAAATAATATCACTACATTCCCTCTAATTATGCAGAAATATTTGAAAGTAATATGCACTCCCTCTAATTATATGAAATTCAATTGAATAAGTGTGCATTACCCACATATGGACTTCAACTAACTGCTGACATAAATATTTAACACAAAACACAAACATATCATAGCGATTCGAATTACAGTTGATATTGACAAATAATATCACTAAATTCCCTCTAATTATGCAGAAATATTTGAAAGTAATATGCACTCCCTCTAATTATATGAAATTCAATTGAATAAGTGTGCATTACCCACGTATGGACT
Source organism: Poa pratensis (assembly GCA_947311845.1). Lineage (NCBI taxonomy): Eukaryota > Viridiplantae > Streptophyta > Magnoliopsida > Poales > Poaceae > Poa > Poa pratensis. The sequence continues at coordinate 21,168,793 of CAMZMU010000110.1, forward strand.
TCAACTAACTGCTGATAAAAAAAATAGAAACATTTTCCAACTATTTCGATTTTAGGTACTTCAACTAACTACTGACCAAATGAAATTCTTCGAACTTTTAACAAGTTATAATCAACATTTCAGAAACTTTGGTAAAAAAAAACTTCAACATTCAATTTAACAACCTAAAATCACCATATTTATACAACTTACATAAATAAAATCTTCAATATTCCTTTTCCAAAAAACTTTTTTTTATTATTCCCAAGAACATCTGCAATTTCAAGACACGAATTTAAATCAGACCAAATGAAATTCTTCGAACTTTTAGCAAGTTAAAATCAACAATTCAGAAACTTTGGTACAAAAAAAAATTCAATGTTCAACTTTAGCAAGCTAAATCAACATATTTATACAACTTACATAAATAAAATCTTCAATATTGAATTTTCAAAAAATCCGAGCAATTTCTAAGCACAGATTATCTTTGCATTTAAAAACTTTCATGTCTCTGCAATTTTTAAATACCACTATTTCAAAATTTTATTTTGATACCAAGGTTAAAATTAACATTTCAGAAACTTTGATACCAAAAAAAAAACTTCAATATTCAACTTTAGCAACCTAAAAATCAGCTTATTTATACAACTTACATAAATAAAATCTATGGCAATCATATTTCACCATTCCAACTCAAATTACAAATATAAATATTTTCATAGTGTCATATGACTTCCAAGTCTCCTGATTCCGCAACCACTACAACTTGAAAATATGGACATTTCCAAAAATTGAAATTCACCACATTTCCCCTGATTTTTTTTTCACTCGAAAAACTTTCGTACCTTCCGAAATACAGCTTCAACAGTTTTCAGATCCGCACAACTTCAAAATGTAGATATTTTCAACATTCAATTCCACCACATAACCACAACATACAAATTTGAAAATTCCAAAAAATTTGAATCCTTCCAAACACATAATGCATTTCCTCTAATTATGTAACTACATTAGATATCTATGGCAAAATACAGCCGCATTTAAACATTCGAATTTGGAAAATATTCCAAGATAATTCGAATGCATTTTCTCTAATTACATTTAAGCATTCATAACGCAATACAAATATGTTTAAACATTCCAACTTGCTAAATATTTTTATATTTTTTAAAAAATTATTAAAAAAACAAAAATACTAACTACTTATGGTAAAATACAAACATATTTGAACATTCCAATTTTGGTTAATATTTGGATGCAATATAGATAGATTTTCCCTAATTGTAGAATCAAATCCAAAAAATGTGCATTCCCACTAATTACATACTTACGGGGAAAAAACCATAGTTAGCCATTTCCTCTAATTATGTCTTGATTTAAAATTGAAAATAATAAGCGCTCAAACAATTTATTCCCTCCAATTATTGAGTTCAATTTAATATTTAACACATAACACAGCCATATCATACCAACTCAACTAAATTAATATTTACAACTAATATTACTGAACTTCCTTCAATTATACAGTTCGATTTAATAAATGTTAAACTTGAACTTAACTCTCTCTAATTATGTGGTCAAATTTAATAATGTTCATTCCATTCACATTTAAAGAAATCAAAAATTTGTTTCCTCTAAAGATTGATTCAATTTAATAGATGTTAACACAACATATTTCCTCTAACCAACAAGCTAAATCACATATTTACGGCGAAATAGACACATAATATTTAAACATAACCAGAATATATTATCTCTAATTATGCTGGTTCGTATGAAAATAATGGCAAAATAAAACCATATTGAACCATTCAAATTTACTTAACATATTTGCAAGTAATACAACTTAAATCTCTCTAATTATGTAGTTACATTTAAAAAAATTGTTTACATGAATATTTTCAGAAAATACAAACACGTCTACTCTAATTATGGATTGCTTCCAAATTGAATTCCACCTAACTACATTATACAAATTAAAACAACCACATTCCCTTACAATATATATACCGCAAATAGAAAAACAAACAAATTATTACAGCATATCCTCAGCAAAGGCGCGTCGTGTCACCACGCTAAATTCAACTATCCAAATATTTGAATATTCTACAAAATATATAAAAAATGTTCGAACTAATTACTATCTATTCATAACAAAATAAAAAAACATGTTTGCAAATCGTAATTTTGCCAGCATTTTAGCGACTTTTCCTGATATTCCACAAAATATGACAAGAATGCTCCCAAAAAATAACCGCAACATACTTATAGCGAATTACAAATATATTTCAACATTTCAATTTCGCCAACATTTCTGACATCATTCAAACAAAATCACAAAAAACTCACAAAATATGACAAGAATACTCATAAAAAATGCTACCTATTCATGAAAAAATAAAAAAATGTTCCAACATACCAAATTAGCTAACATTTTGGTTACATAAATATATATATACTGCAAAAAAAGAAACATCAAGGGCGTGCCGTGACGGCACGCCAAATTCCACTAGTATGACACAATATGCATGCACATGAGATATTCATTAGAATGTCGAAAGGTTCATATCTCTGTTGATTCTTCTCATCCTTTCACTAATCCGTATACCCTGGAAAGTATGCCCGACAAACAAGTATAGTCTGGAATCTGGATAAATGTCTAAGGCACAGGTCGATCTATTTTTTATGTAGAGTGCATTAAGGCCAAGATACAAAGGCACATGCAGCACACAATCTGATAATTCGTTTTTTTTCCTTTCAAAGACCCGTAGAAGATAAAAACTAACAAAGAGGAGTTTCAATACCTTCAGCATGGGTTTCACTATAATCACCCAGTGGCAATACTATCGATGGAGAAGGTGGGTTGCTCATCTTTCCTGCATCGAACATTTTTGTTTTTGAGGGGTATAGAACATAATTTCAGCCGATGTGTACATGCATTCGCACAGAACCGGCCCGTCTAACACGAAACATGGCCCGACTACTAAGGGCATGTTTGGAACACAGGATAGGAAAATCACAGGAATAGGAAAAACACAGAAATAGGAAAGGAATGCAAGCGCAAAACATAAGAATGCAAAACGCAGGAAAGATCACACAAAACTTGTTTGGAACGCAGGAAAAGAAACCACAGGAAAAGATCACACAAACCTTTGATTTTGCCTCGTTCCTTCTCACAGGAATGAAAAAAAGAGGTCGGAGTCAATGTTTCATTTCCTGTGATTTTCCCGTGAAAGCTACATTGAAGGAAATCTATACCTATATCAAAGCCTACCCTTTAAGCCCTCCGCTCATGGTGTCCACGGCGTCGTGCACTGTAGCTGCTACAATTCCACTTCTACAGTGCGCCACGTACTGTAGCAGCTACAGAACACACACTACAATTATTATTATTTTTGCCCTTTTCGCGATAATATGTACACGAAATATATGCGCGCCGACGAGTAGATTTCATTCCCGTCATCAGTTTCGAGTTTGGTCGATTCTAACTCCTTAATTTTGGATCCAAACTCGCAAAAACATTTGACGAAATTTGTCAAATTCGCCGCACTCAGCTATCCGTTCAAATTTTCCTTGCACGAGTAGATGAATATCATCCTTCCGAACGACTTTCATGTTTTAACCTTTTTATTTTCACGGACATAAACATAATTCTCTCCAATCTTCAAATTTGCTATAATTTAGGCTGTGAAAAAAAAACAAAGCGCTCTGCTCGCCGTGGCCGCCATAGCCACCGTAGACGTCAGCCTGACGTCACGGTGGACCCCACCTGACAATTGTTTTTTTTAAACCACAAATAACCACGGGAAAAATATAAAAAATATATCAAAATGCTAAAAAAATGGCCAAATACAATCATGTATGAATGATTCAAATTCAAATTGGCCAACATTTGTATAATTTTATGTAAAAATACAACCATATACTTCAGCATTCCAACTCAAAATTCAAATTTGCATATTCCAAAAAAAAAATGACTTTCAAACCTGCAGGTTTCCCCCAAGAAAAAATAAAAAGAGAATGGAAAAAATTCCATAAATTTCCATACATAACCACCGAAAAAATATAAAAATATATCAGACTTAATTAAACAAATTCGGAAAACTATTAAATGCTACAAAATCAATAAATTTAAATATATCCAACTGCAAAATATAAAAAAAAATCAAAATTACCACAAAAATAAATGCTGACTGCCTATAACATATGATCAATTTTTTTTTGAAAATTTTGAAAATTTAAATGTCTTTCAAATCTGAATATTTCAAAATTTTAAATGCCTTTCAAGTCTGATCATTTTACAAACGTAAAAAGAAATCAAATCTGAAAAACTTCCCAATTTGAAAATTTTCCGAAATCTGAACAATTTTTGAACTCTTTGCATTTCAATAATTTCAATTTTCCCTTGCGAAATTTTCCTAGTATTCCTTCACTTTTCCCACGCCTCAATCCTCCATTCCAAACGACGCTACAGTGCCAGTTTCTACAGGAAGAGGAATCCTGTACTTTTCCTACAAAAATCCTTCAAACCAAATGGGGCCTAAGTCCATGGGCCGCAACGAAGCCGCTCCCAGCATACAAGCCCAATACAAGGTCACGTAACAATTCTACCAACCAGCGACTTGCTCACCGGCCGGCCAACATCCACTCGCCGCCTCCTGGATCTGCCGCCGCGCGGTGCTGCCTGGACCGACGCCGGCAATCATGGCGCGGACCGGGTGATGAAGGAGAGCTCCGCGAGCACACCGGGGCAGCCGGCAGACCGGAGGAGGCCGCTCCACTTCGCGGCCTTCCTGCTGCTCGCCGACGCCGCGCTCGTCGCGCTCATCATCGCCTTCGTCCCATGTTCGCACCTCCCCTTCTCCCTCGGCAGCCATCTCTTGCTCCCAGCTCACCTCCGTCCCGTTGCTTCCGTGTGCAGATACCAAGATCGACTGGGACGCCTACATGTCTCAGGTACCTGCTGCAGTCGAATGGCACAAGCTCGATTTTCTCCTCTTTTGGACGGAGAATTTCGAGAATTCGGGTTGAATGTGTGAGGTTCTGAGTGTTGGTTTTGGTGTGGAAGGTGGATGCGTTTCGGGAGGGGGAGAGGGACTACACCAAGATCGAGGGCGACACGGGGCCGCTGGTCTACCCGGCCGGCTTCCTCTACGTCTACTCTGCAATCAAGTTCCTCACAGCCGGTCAAGTGTTCCCTGCTCAGGTCACCCCCTCGGTGCTAAATTCATCTTGGTTCTTCCGCTGTCGCATGGGTCATTGGTTACATGTGCTAACAACGAGCTTTGTTGGCGTGTGCAGATTCTCTTCGGTGTCCTGTACATTGTCAATCTGGGACTTGTTATGCTGCTTTACGTCAAGAGTGAAGTGGTATGAATGTGAAATAGATGTCATGTTACTCATTTCCTTGCTCTAGTTTCATAATTCCAACACCCAGTACAATCTTATGTTAAGTTCAACGAGGGTAACTTCTGATCCCTCCTGTTTCTTGATCTTGACAACAGCTTCCTTGGTGGGCTTTAGGTTTGCTTTGCTTATCAAAGAGAGTTCACTCCATCTTTGTGCTCCGTCTTTTCAACGATTGTGTTGCTATGACGTTGCTCCATGCTGCTATGGTTTTGATTGTGTATCACAAGTGGTACCTCGGTCTAATTATTTTCAGGTAATTATGAAATGTATGTATGAGTATGACATTGGTCATCAATGCATCAATGCGTGTCCTTGCACAGTACCAAGATAACATATGGCTGCCCACTTGTACGTGCTTGTTGCTCACGTTTAGTTGCAACACTCTTGCTGCAGTGGAGCTGTCTCAGTTAAGATGAACGTGCTCCTTTTTGCTCCATCTTTGTTTCTACTAATGCTGAAGGTATAGTATTACCCCACCGTAATTTTTCCTTACATCTTCTTGTGCTACAAACTGTTAACTTCCTATGTTTTCGGTACAGGCTATGAGTATCAAAGGAGTCTTTGTTGCCTTGTTGGGAGCTGCAGGAGTTCAGGTGTGTTGTGCTTTACTTAATTCATATCATTTTAATTTCATTGGTACCAAGGATTACGAGTCGACCTGTCGCAACTTGTCGCTAGGGTACTGACAAGTAGAGAAGTCGTGACTAGTCGCGACAAGTCATAGACTTGTCGATATGTAGTCTAGCTGTAAATACTGAAAATGTGATGCCAGGGAACCAGAGACTGTGGCATTTGCATCCAGTGGGCAGGGCCTCCACTTCTGGGTATGGATTGGTCTTGGAGTTGGTGCAGCTGGAGCCGCCGGTGGAGCAAAGACCCAGGCAAAGGAGCAAAGACCCAGGGAGAGGCGCCCCCCCGCGCTCGATCTGTAGTTAGGTTTCACGGGATGGGCCTTTTTTCTTGTCGCTCGACTCACCTACATGGGCTTGTCACGATTAGTCGTAGACAAGTTAAGTTGTCGATCGATAACTTGAACTTATCGAGTCGTTCTTTGTTGTCGACATCCAGGTTGCGACAGGTAGACAAGCCGCTAGACTTATCGACTTGTCGAGCGACTCATAATCCTTGATTGGTTCAAGTTGTTGAATGGTTTTCTCAGCGCCGCTACGGTATATTGATAGTTCCTTGTAGCCTGCCAATATGAGTTGTTCAGACATGACAAATGCTAAATGTTACTATGCTAGATCTTACTTCAAGTTATAGTCACATCTTCCAGTCGTGCATCATAAGGGATTGAATTCACGTCCTTTGGACAGTTTGATTATTATAATTTCCTGCTGAATGCAAATTTCTTATGCAGCAGTTTTAGCATATGTGATTTTATGTTTTACGTGGAATTTATTGGTATAATAATTTGGCCCGAGAAAAACATGAACTCTGTTCCTAGGGTAGTGCTTAGATTGTTAGATGGATATGAAGTGGTATCTCCTTTTGTCTCTACTTTCTAATGCTTTGCATTTCCCTTCTCTAGGTTTTGTTGGGTATACCATTCTTGTTGTCACATCCAGTTGAGTACATTTCAAGAGCTTTCGATCTTGGGCGTGTCTTCATCCATTTCTGGTGCTTATGCAACACTTCTTGAGCTTTGAACAATTTCAGCGCTATCATTATACCCTGTATATCATGCTCATAGGTTTATGGTTTACTGCATACATACAACTGTGATACCTCTTACCTGTTTATGTTTTTCAGGTCTGTCAATTTTAAGTTTGTCCCTGAGAAGTTCTTTGTGTCAAAAGAACTAGCTGTTACACTATTGATTTTTCACCTCACTGCTCTTATGGTGTTTGCACACTACAAGTGGTTCAAGTGAGTATTCATATTGGGTATCGTCAGTTGTTAGGCTTGTGGGAAAGATATACACGTGATAAATTCTCATGTTAACTGTCTGTTGATATTAGTACATTTGACCAATACTGACATCTATGGTTGCTCTCTGCATTATATGGTTCTGCCGGTGCTTACAATTCTTGCATTTGTTGGCAGGCATGAAGGTGGCTTGTTGCGTTTTGTGCATTCCAGATTTAAAGATCCTACATCAATTCAACAACTTATTTCCTGCAAGCCTTACTGTCAAATCTCAGTAAAGAGCGTATGTTAACTGTAAAACTTGATTTTGTATTCACGACATTTGGAATTGTTTCTTACCGGACTAACGAGATATTAACTGCTTCAATCCAGATATTTTGACTGTCATGTTTGTTGGTAACTTCATTGGCATTGTGTTTGCGCGATCATTGCATTACCAATTTTATTCTTGGTAAGTGTCCCACCGCCACCACTGCGCACACAAGCAGTTCTTCGTAAGTGTAGCCTGTTACTTCCGATTGCTGGAAATTAAGTTCATTCATTTAATGTTTACAGGTACTTCTATTCATTGCCTTTTCTGCTGTGGAGAACACAATTTCCAACAGTAGTAAGGTAAGGCACCAGACCTCGTCTACATCATCTTTTCACCTCAAATTATAGTATGCTCGTAACTGTTTGAACAAACCACCATTTGGTCATGTTGATAGGAATGCTTCTGTTCTCTGAGCCACCATACCTCATATGCACCTTTTACATATTGTTTGCACCTTAATTTGATCATGCATGGTATCTGTTTGAATAAACTACTTGTAGTGATGTTAAAAACTTTACTGGCATAATGATGTTAATTTTTTAGTAGAAGTTGTTATGTTCGCTGTTGTCAAAGATTATGTGTCTTTCAGTGGTGCTTCCTTTTGTAGTGTTCATCCATGGTTTCTTCTCTCGTGTCACATCCTTCATTTTCGCAGGATCATTTTATTTGTTGGCGTCGAGCTCTGCTGGAATGTTTACCCTTCTACTGCCTATTCATCACTGCTTCTGTTGTTCTTGCACATCTTCATCTTGTTTGGCCTATGGAGTTCACCTGCCGAGTACCCCTATGTCGATAAAAAGGGCAAGGCAAACAGTAACAAAGTGGGCAAGGCAATGTGAGGCTTCCCGGCAAGTTGCTTTTATCTTTTGATGTAGCAGTAGTAAAGAAAAACAGATACAAACAGCATAAAGGTCTTTGATCTGAAAAGATGTACTTTGACAGTTTGACACACTGTAATTCTAGTCTTTTAGCATGGCTACATTGTTGTGAGCCTAAGTTCTTTAGAGGAACATCTAGTCATACAAAAGACAGCAGCATGTGTAACCTGTCAGCATAGATGAAAACATTACCAATTATGGTGTTGTATCATCTTCCTTGTGCCTAGCCACCGTGTATTATTAACTAGAAAGTTCTTCTGAAAGTTTATACCAGTTTTTTTTATCTTGTTGAGGAAAATTACTGAACAAGAAACTGAATTGAAATAAAAAAAATACACATGAAAGAGGAAGAGGCTAAAAACAGAGATTGTGTCAATGCAACATCTTGATAATTTAGAATTAATACATAAAGCTGCCATGGCAGCAAAAATGATCGAATCTGAAATTTTGACTCAATATCTGAATTCTTGAGCAATTTATTTTGTCCCCCTAATTTGATGTTGGGCATCAACTCCCACAGATCAATTAATTTCAAGGATTGCATTGCGTCTTTGAGCAACCTTGGGTCGCTACAGGCAAATACTCCTGCCTCTGCATCTTCATAGATCAATTGTCTAGGGTTTAGGCCATCATAGCCAAGTCCCAGTATGAGCTCCGATGCAAGTTTTTTTTTGTGAAATTAAATGCGTTTTATTGATTAAATGACGTCAATACAGAGAGTTCCTCGGATGCAATCCGGAACAGAATGAAAAACAGAACTAGATGTTACACCCTCACACGACTTTGCTAAGATATGCGCCGCCCCATTTAGAACACGCTCCACATGTCGGAAAGAAACTTCAGTGAAGTCCTCACCATATGTTTGATGCCAGAAACCACTAAACCCACAGATGATCTGTCCTCGCTCGACGAATTAAGGCGTTGAACCAGCGAAAGACAATCTGAGGCGAAGATCGCCTTATCCATTCCTTCATCCCGAGCTAGCTCCACCGCGCGACGAACAGCCAAAGCTTCAGCGTGCTCCGGTGGTAGTAGCCCCCTAAAGTATTGTCGACAGGCAACTAGGCAAGCGCCACGGTGATCTCTGATGATCACACCTGCACTCACACAACCAGCAGCCTCAAAGATAGCAGCATCAGAATTCACAAGAACTGTGCCCGGCGGCGGTGTCCATGTTGTTGCTGACGGAGTGGACACACACCTTTGCTGAGGGCTAACCTTAAACAAGTGTTGCTTGATCAGATCGACATATGCTATGATCCTCCCTCCTGTATGTAAGGATTGGGTTTTACCTCAGAATTCCTCGCCTCATTACGTGCATCCCAAATATGCCAGAATGTCACAGCAAGAGCCGTACATTGAAGATCAGTAGATCGGCCAAGGAAGTCAAAAAGCAATCTCTTATTGGTAGAAAAACCTTTCCGATTTAAGTGTAAGGGGATGTGTTGTTTGACCTCACGCCATACCACCCGAGCAAACTGACAAAACAACATTGCATGTTCGATGTCTTCAGTCCGCCCACAGAAAATACAAGTGTCATCCGACGGTATCTGACGCCTACGGAGCTGCACACCACTAGGAAGACAGTCATGGACAAAACGCCACAGGTGAATATTCATTTTACCGGGCGCCTTGATCTTCCAAATTGCCTTCCATTCGTTTTCATCAACTTGCAAGTTCGAATGAATGCCCCTGCCATTCTTGCTTTGAGCTTGCACAAACTTGCTTGATCGAGCCGGATTATATGCCGACCGAACAGTAAACATACCGTGCCTCGTATGTGGCCAACAAACAAAGTCCACTCCTGCATGCCGCAAGATGGGTACTTGCAAAATTTGGATCGCCACTGTAGGTGAGAAAAAGCATGGACAGATTCCTCTATCCAAGAACCAGTCACATCATCGATCAGGCAGTGAACTGTCGCTGTATCCGGTATTGGAGAGGTGGACTGAAGGGTATGTGGTGGAAAGTGAGGGATCCAATTATCTTTCATGATTTTAACCGTACGGCCATCACCAATGCCCCAACGCATACCTTGGATAAGCAGATCCCTTCCGTGAAGAATACTCCGCCAAGTGTATGACGAAGATCTAGGCTTTACTGCATTCCAAAAATCTGAATCCGGGAAGTACCTTCCCTTCAGAACACGCGCACAGAGAGAGTCAGGATCCGTGAGTAGCCTCCATCCTTGCTTCGCTAGCATCGACTGATTGAAGAGAGCTAGGTCACGAAAACCCATGCCCCCTAAAGCCTTTGGAGTCGAAAGCCACTCCCAAGATCTCCAGTGCATTTTCCTTTTTCCGTCTTCCACACCCCACCATCTATTTGCTATGACCGCTCTCATCTTATCACAAGTGGTCAATGGGAGCTGAAAACAACTCATCACAAATGCCGGGATGGCCTGGATCACTGATTTGAGCATAGCCTCATTGCCTGCTCTTGACATAGGTCTATCTGTCCATCCATTGATGCATTTCCAGATTCTATCATAAAGGAAATTGAAAGTAGCAGTTGGTGATTGACTCACAGATGTAGGCATACCAAGGTACAGATCATTAAGCGCTTCACTGTGAACCCCCAACCGATTCTTCACCTTCAACCTTGTTTGATCGGTACAATTTTTACCAAAAAAGACCGATGATTTATCAAGGTTAATTTTTGTCCAGAACCTTCAGAATAAATCCTGAGCGTATCCATTAGAGCCACCACACTCTTATCATCACTTCTAGCAAAGAAGATGCTATCATCTGCAAACAAAAGATGGGATATAGGAGGACCAAGTCGACCATTGCGAATACCATAGAGCTCACCCTGGTCCTCTCGTTGTCGCAGCATGCTAGACAAACCTTCCATACATAAAAGAAATAAATAAGGGCTGGTCGGATCTCCTTGTCGAATCCCCCTGGATGGTATTACCGGTTCTGTGAGTTCGCCATTGACACGAACAGCATATCGCACACATGTAACACACCTCATCACCGATTGGATCCATACAGGGTCAAAACCAAGCTTGCAAAGACAGCCATACAGATAATTCTACTCCACTCTGTCATACGCCTTCATCATATCAATTTTGAGGGCAAAGAAAGGCTTCTTGGACTTCTGTTTGCGGATGGTATGCAAGCACTCAAAAGCTATTAAGGCATTATCGGTGATCAACCTCCCTGGCACAAAGGCACTTTGATGTTCTGAAATAATTGTTGGTAAGATCACTTTCAGCCTATTAGCTAAAACTTTGGAGGCAATTTTGTAGAGGACGTTGCACAAACTAATTGGACGGAAGTTTTTAAGCTGTTTCGGCTTGGGAACTTTCGGTATTAAGACAATAACCGAATCACATAAACCCTCCGGAATATCACCTCCACATAGGAAACTCCTCACTGCACAACATATTTCCTCCTTGAAAAATTACAAGTGAGTTTGATAGAAAAGCGCCGGGAAACCATCCGGGCCGGGCGCCTTAGTAGGTCCCATTTGGAACAATGCCGCCTCAATCTCCTCATCTGTATATGGCTTACACAAATCCGTATTCATATCGGATGTCACTTTAGTAGGAATTAAGTCCAGGACTGCATCCACAGAATCACATGGTTCAGAAGAAAAAAGATTTTCATAAAACTCATGCACTAAACCTTTGATCCCGGCTTGTGATTCACACTTGGAGCCATCATCGCGCGTAAGAGTGTTGATCTTATTTGTCCGTTTCCGCGTTGTCGCCCTTGCATGAAAAAAAGAGGTGTTGCGGTCTCCCTCCCAGAGCCACTCCACCCGTGAACGTTGTCTCGCCATGATCTCCTCACATTCAAAAAGATCACAGAGCTTGCGTTCAATGTCACGTTCCTCTTGAACACTTGCTTCGGTAACCGGCTGGCCTCTAGATAGAACAACTTATGTTCCATTTTACGAATTTGATTACGAACAGACCCAAAGGTCACCCGGCTCCCGTCCTTCAAAGTACCAGCCATACGGTTCAGATTATTCCAAGTTGATTGGAGAGAAGGAGACCCCTCTCTACCCGCCGACCAGGCCGCTTCCAAATCTCCTTGTAATCCGGTGCACGTCGCCACATAGCTTCATACTTGAAGTTTTGCGTCACGGTCTCTGACCTGCCACCCCTCGTGTTCCTCACAAGATGTATGGCGATGGCGTAATGGTCAGACGTGGCGGTGACCATGTTCTGAACCATGCAGTCGTCGAACAGTCGTGTGAAGTCACCATTGGCCACAGCCCTATCAAGCCGCACCTTGACATGGTGATCAGCCGTCTGTCGATTAGTCCACGTGAACTTGGGACCTTCATATCCAAGATCCATCAGCTCACAGTCTGTCAAACAATCCTGGAAAGCAGCGATTTGTCCCTCAGTGCGATCACGAGGTCCTATATGCTCATCTTGGCTAAGCACTTCATTAAAGTCGCCGCAACATATCCACGGGCCACTCCAGGTAGCACGCATAGAACGGAGAAGAGCCCAGAATTCGTGTCTGAGATCACGTCTAGGTTCTCATAAACAAAGGTTGTGCGCCATTGTTGTCCTCTATCAGATGTAATGAGAGCATCGATGCATCTTTTGTTAAAACAGGCCTAAGCCACCGCTTAGACCATTGCTGCTAACAGCAAAACATCCAGAGTACCCCAATGACCACATAAAGCTACGAACTCTGGAATCCTTCATCTTCGTTTCGGAAAGGAAGAGAAGGGCGGGACGGTGAGTTTTGACAAGCCAGCGAAGCTCGCCCACTGTCGCGTCCGTCCCCAAACCGCGACAGTTCCAACATAGGATGATCATTGCGTGCGGCGGGGCTGCTCCACAGCTCCCGCCTGATCCGCCGATCCAGAAAGTTCTGCTCTCTTTAGTTTCTTGTTTGAGTCCTCGCTCTGATCATCATCGGTCTCCACAGCCGCAACAGATGGTGGCTCAGCGCCAGACCTGAGCACTAACGCTAGCGTGTTATCGTTTTTCCCATCTGTGACCTGCGGAACAATGGCACGGTATACCTTCTGCGTTTTACGCTTCTTTCCTGCCAAAGCCGTCCCATCCTTCTGTGAAAGAACAATCTCCTTTCCGGAACCCTGTCCGGACTTCTCAGCGCGCGCGTTTCTTTTCACAGGTGAGGGCACCTCTTTGAAGCCATCGATGCTGTTTCTGCTGCGTTGCTTTGCCTTTACCAGCAGCCTGGTTGGTCCGCTCTTGAGAAGCTTGCTATGGACATGGTGTTCCTTCTGTCTGAGACGTGGGCTGCGTAACTGGCGTGGCATGTGCAGCGAGCTACCTGAGATCAACACCTTCTATGAACTCGTGAGGAATTCCAGCGTCCCTATTAACTGAAACAAGCCATCTGTTAGATTATATCACGTCATGTTAGATTAGGTAGTTTAAATTGTAGTCTAAATATATCTCTAGTAGGCTTCTTGGAGTCCAAGTCTTGTACCCCTATATAAACAGCCCCTCGTGGCTCATATCAATACAATTAATATTCGAGTATTCCGCAATTCTACATGGTATCAAAGCGGTTCGTTCCGCAGCCTAGGGTTTAGCCACCGCCGCTTCCGCCGCGCCGCCCCCGGCGAGATCGATCTGCATGATCTCCGCCGGGGGCATCGCATCTCGTAGCTAGTTTTTCTTTAGAAATTTTCGTTTTTCAATTAGATCTTTTTTTTTAGCCACCAAATATCAGCTAGATCCGTTTCATAGTTTAGCAGATCGATCAGCAGTTGCATCCACGAAGCTACATCCGTTCAACTCCAAGGCCCCATGACGCGTGCGTGCATGCGCATAAGGGACAAGGAAGCATCCGTTCAACTCCAAGCCATGCTGCATCTACCACGATCGAGCTGCATCAGCACTGCACGTCTACATCGCCAAGTCGTCACCGAGCCGATCTACTCCAATCTACGGCACGGTGTCCTCGTTCTTCGAGTACGCGCCGCGCCGTTAACGTAGGGTCGCATCTACATCGCTCGTGGTCATCATCGCCGACAACTTTCTACATCAAGAACGTCCCCGCCGGCAACTATTGACCTCGCCGACAACAATCTACTCCAACAACATCGCCGCATCGTCCCCGCCACCAACACAACCTCTTCCGATCGTCGTCAACGCCAACTACAAGCGACGCCGCGCTACTACAAGCGGAAAAATACGGGTTTAATCCCGGAAATCAATCACCGCAACAGTTCAATCGACATCAACAACTTCTTCGTCGTCTTCGTCCGCTACGACCTCGCCGCCAGAGTTGGAGTCTATTTTTATTTATATTTTTTATTGCAACCACTTCGTCTACTCCAAACACCAGCGGCGAACATCTACAGACCGCAAAAGGAGATATTCTCTGCTTCTCAATCCGGCTCTGGCTCAGATGATTCGTGGAGGTCCCTGTCTTCGCACGTCCGGTATTGGCACCACCGACGCGTGCATTCGTCCCCGGCATGCTCCCGAGTCCGGCAAGCTCGGCGCAGGGTGTCGCCTACCTCGACTACTCCAACTCCTGCTACGTCTACTTCAAGTTTACTACGGCGAATTCTTCAAGGCACCATCGACGACATCGACTACGACAACATCAACAACTACTACATCACGCACGGCACCATCGACCACAACACCAGCGCCCTCACTCTCGGCTACATCGACATCGGCATCAACTAGCTCCCTCTTCGGTCGCCTTCGGCTTATGCTCCAGTCAGACCGTCCGCGACGCTCCTGCTGTTCGCGTCACTACCGATCCGACTGCGGGGGTGTTAGATTATATCACGTCATGTTAGATTAGGTAGTTTAAATTGTAGTCTAAATATATCTCTAGTAGGCTTCTTGGAGTCCAAGTCTTGTACCCCTATATAAACAGCCCCTCGTGGCTCATATCAATACAATTAATATTCGAGTATTCCGCAATTCTACACCATCTGTCTGGAGCTCGCATTGGCAGAATGGCAGTCCGCAAGTGTCATGTCACCAGTGTAGGGAGGCAATGGTGGCTGCGACTGGAAGGAGCTATTTTTTCCTTGTTTATATCAAATATATTCATATTTTCTTCTATATATTTAGTCAAATTTAGCACGGTTTGACTAAATATCTGTGATTTTTTTTCAGAACTAAAGTAGTATAATAAAATAAATAAACACGATAAAACACATAACATTAAACTGCAAACGACCCCCACGCGCATTTACGTGAATCCGATCCCGGGTATCCTGTGGATTGAGTGCCTGAGATGGACTCGGCACGCGGTGGATCGAAAGCGTCAGCGCCACGAGACCGACTCGGCATCGAGCCATCGATGGATCTCTGTCGCCTATATAACAGACGACGGGGATAGGCGATGCCACCCAAGATTTGCCGAGCGCATTGGTGTGGTCTGTGGTCTCGCCGTCGACGGTACCAGCTGCCACAAGTGACAGTACGCACGCATCCATGGCGACGACGGCGTCGCTGCCGTGCCTCGTCTTCGACCACGGCGACGACCAACGCACCACCACGCTCTACAGCGTCTCGGACGGCGCGCCGCCCCTGCGCGGAGATGGAGGAGGAGCTGCGCGGCAAGCGGAGCTGGGTCACCTCGCACGGCTGGCTCCTGCTCTGGGACCCGGCGACGCACGCCACCGTCCTCTGGGACCCGCGGGCCGCCGCCTTCGAGGGCAACAACAACAAGAAGATCGCGCTCCGGCGTGGGCCTCACCGCCGGCGGCAGGCACCGGATGCGCGCTGTCCGGCGAGCCCACTGACCCCGACTTTATTCAAGCACCCAACTGATGAAACACCAAGTCGAAGCCGATCCACACACGTTCTACTAAGTTCAAGCGACAAGATAAAACGAAACAACGCTCGGCCTCGACTCAATCACGTGGGTTCATCATAACTTGGCTGTAATCGAGGATGAGAACCTCAACTTCGAGACATCAGCGGACATCGAGGTTGCCAACATCCTCGATGCCCTGGGCATCCGCGATGAGCTTCTCTGCTGCGTCTACGGCTATGCCCTCTGTGGCCATGTCTGCGTCTAGGGGATTGGTGGCGGGTGCCCGAAGCGAACACAACCGCCTCGTCTTGCCCTCCTCCATCCCCAGGGCTGCTGCTTCCAAGGTGATGCAATCTCCACCCCCTCTCCCCCAGCTGACGTTCCACATGCTCATGGCTCGACCCCTGATAATCAGAGTGAGAGCTGGATACAAGGGCGAGTTCAACTCTGTGCTTCTGCCTACGACGCGCCGTCAGGGAGTGCGACGTGGACAAGAACGAGGAGATGGGAATTGTTTGCACGTCGGCGACAAGGTGCACATGAAAGGAAAGGCAGTGAGTATGCATATTCCGATATGAAATTCAATATAGCTCCCGAGCTCATATACTCCTATTTTAGTACAAAATTCGAAAACAATTAGAAAAAAACTGAAAACAAATTGGGACAAACATATTCAAAAGTTCCACATAGGTCCAAAGTTTTGTGAAGAAATAACATTTAGTGTGCCATGTGCAGAAAAAACAAAAATCAGTGCTCAATATAGGATTTAAAAATGTCTTTTTAGAGCACTGATTATTTTTTGCACATAACACACAAAAAATCATTTCTTTACGGATTTTTTGCATGTATGTAAAACACTTGGACATGTTTGTCTTTAATTTTTCAGAAATTTTTAAAGTGTCTTTAGATTTGTTTCGAATTTTATAATCAAACATGAGCATATGAGCTCAGGAACCAAAATTTCTCTCCCGCTTTGGGAGTTCTTTTCTCTGAAGCATGCTTATAGTCATACAATGGATATAGCTCATGGGGTAGGTGACGGGTTCCTGATATTGGATCTGGTTCAACAAAATGGTTTGCATCAAGTGTGATGTGACACCGAGGCAGAAAATTTATGCCGACACCGAACTATGCACTTGATCTTTGATGACATTCGGTTGCGTTGCTTCAGCAAGTGTGGTGGTTTCCATGTGAGCAATGCTTCAATATTTCGGACCTGCACCAACGAGAAAATAAGTGGTACCTGACTAAACCTTACCACATTTGGCAAGACACTTGGCGACCCTTTGACATATTGTCAAAGAAGAAATTCCACTTTACGTCCCTGAAATCTTGTAGAAGTTTATTTTTCATCCCAAAACTTTCGTATTGTCCAAAATGAAGCTTAAAATCTGGAAATTTTTCAAATTCCAACCCACCGAAGGAAAAAAAATGATGACATATACTGCCGTATTACATCCCCTCTCGAAGTAGACCAGCTAGTTAAACCTTCCATCTTGAAGGAAGGATCATGATGGCAGGAATTGACCACGTGATTCCTCCCACGAGCGCAACAATGACAACACTTAGCCTGATGATAAGGCTTAGCTTTGTTAGCAATAGTACATGTAATCCTTTTATGTATACGTACTGTATATGGAGTAGTACTCCAATACCGTACGTACTCCTTGTACATGCCACGGGTGGGGCTTTTCCACCCCTATATTAACACGTACCCGAACCCCTAGCGGGGTATCGCTTCTGCCAAACCCTAGCTGTTTAATATGGTATCAGAGCAGTCTCTTCCGCGAGTCTAGCCGCCGCCGCCGCCATCTGCAGCCGCCGCCGCCAAAACCCACAACCAATACACCCAAAAGCCAATAACCACACAAGATCTGCTGCCGCCGCCGCTGTTTGCCGCCGCCGCCGCCCTACAAAACCCTCCCTCCCTCAAGCCTAAGATCGATCACCGCCATGTCTTCCTCGACCTCGGCCGTGCTCCCTGACCTGGGATCTCCCCCGTCAGAAAAACTGACCCGGGACAACTACCTGTTCTGGTCTGCTCAGGTCATGCCCTCCTTCCGAGGTGCGCGTGTCCTTGGCCTGCTCGACGGTACTGACGTCGCGCCGCCCCAATGCCTGGAGGTAGAGGACGAAAACAAGAAGAAGAAGATCATGCCGAATCCGGCGTATGAAGCATGGCTCGCCCGCGACCAGCACGTTCTCGCCTACCTGACGAGATCCATCTCCATGGAGCTGCTGGCCCTATGCCTCGGGCTCGAGCACACTGCCGACGTATGGGCGGTGATCAAGAACTTGGTCTCCTCCCAGTCTCGGTCCAAGCTCACAAACCTGCGTGGTGCTCTTCAAAACACCAAGAAGCTCGACTCCACCGTCGACCAATACTTCGCCAAGATGAAGGCTCTCAGCTCGGCCCTTGCAGCCGCCGGCAAACCAATTGGTGACGATGAGTTAATCGGGTACATTCTTAATGGTCTTGATGGCACATATACATCTATTGTTGTCTCTGTCAATGCAAACCCTAGCACCACCTTGTCTGAACTTTACGACCAGCTCATGGCGTTTGACACCCGTGAAGAGATGCTCGGCGAGTCTGGCCAAGGCTCCAACACCTTCCGCTCCTCTGCCAACAGTGCCTCCCGCCAGTCTCCTCCTCGTGCTGATGTTCAGGTCCGTCATGATGATGGCCGCCGCTTTGACCGTGTGCGTGGAGACGGGCGTCGTGATGATGGAGGGCGCCGTGACTGGTGCCGTGATGATACCAGGCGTGATGCACGCCGTGACGATGGAGGGCGCCGTGATGGGCGCCGCGATGATCCAAGGCGTGATGCACGCCGTGATGATGGAGGGCGCCGTGATGCACGTCGTGATGATGATTGGCGCCGTGATGGGCGCCGTGATGGTGGACGTCGTGACGGTCGTCGTGATGATGGTGGCCGCCGTCGTGATGGCCGCCGCAGCCGTGCACCCACTCCGTACATTGATGTAACATGCCAAATCTGCAAGATCCATGGCCACCCTGCAAGCGATTGCTGGTGGCGTTACGATGATGATGATGATGATCGTGATGATGACACCTATGACAAACGTGCTAATGCTGCCTCCTATGGTGTCGACACAAATTGGTACGTCGATTCTGGAGCCACCAACCACATCACTGGAGAACTCAGCAAGCTCTCCGCCCACGAGAAGTACACTGGACGTGATCGTGTCCACACGGCTGATGGCACTGGTATGCCTATATCTCATGTCAGTCATTCAATTTTGCGCACTCCCACTAGTTCCTTACATCTTAAGGATATATTGCATGCTCCCAATGCCTCCCAAAATCTCTTGTCTGCACATAAACTTGTACTTGATAATAATGCCTTTATTGAAATCCATCCTTTCTTCTTTTTGATTAAGGACCAGGAGACAAAGAAAATCGTGTTTAAGGGTCCCTGTCGAGATGGCCTCTACCCCCTTGTACCCGTGTCCCAAGAATCATCCAAGCATGCCTTCCTCACCACCACGCCTTCATCCTCCACATGGCACAGTCGGCTCGGCCATCCCTCTTCATTCATAGTGCAGCAAGTTCTTCGCAGGAATAAATTATCTTTTTCGCCTGAAACAATTCCTTACATATGTAATCCATGTCAACAAGCAAAGAGCCATCAACTTCCTTACCCTATATCCACTAGTGTTTCCACTGTTCCTCTTGAACAAGTGTTCTCTGATGTATGGGGTCCAGCCTCTCTTTCTGTTGGCAAACACCAATATTATGTAAGCTTTATTGACGATTTTAGCAAGTTTACATGGATCTACTTACTTAAGAAACGTTCTGAGGTTTATCAAGTCTTTCTTAACTTTCAACAACTTGTTGAACGCAAATTTGGGCGAAAAATAATCACTATGCAAACTGATTGGGGAGGTGAATATGAAAAACTCAATGGTTTCTTTCAAAAAGTAGGGATTACTCATCATGTGTCATGCCCTCATGCCCATCAACAAAATGGTTCTGCTGAACGTAAACATCGCCATATAGTTGAAGTGGGTCTTGCTCTACTTGCTCATGCATCTATGCCATTAAAATTTTGGGATGAATCTTTTCTTACTGCCACATTCCTCATTAATATGATTCCTAGCAAAGTTCTAAATTTTCAAACTCCTGTGGAAAAGCTTCTTCAAACCAAACCGGACTACACACCTCTTAGGATTTTTGGTTGTGCTTGCTGGCCCAATCTTCGTCCCTACAATAAACACAAATTGTCTTTCCGGTCCAAACAATGTGTGTTTCTCGGTTATAGTCCCCTCCACAAAGGTGTCAAGTGACTAGATGTTTCCACCGGGCGTATATACATATCTCGTGATGTCGTGTTTGATGAGCGAGTTTTTCCCTTTGCTGCTCTTCACCCTATTGCTGGAGCCCAACTTCGTGCGGAAGTTCTTTTACTTCCTAATGACACACATCCATCCAACGGGAGTGCCCAACTTGATGATCACATGAATATTGTGCCTTATATACCTATGCCTGTTACCACTAATGCTCCCCATGTTCAGCAGCATGCTCATACAGGACATGTACTTGCGCCTTCTGCTTCAAACGGTGCTCAAAACAATGAAGAAACAAGACAAAACTCGACCGAAAGTGATGGCTATGAGTCTTCAGAAAACGACGAGCATGGCACGCCCCCCCATGCTGATGCACCTGCCTTTTCTGCTGCGGAAGAATCCGACTTGGCTCGTGCGCAATCATCACCTGATGATTCTCCGCGTCGCCATGTGCCTACGCCCCAGTCGCGGCGTGCCACGTCGCCGCCTCGGTCTTCGTCGCCCCGTGGGTCCCCGCGTGTCGGCCGGTCCCCTCCGCTCGCTGATGCTCCAAGCCCCCTGCAGCGCGCCACGACGCGGTCTCGGTCCCTGTCCCCTGTCTCGTCATAGGCTGGTGATGCAAGTGGCCAACCCAGCCCCGCCACGTCGCCTCGGCTGTCTGAAGATGCTCCTGCTACGCCCGTGCACACTCCTGTGCATGCTGATCCCGAGGCCGATATCAGCAGCTCGACTGCTTCCTCCGGATCCTCTACGCCATCATCCCCTACACCACCTCCTATGGCTGAGCCTCGCACACGTCTCCAAAAAGGTATTCGTCAACCCAAAAAATATACCGATGGTACTATACGCTATGGTATGTTCACGTCTACAGGTGAACCAAGCAAGTTATCTGAGGCTCTCTCCCATGAACAATGGCGCACCGCCATGCAAGATGAATATGATGCCCTCATGGAAAATAAAACATGACATCTTGTTCCCTCTAATTCCACTAAAAATCTTATTGACTGCAAATGGGTTTATCGTATCAAACGGCATGCAGATGGTTCCATTGACAGATACAAAGCTCGTTTAGTTGCAAAAGGATTTAAACAATGCTATGGCATTTATTATGAAGACACATTTAGTCCTGTTGTCAAAGCAGCCACTATCAGACTTGTTCTTTCAGTTGCTGTGACTCGAGGATGGAAACTGCGGCAGCTAGATGTCAAGAATGCGTTCTTACATGGCGTTCTAGAAGAGGAAGTCTATATGAAACAGCCACCTGGGTTTGAAGATCCTAATGCTCCTCATCATATTTGCAAACTTGACAAAGCATTGTATGGTCTTAAACAGGCTCCCCGTGCATGGTATTCAAGGCTAAGCACCAAACTTCACACCCTTGGTTTTGTTCCTTCCAAAGCTGATACATCTTTGTTCCTTTATAACAAATCTGGCATTATGATATTTCTGCTCATATGTTGATGATATTATTGTGACAAGCTCCTCAGATCAGGCCATATCTGCGCTCCTTCAAGATCTACAACATGATTTTGCTCTCAAGGACCTTGGACATCTTTATTATTTTTTGGGCATTGAGGTCACGAAGGTTCCTGATGGTATCCTCCTCACTCAAGAGAAATATGCGTATGATCTCCTCATGAAAGTTGGTATGAACAAATGTACTTCATCTCCTACCCTATTGTCTTCCACGGATAAACTTTCTTTGCAAGATGGTTCCCCTCTTGGCTCGGCTGATAGCACTCAATACCGGAGCATTGTTGGTGCTCTTCAGTACCTCACGTTGACACGCCCTGATATTTCTTTTGCTGTTAATAAAGTATGCCAATATCTTCATTCCCCTACTACAGTTCACTGGTCAGCTGTCAAGCGCATACTATGTTACGTTCAAGGAACACTGAAAGTTGGTTTAACATTTCACAAGTCCTCCTCTTGTTTGCTTAGTGCCTTCTCAGATGCGGATTGGGGTGGATGTCTTGATGATTGACGATCCACTGGAGGCTTTGCAATATTTTTTGGCTCAAACTTAATATCATGGAGTGCTCGCAAACAAGCTATTGTGTCACGTTCTAGCACTGAAGCTGAATACAAAGCTCTTGCCAATGCTACTGCTGAAATTATTTGGGTTCAAGCTCTTCTTGATGAACTCGGTGTTCTCTTGACCTCCAAGCCGTGTTTATGGTGTGATAACCTTGGTGCTACGTTTCTGTCTGCAAATCCAGTTTTTCATGCCAGGACCAAACATATTGAGATTGATTATCATTTTGTTCGTGAACGAGTTGCCAAAAAACTTCTTGAGATCAAGTTCATCTCCAGCAAAGACCAAGTGGCTGATGGTTTTACTAAGGCGTTGCCTGTCAAAGACCTAGATAACTTTAAGCGTAATCTCTGTAACGTCCCAAAATTGTAACCCAGTTTTATTAGTCAAAAATGTGGGCCAACAAAAACTTTTGTTAATTTTGTGTGTTTGATGTTTGTGCTTGCTTGTGTTGGTTAGTTTGCTAAAACAAAAATGTAAAGAAAAGAAAAGAAACATAATAAAAAGTTCCCACATGAAATCTTGTGACGAAAGTCACACAAAATTCATCCTGTCAAGAAAATAAAATTTTATTTTTTAAAAACAAGTTCAGAGGGGTGACATGTGATCACTCTCTCTTTGTTCTCATATTCTTTTCCCTCCCAAAAATATTTCTAAAAAAATCCTAATTTCAAATTCCATTTCTTTCTTTATCTTTCCCAAATCACAAAATGTGCCATGTTGCACATATCCAATAAATTCTAGCACCCTACCAAAAATCCATGCTTTATACTTGTGAATCAAGTATGGAATTAAATTCAAGAAATTTGAATTTAATTTTTCGTTGAGACAATTCATCGAGCACATGGTGGGCACTGCCCGTGTTCATCCTCCGATCCACGAAACCGAGCTCCAATCCGTCGATTGGATGGATCCCTGCGTGGCTTGCTTGCTCCACACTCTCCCCCTCACTCCCCTCAGTCTCCAGAGCAAGAGGGAAGCGTGCCACTTGGTTGTTTTGCTCGTGGCCGCCGCCGTCCGCACGCCACCGTGCTGTCCACCCCTGGCCGTCGACGAAATCGTGCGGAGGAGGCACCCCGCTGGCCCAGCCCTGCACCCTTGCGTCCTCTCACCCTCACCGCACTCGTCTGGACGGAGATGACCGCGCCCTGACACCCTGAGGCGCCGTGCGCCAGCCGCCATGTCAACGCTCGCCAAGCTCTGGCCGCGCGTGGACACCGACGCCGATCCTCTCCTCCACGCCACCCCAGCTCGCGTGGCTCGTCTCGGACGCGCCTCTGCCACCCAGCAACCTCAGGGACACGTCCCCGTCAGCCCTCGTGGCCTGCAGCAGCCGAATCGATCCGTCCACTCCGCGGACGCGCCATGGACGCCGTGCCGTGTCGAGCTCGCTCTCGCAGCCGCGCGTGCACCCCTCTACCTCTAAACCCTAGCTAGACACCCTACGGTCGTCGCCGTGCAGCACCGCCACCAATGGCGTGCTATCCCCCTCCCTAGACCACTCCTGCGCCCCGCCCACCGCACGCCGTGGTTCGGCTATAAAAAGCCACCGCACCCGTGCCTCCACACCTCACCACCGCTCACTCCAGCACCCCTCCCTCACTCTCCACCCCTCAGTGCACCGCTAGGAGAGCGGTGACACTGCCCCGCAAGCCCAGGCCGCCTCGAGCGTCCTCGATTTCTCGCCGGAGGCGAGGAAGAGGTCGAGCACGGATAGGTCGTTGCTCGCTTCCCCTCTCCCCTCTCTGGCCCATCCTAGCCTCACCATTACCCCCGCACTTACCCGCCGCCGTTTCCCCGTGTTTGGTGCACAGACGCGGAGCAGAAGGAGCACCGGAGTTGCAGCACGGCCGCGGAGGTGGAGTTGCTCGCCGTCGCCGCCAGAAGCTTCCCCAGCAAGCACACCTCATCCCAGAGGCTTCCCCACGATCCCCGCCGTCGATCCACCTCTTTCCGCAGCCTCCCGAGCCCTAGGTGAGTTTCCCCGTGCTTCTCGCCGTCGCCGGAGCCGCGGCGCCGCCCGCCTGAGGTCGTCGATGACCGCGAGCTCCAGGCGCCGTTCGATTAGAAATCGACGGTAGCGTACCGGTTCGCGTGATTAGTCGCTGACTGGTGGACCCCACCCGTCAGCGTTTTAAATTTAAAACGCGCGCGCGGAACGTTCCGTTGAGTCACTGACGGGCGGACCCCACCCGTCAGGGTTTTCTTCTTTTCCAGCGTTTTAGAATTTCCAAATTCCACTGTTTTCAGTACTGGATCTAGATTAGAAATTCAATAACTTGAGTTCTAGAAGTCCAATTAAATCAAACCAAACTGCTCTGGAAAGCTTATAAAATTATTTAACTCATCAAAGTGGTCTCATCTCATTTAAATAAATAATAAAAATGTATTAATAAAAATGCTCCAGAAGGTTTAAAACACTAAACCATTTGTTTCTGGAGTTATATAAATCCAAATAACTTGAAACCAATTTTGGTAACCTTGTATTAGGATCCTTTAGCTCCCCAAATTTTGGTAGAATTAATTGAGTAGTCTAAAACCTTAGCCTTTGGTTGAATTTCAGTGCACCCTTCTGCACTAAACCAATTAGTGTGATTTATCATTAGGTCCAATTAAGCTCAAACCAATTTTGTTAGATCACTTGTAGCCAAAGTTAGTTGCCCCTAAAAGGATTTAATTTTTGGAGCAACCTAATTTGTTTGGTAGCTAAAACTTGTTTAAAAACCTTCTGAACTACAACAAATGTGTAGGGAGTTTGGTAACTCCAAATGACCCCAATCCAATTGGGTGATCTTCTACACATCAGTAGCTACCCATAGAATTTTAGTTTGAATTTTTGTGACAAACATAGATTAAATGGTGAATTAATTGGTGTACAACTAGTTTCTGCCTTAGTTTGAAAATAATTAAATAAAGATTAATTCAATTAAAATTAAAAACCATCTTGTGTTGCTTGATGTGTGCAGTAGCTAATTGTGGCAATTATGATTGTAATGCTGTGTTGATGCTTGAGCTAGAGTAGTGATGGTTGTTTTGCTTGTTTAAACGTTTAGACGATACCGCTGACGAATTCATCAAGGAAGGAGGTTTTGCTGAACCCGAAGATCAGGACCAGTACCACTTGTTGAGCAAGGCAAGCTACTTCACTGAGCTTGCAGTTATATACCTCTATTTTAGTCTCAAGAGTTATTCAAAGGAATCAATGATTTTTGGAAAAACCCTTTTTTCAAAACAATGAAAAACTATTTTGCCACCCTATGTAGAAATATAGGGTAGTTATTTTACAACTATAGGATGGGAAAAACAATGTTTACTCAAAACCCCTTTGAAAGTACTTGAATGAAGGTGAAGTACCGAAAGGTCGGTATGAAGGTGAAGAACCAGAGAATGGTGTTGTTTCTGGAAAGAAAAATGCACATTGTGTCCTTGTACTTACATCCCCAGCCAAAAATCTGTGCGACCACATTTACCCACATATGGGCAAGGGCGTAGTCATATAATTTGCTCGTGTTAGTACTGGATGCCTCAATAACGAGGAGAACCTCGTTCCATGAGGGGATGGTCTGAGGACCTACCCCCTGACCTGGGTCCTCTTCATTGAAGTCTACCGGAAGCCGGTATGAGCGTGTCGGAGGAAGAGGATTGAAGGGCTCCCTTGGGTCCGCCGGGCAGAACTACGAGTCCCCACACTTAGTTTCTGAGGATTTGAGTGTCGGTGGAAAGTGTCGTAGCGGCAGGGTCCTATACTAGCATGAGCAAAGGACAGGCTATGGCCGGGAACTCAACTTCGCATACCTCGGTATGGCGGGACGTGGCTGACACGATGAGTGACCGGATGGGTGTGGGAAAAGCGTGCTACCTCTGCAGAGGGTAAAACTATTCGAATAGCCGAGTCCTCGGATATGGACAGTTGGGAAGAACTACTAAGGCCATGTGCAAGTTTTATAAAGTGTTGAGTTTGAAAGGAAACTGAGATGGAAAAGGTTGCTTACCTGTACCAATGAGTTGGTGTAAGGTGGTGAAGGGTTTGGAACCCTGATTGAGATTTGGTCGGACCGGGAAGGATTTTTCGAGAAAAATAGCTAAAGTGGTGTTTTCTCAAAGGATGGTTATAAACTTCGTCTCACCCCTTTCCAGTAAGGATTTGAGAGTTTTCACATAAAAGTTTTTAAAAAATAAAACTAGTTAGTGCTTACTCTAGTTGGGGTAGTTTGCGAGTACAATCAAATGTACTCATATTGGTTTCGTCCCTGGCTATTGTCTTAGCCAGATTTCGAGGAACCCTACGTTGAAGAGGAGTTTGGCGACGTCTATGCGAACTGAGATCTTCATAAGTCAGCTGCCTGTCGGGTGTTGTTAGGATGGATTAGCCCTACTACCGTAGCTTCCGCTGAATAAAGATGATTTGGCCCTTGAAGGCACCTATGTATAATTAGGCCTGTATGGCCAGGTTTGTAAGACTTTAAACTCGGTATTGTATGGATGTAAACTTTGATATTCAGTTCGGATTATGTGCAACGACAGACTGATCACGGGATCGTTGTGTTAAGCATAATCGGGTATTTCGGACGGCTAGTCCGGGGTCCCCACAGAGCTGGTATCAGAGCCATCCTGACTTTAGGAGACCTTAGTAAACATGGGCGTTAGCTAGGAGTTACAAAAAGTTAATTTCTAAAACAAGGAAGAGGAATATTTTCGAAAATTTCTTATCTCCCCAACCCTTCCATTTATGTAAAAACCTTATACTCATTAAGAGTTGTCTTTTCTTGAGCCGTTAAAATTTTGCACACTTGTACTCCATTAAGTTACATTATGTCTTCATGTCACTTAACTAACTTAAAATTTTGCTTAAATTTGTAGATGGCACCCAACGTCACCGAGTTCGTCCAAGTTAGGAAGGACGGCCTGCTGATGTTCGAGCAGGACTTGTACGAGTTGAGCCAGATTTTGGGACGCCCTGTTCCAGAGTTTGAGGGAACTCAGGTCGATTCCCTCGGTGATGGGAACCTGTCCTGGCTCATCAAGTCGTCCGTCCGAGGCAGGATTCAGCCACCCCGTTCCAGGACTTGGTCTACTCCACGATGGACACTACTTGGGTTGACGGTCTGACCCGAGTTATGCAGAGGCTGCTAGCCCGCCTTTGTGAGGAGCACAAGGACGAGCTGGTTGGCACTCGTTTCCAGTACTTCGGGAGGCGTGACGATGATGGAAACCCCACTTACCCCGCACAGCACACCCTCTTCGGCGAGTACATCACCGACATGGAGGTGCTACTTCACGACACCCAGGAGAACCTGCGCGATGCTAGACTCAAGGTTCACTTCCAGCGTAGCTCCCTTGACGATGCCCGAGTCCGTGAGACCCAGCTGAAGTGGGAGAATGATAATCTCCGCCTGAGCTGGCCCGTCAGAGGAGGACTATCGTCAGGCTCCGCAAGACGGTAGCAGAGCAGAATGAGATGATAGACGAGATGGAGCAGCAGGCGAACGAGATGGAGGAGGAGGGCGAGGATCTCCGCAAGGAGAACAGTGCCTTCATCAGTGATGATGAGGACTACCTTGAGGAGATGGATTACGAGGAGGAGGACGACGAGGAGGAGTTAGTTGACGAGGAGGAGGAGCCGTCTGAGCCAGTTCTCGAGGAGGAGGATCCCGAGGAGCCACCCTACGACTCAGACGTTGAGATCGTCGAGCCTGAGGTTCCACCTCAGTAGTTGAGCAACGAGAGCACTACCTTAGGACTGTGTCGACCCTTATGCGAGTAGAGTTTATGTGATGGTTCCTATGGAAACCATGTAGTATGTACATTAGGTGTAGTAGGATGTTGTAAGCTTGATGTGTGAACTCCTTGATGTGATGATTGTGTTGAATAAATGTGATGGTCTTGTTTGACTAGTGTTTCATCAACCACCCCCTTTGTGACTTCATCGTTAGCCAAAGCCTTTTTGCCTTGCCTCTTATATCGTATCTATTCCAGGATGACGAACACTCGCCACAACCAGCACGCGGCACCACCACCACCGCCGGAACCACCGCTGCTCAACTGCTTGCGATCATCATGGAGGATCGCCAAGCTGCCCGGGAAGAGCGTCAAGCTCATCTCGCCGCCCTGCAGCAACTTGCCGCTGCCCACGCCAACCAGAACCACAATGGTGGCAATGGTAATGGCGACGAGGGTGGAAATCAACGCTCTACCCTGAGTGACTTCCAGAAGACCACACCGCCCACCTATTCCAAGGGACTTCACCCCCTGGAAGCAGATGACTGGATCCGCACTATTGAGAACGACCTGGAAGTTGCCTCGGTGGGAGAGAATGAGAAGGTCCTGTATGCTACCCACTACCTTGCTGGACCTGCAAGAGCTTGGTGGGAGACTACCAAGACCCTCCAGCACGCAGGTCATGTCATTACCTGGGAGGAGTTCAAGGACAAATTCCGCAAGAAGTTCATCTCTAGCGGTCTTATCGAGAGGAAGAAGGATGAGTTCCGTAAGCTAAGGCAGGCAGGCAGAGATGTGGTTGGTTATCTGGATGAGTTTACCGATCTTGCTCGGTATGCTCCTGAAGATACCGACACGGAGAAGAAGAAGATGGAGCGTTTTCTGAATGGACTCCATGATGAGATGCAATGTGCCTTGGTTGTCCAGGACTTCCGTGATTTGGAGTCACTTGTGGACAAGGCCATTCAGCTGGAGACCAAGCGCAAGTCCATGTTTGAAGGTCGCAAGAGAAGGATGAATATTCAGGAAGGTTCCAGCAGCCAGAAACCCCGCACCTTCCAGCCAGCACCCAAGCCAGTTTATCGACCACCCCCAGCTCCACGTCCCAACTATCCCAACCGTCCCAACAGCAACAACAATGTCCCCCGCCCAAACATCAACAACAACTACCACCCCAATGGCAACAATCGTCCCGGAGGAAACACCCACACTTTTACCCCTGCTGCCAGCGTTGTCTGCTTTGAATGCGGCAACAAGGGTCATTACTCCCGAGACTGCCCCAATCCCAAGAGGAATGCTCCACGCCCCAATGCCCCTGCACCTAATCCTGGACAAGGCCGAAATGGGAATGGAAATGGCAAGAATGCTGCACCCCGTGGCAATGCGGCTGTTGCAAGAGGCCGTCTGAACCACATCAACACTGAAGAAGCCCAGGAAGCGCCAGATGTTGTGCTGGGTACGTTCCTTGTCAACTCAGTACCTGCAACTGTCCTGTTTGATTCTGGTGCTACCCATTCCTTTGTTACCAAGGAGTTTGTTGTTAAGGGAGGTCTAGTCGGGATCTCTTGTCCAAACCCCTGCTTATACAAACCCCAGAGTTCCTAGTAGAGACCAAGCTGTTTTGTCCCGACGTCTCTCTTGAGATCAAAGGAGAAAACTTTCCAGCCGATCTAATCATTCTAGGAACCCAAGGCATAGATGTCATTCTGGGCATGAATTGGTTAGCAAAGTATCATGGTCGTATCGACTGCGCCAGAAGAGCAGTATCTCTCACCACAGACCAAGGAACCGAAGTGGAATATGCATCACAAGCCAATCAATCCCAATCCCGTTGTCATGAAGGTATAGCTCGACCAGCTCTAGATGAGATCCGTGTTGTCCACCTATTCAAGGATGTTTTCCCGGAGGAATTGCCTGGTATGCCACCAACCGGGATATTGAGTTCGTGATTGAACTTATTCCTGGAACAGCCCCTATATCCCAGAGACCCTACCGGATGAACCCAGAGGAACTGGTGGAGTTGAAAAAGCAGTTAGCTGATCAGCTCAGCAAGGTCTGATTCGCCCAAGTGCATCACCTTGGGGATCACCATCATCTTCGTGGACAAAAGAGACGGTACCACACGTCTGTGTGTGGATTATCGCAAGCTCAATGATGTCACCATCAAGAACAAGTACCCCCTTCCCAAGATCGAGGATCTGTTCGATCAGATGAACGGAGCCCGAGTCTTTTCAAGATCGATCTTCGGACAGGTTATCACCAGTTGAAGATTCGAGAGTCTGACATTCCCAAGACCGCCTTCACCACCGATACGGATTGTTTGAATACACCGTTATGTCCTTTGGCTTGACCAATGCCCCAGCTTATTTCATGAATCTCATGAATAAGATTTTCATGGAGTACCTCGACAAGTTCGTGGTTGTCTTCATCGATGATATCCTTATCTACTCCAAGACTGAAGAAGAGCATGCTGAACATCTGCGTGTGGTTTTGGAGACCCTCAGAGAACACAAATTGTATGCCAAACTTAGCAAGTGTGAATTTTGGCTAAGTGAAGTGGCATTCCTCGGACATGTTGTGTCTGCAGGAGGATCTCTGTTGACCCGAGAAAATCAAAGCCATTCTAGACTGGAAATCCCCACCAGTGTAACGGAAATCCGAAGTTTTCTCGGACTCGCAGGTTATTACCGCAAGTTCGTTGAAGGATTCTCCAGCATAGCCAAACCCATGACCCAGTTGTTGAAGAAGGATAAGAAGTTTGAATGGACCCAGAAGTGTGAAGATAGTTTCCAAGAACTGAAGAAGAGATTGACTTCAGCCCCAATCCTAATCATGCCAGACGTCACCAAGAGTTTCGACGTGTATTGTGATGCTTCACGTCTCGGACTTGGTTGCGTTCTGATGCAAGAAGGGAAAGTTGTGTCGTACCTGTCTCGACAATTGCGACCGCATGAAGAGAATTACCCAACCCATGACCTGGAGTTAGCAGCTGTGGTTTTTGCTTTAAAAAAATGGCGACCCTATCTTGTGGGTCATCGCTGTGAGGTCTACACAGATCACAAAAGTTTGAAATACATTTTCACTCAGAAGGAGTTGAATCTGAGGCAGAGAAGGTGGATGGAATTGATTAAGGACTATGATGTCGGAATTCATTACCATCCCGGAAAAGCCAACGTAGTTGCCGATGCCTTGAGCCGGAAGCCATGCACCTGAATACCCTAATCCAAGCAGAGCAACCAGCCTTGTTTAAGGAGTTCGAAGATTTCGGACTTGAATTGGTTAGCTATGGATATCTTGCCAACCTAGAGTTAGCCCAACCCTGTTGGACCAAATCAAAGAAGCCCAGAAAGGTCATGAGAGTATCGAGGGGATTAAAAAGAAGATATCCCTCGACAAAGCACCTGGTTTTGCCATAGATGCTGAAGGAGTTCTGAGATTCAAAGGACGCCTGTGTGTGCCCGATGATAAGGAACTCAAGGGTCTGATCCTAAAAGAAGCCCACAATACCCCATACTCGATCCACCCCGGAGGAACCAAGATGTACCAAGATCTTCGTGAGAAGTTTTGGTGGCATGGAATGAAGCGGGAAATTGGATCTTTCGTGGCCAAGTGTGATAATTGTCAGCGAGTCAAAGCAGAGCATCAGCGCCCTGCGGATTGCTCCAACCCCTCAAGACCCCCGAGTGGAAATGGGATGAAATTGGAATGGATTTTATTACCGGACTTCCTAGGTCAAACCGAGGCCATGATTCAATCTGGGTCATAGTTGATCGATTGACCAAGGTTGCCCATTTCATTCCTGTCAACACCACTTATAGAGGGAACCAGCTAGCAGACTTGTATATTTCCAGAATAGTAAGCCTGCACGGAGTGCCTAAGAGAATTGTATCTGACAGAGGCACGCAGTTCACCTCACGATTCTGGAAAGCTCTTCACGAAGCCCTCGGAACCCACTTATCATTCAGCACAGCCTATCACCCTCAGACCGGAGGACAGACGAGCGAGTAAACCAGATTCTGGAAGATATGCTTCGTGCATGTGTCCTAGCCTATGGCTCTAAATGGGAAGATTGCCTTCCGTTTGCAGAGTTTTCCTATAACAATAGTTATCAGTCCAGTCTGCAAATGGCCCCATTTGAAGCACTTTACGGCAAGAAGTGTCGTACACCCTTGAACTGGTCCGAGACCGGAGAAGGAAAAGTGTTTGGACCAGATACCCTCCGTGAAGCCGAGGAACAAGTCCAACTTATCCGTGAACGTCTCAAAACTGCTCAATCCCGTCAGAAAAGTTATGCTGATCCCAAGCGTCGTGATGTCACCTTTCAACCTGGAGATTTTGTCTATCTTCGGGTGACACCACTCAAGGGGATGCAACGTTTCCATGTCAAAGGAAAGTTGGCACCCAGATATATTGGACCTTTCAAGATTCTTGCCCGTCGCGGAGAAGTAGCCTATCAGCTAGAGTTACCCCAGAGTTATCGGAATTTCATGACGTCTTCCACATCTCTCTGCTCCGGAAGTGTCTTGAAGTTCCTGACCAGCCCGATGTTTTCAAGAACATTGACCACCAATCCATTGACCTGAACCATGATCTGACTTATCGTGAGAGACCATTCAAAATTCTCGACGAAGATATTCGTCTCACCCGGAGGAACAAGATCAAGTTTTATAAAGTCCAGTGGACTAACCACTCGAAGAGGAAGCAACTTGGGAACGTGAAGACTATCTTAGGAGCGAATTTCCCCACCTCTTTAGCCCTAAGCCCAGCCAATCTCGGGACGAGATTTATTCTAAGGGGGGAAGGATCTGTAACGTCCCAAAATTGTAACCCAGTTTTATTAGTCAAAAATGTGGGCCAACAAAAACTTTTGTTAATTTTGTGTGTTTGATGTTTGTGCTTGCTTGTGTTGGTTAGTTTGCTAAAACAAAAATGTAAAGAAAAGAAAAGAAACATAATAAAAAGTTCCCACATGAAATCTTGTGACAAAAGTCACACAAAATTCATCCTGTCAAGAAAATAAAATTTTATTTTTAAAAACAAGTTCAGAGGGGTGACATGTGATCACTCTCTCTTTGTTCTCATATTCTTTTCCCTCCCAAAAATATTTCTAAAAAATCCTAATTTCAAATTCCATTTCTTTCTTTATCTTTCCCAAATCACAAAATGTGCCATGTTGCACATATCCAATAAATTCTAGCACCCTACCAAAAATCCATGCTTTATACTTGTGAATCAAGTATGGAATTAAATTCAAGAAATTTGAATTTAATTTTCGTTGAGACAATTCATCGAGCACATGGTGGGCACTGCCCGTGTTCATCCTCCGATCCACGAAACCGAGCTCCAATCCGTCGATTGGATGGATCCCTGCGTGGCTTGCTTGCTCCACACTCTCCCCCTCACTCCCCTCAGTCTCCAGAGCAAGAGGGAAGCGTGCCACTTGGTTGTTTTGCTCGTGGCCGCCGCCGTCCGCACGCCACCGTGCTGTCCACCCCTGGCCGTCGACGAAATCGTGCGGAGGAGGCACCCCGCTGGCCCAGCCCTGCACCCTTGCGTCCTCTCACCCTCACCGCACTCGTCTGGACGGAGATGACCGCGCCCTGACACCCTGAGGCGCCGTGCGCCAGCCGCCATGTCAACGCTCGCCAAGCTCTGGCCGCGCGTGGACACCGACGCCGATCCTCTCCTCCACGCCACCCCAGCTCGCGTGGCTCGTCTCGGACGCGCCTCTGCCACCCAGCAACCTCAGGGACACGTCCCCGTCAGCCCTCGTGGCCTGCAGCAGCCGAATCGATCCGTCCACTCCGCGGACGCGCCATGGACGCCGTGCCGTGTCGAGCTCGCTCTCGCAGCCGCGCGTGCACCCCTCTACCTCTAAACCCTAGCTAGACACCCTACGGTCGTCGCCGTGCAGCACCGCCACCAATGGCGTGCTATCCCCCTCCCTAGACCACTCCTGCGCCCCGCCCACCGCACGCCGTGGTTCGGCTATAAAAAGCCACCGCACCCGTGCCTCCACACCTCACCACCGCTCACTCCAGCACCCCTCCCTCACTCTCCACCCCTCAGTGCACCGCTAGGAGAGCGGTGACACTGCCCCGCAAGCCCAGGCCGCCTCGAGCGTCCTCGATTTCTCGCCGGAGGCGAGGAAGAGGTCGAGCACGGATAGGTCGTTGCTCGCTTCCCCTCTCCCCTCTCTGGCCCATCCTAGCCTCACCATTACCCCCGCACTTACCCGCCGCCGTTTCCCCGTGTTTGGTGCACAGACGCGGAGCAGAAGGAGCACCGGAGTTGCAGCACGGCCGCGGAGGTGGAGTTGCTCGCCGTCGCCGCCAGAAGCTTCCCCAGCAAGCACACCTCATCCCAGAGGCTTCCCCACGATCCCCGCCGTCGATCCACCTCTTTCCGCAGCCTCCCGAGCCCTAGGTGAGTTTCCCCGTGCTTCTCGCCGTCGCCGGAGCCGCGGCGCCGCCCGCCTGAGGTCGTCGATGACCGCGAGCTCCAGGCGCCGTTCGATTAGAAATCGACGGTAGCGTACCGGTTCGCGTAATTAGTCGCTGACTGGTGGACCCCACCCGTCAGCGTTTTAAATTTAAAACGCGCGCGCGGAACGTTCCGTTGAGTCACTGACGGGCGGACCCCACCCGTCAGGGTTTTCTTCTTTTCCAGCGTTTTAGAATTTCCAAATTCCACTGTTTTCAGTACTGGATCTAGATTAGAAATTCAATAACTTGAGTTCTAGAAGTCCAATTAAATCAAACCAAACTGCTCTGGAAAGCTTATAAAATTATTTAACTCATCAAAGTGGTCTCATCTCATTTAAATAAATAATAAAAATGTATTAATAAAAATGCTCCAGAAGGTTTAAAACACTAAACCATTTGTTTCTGGAGTTATATAAATCCAAATAACTTGAAACCAATTTTGGTAGCCTTGTATTAGGATCCTTTAGCTCCCCAAATTTTGGTAGAATTAATTGAGTAGTCTAAAATCCTTAGCCTTTGGTTGAATTTCAGTGCACCCTTCTGCACTAAACCAATTAGTGTGATTTATCATTAGGTCCAATTAAGCTCAAACCAATTTTGTTAGATCACTTGTAGCCAAAGTTAGTTGCCCCTAAAAGGATTTAATTTTTGGAGCAACCTAATTTGTTTGGTAGCTAAAACTTGTTTAAAAACCTTCTGAACTACAACAAATGTGTAGGGAGTTTGGTAACTCCAAATGACCCCAATCCAATTGGGTGATCTTCTACACATCAGTAGCTACCCATAGAATTTTAGTTTGAATTTTTGTGACAAACATAGATTAAATGGTGAATTAATTGGTGTACAACTAGTTTCTGCCTTAGTTTGAAAATAATTAAATAAAGATTAATTCAATTAAAATTAAAAACCATCTTGTGTTGCTTGATGTGTGCAGTAGCTAATTGTGGCAATTATGATTGTAATGCTGTGTTGATGCTTGAGCTAGAGTAGTGATGGTTGTTTTGCTTGTTTAAACGTTTAGACGATACCGCTGACGAATTCATCAAGGAAGGAGGTTTTGCTGAACCCGAAGATCAGGACCAGTACCACTTGTTGAGCAAGGCAAGCTACTTCACTGAGCTTGCAGTTATATACCTCTATTTTAGTCTCAAGAGTTATTCAAAGGAATCAATGATTTTTGGAAAAACCCTTTTTTCAAAACAATGAAAAACTATTTTGCCACCCTATGTAGAAATATAGGGTAGTTATTTTACAACTATAGGATGGGAAAAACAATGTTTACTCAAAACCCCTTTGAAAGTACTTGAATGAAGGTGAAGTACCGAAAGGTCGGTATGAAGGTGAAGAACCAGAGAATGGTGTTGTTTCTGGAAAGAAAAATGCACATTGTGTCCTTGTACTTACATCCCCAGCCAAAAATCTGTGCGACCACATTTACCCACATATGGGCAAGGGCGTAGTCATATAATTTGCTCGTGTTAGTACTGGATGCCTCAATAACGAGGAGAACCTCGTTCCATGAGGGGATGGTCTGAGGACCTACCCCCTGACCTGGGTCCTCTTCATTGAAGTCTACCGGAAGCCGGTATGAGCGTGTCGGAGGAAGAGGATTGAAGGGCTCCCTTGGGTCCGCCGGGCAGAACTACGAGTCCCCACACTTAGTTTCTGAGGATTTGAGTGTCGGTGGAAAGTGTCGTAGCGGCAGGGTCCTGTACTAGCATGAGCAAAGGACAGGCTATGGCCGGGAACTCAACTTCGCATACCTCCGGTATGGCGGGACGTGGCTGACACGATGAGTGACCGGATGGGTGTGGGAAAAGCGTGCTACCTCTGCAGAGGGTAAAACTATTCGAATAGCCGAGTCCTCGGATATGGACAGTTGGGAAGAACTACTAAGGCCATGTGCAAGTTTTATAAAGTGTTGAGTTTGAAAGGAAACTGAGATGGAAAAGGTTGCTTACCTGTACCAATGAGTTGGTGTAAGGTGGTGAAGGGTTTGGAACCCTGATTGAGATTTGGTCGGACCGGGAAGGATTTTTCGAGAAAAATAGCTAAAGTGGTGTTTTCTCAAAGGATGGTTATAAACTTCGTCTCACCCCTTTCCAGTAAGGATTTGAGAGTTTTCACATAAAAGTTGTTAAAAAAATAAAACTAGTTAGTGCTTACTCTAGTTGGGGTAGTTTGCGAGTACAATCAAATGTACTCATATTGGTTTCGTCCCTGGCTATTGTCTTAGCCAGATTTCGAGGAACCCTACGTTGAAGAGGAGTTTGGCGACGTCTATGCGAACTGAGATCTTCATAAGTCAGCTGCCTGTCGGGTGTTGTTAGGATGGATTAGCCCTACTACCGTAGCTTCCGCTGAATAAAGATGATTTGGCCCTGAAGGCACCTATGTATAATTAGGCCTGTATGGCCAGGTTTGTAAGACTTTAAACTCGGTATTGTATGGATGTAAACTTTGATATTCAGTTCGGATTATGTGCAACGACAGACTGATCACGGGATCGTTGTGTTAAGCATAATCGGGTATTTCGGACGGCTAGTCCGGGTCCCCACAATCTCAACTTGTCCCAAGGTTGTGATTAAGGGGGGGGGGGTGTTAGCAATAGTACATGTAATCCTTTTATGTATACGTACTGTATATGGAGTAGTACTCCAATACCGTACGTACTCCTTGTACATGCCACGGGTGGGGCTTTTCCACCCCTATATTAACACGTACCCGAACCCCTAGCGGGGTATCGCTTCTGCCAAACCCTAGCTGTTTAATAAGCTTCACATCAGTTTGCGTGAACAGGAGAGATGCGGATGAGTTATAGGTGTGAGCGAGCGGACTGCGGTCAGACGAGCTCGAGGGTCGGCTCGAGCTCGGTGAGGAAGAGTGGGTCGACGTGCTGAACTATCCTGGCGACGACAAAGTGGAGCGGCACAGGCGCTCATCTGAGAGGTTTGGGGATTTAGGGTGTGGATTGTGATTTTGACTCGGTGGAATCGGCCTATCCAGATTCGGGTAAAATTCGGTCCGGTTTACCCAGTTTTGTGTCACGTGTTATTTGTGTTGAAATATAAGCAATTTAGCATATGATTTAATTCGTGAAAACAGTAAACAGAACATGACTAGAATAATAAGAATTAAACTAATCATGCGATCTACCAGTACAATAGATAAACAGATGCGATCTACCAATGCCGTAGATAAACAGAACAAATCTACAACATATACTATTAGCAGAAATTGTAGTAGTAATTCGAACAGAAAGATTAGGAGATCATACAGTGTGGCGGCAGCGGCAGCGGAAGCTTTGGCGTTCGTGTTGTCGCCCATGTCGTCGATGAAGAGGCTGCTGATGTCGGGGAAGAAGTCGTCGAACTCGAAGCCAGTAATCGCGCTAGTGCGCTCCCCAAAAACCTGATCGCCCCTCTCCGTATAGGATCACAAGAGGCGGGGTTCCGGAGGCCTACAGTCCCTTCAACCGGTGCACGCCGGAAGACGGGATGGATAAGACTTGGAAGACGGCGGCACAATGTTCTGGAACTAGGACGGCGAGCGACCATGTGTTGCGTGTGTACGGCTAGGGTTCGCTCAGCCAGGATATATAGTGCGGGTCGGGTAAGACGTGGGCGCAGCCGCACGATCAAGTCGGTAACAGCCCACGATCCAAAAGAATCGGAAACGGCTAAGGTAATTAACGCGTTCGTTAATTATCAATCAATGACTTGTTTAATTTTCCCGAACAGCAAAAATATAAGCTCGGCTCGGCGAGATTCCCGCAACCCGCGGCGTGTCGTGACGAGACAAGCGAGCGGCGGAGGAGGAGGAGGAGTGCGCGGGAGAGAGCCTTCTGTTCACTCAAACACACCAAGTGTCTCAACACTCCACCTTATAAGGTGGTGTTTGTCTCCTCCAACTAGCAATGTGGGACTAAACTTTAGTCCCCAACCAGCCATATAAATGGGCCATGAGATTTTAGAAATTTTAGTTGGGTCATGTGAAAAGGCTGTGATTTAATTTGGGCCATGGGCAAAGGCCCATAAAATTCCAACAGTTTGTGTAAACGTCTTTCTCGTGTTAGATTGGATATGGATTTTTCCAAGAGTTTAGAGTTCATTTTAGATTAACAAAAAATTAGAACTAAAAATGAACTTCCTCAAAAGTTCAAGGATCAAAAGTGGACAAAGAATTAGGGAAACATAATCTAGACGAAGAGATGCTATGAAAATTAAAGAGCTTTTTTTTGTAATTTATCAATATAAGAGGTAATAAAGATGTACACACCACACTTGGGTATGTGTGTCTCCTACACAAGCTATTTGCCAACCCAGTTGGAAATTTTCAGTTGTCATCTTGCTAGTCAATTGGCGTTGACTAAAGGGAAACTAATTGTTCTCTAACCGTACAAACAGTATATCTTACTAAATTGCTCGAATGTTTTTCTGAGAATTAGCATGCCTAATGTTTTATTTATCACAGTGACAACCAGCTGTAAAATAATAGATTAAGTTAATCAATTAAAACAAGTACGACAAGTGAAAGGAACATCTTTCTTGAATAGCACAATACCTATTAGGGGTTTACTAATTTTGAGGTCCCATAATATCTGATAAATATTTATCATATTTTTTCTCACCTCCACATTTGTTGCTTATGGCTCCTCTCCAACGTGTTCTTGAAGCTCTGGCAATGCTTGTGACTGCTTGTGCTCCGTGAAGGTGTTGACAACGCTTTGAAGCGTCAAACACCATTGCGCAAGCACCCCTCATGCATACGGCCAAATGTCCGACTTTGTTCTTTGCATGTTGCCTTTCCTTAATTAAAACTAGTGTGCCAAAGGCAATATGGCTGTCAACGACAATAATGCCGACATAAGAGGGAAAAGACGAAACCCACAAAGCGGAAGATAATAATGGTGATACTTCTAGAAGCCTGGAGAGGGGAGGGACGCTCGTTTATTGGGCAATGCGTAATGTATGTTGAGGTCGCGGTGCAGCTGGTTAGGGGGATGAGGCAATGTGTGTGGGTGGGTTAGGGGTGGAGAAAACATACTAGGAAGGACGAAATCGGTGACGAGTGGATAGGTGTGGGTGCAACGGCGGCTAAGGGGTATGGTGGGGTTAATTTAGGTTTTATGTGATTTATTAGTATAATGCGTGAAAGATGAGGGTTATGTGTCATTTTGGAGGCCAATAGTTTGCCCCGTAAATATAGAAATATACAATCACTCTTACTTTTAAAAGATACCACGGTTATAAGTAGTATAAATGTCACCTATGGCTATCATTGAACAAAAACACATATGTGGTTGAGCGGTTGGTTATGCCACCATCATTTGTTTAAATTTAGTACCCCTCCGTTCATTAATATAAGGCACTGGAGCCCTTTCAATTTTGACTACATACATACATATTAAAATGAGTGAATCTATGTGCAAAATAAGTTTAGATATATTTGAATCGATAAAAATGAAATGATGGGTCCAGTGCCTTATATTACCTCCGTTTCAATATATATAAGACATTTTAGCTATCCAACTTGTTGTCTACATGTATATTAATATGAGTGCACATACACACTAAATATGTCTACATACATCTAGATATATGTAAATGTGGACAAATGCTAAAACATACTTAAGTGTTTTGGTGCATTTGGTCCTACAATAACTTACACCCTCCGTTTCTTTTTTACTATGCATATTACGTTTGTCTTAAGTAGGAAACAAAATTTTTTTTACATGGTAGGAAACACTTTTGATATGAAATGAAATGTGTTACTCACTCCGTTCCAAATTAGATGACTTATATTTGGCCAAATATGCATGTATCTAGACATGTTACAAATTTAGATACCAAATGGAAGTCATCTAATTTAGAAAGGAGAAGTATATCTTAACCTATGCGGAGGATGTTGGCGGTCCGTGTGTGCAACTCGCACCAACTGGTCAGAAGAGTGACGGACGGACAGGTACGGGTTTTGTCGACACGCCGATACGGGTGCCGCAAAGACAAAACGGTACAAGCAAACGACGGCGACGAGTCAGCGACGCCAAGTTGGCGAGAGACAGAGATCACCGTGCCGGGCGGGTCCATCTCACCACGGCCCGCGCGTGCGTGGAGCAGCCTGGAATCAGACACCGGAATCTTGATACGTGGCTCTGCTCCGCCGGCTTCCAACTCCTCCCTGTGGCCGCGCGAGAGAGAGCGAGTGTGAGCGAGCTAGGCGACCCGACGCATCGGGATCCATCCGCGGCGCCGGCGACCTCTCTAGAGAGCACAGAGCCGCGGGTAAAGATCTCTGCGCCCCGTGATTCCTTACGCACGTGCCCCTGATCCCGTCCCCCTGCATTTAAGATTCTTTGCTGTGCTCCACTGTGCTGATGCGCGCGTGTCTCTCCGATCTGACAGGGCAGAGTTGGACGTCGAGGCGGAAGCTTGGAGAAGGCAGCGAGGGGCGGTTCTTCTTCACTTCTTGGACCCCCTACCCACCCACCACTCCACTCTTCTCGACAGGGGAGGAGGAGGCGCCTGAAATTTCCTGGCCGCGGTTCGACTGACGGATCACTAGGTAATCTATCAGCGCCGTATTCGTCTTCCTCTTCCTGGCATCCTCCCTCTGCGCAGGCGCTTGATGCCCGCTGTTTATCGTTCCCGTGTTCTCTGTTGTGGGCGTTGACTGGATCATGGGAATCATGGCGCAAAGGTTTGCCTTCTCCGTGGGGTGCCAGGTTACAGGACACCGCCTGAGCACCTGCCCTTTGTCTTTCACTGTTCAGCAATTAGGAAATCGAGTAATAATGATCTCTCCCTTTGTGCCTTTGGGCAACGAAGGGATGGAGGAAAAATTCCTTCTTTTTTGTGGGGCACAAGTATATGCTACCGAATTTGTTAAGAGAAGAGTGGCTGCCATGCCAGGCTGATAAAAATGTGTTGTGAATCTGATATCAGGGTCGATCGATGACCGCGGCATTGTCGGCATCAGCCATGCTCACGGACAGCACCGACCTGAGCTACTGGCTCAACTGGAAGTTCCTGCTCTGCGCCACCATGGTCTACTCCTGCATGGCCGTGGCGTGCTTCTTGATCTGGAAGTACGAGAGCGCCAGTTCGCCGGCCGGCAATGACGACGCAGAGGAAGCGCGGCCACGGGTCGGACCGGGGGTGGTGTACCTCGAGGACTGCTGGAAGCCATGCCTTAAGCAGATCCATCCTGTCTGGCTCCTGGCTTTTCGCCTCGTGTCCTTCTTCGTTATGGCTACCATAATTATCTATGATGTAATTGTGGATGGATGGAGCGTCTTCCTGTACTACACCCAGTAAGCCACCCTTCTAGTTCTTGGCCATAATCACTGTAAACTGTTTACAAGTGCTCATTTCTTGTTGGGGTGACGTTCAGAAACTTTTTCTAATTATGGTTGTTTTGTACATTTGACAGGTGGACGTTCTTGCTTGTCACCTTGTATTTTGGGGTATGTCTTTGCTATTATGAACTTACATTTGACAGTGTTCACTATTAGCAGTTATTCTTGCCAACATCTCTAACTGACAAAAGCAGTCTCTGCCAAACGATTAGCTAATATATGAAATACTTATTGAGTGGATATCATGAAATATGTCGTACATTTTTCTTTGACAAATGAACTATGTTGTATCGTGCATGCTTTCTCATTGCGTATTTCGCTGGTACTTTACTAGGTGATACCTCTAACATTCACCTTCTTCATCTTTAGCTTGGCTCGGTGCTTTCATTTTATGGATGCTATCAGTACTCGTACAAGACGAATAGGGATGGATCCGATGCAGATCATGGCTCATATATCATTGCTCCAACAGGGGAAAGTGGATATGACGATTCCATTAAGACTTCTGGTTTCAGTAAAACACATGATGGTCGGGAAATTGCAGGATTTTGGGGTTACCTGTTCCAAATCTTTTTTCAGGTAACATATCCCACCGAACTGTTGTCCCTTCACATTGGAACACAAAATGCACATTGTTGGTGAACTGCTGGACAGTAGGCATGTTTATTATTGATGAAAAATGAGCAATCAGGGTCATATAAACGTTGGTTTGCTTTGTGACATATCTTTAATTCTTTCTTTCTGTTCTTTCTAAATTCTAACCCACTCAATTTACTATTGTTGTTTCAGACAAATGCAGGTGCTGTGATGATTACTGATTTGGTGTTTTGGTTCATCCTCTACCCTTTCCTTGCCCACAATCAATATGATATGAGTTTTGTAAGTATTCAATCACATATTGTAGGAAGTATATTGTCAAGCTATTTGTTAGAATAAAGGGGAAGAATCAATGCCACTTGATTGATGTATCTATTAACTTTATTTTACCGTAGGATTTATTCTAAATTACTTGCAAATTCATAGTGCACCTAAACTAAATAGGAATGCTCCAACTCCATGTTTTCTATGGTATTCTGTATAATAGCCTTATTCTAGATCCTGCAAATTCGAGACTTTATTTTGGTCTGGAACCTTGCTTCATGATTTTTTTTCGAAATGGACCTTCCTTCATGAATGGCTCAGTGGTTCCAACATCCTTGCTGAATCATCGTTTTTGTGTTGGTTCGCCTCTCCTGGTCTTGTGTGTGTGTTGTTACAGGTGATTGTGCATGTCTGCATTATGTATGTTGTTACAGGTGATTGTGCATGTCTGCATGTGTGCAA
The DNA here is from genome assembly GCA_947311845.1 of Poa pratensis. NCBI lineage: Eukaryota > Viridiplantae > Streptophyta > Magnoliopsida > Poales > Poaceae > Poa > Poa pratensis. The sequence continues at coordinate 21,212,200 of CAMZMU010000110.1, forward strand.
AACATACACATAATTGATTATCTTAAGTGGTTAAGTGCTTTCAGCAGCTGCATTAGTTATTTGGTCTGGTTCTTTGAATGAAAATAAAAAGCATGACCAGACTGTGTGCTGCTTGTACCTTTGTATCTTGGACTCAATGCACTCTTCCTCAAAAGAGACAGTTCTTTGTAGTGGCTTGTTAACATATTCTTTGCTGCATTTCTTACTAAATGTTTGTGACTGCACACTGCAGTTGCTGATTGGAACGCATTCAATCAATGTTGTCTTCATAATTGGTGACACTGCTCTGAATAGCTTGGTAAATATCTCATACCTGGATATTGATCCATCCCACAATCAACTAATCTGTATACTGACTATTATTTCTGTAATTGCAGCGTTTCCCGTGGTTTAGAATAGCATATTTCATGTTGTGGACAGGCATGTTTACTAGTGTTCAGTGGATCATCCATGCCAATGTATCCATTTGGTAATGTTCTGACTTACATTTCCCTTTATATTGAATATCAATCAAGTGATTTTTCTTCATGTGTTTATATTATTCAATTTATTCAGGTGGCCTTACCCGTTTCTGGACCTGGAATACCCTGCAGCACCTGTGTGGTAAGCAGAGAAAGATACTGCATAACTGAGTTGGAATCGTTGCGTAGCATCTATACATTAGATGAAAGTAGAACCCTGTGACAGTCTAAACACAGCAAATAATTAGCGGCACATATAGTTTCGAGAATGAACTGTTTTTAACCTAAAATTTACTGCGCTCTAGACATTTATCCAGGCTATATGGATTAGTGATCAGATGAGAAGACACTGCAGAAATATGAACAGTTTGACAGTGTGATGAATATCTTATGTTCTTCGTACTGTGCCACACGTTAACTTAAATTAGTTCGGAATCTAGTCGCCATACTTGATAAGAGTGCTTTGTAACATTACTAAAGTGTATTTTTCGTTCTGTTAAGGTACATTATTTTAACCTGGAAGCCTTTCTGCCATGCATACACCCGTGATCTTGATAAACTTTATTCATGGCACTATGGCAGGTACCTGGTGGTAGCACTGCTGCACTTGCCTTGTTACGGCCTCTTCGCCCTTGTCCTGAGGCTCAAACAATCTCTGCTGGAAGGCTGGTTATCTAGTAGCTACACTTACGTGAAGTAGACAAGAACATAGGAGTATATACACATACTGCTACAATTTATTTCCATTTATTCCTTGTCCTGAAAATCACATGGAGCTGCTGGGACAAAAATAGCCACATTATTCGGAGTTAGGTGCCTGTAATTCCTTGTACTACTTGAAAGCACGGGCTCTTTATGAGTCTCTCTGTCTTCAAAAGTGGATGTGTAAATTGACACGGCATATGCCCCACAAAATTTTGAGATTCATAGCTTCCTTGAACCAGCTGTCGTGTCATCCAAAATGTGACACCCATGGTTTCGTTGTTGCTTTGGTTGAATTGTTGTTGCTTTTTGCTTACTAGTTGCCTGTTTTCACCCTGCGGTCAGTGTGGCGGTAGAATGCAGTGGAAGTACAAAATCTGAATTTGATGCATGTTTTCTCATGTAAACCAGTTTGCAGATTTATTTTTGTCGCTTGGTTTGATGTGATGTCCACCCAGTATTCGAAGAAATTTTGACACATTGGACCACCTGCGCAAATGAATTGTCAAAAAGGACCACATGTGAGTCAAATTGTCAAAACTATCGTGACGGCGTCTGCGCCAAGCGACACGTGGCATGGCCGTTGCCCACAACGGCGGCTTCCAAGGCCGGCACGTTTGGATTCTCCGTTTGCATGCAAAACCAACTAATTATGCATACTTGTTTCAAAAAACAAAACAAAAACTAATTATGCATACTGGACTACCGTTGATTGGTATGGGAGTGCTACGTGGCTGCTTGCTAGAGGAGCTCAGGTGTGGGCAGTGTGCTTCTCACGTGGAGTTTTGCATGTAGCAGTAGGTGACGTAACTGCATGCATACGCGGTGCAGGTGCTGTCGGTGGGGAGGCGGTGGCGGCCTTAGAAGCCGCCATCGTCCACGGCGGCCACAGCCACGTGTCGCCTGGCGCAAACGCCGCCACGGTAGTTTTGACAATTTGACTCACAGGTGGTTTTTTTTTACAATTCATTCGCGCAGGTGGTCTAATGTGTCAAAAATTCATATTCAAAATATATTTCTTATTTTTTTTTGAAATAAGATAAATTGAATATGACCATATGTATATTCGGTAAGATGAAGATAAATTTGGGCAATCTCAACAACAAGCTGAACCGATTTGTCAGTTAGTACAGGCCATATTTAGATTAGCCTACTTCTGTTGATCGTGTCTAGCTAAACAAACTTCTGTTTTTTTTTGTTCTCTAAACAAACTTCTGTTGAAGTGTTGATCGTGTTCGGCTGGGCTGGGCTGCTAACAGCAACAATCAACAAACAGGCCCAGCCATCGTCCTCTTCTCCGTCTCTCCACCGATCGAGCCGAGCCGAGACAAAGACAAAGACAAAGACTACCTCCTCTCCCCTTCAGACGCCACCAACTCCCCCTCTCGCGCTCGCACCACCGCCACCAATGGCCGCTGCGGCGGCTGAGGCGGCCGCCACTAGCGCCGGAGACGAGCACCAGAAACCGCAGCAGCACATGGGGAGGAGGGCGGCGGCGGACTTCGCGATGAGCGGCGCGGCGGCCGTGGTGGCCAAGACGGGGGCGGCGCCGGTGGAGCGCGTGAAGCTGCTGCTGCAGAACCAGGCGGAGATGCTGCGCCGCGGGAGCCTCACGCGCCCCTACGCCGGCATCGCCGACGCCTTCGCCCGCGTGCTCCGCGAGGAGGGCGTCGCCGCACTCTGGCGTGGGAACCAGGCCAACGTCATCCGATACTTCCCCACCCAGGTCTGCCTGCTTATCCTCACTTCCTTCGCTGGTCCGTTCCTTCTGGTTCTGCATTCTCGATTGATTGATTGCATCAGTTCCTCTGGCAAGCGAGTGATTGGTATCTGAAGTCTTAACTGAACCGGATGGTATCAGAGTGCAGACAATCAGGATGGTTTCAGTAGATTCGATGCAGCAGCATAATGGATTAGTGATGCCAGTGGGCTGAGTGAGTGAGGGTTATCTGCTGATTCACACCGCCCACACATATTTTGGGTGGCCTCGGTTGCCTCAGAACTCTGCCTCCTTGAAAAGAAAATAATAAGTTGCTCGCAACTCGGGTGCTGTCTGACTGGTAGCTTAGCCCCCATCCTTTTCTCACCACAAAATACAATGTCCCTGCCTTTTGGCCAATTCTAATTTTATATCTAGCACTAGAAACCAGTAATGGATTACAATCGATCGGTTGGGTGCGAAATACTTCCTACCAAATTTATCGAAAAAAACAGAGATAGCACCACACAAAATTGTTCCATCCCCTCGCAATATGTGTAATCAAGATGGTAGAGGAACATAATGGTCACACAGGGTCTACTGTGATAATGGTTATGCAACAGAATATATGGGTGACTGCTGGTATATATGTGCAACCAGTTATTAAATGTCTATAGCCATGCTCTTGATCATGGATTCTTATGGGTGCTGTATGGAGTGGACTTAGGGACATACCTAGTGTGCGGACAGTTTGCTTTTGCAGAAGAAACTTATGCTTCCGTTGTTGCAATCATTATCTGAAGGTTCTGTGTAATAGCTAAGACCGGGACCTGCATTATGTCATATTCAACAATCAAACATGACCCTCAGCACATGTCTTAATTCTTTTATTTCAGTCAACACTCTGATGTCATAAAAAACTTTACAGTTGAAATTTGGAAAGAATGCTCATTTGTTCATTTCCTGTGTAGGCTTGTAACTTTGCAGCATGAGGAAAAAAAACAGATGTTGCTCGCAACTCTGCTTGCTGTCTGACTGTTAGCTCCCTTTTTTTCTCACTACAGAATATAATGTCCCCGCCCTTTGGACAATTCTAATTTTATATCTAGTATTGGGAAGCAGGAATGGCTTAGAGTCTGATCGGTTAGGTGTGCAAGAGTTCTTACCAGATTTTACAAGAAAAAACTGAGATCGCTGTGTCTTGAATATAAAACAAAATTGGCTGACTACTCGTTTCTAGTGACAATATGAAAGATCATGGTGATGACCTGATATATGTAGGTGGCGGGACTCGGTATTGTCTTTACCACTAGTTACTATAGTCCTATAGCCATGCCTTTACAGCTGGTTACTGTTGTTCTAAAAATAGCCATGTTTTTCAACATGGATTCTGATGGGCACTGTACATGGTGGAATTAGGAAAATAGCTACTGTGCGTATAGTTTGGTATTGTAGATGAAACTTACGCTACTGCCTTTGTGTTATGTTCTGCAGGTTCTTTATAATATCTAAGAATGAGAACCACATTCCTTTTCGTGCTGAAATACCAAAGATGACCCTCTGCTCTGTACATGTATTGATGTATGTACCCTTAGCTCTGTGAAATGAGAAAAACTTTGTTTTCATGAAAGGGCTCTACAGTTCAAAAAATGGAATAATGAAGCCTCACTCGTGCACTTCCTGTGCAGGCTTGTAACTTTGCGTTCAAAGGCTACTTCAAGAGCATCTTTGGCTATGACAAGGAGAAGGATGGGAAATGGAAATGGCTAGCTGGAAATGTAGCATGTGGCAGTGCTGCGGGAGCTACAACGTCGTCACTGCTATACCATCTGGACTATGCACGGACACGGCTAGCTACTGACTCAATTGAATCTCGGCAAAGCAAGCGTCAGTTCAGAGGGTTGCTAGATGTCTACAAGAAGACTCTCAAAACTGATGGTCTTCCTGGACTGTACCGAGGCTTCAGCGTGTCTATTGTGGGTATCACTCTATACCGTGGTCTCTATTTTGGCATCTACGACACCATGAAGCCTCTCGTCCTAGTAGGCCCGTTGGAGGTAACACCATTAACTCTTGTGACATGTCACAGATGAGGTTCTGGCGCATAGAATCAAGTTGACACACACACACACTGAATTACTATCTGTTGGATGCTCTTGCAGGGAAATTTCCTGGCCAGTTTTGCCTTGGGATGGTCAATAACTACATTCTCTGGGGCCTGCGCCTATCCATTCGACACACTCCGACGAAGAATGATGTTAACTTCAGGCCAACCGTTCAAATACAGGAACGCCCTCCATGCCTTAAGACACATAGTTTCCACCGAAGGGTTCTTCACACTGTTCAGAGGGGTTGGTGCAAATATCCTCTCCGGAATGGCAGGAGCTGGAGTTCTCTCCGGATACGACCAGCTCCAACGGCTTGCAGGTCGGCACGATTACAAGTTCGAGAGCAAGATGAAAAAAGGAACAACTATATGAATCTGGCAGCAGACCAAAACTCTTAACTACATCTCGGTTAACCAGAAAATGAACGTTTCCTGCAGGCGAATCCTTTTGAGTTTTGAACATCATGACGATTAGACTTGAGCCTTCAAGTGTAAATTAATATATGAAGGCTAAAGTCGATGCCCACATGTACAGTCAATGTAAAATGTTGATAACACTTGTGGATAGAATGTGCATAATGCAGTGATCAATGCAATGTTCATTTCGATTTCGTAACAGTATTTCTTTTTCAACCTAGTGTGTTGCACGCAGTTTCCTAAATTTAGCGAGTATTGGTACTCCAGCTTTTAACACAGATATCTTGGGATGCTTGCCAACATAATCCTGCAGGTGTTGTTTGACGGCTTCCCTGTAGGAACCCCTTCAGCCAGATTTCCTTGAGGTCCCATAGGTTCTCTAGCCCACAAAGCTCCAAAGTTGACATAGTAGAGGAGTGAACCACCAGTACCCACGACAGATTTCGGTATCCAATCTCCAAAAATCATCTCTGACCTTTAGACCCCGCAGTCGATCTTAAGGATTTCGGGGGCTTCGAATTTTTTTCTCCACTCTACGAGTTCTCCCACCTACCAGAACGAAGCTTGCCACCTTGACTTGGTTTGACACAAAGACGCTAAAATCCCAACTCCATAAGCCCATAAGAGCATCTCCAAGAGTTTACCTAAAATATGGGTAGGCAAATTGGTTTTAGGTAGAGGAGAGAGAAGGTATAGGTAAGCCAAAAAATTCTGCTTTTCAAGCTTACCTAATTGTGGATACCTAAATTAGCATCTACATGCGGGTCCCACATGTCAGTGGGATAGATTTATTTTCTTTTCTTTTTCCCCTCTATCTTCCTCCTCTTCTTCTTCCACGCCTCTGTCCAGGCCCGACGCCCTGCCCCGCCGCCTCGACCTCGGCCCTCCCTGGCCCGCCTCTACCTCGCCCCTCCCGGCCCTCCCCGGCAAGCCTCTACCTCGCCCAGCCCCGCCGCCTCGACCTCGCCTCTCCTCCGCTGCAGCCCAGCCCCCGGCCGCCCCCACCCTGGCCAGCCTCCACCTCGCCCCGGCCGCAGGAGGTCAGGAGCTCGATGCGGGAGGTCGCTGGAGGTGGGTCGCGGTCGCCGGCGGCTTGAAATAGCGGCGGCGCGGCAGGAGGTCGGGAGAGGTGCGGAGGTCGACGGCGGTCTCGATTCGGGGCGATTCCGGCCAGGAGAAGGGCGGCGGGGGTCGAGGAAGGGTGGGGCAGAGCGATTGGCGGCGCGCCGGTGACCACCTGCCCGCTTTGGGATCAAGCACTAGAATCTCCTAATTCAATGCCCCACCTGATGTTGCTTCAGGTTCTCATTGTAAGTGGTTTCAACTCTTTCACTCACTCACTCACCAGTTAGTCACTAGTCAGACAACTTTTTCTTTGACATAGAACCCTAAAATTCATCAAGACACAGTGAGGTCACCGGTCACCGCACGGGTTACAAACAACGGGTAGTTCGACGCCCACGTAGTGTGATCCTTAAGAACATCACCCGCACCAAAAGAAGCCAGCACATGCGCTGGCATATTACATCCTCGCACAACATCATGATCGAGTACGTACGGGCTAAACGCGGCTGGTCAAGGGACTCTGACGTTAATGCTTGGGGGCAGAAAACTCGTTGGCCTATCTGATGCAGACTTCAGGAATAAGTTATGTCTCGTCCGGCGAAATATGAGCATCAATAAAGCTCATGATCAGCTTCAGTTTCAGATCACCGAATAGAGTGCTCAGGCTTGAGAAATGCTTGAGGTTCTGTCTCAAATATAACTTGTCCCATACCCAGTCGATCAGCAGCATCAACCACTTGTGACAGCGCCAGAGCTTCAGCATGGAGTGGGTCCCAAAAAAGTAGAAAGGCGCCCAACTGCTACGAACACAACATAGCATTACTATCCTTGCAAATATTTCCCCGCCCTCTTGTTCTTGTATTTTCTGATGGTAAATAGCAGGAGCTCTGCCTATGCATTATTAGGAAAATAGAATTGATCCAGTTAATTAGGGAAACCGGACCCAAAAACCGTACAAAGCGCAGTTAAAAAACCGCTCATTCTAATTCAAGGAACGTCGTCTGAGCCTGAAACAAGGGAATCTAGACCCAAGCTAACAGCCACACCTCATAACCAACTAACAGAAACTCCCCCAACACACACAAACTCTCACAGCTAGAGATGCACCGGTGTGCACCCTCCACATTGAAGAGATCAAGCATTGCTCACAACTAAATCTTGTTCTTGTATTTTCAGTGAATAGTCTTGAAGGTATAGCATGATGCAGGAGATGCCGACAAATCCTAACCAACGCCCATTGCGTCGGTTCGTCCACCCAACGCGTACCCCTCTGTGTACAACGCACTCCACTCGACGCGACTATTGGACCGGCCCATTTTTTTTCTCCAGCTCGGTTTTTTCCGGTTTGGGAAGATCCTAGATTTTTTTTTCATTTTTTCTTCTGATTTACTAGTTTTTTCTGGTTTCGGTCGTTTTATATGTTTTTGGTTTTTCTTTTCGTTTTTTACTCCTTTTTAATTCATGAACATTTTCATATTTTTGAGCCTCGTGAGCAACTATATATAGGCGTAGAGGGCATTATCTTGGAGTACAAGTCAAGTCAGAATCCTATGGAAACAAATCCTATCTCTATCCTATACTATCATAACAAGCATATATATGGCTACAGATGATGGTTGATACGTTTTTCACTTTCCGATTTTGCCCCTGCGTTTTGGGAGATATTACAGCACTGCCACCGGAAAGTGAGAATAACGATTCGTATTTGACGGATGCAACATGTCGCGGCGCGCAGTCAACCTTATCCTCTCCGCCGGTGGAAGGGAGCCGGTAGCCGGGCGACGCGGCGACCAGGCGAGGTCGTGGGCTCCCACCGGCGGCGCTGGTCGGCTCGAGGGGCGGCGCGAGGGACTCCGGGGCAGTAAAGACCGGTTCTTGCTCGGGTGGAGCCGAGGTCGGGGTCTCGGGGAGCAGGGCGCGATCTCGGGGGAGGCTGGAAAGGAGAGGGCGGAGTGGTGGCGTGTGGCTGCGGGAATCGGTGTTGGGCGTGGTGATGCGGCCATGGTCGTCCATGCTGGTGCAGGGCCACGGCGGATCGTGGCCTGGCGCTGGGTGGAGGCCGGGGGCCATAGTGGTGTCGGCCGGAGGCGGGGACGAGAGGCCGGAGTTAGTCGATCCTGGACCACGTCGCTGCCGTAAACTACCACATGTCCACGCTCAACCCTCCTCTTCCTCTGCAACGCCCTTCCGCCGCCCAAGCGTGCTGCCTGCTTGGTGAGATGCAGGCCAGGTCAATGGCCTATGCTGCGCTCGCCGCCAAGGACGGCTGCTGCGGCGGCTCGCTCCTCGTCGCCAAAGCGCTCCTCGGCATGTACGTCAAGTGCGGATGCTTGGAGGACGCCCTGAAGGTGTTCGACGTGATGGTGCAGCGCGACATGTCCTCGTGGAACACGGTGCTCTCGGGCCTGGTCGAGCTGGGAAGGCACAAGGAGGCGTTTCAGCTGTTCCGGGACATGAGGACGGGCGGTGTTGCCGCTGACCGTTTTTCTATGTCGGCGCTCCTGACAGCGGCTGCCGAGGGGTTCAGCCTGCCTCACGGGGCAGCGGTGCACGCTCTGTCTCTCAAGTCCGGGCTGGAGGCTGATTTGAGTGTTGGCAATGCGCTCATTGGGTTTTATGCCGAGCATGGTGATTCTGTAGAGGATGTCGTTGGTGTGTTTCAGAGGATGCCGGTGAAGGACGTAATTTCATGGACTGAGTTACTCAATGGATACATGGAGTTTGGGTTAGTTGACAAGGCTCTGGGTGTGTTTGATCGGATGCCCGAGAGGAACTTTGTTACATACAATATTGTTCTGACCGGATTTTGTCAGAACAGGGAAGGTGTCTGTGTCACTTTTGCTAAGAAGGCAGGGCTGCGTGGACTGGGCTTGTTTAGGCAAATGCTGGAGAACGGGTTGGAGATGTCGGATGTTACAGTGACCGGTGTCCTGAATGCTTGTGCTATTGCTGCCGATAGGAAGATGAGCGAGCAGGTTCACACATTTGTGATCAAGTGTGGCTGTGGTTCAACTCCTTGGATTGATGCCGCATTGATGCACGTCTGTTGTTTGAGCATTGGTGCCACCAGGAGAGCTTTCACATTGCTTGGTACTCTTTGCTACTTGCTAGCTTCAGAGATGGAGAGTATGAAAAAGCATTTTCCATCTTCCTTAAAATGTTTAGAAACAGTGATATTCAATTCGTCGATGAGTTCATGGTGACTACTGTTCTTGGAGTTTGTGGTGCTTTAGGCTTTGCCGAACTTGGAAAGCAACTGCATTCCTTTGCTGCAAAATCTGGGCTTTTGCGTGCATGTGGAGTTGGTAATTCAGTCATCAGTATGTATGGCAAGTGCGGACAATTGGAAAATGCAGTCAATTTCTTTGAGCGAATGCCTCACCGAGACCTTGTGTCTTGGAATGCGCTGGTCACTGCTCATCTTCTCCATCGGGGAGGAGATGAGATATTGAACATATGGTCTGAAATGGAGAAATTGATCATCAACCTGATTCCATTACCTTTCTTCTGATCATATCAGCTTGCAGTTACACAAGGTCAGATTCTGCAGATACATGTATGGAACTGTTTCATTGTATATCAAGTGCATATAACATTGAACCTGCCATGGAGTATTTTTGTTCTGTTACAGGAATATCGTCAGATAGTAACGTTGCCTCGCATTTCCTATCCAGTGACTTGATCTAGCTAGCTTTAGATTTTTTTGTGGATTAGAGTACTGTGGGAATTACGGGCAGCTCAATTACATGTCATAGAGTAGTATGGTACTGCACTTCTAGATGATGGCATGCTACCAATTCATAGGACTTGATCTACCTAGCTGTGTTTTACAGACCAACTACACTGCGCAAGAAATAAATGTTACTCCTTTTACTTTACTCTGTAATTCTCTGTGGAGTGTTCGAGTTCTATGCTTTCAGGCCCCCCTTATATTCCTCGCGATATGGAATAGTAGTTATGATAATATTAAACCATGAAAAAATTCACAGGATGCTACGCGGATATTGCTTTTGACATGGGGAAAAAACTTCACTGTGGTGTTAAGTTTCTATGGACCTCTGTGTTTTCTAACTGAACACTTTATCCTGTAAAGGTAGGTGATATGATTTTAATGATCATTGTAGTCTTAGCCTTGAAGCCTTGAAGCTCAAATCTTTTTCAGGATTCCTTATTCTGCATTCAAAGCTGAGGCTTGATTAATCATTAGCGGTTCAAACTTGCAAGTACATTCTTTGGTGGATCGTGATTTGCCTGATGACTTGATGAGTGAGGTCCATTTTGTTTGAAGATTTCGAGTCTATGTTTGGCCTTGATAAAAATAGCAGCTATTAACATTGTGTTTTAATGTTGTGTGTTTGATTGTTTTCATCTAAATGTGGCTGTGGAAAACATGTGTGGCATATGTGGTTCAGTAGGAGGACCTGAGATGTTAAGTATGTCGTGTGTTTATTTTTGAGTTTGTGGTTTTCTCATCTATTGTATATCAACATGATGTTCTTGCACCAATAAGGCTCGCATTGGCTTGTGTTTATTTTTTATGAACGAAGGAGGGCTCGGACACATGAATGTTTTCTTGCATTATTTTCCTGGTGGAGATCCTATATGAATATTTCGCTTCTCGTCACTATTGTTTGAACTAAATAATTCATGTATTTGTGTCCATATCATGTGTTAACCATAATAACTCAATCCGCTTGATTATAAAATAACCTCGTTCCACATGCTATTGGTTTTCAATAGTGAATTTCTCCTTGGTCTAATAAATATTCAACAAAAAACAGTCCGTAGCAACGCACGGGTATGTTTGCTAGTATGCCATAGTCTCACATGGAGGCATTTTCATGGAGGGTTTAGCCAAATGGAGGCATTTTCCTATCCCTTCATGTAATAACCTGTTCGCCCTAAGCCATCCCCGATGTTATGGTCTTCTCTGAAATACATAAGGCGATCATCCACCAATCTCAACGAGTACATTTCGTCGCCACGTAAGTTGCTTTCTCTAGAGCAGGTGGCTTTAGAGTAGTAGATGTTGTTTCTCACAAAACCACAACGCTCATCCCCACTGGCACCTACACCGCCTTAGGGTTTCTTGGCCTCAAGAACAAGGCATAATCGCCGAGGCTCATAACTTCTGCCCAGTATAATATAGGATATGAGCAATAACACATACTCATGAGTACTCATGAGTCATCTCGATTACAAGTCTGGAGGGTGTAGCCACATGAAGGCATTTTCCCACCCCGTCGTGTAATACCCTGTTTGCCCTAGGCCATCCTCGATGGTTCGGTCTTCTCTGCAATACATAAGGCGATCATCCACCAATCTCAGTGAGTACACTTCGTCGCCACGCAAGTTGCTTTCTGTAGATCGAGTAGCTTTAGTGTAGTATATGTGGTTTCTCTCGAAACCAAGGCGATCAGCCCCCAACGGCACGTGCACCGCCTTAGAATTTCCTGGCCCCAAGAACAAGGCATAGTCGCCGAGGCTCGTAACTTCTTCCCACTTGTGCCGGTATGCCTCGCTCGTGTCGGCGTCGACAAGCTCGAAGATCTTGAAGAAAGGCTCACGGTTGGGCAACCACCTGGTCATTATCGCCTTCAATGGCTTTCCATGTAGCTCCACAATGTAGCTGTCTAACGCCTTTGGGCCATGGCGCTTTTGGATGGCCAGTTTGTGTCGATTTTAAACCTTATAATCTCCTCATTGGGGAACAGAATGCCATAGAGATCACCATCACAGAAGGCGATGTCCGCGAACATGGTATTCTCCCAGTTTTGCTTGATCCACCCGCTGCCGCAACCGACCTTGCACAGGGCAATACTGCGCGTCTGGTCCATGAGGATGGCGAGGACACAACCGCTAGAAGTGGTGGGATCATCGGAGAGGACGACAGGAGAGATGGGATTCCACCGGCAAACGGCCAATGGATTAGCCGGCCACGAGGAGCATACCTCCACCTCGGCGCCGGAGAAGAGGTTTACAAGTACGAGCTTGCGCGTGATGTGGTCGAGCGCTGCGACCCAGTCGCCTTGGTGCGAGCCCATGAGCCACTTGTTAGCTGCCTTGTCGTGGACGCGCAGGGCCCAGCGATCATCAAGGTTGCAGCCGCACAGTTGCTTCGTTTCGCCAGTCGGGCTGCGGGGCGAGACGAGAAGAAGCGGGGCTGCCGGCGGCGCTGGGAGCCGTGCTGCGGCGGCGCGCCACGGCCCGCAGACAGCATCGAGGCGCACGCGGTCACGCAGGGAGGTTATCTTGAGGCGGATGTTGCCAAGAATGTCGTCGGGGAGGTTGGACCACCGCGCTCGCGCTGACGACGGTCTGCCGCCGCTCGCGACGGAGGTCGTCTGCGTCGTTGTCATCTCGAGTAGTGGAAGGTATATAAGCTGCAAACGCATCCGTTTCCGGGGGGGGGTCGATCCGTATTCTCCATCTCCTCAATCTCGTGTCAGATACAAACTCAACTAATACTGATCTCTTGTCGGATACAAACTCAATCTCGTGCCGGATATAAGCGGCAGCAAGGCATGCACGAACCGTGCTCAACTAATACTGATCTGGCTTGTGCCTCGTGGAGCCAGCTGAACACACACATTATTACTTACTCCCTCCTTGACTAAGACTTGAAGCTGCAAACGCATGCTCTTGACATCAGTCAACGTGTCTATTTTCTTTTCACATGTTGACTATACTAGCCTAGAAACTTTACCCTAACTTTTTTCAGTCTAATAAAATGACATTTATTGGAGAGAAAAAATGATTACATATGTTTGGATTTAGTTTATTCTATTGATATGTTCTAATAATGTTTTGTGATTGCAGATGTGAGTCCGCCAAATTTCTGATAGCCCCACTGCAAGATGAGGAGGACATGAAGATAATTTTTTTGACAAGAATGTTGTGACCAATGTGACTGCTAGGGTGCCTCCATCATCTCAGATCCGAATTTATCAATTTAGGATCAATATTGATGAGCATGGTGAAGGTTAGGGATGTGAAGGTGAAGAAGACCCTCTTGTTACACCTTTGCGTGCACATGCCAAGAACTATAAGAGAGCATGCCTGTACTCACATAGTCCCTCGGCAACACAAAACACGTGTAGTGCCACTTTGGACCATATGATGGCTATCATGGAAAAGAAGGCTGAGAAGGAGAGGAACCGGCTGATGGAGGTAGAGAAGAATAGGAATTCAAAACATCTCCGGGTCAAGCCAAGGATTCTGTAAAGCAGGAGATTAGGCCGATGGTTGCCTAAATCTTGGAGGATGGAACTAAGTCTGAAAATCAGGAGTACTTCTATGTTGCACAACTTTTGATTATACATGGAGTATCGTGATGTATTCAATTGTTTGGAGGAGGATGCGACGCCTAGTCAGAGGCTCGATTGGATTAGGATGACATGGGAGCGGTATAAGATGAACTTGTATTTGTCATGAACTTGTATTGCCATGACCCTATGTTATTTGTTTTGAGTGAGATTTGTCAGGAACTTTTGTTATCTGTGTAGAACTTGTATTGTCGAGAATCTATGTTGTCTGAAACCTGTATTGTCATGAATCTTTGTTCTGCTTAGAACTTGTATTGTCATGAACATCTGCTTTTTTTGTCCAACTACGGATGAATTCTTGAAATGACAACTCTCATGAAGAGTTGGATATGTGCTACTATGTTTGCGGCTTGTATTTCAGAAGATAGTGAGAAGGTTCTTTATGCGTTTAGAAGATTGCCTTTAATGTCAGAGATGCAATGGGTCTAGGAGAGGATGAAAGATCCAAACAAATTTTACAAGTGTGTTAGGATGAGGAAGTCAGTTTTTACAATGTTGCATGATATTCTTGTTGCTGACTATGGTCTCAAGTTCACTTCTCATATGTCCAGTAAATAATCACTACCTATCTTTCTGCCGATGTTGGGGGGGGGGGGGGGGGGGGGTACCTGAGTCCAATAGTCAAGCTGCAAATCGTTTTGAGCTTAGTATTCCTACCGTCATTAAGAAGTTTCATCATGTTTTAAATTGTAGACCGTATGGCGGGGTGATTATAAATACACTAATAGGAAAGGTTATACAAGTCTGAATATGCTGGCAATCTGTGATTTCGACATGAGTTTCACATTTCTACTCCCTCGCATCGCCTCCCTTCCTGCCGCCAGCCGCCGCCACCCCCTCCACCTACTCTCTCCTCTTGTCGTCCCGAGAGGCAGCCGCAGGGGAACCCTATGCGCCGCTGATGAAGGGGGCGGCGGGGGCTCGCGCATCGCGGTCGTGGTGTGGTTGGGAGGGGCAGCGCTCAGCGGTGTTTTTGAACGGCGGCACGACCTCCTGCGGACATGGCATCGGTGACATCCCCTCCACTGGGAATGTTTGGCCAGGAGGCGGCTCCATGTGGCGACGGATCACGGGATCCCCGGCCCAGGTTCGTCGCAGCAGGCGCGTGGCGGCCGGAGCTTTCTCCGGCGTTGACGGCTCTGGATGCGGAAGAACCTTAGCCATTCGGGCGTGTGGATCGGAGATGGTGGCGGCACCGACCTCGTGGTTGGTGGTGATCCAGCCGGTGGCGGGTTTGGGGAGGCGAGGCTGCCGGTGAAAACTTCACCGACTTCGGTCATGGTGGACAATAGCGGCGTATTTGAGTCGTTGCCTTGTTGAAGGCATCGTGGCTGCATTTCTCGTCTTTTTGCTCGGGCAGCTCCAGGGGAAACCCCAGATCTAGGTCTCCCAGTTCGGACAATGGCGACGTGCGACATCGTTTCTCCCACCTGGCGACATCGTTTTTGGATCAGGTTTTGGCTGGAAGGGACCTGAGGTGGAGCGACGTGTTTTCTTCCGCGTCGAAGGTGGGGCATTGTCTGTTCGGTTGATCATCTCCGGAGATTTCCAAGATGAATTGTTCATTTTTTTGAAAATGATTCATATTTCAAAATATGTTTATATTTTGAAAATGTTCATTTTAAAATGGTTCAAATTTGAAAATGTTCATTTTTAAAATGGTTCATTTTTTTTAAATGGTTCTGATTTTAAAAATGTTCATTTTTAAAAATGGTACAGATTTTAGAAATGTCTTTTAATTCAGGAACATTTTTTTCATTAAGTTTTTTGATATTCGGAAAGCGAACGCAAGGAAAAAAAACAGAACCGAAGCATGACATGGCGAGCAAAGCGGGCCCCCACGGGCGGCTCGAAACGGACGGCATGAAGCCTAGTATAGGAGCTCCCGGAAAGGAAAAAGTATAGAATCCACCCTCAAATGTCATGATTTGGATAGTTTTCACCCTGAACTTTGAATCTGGATAATTTCAACCCTAAAATGTGACAAACCGGAGAAATTACACCTTGTGAGTGGTTTTGCTCCAATTTGGGTGGTTTTGAGGAAGATTTTGGCGGTTTTGCAGTTTGAAGGCCCTGCTGACTTGGCGGTGACGTGGCAAGTCATGTAACGGCGTTAACTTACATGTGGGACCCACTTCTCAGTGTAAAGTCTCAGTTTTCTGGACACTACCTGTTGGGCCCCACCTGTCAGTGTCTGTCCGCGCTGTTTATTACCACCTTGCCTTAATCTTTATAGTTACCACGCACCGCTCCACTCCACTCACCGTTGAACTGCTCGTCTCCTCGAGCTCGTCGTCTTCTCGCTCGCCGGCGAAGAAGACCGTCGCTGCCGCTACTGCTCGCATCCGTAGTGGCCCGCCGCCGCCGTCCTTGTGAGGTACGTTTCGTCGACATGCACAGTAGTTGTAGCTCTTCTATCCATCTCTGTGGTGGCGCAGATGAGGTTTCCGACGCGCGGGTTCGGTGGCCGTCGATTAGGTTTAGGATATCGGCCGTCCAGTAGATCCCTCGCTTCTGTAGCTGTTTTCGACGCTTATTTCTTGTTTGAAGCCATCTTATTCCATCGATTTCTGGTTTCGATTTTGCTAGTCCGCCATGGCGCCAAAGGTTGATCTCATCATTATCGATGGTACCGATTCTGAGAACGATGCGCTGCCAGAGGTTCAGGGGGATGGTGGGGATTCATCCTCGGACGGAAGTGATTCATCCACTGAGGGGATGGTAGGGTTTGACGGGGATTCATCCTCTGAAGATGAGTCCATGGATTCATCCTCGACTGAAAAGGGTGAATCAATGGAAGAAGATGAATCCTCTGAAGCTGTTGAATCCTCTGAAGATGAGGATGTCTGCATCTGCGAGACCTGCATTTGGGAGCGTCAGCACAACATGATAGTCCGAGGTGTTTTTTCTGTTTTGATTTGTTCTTTTGATGCTTCCTGTTGCTCAACATGATGCTAATCATCTGAATTTGCTTGTTTGCAGGTCCAAACTATCCAGGCAACGACAGCTTCGACCCTCTCTGTGTGTTCCCCACTAGAGTTGCCCTGTTTCCTCGGGAAGCAAATCTTCTGAGGCACATTTGTGCTGACCAAGCACCCAAGACACCAATCTATGTGTGTCTTATGAAGGAGGCACAAGTGCTCACTGATGGCAGAGGAAAAATGGTGAGTGCAAACGTGGTTTCAAGCTACTGAGTTGCTGCTAGTGTAGGAGTAGTTGAGTGTAGTCTTATCTGAATTTAGGTGCTACAACTTATCTGAATTTTGGTACTACAACTTGCTGGTAGTGAATTATCTGAATTTTGAATGTTTTTATTTACAAGTACTACAACTTGCTGCTAGTGACTTATCTGAATTTTGGTGTCTCTGTGTTGCAGTACTTTAGCAAGGAGTTCACCAAGTCCCATATTAGGCCAAAGATTAAACCTGCTGGTACTAATGTGATTGTCCACTACGAGAAGAACACTGCAAGAACTGCAGTTAAGATGAAGATTGGAAAAGGCAACAAGCTTGCCATTATGACAAAGAACTGGACAGATGTCCTGAATGTTACCAAGTGGGAGGCTACCAATCATGTTGTTATGTTCTGGTTTCGCAGTGCCACAAAGAAAGTTGTGCATCTGTATGTGGACAAGATAGTGCCAGGTGCATTTGGTCTTGATGAAGAGGAGCACTGGCGTTTCTTTGAAGACTGATGAAGCTGCAGGACTTTGGACAGGCCAAACCAGGCTCTTTTGGACAGTGACGGTTGTGTCCTGGTTGCTAGCCTTCTAAGTAGTAGTAAATGGTCTGTAATGAACCTTCTAAGTAGTAGTTTATGGTCAGACTTGTGAGCCATGTGCTCTGCTTTTGTTATGCAATGAGCCATGTGCTTTCCCTGTAATGAACAAGTTGGTGCTGCTTTTGTGACATTTCCATGAACAAGTTGATGATGTGGATCTGAGCCAGGTGCTCTGTTAAAGTAATGAACCAGATGATGTCCATTAAGTATTTTTGTGTTGCTGTTATATCAGTGAAATGTTATCAGTGAAATGAACCAGATGATTCTTCAGAGTTTGTCAATTATGTTTGAACTGACAAATGCATAGGTTCATAACAAATTAAACAGAAATGATAAGATTACATCAGGTCAAATTGTTCAACTTAAAACTAAATGGCAACAACAACATTTAACAAAGTGATTCAACAGAAACTAAATGGTCATATCATCTCAACTGGTTCAGTTCCTTGAACAAATTCAGGTTTCACAGATTTGCTGGATTTTCTTCAGTTTCTCTCTGGATGCTTCCTTGATGTTGAACAAGTCATAGAGTGAGTACTCTAACTTTTTTTAGCCTCCTTCAACTCAAGTACTTGTTGCTTCAGCTCCTGTAATTCCTTCTGCTCACCTGTTGTACAGCTTTCAACATCTGAATCTGCTCAAGCAACTCAGCTGACTGTTTCTCTTCTATCTCCAATTTCCTTTGGTCATCCTTCTGCATTGCTCTAAGGGACTGATTTTGCTCAAGCAACTGAGTTTTTTGCTTCTTCACATACTCCAGTTCCTTGTGCTCATTTTGCTGAACAGTTTCAAGAATTTGTAACTGCTCAAGCAACTGACCATTCTGTTTCTTAACTTCCTCCAATTCTGCTTGTGCTTGCAACTTGACTGACTTGTCTGTTTCCATCATCTCATTTTTCAGCCTCTCCATATCTTCTAACAACTTGGAGTACTTCCTGTCAACCTTCTTCTTTTGTTCAGAAACATTGTGCAGCAGAGTTGCATTATGGTGGTTACTGTCGATCAGCCTTTCTCACTGTCACCAAACATAGCCCATAGCTTATCTAGGCAAGTTTTCAAACCACCTTGCCACTCTGGATCAATCCAGCCAACAAATCCACAGTTATCCACTTCCTGCAAAACAGACATACGTAGACAGAAAAGGCATGTTCATAATTGGAAAAGCAGAGTTCAGAATTAGAATTAGAATGCATTCAGAAATGCAGATTTCAGAATTGGCACTCACATTCTTGATTGGGCAGAGGTAGAATCGCCTTCCTGTCATGTTTCCTTCAAAAGCAACCAACATCTCGGGCTTCAGCTTGTGGACACGACATAGGACAGGTGCCTCGGCATGAATGCCTCCGATTGTTGGGTCACTGATCGAATCTGGAGCGTAGTCTCTGTAGGTGATCTGCATAGAAGCGAAATCGATCAGTTACAAGCTAAATCCCCAAATCAGGAAGAACCCTAACCCTAGGTGCTGGAACTGAACACTCACGTCGCGGAGGTATGACACAGCTGGGCTCTCTGGGAGCGTCGAGCAGAGGTTGGACGAGCTTGAGCCTGGTGACAGTGGGCGCCAATTTTCAGTCATGGATGCGATGGAGCTGCTGTCTGGACGGAGCAGAGCGACGAGCTTCGGAGATAAAGGCGCCAACTTTCGGACCAGGATGGCTGTGTGGACAGAATTTTCACACGAACACCCTTGCTTTTCTTACTTTCTTGCAGTTTGGATATGCAATGTTTGATTCTACAATGTGAAGCATCAAATAAATGAACAATGTATGCTGAATAGTTTTGCACTGAAACACAAACACAAACATAAGCACATTCATAACTGACAGGTTCATTACACAAACAGAAGCATCAGGTACATGCTTCATTACTTCCAGACTCAGACAAACTACAACTTCCAACATACACTAAGTTGTTTCATGCTACTACATTATTTCTTCAAGCTACTACATTCTACATCTTCCAACTACTACATCTTCCAAACATACCACACACTTCATTTGTTCTGGACAAGCAGCAGACAACCTACAACCATAAGAGCAACAACAAGCTTCAGAAGAAGTACTGCTTCTGTCAGTTGCTCGCCCACGGACCCAATGCTCTTCATCATCCTCTCCTCATGCCCTTGGCCCCTCTCTTCAGCTTGCTTATTCTTCAGCTCTAGGTGTTCCCTCCTTTCCTTTGCCCATCCAAATGTTTCCACAGCACTGTTACCTGTGAGGTACCCCTTCTCCATCAAATACATCACGTATTGCAGCTCTCAATGCCAGAAATCGCACCCCCTCTGTTAATCAAGAAAGAACATAGCTTCAAAGACTAGAAAATTCCCCCCTTTCGCACAGAAATTACCCGCCCCAACTAAGAAAGAACAGCAATCGATTGAGAAAATACCCTATGCGTCCTGCATTGGTAGTAGATCCAGCCTTCGTGCTCGCTAGTGCCGGAGCGGCGCCGCTGCACCTCGCGGCCGCAGTCGGGGCAGGAGACCAGAGGGACGAACGGGGCCGGGCGGCGGTCGGAGGACTAGATCGAGCTCGACGCGGCCATGGCGATCACCGACGCAAGCTAGGGTTCGTCGCGGGAGCAGGCGAGAGAGATCGAGGGATGGGGATTCTCCTAGGGTTCGTCGCGGGAGCGAGCGAGAGCGGTGAGGAGAGAGAGAGTAGAATGATCCAGAGAGTGCGAAACGGCAATTTATTTCTCCAGAGCAATTAATCCAGGGGGATTTTGCAAGAAAATGGTGTCAAAGTCACTGGCAGGTGGGGCCGACGCTCCGACACAATTAATCCAGGGGGATTCTGCACAAAAAAAACGCCTCACACCCACTGACATGTGGGCCAACGCTACGGACATAACGACCGTTATTTCACTTACCTGACGTCGATGCCACGTCAGCGCCACGTCATACCCTGAAAACCGCCCAAACTATTCAAAACCAGCTTAGGGTGTGATTTCTCCGGTTTGTCACATTTCAGGGTTGAAATTATCCAAATTCAAAGTTCAGGGTGAAAACTATCCAAATCATGATATTTGAGGGTGGATTCTATACTTTTTCCTCCCGGAAATGCCTGTGTTCCAGATCAGAGCCTGCAATCCCAAGAGAGGACCTCCGCCCAGGAACGTAGGCGGGCCTTGCGGCTTCATATGGCGGATGGGCCGTGTACAGGCTCAACTGAAGTAGTAGTGCCGATGCGATAGAAGATATAGCCGCCTCGGTCGCCGTCGAGTGGTGGAGCGAACACACGTCACTCTCCACCATGGAACCTCCTCCTTTCCCCCCGATCGACTGCTCATGGATGGATCGATCATCCGTTTCCATCCATCGCCGTTTGCTTTCCTCGCTTTGGCAGCCACCACCGTGATTCTTATTCTTATCCCATGGCTACACAACGCTGCTGCGCCTTTCACGGCGAATCCCGTCGTCTTCACGAAAATATCCACGCATCCCATCGTACGATAACAAAGATGTCCAAGATTGAGTGAGTTTTGGTACTTACAAATTCCATCAAATCAAACCTTCCCGAGACGCCGGCATTATCCACATGCCAACCGAGTGATCATAGCAAGATCTTCGGCGGCGTGAAACCCAGCCAGCAGAAGCCGCCGGCCGAGCAATCGTCTCCGTCTCCGTTTCCACCTTCCTCTCGCCTTCCTCGGTCCACGCCACTCGTGACGCCTGTTCCTCCATGGTTTTCTTTCTTTTTTCTCCATGAAATGGAGTCCACCACGCAGGGTATTCAAATCTGCTTCGCACTCTCTTTCGTTACCTGCTCTCTTTTCTGCTTTGAGACGGATGGCCACATAATATATATTCCGACGTGTACGTACTGGTCAGTGCGAGCAAATAAACAAGGTATTTAGTGGGGACGAATCTGTACGGGATCCCGGCGAGATTCAACCCATTCTCCCTGTAACGTCGTTCTCTAGTGCACACTTGTCTCCGGGGGACCCTATAAGGTCCGGGCCGCGCCAGCCGCCAGCCAGAACCCAACCACGACCAACGACAAAACCGGCGAGATGCAGCGCGCCGCGGCTTCTTCTATCTCCTCCTCCCGCGCCACGGCCTGGGCGGCCGCGTCCACCTCGCGCCATGCCGGCGTCGCCACCTGCTCCGCCACCGGCCGCCGGGACGCCGTCGTGTCTCTCCGGGTTCGGGGGCAGCGGCAGCTGCTGGGCCCCGTTCCCCTGTCTCTGTCGCTGCTCGCGGGGAGACGGACGGCGAGGACGGCCTTGGTGACAGCGGCAGCGGCGGCGACCGCGGCGGAGCTGCCCCCGGCGGACGAGGTGGTAACCACGGCGGAAAGCAGCGGCATTGCCGGGACGGTGCAGCTCGGCGCGCTGATCGTCGCCTGGTACCTCCTCAACATCTACTTCAACATCTACAATAAACAGGTCCGATACTGAATTCGATTCTCTCCATTCCATTCCAGTCCAACCAAGATCCCCTCCCCTGTTCCTCGCCGTCGTGGTTGCGCATGATCAATGGATCAACTAACCCGTTCGCAAATTTGCAGGTCTGCAGGCAATGCCGTTCCCCTACACCATCACCGCCTTCCAGCTCGGCTTCGGCTCGGTCGCCATCCTCTTCATGTGGGCGGCCAGGCTCCACCCGCTCCCCAAGCTCTCCGCCGCGCAGGTCCGTCAGGCAACAAAAACCTGCAATCGTTTCGTTCGCTTCATCTGAACTTGCCCGAGTTAGCTGAATCGTTTGTCGCCGCAGCTGGCCAGATCGCGCCGCTGGCCGCCGGGCACATGCTAGGCACGGTGTTCACCAACATGAGCCTGGGCGCGGTCGCCGTCTCCTTCACGCACACCGTCAAGGCCTCCGAGCCATTCTTCACCGTCCTGCTCTCCGCCTTCTTCCTCGGAGAGGTAACGCCCCTTTTCCTGAACCGAAATGAAACTGAAGAACAAATTGCTGGTTTTGTTTAGCTCAATCCGTTCGCCCGTCTCGCCTGCAGTGGCCGTCCCTGCTGGTGCTGGGCTCTCTGGTGCCGATCGTCGGCGGCGTCGCGCTGGCATCTCTGACCGAAGTCTCCTTCAACTGGTTTGTCCGTCTCCCCGGCCGTCAGAGAATAATCACTTTTGTTTCCTTTAGTTAATCATGCCCCGATGATGATTATATTCCTTTTTGGCCGTTGAACCCGTAATAATTGGAGGAATCCTCATGTCGCTTTCTCCCGTTGACTCAGGGTCGGATTCTGGAGCGCCATGGCATCGAACCTCCTCAACCAGACGAGGAATGTGCTCAGCAAGCGGCTTCTCGGCGGCAAAGAGGTGATTTAAGCATCTTCTTCTTAGCCATGATCAGCGGTATCTTTTGATTCCGTCCAACGGATGATGATTTAGTTGGTTTGTTTAATTGCTGCAGGAGGAATCCATGGACGACATAAACCTCTTCTCCCTGATCACCGTGCTGTCCTTCTTGCTGTCCTGCCCGCTGATGCTGCTCGCGGAAGGGGTCAAGTTCTCCCCTGCGTACCTGCAGAGCACTGTGAGTTCACTCACTCTGTCAGCAAAATTCAGACAAGAACAGGAGTCCATCATTGGACTGTCGCACCATAATAACTCATCAACAAACAATTACTCCTAGTACTAATTTAAAATACACTCAACTATTCAGCTAAAATAATAAAATGCACAATGTAGGGCCTGAACCTCCAGGAACTCTGCGTGAGGGCAGCGCTGGCCGGCCTCTGCTTCCATGGGTACCAGAAGGTGAGTGGGAGGGACAACAGAATCACAGTGTCTCCAGAAACATTTTGTGTTGTGTAACTGACAAGGCCCACCACCTCCGTCCTGGCAATGGCAGATCTCCTACATGATCCTGGCGAGGGTGTCGCCCGTGACCCACTCCGTCGCCAACTGCGTGAAGCGGGTGGTGGTCATCGTCTCCTCCGTCCTCTTCTTCAGGACGCCCATCTCGCCTGTCAATGCACTGGGTAAAAACATAACTTACCTGCATCTCCTCTTCTTACTTGATCAGATTTACTTTTACTGATTCCTCTTCTGACTTGCAGGAACTGGTGCTGCACTGGGAGGAGTTTTCCTCTACTCCAGGCTCAAGAAAACTAAACCCAAGAATCAATGATGAGTAGCAGTAGCCTTGGTCACAGTAGTTCTCCAAGGAAGTTTTTCGTTTCTTTCTCTTTTTCAAACACGTGTTTTTGAGGTAGAAAGATTAGGTCGACATATATTGATGAGGAAATGTACACCTGCCATCCCCAGTTGTACACTTGTACCACGGGGCTACAGTTTCTTTTCGAATGTTCCCGATGCAAAAAATTGTAACATCCTCCTTGAATAATGTCAAATCAGAAATGCTTGATGTTTAAGCGTAAAATCAGTAGTGATCCTTCACACAAGTGTCAATGGTGAGACACGTTGCTGAGCAAGACGAGGCACAAATGTTGTCCAGGAGTTCAGCACTTGTAAATCATAGGGCATTCGGTTCAACATCAAGCCATCATGCCGAGAGCATTTACAACAGCCGACTTCCGTAACTTACATGGTTCCGTCCAAAATTCGCGGCTCAAAGCGGTTCGTTTCCGAGGGATTATAACACTACTACCAGGTATAAGTAGCTAACAAGCCGAGGTTCCAGGTTTCACAAAGGTACGAGGTTTTAACACCACCATACGGACACAGAGTATCAAGCGCCTCCAAGGCACACATCGACATAGCAAAAGACCCGACACAACTTAACCTAAGTCAGCAAAGTTCCAGGACACTCTTTGCTTTAAACGACCATAAGGGATAACTATAATTTGGTTAGGGAACCAACTCCGTCTACTCCATTTCGTCACCATCCGTGATGCTAGGTTGGATCTTGCAGATAACATTTACCAGTTGGAGACCCCAACAGCCTTGGGAGGACTCCTGCTCCTACGGTCACTACCTCGCGAAGGGCCGCTGTAGAACCTGCAAATTGAACGAAGAGGATCATTAAATAGAGCCTTTGTGGAGTTCTGTTTATAGAGAAATAAAATATAGAACAAAACATGCAACAAGTTACTTTCCGCTTCAAGTAAAAAAAATGGCATTAAATCAATTGTTCAATCAGGCAAAACAGCCATTCCACCAAAAAAATCACCCCATCAACAAAGATGATCTAGAACCAAGATAGCTTATTAACAGTACAATCAGATATTATCTTGCTTATTACTACATGGATTTAAAGGAGAAAGTATGCATGCCTACAGGTCAACTCCAAAGTTGGTGACCATGTGTCCAGTGCGATGCATTTTTATGAGGCAGAACCATATCTTATTGGATACAGTACCTTCCATGAAATATTCAACCAGATTTTCACCCAATCACCACAGATGATCTTAGAGGCTAGAGCAAGATCACTTCAAATACTACAATCAGATATTTGCTTGTTTATTCATGAATTAAAGATGGGCACAGGTGAACTAGTTGGTGGCCATGTTCCTCTGTCGAATGAGATGGATGCTATGAGGTAGAAGCATATTCTAGAGAATATAGTACCTTTCATGAAAGCTGAGACCTTCACCAGATTGATTGTTGCTGCCGCTGTTATATCAGATGGCAATTGATTAGTTATCAGGTATTATATAAGCTGGAAACAAGGGAGTTATACACTAACCTGGCAGGGAAGCTTGAAACACCACTGGTCTGATTGTTGTTACTGCTGTTATGAAAGATGTAAGTGATGGTTATCACGTATGGATGGGCCAGAAAAGGAAATAGAGAATCATTGGTGCCATACCTGGTATTGAAGCTAGGAGTGCCACCGTATTGATTGCCACTGCTGCTGTTATAGGCACTGCAAATAATGATCCATCAGGCATGTGCTACTCCCAAAGGAAGGTTTCAAAAAGAAATGATACAAACCTTGACTGAAAGCTTGAACTATCCCGAGTCTGGCCGCCAAAAGATCCCTGGCTACCGTAGGAATCATTAGAAGATGCCCAACGCCCCGCGGCCTGCCACCATACCTCCTCGGCCGACCATATCTCGTAACTGTGGTGAGACAACTTGGTTTGCACCCTCCAAAATCTTCACAAGTTCTGCAGCATACTTTGCATCCTGGTCACAGAAGAATGTATATGCAATTCCGGTTGCACCAGCTCTACCTGTTCTCCCAATTCTATGGACATAGTCCTCAACACCCGTTGGGAAATCATAGTTCACCACAACTCTGTGGCAAAAGATTTAGGAAGGATTGTCAGTGAAACAAATTTTAAATCTACAGATTAGTACAACGTGTATTCAGCCATCACTATTACGAACTAGACCATGAAACATATTTACAAAGAGAGGCTTAAAAGTAATAAGTTGAAAAGATAGTTCAAACCTGATATCCTTTACGTCTAAGCCTCGAGCAGCCACATCAGTAGCTACAAGAACTGGGCACCTGCCGCTTCGAAATTCACTCAACACTGAGTCCCTCTCAGCCTGTGATTTATCACCATGAATGGCAGATGCACCGTACTGCCGTGAAGATTTCGTGACAGCTGATCACACATCCTCTTCGTGGAGCAAAATATAATGATTTTAGATCCAGGCTCCTGTGATCTGATGATCTGATCAAGGCGTCTCCCTTTCTCCATAGATGTGGTAACTTCCACATGCTGCAAAGTGTAACAAACCACTTCAAAACAATGAAACAAAAATATCTTAGTAATATAAGCATCCAAAAAAATTAGCATTTTGTATTACCTGAGTGATCGACTTATTTGCAACCAGCTGATCAGTGTTCCCAATGTTAACCTGAATAGGGTTAGTCAGCAAATCTGACGCTATTTTCCTCACCTCTTTTGGCCAAGTGGCAGTGAACATAAGAGTTTGCCTCTTAGGTTGTACTTGTTTCACAATTTTTCTTATTTGTGGCTCAAATCCCATATCAAGCATGCGGTCAGCTTCATCAAGAACAAGATATGCTACTTGACGAAGGCTCACTTTTCCCATTTCTAGAATGTCATTCAACCTTCCAGGAGTTGCAACAACAATATCAGCGCCACGCTCTAAATCTCTTAGCTGAGGGCCTTTTGGAGCACCACCATATAGACACTGCAAGAGAAATGTTATGATTAAATAATATCCTATTAGAACAACTGTATTTAGTTTACATAAACGCAAATTTAAGTTCTTAGATAGAGCATATTTCTAGCATCTGGCAATGTGGAACACAAGTGCACATAACGGATGTGAGTAGAAGATACAAGGAACATACAGTAGATGATATTCTCGATGATCTGCCAAACTTGATTGCTTCATCTTGAATCTGTGTTGCCAGTTCCCTGGTTGGAGACAGAACCAGCACCGTTGGTCCTTCCCGAATTGTTTCGCAGGTTCTTAACAAGAATAAACCCTGGAAGTAGATAACCCAGGGTTTTTCCAGAACCTGTCTTCGCCACAGCTACAATATCACGACCTTTTAGAGAAATAGGCCATGATTGAGCTTGGATAGGACTTGGAGCAGAAAATCCAGCTTGTTGCACCTGTAGGCATGAGTAATATGTGAATAACTGAATACTATAGCTGATATAGCATATATGTGCAAGCCCAGACCAACAAGAGGACAAAGAATAAAAGACTTCTTATGTCCCGTGACATAACTTTTTAGCTATATAGATACCAAACGTAGCATATATTGCAGCTGAAGATGCGGTGTACTATTTGTATGCATTATGTGCACCTACCTCCCTAAGAATCTCTGAAGGGAAGCCCGTGGACTGGAACGACATGAATGGCGCTGGCTTTTCATTTCCCTGGTAAATAAAAGGTATGGATTGGCTAAGCAACATTGCACATAACAACAAAGAGTAGTTGAGGGTATAAAAGAGTCTGAACACATACAATGACAGTGATCTCATGCTTCAGACGGTATGCATCTACTGACATGCTGCTTCCATTGGTAGCCTGTGAAACTGGGTTAGTGGAAGGCACAGCTGCAGGGTTTGCTCCAGCTGAATAGCGCTGCTGAAAAAGAAAGGATAGCGTGTTACCATTACGGAGCAGAACAAGAAATGTACATCAACCACGAGTGAGCCCTATGTATAATGGTTTATGTGGCACTCTAATTGCATTTATGTAGCAATGCAGAGTGACGTTTGTGACTTGCAAGGTGTGAGAGATGTGTTACCTCCAAAGAAGGATCGCTCCTGGGCTTGTGGTCAGCATATGGCCCACTTTGCGCATGGTTTCCTGATGACTCGTTGCGGCGCTGCTGAAAACAGGAACATCACATGATACTGAGTAGTACGAAATACAGTTCCACTATTTAAGAGTAAAGACAGTTAGGCAGGCCAAAAAACTGAGCTTTCCACTTCACAATTAGTGGCATTCTTGTCCTAAACCATACTCAGGTACATAATGAGACAAATACAATGCAAAAACACATAATGTAATGTGATAGGCCAAAAAAAGTAAACTTTCTGCTCCAAAGTTGGTGGCATTCTTGTTCTAAACCATGCTCAGGTACATGATGAGACGTACAATGCAAAATAATATAATGCAACAGCAATATGTCGGGCCAAGGAACTAAATCTTCTGCTTCCTAGTTACTGTTATTCTTGTTCTAAAGCGTGCTTGTGTTTATGATGAGGCAAATACAATGCAAAATAACATAATGTGACGCCAACAGGTGATAGGCCAGCAAAAAAACAAACTTTCTGCTCCAAAGTTAGTGGCACTCCTGTTGTACACCATGCTTGTGTATACGACGAGGTAATATACATTGCAAAGCACATAATGCGACACCCAGCAAGCATGCAAATGATGAGAACATAAGGATAATATGGCCACACCTAGATATAATCCGGAGGCGCATTCTGCGAACTGCTTGCCGCAGCCTGCGCCTGGGATGACTGGTAAGTAAGCGACAGACAAACAAACGGATCAAAAAGCAAATCTCGCCCACCATTTCACAGACTAGGGGAGGAGAAGAGAAAACCCCCAAAAAAGAGGATCTTTCGGGCGGGCGGCGTGTTACCTCCGGCGGCGGGTCCCTGTTCCTGGCCCTCTCCTCCTGGTACTGGGGCTGCGGCACGGGGGCGGGTGTCGGAGCGGGGGCGGCGGGAGGGGGCCCCATGGGGCGGTCGTACTGGACGGCCTTGGTCTCCGGGTTCCAGAAGTAGAGGTAGCCGGTGGTGCCGTCGATGAGGCCCCTCCAGGGCTTGGGCAGCGTCGGATCAAGCGGCGCGTAGCGGGGTCCCGACGTCGCCATTCCTCTTTCGCAACCCTACGCGAGGAAAGAAAAAACCCCAACCAAACGCGAATCAGATCAAAGATAGCAATGGGGGGAAAGGAGATCGGGGACGGACGGAACGAACCCTAAAGATCGGCGGCGGGTTCGGTGTTGCGGCGTGTTGCGGCGGCGGACGGAGGAAAGGGTGGTGGATGGCGTTGGTGGTGCGCCTTCCTACTGAACCCTTCCTTTCCTCGTCGATGAGGCGGCCTCCGCTGGCGTGGTTAAGTAGATTGAGAAAGCGGAGGCCTCGATGGGGAGGAGAGGAGCTCACAGCCACGCGGCCGACGGACCTCGGAATGGAATGGAAATGAGTAAATGGATCGGGGAGCTCAAAAGGTGCAAGGCCCCAGGGCCCAGTTTCCTAGTTTCGGCCCAGACACCGACTCCGCTACCTGCTGCTACTACAGCTTGCTCTTTCTAGGGTGCGAGTGCATTGGATTCCTACTGCTGCCATGCTTTGAAAGTTGGAAAGAATGGAGCTTTCAGTGATCCCTTTATTTTATAAAACTATCAAAATCATATTTATAAGTTTTTCAAAATCTAAAAAAATCCTGCATGTTGTAGAAATGATATATCCAACAAATGTGTAGAATTTCAAACGGAAATGCTTTATATTATAATCTACCCGGAAATTATAAATGTGATCTGACTATGCATACTTGCAAATGTACTCCCTATGTACCATAATATAACATGTTTTAGTTATTTCAATACGGACTACATACGGAGCAAAATCAGTGTCAAGATGTTTTTTGTGGAAAATATTTTGCAATATGATTTCTCATACTTATAGGATTAATCCCGGCAATTTGACCCATGGGCACCCGACCCTAATGGGTAGGGTATTTGTCGCTATTTTTCACCCATAGGCGACCCAATTATTCGTGGGCGGGGTATGGGCACAAATGTTTACTCGTGGGCAACCCGATGGTTGGCTCGATTAGCTGACATGTAAGCCCTTTGGTACAAAAGGTCTAGCAAGTAGCAACATGCCCAGCCCAATCCATACCTGATTGGCCCAGTCCAACGGTGACCAGACTCCAGA
Organism: Poa pratensis; assembly: GCA_947311845.1. NCBI lineage: Eukaryota > Viridiplantae > Streptophyta > Magnoliopsida > Poales > Poaceae > Poa > Poa pratensis. The sequence goes on from CAMZMU010000110.1 coordinate 21,242,016, forward strand.
CTCAATCCTAACCCTAGTCCCTGCCTCCCCTGGTGACCTGGTCGTCCACTCGTCCACACACCCACAGCCGCACATGACACATGTGCAGGATCCCCTCCCCTCTAGGCTCCAGCCCTCATCCTTCCCTTCATGGTAGAAAATCGCCGTTGCCGCTCGATTTTCCATGAAATAGCCGCCCGCCGCCATCGGTAAAGACCTACTCCTACTTTATTGATATTTATGATGAGATGATCTAAAACTACAAGGTTATGAGTTCACTACTTGGAGTCGAGATTGCTAGAGCGTAAAGTGTTATGCCTCTAGTTCTGTTTTCCCCCAGGGGGTGTGCAGAGACGGGCTTATATACACGGTCGGCTCCAGGTTTACAAGCTTACCCCGAATCGGTTCGGGGTCGGTGTCCTACTTGGAGTTTATTATGTCTTATGTCTTGCCTTTCAAGTTAGGGCACCGTCTTGTACCATGACTTCATCTTCCAGTCATATTGGTCTTGTGTTGGCCCACTTTGTACGTATAACCCCATGGAGAGGGGCGGTTGTGAGCGGGTCATGTTCCACCTTGGTCATGTGGGATGTCGCATTTAGTGAGCCTACCCGGTTCGGTATTCCCCCGACGGTAAGCACATGTATAAGCACAAAATTCACTCTCATATCTATACAAGCACACAAAAAATTACTCCCTCCATTCCAAATTATAAGACGTTTTAGCTTTTTCCTGATTTACACGTATCTAGACACGTTTTAGTATGTAGTTTCACTCATTTTAGTTTGTATGCCGTCTATATTGAAATATTCAAAACATTTTGTAATTTGGAATGGAGGGACTACTACAAATACCAAACTCTAGGAACAAAAATTTACACAAATAAAAATGTTGCCCCACTGTACTTGTTTTGTAAGAAACAAAGCAGATAGAACCAGAAATGGTCGAGGAGTTTATAGTTATGTATGGTACAACGTAAAATTGGATAGTACTCAAAGCTTGAAGGTTTATTATATCGTGGGGCGCGCCCCATAGAAAAATGTCAAACCACTTGCAAGATTTTGCTTTGCATCGAATTAAACCATCACTATCCCGCAAAGTTCATGCCATCGTACCAGAAAATCAAAACGGGAAGTACCAGTGGCTAAAGACAAAAAAATCAAAGCTACAACGAATTCCAAAAAAATGATGCAAAGTCTGAATTAATGCCGAGACATCACTGCTACATATGATTCATAATCACTTAGTAAAAGAATATAAACATATTTGAATATAAGTAAAACCTAAAACATACTAATGTCAGAGCTCTACTGTTTTTCTTGAAAATCTCTTCTAATTTTGTCGATTAAGAGTTTTGTATATCCCTCCCAACATCAAGTCATCAAGAAACCATGGAAATCATCTTGCGCAAGTCGGTGTTGATGATCTTTGTCGCCACAGAGTCCCTTGCAACTATTGCAAGCAATGCCAGCTCAATGAGAAGATAAACCGCACAAAACATGGTATGCCTTTCAAATATCACAACCATATCTAAGATTTTCAATTCTCTACATATGAATAATGACTGAGCTAATACAATTAAAATTTTAGCCAATAAAATATACAAAGCCAAAGTAGAACCATGAAACATTGTTTAAAGTCAGATTTTGCTAAATTGAGAATTAGTTAGTCCTTTCAAAGAGAAAGATTTGCTAAATTGAGAATTAGTTAGCGGAAATCCATATCGGCTCATAGATCTAGATGCACCCATTGCTTAAAAAACATTTTTTTTAAATGTCAAAATATTTTAAATAAAATTTTCGGATATACTAGATGACATTTAATGCTAGCACAAAAAGTTTCACAAAGAAAAGACATTTTTTGTGGTCTGTGCAAAAAAGATAAATCCGGGGTTTTCAAAATGACTTTGTACGCGATTATTTTTTGTCTTTTTTGCACATGTCACAAAAAATGTATTTTCTTCGCGAAACTTTTTGTGCTAACATAAAATGTCAGGATGTATATCTGAAATTTTATTTGGAATTTTTTGACATTTTGAAGAAAAAAAACTAAAAATGTGTTTTACATAACGGGTGCATCCGCACCCATGACCCGAAATGCCGTGTCTGTTAGTTAGTCATTCCAAAGAGAAAGAGTTGTTTTTCGACTAAACTAGATCTATTTCATAAAAAACAAGCATAACTTTCTTGTACGGAGTCCGTTTTTAACATAAGATCAGTTAAGTTGTTCAGAAAAAAACACGTGCATCTGAGTATTTTCACTAAAAATCAAAGATAGGGATGCCGCCCTACCTTGCTCTAAGGAGCTTCGCCCGGGAAAAAGAAAGGTCGTCTTCGTGTTTGTCCACATACAACGAATAGTGAATAACTCTGCCAGCTGCAATCTGTAAAAAGAAAGCTCCTCCAGCGTAAGCATGGAAACCGTTTACAAGCCATCAAAATTCAACAGTTCAAACAGAATATGTTAGTCGGCCAGACGTGGTAGTCGGCCAGAAGTGGAGATCTACAGAATGGTTCAACAGTGAGGAATCAACATCATCAGACATGAGTGCCAAAAACTATCTTCTTCTCCACCAATACATAAGACATTTATGTCCACAAGTCGGTGTCATGCATCTTGAGAACTGGGTGCTAACCCAGTGGCAAAGGCTGCGAGTGCGCGCCTAGCCGGCCCGGGTTCGAGTCCCAGCTGTGCCTAAATGGCTGCGCCGAGACATACTCGAATAAACCGGGCATCTCACCTACCTAACAACGTAAAGTCAAGGGAGGGATCATTCCCCCGTTGACCACGTTTTGGTGTCATGCATCTTTCGCTCCAGCTGCTTTCTTTTGACAAATTCGACAAAGCGATTAAATCTGGACCATTCTTCCTACAAATACAGCCACTGTAGGTCTGTAGCCTACAGCACAGTATTTCAGTAAGCACACATATTCCTCCATTCACAAAAAACAAGTATGACAGGCCACACCCACGTTACCACATCAGACCTACAACTATGTTATTCTTCTCGTGAAACGCATTCGCGCTAGTCATAAAGCCCCTCTTGCTCCCAGATGTCCACGAGGAAATCAACCATCTCCTGCAAATTCATCATATGGGTTTAACAACATGCCTCACGTGGAATGGTAAATAGAGCTTTTTTTAGATCAATTGAACTGATTTAGATCTTACATGGAGAGGGATAGGTTGAGGAAATGGTTTGTTTGATCCAAGCAAACTCTCATATGCTGCATTCCAACTGCATGAGTAAATGGTTTTGGTGAGGATAGAGATTCAGACCACTTGCCTTACTATTGTTCAGTCTAAAGCTTCCTCAGATACATGATTTTAGAACGTTCTTAGGTTCAAATTCAAACCTATTAACGATTTGAGCAAAGAAAGCAAAAGAACAAGAGGAATCATCCTTCATTTCATCTAAGTATATCCAACTGGTTTTCAGTGTCTTTTCTGAAACATTAATGGTTGCCACTTGCCACTGATTGATGCTAGATACTTGCTTGTTTTTTGTATAACTACAGGACTACACAATTCTAGAGACAGAAACTAAGCTTCTATAACATATCAAAGATCAATTATACAGAGAAAAGAGATCACACATCAAGAAGATATAAGAAGCAATAGTTTGCTTTAAAACTTCGGACATAATTTTAGCAAGGAACAGAATCATAGACTGAACATGGCATGGTTACGGTACAATGTACAGAATGGGACAACAAAGAAGTGGTAATTCTATAAACTAGCACCATTAGAACATGTGCTCATGTGGTTGGCATCTAGGCCAAGGGTAGTTTGGCGGTGTCCATTGTAACGTGTGTTTAACATCTGTTGGTCGTGGTCTTGTCTCGAGTGGTCGGGTGTTTGGGCCTAATCTTAGGCTTGTAATTATCATTCCTTCTATCAATGCATCGAGACGCAAGCTTTGCGTTTTCTCAACAACAACAAAAAAGGAGAGCCTGGAGAAATAGAACCCAATAAGGGCAGCACTTACCCAAATCCCCTGTATCAAAACAAGGTGTTCACAATACCTGAGATAGATCTAACTTAGGTCCAGAAAAGGTGTGAATAAGCATAACTAAGCAGTATGAAGGATACAACAAACAATCATTCAGAGTCAGAGAAAAGGTTGTGCGGGCATAATCAAAATGAATCATGTAAAGTTTTGTGTCTTCCTCTTTTTTTCACCTATGGATATGACGTTTCAATTCATACCTTAATACTGGTTCCTGGACCTGCTTCACCAGAGGTTGTTGCTGCCTTGTATTCTCAGTCCACTCGTCCCTAGTTTGTTTCCAAAGAGAAAACCCTGCAACGAATTTTTTACCTGATCAGATTACCATGTCAACTAAGACTCTTCACAGGCACACATGTGACAGTCCTTTAATCCTTCACACATAAATGGTTACTGGACTTCTACTTCCCCCTTATTATTCAGCAAGAAAATCCTAATATACTTACGACAGTAGTTTGCCTGCACAAATTCACTGTACTGCAAAATTTAGTAGGGAAATTTGCAAGACATCATGCAAAATAAAGTATGAATTGAAAGTTTCCAAATAAGTTCTCTGTCAGAACTAGAAACACAAAAAAATGGAAGTGTTTTCCACACAACTAAACCAAACAGTGTGAAATCAAAGTTCCTAATTAACTTCCTACTTAGAACATAGTAAGCCAATTGCATCGATCTTGATAAAAAATCAATAGGTAACTGACTACGGTTGGACGTGAACAGTGTTTTATATCAAGTAGTTTTATGTTTCTAACGCACCACCAAGTTAAGATTGATATTATTCTCAGCTAAAATTACAATGCTGGATGATTAGAAGCAGATAGAAGAAAATCTAGATGTTTTCCGCAACTAAAATGACTAAATATGCCCCACGCCCAAAGACAGCAGAATGAGTGAATATCAGGGTCGATGCTTGCAAAGCTGTCTAGATAATGTAGTAAAAACACTCATGTTGAGCATAATATATGCCAACATAGTTCAAAAAGGAATTACCGTGATTAGCAGATTCAGCAAGATTATGGCTGCTTCCAACTCCATGCTGAAAAAGGTCCCAAGAGGATGTATGGATTGGTTCTCGTAGATCTGCCGGATCAACCTCGATGGTGGTTGTACTCCAAAACTCTTCCCCCACGGTGGGGTTTTGGGCATGGGTAATCAACCTCCTCGTAAGCTCGCCGACATGCTTTACGGCCTCCTCACAGCATCCAAAACAGCCTCTGCTCTGTTTGCAAGGAGTTTGAACATGACGACGATTAGCATAGAATCACTCACCGAAGGAGTAACACTTCAAGCACGATACCCCCTCTACACTACAAGCTAGTTAAGAACTAGGTAGCGATGCTAGCTTAGAAGAAAAACTAAGTATGAAACGAGTAAAGAGTAACCATTACAACGAGATCACGCTCCCTTATACCAAGCAATCGCCATGCTAGACTGCAAAACGTCATTACCGATCACACACCAACAGTGGCGGAGCCAGGAGTATACTGCTACCTATGTGGCCAGACAAGCAGAAAAATGGCACAAGCAGAGGAGAGAGTAGAATATATAGGGTCATGCGAAGCTCGCCCACCCGGAGCAGATGAAGATGCAGGCGGAGGAGAGCAGCTGCGGGATGGCGCGCCAGTCCCACCTCTCCCCCAGGTCGACGTCCCAGTCGCCGACCCTCCCCGCCGATCCGCCGCGCGCCGCCGCCATGCGCACGCCTCCACCACCACCGGTCACTCCGCTCGCCGGCTCGATGCAGAAAACCCAAGATTCCGGCTAGGTTGGCCGCCTAGGTACGGAATCGCAGCGGCAATGAGAATGGAATCGTCGGATCGGAGTCGAGCGAGCCGCCGACCGCGGCGATTTATGAGGGATGGGCGATGGATTTGGGATAAGGAGGAGGGTGGTGGGGTTGACGAAGATTGCACGGATGGATGATGCGATCCGATTCGACAGTGCCTCTCTGGCTTTCGGCGACAGAGAACATGGCACGTCGCGGTCTCCACACAGAACAGGCCGACGTCTCTTCGACCCATTGGACCGACCTCGACAGGAAGAGGATAAAGTGATCTTCGCTCTCGCACCAAACCAGGGAGATACAGGAGAGTGGACGTTCTGAGTCACAACGGAGATTATCATAAATTGGTATCATGCATATGATATTAATGTATGATATTATCCCTACAATGCATAGTATCATATAGTAGTATCATAGCCACATCTCATTTATTTGTTTGTAGTATCCCAATATAAATATGTGTACAAGATTAACTTGCTATTAAAATATCTTATTTTATGTGCTATGATACCATAATCATAGGTAGATACAACTATCCTCTTTTTTTTCATTAATTACTGTGCCACATCAGATTTTTGCTAACATGGCATGCATGATACTAACTATGATACGGAGTATTCTTATTGTGGCTAGTCTAAGACTAGCCATAGTGGGGAGTATCATACACTAGTATCATGCATATGATACTAGTCTATGTTACTAGTTTCATAGTGGGTAGTAACATATTTGTGGTATCATATACTAGTGTATTTATTAGGTTGCACACACATCTTGTCTTGGAATCCGTTATGTTACGGTATCTACATATGATACCACTACCATCTCTCTCCTCATTAACTGCAGTGACACATCATTTTTTTGCCAAGGTGGCATGCATGATACTACCTACATTACTCCCACTATGGCTAGTCTAAACGCAGCGGACGCTGCCGCGCCCTATCTCGCCATCCAGGCTCTCGCGGGGATGTGTGCCGGTTAAGGTAAAAAAATGTCTGCCAAGTTCGAATACAGAAGAATACATGAGCATTGAATGATTGATTGATCGTTGGGGCCAGCTTTGCGTGTTGTGCAACCTACTGAGAACTACGCTGCGCGTCGTGCAGCTTTCAGTACCAGTCCAGTAGCGTGTGCGGCGAAGTGCGAACACGCATTCAGTTTGAATGATTGATGGAAAATTACGTCGGCTATAAAGTGACAGATGGGTCACAAAATTCCTCTGGTCATGAGTTAGCTAGATTCGGTATGTTAAATAATAGCACAAATGTTTGGTTAGGTTCGGCTCCAGATCGGGCGCGGATTGGCTGACTTTGCTCAGCCGTGACTTGCTAATCGATAGGTAGGGTCCACCACGTGCTGGGTCCACATGCCATTGACTCAAAGTCACCACAAAGTCAGCCAACTCCAAGTCAGCGAATCTCATCCCGATCCTCTAGTGAGTAGAATCATCCAGGATTATAACAACATTCTTATTTGATTAATACAATCCCTTTACCCCGTAAAAAAAAGATCATGTTAGAAACGAAATTTGTTGGACATCAAACCCAAATGGTTACTTAGATAATTGACTGGCTACACGGTCGATATTCTAGCTACTTGACCGGATCGTGTTTCTTTTTTTTTCTCCGACTCGAGTGCTCCTCCATTAAAAAAAGTCGAAAATCATATTTATGAGTTTAAAAAATTACCAATTTTTTCTAGATGTAGCTAATGGTGTGTAACAACAGTGCATAATATCAGTTTCAATTACTTTATATTATAGGCTACACAAATCTAACAAAACCTGATAATATTTAGAGAGTTATCTAAATATAAATACTTAGATTGACCGTTTTGTCATTTTTGTGTAGCTCAAATTTTTGTAGTTGATATTTTGCTTGTTTGTGGGATACACTGTTGGCTACATCTGATTTTTTTCAGAATTTTTTGAAACAGATAAAAATGGTCTTTTTTAAAAAACAAAGGGTTCACTCAACCTCGGAGTCAAAACTTCCACTTCTTTCTTGGCTTGCTAATTCTAATATGACAGAAGAAATCAGTCTCGCCTCTGACATAACCAATAATTATTGCACACTGGTTTGTAGAAATTCTAAAAACTTGGCTGGGGTCCACCCTAGGCCGCACCGACCTAGGTGGGTGGGGCCCACCTAGGCTGGCCGCACTTGGCTGCCGCCGCCTTCCCCCCATGGGCCACATGGCCCATTAGGGTTTCGGCTGGGGGGAGCCTCCCCCCATGGCGCCTTGGCCCACCACAACCACATGGTGGTGCGGCTACCTTGGTGGGACCCTAGGGCCCATCTTGGTAGCCCCCATGGTGGGCTCCAATTTTATTTATATTTTCCCAATTATTAATTAATTAATACATTAATCAAGTAATTCTTTTGTTTAATTAATTCCAAATAAATATTTTCCTTTTACAGAAAATTCCGGAATTAATTACTTATCATATAAAACACTTTTATATGATTCGGGACACCTAGTGTCCGCAGACAAAATTATCTGGATAAATATTTCCATCCTTTATAAACCCTTCGGAATAAATCCGACCGTGATAGCAACTTCTATCACAATGTTATCTCTCTGATATAACCATATCTATCACGCAGATACTATTCCGGTGATACTCTCTCCATGTTCCAGACCAACCAAAATACACAACTAACCAATCCTAGTTTAAGCGTGTCCATCCTACAGGTTTGATAACGTGTAGCTATAATTAGATGTGCTTATCTAATCACCGGCCAGCGTCAGATCCGAGGACGACCTAAATAACTGCTATCATTATGCGAAGACACTCTGTTGAACCTGTTGGTTATTTAATATATCATTCCCATTACTCGCGATACCAAAACTTCGCCCGAGATATAGATTTGTGGATGACACCATGAATCACTTAATTGATTCATTACATCTTTGTCTATCTCGTTAACTGGCAAGTTCCATTTACTCGTTTCCGTATTATGATAACCCACACGGTGTAACTTGACCATGCATTGTCTGCAGAACATATTGGATACCTTTTAATATCGAGAGAGTCCAGAGCGTATCTCTCTAATCACCGAGGAGTAATTTCCCATCTCAGAACATTAGGATATACACACACATTGGAATCACCCAGTGACTGCCGTTTTGCCACCCAGTTACGGCCATAGCGTTGACAGTACCAAAGTAACTCTTCGAGTATGCATAACCCTAATAACCTCATGGTTGCAGGACAAGTTATATAATAACCTTACTGTGATAAAGCTAAGGACAAAAAGACAATTTAACGGAATCTCTTAGCATACCAGAACTTGGGTCTACCCGGCCATATTATTATCCAATAATATGCCACTCATTGATGCTGACATAGACAATGTCCATGACTAGGAAAGCAGTGTCATCTAGCAATCAACAAATTAGTCCGTAAAAGAATTAGGGTGTATTTTACGTGTTCATATTCCCTACACGTGCGAGTGAGTTTTCTCTGAATCACGTATTCAGAAACCACTGTAGTTATAGCATAGAGAATACAAATCATAATTATTGAATCAGATGTATAAATACATTGCCTTTTGAGCATACATCCAACACGCATACCCTCTGTCGTCGTATGGGTATGCGGCTGGCGCCGCCAGCTCCTCCTGCATCGAGGCGGCGGAGGACCACGCTCGCCACAACATACCGATGCCAGACGGCGTTCAACTACCGGAGGGGTGGGTGCTGAACGTCGTCAAGGTGCCGGTGGCACCGCGACTCAGCGGGAAGGCCCGCCTCGACTACATCACGCGGCGGTGGAGGGACTTGCCGTGGGCGCAGCGCGTCGACCCCTTCTACTCCATCTCGTCGCCGCACTGGCACGCCGTGATAGATGCGGAGTACGAGGCACGCCGCGACAGCTTCTTCCTCCCCGCCGGCATGCGTTCGCCACCGAGGGAGTGGTTCGCATCAGACAATGAGCGGGCCTGCTCTGTCGACGACGAGCTGCCCGACCTTCCCTTACCAGCGGCACTGGCACCGGCACCAGCACCGGCACCGGAGGAGGGGGCACATGAACCTGCCTCCCGCCGACACTGGCACCGAAGGAGGGGGCGCAGGACACGACGACGACTGGCCAGAGCCGGAGTGGGAGGGAATGCGGGCCGCCATCGAGGCCTCGATCCCTCCATCGCCGCTAGATCAAATACCACCACACTCGGCAAGGGCGGCGACCCGGAGAAGTTCCTCAAGGCCGCAGCCGATGGCGGCGAAACCAGAAGCCTCAGCCGCCGCCGCCGCCAATAGCAGATAACACTTCCGGCGGCAGATCATTGAGGCATGCAAGTTTCTTGATGATGTCGTCGCCGGGATAGGCCTCCTTCTCTCGCCATAGCCCGAAGCGCCGCTAGATCTAGGGTCTAGGGTTTAGTTTAAATTTCGTTAAATTTCAATTAAGTTTGTTAAATTTTGTTTGTTAAAATTCGTTTAATTTGTTAAATGTCTTTCGAATTCAATGAAATATCGCTGGTTCGTCCATATTCAAGATTTAAAAGATTTTCGAAAAAAAACCTATTGAGAGCCGCCAGTGGGGCGAGACACTCCCAATAGGGCGGTAACGTGTGCCCGGCGCTACCAATAGCATGTGTCCGGCACACTTGCCGGACGCTCTATTTCTAGCGCTAGTGGAGATGCTCTAAGCTACCAAGAACCTAACCAGTCCAGGTTTCATCAAAACCCTGGGGCCTGGGCTGTAGCTAGCTTAGCTAAACATGAGCATGTTTGTTACACTCTCTCCCGATTTTAGCAACAGAACAATTCTCAAACATCCCATCAGCTCGTTGATTTTCTCGTAGATGGGCCATAACCTTCCCAGGTAATTACTCCCTTTCTTGATGGTGTTAAGAACTGCTGCATCATCAGAATACAAAATGGGCCGTTGAAGTGATGCTAATCAGGAGTTTAAGGCCAATTGAACATGCCCTGGCTTGGGCTTCTTCAGCTTCGGCGCACTTGTGGATATTGATAGCAGCTGAGAGCACAACCTCACCTGCCTGTGGTTGCGGACCCATGGTGCCTGGGGTCTTCTTCATCTTTCGCTGGGCTAGCATTCGGATTTTGTTGAGCCATGCTGGATTTTCAGTCAGCGATCTGCACATTTGCATCAACACACCGGATTTAACTTTTCTTCGTGGATCTCGTTAGCTTGACCCTACAAACAGTTCAGATAATTTTGGAGGAACATGACTGAGTTGCTGCTAGTGCGCTTCCCATCACCATGGGCTACATTGCATTTCAGGTGTCAAGCCCGACAGAAAAGTAAGAGGGACCTGTGATTTTAGTGGCCAGGTTCCTTAGAAGAACCAGAAGCTAGTCTGGCCCTATGTAGCGGTAGATGTGTTCATGAGGGAGGTCCCAGTCTACGCACTTCTTCTCGAAGAACTCTAGTTTTGGTGCAGGCAATAGTTCCATGGGATTTGTTCTCCTCCGCGGGAACCACAAATGGAGGAGGTTTCATCAACGTACAGATTTCTCTTATGTTTGTTGATTTTGTTAGCCAGATCGTCCTTGCCACAGGCCAACCAAACACCTTGATCTTGTTAGTTGTTAGGCACTGTAGCAGACCACATCATGTTTCAGATATTTCTAGAGCCATTCCCTGTAGAGCTACTGCCAGGGAGTTTTGCTTCCTCCTTTGCCAGAGAATAAGCAAATTCGTATGCACTCCTAACCGCGAAAACTCCATTTCTTTCATGATGTCACGCAACAAAGTCCTCCTTGGGTCTCCGTGACTATTAGCTCTCATCTTCATCATAAAACATCTTCCGTCTTCAACCCACTAATAGCGCGTGTGGTTGAAGAGGGAAATCTACATGTTTTGTGTCTTCTACATGCCGTGTTCTAGGCAAAAAAGATAAAAAAAAACAATGTTGCAAAAAGCGATTTTTTAGCACCAAATTTGTTCTTCTGCACAGGTAGCAAAAAAGGTCTTTTTCTGTGTGGACATATGACATGTACATGCACATGTGATAAAATTTTCAGAAATTTTCGACATTTTGTATTCCTATTTTGGGAGCGCGGGGGCACATGCTCCTGGGCTCCATTTTGAATATCCGTATACAAGTAGGTATGACGAGCGTAAACATTAACAATTTGATTAAACAGTAGTACAAACAACAGAAAACCGTGTCAAATATCCAAAGTACTTTATCTTACATAAGTTCGTGGCAACACAGCAAATCCCCTAGTCCTACCGTGTGTTCTCAAACCCTGCACAGCGCAAGCGCTTATTACTTTCTCACAGCTATAACATGCTATTTCTGAAAAAGTTCGGAATCACCAAAAGGAACCACCAAACCTATCACGACAAGCCCGGGGAAGCGCGGCAAGTCTATGTGGTGAGGATGGGGGGAAGGTAGTCGACTTGGCGCCGAGGATGCGCGCTCGGGTGTCGGGGAAGAACTCCATCCCTGGCAGCTCTGTCACACACCTTCGGCAGTGACACCGATGGGGTAGCTCAGCAGGTGGCCAGGGAGGTCCTGCTCCAGGTCGTCGCTGGAGTAGATGTCCCAGTACTTCTCTGCGATCTTGTTCACCTTCTGGATGCACTCGGGGCTCTGCGGGCGCTGGAACACGTCGTCCAGCATGCCCAGGTGCTCGTACCACAGGGCCATCCGGAAGCCATGGATCTGGCCCCGGGCAGGCTGCCTGTTTGCCAGATGGTATGGCTGGTATGCGCCCATGGCGATCTCCGAGTCCCGGGCGCCGTCCATCGACCTCTGGTTGATGTTGGCAGACCCGATGATAATGTACTCATCATCAACTGAAAAAAGGGAGCAAGTGAAGTTACTAGCTTGACCAATAGCTGGATCCTTTCCATCCACACAAGGGGAATACATAATCAGTTGTTCAATGATTTGCCAACAGGAGTAACTAACCGGCGATAGTTATCAAGATTCATTTTAAGAAATAAATCAATATAAAGAATGCAATCTTGAAAGAAAATATGATTGTAAGATGGCAAGTACATTTTAGATATCTGGTTCTTTCTAATTAGAAAAAAATAATTGATTGACTTTGATCTTTAATGGATAACGGAAGGACTCTGACTACAAGTTGCTATCAGTTTTTCCAATGAACGAACAGTGTGAAGATGAACAAATGTGGGCAAAGCAATGCACAAACATGCTTTAGAAAAATAAAATCATGTGACCCATTCAAAACCTTGATACTGGAATTATAATGCAGCCCAAGGATTAAACGGAGCTGAAGGTGTACCTATCATCATTTTGGCATGAACGTAGATCATGAACCTCCTAGCCTCGTGAGCACGAATATAATCAGTGTCAGGTTCTGGTTGCTCCTGGGGTTCATATTCCCCTTCCTGCTTCACCTCGCGGTTACCCAAACAGAAGAAAGTGAGGTAATCCTTGGGGTTTGCTTCAATTCCCTTTGCTTGGAGAGCCTGTGTGATGTCAGTGTACATCATCTCCATTGTTCTCCTTTGCCAGTCCAGAATTGCTTGTACAGATGCACTCTCTGGAACACCCTCAGGCCACATTGGCACCACGACATAAACAGTAAACTGTTCCCCAGCTTCAATCTTACTGACAATCTTCAGTGAAAGCTCCTTAGGAATCACATGCAGAGCACCAATATCTTCAGGCTTGATATCATCAGCTTTCCAGCCATAGGAACTTCCAAGGAAGTATTGGTTCTCAATGTAGATGAAGTCCTTTGCCCGCCGGATGGCATTTATGTATGCATCCTGGATACTCCTGTCAATGATTTGATCCTTTCCACTTACAAGCCCAGCTCTTGCAGCCTCCTCAGGGGCATCAGGGAAGCCAAATGCAGCGCCACCATCAATAGATCTGAAGAGCTGAACACTCCATCCATCTCTGTCCTCTGGGAACATGACGGGAGAAGGGGAGATAATTATGTCAGAAAGATCTCTGAGCTGCACGAGAATATCTTTGCCACCCTGCTTTCTCCATCTCTGCTCGAAATTGTACAGAACATCCCAAGCAATTGGCCCTTCCAGCCGTGAATGGATATCATGCCATGGCTCTCTCGGGCCACCCTTGGTGATGGATGCAGTCGCAAAGTTAGGCTGGTGGAAGTCATCGTGGTGGACAGTGTCAAGTGTCCTAAACAAGGAATGGTACTGAGTGTCATATCTTCCGTCGCAGAGGTCAATGCCACCAACGAAGCTGACTATCCTCCTTTGCTCAGAGCCCTGGTTTGGCATTTCGCCGTCAACAACCACTATTTTCTGATGGTGAGTGAACATGGTTGAGATCTGCAGATCCTGAACGATGCTGCCTGAATCATCAGGGTTACGGGGGCACAGAACGCAGTGCACGTCGGTGCCCCTGAAGAAATTTGCAGTGTCCTCATCATGTGTGGCCATCAAGCCATCCCTCTTCAGCAAGCCAACTGAGGTCCTATCATCCCACACCAGCATAAGGACCCGTACACCCTCGCTGGCCTTCTTCTTGAGCAACTCCCGAGAGTGACATCTCCTCCAGGTTTGGGGCGATTGGTGTCCCTAATCAAGGTGATTGTAGTGTTCACAGACCAGCCGGTGATGTAAATCAAATGCTGTGCATTGGTTATGGCATCAAAGATATCTTCCCAGCATCTGTGAGGCTCATAGTTCTTGCCATCCGCAAGCGGAATCTGGGGAATGAAGTTGTCCGGGACATGAGCATCCTGGTACAGCCTAACATTACACCCTTGCCTCTGCGAGAAGAAGGTGTAAGGAACACCAGGGTACTTGGCACTCCGGATACCTCTGGCCCAGTTGCGGTCCTTGGTGATGTCAAAGTACTGAAGCTTCACGTGGATCTTGCTATCACAATAGGCTGCCGGTCCGTGTCACAGATCTCCAGCCACCTATCAATCTCCTCACCATTCAGAAGCTCCGGGACAGGTAGGTAGGCCCTCCCGATGAGGTTCGCGCCGATCGCGTTGTCGGCCTTGACGGTGAAGATCACGTCGGCAGCAAGGTGCGCGGCGTAGATGTGGAACGACTCGTACCAGCGAGGGTTGACGGGCTCGTTGGACAACATCCTGGTACGCCCGACACGGGCCTTCTCCAGGTCAATGGTGGCGTACAGCTTGGAGGCGCCTTTGCCGACACTCACGGCGTCCTCAATCCCCTCCACAAGCTGTCAAGATAAGCTCGACGTGTCAGAACACTTAAAGAGCCAATATTGCGAACATGGTTACAGAACACACATTACATAGTACAACAGACTGTGGATTCAGACTAACAATTCAGTCAACGAATAAGCGACCATGATCAGGACAGCCTTTAAATTAGTGGGGAACTACCAACTGTGGTGGGCACATGGCATGAGCAAACTTTAGCAGTGAGCCAGTGACACCGGATTAAAAAATGCAGTGATTCTCTAACATTTTCAGGAATATACCATTTGACTTCTTTTTACTAGTAATACTTACTATCACAGATGTACCATTTGTTTCTTCTTATTGTGATTGCTTATCGAGACTACCAACTGTGGTAGGCACATGGCATGAGCAAACTTTAGCAGATAAAAAAATGCAGTGATTATCTTACATTCTGAGGTAATACCATTTGACTTCTTTTTACTACTACCTCCGATCCATATTAGTGGGCACAACTTTGTGTAGATACACATGTATCTAGTCTAAATACTTAACTAGATACATATGAATTTAGACAAAACTATGCCCACTAATATGGATCGGAGTGAGTAGTAATTACTATCACACATGCACCATTTGTTCTTTATTATTAGTTGTGATTGCTTATCGAGACTGCCGCTGATAGATGTTCCATTTGTTTACTGTATACTGTAGACGTGGACTCGCACGCACGCCGGGTCGGGCGTGGCAACAAGGATCGATCGATCCTGCTATGTGTACTGAGAGAAAGAAGAAAAAAACTGAAGAAGAAACTCAGCGTACCTTGCGGATGAACTTGGGTGCGCCGGCGGTGGTGCGGCCGGTGGAGAGCGCGGAGGCCTCGAAGATGGTGACGTGGAGGTTGCCATGGAGCAAGATCTGAGCCATGGCGGCCGGCTCCTACGAGCAAAGTCACTTGCCTGCACAAACAGGGAGCAGTTTAGCGGTAGCTACACAGGGGAAGGGGACAACGAAAGCGCGCGGAGCGAGGCCACCGGCAGACCGGGAGCGCGCGGAAGCAACAGCCGACCGCGGCCGCGGCTAGCTCGCCACGGGCTAGGCCACCATAGCTGCTACGACACAGTAAAGCACTGCACGGCTGCAACGAAAGGAAGCAGAAACGCACGCACCGACAGCGGCAAGCGCGGCGGATCTGGCCGGTAGAAGCAGCAGCAGCGCATACGGCACTAGTACGAGTAAGCTTAAGCGGCGAGCTAGCCGGAGGGAGTCGGAGGGAGAGGCTTACCCAGCAGTTACCACCACCGTCCGGCGAGGAGGAGGAGGAGCAGGCTGGTAAAAGAGGAAGTGGGAGACGAACGGGGGAGGAGATCGGATCCGATCCGATCGAGCGGTGATATACAACTGGAGCTGTAGAGTCTTTAGAGGAATTTTTTTTTAAAATAATATTTTTTAACAGAAATTCGGAAAATAGCGCGCGTTTTCCAGAAATTTGGAAAATAGCGCGGCCTCGGCAGCGGCCGGACCGAAACAAAGGTTTCGGCACGGGCCAAACCGAAACCATTAGGTTTCGGCACGGCCAAAGCCGAAAGGCCGCTGAACTGCATGCACGCCTGCCTTCCGCGTAACGGCGGGACCGACAGGCCAGTTTCGGCTCGGGCCGTGCCGAAAGTACCATTTCTCCCGCCATTTTGTTCCCACCATTTTCCTCCCGCTCTTCTTCTCCCGCCATTTTTCTGCCGTGCCTAATTTTGCCGCCAAACTTGCTCCCGCCTATTTCTCCCGCCAATTGGTCTGTGCTCGTCCTATAAAAACCCCGGGAGGAGATGTCGAGTTGGTAAGCATAGTCCACTCACTCGAACATGTCGAGATACAATTCAGATGGTAGTTTCCCGGCAGGAATATCGGCACTCCTTTTGAAGTTTACGGCCGAGTTCAAGGTAGACAATAAGGAGATCCCATTCGAAGATATTGTTAGTCATCCACCTCATCTCCGTGAGCTATCAGCGAATCTAGCTAGGCATGGGTGGCCATGGAGGAATTACAACGAAATAGAAAAAGCTGTGTAGCTACCGCTTGTGCCTGCGCAGCTTTCCTTTCCTTCACCTGCTGTCCAGTGAATTCAGTCAGTCTTTCCCACAGAAACTGATACTTCCTCTCTTGATTCTGATTGCACAGTCTTTTAAACAGATCCATCAGCCTTTTACTCTTAAAGCATGAGTAAAAGTTAGCGCCGAGATGACGCATACACCAGCGGCTCTGCATGTCAGTCCATGGTGCTGGTTCATTCTCGGTGGGGTGCTGCAGTCGCTTTATAGCCTTAAGCATACCAGGATGCCTGTCGTGAAGGATGCACACATTTGGTCGAGTCTTCACAACTGCCTTTTTCAATTGCCTGAAGAACCATATCCAGCTCTCATAATTCTCACCCTCGACGAAGGCGAAGGCAATCGGGACGATCTGCCCATTGCCGTCCACACCTATTGCGGTCAGGATCTGCCCCTTGTACTTGCCTGTGAGAAACGTGCCGTCCACGCAGAGCACTGGACGACAATGGGTAAAAGCTTCGATGCAAATAGCGAATGAGAAGAACAGTCGGCCGAATACACCATATTGAGGAAATTCCGGGAACCGTTGTAATTCTACTAAAGCATATGTGCCAGGATTCCTCTCCTTCAATGTGCTAACAAGACGAATAACATTATCATAAGAGTCATAGAAAGACCCAAACCTCTCCTCTAGAGCCTTCTGCTTAGCTCTCCAGGCATTTGGGCACAATACGAACTAGTTGCTTCACTAGTCTCTCCAGTCTGAACAGCACCGCCACCTATTTCAAAATTATTCTGCTTCAGAACAAACGACACTAGGACTTCTGGTTTTGTCCCTCGGCGTTTGCATGATGCTAGCCAAGAAACCCACTGATTTGTCCGATCAAGCGGCAACAACTCCCAGCGAATATTTGACCAGGATTTGGTCCATACCGACTGCAGCCTAACAGTCCAGTAATTAGGATCATACCCAAAATTCACCGTAAAATACCACTGGACACCGCCGATTTTCACTTTCTCTGGCTCTGTCAACTGAATCTCCACATTTTCAAATTCACTAAGATCAACCCCTGACTCAGATGTACGGACTGTACCGGCACCGTAGTGCACAACAACATTGACCACTTCCATTACCTAAACAAATTTATTCAATCATTAAATACTCCACAGCGGATATATCTAAATATTACGATACATCTAACTGACAACATACACTAATCCTAAAATATCTAGAGATTAGGGTTTACCCTTGACGCGTGCGTAGCTCCCGCTGCCCGGCTTCAATCTAGCACCACCACCGCCGCACCACGCCTCTAGCATCCCCAACACCGGCACACACCACCACTATGCACCATTGTTGACCACCATTGCTCCACCTCCACTCCCCCAAACGCCTCCACGAACAACTATCCCATCAGTAGATCGATGATGCCCTAACCCTCCTCTACTCTATTTCTTGATTGAGGATTTTTTGGGGGTAAGAATCGCTGCTGTTGTCCTGGAAACGGAAGAAGGAGAGGAGAAGGACTGGTCGAGTGAGAGAAAGAAGAAGATGGGCTTCGAAGGAGGACAGGCCACCTCTTTTGGTCTGCCTGCTTTCGGCACGGGCCGTGCCGAAAGGCTTGGTTTCGGCACTAGCCACGCCAAAAGAGGTGGGCCACGCCTGCCGCTGCGCAGGCCGACATTTAGCTGGCCTGTTTCGGTGCCGGCCGTGCCGAAACCAGTTGTTTCGGCACGGGCCGTGCCGACGCCGCGCTATTTTCCGAATTTCTGGAAAACGCGCGCTATTTTCCGAATTTCTGTTTAAAAAATATTATTTAAAAAAAAATTCGTCTTTAGAGGGAGGCGAGTTTTCTTTGGCGATTTTTTTTGTTTTTTGAAATTTTTCTTTGGCGATTGTTTAGCCCACGCGGTGAGCACGTCACCGGCAATCGGGGCCGGTTCCCCCGCCTACGCGATACGCGTCGTCGCCGCGGATCTCGAGAGGAAAAACTAAACTAAACCGAAGAATGTGATGGCCTATCCGGAAGAGTAGTGCGTCGCTACCATGGAGTTAAACCCATCGATCGCACCCACCACGTCCCGATCCAATCATCCACCTCCGGGGGCCACGGAGGCATTCGTGATAATAAAACTCGTGCCACTTGTAACCATTTTTCTTTGTTCGGAATTACTACGTCAGTCCAAAATACATGATATCCTACAAGTGTGTCGTCAAACTCTAATTGTCACCAATACCTAAAATGAAGTGCAAGGAAGAGAACGTGATACTGCTATCATATTATGTGGGTGCTGGACCGTATGGACTGAAAGAAATAACCGAAAACATGGGGAAAAGAAAAGATCAGTGGATGCTTCGGTTCGTTGGACCATTGATATAATGCATGATCTTGTAGTTGTTGCTGCTCCAAGGAAGAAGGTGAAAACACCAAACCGAGCGAGATGGAAACCACCAGACGTTGGAGTAGTTAAAATCAACGTCGATGTTGGCTTTTCGGAGCAGCAGCGACACGGCTCAACAGACATGGTGGTACGCGATCACGCGGGGAAGCTTATCAGAGGTCAAGCCATCTGGTATACATATGCCCAGTGTGCTCGTACAATGGAGGCAACAGCCATCCGAGATGGTGCCAAACTGGCAGCTGATCTGGGGTATAGAAAGGTCATTCTTGAATCAGATGCTGCTGATGCTGTGAAGTTATGGAATTTTGCCAGTTTTGAGAGAGCTGATGTGGCAACAATGTGTCACGAAATTGCAGAATTGAGTAAGGGTTTTGAAAGCTTTACTTTAGCTCATGTGGGTCGAGACGCAAACACTGCGGCCCACAAGTGTGCTAAGCAGGCTTCAGAGGAGAGACGGAGATGCATTTGGGTGAATTATACCCCTAATTTTCTCCGTAGTTGTTTTCAAACTAATTGTAACTTCTCTGATTAATATATAAAACTCTTTTTGTCGCAAAAAGTGCACAAAAAAAAGTACCTAAAATGATTATCACAATTGATCAAGAGAGAATACTATCGTCAGACTTCTCATAAAAAATAACTATAATTACTTATTTTTATCTAAGTATTCATGTAGGATAGCAACAAAATTGCATAAGCGCGTACTATAATTACTATTGTTACTTCTTTTCAAACACGTCCACAAACCGCACAAAGTTGTATCTGAATTCTATGCAAATATCGATATTTCAACTGAATTTCAGTATGGCTAAAGTCACTAGTACAGAACGACACATCGGAAACGGGCCAAAAACCCCATCGGAAACGGAGAAGTGGTCCGTGTCCCCGCCTCCGTGGCTGATGTGAAGGACCTCATCGGGAACGGAGGCAAAAACCGTCATCGATGAGGCCTGATTTTGGCTACGGTTGTCAACCAATCTCCGTTGCCGATGTATCGGGACATCAGAAACGGAGATTCTTTTTTACTCGTTTGCATTGAGGTTCCTTCATAAGCCTACAACAGCAATACAGTTGCCAATTGACATTCAAAATCTCACAGCAGAAACACAAAGTTGCTAGCAAATCCATTCATAACGTATATAATAATTGTCACCATTATAGCATCAAAGATGATCAATTACACATGTCTCGCTAATCCTATCATTCTCATGCCTCCCTAAACTGCAACCAAAGACTGAGTAGCGGTTTCATGCTTCTCCAAATCACATCTACAGCCAAATTGTTACACACATCCACAAAATAGATGGAGAAACTGAAAAACAGAATCCACACCGAGCCAAATTGCCAAATTCTTCGTACTGAGGCTTGCTCCATCTTGGACGGTGTCGCCGAAATATAATAACGTCACCGCTGTGATATTTCGGCCACACTGTCCAAGACCCTCTTAATTAAAAAAGTGTTTTGAACAGTGCAGCAAAAGTCACAACAGCGACGGTTCACGGATATGATCCCACTTTATATGTAGCACATTTAAAGCTTGTTTGGATTAGCCTTGTGTTTCTGGAAAAAAAATACATGGATGGCTATAGTTAGAAAAGAGCCAAATATGATGCTACATGACATAAATATAATTTAAGATGAAAATAGTTTACACCTTAAGGGCCTATATCTGTGTGCTTACTGTCCGATCGAAACGATTTGGAGTTAGAATTTCAAGGTGATGTTAAAGCCTCACCATTTTTATGCAGTGTCACCGAAATATACTATTACTTCATACACTTGCAACACAAAACCATAACGAGGATTAACACATTGACAAAAAGTTGTGACTAGTAGTGAGGGATCTATTCATCATCGGTACTACTACAAAGAGTTGAAATTAATTTACCCTACTAGACTTTAAATAGTGCAAGATTTAGTATTGAGGGATCTATTCATCATCAGTAGTACTACAAAGAGTTGAAATTAATTTACCCTACTAGACTTTAAATAGTGCAAGATTTAGTATTGAGACATCTATTCATCATCGGCGGTACTACAAACAGACACAATACTAGACTTCAAATACTAGACAAGTTTTCTATGCTACTTTAAATAAAGTGTAAGATCTAGTCGGCGACATACTTGGGGAAGATGCGCGGCAATAGACCAGCAGATCCGCGTCGGCGACATACTCGGGGAAGATGTGCGGCGGCTCGTGACGCGTCGCTGGGGGAAAATGCCGGCCCGACGCGCCGCTCAGATCTGCGAGATAAGGGTTAGCTCTGGTGCTGCTTGGAGCCGCCGCACACTGTGACTGTGGAGTGAGAGTGAGAGCGTTAGGGTTGCCGCAGTGGCACATTTATAGCACAAAGTAGAACATCGCAAACGGAGGTGATAAACAACCGTTTCCTTTAATTTCTTCACTGACACACTGGGCCTACTTACGAAGGATCGATACAGTAGAATTGAACTAACTATCTACTCTACTTGTTCCGCTTACGCCTGCCTCCGCGCCATTGTCAATCCGCGGCGCGCGTCGCTTCTTGCCGGTTGCCTTCTCCTCAGGCGCGTGCTCCTTCTCCTCCGCTCGTGCTCCTCCTTCTCCGGCCGCGCGTCCTTCTCGGCGAATCCTTCTCTCGCGCCTCCTTCTCCGGAGCGTGCTCCTCCTTCTCCGGCGCGTCCTCCTCCGACGCCTCCTCCTCGGCGCCTCCTCCGCCGCCTCCTCCGACTCCTCCACCTCGTCGGAGTCGTATTCTTCCTGGCTAGAATACGGCTCCGGCGGGTCCTCTGGCTCCTCTTCCTCTGGCGACTCCTCCTCTTCGGAGTCGTCTTCTCCTTCGCGTGAAGATGTCGGGTCCGAGTCGTCGGAGGCATCTTCTACAGAGCGTGAAGACGGCGGGTCCGAGTCGTCGGGGTCTGAGTCCGGCGGCCCGTCTTGATCCCACCATGGGACTTCACCGCGGTCTTCACCTCGCATCGTCGCTCGGGACTTCCTCGTTCTGCCACCAGGGTTCCTCCATGGCGGTTCCAATCCCTCGTGTGGTAGAGAACGAAGGGGAGAATGCGAGAACTGCCTGGCTTCGCGTGGTTCCAGTCACATTTTATTAGCGTCGAGCAGGCGGTTCCAATCCCTCGTGAATTAAGCCGCATTGAACAGGCGCTTCCAGTTTGCAACTGCAATTTCTCAAGCACATCGCAAATGGATATCCATCAACAATCGTTGCCATAGATACACGTATTGGAAACGGAGGTGCATTTTTGACCGTTGCCAATAATATTGGTAACGGAGATCGAAAAGTCTCCGTAACCAATGTTGACGGACCAGCCGCGGCCCAGTTCTGCCAGGCCTCGTCCGCAACGCTAAAATCGCGATTCTCTGTCGCCTAACTCGTGCCGTTTCCATAGAGGGGTATCAGATGTGTCGTTCTGTACTAGTGAGTTATGTATCATTTCCCGCTCACGGTTGTAACCATAAGCGCGTACTCCCAATAGAAGTAAATACAAGCATGTGGATCTCTTTCATCATTCCAGGTTCAAAATTTATTGGTTAGTAGGTACTTCTAATTCATGATGAGCTTGCATATTATCTTTTATTAGTAGGAGAAGCATGATTAGAGAAAATCATTAGTTTCCTAATTTATATATGGCGTGGGAATAAAGTTGGTCCACACAGTTATGTACAACTGGCTGTGAAAATATTTTATAATTACTTAGTTTTACATATTTTGATAAAAATAACTTTTAAAGTTGCACATTGTAGATTGGAGGTTGTGTCCATGTCTCAAACCTTGCGTATTTGTTTGGAATGGAAGGAGTATGTTCTCTCAAAATTTATTATCCAAGTGTCTTTGTCCTAGTGCTAGTTCTTTTGAATATATCAATCAATGACACAAAGTCACATCTCAGTTCTATGCAAATGTTGATACTGCAACTGAATTTTGGTATGACTAAGTTATGAAGGTATTATCATTTCATGGTCATATTTGTAACCATAGGTGTATACTCCCGATATAAGTAACTACATACATGTGGATCACTTTGATCATGTCATGTTCAGATATTTATTGGTACACTTGTAACAAGTACTAACTTATGCTGAGATTGCATATATCTTTTAACAGTGGAGAAGAGTGATGTTGTAGGAAACCATATTTTTCCTTTTACCATGAAAACCATAGGGGAAGCCCCACGGTATAATTTATTTATTAAAAGTAGTCTACAAGTACAAAATATCGACATTGGAAAAGAACAGAGGTTGAGATATTCAACCCATGATGTGGGGGAGACTACAGACTATCCAACCACACTGATAGAGGGTATTTGTTCTTAGCTTTAACTCTATGAAGGGTCAGCCGAATATCCTTTTTTGAAAAGGATCTTCCACCTTGCAAAGCTTGGCACTTGGTTCTCAAAGATGAAGCTGTTCCTTTCCTTCAAAATATTCCACGCAGCACAAACAACAATTTCCAGGAAGCAGGGGCCAACAAAATGAGTTTTGATCGATTTAAAAGTCTCGGAAAAGGAGTCCTCCCTTACCCAGCAAATCTTGACGTAGTTCTATCACCTGGCTACGAAGGTGCATTCAAAGAAGAGATGTTCTCTTGCTTCAAGCAAGTTAGCCCAGCACATAACACAATTGGGTCAAGATTTAAATGTTAGTGCCTTATAAGCATCATATCCTTGTGTTGATTCTGTCAATGATCATGAGCCAGGCAAAAACCTTAAGTTTAGGGATACTCTTGCTCTTCCACAGCCATTTGAAGATGTCCTCTGAATTGATACCATCAAACATGAATTGATAATAACTGGAGGCTGTGTAATTCCCTCTATTAATGGAGTAGATCCATGCATCATTTTCTGATCTTTCCTGGTTCTGAAGTGTACCCAGGTCTTGCTGAAATAGGAAAAGCTCCTGATAAGCTTGTGGTGATAGGGGAAGTATAAAGTGCTCGGATAGATTTTCCATATGAAAAGCATTTGAAACAGACATATCTTGTTCAATAGCAAAGGAATACAGCCTTTCAAATTTGTTTGCAAGCAACTGTTGACCAAGCCATTTGTCCTTCACAGCAGAATAATACTTCCATCTCCAATGAACAAGTAGTCATACCTCTGTATTGCAAATGGAGAGCACAAATATCCTTCCACCAAAAGGAGCCAGCCTTTGGAGAAGCATGAGGAACATTTTAAATGACTGTGCCAAATCAGATCCACCCATGGGATGTCAGCTTTATTCATTAATTTATCCATATACTTCAGTAGCAGGGCATCATTTTCAATTTCTAAATTCAGAAGACCCAAGCCACCCTTGTTTTTTGGTCTGCAAACTGTTTCCCAAGCCACAAGAAATTGTGATTTGTTGTCCCAATCCTCTTTAGCCCAGATACAATGTCTCCTACCTCTGTTAATGCTTTTAATGAGAGTTTTTTGAATCTTGATGGAACACATACAAAAAGTAGGCAAGGCCGACAGAACATGATTCACATAATTAAGTTGACCAACATATGTGAGAAACCCGGAGCATGCATTCAGCCTTCTCTCAATGGAATCCACCAAAGGAGAAAGTTCATACACTGTCGGTTTGGTTGTGCCAAGAGGTAATCCTAAATAAGTAAAATGCATTGTACCAACTTGGCATTCCAAAATATTTGCAAGCTGGCCGGCTAGATGTTAATCACAATTGATTGGCATCAAACTAGATTTCTGAAAATTTACTGACAAACCAGTAGCCACAACAAAGTCATTGATGATATCTTTGACCAAACCCACTTGGACAGTACAGGCTTCCACGATAATAAGAGTATCGTCGGCATACTGAATTATAGGGAAGTCATGATTAGGAATATCCACAGGAGCATTTAAATTCCCCAATCTGAACTGATTAATTAATCATCGTTTGAAGAAAATCAGCTGTGCCCACAAAAAGCAAAGGAGATAATGGGTCTCCTTGCCTAACCCCTCGTTTACACAAGAACTTATTGCATGGGACCCCATTCACTAAGACAGAGGAGGTTCCTGTACTAAGCATAGCAGAAACCTATCTTAACCAGACATCATCAAACCCTTTCAACTTGAGAATTTTGAGGATTGCTGCATGTTCCATCATATCAAAAGCCTTGGAAAAATCAATCTTGAGGATAATGAGGTGCTTGCCTGACTGCTGACATGGATGAAGATACTCAAACGATCATGCAAGACAATCTTGAATAGTTCTTGACTTTATAAAGCCATATTGATTTTTGTGGACCATAGAGATAATGGAGGACTGAACAATCTTGAATAGTTATTGGAAAAACCATTATTTTTGTAAAATGAAATATGTTAGGAATAAATTTTGGAATACAAATGGTCCAAATAATCATGTAAAATGGAATATGATGACTTGAAGCTGGTAGAACTTCATCGTCAAAATCAAGTTAAATGCCCAAGGCAAATGTAAGTATTTACTAGGTTTTTTTAATTTTACCTGCCTCAAGGTGCTTGTTGTGAGACCGGGTTATAGATTCGATAGACGTACTATAAAGATAATTTATCTGATAAATATTATAAAAAGTTTTTGAATCGCCTATTTACCATCCTCGAGACGTCATTTAGGCTTTTTCGGTAACATCTTAATAAAGTCGTAGAGTCATTGCCAACAACTTGAACTTCAGAATACATCTGAGGTCTTTGAATGTATCTATTTACTTCTTGCATACCCACTTTATTGCATCTTGTTGCTATATATAGTTTGTTTTCATGCCGATCCAGTTACTAGTTGCTCTAATTTGATTAAATATGATAATCTCTTATTGATCCTCATCTAGTTGATGAACCTCGATCTTACACATTGTTATTTAAACCCAATTTAAGTATGACTGAAGTTATGTATTATTTTCCGATCACCGATGTATCCCTAAGTACGTAATTAAATTTAGACATGTGAATCTCCTTAATCATGTCATGTACAACATTTATTGGTACAATTGTATTTGGTACTCCTGATTTATGTTGAGGTTGCATTCATTTCAATAGTAGGAGCGAGATGATTAGTATAAAATAATTACTTTAAAAAATAATATGCAAGGAAAAAGTTGCAGGAAATATTACAAATGTTCCATAATCATGTACAGTAATGGAAAATGTCTATAATTACTTTGTTTAAACTATTTGTACAAATTAACGCTTAAAGTTGCATGTTGGAGATTGGAGGTTGTGTGCATGTTTGAAACCTCATTTATTTTCTTGGAACGCAAGGACCATGTTTTTAGCAATCTATTATCTAGGCATTGTTGTCCTATTGCTACTTCTTTTGAAGATATCTACCAATCGCACAAAGTCACTTCTTATTTTAAGAAAATATTGCTATTTCAAATTTTAATAAATACACACATACATGTGGATCTTTCTCACATCATCTCCAAATATTTATTGGTACCTTGTATTACATACTAATTAATGTTGAGTGTGCATATATCTTTACTAACAGAATAATTATTCCTAGAAAACCATTTTGTAAAATGAAATATGTTACTCCCTCTGATCCGTAAAAAATGTCAGAGCTAAACAACTGTCCACGTACGATTAAATAGCACAACTCGCGACTAAGGATGGCAATGGGTAGGGTATGGGGCGGGTAGAGCAATACCATACTCATACCCGTGTAGCAAATGGGTACAAAACTCTACCCATACCCGCACCCACGGGTATGAAACTTTACCCGTACCCATACCCGACGAGGACCCATACGCGTTGGGTACCCAACGGTAGATCAAATAGTACACATGTTATACATAATTTAACATTCATTGCTAACATATTGATAAAATAAAAACATTTATCTGAATTAAATAACATATATTTGAGTACATGCCAATTATCTCAACTCAAATTGACAATTGTACCATAGGTTCACAAGCTCACGACAATAAATGTTGGACCTCCACGGATAAGGTATATAAAAGGGCAGGGTATGGGTATACCCATGGGTACGAGATTATACCCGTACCCTACCCACGACTTAACGGGTAGGGTACGGGTACTACCCATGGGTATAAAATTATGCTCATACCCTACCTATGCGGTTGCGGTAGCCATGGGTATCCGTACCCATGGGTAAAATTGCCATCCTTACTCGCGACAGTTTATTCAGATCGGAGGGAGTAGTAATGGAGCTGCAATAGGTGTCAGAAATGGTCCACACAATCATCTTCAAATATTTATTGGCACAACAAATCGTTATCCACATAAATGATTTTTTATTTTTTACTTGCACACACATGAATTTCTTCAGGTTACCGCTTGATTCCTGGGAAGTGGGAAACTGGGAACCCTTCCAACATTTCTGACACCAAACCGCCCAAGGTAGAGTACCGTCCATTTCCGTGTAGGACGAAAGACTTTGGAGGCGAGCAAAGGGGGTAGGCATTGACTTGGCCGGCTTCGAGAAGGCGAACGTGTGGTGGCCGGTGCTCCGTGGTCGTGCCGACGTCGTGGGGCCGCGTCCGCCTCGCGTGGCCGGGCCCGATGGCTCCCTACCCGCGGCCACGCCCCGGCACGCAGAGCGTTCGACCGAATGCCCCGCCTGGGTAGATGGTCACGCACATCCCGTGCCGACGCCAGGCGTCCAGGTCAGACGTTCCCGGCTGTCCAGGCCAACCTCAACCTCAATCTCACCTCAGCTGTTGTCACTTTCAGTCCTGGCTCGTGGGCTTGCATATTGTGCTCGAGTGGTCGGGTGTGTCCATGTCGACGAATCGCCGTGCGCCACCTAGGTAGGCCGCGGAACTGTCGCTTTTCTGACGTGTCAAGAACTAGCACCAGCTGGAGAAACGGTTTTAGTGGCCAATTTTCTATATCTTCTATGGTTTGGATCTGCTTGGCCTGGAATGGGTTAATCTTTGTAGTACTGTCTGTCGAGTTGGTCCATGTGTTTATCAGCAGCTTTTCGTTGGAGAAAACTTATTAATTTACTGACAAACATGGTAAAGCAGGTTCACACTCCAGGTAGACTTGTCTCTCTTTTTGCTAAGATAAGCTTATTTTACCGTTATATACAGTAACAGGTTGGGACTCCAAGTAGAATTCTCTTTTGTTTTGCCATACAGTTGGACGATTCCGGAGCTAAAGTGGGTTTTCACTTGGGAGTTGACGGCTGCTTTTGCAACTATGTGAAACGAGCAAACTGTGTCAAGAGTTTTCACTTTTGCTCTTGTATACTGCTGAACTTAGGAATAGAAGTTTTGGTGTTACGTACCAAAAGAGAGTGAAGAGCAAGCGCCAGTCTAACTACCAGGTGGTTATGTGTCAGCATCCTTATTTAATTTCCTGTTCAATTTCCATGTCACTGACTTTCCCGGTTTTGTGGCAAGCGACCGGTGTTCCTGTTACTCCGCCGGTCTAGTCTTGTTTGCAAAAGTGAAACCATGAGTTATATGGGAATTTGGATCTGATGGGTTTTTCTTAGCTTCATAAATCTCCAGCACGGCACGTCCATCGGTGCTGAAGAAGACACCACAGAATAGTAGGTACATCCTATCTGTTAGACTATGCTCGTCAGTGCTGATGCCTCTCTTTATCAATTTGCAAGAAGCACGTGCTATACTTTGTTTTTGTCATCGTGAAATATGAAATGACTCGTGGGAATCCATACTTGTCAAGCCCACTTGTGAAAAACCCTTCCACTAACTGTTTCGCATGTCCATCACGAGTGTGTACATACTAGCAGGCCTCCACTATAGCTTTCGAATACACATGCTCTTCCTGAACCACAAGCACCACTGAATTATTACTTCTTCGCTATTTTTTGGTAAATATGGGAAGTAATCATGTAGATGGAGTTCAATAGTTCGTTCTCTGAATTACATGCATCTATTTGAACGACTGATTTTTATCTTCCAAGTGTTCAAATCCACTGTGATCAAATATTCAGATAGCTGAATATTCTGTGCTCTGTCTGTCTTTAAGACCTGAGACTGAGAGATAATCCTGCTCTCTACAGATCAAGGAGCTTTAAATATTATTCATCTTACCTTGAAATGATTGGCTTAAATGTGATTCTGTACGTTAGAAATATTAGCTCAGTAGCATGAATACCTTTCTGACATCAGGATGATCCTTTTCTGATGCGCAAATCAAGGTTAGCCGTAATCAGATTCTAGATTTCTCGTATGAAACCTGCGCTAGTGCTATCAATGACACACGAGAGTACCAAAACAATCTCTAGAGTACTGCCCGTATAACCAGATGCATTGATGTTCTGTGTCTGATTATCCTGGTTGCAAAGACGGCATGAAGTCAGTTAATGTTCCACTGATATGCTATGCTGGAGCGTACGTCTTCTTATGTGGGTGCAATTTGGCAATATAGCACTTTCAAACTTGAGTAGTAATGGAGCTGCGATCGGTGTCAGAAATGGCCTCCACAATCGTTTTCAAATATTTATTGGCACAACAAATCGTTATCCGCATACAATACATGATTTCCTTTTTTACTTTCCCACACATGAGGGTCCGTTTGGAAGCACCGTATTTTTGAAGTATTGGGAGAATACTTCAGTTTTCTAAAATACTGAAGTATGGAATACTTCAAGACGTTTGGGTCAAATAAAAACTGTGGTTTAGAAAATGAAGTATTCCCCCAATACTTCATTTTTTTGTCGTTTTGGAAACTTTGGTCTTGACCACTTTTTTTCTAACCAAGAAACTGAAGTATTCATCTGCCTGGCACTCATGTACTTCAGTTTTTTAATACTATGGTTTTATGAAAACTGAGCTCCCAAACTAGGCCTGAATCTCTTCAGGTTACCGCTTGATTCCTGGGAAACATTTTTGACACCAAACCGGCCAAAGGTACCGTCCATTTCCGTGTAGGACGAAAGACTTCGGAGGCGAGCGAGCGAAGCGAGTAGGCATTGACTTGGCCGGCTTCGAGAAGGCGAACGTGTGGTGGCCGGTGCTCCGTGGTCGTGCCGACATCGTGGGGCATCGTGCGAGGCTGGCCGCGTCTGCCCCGATGGACCAATGGCTCCCCACCCGCGGCAGGCCACGCCCCTGCACGCAGAGCGTTCGACCGAATGCCCCGCCTGGATAGATGGTCACGCACATCCCGCCGACGCCAGACATCCAGGTCAGACGTTCCCGGCTGTCCAGGCCAACCTCAACCTCGCCTCACTTGTTGTCACTTTCAGTCGTGGCTCGTGGGGTTGCATATTGTGCTCGAGTGGTCAACGAACTGTCGCTTTTCTGACGTGTCAAGAACTAGCACCAGCTGGAGAAACGGTTTAGTAGTCAGTCAATTATCTATATATTCTATGGTTTGGATCTGCTTGGCCTGGAATGGGTTAATCTTTGTAGTATTGTCTGTCGAGTTGGTCCATGTGTTTATCAGCAGCTTTTCGTTGGAGAAAACTTATTAATTTACTGACAAACATGGTAAAGCAGGTTCACACTCCAAGTAGACTTCTCTCTCTTTTTGCTAAGATAAACTTATTTTACCATTATATACAGTAACAGGTTGGGACTCCAAGTAGAATTTTCTTTTGTTTTGCCATACAGTTGGACGATTCCGGAGCTAAAGTGGGTTTTCACTTGGGAGTTGACGGCTGCTTTTGCAACTATGTGAAACGAGCAAACTGTTTCAAGAGTTTTCACTTCTGCTCTTGTATACTGCTGAGCTTAGGAATAGAAGTTTTGGTGTTACGAACAAAAAGAGAGTGAAGAGCAAGCGCAAGCGCCAGTCTAACTACCAGGTGGTTATGTGTCAGCATCCTTATTTAATTTCCTGTTCAGTTTCCATGTCACTGACTTTCCCGGTTTTGTGGCAAGCGACCGGTGTTCCTGTTACTCCGCCGGTCTAGTCTTGTTTGCAAAAGTGAAACCATGAGTTATATGGGAATTTGGGTCTGATGCGTTTTTCCTAGCTTCATAAATCTCCAGCACGACACGTCCATCGGTGCTGAAGAAGACACCACAGAATAGTAGGTACTCCCTCCGTTCATAAAAGGATGTCTCAATCATTTCTAAATTTGTATGTATCTAGACATACTTTAGTAGAAAGTATATCCTATCTGTTAGACTATGCTCGTCAGTGCTAGGACACTGATGCCTCTCTTATCAATTTGCAAGAAGCACGTGCTATACTTTGTTTTTGTCATCGTGAAATACGAAATGACTGGTGGGAGTCCATACTTGTCAAGCCCACTTGTGATAAACCCTTCCACTAACCGTTTCCCATGTCCATCACGAATGTATACATACTAGCAGGCCTCCACTGTAGCTTTCGAATACACATGCTCTTCCTGAACCACAAGCACCACTGAATTATTACTTCTTCGCTATTTTTTGGTAAATATGGGAAGTACTAGTCATGTAGATGGAGTTCAATAGTTCGTTCTCTGAATTATATGCATCTATTTGAACAGCTGATTTTTATCTTCCAAGTGTTCACATCCACTGTGATCAGATATTCAGATAGCTGAATATTCCGTGCTCTGTCTGTCTTTAAGATCTGAGAGATAACCCTGCTCTCTACAGTCTACAGACCAAGGAGCTTTAAATATTATTCATCTTACCTTGAAATGATTGGCATAAATTTGATTGTGTACGTTAGAAATATTAGCTCAGTAGCATGAATACCTTTCTGACATCAGGATGATCCTTTTCTGATTCGCAGATCAGGGTTATCCGTAATCAAATTCTAGACTTCTAGTATGAAACCTGAGCTAGTGCTATCAATGATACACGAGAATACCAAAACAGTCTCTAGAGTACTGCTCATATAACCAGATGCATCAATGTTCTGTGTCTGATTATCCTGGTTGCAAAGACGGCATGAAGTCAGTTAATGTACTACTGATATGCTATGCTGGAGCGTATGTCTTGTTATGTGGGTGCAATTTGGCAATATAGCACTTTCAAACTTCAGGGCTTAGTGGCCGCTGTTATCGTACACAACAGAACACTTCTAGTATGAAACCTGAGCTAGTGCTATCAATGATACACGAGAATACCAAAACAGTCTCTAGAGTACTGCTCGTATAACCAGATGCATCAATGTTCTGTGTCTGATTATCCTGGTTGCAAAGACGGCATGAAGTCAGTTAATGTACTACTGATATGCTATGCTGGAGCGTATGTCTTGTTATGTGGGTGCAATTTGGCAATATAGCACTTTCAAACTTCAGGGCTTAGTGGCCGCTGCTATCGTACACAACAGAACAACTCTTGCATAATTTGATGAGGCATGTACTTATTTTAAAATATGCAGGTTGATATTCTAGCTGTAATCCATACCATTCAGTAGTGCATGATCCACTTGCTACTCCACTAACCAAAAATTCCGACAAGATTGTAGCAATTGCAGGATAGCACAAGCCCAGTGCCTATATAATGAACAATGCGATTACATGAGTGCCACAATCAGGATTGCTCTTGATAACCCTTACCCAGACCATGGTAGCATCAGAAATAGCTGCTCTTTTCTTTCTATGCAATGCTTTGCTGAGAGGTTCTTTGGTCCAAAGCCAAGGACTTCAGAGAGGTTTCTACGACTCCATCTGTCCTGATGCAGAGGATATAGTGAGGTCTACTGTCGAAAAATATTACAACAATGATGCCACCATTGCCCCAGGCTTGCTCAGGCTGCACTTCCATGACTGTTTTGTCCAAGTTAGTTTTATAATTCTCTCATTTCTACTACTTCATGTTTCGGTACTCATGTTGTTACTCTGGATCCCATTCTATTTTTTCCATTTTACTTCGCAAACCATGGAAATGCATATAAAACTTGTCATTGGGAAGGAAAGGACCTCATGTCCTTCTGCTTCCATATCTGAGATATGTTCTGTTTGCATACTTTGTAGGGATGTGATGCTTCTGTTTTGATTTCTGGAGCATCTTCTGAAAGGACTGCCCCACAGAATTTTGGTCTCAGGGGATTTGAAATGATAGATGATGCCAAATCCCAGTTGGAAGCCACATGCCGTGGGGTGGTGTCGTGTGCTGATATATTGGCCCTAGCAGCACGTGATTCTGTTGATCTGGTGAGTCCATAACTATGCAAGTTTTTTGCTGCTCTTCCTTCTTTGACAGTATGATGACTGAATTTCCTGTTTGTCATTATAATTGAAGAGTGATATTTGACTTTCTCATTGCACATTTTGTATGGATTGTAAGACCGGTGGGCCAAGCTGGCCAGTACCTCTTGGACGAAGAGACGGGCGAATCTCATCAGCTTCAGATGCAAGGGCCTTGCCGTCTCCCGCCGATTCTGTATCGGTTCAGAGGCAAAAGTTTGCAGCTCAAGGCCTGACTGACCATGACCTCGTGACACTAGTTGGTAATCTTCCTTTGTCCTTGATACCCATGCATCATCTTCGGTGAACTGTGTCATTTTTCATATTTACGTTGTTTGACGTACCATACTGGAGTACAGTCTAATATTCCGGTGACAAGTGCTATAAAAATTCACAGCTGACAACACGAACCTGTCGACAATCTGTAGGCGCTCACACCATCGGGCAGACGGACTGCGGGCTCTTCCGGTACCGGCTATACAACTTCACGGCGACGGGCAACGCGGACCCCTCGATCAACCCGTCCTTCCTGCCGCAGCTATGCGCGCTGTGCCCTCCCAACGGCGACCTGTCGCGGCGGGTGGCGCTGGACAGGGACAGCGCGGGGTCGTTCGACGCGGCCTTCTTCAAGAACGTGAGGGATGGCAACGGCGTGCTGGAGTCGGACCAGCGGCTGTGGGGCGACGACGCGACGCAGGGCGTGGTGCAGAAGTACGCCGGCAACGTCCGCGGCCTCTTCGGGCTCCGGTTCGCCTACGAGTTCCCCAAGGCCATGGTGAGCCTGGGCGGCGTCGCGTGAAGACCGGGCGGCAGGGTGAGATCAGGAGGAAGTGCTCCAGGATCAACTGAGACTCTGAGATGTAGGAGTATGTTCGAATAGGGTGATGCGATGCTTGTACCGTTGTATCGTACCCATGGATCGGTGGACAGCATGGACGAGTGTACTGTGTCCAAATAACTTTGTTCTGTGAGTAAGGAAGAGTTGATGATTGATGGCCCCGTGAATCTGTGGTGACTTTGGTTGTTAGTCTTTCCTCTGATTCTCTCCCTTGTCTCGTGTGTTTTTTAGGAAGTGTTTTGTTGGAGATAATATGCAATAAAGAAATAAAAGCATCCGACTAGTGACATCACATAAGGGCATTTGGTCTAGTGGTATGATTCTCGCTTAGGGTGCGAGAGGTCCCGAGTTCAATTCTCGGAATGCCCCTGTTTTTTTTGTATTTTTCCACGTGAATTTAGTGGGCTGGGATCGAGGATTGTGGACTTGTAATTGTGGTACACAGGCATCTGTCCAGTTTTTTGTTTTTTCAGCTGCTGTCTGTCTAGTTTGTTCAGCGAACACAATGATGCCAAGCAGTATTCATATTCTTCATCTGAGGTGCATGCACCACTGTTGGCCACCTCGTCCCTACCAAAAACCAACGCAACAGGATCTGCACACTCTCGTGTTCTTAGATCTTTACCAAAAACCAACGCAACAGGATCTGCACACTCGTGTTCTTAGATCCGCGACAATTTCCGATCTCAGCTCAAAATTCAGGGACCCCAATCGAGGGAACACAAGAAAATACACTAGTGAGGCTGCATAGGAGAGCCCATCAATCTACATCTACATGGTATCATCATGGTGTACTCGGGAACGCAGCGCCATTCTTCACCGAGCTCAGCTCGCCTTGGAAGTTGGAGCTGAATCTACTGACTGCGCCTGGTGCGGCGGCAGGAACGGCAGCCCGCGGCGAGCCCGCTTCATGAGGTTATACTCCACCAGCCTCGGCACGTCCGGCACGATCTCGCGCACGCCCTCCAGCGCGCCGAACCGCTCCGCCCACGCCGCCACCAGCGGCGTCCTCGCCGGGTCGATCGTCCTCACGCCGCACATGGCCTCTGACGCCCTTAGCCACCCGATGAACCCGCCCAGCGTCACGTCAACCAGCCCCACCTTCTCGCCGCCGAAGAACTCCTTCTCCCCGAGCACCCCCTCGAACGTCTCCAGCACGGCGATGACCTCCGCCGCCGCCTCCACCCGCTCCTCCGCCGTCTTCCCGCCGTAGAGCGGGACCCACGTCGGCAGCAGCTTCTGGTCCACGTAGGCGGCCCAGAACCGGGCCGCGGCGCGCTCGTGCGGGTCGGAGGGGAGGAGGCGCGGGTGGCTGTCCAGGAACGCCTCGTCGACGTACTCCAGGATGACCAGCGACTCGGCGACGGGCCTGCCGGCGTGGACGAGCACGGGCACCTTGCCGCCGTGCGCCGGGTTGGAGGCGAGGAGGAGCCGGCTCTTGGTGCCATCGCCGAACAGCTCCTCCTCCACGTACGTGTAGGGGATGCCCTTGAGGTTCAGCGCGAACCGCGCGCGGAGCACGAACGGGCTCGACCAGAACCCCAGCAGCGTCAGCCCGGCCGCCTCGCTGGCTTCCGCCGCCGCTTCCGCCATTGTTGCCGATCGAGTTCTAGCTGCGATGATTCAGCCGAGAGTCGCCGCTAGTATATATGGGTTTTTTAATGGCTGGTTGGGTGGATCTGGTGAGCCCTCACTGAAGAGTCCAGGGACCTACAAAGATTTCGCCAAAAACCACTCCCACCAAAGGCTCGCCCTAAATAAACGAGAACCACACACGCAGGTATAGACGGATAGGTGGAACCAGCGGACAAGGTAAGGCTTCAAAGTGGCGCCTTCAGGAAGGGCATCCGGAGGTGTTGTCGTCACCAGCAATGGCCACAGCCTTGCACGGTTTTCACCGGAGCCCGAAATACCAATGCCAGCAACCACCACGAGGACACAGGAGGACAGAGTTTCAGGCATTGCTTCCGGACGACCTCTCCAGGAGGCACGGTGCTCCAGCCACCGCTGAACACACCACAAGCACAAGCTAGAATGGGGCAAAACCTCCAATCCTCCAGATCAAACCCTAAACCATCAGGCCCACAAGGCCAAGCAAGGGGCAGCGAGGGATCTGGGAGAGCCCCGCACCCGAGCGGGACCGAGCTCCACGGAGAGGAAAGCACGGCTGACAAGCCGGAGAGAGCAGACGAAGGCCTGCTCGAACGTGGTTGTACACGAACGTGATCGGGGAAGAAATCGCAGCGCCACCGAATCTGTCGCACAGATTCGGCACGGACGAACCGGGGAGGCCTGCTCCATCGGCCGGTGAACTTTTGGGCCCCAAAGCCCCACCCAATCTTCGTACACCGCACCACCCGCCGCCAAGGGCCCAACGGCATCCGGGAGATCCCTGCACCCGAGGAGCGACGAGCTCCAACGGAGGAACCGCAAGCGGTCGAGGAAGAACCGCACCACCACCGACGAGGCGGCCAGATCGCGGTAGGGGAAGCCGGGAAGCCCGCCACCCACACCACGGTCGCAGCCCGGGCGACCCAGGTAAAGGCCCACACGGTCCAGATCTGGGCCCGCAAGACCCAGATCGGGGCTGCCGCCTTGAGCCACCGCCGCCTCTCTCCTCTTCAGCCATGTAGGCAGCAACCACCGCCGCCGCGAGTCCTCGCCCGCCGGCGGGGTTCTGGGCCGCCGCCCAGGCTCCACGCTTCCGGCCGCCATGGCCCCAAACCCGGCGACCTCCACCTGCGAGAACTGCTCCGCCCCGCCCCTTTTGGGAGAGAGGGGTCCGCCGCCACCGCGGCTCAGGCCGGCGGCAGCGGCGGTGGGGGAGGGACGGTGGCGAGGCTGCTGGTGGCGCTGCTTTTGCGGCCGCCCCCGCGTCGCCTGGGGAGCGACGCGAGCGTGGGGGGGGGGGGGGGGCGTACTAATGTATTTCTGTTGTGTCGCTTACTCACTGTACTTATTGGCCATTCATTCTTTTCTAATTTGGACGACGAATATTTTGTTTTCGGGCTAGATGTTGGCAGTGGGAGACATAAGAATGGGCTAAGCAGTGTACTATCATGAGTGTTCTGAAAAACAAATATAGCTACTTCCATTATATCCTTTGGACTGGGCTTGGCCTGGATAGAACTTAGAGCCCTGCTAGCCCACCCTTCGACATGGGTTCAACCTTTTTTTTTAGGACAAACATCATGGCGCATTTTGTTGATACCAAGCAGTAGTTACACTTTTTGCAAGTTTACAGTAAGATCCTCCGATCCATAAAAAGTGTCGTGGAAAATGAACTTGCCTAGTATAAATTCATAGCTATACTTGCGACACTTCTTGTGGATCGGAGGGAGCTCTCCTCAATTACAAATCCTTTTTTTTTGCGACCATCAATTACAATTTTTTCTAGGAAAACAAAACTGAGCTACCTGGTGCGCCACCTCGTCTACTTCATTGGACAATGGTGATGCTAGATCTCTCCACTTATTTGCTGCAAGTTCGCACAATCTACGGATGTCGTCGCTGTATCATTGTACCATGTATCTAGTCTCTATGCAAACTCCAATCACCTTGGAAGAACAAGACTCCACTCGGATGTCACTCCACTTGATCTAGTTTGTCGGGGCTAAAACTTTCCAAATTCCCGTTCACTTGGCGATCGAAGCACTTGCAACATGAGCAGGGATGGAACCAGGGGCGCTGGGGCCATGGCTCCCCCATGGTTGATTTTTTTCCAGAAACCCCCACTAGTATAGAACGACACATCAGATACCCCTCTATGGAAACGGCACGAGTTAGGCGACAGAGAATCGCGCTTTCCGCGCGGCCGGTGCGTACAAACCTGACCTGAGCCGCGGCTGGCCCGCCCACATTGGCAACTGACCTTGCCCAATCTCCGTCACTTATTATATTGGCAACGGTTAATAAAATTGTCCGTTTCCAATATTTGCCTCTATGGTAACGGATAGAATTTTCCATCCGTTGAAAATGTTGACACGTGGAGGCTAGTGAAGGGGCAGATGGGGAGCTAGGCGGAGCAGACCCGCGAGTATAAATGGCGAGAGGTACCAGCAGCAGTCTCTTTGAAGCCCCAGTCCATCGCCTCCCGTTTTTCAAACTTCGCCAGATCCCCTCCATCCAAATCCGTGGCGAGAGGTACCAGCAGCGCTCGCGGCCGTGGACGAGGGCGCGGCTGTGGTAGGGGGCGCATCGGCAATGCCATGTCGTCGGTGTCGCCCTCACTGTTCTCTGAAGACATGTCCCCAGTAAGAGGTACCAGCAGCGGTCGCGGGCGCGCCGTGGATGAGGGCGCGGCAGTGGACGAGGGCGCGACCGTGGTTGGGGGCGCAGCGGCAATGCCACGCCGTCGGTGTCGGCCTCACCGTCCTCTGAAGACATGTCCCCGGAGCTGCGCGGCTTCGAGTTCTTGGTTATCCTGTACAAGGGCATCGAGAGGCGTCCGAGCCTCCCGAGGGCGTTCGCGGAGAAGCTCCAAGGCATGGTGGCAAATACCATGCATCTGAAGATGGTGCACTGCGAGAACGGCAGCTGGGCGGTGAAGATGGCCGTGAGTGCCGGGAGGAATTTGTACCTCGGCCAGGGATGGAAGTCATTCGCCCAAGCGTACAAGTTTGAGCAGGGGCACTTTTTGTGCTTCGAGTTCACGGCGACAACGGGTTCTTCATCAAGATCTTCGACGGTACCTTATGCCGGAGGGAGGCCCTCGTGTACACCGACGACAAGCCCGAGTCTTCATCAGCAGCAGCTAGTAGTAGCATTAGCTAGTAGTAGCATATATGTAATCGTTTACTTCATTATTAATATCAAGTTCGTATGTAGTTTAGTCATCTTTATTATTAATATATGTATCCTATGTGGTTCATTGCCGTTTCCTATGTGGTCTCTGCGTTCATATGTAATTTCGACTATCTGTAAGTAGGTCTTCTCTGTTACTGGTATAAATGCAAAGAAACCGGTTGCAGTATTTAACCGTTTCCTTTGTGTACCTGCGTTCATATATATATATTGGTGCCCGGCTATCGACGGTCTCGCCGTCTCCTCCGACACCGCACGCCGGCACCTCCTCTCCGGCGAGATCTGTTGCTGCTAGCGTCGCAGCGCGTGTGGCAGATGCCGACACCTCCACTCCGGCGAGATCTATCGCTGGTAGCTTCGCAGCGCGTGTGGCAGATGCCGGCACCTCCACTCCGGCGAGATCTATCGCTGGTAGCATCGCAGCGCGTGTGGCAGATGCCGGCACCTCCTCTCCGGCTAGATCTATCGCTGGTAGCATCGCAGCGCGTGTGGCAGATGCCGGCACAACCTTTCCGGCGAGGCTGGCCTATGCAAGAGACCGGCACCTCCCCTCCCGCCGGGTGAAAGGTAAAAAATCTTATGTTTCTGTGACCGGCTGTGATGCCGATGAACTAGGTTCTACATATGAGCATTTCATCTCATAAACAAATTCACTCACAAACATGTGTACATATTATTACAAATAGTTCAACATAGACATTCAATGCCTAGTGCAAATTCACACACACATGTTCTGATAATTACAAACACTTATTGTTCAAGCACCAACTGTACAAACTAGTTCAACACCGATATCCAAGGCCTATTGCTATTCACCACCCATCATCCTCATCCGTCTTACTGCGTTGGTGTTCTTTGATCCCTCACCATTCTTGCACCTAGGGCAGAGCATTTCCCGCCATGTTGGACGTAGCCTGTCCTTCAAGATTAGGATCTTGCGATACAACTCGTAGGTCACATACCCATCTATTGCTGCGTAGTCGAGGTTAACTTTGTACAACGGTATCCACTCCCAGAAATTGTGCTGCTTGGATGGGAACTCCTTCTTCATGTTGGAGTATGATGTGTCGATGAGGTCTGCCGCTAGATCACCCATTCCGTCCCTCTCGTCTTCACCCTTGATTTTGTATACAAGTTGGATGTCCACATAGTACTCCGGTGGAATGTGGAAGCCGGCACGAGAAAGCACCTTGCGGTCATTGGTGATGTCCACGCTTGCGAAGGTGATATTCTTGCGTTGAGAGAATTTGCCCAACGCTGGACAATTCTTCTTGGACTTGCACCAGTGGAACACGAGGACATGCTGGCGCATGGCGAGTTGCAGGACAGCCATGTCCCGACGATTATGGGTGTACTCGATGTCAAGGCCGACGAACCGATGCTTCTCCTCTGCCAGCCATTCTCGTACTTGTCGAGGATCCGCTCCACGGTATGCTCCTCGTTCGTGTACACCACCTCCAGAACGGTGGTGCCGCGGGCGGTGGTGCCGCGGGCACGGACGGTAGATGTCTGTGTTATTCTGTTGCGGTCGTCCATGGCTGGTGGGGGATTGGGGTGGAACGAGGAAGAAGAGACAGAGGAATGCAAACTGCCACAAAGTAGAGACAGTGGCAACCGAACAGAGCAGTTCCTGGATATTTGCCGCCGATCTTAGCAGTTGCTTGAAAATGGCAACCGAATAGAGCAGTTGCTGGAAAATAGCCACCGATGTTCTTTTATATCCAGATGTATTTTGTATATTTCGCTAATCTTTTTTTTCTTTCACGCAGGAGTTTATTTTGGCAACACTGCATAAAAGTACCAACGTACCATTCCGAGAACCAGAAACCTTGAGGCAAGGAAACTTCGAGGATGCTGGTCTTGGAGTGGTACAACGACGATGCAGAGCTCATTGTAGGTGAGCTCCAAGTCAAAGATGGAAGGATGACTTAATTAAGCCAGTTTTCCATTAGTTGCTTATAGGTTTAGAGTTCATGATTGTAGTCAATATGTAATAGGTGATATTACATTATGCCAATGTGTGATAGTCTGATAGATATGATTGTAGTCAAACTGTAAACAGTGATATTATTGTATACCAATGTAATGATGACATTTGTTCTATGTTATGAATTGAATAACGTTTTAGTGCATTGTGCAATCAGTCTTTCATGTATTGTGGCATATAACCGAAATATGAGAAAAGCTCAGTGCAAACGGTGGATGGCAAACTCCGTATCTGATGAAGGAAAACAAAGAAACGGAGGTCTGCGCACACCCGTTGCCAAATGGAGACCTCATCGGAAATGGTTTTTAACCTCCGTTACCGATGAGGGCCTTCACATCAGTGACAGGGGCGGGGACACGGACCCTTTCTCCGTTTCCGATGTGTCGTTCTGTACTAGTGTCCAATTTGTAGTTTGAGCCCGAAATTTACTCAAATTTACCTATATGTGCCCCTCTATGTTACTTAATATGCATTTGGTCCCCCTTGTGTTATTTTCCTGGTTCCATCCCTAACATGAGGATCAACATATCAAGTCTGAGATTCATATCCAGATATCGTGCACTCTTGACTTCCATACCTTTGATGAGACATGGACTACTTGAGACCCGACCATTCGCTAGCTCAAGTTATGCAACAAATTACCAGCTCCCACCTCCTATGTCTCCTCTGACTACATATTCCCACCTCTACTTTCTTCCTCATTTGGCCCCTCCTTACCAGTGCTATCACAAATCTGAATGAGCTCCCACGGCTCCTCTTTCCCTTCCTTATCTTCCTTCATCGTCAAACTACTCATGCAAATTTATATCCACCGCAACCGGCGGAAAGCAAATCAGACACTAGCACTCTCTAAGGCTCAAGGGCATCGAATTCACCCGGATCACCAAGACTAAAGAGTGAACGTTCGGTAATCGGTAGTTAAGATTTCACACAAACAAATCATGTATTTGGTTTTTTTTGGTTCTCCGGATGTAACAATCGACCTAGAGGACACGACACCCCCTCCCTACCAAAAACTTTGTGTGTGCTTAATGAAGACAACGATGCCAATGCTCGTGGTTCGTGGAGAGTCATGCTCGTGGTTCATGGAGAGCCATAATAGTGTACACCTATTATATAATCAATCACACGAGGCACACGTGTAGGCCCCACTGCCAGCCACGGCAACATCTACCGGGGCCCAGTCTTCATTTCTTCAACCTTGACAGATCAGATCAGGCTCGCAGTGGTGCCACATATAAATTTCAGTACGGCCAATAGGCAGCCAACCACCGTCGCTCCAGTCCACTCAGCTCCGTCTCGCAACCACGGCCGATCTTGGTCTCGCCATGGCGTGCAAGTGCCAGTCGCCGCCGCAGCAGCTCCTCCTGCTCGCCCTCGTCTCCTGCCTGAGCCTCGCCTCGGCGTTCCGGCCGCAGCCACGCCCTGACGACAGCGACCTCGCGAAGACCACCATCAGCAGCACCGTGGGCGACCTGAGCGGGCGGACGTGCTGGTACACGGTGCAGATCAAGACGAGCTGCGCGTCCCGGCGCACACGTCGGACACGATCAGCCTGGCGTTCGGGGACGTGTACAAGGACGAGGTGTACGCGGCGAGCCTGGGCGGCGCCGCCGGCGCGTTCGACCGGTGCGCCACCGACACGTTCAAGATCGGGGGCCCCTGCGGGTACGGCGTCTGCTACCTCTACCTCCGCCGCGCCGGCCGCTCCGGGTGGACGCCCGACTGGGTCCGGGTCTACGAGCCCACCGCCCCCAGCGCGCCCTCCACCTTCCGCTACGGCGACCCGCTCCCCAACAACGTCTGGTACGGCTTCGACCGCTGCCCGCACCGCGTCGCCTCCTCCTCGTCGTCCTCTGCCGACGCCGCTGCTGTCCAAGCGATGTAGCCATGGTCGGAGCAGATCGTGGACCTAGCTACCACGTGTGTGTACAATGATTTGCGGATCGAACACGCGTTTGCCACAGAGATAGTAGGTATGAATTTATTTGTGCTATATGAGTGAGTGATTGCAATACGCGTCTCTGTAATAATCCCGGTCGAGATGTTATGCCACGAATAAAACCGCTCCGATCTTTCTGTTTTCTGTACTATGAATCTATGATGATTGTTTCTCCGGACTGATATTAGCGTAGCGATCGACTTGTTCAATGCGTGAAGCATGAAAGCAGTATGAGGTTTCCATGAATGTCAACGGATCCACACTGTTATGCCAGAGGATCGATCTGGATCCACTGGGAAGTCAACAATCTCTTGGGAGAGTACTCGTAGATAAATTCTTTGACAATAAAGAAAACAATACGAAAGATCATCAGATCATGAACAAGAAAAATGAACAGAATCCTAATTGCCTTCCTTTTCGACCCAAGCAATGATGTTCGTCCTGCCACCGTCAACTGTGTTGGATAAGTTCATGATTAATTCTAGAATATAAATCATGACAGAACAACTATTTGTCATGTGAAACTCGAATGTATTAGATGCATTACACAACATACATCTAACATCAAACATGATCAAAGAATTGATTAGAATACGTCGCACATACTGATCGGTCATATATGGGCGTTGGCGCGCAGTTGACGACAACGTTGACAAAAACCAGTTGAAATAGATGGGGTCGAAGATTACAGTAAGCAGCATCGGCCAACTTATATGGTAGATGACCGTGATAAAAAAACATCAGTAGTCGCGCGAGGCATTTCCTAAAAATTTAATTCGCCTTCTCCCATACAGAATCGCAAGGGCAAGAAGTTCTCAAAACCAGCTCTCTCGTCGTCGGCGGTGGCGGAGGACGAAAGAAATTAGAGGTAGGAAGAACTCTAACAAAATGATGGAAAGACTGAAATAGTGTTGAGATATTAACACTATAATGATTCATACTTACTACAAACATATTTGAATATATGTAATAATTAAAAACATACCAATGAAAAAGCTCTATCTTTCTAAAATATTTCGTTAGTCGATCAAGACATTTTTAATATCCCTCGTTCGATGTAGCACATCACCATCTCATCAAGAAGCCATGACGAACATCTCTCTGCACAACTCAGTATGATGATCTTTGTCGCCCAAAGTTCCTTTCAACTGTAATCAACAATGATGCATCAGCAGAGTTTAGGTCGCGGCTCGGGATTCGATAGTCGGTTTTCCGGCATGTTTGATGGGTTCCTTTGTGCTTGGCTCTGTGGCTATGGAGTCGGAGCTGCGGTGGAGTGTGTCCAGGCAGTGATGATGACCGGCAACCGGTGGTCTTTCGTGGAGGACTCGTTTGGCGAAGCCCAACATTTTTCTCTTTCGACAAAGCTCTTCGTCAAAGTCGAAGTTGTCTGTCGTTCGCGCGTGTGGCTATTGTTGGCATGGGCTGACATGGGTTCCGCCGTTGTTTGTGGCATAACTCCGTCGATGGTTACCAAGGTGAACTTTGAGTCACTGGCTCGAGGAGGAGTGATGACGATGATGCGTGATGGGAATCCTGATTGTGGTATTTATTCTTCGTGACATGTGTGTGTGCTTTGTGAGTGTGGCCAGATCGGCTGGCGTTGCCCATGTGGTCGTGACCACGGCGATATTGTGCATTTGTAGCGGTTTTGGGATGGTCCCGCTAATGAACTGGCCAATTATCTTCGCCTTTTTAATAAAATGAGGCACAATTGCTTGTTTTGTTCGAGAAAAAATTGGTAATCAAAACAATAATTAGGGCATAGAATAATCCCTAATTCCAGAAAGAATTGG
Organism: Poa pratensis; assembly: GCA_947311845.1. Lineage (NCBI taxonomy): Eukaryota > Viridiplantae > Streptophyta > Magnoliopsida > Poales > Poaceae > Poa > Poa pratensis. The sequence goes on from CAMZMU010000110.1 coordinate 21,286,723, forward strand.
GACAAAAGTTTTGATACCTCACAAACTGGGCCATGGGGTACTGGAGCTAGAGCTAGACCAGCTCTTGACCTTGGGAATTTGTAAATGACCGAAGTCGCAGAATGATTTGGTGTCCATTGGCAAGGGGATGACATGTGACCGATTGCTACGATACGAGAGACGACTGTTGGGGATATGCCCTAGAGGTAATAATATTAAGTTATTATTTATTCCCGGTTCATTATAAATGTTTATATATCTATCCTACAACTGCTATGACACTTGAATATGAGATTGAAAGGAAAACTCATGTGCACGTGTAGAGAAGTAAACAAACAAGTGTTCCTAATGTAGTCTCTAAGATTAACATGCATGTTGTTTGATGATCATGTTTTCATGATCATGGACTAAGTAAAGTCGCCAATCATGAGAGTATAGTACTGAACTGACCCAATAATATGATCGTGCTGTGAGATAATACTTGTTACTGTTAATAGCTATGTCTTATGAATTTATCATCTTGCATAAATCCTAAGATCATGAGAATATCTAGTGACCATTGCTTGACCGGTATGCTTAGACTATCATCTAACGTCATCATGAGTAAGGTTGATAATAACAGTGGTTCTCATATATATCCTATAGTATGCGCGGAACTAGATTAGGATCTTGCTCCTCCTGACGATGGAGAAATATGCTCCGGGCCCTCTCAGTATTACGATATCATCCTATCATCTAGCCATATACAACGTGAAAGTTGTCGCGAGGATATCGAAATACGGAATGAGAGGGAGTTATATTGGTACGAGGCTAACGGGTATAGTGATTATTGTGTTTAATAACGACGATACCAACATCTCACCTCAGGATATCACCATTGCCGTGAAGCAAAGAGATTAGCAATGTGAGTAAAAAATAGGTTAGCTCGAAGTATTCGTGTATGCATGGGAACCATCATGGGCGTCCACAACTCCGCTCTTGGTTATTGGCGGAAATTGTTCTGGGCATGTTTATGTATTACCGAAGCTACTGGGTACATGCTTAAGGTGCTTTAATCTATATTGAGATATATTTTAGTAGGTAGGTAGATTTGAGAGACACCGAAAACATGGCGATGTTATTGGTGACACTCCAAAAGTGTTTCAGACAATTCTAGAGAGACATATGATATCGGAAGTGTTCGGGAATTTTATAAGCGGGCATGAGATTTCCAAGGGTTATAGAAATAGTTTCTATCACTATCAAATAAGTTCTGAAATTTTATTTAGCAAACATATGATGTTCTGGGATCAAAGTAATTGTTCTGGAGATTTTATCAGGAAGGTATATATTTATCCGGAGAGAGAAGAACTGCCGCGGGAGGATCCCTGTCTGCCCAAAGTGGCCTAAGTCCACATGGAGCAGCCGCATGGGCCCTAGGCCCAAAGTGGGCCAGCGACAAAGGCCACCTAGGGCTGTCGCCTCAAGTTGCTTGGGGGTTAGCAACCCCCTAGGGTTTGGTGCGGCTAGGGTTTGGGGGGTCGCGCCCCACCCTAGGCCCACCTAGTGCCGGTGGTGGCTTGGGGAGAGCTCCCCTCCCCAACTGACCTAGCTGCCCCCTCTCTCCTATAAATACCCCCTCCTTCTTTGGAGACACACAAGTTGATCTCGAGAGTTTTGCGGCGTCCTCTCTCTCATGATATATTCTATCCTCTCTCTAGATCTCATGTGTTGAGAAATCTCTCTACCTCTCATATATATCTAATCTACATGTAGAACGGTAGAGAGAGGGATTTCGGGGAAGCCTCACACGGTTAATACGTGGGGTTCCGGTTGTATATAAAGGGCTCAAAGGCCAATTAGGGTTAGGGTTACAATGCGGTTACAAATAGTTAAATACATCGTATATACACTCTAACCCCTCCCCCCCGCAGTCTTAGCGGGAGGTTCTCGGACGCAGAGACTGGACCGAAAGTCGAGGAAGAGCTGACGCGGAAATCCCTTTGTCATAATATCAGCAAACTAAAGTGCAGATGGAACATGAAGAACCCGAACGTCACCAAGGGACACCTTCTCGTGAACGAAGTGAATGTCAATCTCAATATGCTTGGTTCGACGGTGTTGAACCGGGTTGGAGGACATGTAGATCGCAGAAACATTGTCACAGTAGACAAGTGTGGTAGAGCGAAGAGGGCGATGGAGCTCGTGAAGAAGTTGTCATAGCCAGCAGTATTCAGCCACAGCGTGAGCAACGGCCCGATACTCAGCTTTTGCACTAGAACGGGAGACAGCGGTCTGACGCTTCCAGGACCAAGAGATCAGACTATCTCCATAGTAGACACAGTAACCAGAGGTCGAGCGACGAGAGTCGAGGCAACCAGCCCAGTCAGCATCAGAATAGGCTGTCAGGGTAGTGGATGGAGGCGCGCACAGATGAAGTCCAAAATCCATGGTGCCACGAACATACCGAAGGACCCGCTTCACAAGAGCAAGGTGCGGAGCACGGGGAGCATGCACCGCGTAAGAGATATCCGGGCGCGTCAGAGCGAGGTACTGGAGGGCCCCAACAAGACTTCTGTACTCAGTGCATCAGAAATAAGGTCACCATCCGTAGCTGAAAGCTTGGAGTCGGTATCAATAGGTGTCACGGCAGAATGACACTCAGACATACCAGCTCGCTGTAGCACATCTGTGACATACTGACGCTGAGAGAGAAACAGACTATCTGAAGATCGACTGACTGCAATGCCAAGGAAGAAGTGAAGGTTGCCGAGATCAGTCATGGCAAACTCACTATACAGCTTGTCCAAAAGCTGCTACACAAAACCTGATGAAGAGGCTGTGACAACAATGTCATCAACATAGAGCAGTTGGTAAGCCATGTCCTGTCCAGAGCGCAACACAAAGAGAGAGGTGTCGGTGACAGAGGCAACAAATCCCAGTGTAGCAAGGTAGGTAGCAAATCTGTGGTACCATGCACACGGTGCTTGTTTCAAACCATAGAGAGACTTGTGTAGTTGACAGACATGATCCGGTCTAGAAGCATCGACAAAACCAAGGGACTGCTGGCAGTAGACAAGCTCATCAAGGGTGCTGTTGAGGAATGCATTCTTGACATCAAGCTGACGGATGGGCCAAGAATTTGAGATGGCGATGGTGAGAACCGTACGAATGGTAGCTGGTTTCACCACTTGACTGAATGTCTCATCATAGTCGATGCATGGTCGTTGGGAGTAGCCACGAACGACCCAACGCGCCTTGTAGCGTGCTAAACTGCCATCAGAGTGAAATTTGTGCCAAAAAATCCACTTTCCTGTGACAACGTTGGCACGAGGAGGACGAGGGACAAGCGACCAGGTTTTGTTGTCGAGGAGGGCTTGGTGCTCATCGGCCATAGCCTGGCGCCAATGGGGGTCCTGCATAGCCCTACCAATACGTCGTCAGAACAGGAACGACGGAAGTCGCGGTTGCGGATAGATTGAGCCACTCAACCGGGCGAAACACACGGCCAGAGCGTGTGGTCTTGGTGGTCGACGAAGGAGGAACCGGGCCAGGAGTAGTAGTGGCTGGTCCAGTCATCAAGGATGCAGAGGGGCGCCCCTGCGTCGCACGACAGGAGGGTGTGGCACGACAGAAAATCCTGCCGCGTCAGCAGAGGGTGGCGTGGTGGAGATTCCCGTCGCGGCAAGAAATGGTGGCGCGGCAGAAATTCCTGCCGCGGCAGCCGTTGGTGTCTGTGGCGATGTAGGGGACGACGATGCAGTGGCACGAGGTGGCGAGGGCGTCAATGGTGGGCCGGTGAAGAGGAAGTCGAGGCACCGTGGTGAAGCCGCGGTGAAGATGCGGCTGCAAGCTGAAACGGGAAAACACACTCATCGAAAATAACATGCCGTGAGATGAGTATTTTTCCTGTAGATGCATTGTAGCGGCGATTGCCACGATGATTGGATGGATATCCAAGGAAAACACGAGGAGCTGACCGTGGGCTGAGCTTGTGTTTCGCGGTGGAGGCAATGTTAGGGTAATAAAGACAACCAAAGACGCGTAGGGTATCATATGGTGGAGGACGACCGTGTAAACGCGTGTTGGGAACGTTTGATAGAATGGCTTTGCTAGGACTCCTATTTAGGAGGTACGTGGCGGTAGCAAGAGACTCGGCCCAAAAATTGTCGGGAAGATGTACATGGAACATAAGAGTTCTCATTGTGTCGTTAATGGTGCGAATAGCACGCTCAGCTTTACCATTTTGTTGCGAGGTGTAAGGGCACGAGAGACGTAGAGTGGTACCGTGGGTGGAGAGAAGGGTTTCGACGGAGGAGTTCAAGAACTCAGTGCCATTGTTTGTTTGGAGAGACCGTATGGTAGCGCCAAATTGGGTGCGTGCGTAGGAGAAAAAATTCTCTAGTGTACGAGAGGCCCAAGATTTCTGTTTAAGTGGGAAAGACCAATAATAGTGCGAGTAGTCGTCGACAATAACAAGATAGTATCAAAAATTAGAATTACTAACAATTGGTGTGTCCACAAATCACAGTGTACTAAATCTAATATGGCACTAGACATAGAGGTAGATGAACTAAACGGCAAGCGAACATGTTTGCCAAGTTGACAAGCGTGGCAAACAGAGGAACGATGAGCTTTATTACACTTGATAAAAGATAAACGCTGAAGCGACGACATTGCATCTTGACCGGGATGACCTTGATGCTGGTGCCAGAGATCAGCAGTGGCGGTGGCGGTCAACGCAGCAGAGGAAGAGCGAGGCATGGTGACGGATCCAGGGAACGTGTAGAGATCGCCGCAACTATTGCAGCGAAGAATCACGTGGCACGTTGTCAGATCCTTCACAGAAAAACCAAGAGCGTCAAACTCAACTGTGCAAGAATTATCACGAGTGAACTTTCGGATTGAAAGTAAATTGCGAATAATGTGAGGAACAAGAAGAACGTTCTTGAGGTTAAAGCGATGCCCAGAAGGTGTGTGAAGACATGCATGGCCAGAAGAAGAAATAGGGACGGTGTGTCCGTTTCCAACGGTGACGTGGTGTGGAGAAGAAAGAGGTTGTGGAGGGGAAGATGTTACCATCATCGTTGGTCATGTGGGATGACGCTCCGGAGTCCATGACCCAGCCACCTTGCTGGACCAGATTGTTGAGGGCGGCGATGAGGGCCGAGTTGTCCCATCTCTGCGCGTTGGAGGATGACAAGGCGGACTGGTACATCGGTGCGGAGGTCGTGGTGTACGTCTGCGGGCGCGGGCCGAGGATGCCATGCGCTGAGGGAGTGCGCCACTGGTTCTAGCTGGGGTTGAAGCAGACCCACGTCCCGGACGGCGTGGGAGGGCCCCGCGGTTTGGTGTGTAAGGGCGACCGTCGCCGTTCTTGTTCTTCGGCTTGGAGTCGGGCTTGGGCTTACCGGAGGCGGAAGAGTCACCACGGCAGCCTGCGCTGGTGCATGGTGGAGGTGCACGGGTCTGGGCGACCAGAGCCGTCAAGGCGGCGTTGGCCTGCTGCATCGCCTCGATGAGGAGCATGCTACGAACACGGAGGAAGGAGGGCAGCGGCTCCGTCATGGAGATCACGGTCACGGCGGAGGCAAACCGCGGGCCGAGACCGCGCAATGTGTTGAGGACGAGGGCTCGATCCGAGACGGGAGAGTCGTTGTCGGCGAGGGAATCGGAGAGCTGCTTCTGGTGGCGGCAGTACTCCATGATTGACATGCCCCCCTGCACGAGCTGGCGGAAGTCATTGTCGAGGTAGATTGCCTTGCTAGCTTTGTTGGCGGTGAAGAGTTTGTGCACAGCGAGCAAAAGCTGGCGGGCGGTTTGGTTGCGGGCGAGCGCCATGTCCATGACATCCTCGTCTAGGCTGGAGTGGAGGACGTTCAGGACGGCGTAGTCCTCGGAGAGCTAGGTGGCATCCGTCGGAGCGGCAGTGGTGTCATTGATGTGACCAAGGAGACCGGCGCGGCCGAGAGACGCGCGCATGTAGATCGTCCACTTGGTGTAGTTGATCGCTCGGAAAGAGAGGACGACGGGGGCGACATGATGAGGGGCACCGCCAGGAGGGAGGGCGCCGGCGGGCACAAGGGCACCGGAGGTCACATCGGTCGCGGCGGAGCTCATCATTGGAGGCAGCAGAAGAGGTGGCGGCTAGGGTTTAGATCGGTTTGCGATTAGGGTTTTAGGCTGATACCATGTAGAACTGTAGAGAGAGGAATTTGGGGGAAGCCTCACACGTTGAATACGTGGGGTTCCGGTTGTATATAAAGGGCTCAAAGGCCAATTAGGGTTAGGGTTACAATGTGGTTACAAATAGTTAAATACAACGTATATACACTCTAACACTACACCTACGCCGAAAGGCTATTCTCTCATCGCCGGCAGCACGTCCTGGACGACGGTGTGCTGGCGGGTTAAAGTACGGGGCACGTGGATACTGGTGGAGAGATCATACCCTTTGATCTTGTACGTGGGAGCGCAGGGAGTCGGCGACATTCTCACCACCAGGCTTGGTCGAGAGAATTTTCAACAGGCTTCATCAACATCTACTTCCGCTTCATGGTGTTGGTATGATTACTAGATCATCTCTGGCTTGTATCTTCATAGATTGATCTTGGGTGTTACGTACTATGGCGACATTTTTGTTTTCCATAGACGCAAACCAACAACGACGAGGACGTGCGTGTAATTTGCTATTCTTGATCGACGGTAACAACAAGGCAGAACGGGAGTCGCTATCTCATGTACATGAGCATAATAGTCAATGTGATGGTACTAGCCGCTAGTGTCAGATCCACCGAAAATAGCCCAACCAGCCCTAACCGCTGAGTTTTTTGTGTGTAGAAATATGGGTCAAATATACATGCCACATACCTAGGGGGGGCCTATTTTTTGGGGGCATGGGGCGGTCGCCTCTCTAGCCTGTAGGGTTGCGCAACGGAAAACAAAAAATTTCGCTCTTAGGCAACTACCAAGATCTATCCATGAAGATGTAATCTACACAAAAGGGGTTAGATCTAGTACTTACAAACACCATAGCGGAAGTTGGCGTTTGTCGATGAAGTGTCGGTGAAGCTTGATGAAGATTCTCACGACCAAGCCTAGTGGTGGGAATGTCGTCGATTCCCCCGTTCAAGATCAAACTATGATGTCTCTTCTAGTATCCACGCATCTGGTGCGCCAATCCGTCATCGTTCCGCTATTCCAAAACTCGACGCTGACGAAGAGAGACATGAGATTTAGAGAGAGGTAGAGCTCTCGGAGAGGGACACCTCAAAAATCCGAGAGCAAACCTGTGTGTCCCCCAATGAAGGAGGGGTGGGTATACCGTATATATAGGTGGAGGGAGGGGGAGGCTAGCTTGGGGAGCTTGGGGGCTTGTTTGGAGAGGACACCTCAAAAATCTGAGAGCAAACTTGTGTGTCTCCCAATGAGCAAACATGTGTGTCTCCCAAAACACTCCCTTTGGTGCGTCGGCCAAAGGGGAGCCACACCCCTCCCCTCCCAATGCGGCTAGGACTCCTAGTCCAACTAGGACTGGGAGTCCACCTACCATACTTCTCCTATTTTCTTATTTCATTTTCTTTAATTATGGGTCTTTCCAAAAATCCACAAAACAATATTTAGGAAATCCTGGGGAGGTGGTGTGCCGGCCAAGGTGGGCCCTGTGGCCCATGCAGCTGGCCCCACTATGTTGGCGCAGCCTAGGGCACCTAGTGCCCCCATCTGGCACTTCCTCCTTCCCGGTTTTTCTCTGAAACTCTTCCAGAACCCTATACACTCTTTAGATAAAATCATCAAAATTATCCAACGATGTTAGAAACATTTTCTAGCACTCCGGGACAACTCATGTCCGCATATAAATACCTCGAATGGCATTCAGGTCCTCTCCAGCATTATATGTCTCCCATAATAACTTCTCTGGAACACCTCCGATTGACATCAGAGTTGTTCCTGAGACATCGGAATAAATACGACTACTCTCATAATCAACTACAACCACAAAATACTCTCAGTAAAAGATTGACACACCTTAAGCGTGTGACCCGGAAGGTTCGGCAATACACAGACATGTCCGGAGTACCTTCCGAACAATAACCAACATCGGGTCCATGGATACCCATGATGGCTCATGTGCATTCACGAAGAACGTAAGAACCTTTTGTGTTTCTCATAATTCTAATCCCCTTAGATTCATGACACTAATGATATCACGAGGTGAGATAATGTATACTATGTGATTAAACCTTTTGATCACGATACATGTAATACTCGTACCGATATCATTCTCATTTTCTCACACTGTGTCTGGCCAGATGATTGGTTGATATCGGTGATACAGAGAGGGCCCAGAGTATGTATCTCTCCATCGCCAGGAGGAGTAAGTTCCCATTTTTGAATAATCTATGTTCCGTTACACACTTTAGGATATACCCAATCATCACCGTTTTAATTTTCTATTACGATAGATGTTTGATGATGATCAAAATATAATTGTCAAGATGTGAGGTAACTATATATTCTCATGGTCCAGGGATATAAGCAAATGAAAACTTCATACTCACTTTGCTAACTTAACAACAACGATTCATGTCTCTTAGCAAGATAATATACTTGGGTCAGTTCGGTACTATTGTTATCCTAACAATATACCCTCATAGTTGTTTGACTTATACAAAGTCCATGATCTGGAAAACGTGATCATCACACAAAATATGAGCTAATCTTAGAGGCTAGATTAGAAACACTTGTTTGTTTATATCTTTACACGTGCTTGCGGGTTTTCCTTCAAATACTCACTATTCAAGTACCGCAACAGTTATTATAGCATAAATATATAAACACCAATAATGAACTTGCAGATAAATAATAACTTAACATTATTGCCTCTAGGGCATACCTCCAACACAGCCCCCCTAAGGGATGACAAGTAGGCGGAGCTGCACAAACAGCTCAATGACCATTTGGGTTCTTTAGCTTCTAGACCTCTCAATATCACTTAGGAGGACATTGATTATCCCCATTTTGACCTATCTGAGATGAATGCGTCTCTGGATCAAAGTGGTATTAAGGAAGTCGTGCGTTCCCTTCCTTGCATTAAACCCCCTAGGCCTGGATGGCTTCATTGGTGGATGTTTTAAGCATTGTTGGGATATCATTAAGGTGGATATTATGACTGCAATATTTCATTTCAGTCAACAACATGGTGACACCATGGGTCTAATCATCTCTGCCAACATCATTCAGCTGCCTAAGAAGGCAGATGCAACAAATGTAGGTTATTGTAGAGTGATCAGTTTGATTTATATCCTCTTGAAGATTTCTTCAAGATGCTCAGAAATAGGCTAGCCCCCAGGCTTGGGAGATCGTTTTGAGATCACAAGGAGCTTTGTGAAGGAGCAATGCATCCACGGCAACTTTATCCATGTGTGGAATTTCATCAAAAAACTTCACCGTTCCAAGATGCATGGCCTTTTCCTCAAGCTCGACATATATAAAGCCTTCGACTCGGCCATCTGGGCGTTCATGATCAAGTTCATGCAACAATTAGGCTTGAGTACACGTTGGCGGGACAAGTGTTTGTGTCTCGTAGGCTGCATCGTCCTCTAGGGTGCTTCACATTGGCAATGCAGGGCCACCTTGAAAGGACAAGGATGTCGCCTAGAGGGGGGGGGGTGAATAGGCGTTTAAAAACTTTTCTGATTTAGTCTTGCTAATTGCGGAATAAAATTAGATGTTTAAATTAACAAGCCAACAACCTAAATAAACTATGTCACCTATGTGCACCAACAACTTATGCTAAGCAAGTCAAGCAACAAAGTGATAGCAAGATATATAACTTCACGCACGAAGGCTATCACAATGTAAATTGCATAAGTAAAGAGCTCGGGTATAGAAATAACCGAGGCACGCGGAGACGACGATGTATTCCCGAGTTCCTCCTTTTTAGGGGAGTACATCTCGTTGGAGGGGTGTGAGTATCAAACTCAAGATGCCACAAATGGCCTCACCCTATTCTCCGATGAACCTTGCCCAAAAGCTCGATTCACCTTCCACTATTGATTTCCTTTTGGGCGGAAATCGAGTCCCTTACAACAAACTTGAGGCACAACCCACAAAAGGATCGGGAGCTCCCAAGCGGCCACAAAAGGCCTTGCACCGCCACAAAAGGCGCCACTCGCCACAAAAGGCGTCTAGGGTCCAATGACCCAAGAGTAACAAACTCACGAACTTTCACTTCCACGAATCTTCGTGGAGAGAGCAAACCGATGCACAAAAGCAATGGCAAGAGCACACGGAGTGCTCAAGTCCTTCACTCTCAAATTCCAACAAAGCAACCAATGCTTATGGGGGAATAAGAGAGGAAGACCAAAGGAGGAGAAACACCAAGAACTCCAAGATCAAGATCTACTAGGTTCCCCTCACTAAGAGGAGGAATGGATTGGTGGAAATGTAGATCTAGATCTCCTCTCACAAATCCCTCAAAGATATGCAAGAATCATGGGAGGAATTGGGAGAGGGGCAAGCTTTCCAATGTCAACAATGGAGGAGAGAGAAGGGGAAAAACGTGCTTGGAAGAGCATGGTGGCTGAAGGTAGGTGGAGGGGTATAAATACCCCTCCCAGAAAAAGAGCCGTTACAGCCACTTAGACCGGAGACTCCGGACCACGGAGGCCGGAGACTCCGGCCAGTGCGGAGACTCCGGACCAAAAGTGCGGAGACTCCGGACCGGGGAGAGCAGGGAAAAACCGTTTGCAGAAAACCAACACCGGAGACTCCGGACCACAAAAGGCCGGAGACTCCGGTCTGGGCGGAGACTCCGGACCAACTCCGGTTTCAAAACAGCGGCTGCCGCCGCGAAACTCTTCAACGCAGAAAAACCAGATGGGCCGGAAACTCCGGACCTTGAGGGCGGAAACTCCGGCCCTGCCGGAAACTCCGGGGAAACTCCAGACCTACTCCGGCCTCGATACCGCAAGCGCCGTGCGCGAGGCACTTAGCCTCAAAACCAGGGGCCGGAGACTCCGGACCTAAAACCACGGAGACTCCGGACAGAAAAACCAGCAGAGCAGCAAATCCTGAAATGCAATAACTTTCTCGTCCGAACTCCAAATCAGGTGAATCCAATTGCGTTGGAAAGGTAACGACAAGAGCAAGCCTACAAAATATTAAGGGTCACAAATATAGAGGGGATACCACACATGGGAAGGTGTGGACCCTATCTTGAAGTGGACCGATAATATTTCCAAAGCCGAGAATGCAAACAAGTTTTCATCCGGACTCCGTTTTCAATGATCTTGGGTTTGTTCCGAAGATAATCACAAGCACTACAAGATCATGCATATACACATCATAGTCCATCATGTGAGGAGGAGACCACAAGGAGAGAGTTTGACCTCTCTAGAAACGACGAACCGGTAAAACCTCCAACATCAAAAACACCACAAGATATTCACTTGAAACCCGTTTTTGATGAACTAGAGCTTGGTATGGAGATGAACACAAGCTCTAAATTCTCACATGGATAAAAGCCAAATAAGAACCAAGAAAGATGATATGCCAAGAATGCAAAGGTTTGAGCTCTCCACAAAGATGCAATCAAATTACTCACTTGAGAGCCCCTCTTGATAGTACGCCGTCTATCCTATAACCCGGTCTCCCACTAACAACATGAGACCGGTAAAATAGAAAACCTATCAAGATCATACCTTTGCCTTGCGCATTCCACTTGAGCTAGATGATGACGATCTTGATCTCTTCAAGTGGACCACCTTTCTTGATTGCGCTTGCTAGCACATGCTTGATGAAGACATCTCCAAATGCTCCCCCATACTCCATTATGGGAGAGCCTCGCTAAGCTCTGTCTTCAAGAATCCACTTGCGCTTCATATACTTCTTGTCTTGATATGATGATGGCTTGGAGATAAACATGAATCTTCACTCAATCTTCTTTTCCAAGCCACTCTTGCAATAAGCTCATCTCTACACATGACCATTCTTCATATATAAATCCTTGGATAGAACCTTGGTCATCATATACTCTTCTAGAGTCCAACACATGAACTCCAAACTTCTTCATGGACTCGATCTATAAAGATATCTCAATGCAAACATTAGTCCATAGAGATTGTCATTAATTACCAAAACCACACATGGGGCAACACATGCTCTTTCACACCTTTCATGCATCGCTAGGGGTCGTGCCAGGGTGACCCAGTGTCTCCTTGTTCTTCAACACTGTAATTGACGCTCTCCAGTACATTCTTGGCTACCTGGCTTTTCTCGGCATTTCCGACCTCATCCGCTTTAGCAAAGACTTGTGTTTGCGGTAGCTTTGGTTCCAATGAACCGACCTAGATCGCCCCTAAGGGATTCAACAATGTCGTGCCACTCCATCAACATGGAACTATTAAGATCCGACACTAGGGTCATAAGCTAACCACTGATATGCTTAATTTTCGTGGAGTGCCTTATGACCCAATATGTCACCATTATCTTAGCACACATGAGATGGCAACCCAACTTCGTAAGGATTGCCCCTTCTGGATGGTGGTTTGGAACACAATTGGGATTTCTTCTAGCAATCCCACTCCCATTTAAACCCCTCCTTTCATGTCGCCTAAGAAATGGTTGAACAGCCTTGCGTGTTGCATCAACAAGCGCATTGCAAAAGCTACAAGTGGTCGTCTACGATGGAAGGAGCGGAATAGGAGAATTTTCATTGGGAGAGAGTCTGAGGCCCAGTTTGGGAGCTCATTTTTTTTGAAAACAAAGTATTCCAATAATGAAGTATTTGAGTGCCTGGAAACACATACTTCAGTTTTGTATAATACTGCGATTTACAAAAAAAAAGTGGATCGGACTGAAGTTTTGATTATGGCAAAAGAACTGCTGTTTTTGTACAATACTTTAGTTTATAAAACACAATATTCATTGGACCTAAAGGCCTTGAAGTATTTGATACTTCAATATTTTTAGAAACTACGAGCTAATTGCCCGTGCGTTGCAACGGATGCATAAATATTCTAGTGGTTCAATTCTAACCGTGTCAAATATGTAATTTAAAATTCTCGTACACATCAAGCATTTATATAGGACATGAACATAATATAATTTCCAATCAACTGTACTTAACATAAAATTGCAATAACTTTCATATATATGCTAAACAATGTTGCTAAAATTTACAAGTAGTCAAATTGGTAACTTGGTGAATAAGAAGCACACAAACCTGCCCTCAGAGCTTATAGTGTCCAACTACTATTTCAAGTCACACAGCTAATTTTGTGAAATATATTTCTCACTATAATAGGCATACACAATACTCGGGAAAAAAGAATCATGGACACGATAAATTCTAGTACTCCCTCCGATCAATATTAGTTTGTGGATCGGACTATCGGAGGGACGTAACATTGTTTCCCTAGCTATGAACTCCAAAAATTGTAAGGAGTACCAAAAACATGTCAATATTATGCACCAATCTTGTACCCAACACAACAACTATGCAACCAAAAGTCTAATCCAAAGTTCAAACACATGTGAATATGCTATCGGGCGACGTGGTGATGCATGGAACTAACAAGCACATATTAAATCCCAGAAAATAGCAGCAGAATATGTGATCAAGCACAAACGGATGATCTATCTACTAAGTCAAGGTACTTCGCTCCAGAGTCCAGACTTCGTGTATGTGCCAACAACCATGTTGTAGTTTCTCGGCAATTCCTATTCAGCGCCCGTTGCACCAGTTAGCGCGAAATCGCCCGCACGAGCAGAGTAGCTCTCTCGCTAATCTGGGCCTGGCCCAGTTGCATCGGTGACGAGCGGGTGGCGAGCGGCTGACGAGAGGAAGACGACCGGTGAGGCGATGCAGAACTCGCCGCCGACGAGGACGGCGCGGCTGGCCGCGACATCGCCGGCCAGGCGAGGGATGGACCTCACCGTAGCCGGCGACGACGCGGCTCGCCGCGGCGGCGCACGTGGAGGTGACGGAGCACCTTAACGATGGGGGTGGGGATGGGTCGGGTGCCGGAGCAGCTCGCCGGTGAGGGTTAGGGTTCGGGGATGCGGGGGGGCTTTAGAGGGAGGCCGGTGGAGGTGGTGGACCGACGGTGGGAGGCGGATGGAGGAGGGCTGAGCGGCGAGGCGCCGCGGGGACCGGCTGCGGGTGGCGGCAGCTGGCGGCCTGGCCGGCGGCGGCGGGGGATCGAGCCGCGGTGGTTAAGAAAGCGCAACGAAGAAGACAACCCTCGGGTGGGCCGGCCCACCAGTGACTCTGTGCAGGCGTCGGAGCGATAACACGCACTGAAGGCGCAGAATAGGAGGTCCCTTGTTTCTCGCGACAGCTTCTAAACACCCCATATTTCATGGGCAGCTCCGCCTCAATGGGCCATGGAACCTCAGGAGGCCTGCTGCAACGGATGAAAGCCCAGTTCGTGCCCTCTAAGAACGGATGAGTGCAGGGTACACCTACGAAAAGGATTCCGTTTAGAAAGGTCACTGGGGCAACGCGAACGTGCCACGTGGTGATCCAAGGAAGCGAAATTAAATTTGATCACTGCCTTGTGTACATGGACGTGCACGGTCGCAGCCCCGTGTACGTACGTCTCCACCCGCGCGTGTCCTCGCCTGAATCCCCGCGACGTACGCGTGTACGTACGCTTCCGGCCGAACGCGCATCCTGGTCCCCGTACGTCTCTGGCTGCGCAAGGTGTACAAGTGCTAGGCCCCCGCGTACGTGGTGCGGTTGATCGTGTCTGTGTACAAATTTAAACATCTACTACAAATTGCATCTAGTACACGGAATAAATAATAGGGATTAGGGAGTACAAGAGAAATAGAACACGGTGTACAAATTGCACCGTTGTACAAGTACGTGAATAAAAATAGAGCACAAGGTATACATGTTGTACAATAGACAGATATAGGTTGTACAGATACATATTGTACAACTAAACAGACACAGATTGTACAACTAGACAGACACATGTTGTACAGCTAGACAGGCACAGGTTATACAACTAACCAGACAAAGTTTGTACAGACACATGTTGTACAACTAGACAGACACATGTTGTACAAACGCAGGTTGTACAACTAGACATACACGGGTTGTACAGACACAGGTTGTACAACTAGACAGATACAGGTTATACAACTATGCATACACAGTTTGTACAGACACATGATGTACAACTACAAACACAGGTTGTACAACTATACATAACCGGTTGTACAAAAAAAAGTTCGTCAAAACATATCAACATGGGATCTAGTTTTGAAAATCTCGACGCGAGGAGCTCAAAAGTGAAAACGGTTCGTAATTTGGATAAACGGTTCTCAAGATATTTTGTTTTTAAAATTCGGATTTGAAAAATAAAAGGCAAAAAGGGAAAACTGTATGCCCACGTACGTGTATGCCCTCCCTTTCTCTCCCATACTCCCCCACTTTCAATCTAATTGTGACACATGACAGACATGTAGACAACCAAAATTAGATCATATGAGGAGAAATCGACACTTGTCACAATTAGAACGATGGTGGGGTTACCTTTGCAATGAGAACCCTTTTTCTAGTGATTACCAAGAGTAGATGATGCACATAATCCAATTAGACTCAGACCGTCTTTTTTTTTTCTGGAAAAAACAATGGGGCAGCAGGGCGCACCTGTCATT
Source organism: Poa pratensis (assembly GCA_947311845.1). Classification (NCBI taxonomy): domain Eukaryota; kingdom Viridiplantae; phylum Streptophyta; class Magnoliopsida; order Poales; family Poaceae; genus Poa; species Poa pratensis. The sequence goes on from CAMZMU010000110.1 coordinate 21,302,356, forward strand.
CTCTAGCTCTCATCTTCTTCCTCTCACACTTCACATTTGCTCTTCCGCCTTCCTTAACCAATAAACCAAATCTTCAGGCAGTGGACAACTTCTTGTTTTCTCTGACAATATAAACTCGATGACATCAGTCCCTCTGCTGTGTTGAACACCTTCTGTGCGACCACAGATCACCTGACCAGCATACATCATATCTGATTGGAATTGATCTGCTAGATAACACGGGACCAGTGGAAGGCCGAAATGTTCGCGTTGACGCTTGTGTGGCGACGATGATGAGGATGAGCGACGTCAGAGATGTGGTTGTGGCTGAGGTAGTCGGCTCTTCTCCGGCGTGTCCGTGAGTTTGCCTCGGTGTGTTTTGTTGCTGAGAAGTCGAAACTGCTGTGGTGGGTTCCCGGTGGTTTACGATGACTTGCGACAGGTGTTCCGTTCGGCGAGCTTCCACGACACCACCCTGCCTGGTTCTCTCTTCTTAACTCTTCGTCGGACTCGAAACTGCGCTGTCTCGTCGCAGGGAGCACGGATCTTCATGTGGCTCCACATGGACACGACGGTGTGCGTTGGCTCGACGATTGTCTGCGGCAAAGTCAGAGTCGCATGCTCGGAGTTTCTACTTGGCGGTGTGGCCCCTAGGGGAGATGTGATGACGATGATGCCTTCATGCTGTCTTGACGAGGCCATCTCTTGAGAGGTGTGTGGGGTCTTTTTGGTGGCTCAACGGTTTGTGTTGGTTTTCGCCGAGTTTGACCGGCGAGCGGTGCATTGTTTTTTACGGCATTCGAACGGTTTTCCTTATAAATTATAAAATGTCCAACTCTTTTTGACTTAATCAATCTAGGCATCCTCGTGGTGGGCTCCGGCGATCCAAGGTTTGGGGAGCTTGGGCAGCGGCGCGTCAACGGCAGCTTCATCTTCGTCGTCAGGATCCATTGGACCTTGTTGTAATTTTTTGTTTGTTCTAGATCTATCTGTAAGATCTGATGTATTTCCTCTGTTAGCAAAAAAAAAAAATTTACATGGACCTAAGAGCATGTACAAGCGTACAGCACCATGCAAAAAAAAAAACCTACATGTACACGCTAGCCGCTTGGGTTAGCCGCCTATGTGATTAAAAAAATACGTACGAAAAAGGAAAACGGGCAAGCGCTCTATCCTACAGCGCGAGCCGCAAACTCAGACGATACAAAGTACAAACCAGAAAAACGATATAACGAAATAAAACTTGGTTCTCGGAATCCCCGGATTTTGAGTTTGTGGAAAAACAAGCATTAGTCATTTTTCCAACAACGAGTTTTGCATATACTCTCTCCGTTCCAATTTAATTGACTTGCTATCCACCATATATGTCTAGATACATACACATTTGGTAAATAACAAGTCAATTAAATTGGAACGGAGGGAGTTCACAAGTTCGCAACTATCCGTGCTTTCAGCTGATTGCCACACGGCATCACGGGCGGGTGGCGTAAGCACTCTCTCAGCTCCCAAGGTCAGCCCTGACTGGTACGACTGCTCCTGCTGAAGGCTTGGATGGCCGGCGGCAAGGGCGGCAGGTCAGCTTGATGAGCTCGACCAGCAGCACTCGCCGGACAGTCTGTGACAAGCCCGAAGCAGGCGAGTCAACCTAGTCGTCAAGGGGAAGAGGCTGCCGGCGTCCACACGCAGAGGCCATCAGCGGCTGGCCCCGCCGATTGAGCTGAAGCAGCAGCGCTCGCCAGAGAGCCTGTGCGGCGGCCGACGAAGGGCGATACGAGCGATGACCTGGGTGTTGAGCGGAAGACGCTACGGGCGTACGCGAGCGCCGACTCGACGAGGCCCAACGGGAGGCTAGTGGATGGCCGGCGACGGCAAGGGGCGGCAGGTCAACCGGTTGAGGGCCCGACGGTGGGTGGCCCGACGTACCCTATAGCCGACACCTACACTGACACTGGTGCCCTCGCAGGGCTCCGGACTCAATCTTTGTGCTACGGCTGCTGATGCCTAGATCGAGAGCGTGTAATTACTAATTAATGCCAATAGATTAGCGCTGATTCAGCGTGTAATTAATTGAGGAATTTTTGCCGATTTATTACTGCGATTGGTCATGCGAGAGGGGTGTTGGACGAAGCCATGGGCAGAAAGTGGAACAAAACTCTTCTTTTAGGTAGGAGAGAAAGTATTATCAGAATACTTTTAAACGAAGGAGCTCCAAACGAGGCCTAAGGGAGCTCTGTATTTTTGAAATATTCCAAGTATATTTTGTTTTAGAATTATTGAAGTATCAAATACTTTGACATGTTTGGCGTTAGTCAAAACTGCAGTTTTATATTCTCTAATATGTAGGAAACTACACTAGTTTTGAAGTATATGAGCCTCTTTTTCCAATACTGAAGTATTGATTCGCTAGGCATAAGAATACTTTGGTTTTCGAATACTTTGATTTTAAAAATACTTCATTGCCAAACTAAGCCTTTACTTTCCGTGATGTGGCTTTTTCGACTTTTCAGAATATCAATTTATTAGCGTGTGCGTCTTTTCAGGCTTTGGGGTTTCCGCTATTACTCGAGCAAAGGAGAAATACTAGTTTCATAATCAATTTTTTCTGCAAGACCCATCAGCTGACGGCATTTCAAATCCTGGTGCGAACCGTCACGCATACGTAAGTGCACCTTGTCATTTTGCTTTTAGCGAATACCCGTACAATTAATTTGTAAACGCGAAAATCTCACGGGATTTTCTGAAAGATTTGAGAAGGATTGCAAGAGATCGTACGTGATCTACTCATCGACATGGATCACAGAAGTCGGGATTCACGACGATCCTAACTGCCCCGACCGCTCCATCCAAACCGTCAATTGTATGATCGGATGGCTCCCCGTGACGTGCGTGCATGGATGCGATCACTTGATCCTAACAACCACAGTTAGGATCCTCACCCGACAAATCAGCAATCATTTGAAACACAACGAAAATCTTGTTCTGCAAGAGAAGAAACATATCTGTAAATTAGTCCTATTATTATTATTACTGGTACGAAAACATATATGTTACAAAAAACGTATCTCTAACTTTAACTCGTTTCCAAAACGAGCGCGATTCTGTTCTGAAAATGTCGGTGCATATTTGTACAGGAGCAATCGCAGCTAGGCAGGATCGCCGGGCGATATAACCGCATGACAATCTGGGCGTCGCGGATACGCCGGCATTGATCGAGCCGGCCTAGCTTATAAATAAATTCCAATCTGCACTCCGAGATCACAGTGCATTACTCGGACAGGAGATTCCAGATCTCCCACCACTGCACGCAGGCCTCACCAACATGTCTTCTCCTGCTTACGCCTGGTACTAGGTGTAGTTCAACAGCACATTGCAGCGTAGCATCATCCTCAGCTCTTCCCTCGATCAAAGAGGACATCATGGTACGTGTTACTTCAGTTCACCATTGATCATCTGCTCTGGATTCTGTTCTTATCGTCCATGTTAATTTTGCCTGACGGATCTTCGAACCAGCAGGGGGTTGCACCAGAACGTGTCTTCTTCTTCCTCGCGCTGCTGCTGCTCGTATTCTCCGGCGTTCCAGCTGCGGCGGCCGCAGGGCAGCAAGGAAAAACATACAGCGTATTGAATTACCATGCTGCTGGAGATGGCACCACAGATGATGCAAAGGTAAGCAACAGCGTAAACATGATCTGCGATTCTCAACTTAATTCATGCCGCTTCTCCATCACATTGCTGATCAGATATCTTGCATCTTCCTCTCTGTCGGAAGGCGTTAGCGGAGACATGGAAAGCAGCTTGCGGCGACGCCAGCTCGCCGATCATGGTTGTCCCTGGAGGAAGGACTTTCTTGCTGAGCCAGATCAGGCTTGAGGGACCCTGCCAGTCGCCGATCACCGTGCAGGTAACCTCTGTCGACAGTCAGGCCAGCCGTCCTGCATCATCCATCCATCTGTAAAAGTAGTAGTATAACTGAATCAGTATATGTGCAGCTGGATGGGAACATCGTGGCACCTAACGCCATTTGGACAACTGGAGCAGCAAACCTTCTTACCTTCTACAGCGTCGACAACCTGACGGTGGACGGGAGCGGCCAGATGGACGGCCGAGGCGCTATCTGGTGGACTTGCTTCCACCAAATGGTAGGCTGCTCAGCAGTAACCTGTTGCTTCTTCCTACTCATTGGCAACAATCTGAATTCTGATATCCCTCTCATTGTTGACAGAAATGCAGTGTCCGGCCAATTGTAAGTAACGCACATGATATCTCTTTCAGTTTCAGTCTCAAACTAATCAGGTAGACAACATATGTATGTATCTGGAAACTCACACATATACTTGTAAAATCAGTTGCTGGCATTCGCAAGCTGCAACAACCTATGGGTGAGAAATATACACCTGAAGGACAGCCCAGACAAGCACATGACCTTGTTCCGGTGCAGTCAGGTGCACGTGCACAACGTCTCCATAACGGCGCCGGGCGACAGCCCGAACACAGATGGGATCAACATGGCGATCTCCGACCATGTGAATATCTCGTCTTGTTCTATCCAAACCGGTACGGCCCTTTCATCGGTAGCCCTTTGATCCATATATGCACATTGCACTCTAGCCCCAAATGTGTTTGGAATACTACTGACATTGGACAAATTGATGCAGGAGATGATTGTGTATCAATTCTATCAGGCACCAGTGATGTTAGTATCACTGACAGCACTTGTGGGCCTGGTCATGGCATCAGGTACAAATGTACAACCAGGCGTACACAGGCCTGTGCTGACCAAGTGCTTACTAATAAACTTCTTAGTTGCAAGCATTGAGCTAAGCAACTCTTTTTGATCTTATATGCAGTGTGGGAAGCCTGGGAGGTGGTGGTACAACAGCGCTGGTGGAACGAATTACAGTATCAAACTGCAGCTTCTATAAAACACTGACTGGTGTGAGGATCAAATCGTGGCAGGTAAACACTGAAGCGGCATCTAGTACATCAGTTCATGCCATGTGCATCACCGCGCCTTGAATGTATTCAAAGATATTTACTGATGGTTGCATATAACATGTGCATATACTAAGCTTGCTGCAAACAGTAGGCATATATAGCCATATTCACCTGTGTGGGAAGCCTTGGTCTGATGTTATGAATGCAGGGAGGGAATGGCAAAGCAAACGGATTCCTTTTCGAGAACATCAACATGGCTGAAGTCCAGTATCCTATCGACATTGACCAGTTCTATTGTCCCCATGGAAATTGTCCACCACAGGTGAAATCTACTTGAACCCATCACCACATTGGCCACTTCATGAAGAATTGAGATACATCCTCAATGACAAATGCTGAAACTAATACCCGTGCACTTTGTTGTGTTTGCAGGACGGTGGTGTGGCCATATCCGACGCCAGATTCATCAACATCCAGGGGACATCCTCGGAGCAGGAGGCCATCAAAATCCTGTGCAGCAAAAGCGTGCAGTGCCGCGACATCTATCTCAATAATATTAACCTCTCGTGTACTCGCCATAGCGCCTCAACACGAGCCACTATTCTAAACGCCCATGGAACCATCGCGGGCATGGTGAATCCGCAAGTACGGTTCTCGGACACTTGATCACTAGAACTCCCCGCTGTTAACACATACCACGTGTAGATAGACAGAAGAGGAGCAGCGCAAAGCTACCGTACGTAGATGAGTGCCATGTAAGGAGTAGAGTACCAGTGAAATTAGATTGATTCTTCTATTGATGGTTAATGTCATCTCATATTTATATGCTCATGTCTACAAATATCTTACTGTATGGTCATACAATGTGAAGTGAACCATCGAGGTGTCAGGGCAGCGATTCAGAGTATCTCACATGCTTCCGACTCTGAGCGGCCGAATACCAGGTACCGGTTGTTGGCGACATTATCATAGGCGAAGTCCCTCAGAAACCTGACCATTGCAGCAGCGTAGCGGAATCAGTATGAAGAAATTCCTTCCATCGCATCCGTTCAATTGACTGAACATGGTGCGTGCATGTAAATTGAGCTGTGGATGAACATTTGGTGGCAGAGGAGGGAGCTTACAGAGGGGCTATCTTGAGGAAAAGGGCGAGCTGTGGGAAGGGCAGGTTCAGGTACTCCATGATCCTCAGCACGGCTTCAGACTTGATGTAGGACCTGCACAGCAAGAGTGAACTCCTTATCGGCTAGTGTCGACCGATGAGCTCAAAATTAAGGTAAATTCAGTTGGTAATTTTACCTGTCCTTCTCGACGAGGACGACGCTGGAGATGTCGTCCGGGGACCTCCCTGACCTCCGCAGGAGCTTCCTCACAGACTCGCTCTGGAGAGGGATGTACCTGATGCTCCGGCCGGGGTCGCGCTCCCGCACGAACCGGACGCCACCGTTGCAGAGGTTGCACACGCCTGCGCACCGCAAGCAGAGGTCACGAGTCGACTTGTTTGCCTGTGGGAGGGAGGAGGAAGGAAAGGGTTGAGGCGCGCAGTAGTACCGTCGAAGAGCATGATGGGCCTGGTGTCGGAGGGCTGGAAGAACTCGGCGTCCGTGGCCGCCAGCACGGGCTCCGCCGCCGACGCGGCCACCCGCAAGCCGTCCACCGCCGGCCGCGCCCACTTCCTGCGGGTCGTAGCTGCAGCGGAAGGTTGCGCTGCGGCTGGAGCGGCAGTACGGGGGCGAGTAGTAGCTGCTGCAGTAGCGCCCGGCCATGGTCACCATCCTCGTCCACCCAGCTCTGCTTGTGCTAAGTTCGGTGTTCTGTTCAGTGACTTGCGACTTCCCTCTCGCCCCAACGCATGGAGTCCCTTCGGCGACGTGGCACGTCCGAGCAACAGATAATTTTGAAACCAAAAGGAAATTTTACTCGTAGCATTTTCTAACAGCGACTAAACAACAAATATTTACACGCCCTTATAGGGCAGCCATCGCTTTTATTCAATAGAGCTAATCACCATATCAGCTGTCTAGAATGGGAACGGATTATCAGCAGCCAAAACATTGAGTTTTACACACACACACACACACTGCCATGAAAAACAGTCAGCAGTTTAAGGAAAAAATGCCAGAGAATGAGAGATGCCTTGAAACACGAAACATATTATCACCGGCTAAACTCAAGTTCAGACACACTGCCATTGGGAAACATGAGTTGAACAAACACACGACACCTCTCACGCATTGGTTTTAAACAACAAACAACAACAGTAATGAAGTACAGCAACATGAGGTGGTTGCTACTGCAGTTTGTCTTCATGCCTCCTCCTCGCCCTCCTCAGCATCTTCCACGGCCGAGGCCATCAGCTCGTCGAATTTGTCGCTCTTCCCCAACTCGATCTCGATCTGTGTGAACAGATCGCAAAGTCAATTCCTTGTCGTAAAACAAAGAAATAATCCACAATGAAGTTCAGAACATGATCTCTTCTTACCTTGGCCTTCTGAAATGGGCGGCCTCTCGATTCGTCGTTTATTTCCACAGTGGATGTCCTAATTTCTACAGATGTCATGGTTAAAAGAGGAAAGTTCTGAGTTAATAACAGTGAATCTTGAGGAACACTTACTGAGATAAGATGACGAGACATATAATCTACTGTACAAGGAAAGAAGAAGGTTCTTACTCTTCTCAACAGCGAGGCCGTTGTTTTTCAGAATCTCCGCCACGGTCACAACCGTAGCAATGGCTGCAGACAGATATTGGTTAGTGCAAAGTTAAAAGAGCAGAGAAATCTACAAAGAAAACGCCAACCACAAAGACAAACTAGATGCGGATATGCCATTATTAGTTCAGATGGCAGTCAATAACTTACAAAGCAATCAGTTTTACTTTAGAAAATCTGATGATAATCATACAGACTCATACTTGTGTTTTTCGGGCTCCCGTGGTTTTCTACATCTAAATCAAAAGACCCATGGTCTGCAGAAGTATTGCGGATGCGCCCAACGTTATATCACATTACCCGGAGGGCGTGATTCAATAGATCACCTGGCAGATAACCGAATTAACTTTGCACAACTCAATACGCAACTGTTCAGTAATGCAAATTTGCATATCCCGTGACAAAACCCTAGCTAGAACCTTTGGAAGCAAAATATCACCGAGATTTATTTTTCTTTTTACTAAAGGAGCTCGTTGTTTCTGAAACTTGCAACACCACAGTACCACGGAAAGTTAGGGTTTAAGCCATAAACAAATATTTAGGGATCTAGCAATCCTGAAAGTCTGGAGTGACGAACTACGCATGTAAGCAGTGCACTACTGGATCAAGCACAATCTCTTATGACCGGCTAGTTACGACGAGAAGTGTAAAAGAGATTCAGATAATAGCAGAGCGTCGGCGATACCAAAATAGTTTTCTTTTACTAGCACAAAATCAATCCGAGAGATAAAATAGAAAGAAAACTCACCCATCCCGAGCGCGGAGAGCTCAACGTCGCCGTGCTGCTGCATATACCTCTGCAATAACCAACCAAAAAACGTTTTCAGAGACGGCGACCAGTGCCGGAGGAATCGGCCATCTAGAGCCGCACGGGGAGAAGGAGGAGGCTGCGACGGGATTATAGGGTTTACCTTGGCGAGGTTGACATAGAAAAAGAGGGGCTTCTTGGTGTTGGACACCTGGATGCGGTTGCTGCTGTTGTTGCCCCTCCTCGGCCCCTCCCCGGCGGCGCCGGCGGCCGGTGCGGCCGCGGCCGAGGCCGCGCCGCCCTCGCCGTCCTCCACCTTGAGGGCCCTCACGCCATCGGTGATCTCCTCCACCGCCATGAACGCTGGTAGCTGTTCCGCGCCGCAAAGCAGATCGAAAGGTGGGATTTTTTCTAGGTTCTAGTGTTTCCCCACGTTTGCGTGCTGTGTTCGCAGAGAGAAGAGAACGGAGGAAGGTAAAGGGCAGGGGGCGGCCCAACCAACGAACACGTTGCCCTACTTCTCTTGGGCCTTGGGCTTCAGTAGTCGTTACAACCGATTTGGACCCACTACGAAATATTTATATGTATAACTATTTATATGTTCAATAAAAAACAATTTATATGTATTAAAAACTATTTATATGTATCAAATAAACGAGCGGAACATTTTCTTACAAAAATCACGGATAAAATACCTAGTGTACAATTTTGTATTCTAAAATATTTACACCCTATATTTGAGAATGCTCATGTATCTCAAATTAAGGTTAATCAAATGTTAAAAAAATTCAGCAACTAAAAATGTTTAATATGTTTTAAATTTATTCAGAAATTCGTGAAATATGTATATGTACAATACAAATGGTCCAGTATTGTGTAGAAAAATTATGAATGAGCAAAGGTAAAACAACTCTATCATGTCACTTATTTTGGCTTTAATACAACAAAAATCTATCAAAACAATCCATGTAGATGTGTGAGCTAAAAACCGTTAGCTACAAGTCCTTAAAATAACACGAATAAATCTTAAGTGCAAAATACGAAATTCACATAAGGAAAATAAAAACACAAAAAAGGAAAAATATTGAAAATGGAATAGTGAAAAATAATTTAGAAACAAACATAAATTTGAATTTTTAATAAATGCTAAGTTCAAGAAAAACAAAAAATAAAAGAAAAGAGAATATAAGAATGATAATATTTGTCTAGGAATATTAAAAGTAAACAACTTAGAAAAAGGGAAAAATAATGATAAATAAGAAAATAAAAACAAGTAAAAAAATGGGAAAATTGAAGTAACATTTGATGCAGACATGGCCATGTTATAGGGAGACCGAGGTGCACCTTGCACCATGCCCATGGCGGTCATAGGGCTGAGCCCATGAGCGTGTGGCCGCACAAGGCTCATAAACTTGGGGGCCCATATTTTTTGGCTGAAAAAAGTATAGAAATCACCTTCAAATTCCGAACTCCAATTTGGCATTACTTTCATAAAAATTTAACAAAATTGCGGCGCTTCGACGAGGAGGAGAAGATGGATCCGCCGGTGAATGCAGTTGCGGATTCGGCCGGGTATGGTGTGTAGGGTTACGTGCAGGAATTTGATAATTTTCCGTCTTACATAACCGTCAAGATCTAGTATGAAGATATGCTGCACCCGATAATGCTATATCTAGAACTTACGAACACCGTTGTGGAATATCTTGTGTTTATCGATGACGTTATCGGTGAAGCCTGTTGGAGATTCTCACATCCACGCCAGGAGGTGAGAATGTTGATGATTCCTTCGCGAGGATCACTTGCGTAATCCCTCTTTTCAGTATCCATGCATCCACTGCGCCAACCCGTCAGCGCTCCGCCATCCAGTGCTCCGGCACCGATGAAGAGAGACAGCCTTTCGGCGCAGTCTATGGTGGTAGATCTAATCAACTAGATTAGATCTATCCGAGAACTAGAGAATTCTTTCTCAACACATGAGATCTAAAGAGAGAAAAGCCACTGAGGCAATTGGTGTGTCAAAACCCTAGGGTCTTGGGGGTTATATATGAGGGAGGGGGAGGACTTTCCTTGGGGAGGGGGCCTCCCCTTGGTGCGTCGCTGGCCCTAGGGCTGATAGCACCCTTCCCCCAAGTCCAATCGGATTTGACTCCTAGTCCAACTAGGAATCCTTTCCCATTACTCCTCCTATTTTCTTTTTATCTCTCCTTTAATTATGGGATAATTAAATCTCCACAAATTTAAACAAGGAAAGCATGGGGGAGGTGGTGCGTTGGCCTTGGTGGGCCTGGGACCCATGCGGCTGCCCCTAGCCTTGGTGCGACGCAGCCCTAGGGCTCCCACCCTCCTTCGGCACTTCCCCTCCTGGTATTCTCATTGAAGTTGTTCCTGTGACATCAGAGTTACTCCGGCCACTTCTCATAACCATTATAACTACAAAATACTCTCAATTAAAGGATGACACAGCTTAAGTGTGTGACCCGGAACCGGAAGGTTCGGTAACACACAGACATTACTAGAGTACTTACCTAACAATAACCAGCATCGGGGCCATGGACGTCCATAGGGGATCCTGTGTGTTCACAAATATCGATGGAACCTTTTGTGTTTCTCATTATGCTAATCTCCTTAGCTACACGATACCAATGATATCACGAGGTGAGACAATGTGCTCTACGCGATCAAACCATTCGATCACTACACATACAAAACTCATTCCGATATCATTCTCTTTTTCTTGTTCGTATTTCCAATGTCCTGTGATAAATCACAATGTGTCTGGCCAGACGATTGGGTGACATTGGTGATACTGTGAGGGCCAGAGGATGTATCTCTCCATCGTCTGGAGGAGTAAGTACCATTCTTGAATAATCTCAGTTCCATTACATACTCTAAGGTTTACGCCCAAATGCCGCCATTATAGTCCCCTTTTATGGAAAGACGTTTGATGATGATCAAAGTGTAAGGGGCAAGTGTGAAGTTACTAGATGTTCTCATGGTTTAGGGATACAACTAATGAAAACTCTATGATCACTTGCTAGTTTAATCTCGGACGATTTGTTTCTAAGCAAGATCATACAATTGGGTCGGTTCATTACTATCGTCATTCCGACAATAAACTCTTATAGTTGTATGGCTTATACAAAGTCCATGATCAGGAAAACGTTTCATTTAACTACAAGATAAGCCAATCTTAGAGACAAGATCAGGAACACTTTGTTTTGTCTATATCTCTACACGTGCTTTAGAGGTTTTCTTTTGAATACTCACTATTCAATTGTCAAAGCAGTTATATCATAAAGATACATTAATAAAAAACTTGGAGGTAAATAATAACTCAACATTTTTGTCTCTAGGATATACCTCCAACAGCGTGGACTTGGTGTCGGCGATGCACGCACTAATAGGAAAAAGCCTTGCAGTGGCGTGCCGATTTGGTCCTCAGTGGCGTGTTTTGCGCACGCCACTGGTTATGCGCCACTGCTAACCTCTGATGGTGGTGCGCGGCTCAAGCGCCCCTGGTAAGTAGCAGGTTGTGGCGCGTGCAACTCGCACTCCACCAACACGGGTAACCTACCAGGCTAAATTTTTTTCCTCCGTTCCTTTTTCACTTTTTCTATTTGCTTTTCCTATTTATTTTTCGATTTCTTTTTTTCGTTTTCTTAGTTCTCTTTTTCTTTGATTTTTTTTTTTGAAAATGGTTCCAATTTTTGAAAAATGGTTCCGTTTTTTTGAAAATGGTTCCGATTTTTTGAAAAATGGTTCCAATTTTTCAAAAATGTTCCTTTTTTTGGAAATGTTTACTTTTATTAAAATGGTTCCAGTTTAAAAAATGGTTCCGATTTTTTTAATATGGTTCCAATTTCCATTTTTTCGAAAATGGTTCCAATTTTTTGAAAATGGTTTCAATTTAAAAAATGTTTCCAATTTTTTTGAAAATGGTTTCGATTTTTTAAAATGGTTCCAATTTTTGAAAAATGTTTTCGACTTTTGAAAAACGGTTCCATTTTTTTGAAAATGGTTCATCTTTGAAAATGGTTCAGTTTTAAAAATATTGAAATTTGGTTCAGATTAAAAAATCACACATTATTCAGGAAAACAGAAAAAACATATATAAAAACAAATAAGAAATAGTTATACCTTTTTATGGGCCGCACCAAAGCCGGCCCAAAAGAGAAGCGTTAGGAACCATGTGGGTGAGCGGCAGCTTCGCGCTCGCAACGAGCGATAGGTAGGGGCTCCCTTAGGCACAATGGGCCCTGACAATGGGCCCTACTAACTAATGGGCTATTAGGGCCGCTAATGAGGTTGATTGTGTTCGCCATTTCTTTCTTGAATAAAATCGCCATGAGGCATTCCCTTAAAAAAGTGGTCATGCTAGTTGAATCGGCTAATGTCATTCTCTTTCGTATACTTAGATTTTTTTGTGTGAAACACAGTACAAACGCAGACGCTCATGTGCACACACTCACCCCTATGAACGCACACACTCACCCCTATGAGCACCTCTGAGATACTGAACCAACAACAGGTCGAGTCTTGGATTGACGAACTCACCTGTCTAAGTTGTGGTTCTCTGTAAAAAAAATAGCACCAACATGTGATGTTATGTGTAAAAATCTCGTCCCTCAAGACTCACGTCCGGCCGGTCCCAGGTGAGAAGAACGATAGGAGAGAGTTGTGGCCCCAGAAATTAATTTGTGCTCCCTTCGTTTAAAAAAAATCAAAAAAGTATTTAGAGGTTTAAAAATAAATTGAAAATAATTCTGGATGTAATCCATGATGTAGCCTAAGCCTACAAGCGTGCAAAATCACAAAGCGAAATTCTTTACATTGTGGGCTACACAAAAATGACAAAATCTTAATTTTTTTGGGAGATTTGAAACACTATACTCAGAAGTAAGATCTATACATTTGTCTTTTTTTAGTTTAAAACAGAAAGTATTTTAAATTTAAAATTTTCACGTTTTTAGAATTCATCATTGAGAGTATCATGATTTTTTCACATTTTTTTGAAACTTTGAAATATGATATTTGAATTTTTTAGAACACACGAGCAAGAAATCTCCACTCGGCCCCAGAAAGTCATTTGGCCCGCGTAGGTTTCAAAAGGAGCCGGGAGGAACATGTGTGTGGCAGCGCAGTCTTCATGAAACTGGTGCTCAATTTTCTCAAAAAAATGAAACAAACTAGTGCACGATATAACTAAAGATAATGGGAACTGTAGCTATATAACTTCATATATGTTATTTCATAAAGTATGTAGAAATGTTTCAAACATAGTTTCTAGATTTTGTTTTTGTTTGTAAAATTCCAGCAGACTAACTCCAATCTTGAATCTTGAACCAAACCAATCCGAATGAAAAAGGAGAGTGCTAAGACATGGACATGAAAGAGGTTGTCTGGTTTTATTTTATTTGTCGGATCTCGCGCAGCTGCATAAGCTCACGTAGGGAGGACATGTTTGTGGCCTAGGAAGCTTTGGTAGCCTGCATGATATTCTCATCTCCCTGGGGCAGGTTCGCCAGGGCCTAGTCTGGGCGAGCCACCCTCTCAATCTGGTTGTGCAGGGCGTTTGGTGGCCTGCATGACCTATGGCTGCATTGGCTTGGGCAACTACCATACAATGTTTGGTTACATGCAAACTATGGTTCATGCCTCAGTAGAAGCAAAGACAGCTTGTTTGGTTGCGCGCCGTAGTCGCACTAGGGTTATCCAAGTTCAAATATGATGAGCTTACCAGTCTTCACAACATTCCAACATAAGATAATGCACTGCCATCTAGAATAGCAGGAGCTTAACGATCTCCACAACAAGAACTACGATGACGAAGTATTTGATCCTACTAGGCTTCACATCATTGTCCATCTGGGCTATCACCTCATTGGCCAGCATCAGCTGGGCCACCGTCATGTCGCCTCGATTATCATGCTCAACAATGACGTTCTCCTGATCCAGAAAAGTGGAGTAGTTTTGGTGTGCTTCCTCCAGTGTTTCAAACCCTTCGTAGCTGTTGTTGGAGAAGCCGCACACTTGTTCCGGGCAAGTTCTCCATGAGTTGTACACTCCTGGACGTCGCCCTTTGTAAACCACATACCAGTTCATCTATGAACACAGAAGCAAGAGCAGAGGTTAATGAAGACACATGAATTCATTGCAAGTAGAAATGAATTCATAAAACTAGAGCATCATGCATGATCATTACAAAAGGAGGATCACAAGTTCATCCTATCACTATGGTGTTAACCTACCACCACATCAAAAAGTGGGTGTCATCCTACCACCACCACCATCATACGAGGGGTTAGTATATACCACCTCATCAAAATATACAGGCCATATGAGTAGTTTTTAAGCCCTAGCTAACCCAAAATGTACAACATCATCTTCTTCATGCTGCTGCTGCCGGCACCACCCCCGCACCACGCCCATCAGACGTCGTACTTGGCGAGGAAGGTCCTCAGCCAAAGGATTCTGTGCTGCAAATGCATGCCCACAAAGCTCACCCCCTGTGCCTTGTTGTCGACAAGGTGGCCGAGAGTAACCATGAGTGACTCCTCAGTGAAGCCGACGGTGTCCATGACTGCCTTGTAGAGGTCAGGGTGCATGTTAGTAGGCTTGCTCTTTCGAATGGCATGGGCGACCTCCTTCACAGCTTGTCATGTTGGCGAAGGCCTGGATCTCATCCCCGTCGAGGGCTCCCCTCTTCCTCTTACCTCCAGCTCCAGTTGCTGCTGCTGCAGCTCTGGGATCGCCATTGCCAGCCGCCGGCTTGTCCGGACCATCCAGGACGACGGTATCGGACTCCCGCATCTCGCTGAAGTCAGGCTGGGCGCCGAGAGGATCCCCTGAGCCCCTGACAAACTTGCCAGTGGCCAAACCATATGAGAAGATGATCTGCATCTATGTGTAGTTCAGAATGGTATTGTTGAGGAACTCGGCGTCCTTGGGGTGATCCTAACATTGAAAGGTCAGAGTGTTAGTAGATGAGGTTGAAACTAATGAAGAAGGTTTACGAGTCAAGGATGATGTGCTAACCGTGATGTGCCCCTCGTAGTGGTCAGCCTCAAGGATGATCATGTGTGTATCCTAACACCATTGAGCCCCGCTCAAGTCACGGAGTTTGCTCACCTGGAGCCACCGGAGCCTCCACTTCCTCAGGTGGTTGTACACCTGAGTAGAAGTCACCTCAGCCCCACATTGAACAAACAGAGCCTTTGCCACATTAGTGAGATGGACCTCTTTGAAACCCTTGTCAGTCCTAACCCCAGTCTTGATGAGAGCACACATCTGGTTCAGCACAAAGGTGGACATGAATGGAACCCATTTCATGGTCCCCTTGACCCCTGCCTTCGCCTTGTCTACCTTGGCTTTCACAGCCACTTCGAGGGAGGCAAGATAATTCTGCACAACCGCGGAAGTGGCCGGGTCAACAGAACTGGTATCTCGGCCTAAGAGTCCTCAACCCATGATGGGATCTGAGAGTCTCCAATGGGGATCATGGCCTGACTAAGGTCGTCGATTGAATCCTACATCGATGACGCAAACAACAACAACAAAAACAGGAGCAAAAGGAGTACATGATCCTACATTGCAAAGCACAAAAGCATGACCAGCTTGTACAAGCTCCTACACATGCTAAAGATCTAACAGATGGTACACTGAAAAGCTCAAAAGCAAGGTCTACAGATGGTACATCTCGTACACATGCTCAAAGATGTACTCACAGATCTACAAACTCCTACACATGCTCAAAGATGTACAACCTCCTATGCATGCTCACAGATCTACAAGTTCCTATACATGCTCACAGATCTGGGTATTGAGTTCAAGATGAACGCACAACCGCAGTGTTGTACTTACAACCATCGGTGCAGGCGAGGACGAACGACGAGAGGTCGAGGAAGAACAACAAATCCCGCCACCACAGCTTTCGCCGCCGACGCCGACCCGACTGGACTACGCCGCTTACCTGCTCGCCGACGGGAAGTGAGAGCTTGGATGGGGGGAAATGGTGGTTTCATCTTCGGCGGTGAGCGGAGAGAGTGTAAATAGAGGAGGGTTTCGGCGGGAGGTGACCGAATTTCTCCCGCCCCCTATTTCGCTGCAGCGCACGGGCTCCCGCCATCTCCATGGTCGCACGAGCTCCGCAGGCGGTGCGAGATTGGGCAGACGCGACAGAGAGAACGAGTTAGACTCCACGGGAACGATCGATCTGAGCGTGCCCGTCGGGCCTGACCCGAGGCTGATTTAATGATCGTGCTGGCTTGTCCCAGTGGCTTGCGCAGACAACCAAACACCGCGCGGTTGTATCTGATGGGTCTGACCTGCCTATCTGCAGGCTACCAAACGCGCCTTTGTGATATCAATCCATCAAGCATCCAAATGGAGCGTCCATGCCCGTGATTCATGCACGTATATATTTCTCATCGCTCATGATCTCGTTTACTCTTTTCCAGCACACATGAGCATGCATTCATGATCGCCTTGACACGGCATCCATATACAGTATACTTGATTTTTCTGTAATACTAATAACTTTTCAATCTTCAACCCGCTACGCGCTAAAATATGATAAAGCTCGATGAGCTTTTGGTAGCACATGTCCTAAGACTAGTCACAATGGGAGTAACTTAGCTAGTAACATCATATATCTCAAGACCATTTTGCTTATGTGGCATGTAGTTAATGAGGAGAGAGGTGTTTGGAGTAACTTAGCTAGTTACCGTAACATCACACTTATCAAGACAAAATGAGTCTATAGTGCAATAAATAAGATCTTATATAACACCACAATGATGTTACTCCCCACTGTGAAGGTGGTGATGTTACTAGTCTATGTTACTCCCCATTGTGACTAGTCTAATACATGCATGTTGATGATCGAGTGCACGCCACCTACTGGAAAACTATTTAATGAACAGCGGAGAAAGCACAGAGAAATGGGCAAGAACGCCGGGACTACCTCTTGAATGAACTATCGCTCTCACATGCGTGACTGTGCTTGTCTCCAGCCGCTACTAATAACTACTCCCTCGGTACTAGTACCATGGCATAATTTTCGAATATCTTTATCCAAGGTGATATTTGATTGGAACTAAAATCTTGCATGCATTGGTTGGGGAGGCAATCAGCCTCTAATTGAGATGAAATTAAATACAGTTGTGCCTAGGAGGTGGAGGAATTACGGGACAAATCGTTTTTGAAATTATGCACTACGAAATAGGACGGAGGGAGTAATTAGTTGTCCAAAGTCAACGCTATTGGTATGTACGTGCTCACACAAGTAACATATATGTACATATAACATGTGCATCATGATTCGGGATTTGGTGCACCGGGCCGGAGTGGCGCGCTGATGGACGACATCCCACCATCCATTCTTCATCGAGTGTGATGCAGAGTGAATCGTTAATCGCCCAAGCTAGCGTAGTAGCGTGTACCGGCGATTTACTACTCTTCACGTGGGTGGCCGGGACGTCGGTGTTTTTTATGGGGGACAGAATTCAGCCATTCTATTGATCAAATCAAATCATTACAAAGAGTATCACATATGCAATCTGGACCCCATCAGGAAACACTAGTAGAAAACCGGGCATTAGTACTGGTTGGCAAGGACCTTTAGTCCCGGTTGGGCAACCGGGACTGAGCAATCGGTATTAAAGCCCTCCCCCCTTTAGTCCCGGTTGCTCACGAACCGGTACTAAAGAGCCTCCACGTGGCCCCGGGAGGAGACGTGGGGCTGGAGACGTTTAGTACCGGTTCGTAACACGAACCGGGACTAAAGGTAGGCCTTTTTTCGATTTTTTTTTCAGGTTTTAGGGTTTAGGAGGGGTTTAGGGGTATCGGATGGTTTCATCGTACGGGAATCACGTCGATGCGCCAAAAACGCGTTTTGGTATATATAAATTACTACATGAAGATCAAGTTGATGTATATATATAACACATATAATTACATAAGATCACGTTGATGCATATATATATAACACATACAAATTAAGTAGTCCGTACATGAAGATCACGTTTTCGTATAAAGTACTTAATTACATGAAGATCACTATTACATGGAGGCATACTATTTTGCATTATAGTGGTACTCTCCGAATTTAGGTATGGCCTCCGCAAGGAAAAATCCCGCCAATTTCTCTGCAATTGCTTTGAATCGGTCCTTTATTGGGAGCGCGTTCCGCTTTCTTGCCAACTTTAAAAGAATGAGATCAAAATGAATACATGAGTTGTGTGTATATATGTCAAATCATAATAAAACAATTATGAATAAAATTCAGCACAACTGATGGTAACAAAAGAAATTTGTGAATAATATTTACGTACATCTTGATTTATTCGACTCTTTGTTCTCTCGTTGGGCCTAATGTGAATGTACTCGCAAACGTAGTATCCACATAAATCAGTCCCCTGTGGCTATTTCGCGCAAGTCTGTACAAGAATAGAATTCAATCAAACAATAATCAAGTATGATAATGGTGTGTGGACCTAGGTAGTACTACTTACGTCGTTCAAATGCCATATTAGCTTCGGTTTCCATCCACCGGCCGGATCTTCCTTGATGAACGATTTTCAAATGCTGCCCGACAAAGAAAATGAACAAAAGAGTTATTAATTACTTGATATCAGGAAATGAACGAAAGAGGCGATAAGAATTGAAATTACTCTGTGAGCATATCATAACAGGTCTTGAATTCTTTAGAATCTCTCCTTAATGAGTCAAGGACTTCAACTTCTCCATCATGAATTTTAATGTCGAGAAGAATAAAGTGGAACCTGCGCACATTTATATACGCAGTGTCATAGATAACTCATCAGTTAAAACTTTAACATCTGGTGAGCAAAGTAGAATGTGTACAAGACAGTAACACTCACTTGAAATTGTAAGGAAAAAATATTTCTTTTTTGTCGCGTTGTCGCTTCAAAAACCTTAGCAAAATCTCCGGTGTATCCTTGTTATAAATGGGATCTTCTGTGGTGACTTCATAAACTTTATCCGGGTCAATGAACCCAATGTCCGTGATCTCATCCCTTTTGCATTCGAGTATCTTCAATCTGCATAATATAGCACACAAAAGATTATAGTGAGGATAATTACAAACAATGAACGAGCTGAGCTAAAGACTTAAATTACAGAAATAAATCACCTACAGACAATAGCAACTGATGATAGATTTGTCGAGGGCCCGGAGATTGTATAACTAAAAAAAGTTCGGTAAACTCAACGGACACAGCGTATTCTTGGAAGTAGGGCTCTTCCTTAACTGCCACCATGATACTGATTGTCCCTGTCTTTGCGACTTTCTTGTACCAGGTATGCAAATTACCCATTTTTGTTGATAGGGACCTGACATTCTCGACCATATTTCCCCCTCAACATATTTATATGCTAGATCAGCGATGGGGTAATCAGTTGTCGAACATATGTGTTGTTGAGAACCTTGAGCGGCCTTGTCATCGAACACCTTGAGCGGGGGGACCGATTGTACGTCTTGTTCTCCGAGCTGGGGAACTTGTTTCCCTTTTTTCGCCTGGTCCATCTTATCGTCATATGACCTTCCAATAGAACGCCTATAGTCTGATGGCGGCGATGGTACAGGGTCATATAGATTATCAATGGTACGCACAACGAGCTCCGGATCTAGTGTCTTCACAAATGGTATCTCGGCCACTTTCGGTGCAAAATGGGTGACCACCTCGGCCCTCGAGATGGCAGCGCTTTCCTCGGCAGTCCTTTTCCAAGGTAACTTCTCAAGAGGCGGCGGTGTTTTCTCCTTTCTAGGTTTCTTCCTAACCGGTGAACCGGTGTGGCGCTTCCTCAGGAGCCACTTAACGGGCGCTTCCTCACATGGCGGAGATCGAGATGGACTCGCGCTGGGGTCCCTCTCGAGTAGGTGTGGACTTTGCTGCTGAGGTGGCGGACTGCTACAAGGAGGAGTCGGTGGCCTTGGCAAGGTGACTGGAAAGACGATGTATTTCTTGTTCCATAGGGTGAAACCACGCTTGACATCTCCCAGTGTCTTCTCGTCGTCACCTCCAGGAATCTCAAGCTCCATTGTTTCAAATCCCGTCACAATTTCATCCACCCCGACATGAGCATAGCCAGCTGGAATGCCATCATGATGGTAGCTTGCTCTAGGTTCATTTGGGTAAGCATAGCCAACTGCCACCTTCAAGGATATGCTCCTCATTGCCATATGTAGCTCACAATCTGTCTTCTCCGTGACATAATCCACGGGGTAGCTAGCCGCCGGCGGTGCGAATGCACATGCTTCTAGCTGCGTGGAACCCACACTGCTTTTTTGCTGAGATGGGGCAACATTGGCTTGAGGATCTTCTAGCTGCAGCTGCTGAGATGCCCTTTGCTGACTAATTGAGTCTATTTGCTGCTACTGCCGCTGCACCAGACGTTCCAATTCTGATAACCGGTCTAACTCCTGCTTCTTCTTTCTCCCACGGCTTCTATAACTATCAGCTTATTCCAGAAATGCTTCCTTCAAGGTGACACCACCTCCAAGGGCTTGTACTCGTCCAACGTGTTCAGGATCCCCCAGGGCGAGTGTCAGCTCATCGTTCTCTCTCTCGGGATGCTACTCTCCCTTTCTAACTCTATCTATTGCATCTACAAGCTGCGGAACGATTTCATCAATTTTTTCCTTCCATTTTCCCTGTGCAACAATTTGCCCTGTCTGTGGGTCCAACCCTGCCCCATGCGCGAACAACCAGAACTTGGACCTCTCGGGCCAGTCCGCAGTCTGTGGAATGATCCCTCTAGCAATCAGTCCTGCTTCAAAGGCTTCCCACTTAGGAATGGCAGTTTGTAGCCACCTGTCCCCAACCTATGGTGATATTTCTTCTTCCCAGCATTTATCTTATTTATGGCCGATCGGGACGCAGCGGTAGACGATTTCTTATACGTCACAAATGCGGGCCAGTCATCTTTTATCTTCTATAGTCTTCCAGTGAAATCTGGATCTTCATTTTCATATCTTTGCCATAATTTTTTCTTCCAGCTCTGGAATTGTGTGGCCATCTTCTTAAGAGTCCATTGCTTGACTTTCTCCTTCATGCCTTCCGTGAGACTTTGCGGCAGGTTGAAGTGTGTCATGAGCGTCTCCCAAAGCAAATCCTTTGTATGTTCGTGGACATAACTAGCTCCATCGTCCTTCGGCTTATGCCATTCTGCAATGCTGATCGGTAGCATGTCCCTAACAAGAACTCCAGCTTGAGTTACAAATTTACGGCAGTTCTCTTTTGGTTCCAGCGGTTCTCCAATATTCTTAACTTTGTAGATGGGTAACCTTGGAGCCTCGCCCGATAACCTTTTCGTCGGGCCTCGAGGACCTTGCTTTTTAGCAGATTTGCTCGATGATCCGGAAGGCTAAAAGAAAATGATTCGTTAATAAGTGCAATACAAATCAATTAATGCATCTAGTGATCAACACAGTCTTAATATATATATACACCTCGCCGGCGTTTGTTAAGGGCACTTCGTCGTCTCTTCTTTCTTCAGACTGTAGCCCCTCACCGGAGTCGTTCAGAAATTGTGCGCTGAAATCATCGTCTTCTCCACCGGAATCTTCTCCACGGGCCTTCGCATATATAATTTGTTGCATTCGGTTTTCCTCCTCCTCGTCTCTGATGAATGGGGCGTCCATAGCTCAATGTCACTGTAATCAATTATATAGAAAATTTAAAATTCATAGCATCAAGATTATATCACTAATAATATCACTAATACATCACGAATAATATCACTAATACACCATGAATATTATCACGAATATTATCATGAATAATATCACTAATACATCTCCCATGCATGAACCTCTCAAACTAACTTCGACCGGGTCCTGAGCCGCGGGGTGCTGAGCCACCGGCGCTGCGCATCCAAAGACAAGGAACCCTCACAGGGTCATAGCTCACGTGATAAGGAACCCTCTGAAGAAACGATCAGCTATTGCTATACTGCCTATCCAACAAATACATGTAGCGACGGACGTGCTCGTCCTCCTCTCTGATACGGCGACGTACCACCTCCTCGGGGGCCGGCTCCCTCTGCACCGAGCGTGGCCCACGCGACTGTCACCAAAGAAGATCCGGGTCGATGATGTCACATGGATTCCTCACCAAGCTGCGCGTCCCGAAAGGTAGCACCTCCCATTGCCAGCCCGGCGGAGCCCAGTCCCGGACATTGCCCCTCTGGTCCAACAGGGACATCGTCGCCGAGAACAATAAACTAAAAACACAATTTTTATAAGATGATCATTCGAAATTGACTTAGCATTTCTAACAAGTACTAAATTTTCTAATACATTTCCTAATAACATTTCCTAAAATTACAAAACTACAAAGTACTAAATTTGTAAGTACTAAATTCACTAATCTTCAAAATTTCTAACACACTAACACTAAAATTTCTAAATTTCCTAACACTAAAATTCCTAATTTCTAACCCTAAATTTCCTAACACTAAAATTCCTAACACTAACACTAAAATTTCCTAACACTAAATTTCCTAACACTAAAATTCCTAACACTAACACTAAAATTTCCTAACACTACAAAGTGTGGAATGATGTCTAACACTAACAATACCTAAACATTCCTAACATTGCCTAAACACTAATTAACATTATTTTTCCTAACACTAATTTTGCTAACTAAAATGTGTAGATTAACATTATTTTTCCTAACACTAATTTTGCTAACTAAAATGTCTAACACTAATTAACATTATTTTTCCTAACATTGCCTAAACACTAATTAACATTATTTTTCCTAACACTAATTTTGCTGGTGGTCTCACCTTGGGCGCGGCGGCAAGGAGGTGGCGGATGTGACGGTGGCGGCGACGGTGAGCACGGACCTCGGGCGCGATCGGAGGGCAAGGGACGGGAGGCGACGACGGCGGAGGAGGGTGAGGCGGCGCGACACGGCGGAGAGATCAGGAGGCTTAGGCGGTGGGGCAGCGCGACGGCGGAGGAGGAGGTGGCCTCGGGCGGCGGAGGAGGCTGGCCTCGGGCGACGCGGCGGGGCAGCACAACAGTGGAGGAGGAGGCGTCGGCGGCGTCAGGGAGCCCGGAGGCAGAGAGGCAGCGTCGATTCGAATGGGAGTTGTGAAAAAATTTGGGCGCAACCAGCCCAAATAGCGCGAAACATACCTTTAGTACCGGTTCCAGCCACGAACCGATACTAAAGACCCTTTAGTACCGGTTCGTGGCTGGAACCGGTACTAAAGGTCTATATTTCAGCCGCTTTAAATTCGCGTGAGCGAAGCCCACCTTTAGTACCGGTTCTAGCCACGGACCGGTACTAGAGGGGGCCCATTGGAATTTCTTTTTTCTTTATTCTTTTTTCTGATTTCTTTTTTCTATTGAATTGTCCAAATTTGACAAACTTTATATCAAACTTAAGCCCTGGACATGTAGAATCTTTTGGTACTGGTTATTTTCAAATTTGACTATATTGAATATATTCAAATTTCAAATGGATGATTTGAGTAAATTTGACATAGATTTAAATCCATATCATCAAAAAAAATAAACAAAATAATTTGTAAAAATCATATCTATTGTTTTTTATATATATTCATTTCATTTATATCAATTGATTTAATTGTCCGGCTTTTCTCTAGCGGGTCTAGGGTTTCGTCGGAGAGGGGCTCCGGAGCATCTGATCCCACCAAAAATTTGTAGTAATCATCTCTTTATTTTAAAAACATCCTTAACAACATCTCGTACAATTACATAGAACGTATAATGCATTATTACACATCACGAACAGTTTTCATAAGACAGTTACATTACTACATAAACGGACTTGTTGGGTCGGAGGCCGTAGGATTAGGGGGAACGGCGGGAGGAGCCAGCCCCGTTCGCGGCCGCCTGGTTCTCGCGCGCACGTTTGCGGCGAAGGGCACGTGCCATGGAGGATGAGTCTTTCAGCACCCAATCCAGTTCGGAAGCCTCCTTCGCCTTGAGCTAGTAGGCAGTCTTGGCTCGCTGGACATGGTCGTTGGGGGAGGGCACGTGACCAGGGCGAGGACACGTGGCCAGGGCAGCGCTGCGGGAGGACACGTGAGACCGCAAAGCCCGCCTTTAGCCCCGGTTGGTGTTACCAACCGGGACTAAAGAAGCACACGGATCGTGTGTTTCTTTCAAGCGCTTGTGAGCCATTGGATCAGCACTATCACGACCACTTCGTGAGCCACATGATCCTATACATAGCCCACCTCTCAGACATGTTCGGCACTCAGTGTGTACTAATTGTAGTTCATTTGGTATACAGAGCATTCAGATTCCCTGCATACATCCGACGGTGCATTTGATATGCGGACACTCATGAGCCACCGTCGGGCTGTATGCAGGGGAAACCGTGTGTTTTGTTCTATCTACAAATACTTCAGTTCATCGACTGGATACAAATCATTCGGATTCCCTGCATACATCCGACAGTGCATTTGATATGCGGGCACTGACGAGCCACCGTCGGGCTGTATGCAGAGGAAACCGTGTGTTTTGTTCTATCTACAAATCCTTCAGTTCATCGACCGAATACAAATCATTCGGATTCGCTGCATACATCCGACGGTGCATTTGATATGCGGGCACTCACGGGCCACCGTCGGGCTGTATGCAGGACAAACCGTGTGTTTTGTTCTATCTACAAATCCTTCAGTTCATCGACCGAATACAAATCATTCGGATTCCCTGCATACATCCGACGGTGCATTTGATATGCGGGCACTCACGAGCCACCGTCGGACTGTATGCAGGGGAAACTGTGTGTTTTATTCTAGCTACAAATCCTTCAGTTCATCGACCGAATACAAATCATTCGGATTCCCTGCATACATCCGACGGTGCATTTGATATGCGGGCACTCACGAGCCACCGTCGGGCTGTATGCAGGGGAAACCGTGTGTTTTGTTCCAGCTTTTTCGAGCGCTTGTAAAACGTTGGAGTTTTTAGAACAAAAAATCAGAGTTTTCTTCTGAATTTTCAGAACACCAGTTACATAAAAGATTTAATACATTATTACACATCAGTAACAAAATCCCTATCTAGTGTTGTGGTATAAACTTTTTCTTCGTGTGTGTCCCTTTCTTCTGATTGCGCCGTAACCATGGACAATCTTCATCATTTAACATGATGCTTGGGTTAGTTTTCACTGTGAAGGGCGGAATTTCATCAAACTTATTGTAATCTTCTGACATGTCTGTCTTGTCCTCCACTCACACGATGTTTCTTTTCCCTGAAAGAACTATGTGGCGCTTTGGCCCATCGTATGATGTATTTGATTGTTTTTCTTTTCTTTTTTTCGGTTTGGTAGACATGTCATTCACATAGAAAACCTGAGCCACTTCACTGGCTAGGACGAATGGTTCGGTGTGGTACCCAAGATTCTTGAGATCTACTGTAGTCATTCCGTACTGCGGGTCTACCTGTATCCCGCCTTTCAGGTTGAACCATTTGCACCAGAACAAAGGGATCTTAAAAGAAGGTCCATAGTCAAGTTCCTATATCTGCTCTATATAACCATAATATGTTTCCTTTTGTCCATTGTTGTTTGTTGCATTAAAGCGGACACCACAGTTTTGGTTGGTGCTCTTTTTATCTTGGTCGGCTGTGTAAAATATATTCCCTTTTATCTCGTACCCTTGAAAAGGCAATATAGTCGAAGATGGTTGCTTGGCCAACAAGTATAGCTGTTCTCCAACAGTGGTGTCATTAATAAGATGCGTTCGTAACCAACCGCCGAAAGTCTTCATGTGTTCTTCATCAATCCAATCTTCAAGTTGCTCCGGGTATTTCGAGCGTAAAATATTCTTGTGTTCCACGATATACGGAGCCACCAAGCTGGAATTATGTAGAACTGTGTAGTGTGCTTGAGTGAAAGAATGTCCGTCCATGCATATTGTTGATTTCTTTCCTAGCGTGCCTTTTCCACGCAGTCTCCCCTCATGACGCGATTGAGGAACACCGATCTTCTTAAGGTCAGGAATAAAATCAACACAAAACTTAATGACCTCCTCTGTTCTATAGCCCTTGGAGATGCTTCCTTCTGGCCTAGCATGGTTATGAACGTATTTCTTTAAGACTCTCATGAACCTTTCAAAGGGGAACATGCTATGTAAAAATACAGGACCAAGAACGGCAATCTCGTCGGCTAGGTGAACTATGAGGTGCGTCATAATATTGAAGAAGGATGGTGGGAACACCAACTCGAATCTGACAAGACATTGGACCACATCCTTCTGCAAACTTGGTAGAGTTAGTGGATTGATCACTTTCTGAGAAATTGCATTGAGAAATGCATATAGCTTCACAATGGGTACTCGAACATTTTCCGGCAGAAGCCCCCTCAATGCAACCGGAAGTAATTGTGTCATAATCACGTGTCAGTCATGAGACTTTAGGTTTTGAAACTTTTTCTCTGCCATGTTTATTATTCCCTTTATATTAGACGAGAAGCCAGACGGGACCTTGATACTGCTCAGGACTTCAAAAAAGATCTCCTTCTCTTCTTTGGTAAGAGCGTAGCTGGGAGGACCTTGATACTTCTCTGGATTCAAGTCGTCTCGTTCGTGCATACGTTGCTGGTGCAGCCGTGCATCCGGTGTATCTTTCGTCTTCCCATACACGCCCAAGAAGTTTAGCAGGTTCACGCAAAGATTTTTCGTCACGTGCATCACGTCGATTGCAGAGTGAACCTCTAGGATTTTCCAATAGGGTAGCTCCCAAAATATAGCTTTTCTTCCACATGGGTACGTGT
Organism: Poa pratensis; assembly: GCA_947311845.1. Taxonomy (NCBI): domain Eukaryota; kingdom Viridiplantae; phylum Streptophyta; class Magnoliopsida; order Poales; family Poaceae; genus Poa; species Poa pratensis. Next base: position 21,329,510 of record CAMZMU010000110.1, read on the forward strand.
CCGTCAACGTCATTCGGAACAGATTGTCCGCCAAGACCCTTTCCAATGATTACTTTTAAATCCTTGACCATATCATATATAACATCCCCAGTAGGGCGGGTAGGCTTCGTCCGGTGATCTGCCTCACCTTTGAAATGCTTGTCTTTCTTTCTTACGGGATGTTGTTTTGGAAGAAATCGACGATGCCCCGGGTACACATTCTTGTTTGTCAAATATATACTTTCAGTCTCACCTAAACAGTGCGTGCATGCATTGTATCCCTTGTTTGACTGTCCTGAAATGTTACTAAGAGTAGGCCAATCATTGATGATTACAAACAACAATCCTCGTAGGTCAAATTCCTTTTGTTCGTGCTCATCCCACACAGGTACACCTTCTTCACGTCATAACTGTAAAAGTTCTTCAACCAATGGCCTCAGGTACACATCAATGTCATTGCCGGGTTGCTTTGGGCCTTGGATGAGCACTGGCATCGTAATGAACTTCCGCTTCATGCACAACCAAGGAGGAAGGTTATTGATACATAGAGTCACATGCGAGGTGCTATGACTGGAGCTCTGCTCCCCGAAAGGATTAAAACCATCTGTACTTAGAAAAAATCTTAAGTTCCTTGCATCAGCTGAAAATACCGGGAACTCTCTGTCGATTTTTCTCCACTACGACCCATCAGCGAGGTGTCTCAGCATCACGTCTTTCTTACGGTCTTTTTTGTGCCATCGCAACAATTTGGAATGCTCTTTGTTTTGGAACAAACGTTTCAACCATGGTATTATAGGAGCATCCACATCACCTTGGCAGGAACCCTCTTCCTGTGGCGAGGCTCGCCCTCAACATCACCAGGGTCATCTCGCCTGATCTTATACCGCAATGCACCGCATACCGGGCATGCATTCAAATTCTCGTACTCCTCGCCACGGTAGAGGATGCAGTCATTAATGCATGCATGTATCTTCTGCACCTCTAATCCTAGAGGGCAGACAATTTTCTTTACTTCGTACGTACTGGGGGCAATACGTTATCCCTTAGAAGCATCTTCTTTATTATTTTCAGCAACTTTTCAAATCCCTTGTCAGATGTACCATTCTCTGCCTTCCATTGCAACAATTCCAGTGTGGTACCTAGCTTTTTCTGACCATCTTCGCAATTTGGGTACAACAATTTGTTGTGATCCTCTAACATTCTCTCCAATTTCAACCTCTCATTGTCACTTCCTGATACGTTCCAAACGTATCTATAATTTTTGATGTTTCATGCTTATTTTATATTAATACCACATGTTTTATTTACACATTTATATTATATTATAGCATTTATTAGACTAACCTACTAATAGTTGCCAAAGTGCACAATGTTCTTGTTTTACACTTTAGTGTGTAGGAATTATCAAATAAGGCAAAGGAAACCATATTGTACTCGAATTGGGACTTTCCTGAAATCTGTCTAGAAACATTTTTCGAAGATGGTCACGTTTGGGCCCGAAGACGACGTCAAACAGAAACCTGACAGAAGACAAAGTTGCAGAGCATTTTCCGAGAATCGATCTAGACATAAAATTCGCCCAATTCCGAGTCCGGACGGCTGAGATATTCCCGATTTACTGAAGCCGTAGATGGGATGACGGAAATCCGAGAGTCCATATAAGGGAGGAAACCCTAGGTCGTGGGAGGAGCCCCATACCACGAATTTTCCTCCTCCCCAGCAGCCATCTTGGGGAGGTGAACCTCCTCAACACCATCTCCATCACCAAGGGTCGCCGCCGCCGCCAAGGGCTGCCGCTCCCGCGCTAGGGGGCTGCCGCCATCACGCCGCCGCCGCCGCGCCATGGCTGCTGCGGGGCTCCGTCTCCACTCCGGCCTGTCTCCATCAAGCTCCTCATCACCATGACCATGTGTGAGTAGTTTCCCTCGGGGCTGAGGGCTCGTACGGTAGCTATGTGGTTCATCTCTCTCTCCCATGATGTGATCTATATGTGATAATGAGATTTGTAATCTAGTTGAATTCATAGATGCTACTCTTCATTATATTATGAATATGCTACTCAAGTGGTTTTATTAATGTAATCTCCGGAGTCACCTTTGTCCCATGGTGCGAAGTTGACAGTGCGCGTGCCGTGTGTAACTCTTTGGATTAAAGATTATGGGGAATACTTGACATGAGTTTTCCTTGTGTTGGATGTCTCTATGATATTGTGGTGTTTGTTTAGTACTACTTGGGGTGCTCATGTTGACAGTGTGGGGTGCCCTCGGTTTGGAACACGGACTTTAGGGTGTGCTATTATAGCCCTACACAATGGATTGGTGTTCGTTATCCAACCGGAGGATAGTTCGGGGTAGCATAGGGAAGAGGAAATATCTATGTATTCAATTATATTATTATTGTTGAGAGTGTCCACTAGTGAAAGTATGATCCCTAGGCCTTATTTCCAAGCATTGAAACACCGTTTACTCTCAGTTCTGCTGCATGTTTGCTTGCTGCCATTGTTACTACAGATTGCTATTACCACATGCTATTATCTATATCACCTGCATTTTACTATCTCTTCGCCGAACTAGTGCACCTATACATCTGACAAGTGTATTGGGTGTGTTGGGGACACAAGAGACTTTTTGTATCTTAATTGCAGGGTTGCTTGAGAGGAATATCTTTGACCTCTACCTCACTGAGTTCAATATACCTTGGGTTATTCACTGAAGGGAAACTTGCTGCTGTTCTACAAACCTCTGCACTTGGAGGCCCAACACTGTCTACAAGATTAGAAATTATAGTAGACATCACTTCCGTAATTTATCTTCGCATCAAGAATGGCCCGACGAAGATCATCATCGGGCTCATCAACAATGGGATCTTCTTCAGCTTCGTCTTCCCCCATTGTAGTACCACCGTGTTCAGTGAACATAGGATAGTTGTCATCATCCTCTTCTTCTTCTTCTTCTTCTTCTTCTTCTTCTTCTTCTTCTTCTTCATTGTTTTCCATTATAACCCCTCTTTCTCCGTGCTTGGTCCAACAATTATAGCCGGGCATGAAACCGTACTTCAACAGGTGGACGTGAAGGATTTTTGAGGTAGAGTAATCCATCGTATTCTTACAGGCATTACATGGACAACAAATAAAACCATTCGACGCTTGTTTGTCTCAGCCACGTGGAGAAAATTATGCATGCCACTAATGAACTCGGGACTGCGTCGGTCACCGTACATCCATTGTCGGTTCATCTGCATTATATAAGTATATCAAAAACATTACACTACATCATGAATAGATACGTGACCGAATTAATTAATACAAGTCCATCACATTAAAAGCAAAGTACAGTAGTGACCAAATGTAATACATAGATCTCATAAAACATACATTAATTGAAACTAACATACAACTATATAAAGAATTTAAATCCAACAACAAATGCGATCAAAATCGCAACTAAGATAATTATTGAACCAACAGCATAATGATACCAAGACTCTTGATTAATGACATATTTTCTAATCTTTTTAATCTTCAAGCGCATTGCATCCATCTTGATCTCGTGATCATCGACGACGTCGGCAAGCTTGAACTCCAATTTCATCTTCTCTTCTAAGCATTGGAGACGAAGATCTTCACTTCTTTTCAATTTTGCTTTCAAATAATTCTTTTCTTTTTCAAAAAACTCGACAATAGGTTCGGTTGGAATTTTCGATTCAACTACCTCCTAGATAAAAATATATCTACGTCAAATTGGTCGGCATAATTATCATAAACACGAAATAAAACAAATAGTTATAACAAACAATCATACCACATCCGAATAATAGAGCGAACGAGAGCCGGTGTGGACAGATGTCAAAACCATGGCACTATATATAACAAACAATTATACAACTAAGAAAATTATACAAGTAATAATTATGCATTTAAATCCTATAACTAAGATTTTTTAAAATAAAAGATAAAAACAAGAGGCTCACCCAGGTGGTGCAGGTGACGGGACGGCGCGGGCGATCGACAGCGGTGAGGACGGGGACGGGACGACACTAAAACCCACAAATCATAATTTAGTTTGAGCTCAAATTGCATATAAAACAAATGGAATTCCTAACTTAGCCATTTCATCAAACACCTAGCTAACACCGAAAAAAATGAAATGAGCTAAATGAGCTAAACTAGCAATGAAATGAGGTAAAGTAGCAACGCCGAAAGAAAGGATGAAGTTGCTAACCCTTGAATAGATGGGGCGCCGTCAATCTTGACAAATGATGGGAAAAAATATGGACGAACTCGACCTTGGGAGAGGAGAAAATGGAGATGAACTCGAGCTGAAAAAATGGAGCTGACTGACTCGGGGTGGAAAATGATATAGGGATACCTTTTGTACCGGTTCGTGATACGAACCGGTACTAAAGGTCCATCTTTAGTACCAATTCGTCATACGAACCGGTAATAAAGGGTACTCGCGCTGGCCCTACCTCTGCGGCCGCCTGCCGCAACCCATTAGTACCGGTTCGTATAACGAACCGGGACTAAATGTCCCCAACGAACCGGGACTGGAGCTTGCCGGCACCCTGGGCATTCGAACCGGGACTAACGGTCCCATTAGTCTCGGTTCGTAATGGAACCGTGACTAAAGTTCCAAACCGATGGCCTCTTTTCTAGTAGTGAAAATAGTAAAAACATATAAATGTGCTAAATTATTAAGCAAACGATTGATATGACAAAAAAAATCACAGACTTGAAACCTGCTGCGATGATCTTGAGATCCTGGATCACCACACCCATTGCCAGTACGATCCAACACAGAGGATTGAACGTCCTTGGTTGGGTGAACCCGCACAACTTTTTTTCATAAAAGTATAAAATTAACAACATAATACCAGCTAGGAACAAACACATATATGGGCCAGGCCCTGTGTGAGTGTGTGACCGTGCTTTCATTTATTAATTTGGTATTTAAAGGAGTATATACCGAGATATAAAATGCCAATGGAAGTTACACCATGATGAGTTGATACCATCCTGAGAGAATCTCCGGTTGGGTTAATTAGTTATGTGCTAGGTGAAATGTTGTCACATTCTAGGGGCTGAATAAGCAGGTCTTTATATCGATAACCTAAAAGACATTGTGTGCACTCGCACGACAAATGGAATTCACACCTATCTAACTTTGTATATATGTACTATCTCCTCACGTCATATTGACGTTGTACATCATCATACATGTAAGCAACTATTCACACTGCTAGTAGCAACGTGTCTTAAGGGTTTAATCTATCTCAATATGTAACAAGATCTAGCGGCCAATTGTTCAACGACCTCATGCATGGACACCGGATGAATTCAGTGCATACTTACCTCGTATGAATAATTAATTAACTTGTTCCATCAATGTTGACACTTCGCGTAACAACCGAAGAGATCGGCATTAGCCGTCCATGTAACATATGCATACATGGGTCGGGGTTCAGTGCACTCGGGTGGCTTGTCCATCGACACATGTTCGTCGGTTCCTCATCACATGGGTTGCTAGGTGAAGTGTTGCTGAATTGATTTCATAATTGTCTATTAACATGGTAATCATGTATCGTCGATTTGTACTAACTTTATCATGGGTTAGCTTGGCACGGTGCTGGTTGGGTGAAGCCGCACGTTTGACTACCTTTGCAACCGATGCACGGGACATTGGCCATGTTTTTTTTGTCTTGAACCGCTGGTCTGTTGGCTGCGATATATTTACTTTTCTCTACTACAAAAGAACGGAGTGTCCTGTCTCCTGCTGACGGACGAACACATCACGACCGTCCGATCGTTTCCAGCCAACCTTTGCACCGTTCGATCTTCGTGGACGAGAATATTACACTGGATTGCCACCGCTGAGTGGCACGAAGCGGTACGAAGCACCTTGCTCTCCTTCCGCGCCGCCGAATCCGTCACCTATCGCTCGCCCACCCCGTGAAACCCTAGCCGCCAGCCACCCCAATCCCCACGCGTTCTGCCTCCCCCAATCCCGTCCTGCGCCTCTCCTTCTCCGATCCAATTCCTTTTCCGTTGCCGCCGCCGTTCTTTTTCTCCACCGTCCGGCTCTTTGTCCCTGATGTCGCACCGCCGCTCCGCCCTCCTCTCAGAGCCGCCTCAGATTCGCCGATCCCCTCAGCCTCTCCGGTCGTCATCGGTCTGGCGCCTCCACTACAGTGCCTCCGTCAGGTCAGCAACCGGGCCTCCGTCGCCCAGAGCGTGGACGGCGACCATGGCGGCGAAAGGTGGAGGGCTCAGCCGGCCAGGGTCGGAGACGGCGAGGTGGAGCCGGAGCCAGGCCGCCAAGGGACCCACACGTGACGCCTTCCACCCGCAGCTCCTACTCCAGCCGCCGCTGTCGACACAAAGATCTCCGCCTCGCGGTCCTCCCTGCTCCTGCGACCTCGCTGCCCTCCTCACCCTGCCTTCGACCAGGAAGCTCCTACCGCGCCTTGGGAGCACTGCTGCGGCTCCCTATCCTCTGGTTTTCCACCGCAGGTCGGCGCCGGAGGTCCGTTCCAGGACTCGATGGGGACCGCGGCCGCGGCGACCACGAGCACGGGGACAGCGGCGAGGTATGGTAATCGTTCCCAAACCCTAGATTAGTTTAGCCTACGTTTCTTCAATCCATGCCCGGATTTGATTCAGAAAGTACTCTGCTTTGGAAATGTGTAGATGGAGAATTTGCTCAGATTGATTGGGGAGGAAGTTTTAGGGGATTAATCCCGGGTGACGAGAATGTTGGAGAGATGACAATGGCTTCAGGAGAAGCCCCGCCTCCTCCACTGCGCTTCTACCAGAACGACAGGCCAAAGCTTCTTGTGAGCTCCGCCTCCTCCACTTGATTTCTTCTTTCATGCCTGCACGGCTCTAGCTTTTTTCAGTTTAATCAGTCTTAATTTCTGTGATATAGAATGTTCTGAAACCATTTTTTAGTGCTAGGGATCCATCGCGATATGTCAGGAAATGTGCGGCATATGCTCTTTGCAAGCTCTACGATTTTCTTCTAGAGGAAAACACGACTTTGGAAGAGGTTTGTGTCGCGCAAGCTGCTCCTCTCATTCTGCATTGATGCTCTGCTTCACATTATGCGTATCTGAAGCCTGCTCGTGTTTTTGAAGGTTGTGGATGTTTTGCTCAGTGACAATTCCTCTGGTGTAGTGGGAGCTGCTGTTGTTGCATTTAATTTAGTGTAGAATGTACAATGATCTGTCTCGGTGGGTCAACTTTTTGTAGGTATTCTTCTCCTGGATCTGTTGCTGCTGCTCGTTTGCACTTTTTCTTGAAGCCTTAAATAGCTGCTGTGAGTGAAGGTATGTGGGTGAAGCGTTGCAGTGTTTTCTTTTGGGATAATCATTTAGCACCTTTGCAAAAGTTTTAGTCTTCTATTTCTATTGACCAGCCATTCTTTATATTTCTGTAGTAGCTTAACGGTGAAAATTTTCATTCTGTAATCTCGAATTTGGATGGAGAAAGCATCAAGATATCGATTTACAGTTTGGAAAGTTAGAAATAAATGCCCAGGTTAGTTGTCCCTGCCTATATTGAAAGGGTCCTTTCGTATCATGAACTTGCTCCTGTTAAAGATGTACATTTATTTCTTTTGTTTGCTAAATCTAAAATGCTTTAACATGCTTCCTTATAGGGTAGTAGGGTACAGTGCTAACTAATCAGATACTGATGATATTAAGGAAACATGCAAATAATGGATATTTCCGAATGAGATCACTGGCAGGGTAAGTTGCGTGTTCCCATGTGGCATCGTAGCCTAGAACTCTCTTATTTGTCGCAGCATTATTGTTTGAGGTGATGGTGAAAAGAATCTGTGTTTATCATCTCATCAGTATCCGATTCATCCATACTTTAAGTGAACTAGCATATTGGGCTGTACAATAATGAAGGTAGGATTTTAAGTTGATCAATTGCTTGGTCTTGGCCCTTTTTATGTATCCCTTACGAGAAAATCATGTTTATGGCATCAGCTAGACTATTTTCCTTATTATGAAATTGAAGGTTTGAAAGATCAATTAGGTACCCCAGGACTGCAAGGCTATATAAATTTGGGATTCTGTCTTTAGACCTGTGAAAAGGGACAACATTTAAGTCGTTTTTAATATTTCATAGCAGGTGTTGTGATGAAGCTCCTTTCTCGCATATGTTTGTTCCACTTTAATCGATTCAAATCATTTGATATTTTTCTAAGAAGTTCCTTTACTTTGCAGGGCCTGTAGTGACTACAAAACAAGCTGAGGGGACACAAACTATTCAAATATGCAGTTGTATCATGAAAATTGTTTTGGGCTTGGTACGTACTGCTTGGGAATGAGTCAGTACTATAAATTTACCCTTTTACATGTATTTATATCTGTTATGCCTTTGTTTTGCTTATGTAGTCCAGTATTTTACTTCTAATGCAGCGATATAATATGTCATGTTGGCCTCTTTGTAGTCCACTCCCTTCTCTTGATTGCCTTTGTTCTACTGATGTTACCCCTTCGTGTGGATGATTATTTGCATAATTTGCACTAGCTCTAAGACATCAAGATCTATTACACTCACTAGATAGTTTAAGTGACAGTTCAACCCAAACAACGGTTTTTCCAATCGGTACATGCAGAATCAAGCAGAGTTTCTTTTAGAAACAACTAAAACAGGCCTGCCCTATTTATCCTTCTATGTTTACCTAAAGATATAATTGGAACATACCGGTGGTAATTGAACTGAAGAAGAGAATATTGCTGCTCGGAAAGGTGCTTATCTGGGTCCTATAGTTTGGTCTCACTCGAGAGATGGTAACTTCTCTATCTTAAATACTGAACATACATCTACTTCCTTTTCAGCTTCATGTTTCCATTATAGGAATATGTATCCTAAGTGTGCAGAATAGTGATTATTTCCGTGCTATATTACGGAAATCACATCTTTAATTCATTGATATTACATCAATTGAGTTTGAACTTTGTATGACTGCAGATCTTTGTATGTGTTGGAATCTGCCTGCGTTACTCTATCCTCGCCGAGTCGCCGCTGGCCCGCCGGGACGCCTTGCTGTGACGTCCCCGCCATTACATAGTCAGTGTCAAGTAAGTGAAAAATAGGAAGTAACGGGCATCATTCCTTGTGTGCTGGCATCCTCCTAGCTAGCTTGAGGTAATGTTAAGCAATCTGTTGAACAAATACAGGAACCGTTGTACCTTACTACATTTAGCTTCAGTTCAGATTTCAGATATATACGCACTATTACTCCCGATAGACATTTTCCAAGAACTTTAATGAGTTTGCCAACTTCTATGTTCGCAAACAGTGATCTACAGAGAAGAGTAGCAGCATATATAGACTAAAAAACAGAACACAGCTGCAAGTCCAGCTGTACCCGATCATGTATATTTGTTGAACGGGCCGATCATGTATATGAAGACAAGATACATAGTACTCTAGGGTTGTACATCATCAATGTTGACATATCACATGACTCACTTAATTCCCGGTCGCCTCTATCGATCCAGCCACGTCGTGCTCGCGTGCGTCCATGTCACTATAGTACACCTTATCAGCAAGTTCTTAAGATTATACAATTGGCTGGCGTTCTAGTTGGCGGATCGATCGGTACTGAATGAATGATGATCCGTTGATCATCATGGAGAGGGAGTCAGTGAGATGCACACTGCGCTATACGTTGCCTACTTGTATCACTGTACATCCATCCCTGCACCAGTGGCCTCGTGGGACACGAGCACGCATGTAGTACGTAGCTTGAAAGGCACAAACACTAGCGCGTCCTTCTCGGTTTAGTTGCGGTTACTGTAGTACGTCCTTGCTAATTTCCAACCTTTTGTCAAAATAGGTTTTAAAAAGAGAAACCTTGCTAACTAGAACTCTCTCACGCTCCCACAAATTTTTTTTGGGTAGCCAAATGATTATGTATGAAAAGCTAATTGCGAACGATAAATTATCGAAAGAGCAAATTTTACCTTGTGCCCTCCAAGTGTATAAACTTGACATAATAGGGCATTGTGTTTCGAAAATCAATAACGGGTAGCAGGTGCAGATGCATCCATTACCCTCTTTTCTTTAGAGAAGATAGCAGCAAAAATACAAGTGCTCCCTCTCCCCGTAAACGCTGGGAGAAACAACATCCAATCACATCACTGGTTTAACTAGAATAATCCATGGACCCCTGCCGCGCTGAACCTAACGATGACTTCACAAACAGGGTTTGAATATTCACATTTCATACACATGGTACTCGTGTGAGTGTGTGACTTCCGTGTCACCGTGTGTAGGGATGCGTGTTCAGTTCTTATGTCCGACAACATTGTAGAAAAATGAAGCGGAGGCTATGCTCGATTATTGGGCCGGTAGCAGATCGAGCACGCGTTTCGTAGGTACGTGAACACTCATTGCACCAGGACGGAAACAAAATGCCTGCCTGCCTTGTCGACCGCGTACTAGCTGGTCTGATACGCACATGTAGACAGCTGAAAGTCTGAAAACCGAGGAATCTCAGTATCCAGACGAAGATTGGATGTGCCGGCCGGATCTTGTCCGGATGCTCCCGTACATCCAACGCGTATGCCATCGAATCGAATGATTATGTCTCTCATGTTGTGAATATTTTCGGCAATTGGCTAAATGGTGTAGATCCTAAGTTTAATCTTCTTATCAGGGTGAGAGAGATTGTCGTTATTTGGTCGATTTGGAAATGTAGAAATGATAAGATTTTTAACGATAAAAATGGTTCTGTTATGCAGGTTATCTACTGGTGCACAGCTACGCTTCGTTCATGATCGCCTCTACAGCGTGTGGAGCATCGGGACCTATTTTCGAAGGTGTCTACGTGTTTGGAGGCTGCGGCGAAAGACTTGTTTTCCAAGCATGGATGACAACATAATCTCTAGATCTGCCCTCCAGCAGCATAGGCGTTTCTACAATTTTTCATTATGATATGCAATTCGTCTTTTTATTTTGTTGTTCTGAGACTTGTGAACATGTTGGGCTGTGTGCATTTTATCTATGCAGAGTCCGGATGTAATACTTAAAACTCTTAAAATAATAAATATCCCTTTATCGAGAAAAAAAACTTCAGGTCCAGGCGATCGAGGGACACGTACGCATGCTTATGTGTTTTGCTATTCCTCGAGCTCGAATCATGCAAGCTCTGTTTCTTATCACGAGACTAGGACGAAGAGGTCACAGGCCCACGGTCACGGCTGCAACGTTTGCTTCTTCTCTTTTTTTTTAAAGGAGAGACAAAAGATATACCATCTTCGTTTTAGAAAACAAGACGTATATTTCTAGTCAAAAGTTAAGACATACTAAGTTTGACCGAACCTACACATTGAAATATCGTAAATAGAACAAATACACTATGAAATTCATTTTATGATGGATCTATTGAGATATTATAAATGTTCGTATATTCATCCATAAGTTTGGTCAAACTTAGAGAACATTGACTTTTGACTAAATGTATATGTCTTATTTTGGCCAACAGAGGGAGTAAGAAGAAGAGTTTTAGAAGGTTCGAGGTTTATTGCATAGGTCATGCTCTAGGACTTTCACAAAAGGCTACTCTCTCGGCATTACATTACTTATATATATTTAGTCCTGGACATCCCAACATTTTGGCCTCCTCTTTGATCTTCGCAATGATGTCATTAGGTAGGGGCGGCATAGTGCCCGAAGACCCTAACATTTCTTTCCTTCTAAATTTCCCAATAAATGAGCATGTCCAAAAAAGATTGGATGTGCCGGCCAGATCTTGTCCGGACACTCCCGTACGGCCAACGCGTATGCTATTGAATCGGATGATTATGTGTGTCATCTTCAGGTCGAGGCGATCGAGGGACACGTACGCATGTTTATGTGTTTTGTTGTTCCTCTTTTGAGAATCAGGCAAGCTCGATTTCATATCACGAGAGTAGGACGACGAGCTCACAGGCCCACGGTCATGACCACACTATGCTTGCCACATTTGCTTCTGCCCCCCCCCCCCCCCCCCCCCCCCCCTAAACGAGAGGAAAACGATCTGCCATCTTTATTAAAAACAACCTCTGTTTACAATAATAAGGCGTATATTTCTAGTCAAAAATTGGGACATACAAAGTTTGACCGAATCTACACATTAAAAATATCAACATTTACGATATGGAATAAAGCACACTATGAAAATGCATTTTATGATGAATCTATTGAAAATTGTAAATGTTCCTATATTTGTCTATAAGTTTGGTCGAACTTAGAGAATATTGACTTTTGACTAAATTTATACATCCAACAGGTATGACATCAATCAAATGGGTTTTTTCTTTTTCTTTTTTGAACGGGAGAACGGTCCATAGGACCCCAAAGCTTCGTGGGTTACAATTACATAGAGGGACATGTACGCCTGTTTATCTGTGTTGATGTTCCTCTTTTGAGAATTAGGCAAGCTTTGTTTCTTATCACGAGACTAGGACTACGACACAGGCCCACGGTCACGATCACACTATGCTTGCCAAATTTGGTTTTACTCTTTTTTTCTAAATGAGAGGCAAAAGATTTGCCATCTTCACTAAAAACTACCTTCGTTTTAAAAAGATAAGGCGTATATTTCTAATCAAAAGTTAAGACATGCTCCCTCCGATCCGAAAAGAATGTCGTCAATTACACTATCAATTGTACGTACGCAGTTTGTTTCGTATGACACCCTTTTCAGATTGGAGGTAGTACTAAGTTTGACCGAATCTACACATTCAAATATCGACATTAACAATATGGAATAAATACACTATGAAAATTCATTTTATGATGGATCTGTTGAAATATTGTAAATGTTGGTATATTTGTCTATAAAGTTTGGTCAAACTTAGAGAACATTGTTTTTGACTAAATGTATATGTCTTGTTTTGGGGAACAGACGAAGTAAGAATTTTAGAAGGTTTGAGCTTTATTTCCTAGGGCATACTCTAACACTTTCACAAAAGGCTACTCTCTCGACATTACATTACTCAAAGATTTAGCCCTGGCCATCCCCACCATTTTCGCCTCCTCTTTGATCTTTGAAATGTTGAGATTGGGTGGGCTGGCATAGTGCCTGAAAACCCTAATGGTTCTCTCCTTCTAAATTTCCCAAGAAACGAGCATGTCCAAAGGAGCCAAGGCCTTGCGAGCCCGACACATTTCTAAAACTAGATTCGTCCACCACTCTTTGACATTAGGTTCGTTGATCCAAAGCGTAGGACAAAAGTCATGGAAGCCACACCAAGAGAGGATAGTCGCAGAAATTCTAGTGGCAATAATACGACATGTGAAAAGGAGGTGAGCCGCAACTTGGTTGCACAGTGAACAATTTCTATATTTTTTGCATGCTCTACGTTGAATCCCATCTGATGTCCAAAACCTATTTTGCATCACCAACAATGTCAACCATTTTGCATGTAGGGGGAGGGGCAAGTTTTCGAAATGATTTGATTCGTACTGGTAGCGACAATACGCTCAATTGCATCTTGTAGGACGACAAAGTGGAATAGCTATCATTATTTCGTTTGGCACCCATCATTTTCATGGAATTCATTTCAAATTCCATACTCAAACATGTTTGGCTGTCATGGAATTGGAATGTCATTTCAATTGGAATTCCAAAGAATGCTATGTTAAGTCAATTCATGTCCCTAATGCTGTCATTTCTCTGGAATTCATTTCATTTCATTTTTGCCAAATGAAATGAAATGATGGGAGCCAAACAAGAGTGAATTTCCAACATATGGAATTGTGGGGTCTGGGTGTGAGATTGATATGCGAGAGCATCATATATCCCATGAGGTGATAAATTGGAGGAGGTGGTAAATGCCGAGAGCGCTTTGGGTGTCAAGATAGCTCATCCACGTGTCCTTTTAAATTCATATTTGGATGCCGAGACCTAACCTAACCAAACCGCTCTCATGCGGCGCCGCCGCGCCTGCACCGGGGCGCCCATCCCCCTCATCCTCCAGGCTACCTCCACCGCCCCTCCCGCCGCCGCCGGTGACGGCGCCAGGGCAAAGCCCGGGCGTCGCGGCGGCGGCGGTCTTTCCCTCGCGCGTTGGGAGGCTGCAGGTCATGGCGGCCGATCTGGATGAACCCAACGGTGATGGCGGTCTAGCGACGGCCGGATCTCGGTGGTGGATCTGCAGCCTCCGGTGGCAGATGCTTCTACTCCAGGCCTTTATCCGCATCACGAGGGCGCCCGGGGATGCGAACCTGGGTTTGGTGGTGGTGGTCATCTTCTCCGTCGGAGGTGATTGATGACGTGGGACACACGTTCGTTGGGAGACCCCAAGAGTAAGGTATGAAGCAGTGTAGCAGCAAGTTTCCCTCGGTGAAATACCAATGTTATCAGATCTAGTAGGAGCAAGAAGCACTTCTGAAGGTTGTCAACGGTGCCAGAAAAGTACCTGCGTGTGGAAGGGAGTTCGGCTGTTGACGTGGATCCTGCACACAACACAATCAAACTACTTTGCCCCAACGAAACAGGAAGGGTGTCAGTCTTCCTGGCTTGCTGAAAATAAAGGATTAAACGTATGGTGTGGAACATAGTGTTTAATTGCAGAGAATGAAAATGAACAATGATTGCAGTTGGTTGTATTATCAGTGTAAAAGAATGGACCGGGGTCCACAGTTCACCAGTGGTGTCTCTCCATAAAAGATAACTAACATGCTGGGTGAACAAATTACAGCTACGCAATTGACAAAATATTGAGCGCATGACAATGCATATATATGACATGATGATTACTATGATATTCATGTGGGCATTACGACAAAATACATAGACCGTTATCCAACAGCGTCTATGACTAATAATCCACCTCCAGGTTGTCATACCGAGTTCCCCGTTGGTATTAAGCTGCAAGCAACGGATAATCGCATTAAGTAATGTGCGTAATGTAAACAAATGCATTAGACCTAACGGCGCACCCTTAAGCTAAGCATCGGTTATTTTATCCCTAGTGGCAACAGCACATCCATAATCTTAGAAGTTGTTGTCACTCTCCCAGATTACCGGAGGGATGAACCCACTATCTAGCATAAATACTAACTCTTGGAATTACAAGCATCTACTTGGCCAAAGCATCTACTAGTAACGAAAAGCATGCAAGATCATAAATAACATATAAGATAGATTGATAATCAACTTGACATAGTATTCAATATTCATCGGATCCCAGCAAACACAACATGTAGCATTACAATAAGATGATCTTGATCATGATAGGCAGCTCACAAGATCTAAACATGATAGCATAAAGTGGAGAGACAATCATCTAGCTACTGCGATGGACCCGTAGTCCAAAGATGAACTACTCGCGCATCACTCCGGAGGCAGGCATGGTGATGTAGAGCCGTCCAGTGATGATTCCCCTCTCCGGCAGGGTGCCGGGAAGAGCTTCAGAACCCTCCCGAGCTTGGGTTGACGACGACGGTAGCTACGAAACTTTTCGTGGATGGAGGCTCGGGTGTCTAGGGTTTTCCTGTGAAGATGAATAAATAGGCGAAATGGCGGCGGCTGGAGCGACCCGGGGGGCCCACACCCCACCACGGCGCGGTTGGAGGGGGGCCGCGCCGCCCTAGGGTGTGGCGCCCTCCTCCGTCTCTCCTTCGGACTTCGTGTACGTGTTGGAAAAATAGGAGGTCCTTTCCAGGTTTCGTCCAATTCCGAGAATATTTCCAAAACAGCAGAAAACTGGAACTCACACTGTGGCATCTTGTTAATAGGTTAGTCCCATAAAATGCATAAAAATACTATAAAGTGTATATAAAACATGTAACAATTGGTATAATATCAACATGGAACATCAGAAATTATAGATACGTTTGAGACGTATCAAGCATCCCCAAGCTTAGTTCTACTCGTCCTCAGTAGGTAAAACGATAAAAACAAAATAATTTCTGAGGTGACATGCTACAATCATAATCTTGATCAAATAGTATTGTAAAGCACATGTTATGAATGAAGTGATCCAGGTCAATGGTCTATAGTTTGCTAGCAAGTAGATAATAAGTAAACAACTGAATCATATAAGCAAAAACTTTTCATAAATAGTACTTTCGAGACAAGCATCAAAGAGTTTTGCATAAGAGTTAACTCATAAAGCAATAGATTCTAAGTAAAAGGTATTTAACCAATACAAAGGAAGATTTAAGCTTCAGCAATTGCTTTCAACTTTCAACATATATATCTCATGGATATTTGTCAACACAAAGCAATATAATAAGTGTAATATACAAGCATATAAAAATTGTTGCACCAAAGTTGACACTAGTGTTTGCTTCTGAGATAGAAAGAAGTAGGAAAACTAACTCAACATAAAAGTAAAAGAAAGGCCCTTCGCAGAGGGAAGCAGGGATTAAATCATGTGCTAGAACTTTTTAAGTTTTGGAAATCATAAAGAGAGTAAAAATAAGTTTTGGGAGGTGTTTGTTAATTGTCAATGAATCAGAAAATGGAAAGTACAATATGACCCTGCCAACCAGACTTTTAAGAGCGGCTCCCATGAAGGACGTTATTTCTACCAGCAAGGCAGATCATCCCTCTTCTCTTTTGTTTACACATGCAGATATTTCACTGTTTGTCATTGCTTGACTGATAAATCAGGACAAAAATGTCTGTGCTGGTTGTAAACTTCAAGGGGAAAACCTCTGGTTTTTTTCCCTATTAATATAAAATCTACACCGTAGGGGGTTTCCCCTACGGTAACAGTGTAAAAACAAATCAGGACAAAAATGTGAAGAGAATTAAGCGGTTAAAGTTGTAATTAATTGGGACTGGGCACCCCATTTGCCAGCTCTTTTTGCAAAATTAATGGATAAGCGGATGTATATGCCGCTAGTCCGGTGGTAAAGTCTGTTTGACAGTTGACATAAAGACATCCACCCCGTCCTCATGAGCTTGGTAAACATTGACACAAAAAGGAGTAATAGTTTTTGAATAGTTTAAAGGTAGCACATGAAAAATTTACTTGGAATGGCAAGGAAATACCACATATAGGTAGTTATGGTGGACACAGATGGCATGGATTTTGGCTCAAGGTTTTGGATGCACGAGAAGCATTCCCTCTCAGTACAGAGTTTAGGCTAGCAAGGTTATTTGAAGCAAACACAGGATATCAACCGACACAGCAAGACTTATATGAAAACATATTGCAAGCATTATAAGACTCTACACTGTCTTCCTTGTTAACCAAACCCTTTTACTAGAAAATATCTAGACCTTAGAGATACCAATCATGCAAACCAAATTTCAACGAGCTTTACGGTAGTTCTTCATTAATAGGTTTTAACTACATGATACAAAAGCTTAAACATGAACTACTTGATAACTCAAAACAATTGACAAGTATCAAATTATCCAATACAGTGATCTACAAGAATATGTAAGCTTTTTCCATTATACCATCTACCACATGCAACATTTTCTGTTCCAACCAAACACCAATCAATTTATTTCAACATAAACTCTCCAAACAATTATAAGTGAAGCAAGAGAGTACTTTCTTTAAAAGAACTAACAGCTCTGAATAAGAGATGCATGCAAAACAGGAGCTAAAAGCATAGCAATAGCTAGATAAGAATACTCAACAAGTATAAGTGAAGAATAGGAGTATTCATATGAAAAAGCGGAGCGTGTCTCTCTCCCAATCAAGAATGCTAGGGTCCAATCAAGTTGACCATAAGAAAAATAAAATACTGAAAATAAAAGCACACAGACGCTCCAAGTAAAGCACATATGATGTGAAAGAATTAAAATATAGTTTCACTAGAGATGACCTGATAAGTTGCTGATGAAGAAGGGGATGCCTTGGGCATCCCCAAGCTTAGACGCTTGAGTCTTCTTGAAATATGCTGGGGTGATCCATGGGAGCATCCCCAAGCTTAAGCTCTTCACTCTTCTTGATCACATTATATCATCCTTCTCTCTTGACCCTTGAAAACTTCCGCCACACCAAACTCAGAGTAATTCTCATTAGAGGGTTAGTGCACAATCAAAAACTCACATGTTCTATAAGGACACAAACATGACCGTTACTTTTAACATTAACTACTGCCACTGATGTTATGTGAAGCTCTTCACCCTAAAAAAGAATTCCACTCAACACTAGTAAAAGAGAGAATGCGAAAAATAAAAGACAGAATCTGTCTAAACAGAACAGTCTGTAAAGACGAATTTTTTCGAGGCACTTACGTTGCTCAGATCGAAAAACTCAAAACTAACGAAAGATGCGTACATATCTGAGGATCACGCACAAAAATTTGCAGATTTAAATAATTTTTCTGTGATTTTACAGAAGTAAAACGGTGAACAGCAGAAATCTGTTCCTGCGCAGAAATCCAAATCTAGCATCATCTTCCTATTAGAGGCTACTTGGCACAACAATGCGATAAAATAAAGATACAAAGGAATTGTTACAGAAGTAAACAACTCCTTGACTCAAAAAGAAAAGAAAAATTGCAGAAATAAAATAATGGGTTGTCTCCCATAAGCGCTTTTCTTTAACGCCTTTCAGCTAGGCGCAGAAAGTAAGAATCAAGTGTTTCCAAGTGAAGAAGCATCAACAGAATAATTTGCTCTAACAATAGAATCAAAAGGTAACTTCATCTTCTTTCTAGGGAAGTGTTCCATACCTTTCTTGAGTGGGAATTGATATTTAATATTCCCCTCTCTCATATCAATAATAGCACCAACAGTTCTAAGAAAGGTCTTCCCAAAACAATAGGACAAGAAGCATTGCATTCAATATCCAAAACAACAAAATCAACGGGGACAAGGTTGTTGTTAACCATTATAAAAACATCATCAACTCTCCCCAAAGGTTTCTTTATAGTATTATCAGCAAGGTGAACATCCAAATAACAGTGTTCCAAAGGTGCTAAATCAAGCATATAAAGTTTCTTAGGCATAACAGAAATACTAGCACCAAGATCACATAAAGCATTGCAATCAAAATCATTCACCTTCATTTTAATGATGGGCTCCCAACCATCTTCTAACTTCCTAGGGATAGAAGCTTCATGTTTTAATTTCTCTTCCCTAACTTGCATGAGAGCATTAGTAATGTGTTTAGTAAAAGCCATGTTTATAGCACTAGCATTAGGACTTCTAGCTAGCTTTTGCAAGAACTTAATTACTTCAGAAATATTGCAACCATCAAAATCATTATTATCAAAGGTAATGGGACCATTGTCTCCCATGTTTTGAAAAATTTCAGTACTTTTATCAAGAACAGTTTCAGTGTTTCAGGCAATTTTAAACGTTTTGCAATAGAAGTAGAGACATTGCCAACACCAATTACTTTACCATTAAGAGTAGGAGGTTTGTTAACATTTGAAACTTCAGCATTGCTAGTGGTGTAATAGTGTAAACTCTAGCAATATTATTCTTTTTAGCAATTTCATCCTCTCTTTCCCACCTAGCATGCAACTCAGCTAGCATCCTAACATTGTTGTCAATTTTAACTTGAATGGCATTGAGAGTTTTGCTCTCTTTAACATCATGAGGCATATTTTAATTTTTATCAAATCAACATCAAGAGCAAGACTATCAACTTTAGAGGCAAGAACATCAATTTTCCCAAATTTTCCTCAACAGTTTTATTAAAAGCAGTTTGTGTACTAATAAAATCCTTAAGCATGACTTCAAGATCAGAGGGTACACTCTTATTGTTGTTGTAGGAATTACCATAAGAATTAACATAACCATTGCCACTACTAGAAGGATAGGGCTTATAATTGTTATTACCAAAATTATTCCTATAAGCATTGTTGTTGAAGTTATTGTTTTTAATGAAGTTCACATCAACATGCTCTTCTTGAGCAACCAAAGAAGCTAAAGGAACATTATTTGGATCAACATGCATTTTTCCATTTGTAAGCATAGACATAATAGTATCAATCTTATCACTCAAGGAAGAGTTTCTTCAACAGAATTTACCTTCTTACCTTGTGGAGCTCTTTCGGTGTGCCATTCAGAATAATTTATCATCAAGAAGCTTTGTTGCAGCACCCAAAGTGATGGACATAAAGGTACCTCCAGAGGCCGAATCCAATAGGTTTCTTGAAGAAAAATTTAATCCTGCATAAAAGGTTTGGATGATCATCCAAGCAGTCAGTCCATGGGTGGGACAATTCTTTACCAATGATTTCATTCTCTCCCAAGCTTGAGCAACATGCTCATTATCAAATTGTTTGAAATTCATAATGCTACTTCTCAAAGATATGATCTTAGCAGGAGGATAATATTTTCCTATGAAAGCATCTTTGCATTTAGTCCATGAATCAATACTATTTCTAGGCAAAGATAGCAACCATTCTTTAGCACGTCCTCTCAAAGAGAAAGGAAAAAGTTTCAGTTTAATAATATCACCATCTACTTCCTTATACTTTTGCATCTCACAAAGTTCAACAAAATTATTAAGGTGAGCAGCAGCATCATCAGTACTAACACCAGAGAATTGCTCTTTCATAACAAGATTTAAAAGTGCAGGTTTAATTTCATAGAATTCTGCTTTAGAAGCAGGTGGAGCAATAGGTGTACTAATGAAATCATTGTTGTTCGTGCTAGTGAAATCACACAACTTAGTGTTCTCAGGGGTACTCATTTTAGCAAAATTAAAACAAAACAGAAAAATAACAATTCGAATTAAGCAAGTAATTTTTTTGTGTTTTTGATAAATAAAGCAAACAAGACAAGATAAAAATAAACTAAGCAAGACAATAACAAAGTAAAGAGATTGGAAGCGTGAAACTCCCCTTGCAGAAATCCTCTTGCTCCCCGGCAACGGCGCCAGAAAAATGCTTGATGACGTGGACACACGTTCGTTGGGAGACCCCAAGAGGAAGGTATGAAGCAGTGCAGCAGCAGTTTCCCTCAGTAGATACCAAGGTTATCAGATCCAGTAGGAGCAAGAAGCACTTCTGAAGGTTGTCAACGGTGCCAGAAAAGTACTTGCGTGTGGAAGGGAGTTCGGCTGTTGACATGGAACCTGCACACAACACAATCAAACTACTTTGCCCCAACGAAACAGGAGGGTGTCAATCTCCTGGCTTGCTGAAAACAAAGGATTAAACGTATGGTGTGGAAAATATGTTTAATTGCAGAGAATGAAAAGGAACAATGATTGCAGTTGGTTGTATTATCAGTGTAAAAGAATGGACCGGGGTCCACAGTTCACTAGTGGTGTCTCTCCATAAAAGATAACTAACATGCTGGGTGAACAAATTACAGCTGGGCAATTGACAAAATATTGAGCGCATGACAATGCATATATATGACATGATGATTACTATGATATTCATGTGGGCATTACGACAAAATACATAGACCGTTATCCAACAGCGTCTATGACTAATAATCCACCTCCAGGTTGTCATACCGAGTTCCCCGTTGGTATTAAGTTGCAAGCAACGGATAATCGCATTAAGTAATGTGCGTAATGTAAACAAATGCATTAGACCTAACGGCGCACCCTTAAGCTAAGCATCGGTTATTTTATCCCTAGTGGCAACAGCACATCCACAATCTTAGAAGTTGCTGTCACTCTCCCAGATTACCGGAGGCATGAACCCACTATCTAGCATAAATACTAATCTTGGAGTTACAAGCATCTACTTGGCCAAAGCATCTACTAGTAACGGAAAGCATGCAAGATCATAAATAACATATAAGATAGATTGATAATCAACTTGACATAGTATTCAATATTCATCGGATCCCAGCAAACACAACATGTAGCATTACAATAAGATGATCTTGATCATGATAGGCAGCTCACAAGATCTAAACATGATAGCATAAAGTGGAGAGACAACCATCTAGCTACTGCTATGGACCCGTAGTCCAAAGATGAACTACTTACGCATCACTCCGTAGACAGGCATGGTGATGTAGAGCCCTCCGGTGATGATTCCCCTCTCCGGCAGGGTGCCGGGAAGAGCTTCAGAACCCTCCAGAGCTAGGGTTGACGACGGCGGCGGCTACGGAACTTTTCGTGGATGGAGGCTCGGGTGTCTAGGGTTTTCCCGTGAAGATGAATAAATAGGCGAAAGGGCGGCGGCTGGAGCGACCCGGGGGCCCACACCCCACCACGGCGCGGTTGGAGGGGGGCCACGCCGCCCTAGGGTGTGGCGCCCTCCTCGGTCACCTCCGTCTCTCCTTCGGACTTCGTGTACGTATTGGAAAAATAGGAGGTCCTGTCCAGGTTTCGTCCAATTCCGAGAATATTTCTAGAACAGCTTTTCTGAAATACAAAAACAGCAGAAAATAGGAACTGGCACTGTGGCATCTTGTTAATAGGTTTGTCCTAGAAAATGCATAAAAATGCTATGAAGTGTATATAAAACATGTAAGAATTGGTATAATATCAACATGGAACATCAGAAATTATAGATATGTTTGAGACGTATCAGTGATCGGCCCGATGCTGGTTTGGCAGATCTCAGGATCCGCCAGCGAGTCCGGCTGTGAGATGGGGAGGATGCGTGGTTGCCGGTGAAAACCGAGCCTAGACTTTTTTCATGCAGGCAATGGCGGCGCCTTGGCGTCGTTACCTTGTTGAAGGCATCGCTGTTGCAGCCACTGTCCACCCGCTCGCGCTGCTCGGGGGAAACCCCAGATCCCGGGTTTCCGGGGTCGGACGATGGCGGCGCTATCGGTGTCGCTCTCCCTCTTGGGGGCATTGTTTTTGGAGCAGATGCTGGATGGAGAATGCAAGATGTGGAGTAGTGTCCGTACATCTACCACGTTGATGACGACGAGTCTCGGCGATGTGGCACAGCGGGGTCTTGACGATGAGCGTATGATGATGGACTCGCATAGGATGGTGGAGCTGTATGGCACCGTGGCGGTGCCGATGGCAGGCCTTGCAAGGTCACCGCGTTGATCGGCCTTGAAGATGGGATGGCGGAAGATGGTGGCAGCGGCTTCTGTCGTGCGCTTATGGCGCGCGCTGAGGATCGGCTGGACCGGTTTGTGCTTCCGGCGGGCTGTCGGGCGGTCTGGTTGAAGCCTCCGGATTTAGATGATGTGCGTTGGTGCGTGAGATCAGGACATCAGTTCTGATTGTTCCACCCCCTTCATCAGGGTTGTAGGTGTAGTGAGTTTTCGCCTGGACGGTGATTCTTTTGGTTGATCGATGTATTTCTTTGTAAAGCACAGTGCTTACTATTTTTTCTATATTAATAAACTTGGCTGTGCTACATCCTTTGGATGCAGAGGCTAGGGGCACACCCTCCATTTCTAAAAAAAATGGCAAAGATCTATGGAGCAATGTCCATCGGCCATTGCCCAAGCAACCATTCCATCCCCCACCGTGACCACCGTGGCCGCGGCAAATAGGTCTCTATCATGCTCATGCTCTCTGCGTGGGTTCCCAAACCCAATCCAACCTTCTGCTCTTATCTCTCCTAAAAACAAATAATTTTACTACTGCTACTCTATCACACATTTTTTTTTAGATAAAGAACATATATTAATATCAAGAAGATACCAATTACATCCAGCCTCTGCAACAAACGCACTGCTCTAATGACATTACGGATGCACACAGCCAAAAAAAGAAAAATGAATTACAAAAAAGAAAAGTCCTGCTGCAGCGAACAGATCCTTGTAACAGCGACACTAACACCACCAAAACAACACCAGAAGTCCAACCCCTCCAAAAGCGACGCCTCCAAGAAGGAAACAGTGCACAAGCTCCGTCGTCACCCGATCAAAGATCTTAGGTTTTCACCCTGGAGGAAGTCCTTGCTCGCAAAAAACAATGCCTTCAACAAGGTCATTGCCAGGCACAGCCAATGAAGGCCAGACCTTAGGTTTTCACCCTACAAGTTAAGACTGTGGACTTCTCCTGTGATGTCGCCCCCACTAACAGTCGCTGCTGCGAGTCCCAGCTCACCAAGCCAGTTTCTCATCGCCACAAAGTCTCAAACCACCATCGCTAGTCCTCACATCCCAGCTTTCATGACATTCTCGACATCTGACTTCACCATGGATCATCAAAGACATATCTCCTTGTGGTAACAGACGGTAGAGCTACGCAACGCTCCCTCTGAAACCAAACGGTCAGAAAAAAACATGGGTGCGCCCGACCGAATCCCATCCGATCCAGCAATCTCCAGGCATGATGCGCCCAATGGAGTTCACCGGCGGAGCCTTCCGGAACTCAACACTCCGGCCAAATCAATGAGGCCACGCATCTAGCAGATCTTTGTCTTCGCGCGAAAGAAACCCTTGTACCGCCACCTTTATTCAAAGCCAGGCATCAGCCCCCACGCATCCGGCTGGCTCCCGACGATCGGAATGAGCGGGCCGACCCCTTCTGCCCAGTTGAGCCCAGGGTTGGCCCCAGATCAAACCCGCGTGTCAGCGCCACCAGGAGGACCGTCGTACCGCAGCTTGGCGGCGCCGCCGTCTCCGGTCTGCGCCTCCGCACGCATGCCCGATCCTGCCTCATCCGCGCCTCCCTGCCGCACGCCAGCGAGCGACCTCAGGAGAATGCCACGGTTGGCCGCCTTGCCTCCAACGGTGCTGAACATACGGAGCGCATCTAGGTAGCCCCGAACGACCGCGAGCTGGACAGAGCAGACCGACCCAGGTCAGGGCCCAGATCGGCATGTCCGTCTCACACCAAGCCCCATGGCGCTCCGCCGTCCGCAGCGTCACAGGCTCCTCGGCCGTACCAACTCTCCTCCAAGCGCCGCCGCCAACTGCAGCCACGCCCGCGCGACCTGGCCAGGCGCCCTGCCCGCATGGAGCTCAGCTCGGTCCACCACCACTGCGCCCCCCCCCCCCCCACCCACCTTTGACGGAAACGGGCGCCGCCACCGCCGCCGACTCCAGAGAGGGCGGCGTTGGGCGGCTTGCTAGGATTTTTGGGGTCCTCCGGAGCCGCCCTAGCGGGGGCGACCCGGGAGGTTACGAGAGGGCGGCGTTCACTCTATCACACATGCAAGAAAGAAGAATCCACGTACAAAAATCAGAGATCATCAGTGAAGCCACGTCGGCGATTCGGCGTAATACATCTGCTCTCGCCTGCTAAGTTGACGATGATCATTCATTTTTTAAGTTAATTAGCTAAACAACTCTTGCGCGCTAAATTGGTGTACCCTCTACGTAGCCTAGTCTTGTTTTCACGAACCTGCCATATTTCGAAACTCATCGCGCATCACATCCCGAATGCTTTTACAATAAGATATGACATATGTGAGTACTGAGTACCATGAAAATAATGAGAAAATCACAATTTTTCGCAGATTTTCGATACTAAATCTTGTTTCTTTGATGCTCCTACCCGTGTTGACGCTTAATAACCACCCTATGCTTGTCTCCATGTGTGTATGAAGCATAAATCTATGTTGTAGCCGTCGTTTCTCATACAAAAGTAAAGTGCATGTACATCTATTCTATATATTTTTGTGAGATTTTCTAGTAGATAGCAAGGGAGGTGTAGGTTACAGCGCAAAGTTTTTGAAACGAATGCTTTGTCTACGCTTCGATAGTTTCTAGAATTTTGTACTTCAAACATAAAGAATTCATATTGAGTTCCTACCACTTAATTACCATGAGAGGTTCGACAAAGTATACTTGAAGATATCATTGTTTTTCTAATCAAACAACAAGAAAGTAGGGTCTCAAGCAACATTGTTGTCAAGAGAAGCTAGTAGGAGCCCTATATGACGGCCTTATAGCAAAGGTCCTTGTACACTATTCGAGAGTATACACATCAATATTTTTTGAATAGGTGTGGTCACCACGGTGGAGCACATGGCTTAGTCTAATGCCGGGAGTACAAATCAAGCCATGTAAGCCCCATCCATTAAAAAACCATACGCAACATAATAATCAGACACAGCCGGAAAAAAGGTGTGTGATGGGTAGGCAATCACACAATGTTACAATAATGTATACGATGTAGTTGCACACGTTTTATTTTTGAATTCTGTGATGGAAGATGTAATCACACACCACTAAAAGTAAATTTTGTGTTTATGTTTTGCACATGGTTTTTTGCAAAATTGTGTGTGCGATGTAGGAGCCTATTTTGACCAAAAGAAGGGTGTGCGACGTAGTAGGTAATTAGATACGGTTTAAAACAAATTGTGTAATGTACCATATTTTTTTCATCATAATCTGTCCATTTATTTTGGCACAAACGTGTCTGTTACCATGCCAAACAATAGTGCCAAAAAAAATTCCAAGTCTTGTTATTTTTTTCTTTTTTTCTAAATGGCAAAAAGGATATTTTGTGAAGAAAATACAAACAAATATATGGTAATATGGCAAATGTCCATTTTTTCACACAAAGTAGACCATATTTAACGGCTAATCTCCAAAGATTTTATTTTTTATCCTTTTTGCTAACTTTTTCCCATTTAAAATTAAATTTGAAAAATTTCCATGGTCGAATTTGAACTATAAGCGTGATATGTTGTTGCAAAAATTGCTAAAAATCATTTTCATGTACCAAAATAGGATCCTATGATAGATCCAGAAGGTGTTGAAAAATGCAAGTATTTGGTATGGAAAGGTATACCGAGTAGCGAAAATTTCCACCCTATTTAAAGAAAATAAAACAAAGTTACAAATATTCATTCTTTGTCATGGAGGCCCAATCCACACATGAAAATGGCGAGACAGCGGGAGAAAGAGAGAGGACCAAAAAAAAATTTCTCTTGCTGGAATTTGCTAAATATTTTACACTGAAGTAAACGAAACCCGAAACTCTTTCTTCTTTTCAGACAAAAAGTTCATTTCTGGAACAATTGTGCCAATTTGTTTGAAGTACTAGCCAAGTTGCCGTTTGACCGAGCTTTGTGTGTTGGCAGCCATGGATGGATGGGAGCTGACGAGGCAGCGTTCGTTACACTCGATCGATAAGGCTTCCACATGATTCACGTAGGTAGGCCCCACGACAAAAACGTTTGCTGTCAAATGATGAAATCCAGTCAGCACGGAGCCAACTCCCTACATACGCACGCGTTCTTTTGGCGTGGGAGGCACAGATGGATATGACTTTGATAGCCATACTTTGTTTTTCGGGAATGATAGCGGTACTGAATATATACTGATGTCCTAGAAAGCTAGTGTACAAACGCTCTAGCAGTGACAGTAAAAGGGCGGAACCGAAAAAATAACCACCGCTTACGGTTTGCGCGAGGGAAAAAGGGCCAAAACAGCGGCCGAACAAGTAGCTGAACCGAAAAAGTTTTTCGGACGCCTGAAAATTTTCCCCTCAAAACCATGAATACTCAGTTTTACCCTCCGACCGAGGGTGCCCTGAAAACCTTGCAAGCACCTGGCGGGAGGGACATTTCAGCCCCGCAACTTCCCGCCCCCTTCTGCCGGCGCCGGTTTCTCTTCCCCCGCTCCGGCCGACCTCGCCGCGCCCCTCCAGCGCCGCCATGGACGCCGCCCATCCCTCGCTAGTGTCCGTCCCCGTCGCGGAGGGGCCATCGGCCGAGCAACAACGCCGCCCAGATCTGGCGGTTGGCTGACTCGCCGGCACCGGCGCTTCCGGCCCGGAGGCCTCCACCCTCCCCAAGCGCAGGCGGCTCAAAAACGTCGGCGCCGCTGCAGCCGCCCACGCCGCCGCTACCAACCCGCTCGCCGCCCCAGCTGCCGAAGCCGCGCCGAAGTCGGATCCGAAGAGGGCGGCTATGCAGAAAAGGAAGAAGACGAACTCGACGGCTCCTCTGTCCCCTCCGCCTGCCTACCCCGTAGCCCCAGATGCTGCGGCCGCCGGTGCCACAAGGTATGAATCCTCTTTTCAATTGCTTTCAATTTTGAGTTGTTTTTTACATGCTTCAGTTGGATTCGGTTTACATTGTGTGGTTTGATTAAATTTGTAGTGCCAATTTGTTTGAAGTACATACGACATCATACATGAACATGTTGAATGAGGGGGCGATGAACATCGATGAAGCCCCACTCGGTCACTACGGCTACAACGACACCGACAGTGGCGTTGATGGTGGTGGTGATGATGATGAATAGGAGGTGGAGGAGGTGTTCGATTTGTCGCAAGGAATCAAACGATCGTGGGCGATGAACTACACTGTTGTGGAAGATGAGGCATTGGTCAAGGCTTGGGAGAGCATCTCTCTCGATTCCATTCATGGCACCGACCAAACCGGAAAGCGGTATTGACAACAAGGGTGGAAGACAAGTTCTTCAACTTGATGCCTCGCAATGGTACCACAATCCCACGCACCTATCGATCACTCCAAGGTCGTTCGGATGCGATCAAGACGTCGTGTAGTCGTTGGAGTGGATGTTTGGAGCAAGTGTGCAATGCACCTCCTAGCGGCACTAATGAAGCCGATTGGGTGAGATGCGCTTGCATTGCTTCATATTGGTTGCATTGTTTGGATATGTTTGCACATTGACATGGTTTTCTTTTTTGTAGGTCCGAATTTCAAAAGATAGGTACATGAACATGCCGGCTTCGAAGAACAAGCCACTCGTGTTCGACCATTGTTGGAAATTGCTCAAGAATAGCGAGAAGTGGAAATTGAGAGACTAATAACCAAAGAAGGGGGCCACCAAAATAGATGATGATGTAGATGAAGATGATGAGTAAGGAGGAGGAGGAAGAAACAAGAACAAGCCCGATGGCAACAAGAAGGCCAAGGAGAAGCTAAAGACCCCAGCCGAGGCATCCGGTTTGAGAGAGAAGGTAGAGCAGATGGTGAAATCCAATGAGACGATGGTGGCCAAGACAATTGAAGCAAATATGATCTTAGCCGAGAAGAAAGCTCAAGAGAAGCAAGAAAGATGGCAACAACTCCGGGAGGAGGGGATACGCAAGGTGGCCATTGAAGAGATTCAAGCCAAACCCGACGAGAACAAGTCTGTGGCCAAGCTCCTTGCCGAAGAGAACAAGATAATGATGATGGACCGCAATGGGATGGACGACATAACCAAAGAGTGACATGACATAGCAAGGAAGGGGATCTTGGAAAGAAGGAAGCAAGCAATGGCAAGTGGCGGTGGTGGTGGTGGCGGTTCGGCAAGTCGTGGTGGTAGTGGCGGCGGTGATTGATTTCCTTGTGGGCATTTGGATGATGGTGGTGGGCATTTGGATGCAAATTTTTTGGCATTTGGATGAGATTTTGTGGGCATGTGATTCAAAACTATGTTAATTCAAACTTATGTCCGAATTGTGATGAATTTGACATATTTGTGATGAATTTGAAATATTTGCGGTTGTTTTCAGCCCATAAAACACGATTTCTGTGAACCGTAAACCGCGTTTTCGGTACCGTGGTTCATAGTCACGGCTAGAGATGCTCTAATATACATTTGCATATGGCAAAAGTCTGAAACAAATCTTGATTTCGTAGTTGAAGTCTGAAACGAACCCTGACGTTCAAATCCCTGATTTTTGAACCCTGATCTCTCCGATCCCGATCTTTCTAGATGTTTTCTAGCCAAGTCTCATTTGTGCACTGGGAAAAGAGGGGAGGGCGTGGCCGGCTCCGTCAGCCGGCGATGGAGGCGGGGGTGGGGAGCGGCGGCGCCGACGGCCTGAACCGGCGAGGCGGCAGCATGGATGCGAGCTGGTCTGGGCATTTCCTTTTTTCGTTTGGAGAGAATGAGAAATGCTGGACCAGCCCAACGTGGCGTCAAATCCCATCTCTCACCCTAATCCCTGCCAGATCAGCTAATCCCGGTGCACAAACGAGACTTGACGAGAAAACATCCAGGAAGACCGGGATCGGAGAGATGAGGGCTCAAAAATCAGGGATTTGAACGTGAGGGTTGGTTTCAGACTTCGACTACGAAATCAAGGTTTGTTTCAGACTTTTGCCTTTGCATATACGTGATGGCGCACACACACATATATACCTCTAACACGTTTGTCGCGTTTTATGATCCCTTTGGTTTTAAACTACAAGATATATTTTGTTGCGTCGTTACGACAAAGTTTTGCTCAACAATTAACTTGTTAATATGAACAGATATGGTTAATTGGAACTGCTGGGCAGAGGGCCACCATATATCGCCTATATTTTATACGCAGGCACGCAGCTCGCCCGCTTGGCCTTTAGCAGAGTGCAGTTATCTCTTTCCGCCGAGTCATATATGAAGCTGGAAGTGTGGAACCCTGTTGGAAACCCTACCAACAAGCAGTTAAGTGCACATGTGCGCTCGCCACTCGCGAGCTTCCTACCTCGCTATATAAACCTTCCTCGAGGTATCTTGCAGCTCACAGGCTCAGAGCCACAGCCACTAGCGCCAATCCATTATCGATCGATCGAGTTAGCTAGCGCCAGACACATCTCCACGATCCATTTCGTCCTTCTCGGCGACATCGTCGTACGTGCTTACTCGGTCTGCAGCGACTAGGCACGTGCTTGGAGTGCCCAGATCTCAAAAAGGGAGGTTGGCACGTCGGCGAAGCCGTCGTCGTCCTCGGGGAAGAAGTCCAATAAAGAAGCAGGTACATTCCGGCCGGAGATATGGTGAACACGACGATGGCGGCGCAGGGTGGGGGCGGGGGGCTGGGGCTGACGGCGCTGAACCACATCTCGGTGGTGTGCCGGTCACTGGAGAGCTCGCTGGCATTCTACCGCAACGTCCTGGGCTTCGTCCCCATCCGCCGCCCCGGGTCCTTCGACTTTGACGGCGCATGGTACGACACCCTTGCTCATTGATCGCGGCGGCACTTGATGATCGATCGATCGCTTGAGGCTGCAAGTGACGCGATTTGCTAAATGATTTTTCAGGCTGTTCAACTTCGGCATCGGCGTGCATCTGCTTCAGGCGGAGGACCTGGAGAGCATGCCACCCAAGAAGACGGAGATCAACCCCAAGGACAACCACATCTCCTTCACGGTACGCCAAGTCGATGGTGCTAGCGGTGTGATCTAATTTTAATTCCCTCATTCCTTCGTGAATGTCGATGCGAGGATGTCAGGACGGCTTAAGTTATCTACTTAGATTTAACAGAAATCATCATGCATATGTTTTACTGAAAGTAGTTGCAAGTATGGTCAGAACGAAGAAAAACCATGGACATGGCATTGGCGGATTGGCCACACCCTCCCATGTTGCTCACATGTATACTGGCAACTAGCTCGATCTAGCGTGTAATGAAACCATTTGGAAACAGATCCATCCATGTGGGTAAGGTTTCTTTAACGAAATCGGACGAAACCCTTTTCTCTATAAAAAAAACCCATGTGAGTTAGAGCCTTGAGGCCCGGCCACATTCTGCTCGATGGATCGGGAGTAAACTGGAAGTCATCCCAAGTTTGCATTGGACGCGTACAGAAGGGCCGGCCGGTTGGAGTTTCCGTTGATTGTCCGCTAGTGACTACACTTCTTCAGCGTACGCAGCTAGCCGTCCTCGCTTCCACCATCTCCTGATCCACCTCGATCTGA
Source organism: Poa pratensis (assembly GCA_947311845.1). Lineage (NCBI taxonomy): Eukaryota > Viridiplantae > Streptophyta > Magnoliopsida > Poales > Poaceae > Poa > Poa pratensis. Next base: position 21,360,898 of record CAMZMU010000110.1, read on the forward strand.
CCCACCTCGTACGCCAGGTTGAGAAATGCGGCAACAGACGGCGACATCCATGGTTAGAAATATACATAGACAGTAAGTAGTAGTCTACAAAAAAACTATCCATTCCAAGGTGGATGAAACACGTAGTTGCATCTTGCTTGCATCTGTACAACTAGATCTAGATCGGTGGATCATTCATTCCATCTCAAACTAAGTAAACAAATAGTACACCGCTACATATATATATAGTAGTAACTTGGAGATATATAATTTTAAAAAATCAATGCATACACTCATGCACGATCATGCATGCACGCATGTCCATCCTTGTTCTCACAAATAATACTTAAGAAGTGTCTTCCCTTGATCCATGTACAATTGCACAGGAAACCATCGATCGTGACCTCTTCGGTGTGTATTATAACTTCATCATCACCTACATGCAGGCAGAGTCTGCCATATCCTATATATGTGCATCTATAGTTCGATATTGTTGCTGATGTTTTACTACTGTGAGTACATAATTCTTTAGTTGTCTGCATGGACATGCACTTGAAAGCGATGCTCCATCCGGAACCACCGTGACTCGCGTGAACGAGCGGGACACCTCTCGCATATAGTTCCTTTTTGTGCTTTTAATTTCCTCGATCTATTAGTCTTTGATGATGTGATCATGATGGTTTGGTTTGGTTTGTTCCTGAAATGACGTGAGATGTGTACTGTCGTGCAGTGCGAGAGCTTGGAGGTGGTGCAGCGGCGGCTCAAGGAGATGGGCATCAGTTACGTGCAGCGGCGGGTGGAGGAGGGCGGCATCCACGTCGACCAGCTCTTCTTCCACGACCCCGACGGCTTCATGATCGAGGTCTGCACATGCGACAACCTCCCCGTCATCCCCCTCGTGCAGCCGGCGCCGCCCTGCAAGAGGGCTGTGCCAGATCCGGCGCCGGCGAAAGCAGGCGGCGGCAGCGGATGTGTCGGTGAGGCCGTCGTCGACGCCCCGGCAGCTACTTGTGCAATGATGGCATGCCCGGAGCAAGCCTGCATGCAGGTCTAGCGACTCGCTCATAGTTCGTTGCTGTTTTTGTTGCCTGTCCGTGATTAATTAGTTGTATTTGGAGCCGATCGATTTTTCTTTTACAATACGTGAGTACGTATATTTGTTTCTTGTAGTATTTGTATGCACCTTCCGCTTCAGATATAGCTAGCGATCGATCTGCGGAGATCCATTCATCTCTCAGAGACAGCTAGCTGGTTGCACCGCACATATGTATTTGTGTATCTTGATCTATCTGTCTGTTCATTCAGGGTAGATCCTCTGCACATGTATATATGCATGTACACCTGCAATCTATACGCAGAAAAATTAATCTGCCTAGCTACACTATCCTTCAGAGCCATCCTTTCTTTAGGCAAGAACCGTAGAACAATTGTTCTAAGGTAAATTTTTCATTTTTATATATGCAAGCTATTTACAGACCAACACAAGACCAAAAGGTTTAACCAATTCCAGTTTTTTTTCTAACATGGATGAAAATAAATATGGAAAGTAATCACTGCAGATCATCTTCATGTTTTGTCTTGATTCGATATCCCAGGATTACAGGATCCTTTTTAAGCAGAATTCTCCAGGATGCCGCATTAGTCTAGGTCGAACATCATGAAAGATTTTTTTGCATTTTTATTTTTTATTTTTTGCGAAACACAGTACAACGCAAGCGCTCATATACACGCGCACACACTCACTCTTATGAACGCATGCATGCACACCCTACCCCTATGAGCACCTCCGGTAGACTGAGTCGGCGGTTCGAGTCTTGAGATTGACGAAGTCACCACGGGCACCTCGCAGTCGACGGGAATGTCGTCTCCCACTGAAGAATATTCCGCTTTAAATGAGAAACACCAGCGTCAAACCTGGGTTTGAACTTTGGTGGGCTGGGGGTACAACCACCCACCTAACCATCTTGCCACAAGCAAGTTCTCATTTTTTTGCATTTTTCTGCATCCAAGTATTCCAAGTCCCGGTGATAATAATGTCTAAAGCAATCTTCTTAGGCAAAGACTCTATAGCAAGACATCATTCATCAAACACCGAGATGCCCCTCTTTTTATAAGAAAGGATTGAGTCCAAGCATTCTAGAAACAAAGGGCAGTCATAAAAAAGGGTTTCAAGCAGTTTCTTCAGAATTGCAGTTGCAGAGGAACACGGTTGTAGTCTAGAAGAAAGCATCTTCCTGTGCAGAGATTACTAGTGTTGAGTGTATCGTACAGCAGTAGCCAGAAGAACACTTTGTAACTAAGCATGGCTGCTGCCTTCTAGAGCTGCTGAAAAATGTGACCCCTTTGTCCAAAAAATTGGCAATTGCGCCCTCCAGTCCGTATACACTCTCCAGGCCTTGCAGCGACAATCAACAATATGTGTACCATGCTAATCCTCACGAAATATGCACCATTATGAGAACAGTGGGAGTATAATATATATTGTTGTAAAAGCACTTGTTAATTATTCTATATCCTTCAAAAACAAGTAGTACTGGATGGATAGTTGCTCCGCATCTATAACTATACGACAGCAAACAAACAGTAGTATATAACCTGGCTTCATCATGAGGACGTGTGGTAGACTGGTAGTACCGCATAATCAGCTAGTGAAAGTTTATCGTAGCTAGCATGATGACCTAGTGCAGGCCTTAATTAGCATGTCATGGGCAACTTGTTTGGCATGTTTGCTTATTGCTTCTGCTCGGGTCGGTCGATCCCCCGGCGTTCTTTCAGGCCGGCAGAATGTTTGCACGTAACTAGCATGTGATGGCAACTTCTTGACATGCACAGTGCATAATAAAATTGGTAAATGGATCAATTCGGTTAGTCAAAGCCCAGTCCGATCAGGAGAAGATTAAAAATGGCATAGTGAACATGAGACGGCTGCTACTACTTGCCAACTTGGAATGTATTCCAATCGGTCAATCCTGCCTTGAAATTCTTTACATTGTTTTACGGATCTGGGGGAGAACAATTTCACATTTACATCTGCAAAACCTGCGTGCACATGGACGCATGTCTCACAGATGTCTTCCACGGACTGAGATCCAGTGCCCCGCTCAAGGCGAGGCACGGCGTGCCCTGAGGCCTCATATCCACCAACCAGCTCCCATCCAAGGTCCAAATTTAGATCTCAAAATTAAAACTTCTCAGAAAAAATCGAAAAAACCCACGAGTTCTATATGTTCCGTTGTGTGTTCACAAATTTTTAGGATTTCTTTGGATAAATGGTTTACCATTAACTAAATTTTCTGTGTTTTCAACTTAAAAGGCTATTAAATCATAAACCGGTAATCCAAAAAGATCTACAATTTACCACAATACACAACGTGACATATAGAACTCGTGGGAATTTTTTCGATTTTTTCTGAGAAGTTTTAATTTTGAGATCTAAATTTGGACCTACTGTGACCGTTGGATGGGAGCTGGTTGGTGGATGTGAGGCCTCAGGGCACGCCGTGCCTCGCCTTGAGCGGGGCACTGGATCTCAGTCCGTCTTCCACATGCCTTGGTCAATATTCCTCTGATCCTCCTCTGATGTCTTCACGCCGAGGGAAATCCAAGAAGAAGGCGATAGGCGCAGATACATGGTGGAGTGGTGCCCATTGTGGTGACAACACAGCAAAAAAGACCAGCAAATGCATGGTCCAGACCAAGTTTGACGATGGAAGGAAGTAACCCGTCCTCTTGGGCCTGAAGCTTCCGATACATGAGCCGCATTTTGCGCGGCCGCGGCCCGTTAACACATGTACCTTTTTCTTTATATAAATTTCAGAATTTATATTTATCTTAAAACTAAAAATATAGAAAAACATTTTAGCAAAAAGTACCTGTTTTTAATTTATGCTCATCCGTATTGAAGAAAAATTTATGTTTTTCTAAATAAATGTTTGTATACAAGAAAAATTATGTATATAAAAATGTTCAAGTATTCACGAAATAAGGAAAAAAGGAAATAAACAAAAATATTAATTTATGAAAAAATAGTTTTTAAAAACAACTTCCAGAAGGACATAAGAGAAAACAAATTACACATTTGTGTAACATAAAATAAAAGATATCAAAGAGAATAAATAAATAATGAAGAAAAGAAAACATAAAACGAAAAAGACAGAGAAAGAGCAAAAAAAAAACGTAACCTTGTTGGGCGACCTACTCGATGTTGCCCCCTCCCCGTCTAGGTGTAGGAATGGTTTCAACGTCCATTATCGCACTAGTAGTAAATAACTTGGTAGCAATCGGGCGTTAGCGACGTGCAGTTGAAACGGCACGGGCACGTTGCCAACGTGTAGATGTTGTGCAGGCCTAGCTTGTCACGGGCGCGCGGGCCTTGGCTAAAAGTAGTGGCAACTTTGCTAGATCTTGAGCTTCACATTAATTTCGAGGACCACCTTTCGAAAACAAAAATGCACTCATCAAAGTTTTTCTTCGTTCTGTTGATGATCGAGCTGTAACGCCTTCCCGTTCCCATGCAAATATCAGCTACTGTCTTCTTCGCATCCGGGGGAGCATGAATCCGCTGCAATGCCATGACATCGGCCAGTGCAAGGTCCTAGCGGTTGGCTATTGCTTCCAGCGTAGTTTTTTTTTAGTTCAGATAAAAAACCTTGGATGTCAAGTGCAAATATACAATCCTTGTCTATTTTGGCAAATGACCGCTGCCGGAGTAGCCGACATCCGTGGATAACCTTAATTGGCAGCCATAGCTTCACGTTCAAAATTGTTTGGGGCTGAAGGCCCGGATGCACAGGAAGTGATCAGGAACAGAGTCCGTCCGGCCATGCATGAGCTCCTATGCGGCGCCTGCGTGATTCCTGTCGTGGGCCGGCCCACTTTTTCGCGCGAGCAACCTTTCAGCTCGGTGACAGCATGTCGCGCGCAAAAAAACTTTATTGTGTGGGCTAGGAATCGAACTAGCTACCTCTTGCATGCACACAGACTGTACTAGCCAATTAGTACATGTATGGAAATGCGGGAGCTCCTACGCGGCGCCTGCGTGATTCCTGTCGTGGGCCGGCCCACTTTTTCGCGCGAGCAAACTTTCAGCTCGGTGGCAGCATATCGCGCGTGAAAAAACTTTATTGTGTGGGCTAGGAATCGAACCAGCTACCTCTTGCATGCACACGGACTGCACTAGACAATTAGTATATGGAACAATTTTTTAATTTGGAACCATTTTAAATTCGGAACCATTTTAAATTTGTAACCATTTAAATTCATAACCATATTGAAATTCAGAACCATTTTTAAATTTGGAACCATTTTAAAATTTGGAACCGTTTTTAAAAAATGAACAATTTTAAATTGGGAACCATTTTTAAAAATGTAAATTTGGAACCATTTTAAATACAGAACTATTTTTAAATTTGGAACTATTTTAAATTCGGAACAATTTTTTAATTTGGAACCATTTTCAAAAACAATTTAAAAATAAAACAGTCCTCAAAAAATTTGAATCTAAAAAAAGAACATCAAGAGATGAAGAAAGTTTGGAGCCATTTTTAAATTTTGAACCATTTTCAAAATTGAACAATTTTCAAATTTGGAATCATTTTAAATTCGGAACCGTTTTTAAATTTGGAACCATTTTTAAATTTGGAATCATTTTCAAATGGAACCATTTTGAAAAATGAACAATTTTTTAATTTGGAACCATTTTAAAAAATGAACAATTTTCAAATTTGGAACCATTCTAAATACGGAACCATTTTTAAATTTGGAACCATTTTAAATTCGGAACTATTTTTAAATTTGGAAACATTTTCAGAAACAATTAAAAAAGAATACAGTCCTCAAAAATTTTGAATCTTAAAAAAGAACATGAAGATATGAAGAAAGAAGAAAGTTTGGAAGCATTTTTAAATTTTGACCCATTTTCAAAATTGAACAATTTTCACATTTGGAACCATTTTTAAATTTGGAACCATTTCAAAAAATGAACAATTTTTTAATTTGGAACCATTTTAAAAATGAATAATTTTCAAATTTGGAACCATTTTTAAATTTGGATCCATTCTAAATACGGAACCATTTTCAAATTTGGAACCATTTTACATTCAGAACCATTTTTAAATTTGGAACCATTTTCATAAACAATTTAAAAAGAACACAGTCCTCAAAAAAATTGAATCTAAAAAAAAGAACTTGAAGATATGAAGAAAGAACAAAATTGCATCTAGTAGTTCCGTATGGACTATATGAAACAAAAACTAAATATTTTTTAAACAATTGAAAAAAGGAAAGAAGTCTAAGTACTTATATGTGTATTCATTGGACAACAATGAAAAAGATGAAGTTATCGGAAAAAGACTTCTGGTATCACATAATTCGAAATGTATACATGTAACATGACCATAATCAACACTGGATGATTTACAAAAACCAGCTGAATTTTTTGAAGCTACTGCCAACATATTACATCTTCCAGACCACATCAGAAAAAGGCATAAGAGACATCAGTTCAATGTCTTTGCTTCTTCTTCAGGTGGTACACCTTGCGCTTCTTCATCGTCTCAAAGGTTGCAACGTTTATCTCGTTCATTGTAGAGTGGAACATTTGAAAGGGAAGCCTTCAACATCTTGTACTTTGGAATTATTTCCTGCATACTAGAAGACGAGAAAATAATACTACGGAACATAGCCCAAGAAAGCATTACTAAAACAATTAACCTGCGAGAGAAAAATAACTTCAACCATAGTAGTTGATGAAGGAAGCAAAATAGATATCTTTTTGAAATCCGCCATAACCTTTCCATTGAAATTTTCAGCATATAACATGATGTAAAACCCACATAATGCCTAATAATCAGATATATTGGAATTTATTGGGAATAAGATAAATTTAAATGAGCATAAAAACTTGAAAAACACAAAACTGGTGAGGAAATGAACTAACAGCAGTGCATCTGTTGGGTAACTTTGTGTACCGCATTTGTTGAACTTCTCAAAATCCTTGCAACGAATGTTCAACCCTTTGCAAACAGTTTTCAAGTAACAAACCTGCTGGATATGCTACAAAAAACAGTAAGATGGCTACCATAAAAAAACATATCTGCATATAGGACATACAAAACATCTACACATAGGAACAACCATGAAAAACAAGCAAGGCATGGGTAGGTTTTCGTCGAGGAATGCATGTCAGTCAACAACTTAAACCGAGAACACAGTGACTATCACGCAGAAAGAAAAAAATGTTCTGCTTAATTCATCTCCCTCTCCATTAAAAATGGAGCTCCCATTGAGGGAGAAGAAGCGAAACAAAATACACAATGCATCTTTTGCATAGTAGATAACTGGTCTCTAATAAGGAATATTCATCAAATTAGATAGCATGGCAGATAACCTACAGAGACAAACAAAAATGGGATTGAAGCATTGCTGCACAAAACAATTATCAGCTAAGCAATTGAAGAAATGAAGGACACATACTTCTAATTAGATCAGTCAAATTCGAGAGACATGTACATCAAAAAGCCCCCAACTAGTTCTAGATAAAATGCCAAGACCCATAGATCGGCCATGGCAAAACATAAAATCTGTAAAAAAAAAGGCTTACGATGATGGATTGAAGACTAGCTTCACATAATTTTTGTTTTTTGAATAATAGCAGGAGAGCTGCTATATTTATATCATTAGAAGAAGTTGAAGCAGAGTACAGGGTGTAGGGGGCCTAGATGGCTTCCCCACGAGAGTGGAAAAACAAAGAAAAATCAGGCGGGGTCGAAAGGTGCTCGCCCAGCCTGCTCAGCTAAAGAAATTGGTGCCCCTGCTCTCTTCCAAAGACCAGCTTCTTCTTCGATGCGTGTAGCTAGTACTGATGCCGACATCTCCTTTTGCTGAAAGATTCTTCTATTTCGCTCATTGCACAAATCCCAGCATATCAAGTTTGTCAAAGTTGGCGTTGACTTATTGTTTGCTGTAGTGTCGCCGTTCTCACTTGCCTGAACCATGATCCGAAGGAAGGGTCATCAACTGCCCATGGGGATGTCCGAAATGATTTTTCTCTGGAATTCTCTGCCGCCTTATTCCAGATCCGCATAGGCACCCCAAGGATTCGCGTGGACTGAAAAAATTGGAACACATACCAGGCGCGTCCTATCAGTTCCCCCGATGTAGTAGACACGAAGCAGACAGAAGAACCCGCCCCTCTCTCCCCCGATGTAGATGACACAAAGCAGACAGAAGAACCCGCCCTCTCTCCCCCGATGTAGACGACACGAAGCAGACAGAAGAATCCGCCCCTCTCTCCTCTGATGTAAACGATAGGAGGAAGCCAAAGTGACGGATTTGTATACCTTCCCCTGCCATGGCCGGCGACGACCCGAGAAGAAGGACAGTCGTTCACCTCGATGAACCCCAGACGGACGAAGAACCAGATCTCACAGATCCGGGGGCGGAAACATTGGAGCACACTGATGACCCACAAGTATAGGGGGTGTATCGTAGTACTTTCGATAAATAAGAGTGTCGAACCCAACGAGGAGCAGAAGGTGTTGACAAGCGGTTTTGATGAAGGATTCACTGTAAATGCTCACAGACAAGTTTTTAGGAGTTTTTGATATGACAGATAAATAAAGTACAAGTAAATAAAATGCAGTAATAATAGTTGCAGCGAGTGGCCCAATCCTTTCTACAGCAAAGGACAAGCCGGTTGTTGTACTTATAATGACCAAACGTTCTTGAGGACACACGGGAATATTGTCAAGTGCTTTCGCTTCATATAGTTGATTAATCTTCATTGTTTTGATAAGTGTTGTGTGGGTGAACCTATGCTAATGCACCGCCCTTCCTAGGACTAATACATACTTGTGATTATACCCCTTGCAAGCATCCGCAAATACAAGAAAGTAATTAAGATAAACTAACCACAGCCTTAAACTTTGAGATCCTGCTATCCCTCATGCATCGATATACCAACGGGTGTTCAGGTTTCTGTCACTCCGGCAACCCCACAATTGGCAAACGAATACACAATGCATTCCCCTAGGCCCATAAAGGTGAAGTATCATGTAGTCGACGTTCACATGACACCACTAGAAGAATAACACCACAACTTAAGCATCAAACCATTAAATATTACTCAACATAGTTCACTACTAACATCAAGACTTCTCCCATGTCCTCAAGAACTAAACGAACTACTCACAAGACATCATACGGAACATGATCAGAGGTGATATGATGATGAATAACAATCTGAACATAAACCTTAATCCAATGGTTTCACCCAATAGCATCAATAACAAGAGTAATCAACACCGGGAGAGTTTCCCCTATGAAATAGACAAGATTCAGCCCTAGATGTTACAGCGGAGACGGGGTGCAGCGGCGGTGATGATGATGTTGGCGGTGGAGATGATGATGATGATCCCGATGAAGTCCAGCTCGATGACGGTGATGATGGCGACGATTTCCCCCTCCGGGAGGGAATTTCCCCCGGCAGATTTCTTCCTGCAGGGGAGCTTTTCGCTCTCTGGTGTTTTCCGCCTCGTGGAGGCGGCGGAATATTTCGATGGCCTCCTCTGTGTGTTAGGGTTCCGAGGGGGTCAAGTACACGAAGGGGGAACGGCTGGGTGGGCCAGGGCCCCCAAACCACCAGGCGGCGCGGCAGGGGGCCCACCGCGCCAGCCTGTGGTGGGCCCCCAGGGCCTTCTCAGCCTCCCCTTTTGGCCTCCTCCATCTTCTGGTAAAATAGGGACTTCCATATGTCTCCTTCGATTTATTGATCTTCAGAAATAGTGCATCTCGACGGTGCTTTTTCCAGCAGAATCCTGACTCCGGTGTCCAATTCTCCATTATTCATCAAACATGCAAAATAGGTAAAATAACATAAGTAACACTTCTAAATATGAAATATATCGATGAATAGCAGTAAATTATGATATAAAATAGTGATGCAAAATGGACGTATCAACCCCCCCAAGCTTAGACCTCGCTTGTCCCCAAGCGAAAACTGAGCTCAGTAAACATGACCACAAGTTTATGGAGCAAAGTGTCGATAAATAAAATACGGACAAGAAGCATCACATTCATTGATACACAAGTCATTCTAGACAGCAACTTCCCTTCATATAATCTAACTTGAAATAAGTAAAGGGAACCACGATGAAGTGCATAAAGAGAACCATGATTGGTGAAGGCAAACTTAAACTCTTGGTCAGAGAACAATTAACAGATCATACTTATCTTTCGAGAAGAGTCTTTATATCAGAGCTTATATAGCAGAACTTACATGCCTTAATCATAACAGTCTCCTTACAGTCATTGATAACTTTCAAAGTTATATTCATTCGGATAAAAGCTATTGTGCGAAACAAGGAAATGAGAGATATGATTAGAAGTATCAACACATATAACTAATTGGATCTCAACAACTCAAATGCTTGCTTGAGATAGAGAGGAATGGGTTTACTGACTCAACAATAATGTAAAAGATAGGCCCTTCGCAGAGGGAAGCAGGGATTAAATCATGTGCTAGAGCTTTTAAGTTTTGCAAAGCATATAGAGAGAAAATAGTGTTTGAGATGTATGTCGTTGTCAACGAATCGTAGTGAACACTAACCCCTTGTCAACCAGACTTTCAAGAGCGGCTCCCATGAAGGACGTTATCTCTACCAGCAAGGTAGATCATCCCTCTTCTCTTTTGTTTACACATGTATTTTAGTTTCTTTATAGTTGACACTCCTCCCAACCTTTTGCTTACACAAGCCATGGCTAACCGAATCCTCGGGTGCCTTCCAACATTCACATACCATGGAGGAGTGTCTATTTGCAAATTAAGTTGCTTACTGATAAATCAGGGCAAAACATGTGAAGAGAATTATTAATGAAAGTTGTAGTTAATTGGGACTGGGCACCCCATTTGCCAGCTCTTTTTGCAAATTGTTGGATAAGCGGTGTATATGCCACTAGTCCATTGGTGAAAGTCTGTTAAATGACAAGATTGAAAGATAAAACACCACATACCCTCATGAGCTAATAAACAGTGACACAAACTAGGAGTAATAAGTTTTGAATAATTTAAAGGTAGCACATGAAGTATTTACTTGGAATGGCGCAAAATACCATATAGTAGGAAGTTATGGTGGACTCGAATGGCAATGGTTTGGCTCAAGGTTTGGATGTATGAGAAGCATTCCCTCTCGATACAGGTCTTTGGCTAGCAAGGTTATGTAGCAAGCATAAGAGTTGAGGGATACAAACAATTATACAAGTGATAAGAATAATCATGCAATCTTCCTTAGAAGCACAAATAGTTTAACTTAAGAATACTAAGCTTATGAGCTACAAAGAAAGAAAGATCATGGAATAATATATTTGCATGCACTCCCCTCTCTCTACTTAAGTCTCAAAGTATTGTCTACTACTGACCAATGCTAAGTTTGCCAAAACCAAAAAGATTAACTTGGTGCTCTAAAAAGTGATCCCTATACTAACAACAAGGTTATCAATATGAAAGAGAATTGCAAGCTAAAATAAAGTATGCAGAAAGTAAATGATAAAACTTCTCATTAATATTTCATAACGGCAACTCACACCAAGGGATACATAGATAACCAACTAAAAGAGAGATACTTCCACATTGCAAACCATCATATAAGATAACTTCCCTACTCACGATATGACTTTATGGAAAAGTAAAAGGTAAAGATAATGATGTGATACCGCGGCACTCCCCCAAGCTTGGAACAAACCAAGGGGATGCCAATACTTATGATGAATTACTCCTTCGGTGGTGGTGGTGAATTGTCCTCATCATCAGACTTCCAGGGAAGGGGTTTCCCATCAACAAAGGACGACTTGGTTTCGATTATCCTGAAACTAGCAGCAGCGCTTATGTTTTTAAACCGAGTTTCATACTCACAGTTTTGATTCTGGACGTCATAGAGTTGCGCCTGCAGTTTGTTGGTGGTGTTGATGAGGTGAAATATGTCTTCCCAGAGTTGTGCAGTCTCCTTCTTATGTTCAGCGACCAGCGCGGACACCATTGAGTGGAAGACTCCCACTTCACGTTCCGCCAGCTTTTTGTATGTGAAGACCTCTTGCTCCAGCTTCTCCATCCTGGCTTCCAGGCTCCCTTCTCCTTTGGGTCCTCGCACGTCTTCCGTCCGCAGCTTTCCATCAACCATCTGCGACTCCTTGGGATGCATCTTCAGCTCATCCATGTATGGGGTGACGACGTTCACAAAGAAACTGTCCTTTGGAGGCTTCGATGAAGACATGGCAGCTCTAGATCTGAAAACAATATCTGGACAGAAACAGCTCGAAACGAAACACGATGAAAAGGCGAGATACGAACCTCGGGGGTTCGGGTGAGTTATATAGCAAAAAGTTTTACAACATAAGGAAGGTACAGGAGGAAACCTGATCGGAGACGAGCTCCGGGGTGCTCAAACCACCAGGCGGCGCGGCTGGGGGGCCCACCGCGCCGACCTATGGTTTGGGCACCACGGGTGCCGTCTCCCATCCGGTTCGGTCTCTTATTTTTCCATATTTAATAAAAACGACGAAAATATCTTCTAGAAAGTTATTCGCGAAACTTTTCTTACCGAAACTGTTACCTATTCGAATCGAATTCTGCAGTCCCAGAAAAATGTTCTTCAATGAAAGTTTCCGGAGTCACCACTTTAATTGTATCAACCTCTTCATTAATAGAATCTCCAGAAATATAATGCTTGAGTCTTTGACCATTTACCACTTGTGTAGAGTTATCTTTCAATGAAGCAATTTTTATTGCACCTGAACGATACACCTCCACAATAACAAATGGTCCTTCCCATTTTGAGAGTAACTTTCCTGCAAAAAATCTGAGACGAGACCTATACAATAGAACTTTCTCACCAACATTAAATTCTCTTTTAAGAATTCTCCTATCATGCCATCTCTTAACTTTTTCTTTAAAGAGTCTAGCATTTTCATAAGCCTCACTTCTCCATTCATCTAAAGAACTTAAATGCAACAACCTTTTCTCACCGGCAAGTTTAAAATCTCTATTAAGTTCTCTCACTGCCCAATAAGCTTTGTGTTCTAATTCTAAAGGCAAGTGACAAGCTTTACCATAAACCATTTTATAAGGAGACATGCCCATGGGGTTCTTATAAGCAGTTCTATAAGCCCATAAAGCATCATTTAACTTACTAGCCCAATTTTTTCTAGATTTATTAACAGTCTTTTGCAAGATAGATTTAATCTCCCTATTTGACAATTCTACTTGTCCACTAGTTTGAGGATGATAGGCTGAAGCAATTCTATGATTAACACCATATTTAGCAAGAGTCTTTCTAAAACCACCATGGATAAAATGAGAACCTCCATCAGTCATAAGATATCTAGGTACACCAAACCTAGGAAAAATGACATCTTGAAGCATTTTTAAAGAGGTCTCACCATCAGCACTTTTAGTAGGTATAGCTTCTACCCATTTAGTGACATAATCAACAGCAACAAGTATATGAGTATTACCTTGTGAAGAAGGAAAAGGACCCATGAAGTCGAATCCCCAACAATCAAATGGTTCAATAACAAGAGAATAACTCATAGGCATTTCATTGCGTCTAGAGATATTACCAACCCTTTGACATTCATCACAAGATAAAATAAACTTTCTTGCATCCTTAAAGAGGGTAGGCCAATAAAAACCTGATTGTAGAACTTTCTGCGCAGTTCTATCTCCAGCGTGATGCCCTCCATAAGCACTTCCATGGCATTTCCTCAGTATTTCCTGTTGTTCATATTCAGGAACACATCTTCGCATAATACCATCGACTCCTTCTTTATATAAGTGTGGGTCATCCCAAAAGTAATGCCGCAAGTCATAAAAGAATTTCCTTCTTTGCTGAGCTGAAAAGGTTGGAGGCAAGTACTTGGAAACAATAAAGTTAGCATAATCAGCATACCAAGGACTATCTCGCGAACTTACACTTATTGCAGCCAATTGTTCATTTGGAAAGCTATCATTAACAGGAATAGGATCATAAGGAATGCTTTCCAATCTAGACAAATTATCAGCAACAGGATTTTCAGCACCTTTTCTATCTATGATATGCAAATCAAATTCTTGCAAAAGAAGTACCCATCTAATAAGCCTTGGCTTAGCATCTTTCTTTTCCATAAGGTATCTAATTGCAGCATGATCAGTATGAATAGTGACTTTCGAATCAACTATGTAGGGTCGAAATTTGTCACAAGCAAAAACTACAGCTAGAAATTCTTTTTCAGTAGTGGCATAATTCTTTTGAGCAGAATCAAGAGTTTTACTAGCATAATGAATAACATTTAACTTTTTATCTACTCGCTGCCCAAGAACAGCGCCTACAGCATAATCACTAGCATCACACATAATTTCAAAAGGTAAATTCCAATCAGGTGGTTCAACTACAGGAGCGGTGATTAAAGCCTTTTTCAAAGTTTCAAAAGCTTCCTTACAATCATCATCAAAAACAAATGGTACATCTTTTTGAAGAAGATTAGTAAGAGGCTTGGAAATTTTAGAGAAATCTTTAATAAACCTCCTATAAAAACCAGCATGACCAAGAATACTACGAATACCTTTAACATCTTTGGGACAAGGCATCTTTTCAATTGCCTCCACTTTAGCTCGATCAACTTCAATACCTCTTTCAGAAATTTTATGTCCAAGAACAATTCCTTCATTAACCATAAAGTGGCATTTCTCCCAATTAAGAACAAGGCTAGTTTCTTCACATCTCTGCAAAACTTTGTCAAGGTTGTGCAAACAATTATCAAAGGAAGTTCCATAGACGGAGAAATCGTCCATGAAGACTTCCACAATTTCCTCACAAAAGCCATGAAAAATAGCAGACATGCATCTTTGAAAAGTAGCAGGAGCATTACATAAACCAAAAGGCATACGTCTATAAGCATAAGTTCCATAAGGACAAGTAAAAGTAGTTTTCTCTTGATCTTGCGCTCTCACAGCAATTTGAGAAAACCCAGAATACCCATCAAGGAAACAAAAGTGAGTTTTCTTGACAACCTCTCAAGCATTTGATCAATAAAAGGCAAAGGATAATGATCTTTCTTAGTTACTTTGTTAACCTTTCTAAAATCAATGCACATCCTATAACCAACTACTACTCTTTGAGGAATTAGTTCATCATTTTCATTAGGAACAACGGTAATTCCTCCTTTCTTAGGAACACAATGCACAGGACTTACCCATCTACTATCAGCAATAGGATAAATAATACCAGCTTCAAGAAGTTTTAATACCTCATTTCTTACCACTTCTTTCATCTTGGGTATTAAACGACGCTGATGCTCAACAACAGGCTTTGCATCAGGTTCCATGTTGATGGCGTGCTGACATATAGTAGGAGAAATTCCCTTCAGGTCATCAAGAGTATATCCCATAGCTCCGCGGTGTTTCTCAACACTCCCAATAACCTTTCCTCCTCTGTACCTGAAAGTTTAGAGCTGATAATAACAGGATATATTTTCTTATCATCAATATAAGCATATTTAAGATTATCAGGCAGAGGTTTCAAATCAAAAACAGGATCCTCCTTGGGTGGCATTGTGGTACCCAAATCTTCCACAGGTAAATTGTGTTTGAGCATAGGTTGACGAAGGAATACTTCATCAAGCTCATTCCTTTCTTCCCTGAAGTTCTCACTTTCATGATTCTCCATATGTTGCTGCAAAGCATTGTTAGGAGCAAGAACAATAGATGCAAGTTGAGCAATTTCAAAATCCTCACTAGGCAATTCAGTTTCATAAGGTGCTTTAGCAAATTTAGAGAAATTGAATTCATAAGATTCACCAGCAAATTTAGTAAAGATTTTCTCTTTCTTACAGTCTATAACAGCACCACAAGTATTCAGAAAAGGTCTACCAAAAATAATAGGACAACTATCATTGGCAGCCGACCCAAGTACAAGAAAATCAGCAGGGTATTTAGTCTTACCACAAAGGACTTCGACATCTCTAATGATACCAATTGGAGAGATAGTTTCCCTATTAGCAAGCTGAATAACCACATCAATCTCTTCAAGTTTACAAGGAGCAATTTCGTGCATAATTTCCCTGTAAAGCTCATAAGGAATAGCACTAGAACTTGCACCAATATCACATAAACCATAATAGCAATGATCACCTATCCTAACAGAAAGCACAGGAACACTAGACTTCCTAGAACTTTTAGGATGTGAGACAATATTAGAAGCATCCTCACAAAAGATAATGTGTCTATCTTCTAAATTTTCAGTGACAAGATCTTTAACCAATGCTACAACAGGTTCAACAGTTATTTGCTCATCAGGTTTGGTAGTTTTCTTATTACTTTTACTAACAACACCAGTTATGATAGTATGTTCCTTAATCTTATTAGGAAAAGGAACTTTTTCAATATAAGGTTCTGGAATAATGCGATCAACAACATTAACCTCAACACCTTTAGATATATGAGAAACAGATTCATCTTTATATGGTTCATGATAATTTTTAAAACCCTCCTTCGGCAAACCGAAATAGGAAGCAAAGGCTTTATAAAAGTTTGCAACAATTTGAGAGTCAAGACCATAAGTAGTGCTAATTTTGCGATAATCATCAGTATCCATAAATTTTTTAACACACTCAAAGTCATAGTTTATACCTGACTCCCTACCTTTGTCATTCTCCCATCCTTCAGTGTTCTCCTGAATCCGATCAAGAAGGTCCCACTTAAACTCTTCTTTATTACGAGTGAACGATCCAGCACAAGTGGTATCCAATAGAGTTTTATCTTGAAAGGAGAGTCTTGCATAAAAGTTATCAATAACAACATTACCAGGAAGCTCATGAATGGGACATTTGAGCATTAATGCCTTCAATCTCCCCCACGCTTGAGCGATACTCTCTCCATCATAGGGCCAGAAGTTATATATGAGGTTCCGATCCTTATGAATCTCACTTGGAGGATAGAATTTGGAGTAAAAGAGAGGTACAATTTCCTCCCATCCAAGAGAATACCCATTCTTCAGCAGTTTATACCAATGTGCAGCTTTACCAGACAGTGATAGAGAGAATAATTTCTTCTTAATGTCGTGGTGGGAATCACGCAGATGCCACGGGGTGGCTTATTCTGGGGCCGAACGGGTGCTTGTGGATTCGGGGAGGGATTGCGCGGTGGAACCGCACACGAAGAACACACGAAGAACAATGCAAGAACAAGAACGAACAACCAAGAACACAAAGCACACACGATGTACCCTGCTTCGGGGCCCTCGTGAGGAGGTAAAACCCCTACTGCAACACTAGCCTACTCTCGATATATTTGGATCATGACCAATACAAGGTGCTCCTCGAGCTGTATGATGTTACAATGGTGAGAACTCAAGGTGAAGATGAAGGCACAGGGGGAAATGAGCTCTCGGGGTCGTCCCCTCCTCCAGAGAAAGTGGTGGGGCTGTATATAAAACCTGGCCGGATTACTTCTTTGCCCCCGGCTCAATGAGGTAATGGCACTGCCCTGTCAGTCCAACAGCAGGGCTAGTACTCCACTTCGGGTAATGACAGGCGTAGCTCACCGGGGTCTAAGCCATAGCCCCTTCCCAAATTGGCTGGGTCAGCGCCTAGGTCCTCGTGATCCAGGAAACCCGTGGCTTTACCTCGCTGGCTTCTGCCAGGCTTCGGGCCTTGAGCTCTGGATAACGTCTTGTCCATCCTTTCCTTTGTCTTCTAGCTGTTGTCCTCAGAATCTCCACGTCCTCTTCTTATCCTCTCCTGAAGATATTTATGATGATTCGGATAAGGAAGTCCCGGCGTAGGCGGAGAGTGATCCGGTTAGGGATGTCCCGGCGTAGGCGGAGAGTGATCCGGTTAGGGATGTCCCGGCGTAGGCGGAGAATGATCCGGATAAGGATGTCCCGGCGTAGGCGGAGAGTGATCCGGTTAGGGATGTCCCGGCGTAGGCGGAGAGTGATCCGGATAAGGATGTCCCGGCGTAGGCGGAGAGTGATCCGGTTAGGGAAACTTGGCCTGCCTAGCTTCGGACAGCATAGCCCGCCAGAAGTATCCTGGCCCATCCGAGGTGCAGTGACCCGGCCAGCTGGTAGATCCGGTTTACGATTCGGTTTACGACTGGCTCTGCTCTACTCTGGGAGAAATAACCAGCTTTGACCAGCATACGGTACAGGCATGCATGCATGCATGCATGCAAGTCCCAACGTCCCCTAATTCAGGTTAGCAGATGATTCGGTCCAGCTTCAATGTATCCCGTTTTGGGCCTTACCAGATTCGGTCCAGACTACTTTTTCCTGTCTTTTACATTATCTTTTATCTGTTTCTTTGCTGCTTCATCTAACAACTCAAATAAACCATCAACTCTGGGGTACCCGGGGTTACATCCCCGACAGTAGTCCCCGAGGCTGCGGGGGACTCGCAGAGTCACGCACAGACTTCCCGAAACAAAGTATCACAGAGTTGATGCCGACATAGACATATCCATATACACATCATCCTGCATGCATGGGCATCATTATCATTCGGTCGACCAGCCATGCCCTCCAGGCCAAATGCGACATCCGGTTGACCGAGCTCACCCGAATCAACAACGAGATGGACAGTTTGCACTGGAAATGTGTTGCATGCATGGACATGACCACACATAGATGCCTCTGCCGACATTGGGCAATTTGGCACACTGCCTGCATAGTCACCATTGTATGTCGGTTCTCAGCCCTCCTGGGCTTTACTGAACTCGGATGCCGCCAGCGCCGGTTAGCCCTCATGGCTTTTACCGAACTCGGATGCCGCCAGTGTCGGTTAGCCCTCCTGGCTTTTACCGAACTCAGATCTCCCAGCGTCGGTTAGCCCTCCTGGCTTTTACCGAACTCGGATGCCGCCAGCGTTGGTTAGCCCTCCTGGCTTTTACCGAACTCGGATGTCGCCAGCGTCGGTTAGCCCTCCTGGCTTTTACCGAACTTGGATGCCGCCAGCGTCGGTTAGCCCTCCTGGCTTTTACCGAACTTGGATGCCGCCAGCGTCGGTTAGCCCTCCTGGCTTTTACCGAACTTGGATGCCGCCAGCGTCGGTTAGCCCTCCTGGCTTTTAACGAAACTTGGATGCCGCCAGCGTCGGTTAGCCCTCCTGGCTTTTACCGAACTTGGATGCCGCCAGCGTCGGTTAGCCCTCCTGGCTTTTACCGAACTTGGATGCCGCCAGCGTAAGCTGGACCGACATAAACCTGCAAGTATGTATCTCATATGTCTCGCTATCTCGGCCCCTCTGGGCATATCACATATGTCTCGGTACCTCGGCCCCTCTGGGCATATCACATAACTTGGTACCTCGGCCTCTTTGGGCATATCATACATGTCTCGGTACCTCGGCCCCTCTGGGCATATCACATATCTCTCGGTACCTCGACCTCTTTGGGCATAACTCATATGTCGGTTCTTAGCCACTTCGGGCGTATACCGACATAGATATCTCCAGCCACTGCTGGACTCACACAAGCATATCTCGAATGCCGGTTTTAGCCAATTCGGGCGTATACCGACATAGATGTCTCCAGCCACTGCTGGTTTGACATAACCATGTCTTGAATGCCGGTTTTAGCCACTCCGAGCGTATACCGACATAGATGTCTCCAGCCACTGCTGGAATGACATGTAACCTGCAAAAACATATCTCAAAGGTTGCCCCTGGCTAACAAACATAAACAAAGATCTGGTATGCAAAAGATGCCATGATACGCTGGCAAACCGAATAAACAGCGATGTGAGATATGGAATGATGTCATGATATTGTGACAAACCGAAATAAACGGCGATCCGGGATAGGGAGTGATACCGTGATACTGTGGTAAACCGAAATAAACGGCGATCTAGAGAGTACCGATAATGCTAGGATACCTTGATGATTTTGACATAACCAATATAACCGTGATACTCTGGATTCCATTATGACCCGGATTTCCAATATGATCTGGATTACAAATATGATCCGGATTACAATATAATTCGGATTACCGATACGATCCAGATTTCCAAATGTGATTCGGATTACCAATACGACCCAGATTTCCAATGTGATTCGGATTACCAATATGATCCAGCTTTCCAATGTGATTCGGATTACCAATATGATCCGGATTACCAATACGATCCAGATTTCCAATGTGATTCGGATTACAATGCACCTCGGATTTCTGGAATACTTCAGATTTCCAGGATACCTCTGTAACGAACGTTCTCAACAAAACCGTTGTCATCTTTCAACGTTAGTCCAACATACATATCATGGAAAATATTTGACGGAAACAACCATTCTACTAACCGAGGCAAACTAGCTATAGCACTAGACAGAAAACGAATCTAACAACAGATACCAAGCACAAAAAACTAGACTCGGTTTTAACCGAGTCCCCGAGTTACTTTTCTTATCTAGGAGAAAGTGCAAAATAGACTGGTCAACCAGTCCCCGGGTCAAGACATCTTGTCCCGGGGAGAACACTTAGACAAAAAGCGAGGGGGCAGTCCCCGAGTAACTTTTAAGCTTATCCGGACAGCATGCAACAGTATGATACTGTAAATACTCACGTAGCTATTCTGGTGCCGGGTAGATGTCATTGTTGAGTTTGATGAAGTGCGTGAAGTCGAGCTCCAATCCTGGCAATCGCCGAGATCTCACCTGGATTCCGCCCGGGAGCTACTATTCTGTACGCCGAGACATTCCGCCTGATGCCGACCTGCAGAGACGCTCGTGCGAATCGCCGACACAAGGATCACGGATCACTGCCAAGCCGTGTTCGTGAGCCTTGGACGCTGGCCCGTCTGACATAGGAATCCCGGCCACCTGCCAAGATATACTGCAAGCATCGTACGCCGGCCTGCCAACATGCGGAGCTTGGCTCGCCTGGATGCCGACTCGGCCCAGCCGGAACGGGGGCTGGCTTGGCCCAGCCAGAGCGAGTTGGTTGACTCGGCCCAGCGAGGATCGACACACGTTCTTCGGCCCTTCCGACACGTCGCAATGCCGACTTGCACACCTCGGTTCACCAGTACGCCGGCCTGCCGGCATAAATATTCCGGCCTGCCGACACCAACATCCCGGAGTATTATCCGACGTAAGCAACACCCGATTCAGATAACTCTGCAGCTCCTACTTTCTCTCTCATCTCTACTTTTGCTGGATGTGTCCTTGCTGCACATGGCGAGGAAGGCAGCTGCTGACACACGCAAGCTCAAAAATCATACGTGCATGCATGACCCGAGTGCATTAAAGCATACGCGATGCTAGCTGCCCCATGCTTCGGCTAAATAAGAACCCGGATGAATGAACGGCCGGACGCTACGCAGGACGTGCCTAGTGTGCTGCTGATTCTCTGCCCAGGGACAAACTGCCCGACGGCGAAGCAGCGGAGCAGCTGGCCAGCACGGCGGTTAGCAGGTCGGCAACGGACCAGCCAGCGCGTACACGGGCGCGGAGAGGCCGGAGCCAGGCAGTGAGGTGCAGCTGGCCGCGGAAGGAGACGAGGAACTCGGGCGCACGGGCGCGCGGAAGAAATGCTGGACATGAACGCAGAAGTGCGGAGAAGGCCGATCCACGACCGGCCGGCGCAGATCTGGACAGCGGAGACGGGGCAGGAACACGGTCAGCGAGCCGGCGAGGCGCGGCGCTGCCGGCGCGCAAACGAAGCAGGAACAGATCTGAGATCCGCTGATGACGCCGTTGACGAAGGCCGTGCCGACCTCTACCCGCTGCTGCAAGCTAAATCGTGGAGGACCATGGCGACGTCGAGTCCCCGCGATGATGACGAAGATCCCATCCAAAATTTGCCCAGCAAGCGCCACTACAGCCCCACGGTGGGTGCCAACTGTCGTGGTGGGAATCACGCAGATGCCACGGGGTGGCTTATTCTGGGGCCGAACGGGTGCTTGTGGATTCGGGGAGGGATTGCGCGGTGGAACCGCACACGAAGAACACACGAAGAACAATGCAAGAACAAGAACGAACAACCAAGAACACAAAGCACACACGATGTACCCTGCTTCGGGGCCCTCGTGAGGAGGTAAAACCCCTACTGCAACACTAGCCTACTCTCGATATATTTGGATCATGACCAATACAAGGTGCTCCTCGAGCTGTATGATGTTACAATGGTGAGAACTCAAGGTGAAGATGAAGGCACAGGGGGAAATGAGCTCTCGGGGTCGTCCCCTCCTCCAGAGAAAGTGGTGGGGCTGTATATAAAACCTGGCCGGATTACTTCTTTGCCCCGGCTCAATGAGGTAATGGCACTGCCCTGTCAGTCCAACAGCAGGGCTAGTACTCCACTTCGGGTAATGACAGGCGTAGCTCACCGGGGTCTAAGCCATAGCCCCTTCCCGAATTGGCTGGGTCAGCGCCTAGGTCCTCGTGATCCAGGAAATCCGTGGCTTTACCTCGCTGGCTTCTGCCAGGCTTCGGGCCTTGAGCTCTGGATAACGTCTTGTCCAGCCTTTCCTTTGTCTTCTAGCTGTTGTCCTCAGAATCTCCACGTCCTCTTCTTATCCTCTCCCGAAGATATTTATGATGATTCGGATAAGGAAGTCCCGGCGTAGGCGGAGAGTGATTCGGTTAGGGATGTCCCGGCGTAGGCGGAGAGTGATCCGGTTAGGGATGTCCCGGCGTAGGCGGAGAGTGATCCGGATAAGGATGTCCCGGCATAGGCGGAGAGTGATCCGGTTAGGGATGTCCCGGCGTAGGCGGAGAGTGATCCGGATAAGGATGTCCCGGCGTAGGCGGAGAGTGATCCGGTTAGGGAAACTTGGCCTGCCTAGCTTCGGACAGCACAGCACGCCAGAAGTATCCTGGCCCATCCGAGGTGCAGCGACCCGGCCAGCTGGTAGATCCGGTTTACGATTCGGTTTACGACTGGCTCTGCTCTACTCTGGGAGAAATAACCAGCTTTGACCAGCATACGGTACAGGCATGCATGCATGCATGCAAGTCCCAACGTCCCCTAATTCAGGTTAGCAGATGATTCGGTCCAGCTTCAATGTATCCCGTTTTGGGCCTTACCAGATTCGGTCCAGACTACTTTTTCCTGTCTTTTACATTATCTTTTATCTGTTTCTTTGCTGCTTCATCTAACAACTCAAATAAACCATCAACTCTGGGGTACCCGGGGTTACATCCCCGACACTTAACTTCTCCCGTCGAGATACCTGCACACTTAAATAACTCGCACAATTCATGCAGAAATAACAAATGATCTCCAGGATGGACAGTTCCATCTCCTGCATAGCGGTTATTTGTGACACGTTCAACAATTTTCATAAGAATTTTGAACGGTATTACCTGCTCATCTGGCGCCTCCTCTAGTACCTTAGCAGTGGTAGTTGTTTTCCCAAATAGGAATTCAAGAGAAGACCCCTCCATAATGAGATATAGCAGCAGGCAAAAATAAAAACAGCACGTACAATAAATGTTTCCCTTACCAATTCCACTTACCAATAGCGCTACACTCCCCGGCAACGGCGCCAGAAAATAGTCTTGATGACCCACAAGTATAGGGGGTGTATCGTAGTACTTTCGATAAATAAGAGTGTCGAACCCAACGAGTAGCAGAAGGTGTTGACAAGCAGTTTTGATGAAGGATTCACTGTAAATGCTCACAGACAAGTTTTTAGGAGTTTTTGATATGACAGATAAATAAAGTACAAGTAAATAAAATGCAGTAATAATAGTTGCAGCGAGTGGCCCAATCCTTTCTACAGCAAAGGACAAGCCGGTTGTTGTACTTATAATGACCAAACGTTCTTGAGGACACACGGGAATATTGTCAAGTGCTTTCGCTTCATATAGTTGATTAATCTTCATTGTTTTGATAAGTGTTGTGTGGGTGAACCTATGCTAATGCGCCGCCCTTCCTAGGACTAATACATACTTGTGATTATACCCCTTGCAAGCATCTGCACATACAAGAAAGTAATTAAGATGAACTAACCACAGCCTTAAACTTTGAGATCCTGCTATCCCTCATGCATCGATATACCAACGGGTGTTCAGGTTTCTGTCACTCCGGCAACCCCACAATTGGCAAACGAATACACAATGCATTCCCCTAGGCCCATAAAGGTGAAGTATCATGTATTCGACGTTCACATGACACCACTAGAAGAATAACACCACAACTTAAGCATCAAACCATTAAATATTACTCAACATAATTCACTACTAACATCAAGACTTCTCCCATGTCCTCAAGAACTAAACGAACTAGTCACAAGACATCATACGGAACATGATCAGAGGTGATATGATGATGAATAACAATCTGAACATAAACCTTAATCCAATGGTTTCATCCAATAGCATCAATAACAAGAGTAATCAACACCGGGAGAGTTTTCCCTATGAAATAGACAAGATTCAGCCCTAGATGTTACAGCGGAGACGGGGTGCAGCGGCGGTGATGATGATGTTGGCGGTGGAGATGATGATGATGATGATCCCGATGAAGTCCAGCTCGATGACGGTGATGATGGCGACGATTTCCCCCTCCGGGAGGGAATTTCCCCCGGCAGATTTCTTCCTGCAGGGGAGCTTTTCGCTCTCTGGTGTTTTCCGCCTCGTGGAGGCGGCGGAATATTTCGATGGCTTCCCTCTGTGTGTTAGGGTTCCGAGGGGGTCAAGTACATGAAGGGGGAACGGCTGGGATGGCCCTAGGCCTCCAAACCACCAGGCGGCGCGGCAGGGGGGCCCACCGCGCCAGCCTGTGGTTTGGGCTCCCCAGGTGCCTTCTCAGCCTCCCCTTTTGGCCTCCTCCATCTTCTGGTAAAATAGGGACTTCCATATGTCTCCTTCGATTTATTGATCTTCAGAAATAGTGCATCTCGACGGTGCTTTTTCCAGCAGAATCCTGACTCCGGTGTCCAATTCTCCATTATTCATCAAACATGCAAAATAGGTAAAAATAACATAAGTAACACTTCTAAATATGAAATATATCGATGAATAGCAGTAAATTATGATATAAAATAGTGATGCAAAATGGACGAATCACACACCGTGGGGGAGGAAGAAAGGTTAGAAAGCATATCTCAGCGTCCCTCTCTCCTCTCGCCTCGCGACCGTCGAAAAGAACAGAAGAACGTCTCGCGAACTAAATGGGCCTGGCCCAGTAAAGCGGTGCTTCTGGCAACGCAAGCGTAAAGCGATGCTAACGGGCGATATATAGGTTTTGCCTGGAAATGCCGGGAGCCCCTAGTTTCCGCGTTACGTGGAGCGAACAAGCTCCCGCACATCCCTATGAAGCTAATGAGCCTCGTTTGCCGGCCCACTTCCGTCCGTTGGAGTAGCATCAGCTTTTCTCCTTCTGCACTAATGGATCGATGACTGCTTCCTGTTTCGGTGCTTTTTCCTCGAATGCATACTGTAAAAATGGCTGACGTTTCCTGCACATTTCCTTTTTCTTCGAAATCAGGATATATTTAATTTTCAAAATTCAAAATGAACATTTTTAAAACATGCACGTTTGAATTCACGTTTAAAAATGCATATATATTTACACAAATACATTTAAATTTAAAACATAATGTGCACGAAAATTATGCATGTCCACGTGTAGGTCTCATTCCCGTACTCGGTTTCGAGTTTCATCGACTGTAATTTCTCAATTTTGAATCGATGTTCAGAATTTTTTTAGATGAATTTTGTCAAATTCATCATACTCGGTTGACCGTTTGAAATATCCTTTTACGACGATGTTAATCTCAATGTTTCACACAACTTTTGTGTTGTAATTTTTCCGTTTCGATGGTCATATATGAACAGATTTTGTAGTTTATGTTTGAACTTGTTTACACTCCACTCAGTGCTCGTGTCTTCTCCTACCTATGTCGCCGCCACTCGCCACGGTTAACTCTGCAATGGTCGATGCACCGCCGCCATCCCGCGCCGTTCAAGAATAAGAACATATATTTCAATTGAACTTTTTTCAATTAGAACATTAACCTCATTTGAACGGTTTTAAAAAGTGAACAGAAAATGACGGCAAACGAAAACTATTTTTAAACGATTTTAAAAATAAACAGAAAATGATGGTGAATGGAAACTATTTTTGAAGGATTTTAAAAGTGAACAAAAAAGGCCCGTGAACAAAGCTATTTTTGAACGATTTTAAAAATGAACAGAAAATGACGGTGTACAAAAATATTTTTGAACGATTTTAAAAGTGAACGGAAAAGACCGGTGAACGAAAACTATTTTTGAACCATTTTTAAAAATGACCAGAGAAATAGAGATGAACGGGAACTATTTTTGAACAATTTTAAAAGTGAAAAGGCCAGTGAATGAAAATATTTTTTGAACGATTTTAAAAAGTGAACCAAAAAAACTCTATGAACAGAAATTATTTTTTAACGATTTTTGAAAAAGGAATATGAAATTGCGGTGAACGATACATATTTTTGAATGATTTTAAAAGTGAACAAAAGGAAAGAATATGAACGGAAATTATTTTTCAATGATTTTTTAAAATTTAACAAAAAACTTTGTAAACAAAAAACTATCTTTGAACAATTTCAAAAATGAATAAAAAATGGCGGTGAACGAAAACTATGTTTGAACAATTTTAAATATGAACAGAAAAGGCCGATGAACGAAATCGATTTTTGAACGATTTTAAAGAAGGGAACAAAAAATGGTCTATGAACGGAAAATATTTTTGAATGGTTTTTAATAAGTGAATATAAAAAATCTGTGTACAAAAACTATTTTTGAACAATTTAAAAAATGAGTAGAAAATGACGGTGAACAAAAACTATTGAACGAATTTTGAAAAACCTGTTGAACAAAATTTGGTACTGAACGATTTTCTAAAAGATATCTATTGAACGGAATAATGGTTTGAACGGAATTTCTAGATTTTTGAAAAACATGTTGAACAATTTTTGAAAAAAATACATGTTGAACGAATTTTTGGTCTTGAATGGTTTTTGAAAAACCGTTGAACAAAATTTGGTATTGAACGATTTGTAAAAACTCCGTTGAATAGAAAAATGGTTTAAACGGAATTTCTGGATTTTTTGAAAACATGTTGAACATGATTTGTTGACCCATTAAACGTATTTTGGTCTTGAACGAATTTTGAAAAACCTGTTGAACAGAATTTGGTATTGAACGATTTTGTAAAAATATATATTGAACGAAAAAATGGCTTGAACGGATTTCGAACGTAATTTTGGTCTTGATTTTTTTTAAAGACCCGTTGAACGAAATTTGGTATTGAACGATTTTGTAAAAAACTCTGTTGAACAGAAACTTGATTTAAGCAGATTTTGGAACGATTGTTGAACGGGATTTGGTAACCCACTGAACATATTTTGGTCGAACGATTTGTGATAGACCTGTTGAACAGAATTTGGTATTGAATGATTTTGTAAAAAACTCCGTTGAACAGATAAATGGTTTCAAATGGATTTTGTTACTCATTGAATACAATTTGGTCTTGAACGATTTTTGAAAAAGACCTGTTGAACAGAATTTAGTATTGAATGATTTTGTAACAACTCTTTTGAACGCGAAAAGTTGGTTTGAACGAATTTGGAACAATTTTTCAAAAACATGTTGAACGTGATTTGGTAACCGTTTTTTAACGTAATTTGGTGTTTAACAATTTTTGAACGTAATAAGAAAGAATGAAAAAAGAAAAAGCCAAAAAAAATAGTATCAAAAAATAAAAATGTAAAAAAAAGTAAAAAAGAAAAGCCAAAAAAATAGAAAATGTAAAAAGAGGAAAAAAGAAAATAAAAAGGAACATGAAAAATGAGAAAATCAGAAATAGTACAATATAAGTAAAACGAAAAATAAAACAGAAACTAAGAAAAAAAAAGAAACAGCCAAAAAACGAAAAAGAAAAAAGAAAAGCAAACTGAAAAAAAAGGAACACGAAAAGCAATAGAACCAAATGTGGCTAGAGGTGCACTTATTGGGCCGGCCCACTGCGCGACATGGGTGCGCAGAGCGGTGTTAGCTCCGCGGTACGCGGAGACTAAGATTTGTCGGAAATGCCTAGTGATGTGTTGCATGTGATTAGTTTGGTGGGCTTTCGAATTGACGGGCCCGCCTTTCATCCTACGCCAAGACCCTGGTCAGGCTGATCCGACAAAAACCTATTTGCTGCATGCCGCGGAGCGGGATCGCTCTCGCGCACCCCTCCCCAGCCAAAGTGGGCCGACCCAGTAGACTTTCTTCGGTTTCGTTTTATTTCCTGTTTCTGATTTTTTTTCTTTTCCGTCTTCTTTTTTCTCTCGTATTTCTTCTTCTATTTTATATTAATTTTCGGTTTTTATATTTTCATTATTTAATTAATTTTCTATTTTATTTTCTTTTTTTTCTGCTTTCTTTTTGCTTTGTTTTTTAATGTCTTTATTGGAAAAAAAATAAGATAACCGTTCTTACTACAAAATCGTCTAGACAATATATATGTTTATATTTAAAAAATTAGTTTTTGTACGTATCTGAATATTTGGTTTTTCAGCGGTTTTGTTCTCTTTTTTCTTCTACTAGCAAACAATGCTCGTGCAACGCACGGGACAGAAAAACTGCCTCAACTGATCGAGAAACAGATCAGGTCTCTGACCTAATTTACTGTATTTGAATTTAGCTGTATGTAAAACCGATTATACATATAGTGTAACCTTGAATTGGGCGGAGCTAAACTACTTCATGTATAAGCGGCCAATATATCAAATAAACTTTGGAAAAAAATCAGCATAAAAACTCATATATGCATGTAGTATATCACGTGTTAAACTTGAAAAATAAAATAAAAGGCATGACCTCTAAAACATCTATTCTGGACTATGGAGTTGAACCTTCAACTGCCGGCGAGGAAACGACTGCTCGGCGCCAAGATCCTATCCGCCTAGCAGGTTGCCTGCATCCGGGCGCCGCTCGGTCAGCGAGGACGCCGCTGCTCGTCGCCGAGCTCCTATCCACCGAGCGTGGCTTGCGTGCATGTGTACCCATGGATTTTCCTCAATGCCCCTAAGCTGCATGCTTTCACCGTGATGCACCACGCCGTGGCTGCCGGCCAGCGTTGCCGCAAACTTGCAACGCCACAGAGCGATCTAGCTATGTTTAGGAAAGGAAATAGACGTACATAGCTACTCCCTCCGTTCCAAAATAATTGATTTGAGTTTATCCAAATACAGATGTATCTATACTTATTTAGTGTCTAGATACATCCATATTTGGACATATCCAAGTCAATTAAATTGGAACGGAGGGAATAGTACATACTTCCTCCGTTTGCTTTTAATCTACATTCTGAAAAAATTCAGACAATTTAAGCCATCATTTATTAGTACTAATTCGGCACGCACTGCACAGGAAACAAAGCACCATCTCCACTAAACAAATCTGAATTAATGACATCCATGCAATTTGCATCCAAATAGTGCTCCTGCATGCATCGATGCAATTAACGCCATTCATGCATGGAGAGGGAGACGAGGTGCGGTAGGGCTGTCTATTGGTTATCACTACTGCTAATTAAATGCTGCAATTAAAATGAAGGATTATAAGAGAGTAATTGCCCTAGGATGTAGATTAAAACGGAACAAATTTTTGGTCTAGGATGTAGATTAAAAACGAACGGAGGGAGTAGAGCCTCGTAGGAATAGGAAGCTATTCGTGCTGTAATTAAAGCTAATGTATATACCAAGGAAAAGATTTCTACATGCCCATGGATTTGTCCGTGCCTTTGGATGTTGACTCCTAAAGGAATACGAATCGTTATTTTCCAGTCGACCTAATCTAAATGGCAATCTTTGTAATTATTAGGCAAACGAAAAGGTACGATGTCATTAGCAGTATTATGTGATTTGGTGGGAGGGTAAAACAGGCAAAAGTGGATTTGTGTTGAGTTGTCAAACATTGGAGCGATCTAGACCGTTGGCCAAATATTGAAGGGCTCAGATTCAATATATCAACACAAGTTTGCTCTTTTAATAATAGTATAGATTACTATAAAAACAAAAAATAAATTGTTCCGACGGTTCATAAAATTATGAAAAAATTGCAATAATATGGATGGTTGCATCAATCGATGATGATGCTACGCATGGTGGTCAAGCCTATATCTAAACGGGGTTGGTCGATGGAGGCTCATAAGAGAGAACACTCAAAATAGCACCGACCCGATTTAAGAAAAATCAAATGGGCCATGCTCCTGGATGAGCTATAGTTGTGCCCTGAGTCCTACCCTTGTGCAAACATTGCATACGCCTCGATTCAATTCAATATGCACCTACCCTACCTGCTCTATGGCTCGTCCGGTGCACCTGAGCTTGAAAACATTCTCAAAAGACATACTCCCTCCGATCCGAAAATATTATCGCTAGTTGTACTATAAATTTAACATACTCAGCACATTTTGTCCGACACGTAAAAGGGATTGGAGGTAGTAATAAATTCTAAGAAAAAATGTACTCCTCTGTTCTATGTTATAAAATCGTTTTCGCAAAACTAATTTAGTTTGTCAAAACTATTATAATATGGAAGAGATGTAGTCGTATATATGCACTACATCGATCTACTATGTAACAAATTAGCAGTTCAAAGTTCAACTCTAACTAAAAAAAGGGACAAATCATGATATCAATAGTACTTAATTTGAAGTCGACTATGAGTTAGCCAATTACCATTATAGTAGAAGGTTTTATTTCTGTTTCTCGAGTTGTGTTATGAATTCAAAACATGAATTGTGTGGCATGGTTGGCATAGGTCGTGCCCATGTGATGATATTTTCTTAGATACCTTCCCTAATCCTTAGGGAAGAAAATCCAAAAATAAATTAGCTTGTAAACTTAGGAAAAAAAATCCAAAAATAAATTAGCTTGTAAACACAACATTTCTTTACCGTATTTTAAAATTTAATTTTCCAATCAACGTTAATAACACAACTCGTGAAAGAAAAATAATAGGTAAATCTCTTAGTAGTAGCACAAATTCGGCCCATTATCAAAAGAGTTTGATACACACAAAACAAACTCGAGTTGTATAGCTGAAATATTGTAAGTACAATGTTTCCTACATGCATGTTTTGGCCATCTACTCGTCCTTTTCACAACTTCTTAATCGATGTCAGCCACACCACATGGCTTTCGAATATCCTCGTTTAAAAGTGGTGATTTTTTGGAAGTGACATGTTGATGCAACATTTATTTACCGGAGTTGCAAAATTTTGGATCCACATTTAAAATACGATGCAGAAAAAAAACATCTCATTAGGGAGTATGACAAATCTAACGTTGTTTGAGAATCCAGCCTTTTATCATTCTTTGAATTCAAAACTTTGCATACAGAAACTTAAGCACAACGGATGCTGGGTTGCTTCCCGTGAAGATAAGGCAAACCTGATTTTCGAACACTTCTCGCGGACCTTGGGGCAGCCTCCACCTCGGCAACTAGACCTCAATTGGGCTGCCATAAACCCACCTGTCAGACGGCTTGATGACCTGGCTCTTCCTTTCTCCATTGATGAGATCAAGTCCGCCATTGAGGATATGCCTACTGACAAAGTGCTAGGACCGGACGGGTTCACCACGGCCTTCTTCGTTTCATGTTGGGACATCATTAAGTTGGATATCATGCGGGTGATGGATGCTTTCTCGGAGCTTTCGATCAACAACTTCCATGTCATCAACTCGGCCAACATTGCGCTTCTCCCTAAGAAAGAGGGGGCCGAGGCAATCACAGATTTTCGCCCATTAGCTTGATCCACATCATTCCAAAGATTATGGCCAAAGTTATGGCGCCTCACCTTGCCCCAAAGATGAACAACCTCGTCTCCAACTGCCAGAGTGCTTTCATCAAGACTAGGAGCATTCATGACAATTTCATGTATGTTCGGAACACGGCTAGACGCTTACACTAGAGTCGATCACCAATGCTGCTCCTCAAGCTCGACATTGCCAAGGCTTTTCACTCCATGCGATGGGATTACCTCCTCGACATCATGCAACGTCGTGGTTTTCCTCCCAGATGACGTGCATGGGTCTCAATACTGTTCTCCACTGCCTCTTCACGTGTTCTGCTCAATGGCGTCCCTGGTTT
Source organism: Poa pratensis (assembly GCA_947311845.1). Taxonomy (NCBI): domain Eukaryota; kingdom Viridiplantae; phylum Streptophyta; class Magnoliopsida; order Poales; family Poaceae; genus Poa; species Poa pratensis. The sequence continues at coordinate 21,392,971 of CAMZMU010000110.1, forward strand.
GGATATTCTGCATGGCCAGGGTCTGAGACAGAGGGACCCTCTTTCCCCTCTCCTATTCGACATTGGCATTGACCCCATTAACCGAACTCTTGAGTTGGCCACCGAAGCGGGACTGCTGCAACCCATCCCTGTTAGCTTGGTAACCCTGAGAGTGTCCCTCTACGCCGATGATGCGGCAATTTTTTTGGTCCCTTCTGCTAATGACATCACCAACCTTGCCACTACTCTACATCATTTCGGCGAGGTCACGGGGCTGGTCACTAATATTGCCAAAAGCTCCATCTCTCCAATCAGATGCTCTGAGATTGACCTTGACGCGGTGCTTGCAGGGTTCCCTGCTGCTATTTCAAAGTTCCCCATCAAGTATCTTGGGTTGCCTCTAACCCTTGGTAGGCTCCGCCGTGTTAACCTGCAGCCATATCTCGACAAAGCCGCATCTCGTTTGCAACCTTGGAAGGGAAAATTCATAAACCGTGCTGGGTGTCTGGCCCTCGTGAAATCGGTACTCTCGTCCTTGCCCATCTTCCTCCTCACCTGCCATTAAGGTGGATAAGCGCACTATCAAAGTTTTGGACAAGATTAGAAGGGGCATGCTTTGGAACTGCAGTGAAAAAGTGAGCGGAGGGAAATGCAAGGTCAGTTGGGACAAGGTGTAAAAAGTGAGCGGAGTGATCATACTAGGTTTCTCCGTAAATATATTTGGAAAATGAAGGTGCCATTAAAAATAAAGTTTTTTATGTGGTTCCTGTTCCGTAAAGAGATTCTAACTAAGGATAATTTGGCTAAACATAATTGGAATGGTTGTAAAAAGTGTTGCTTTTGTGATCAAGATGAGACGATTCAACACTTATTTATATCATGTCCCTTAGCAAAAATGGTTTGGTGTATCATTTTTATGGCTCTTAATATTAACCCCCCAAGTAATATAACCAACTTGTTCAGGAATTGGTTAAGGGGAGTTGACAAGAAAGATAAAGTGCAAATCAGAGGTTGTGTCTATGCTTTACTATGGGCCATTTGGAATATATGCAATGATTACATCTTTAACAATGCAAGATCGGCTTCATTTATGCAGGTTATTCCTATGGCTACACACTGGATCCGTACGTGGTCCTACCTACAGCCAATGGAGAAGCGCAACGCTCTGGATTTTGGGTGCAGCCGCCTGGAGTTGGTCGCGCGGGATTTATACAGCCGGTGCAGCTGGCGTTTTGATCTTAGGATAACATGCTGATGAAGTGTCATCACATGTTGTCTTTTCTCTTTAGATGGTTGATACATGTCTCAACCCTATGCGACCCATGATGTAATCTTTTGTAAAACATAAAACCTAAACTTCAATAAAATCAATAAAAGATGCATGCATCCATCGATGCAGAGGCTGGGATCCCCCATTTCAAAAAAAGTTGGGACAAGGTGTGTCGCCATAAGATTCTTGGTGGACTCGGGATTCTCGACATGAAAAAAAATTCCAGAGCTCTCCGCTTAAGGTGGTTATGGCAAGAATGGGTCTCCGTTGGCAAGCCATGGGCGGATCCGAAAATGCCCAATGACAACTGTGATCGAAGTCTGTTCAACGCAGCTACCAAAGTGACGGTGGGGGATGGCCTAAAAGCTTCTTTATGGGGCTCTTCCTGGTTGGATGGTTCAACCCTTAAGGTCATTGCTCCTGACCTGTTCAAGGCCTCCAAGCGAAAAAAGAGAAGTATACATGACGCTCTCACCGACTTCAAATGGATCACAGATCTTTCTGTGGACAACTTCACTGTCTATCACATCTCCCAGTTTGTTAACCTTCGGGGCCTTACTCAGGAGGTCATGCTAACTCCTGGTGTCGCCGACACCATCATCTGGACCCTCACGAGTAACGGGCTTTACTTCGCCAACTCGGCTTACAAGGCGCAGTTCATATGCGCCTCTCCTTGCTCTTTCATGAACATTGTTTGGAAAACCTGGGCACCGCCAAAGTGTAGTTTCTTCGCCTGGCTTGCCGTGCAAAAAGAGGCTGTGGACATCTGATCGCCTTGTGATAAGGGGGTGACCGCATCGACCAACATGTTAACTGTGCAGATGCCAACCGAGACGACGAGACACATCCTGTTCGAATGCCGCTACTCCAGGAGGATTTGGGCGGATGTCGCGACTTGGCTGAAATGCCCCACGCTTATGCAAAACTTGGGATCGGGAAGGCCAACTGTTCATGACTACTGGAAGGCGGTGGTGGCCTCATTGTCCTCATCTAAAAAAGGACTAAAAGGGCAATCATTCTGATCACGTAGGAGATTTGGAAGAAAGAATCGCGAGGGTGTTTAATTGCAAGTTTACAATGCCTTCCATTCTCTTCCAGCGCATCAAGGACGAAGGCAAAGACTAGATCTTGGCAGGTGCTAAGAAGCTTGTAGAAGCTATCTGCTGATTCCATCACTTAGCTTGTTTTTTCTATTGTTGTTGTCCTTTAAACAATGTGATTCTTTGTATTTGGCCTAGGCCACTGTTTGTTTCTCCTTTATTAATATAAAAGGCAAAAATTTTGCCTTGTTTAAAAAAAAAACTTTGCATAATTTTAGGAGCGTATGCTTTTGTTTGTCGTGGTGGTCTTTTGTAACTTCAAAAACTTTGCCTCAAACTCCTTATTATTCAATAAATTAAGGCAAATCTTTTGCCATTCTTGAAAAAAAAAACTTTGCAGAATATACCTCTGCCGTATACGTGTACTCTATGTTCTCCGTATTCTTTTCGGAAATTCCGAAGCGTGGCCACTGCCACTGTCCACTGACCCAACGGGCACGGCACCATGAGTGGTGAGTTCCGATACGTACGTACTCCTACCTTCCTTTTCAAAAAGGATTTTCACCTACGTGATGTGCAGACAAATTAAGCAAATGGTTTATTTTGAGCGATGGTGCACCGGTCTAGCATGACCTCTCCGTCGCTCGGGAACAGTCCACGTCGTGTCTTTGGACTCGAGCATTTCCTTCGGCCGAGGGTTTCCTCCGCCGCAGCTGGAGCACGTTCGTTCCAGGAGCAATATCATATGAAGATATAAAGATAAATGCTAACTTCGGGGCGAAGCGAGGCCCGTCGTCAGAGGCTTGGCCAGATATGGGAGGTCACGAATGTGTGTGATCATGCACAACATGATCATCGAGATTGAGCGCACGCATCCGGTCCAGGATGATGTTCCATTTGACTTTCAGGGTCCCCTAGCCGATGTTGATCCCCTGTTGTCGGCAGATTTTGCTGATTTCCTCGCCATGCATATGGAGGTTAGGGATGAAGTCATTCATTATCAGCTTCAAAATGATCTAGCCGAGTATTTGTGGGCACGTCGGTGACTGACAGCGGCAGCCGCGGCAGGGCAATAAATTTGTTTTTATGGAACAATTTTATTGTTATTTTTAATTACTGTGAAACTTCCGCGGCGTGTCCGGACGGTGCCAATAACCTTCGTCTGACGCTGCTGCCGGACACGATTTAGGCGTCACGAGTTTAGATGCTCTTAGCTGTGGTAGTCAACCTTGGCTGCTCGTCACTTGTCAGGCCTATTATTCAGCGTGGGAAAAATGCAGCCGTGGCCCAAGATTGCGGTGATTCGCTGCTAAGCTAGCTGGATAATTGGCGATTTGGGGTTCATCTTCCGTTAGAGTGCAGGAGCAGGCAGGCCCGGCCCAGAGGGCGGGGCAGAGGGGCGGCCGCCCCGGGCCCCCGAAGCAAAGGGGCCCCATTCCCGACTAGCTAAGGAATAGGCAGCGGCGAAGGAATAGGAATCAGGAATCAACGGCGCCATTAGAGGAGTTCTCTCGTTGAGTTATGAAAAACGGGCACGAAGAGGTACGTGCTTTTGCAGTGGACTTAACCTGGGCCATTTTGCCTTTGTTTAGTTGGGCTTCTTTACGTTACCAGGCCTTTTTTTTTTCCTTTAGTAAGCTATACGGAATTAACAGGATATGGGTATGTCTGAAAACAAAAACAAAAATTGGGATAGGGTCACGCTCAAAAAAAAAGTGGTGGGGCCTCTATGCTGATGTAGGTCAATGACAATAATACGCACATCACACTAATAGTTTGAGAAGTGCATATCTAAAAATGAAGAAGTGGTTAATTTCATGCATGATAGCGTGATTCGGAAAAAAATGACCACATAGTTTATCTTGACAGGTGACCCGGCCTGCTCATACGTTAACGCCGAGAAGCGAGAAGCCGATTGACCCAAACATGTAGAATTGTAAGACTAATACTCATTGCTGACTTTGCATCTAAAAAGGTTAAAGAAATTGTAAGATGACAAGAATATATTATTTTATATCATCTTTATATTGCTTTTCTGTGCCCTCAAATTTTTATAATTAACGAATTTTCAATGCTTATAGGGCCCATTTTTTACTTTCGCCCCGGGCCCCGAAACCTCAGGACCGGCCCTGGGAGCAGGCTAGAGCGCATGCATGTGAGATTTGGCTTCTCTGTTTAAAAGTAACCAAGTGCAGCAATCATACCGAGGACAATGACACAGCACGCTGCATTCGCGACGTCTAAGTGCGATCCCCCGTTTTTCACCGCGGCTGGTTGTTGTCTGAAGAATTTTCCGCTAGAATGGAAAACTCTGTCCGAGACCATTCCTTCCATGCGTCATGGTAGCAAATAAATTCGCGACCAAGTAGGACAACCATCAAATGCTGAATTGCTGAGTCTAAAAAAACCCACTAGATGCTCTGTAAGATAGCCAACGTTGGATGGTTGTTGTTAGAACATATACTGAAAAGGCCCGGCGATAAATTAATAGCGCCAGACGGCGAGTAAGATACATAGTGCTGAACCCAGCAAACAATACAACCCCGCACACACATAAGGAACAGAAAGTATCACTTGTCAGTGTCACGACTGGTCAGCGTCTAGATAAAATAGCCAACCTTTTTTTTCTACTTTTCGCGAGAGCACTGTAGACGAGTAACAGAGCTGGCTACTCTGTAAGAGCATCTATAACAGGTGCGCTAAAAAAATTACAAGGCCGAAATAGTTGTTTTAGCGCGGGGGCGCGGGCAGCAATTTTAGACGAGCTAAATTGTAGCGCACTGCTAGTAGGGCTTCACCAGGCGCGCCAAAATGTAGCGCGCGAGCAGCACAAACACCAAACGCACATAAAAATAGAACAATGAAGATCAGACAAAATAAATCAACAATAAATAGTTTAATTATTATTAAAACTCAAACAAATAGTTTACCATCAATGCAACAAATAGTTCATCCTCAACAACAAATAGTTCATCAACAATACAACAAACATATAAGATCAAACTAGTTTTGTTGGCCTCTCCATGACCACCACTTCTCGATGAGATCTTTTTAAATCTCATCATGTGAATCGGCTTGTCGATTGGATCGATAAGAGGCAATAAAGCGGGTCACCCTCTCCTCCCTCCTCCGCACTCGCGTGGGATATCCCATCAACTCATAGTTAGAATAGTCTAAATCTTGTCTACGCTCATTCTCGATGATCATGTTATGCATGATCACACAAGTGTGCATGATATATCAAACGATATTTTGATCCCAAAATCTAGCCGGTCCTCTCACAATAGCAAATTGGGTTTGCAAAATTCTAAATGCGCTCTCCACATCTTTCCTATCCACTGCTTGTGCATTATGGAAATCAAGTTTTTTCTTACCTTGCGGTCTGTTAACCGGCTTCACAAATGTTTGTCACCTTGGGTAGATGCCATCGGTAAGGTAGTAGTCATAGTTTTATGTGTGATCGTTTGCTACAAACTCCACCGGTGGAGTTTCATCCATTGCAATCCGTATCATGAGTAGTGACCGTTGAAAAACATTGATGTCATTGCAAGACCCGGGCATTCCAAAAAAAGCATGCCAAATCCAAGTCTCATGATTGGCCACGACTTCAAAGATGATAGTGGAATCCTTTTTGTGGCCTTGGAATTGTTCATGCCATGCCGCAGGATAATTTTTTCAACTCCAATGCATGCAATCAATTGAGCCAAGCATAACTGGAAACCCCCGAGCTTCGTTGAACTCCAAAAGCCTAGACATGTCTTGAGCATTGGGGGCTCTCAAATATTCCTCACTGAACACTTGCACAATTCTAAGTGCAAAGCGCTTGACACACTTGATGGCTTGACTCTCACCCATTCTCAAGTGATCATCAACTAGATTCGCCGGAATACCGTATGCCAAGATATGCAAGGCAGCTGTCACCTTTTGATTGGTGCTATGCCCAAGTTCTCGGACAGCATTCCTCCTTTGCTAAAAAAACCTATCATGCTTCATCAAACACTCCGCGATGTGTTTGAACAAGTTGAAGCTCATCCTAAAACGACGCCAAAATAGCGCTCAGGGTATGTGGAAGTCTCTGCAAAGTAGTGCCACATCAATTTGTCGTGAGCTTCGATCCTTTCCCTCCACAACTTCTCACGACTGAAAACTGAACCACCGTGCTTCGACCTTTTATTCGCGTGCATACCCAATACCAATTCTATGTTCTCCTCTTCTTGAAGGTCTCATTCTTCATCGGAAGAATCGTATGATGAACTCATCTACAAACATAAATTCGGACTAAATTAAGCTACCAACAACACTCACAAAATTAATTTACAAACATAGCATCGGCGACAATACATACCTTGCAAGGATTTTGTCAAACACCTTGTGTGCGCCGAGTTGCTTGACATTCACCGGGCGCTGGTCGCCGGCCTTCTCAGTGCGCTGGAGCCGGCGGCGGCGAGCTGGAGGAGCTGGGAAGCTGCAGCGGCGGTGGCGGCCCCCGGATAGCCATGCGAACAAGCGACGGCATGCTAGGGAAGCGGCGGGGAGCGCTGGCGGCAGGGATCACTAGTCAGAAAAGCCCTACCGCTGGCGGACGGAAATCCGCTACCGCAGGCGAACAGGCGCCCGCCAGCGATGCATACGCCAGTGGTAGTTGTTACCGCTGGCGGGCGGGCCGTCCGCCAGCGGTATGAACATTACCGCTGGCGTGCACTCCAACGTGTCCGCCAGTAGCTTTGGGAGTGCTACCGCTGGCGGGCAGCAGATACGTCCGCCAGTGGTATATAATTAGGAACTAAAATAAATAAATTATTTAATACATCAATTTTTGCGAAAAGGACCCCAGATCTATTAGCAGTTACAAACACCACAGTAAATAAAATATTTAAAATATGGTCCCTGAGGACTCTGCTCCTCCGCCGCCCATGTTGCTCTCCTCAATCGCGCCGGCGCCGCCGTCGCCCAGCTCGCCGGCGACCTAGCTTCGCCCCTCCGGCGCCTCGACCCAGTGCCGCCGGTCCATCGGCGTCGAGGTCCCAGAGCAGCAGGCACACGCGACGTCGGTGAAGGAGGGCCTCACCGCGATGCTGATAGGGGTAGAGGGAGGTGGAGGCGGAGGCGGCCATGGTGCGGCCGGCAGGGCTGTGTGGGCGCCACGACCACCGCTGCCTTCTCCTTGCCGGTCGCCACATCCCCTGCAGCAAGAACAAATCGAGTGACCACGACGTTACAGATCTGGAAGGGACGTAGAGAGAGGCGCTCACCGTCGGAGAAGGCATAGTCGAGGCTGGAGCTCGTTCCCGTCGACACCGTCATCGTTCTCGTGTGCCGGCGATGAGCGGGAGCAGGGGGTGGCGCGCCTGCACGAGAGGGAAGGAGGAGGCGCCATCGGAGAGGAGGGTGCGGCGGCGGAGGGGACCTGCGGGCGAGGTGAGGTGTTGCGGCGCTGTCGATCTGGGGAGAGGTAGCCTGGCGGCGCTGAAGAGACGAGGTGATAAGGGAGTGATCGGCCGGTTTTGGGGTCGTGCGTGTGTGCGTGTGTGGTGCGCGTGGTGCGACTGGGGATTAGGGTTTGGGGTCGGGTTGGTGTGGCGGGCTGGCTGGGCTGGTTGTGGCCTGGTTGGCCTCTCCTAAGTTTTTTTTGCTTTATTGTTTTTCGATTTTATTAAAGCTTTGACAGATTATTACCAGCATATAAAATAGGAATTGACACTTGGGAGTTTGGTTTTTGATATGTTAACATTCCACCACACTTACCTACACATTTTATGGCACCAAGAAAGATTTAGAGAGATTCCGGTCATAGCTAAGAAGGGCCGTGTTGTCAATTTTGATCGCATTTTGAAAAAATGGTCAAAATGGCCACCACGGCTATTCGTCGAAAGGGGTCAAATTTTTTAAAACTATCGACGGTTTTGTGATATAACCACTACTTGTGTATCTTAAAATTATTTTTATAAAATTTCCAGAGCAAACTATCACACACTTGTAGATCAAATTTGAATTACTTTCGGAAAATCGGCATAAAGTCGTTTAAATTGGCGAAATTAGGTAGAAACTGAGAAAATTACTAATATTTCTGTATTATCCATCAAATATGGTCTACTTTGTGTGGACATTGGATGGGTGCCATTTTGCACCATATTTGTTGTACCTGTTTCACAAAAAAGTCATTATTGATATTTAAAAAATAAGAAAATGATATTTATAATAATAATTTGAAAAAACTCAGTTCTACAACATTGTTTTCCATACCAAGGTACACCTATGTGTCAAATATGGACACATTATCACAAACTATGCCACAGGAATGATCATATCTATGTCATTTGAACCGAAATTCATACATGTTTATAGATGATTGATCTTTTTGTGAAAAAGTTTTTTGAAAACTTTGTAAAAACTCAAGTTTATCATTTTTTTTCTATCAACTACTACACATAAGAGGACTCCATGCCAAAAGATTTTATTTTTTGAGTATTTTTTCACTTTATTTGATTTTTTTTGTAAAAATGGTCAAAATGGCCACCATGGCTATTCGTCGAAAGGGGTCGAATTTTTCAAAACTATCGACGGTTTTGTGATATAACCACTACTTGTGTACCTTAAAATGATTTTTGTAAAATTTCCAGAGCAAACTATCACACACTTGTAGTTCAAATTTGAATTACTTTCGGAAAATCGGCATAAAGTCGTTTAAATAGGCGAAATTAGGTAGAAACTGAGAAAATTACTAATATTTCTGTATTATCCATCAAATATGGTCTACTTTGTTTGTACATTGGATGGGTGCCATTTTGCACCATATTTGTTGTACTTGCTTCATAAAAAAAGTCATTTTTTACATTTAAAAAATAAAAATGATATTTATAAAATAATTTGAAAAAACTCAGTTCTGCAACATTGTTTACCATACCAAGGTACACCTATGTGTCAAATATGGGCACATTATCACAAACTATGCGACATGAATGATCATATCTAGGTCATTTGAACCGAAACTCATACATGTTTATAGATGATTGATCTTTTTGTAAAGAAGTTTTTTGAAAACTTTGTAAAAACTCAAGTTTATCATTTTTTCTATCAAATACTACACATAAGAGGACTCCATGCCAAATGATTTTATTTTTTGAGTATTTTTTCACTTTATTTGATTTTTTAAATGGTCAAAATGGCCACCATGGCTATTCGTCGAAAAGGGTCAAATTTTTCAAAAACTATCGACGGTTTTGTGATATAACCACTACTTGTGTACTTTAAAATGATTTTTGTAAAATTTCTAGAGCAAACTATCACACACTTATAGTTCAAATTTGAATTACTTTCGGGAAATCGGCATAAAGTCGTTTAAATAGACGAAATTACGTAGAAACTGAGAAAATTACTAATATTTCTGTATTATCCATCAAATATGGTCTAATTTGTATGGACATTGGATGGGTGTCATTTTGCACCATATTTGTTGTACTTGCTTCCCAAAAAAGTCATTTTTGACATTTAAAAAATAAAAAAATGATATTTATAAAAATAATTTGAAAAAACTCAGTTCTGCAATATTGTTTGTCATACCAAGGTACACCTATGTGTCTAATATGGGCACATTATCACAAACTATGCCACTGGAATGATCATATCTAGGTCATTTGAACCGAAACTCATATATGTTTATAGATGATTGTTCTTTTGTGTAGAAGTTTTTTGAAAAATTAGTAAAAACTCAAGTTTATCATTTTTTCTATCAACTACTACACATAAGAGGACTCCATGCCAACAGATTTCATTTTTTGATTATTTTTTCACTTTATTTGATTTTTTGAAAAAAAAAGGTCAAAATGACCACCATGGCTATTCGTCGAAAGGGGTGGATTTTTTCAAAACTATCGACGGTTTTGTGATATAACCACTACTTGTGTACCTTAAAATGATTTTTGTAAAATTTTCAGAGCAAACTATCACACACTTGTAGTTCAAATTTGAATTACTTTCGGAAAATCGGCATAAAGTCATTTAAATTGGCGAAATTAGGTAGAAACTGAGAAAAATACTAATATTTCTGTATTATCCATCAAATATGGTCTACTTTGTATGGACATTGGATGGGTGCCATTTTGTACCATATTTGTTGTAATTGCTTCACAAAAAAAAGTCATTTTTGACATTTAAAAAAATGATATTTATAAAAATAATTTGAAAAAACTCAGTTCTGCAACATTGTTTGCCATACCAAGGTACACCTATGTGTCAAATATGGGCACATTATCACAAACTATGCCATAGGAATGATCATATCTATGTCATTTGAACCGAAACTTATACATGTTTATAGATGATTGATCTTTTTGTGAACAAGTTTTTTGGAAAATTTGTAAAAACTCAAGTTTATCATTTTTTCTATCAACTACTACACATAAGAGGACTCCATGCCAAAAGATTTCATTTTTTGAGTATTTTTTCACTTTATTTGATTTTTTGAAAAAATGGTCAAAATGGCCACCATGGCTATTCGTGGAAAGGGGTCGAATTTTTCAAAACTATCGATGGTTTTGTGTTATAACCACTACTTATGTATCTTAAAATGATTTTTGTAAAATTTCAAGACCAAACTTTATTGGTGATATCAACAAATGGTGCACAACATACCGCTGGCGGACGGCAATGGTGTCCGCCAGCGGTAATTTCCTGCTTTCTAGGCCCAGTGGGGCTAACTACCGCTGGCGGGCGCGCCAAACCGTCCGCCAGCGGTACTTTAGTTACCGCTAGCGAACAAGGTCACCATCCACCAGCGGCACTTAGCCCCGCCTGCTCGGTTCTGCGTCACGCTACCGCTGGCGTGCGTGTCACTCCGTCCGCCAGTGGTAACCCAAGTACCGTTGGCGGGCGCTCTAAACTGTGCGCCAGCGGCAATAGCGTTGGCGGACAGTTTGGCCCGTCCGCAAGCGGTAGTGTGGTGGCTATAAGCATGTTCCTACTAGTGGATTGGGCGCGGCTGGGATGTCAGAAGAGGTTGGGGAAATGGGAGGCCGGCGACGCGAACGCGTGGAGATTTCAGATCGGCGGTTGGACCTTCGCGGGCGTGCTCTCGTTTTCCAGCGCGTTGTAGCTGGCTCACAAAAGATTTTACAGTGCCTAGAGCGCCGTTTTTGGCCTCCGGGGCCCAATGTCGACGGTTTTTTGCGCGCGCGGCATATATAGCGTGCCTATTGGAGATGCTCTGAGTGGACACAGCGTCGATCGACCTACATATACGAGGGTCATGCCAAACAAAATTCGAATATTAATTTCGTTGGACATATAGGGATGTTTTCTAAATATATGCCAATTATTGGTGCAAAAAGATTACATTCTGAAGCATAATTATGTGCACAATAAAGGTAAAATAGTAGGTTGTATAGTATTTGTCAGAAAATTTTCTTTTTTGTGTAGCCCAAAATGCAAAAAAAAATCATGAAACTTCTGGAGTAAGTACATACTGTGTACATACTGTGTATATGTATTTTTATACCAAGTTTCACATTTTTTAAGACCTAGAAGTAGGTTTTCCAAATTTTAAAAAGAGATATATGCATGGTTAGTCACTTAACTTGTCCGAGATGTGTACTTTGGTCACTGAAGTTGCAAAATGTTGTCCGAAGGTCACACAACTTGGCAGAGATGAGTAAACAGGTCACAAACCAGTTTTAACCTCTAACTGACGCTGGCCTGGCAGGTTTAGGCGTGCTAATTGTCACGTGCCGTGCGCGTGAGCAGTACTGGGGACGGCGTTTTTTATGAAAAACCCCTCAAGCTTTTCAGACACGGTTTTAATTGAAAAAGGGCTGCCGGAATAAAAACATGGGTACGAACCCTAGAATCCAAAATCCCCAAATCCTTCTGCTCCCCAAATCGCGACCGGCGGCGGCGATGGATAGCCGACGGAATTTCCCCATGGAGATTTGGCGACGGCGGGCCGGGATGGCTTGGCGCCAGCAGTTGGACGGGTGGCGGCGTTGTGGCTTGCTGGAGCTGGAGCTTCTCGGGCGCATCACCTCCGACGCGCCATGGCGTCAACGAAGGAGGTCGCCGTGGAGCCTCATTCCCCATGACCCAGCCCACCTCCACCTTCTTCCCCACGCGAGCTAGCCGGCCTTGCGCCGCCGGCCGGTGGCCCGCCGTCGCGACTCGCGCGCGGACCTCCCGCGCCGATGAGCTCCCTTCGCGCCGCCGCCCCAGCCCCCGCGCGGGGACCCCCCTACGCCGGCGAGTTCCCTTCGTGCCGCCGCCCCTGCCCCCGCGCGCGGACCTCCTGCCCCGGAGAGCTCCCTTCGCGCCGCCGCCCGTGCTTATCCTGCGCCGTCATGATTTTCCCCGCCGCCACTCTCCGCACTTCTTCTCCCTGCCTCACCTCACGCAAGCCAAGGGCCGCCGTCGGCCCAATCCAACCTCGCGTGATTTTCCCGGTCGCCAGCCTGCTCACCTTCTGCTTCCCAGAAATCCTGCAGATACCAATTCTGAACCTTACTGCATCGTGAACATTGGCGAGCTAATACAGGCTCCTTGTTTAGGAGCTTCATCCTCACCGGCGCATCCTACAAATCCCCCATCTCCCCTGCCCAAAGCCAGCTGATTTGAGCTCGGGAGTCCCCGCATGGCTTGCTTGCGCACCGGATTTGGTCCATGCCGCATCGGCCAACTATGCACTGGGCCAATTACTCGAGCACTCCTCGCGCACAGCTGAGAAAATGGTCGATTCGGTCAACGCCAGGGCAGGTCACCGCGAGCGAGCTCCATGATTTTTTTAATGCCAGAAACTGCTCATTTTCATGTCATCATGAGACGGCCTGGAGGCGAGAGCTGACTACGGACACGACCAGCCGTACTCGATGGTCTGGACGGAGTGCTGCTTCCACGTTTTTCCGGGGGTGTTTTTGCTTATCTTCCACCTGCCTCAGATGGTCAAACCATAGTCAACCCGCAGGTCAGCATCAGTTAGAGGTCAAAGCTGGTTTGTGACCTGTTTACTCATCTCTGCCAAGTTGTGTGACCTTCGGGCAACATTTTGCAACTTCAGTGACCAAAGTACACATCTCGGACAAGTTCAGTGACTAAACATGCATATATCTCTTTTAAAAATAAACGAGTTGTACTTAATTTGCTCGGGTGCATATACCACTTTCCGGTTTAAACCTTGAAAATATTGTGTTCGTCTAAATAATACCTAGACATACCTTGGTTCGGCCCAAAAAAGCCCGATGTTGAAAAAACTAGGCACAAACCCGCCGACTATCGGCCTAATAATTGGGCCCGAGCCTCACCCATAGAAGAAAAAAATAGTGGGCCTTCTGAGAGACATGGATGTTGCGTGGGGGTAGGAGTGAATAGGTGATTAAAATAATTATGGTTTAGGTTTGAATAAATGCGAAATAAAATTAACGTTTAATTTATCAAGCACAAAACTTAAAAATGATAGTTCACCTATGTGCATTAGTAGGCAAGAAAGACAATTATGTGATAGCAATATATATTACTTCAAGCACGAAGACTATCACAAAGATAATTGCATAGTACAGAAATAACCGAGAAACACGGAGATTATGATTTATCCCGAAGTTCACTTCCCAGTGGAAACTAGTCTCCGTTGGAACGACGTGGAGTCACAAGGATCCCAAATAGCGACCAATGTCATATCATAATATGTTCGTGCCCCCACCAATGTCGAGTGCCACGAACACTATGAGTCACAAGGGTGGTCACCGAACTCGTACAAGGTTGGGGCAATCTCCACAACTTAATTGTAGGCTCCCAACAATATTTCGAAGCTCTCAAAACTTCGAGACAACAACGACCGCGTAGGGCATTCCAAGTATCCAAGAGGAACAAACTCTAGGGCACCCCAAAGTACCCAATAGTGACAAGCTTCTCAACTTCAACTTCCACGTATCAGCATGGAGAACTCAAACTGATGCAACCGATGCAGTGGCAAGAACACAAGTAGTTCTCAAGTCGTTCACTCTCAAATCCCACCAAAACAATTAATGCTATGGAGAAACAAGCGAGTAAGAACAAAGGATGAACTCAACAAATGAATCTCAAATATCTGCTAGATCCAAAAGTCTCCCCCTCACTAAGAGGAGAGATGAATTTGTAGAATAGTAGATCTAGATCTCCTCTATTTTTCCCCTAATTGGAGCAAGAATTATGGAGGAATAGAGAGATAACAAAGATCAAGGAAGGTCAACAATGGGGGAAACACGAGCTCAGCAGATCTGATATCTTTGGGAAAGAAGGGCGCCTTTTATAGGTCCCATGAAATAGAGTCGTTGCTAGAAATACCCTAGAGTCTCCGACCTAGCACGGAATATGCGGTCCACGGGGGACCGGAAACTCCGACCATATTACAGACTGGGCACCTGATACGTCTCAAACGTATCTATAGTTTTTGATGTTCCATACTTGTTTTACAACAAATGCTACATGTTTTATTTACATTATATATCATTTTTATGCATTTTCTGAGACTAACCTATTAACAATATGCCACACTGCCAGTTCTTGTTTTCTGCTGTCTTTTTGTTTCAGAAAAGCTAGTAAGGAAATATTCTCGGAATTGGACGAAAATTTATGGGGACAAGTTTTTCACCGACACGAAGACGAAGTCCAGAGGGCGGCTGAGGTGGCGCACCAGGAGGCCCAGGCACCACCCCGGCATGATAGAGGGTGGACCCACGCTGGGGGTCGTCTAACGCCCTCGGGTGGCCCCGAGCTGCCCTTTCGCCTATATATTCTCCGTCTCCCGAAAACCCTAAATACCCGATCAAAAATCCACAAAAAGTTTTGTCGCCGCCGTCGTCATCAACCCTAGTTCGGGAGGGTTCTGAAACTCTTCCCGGCACCCTGCCGGAGGGAAGATCATCACCGGAGGGCTATACACCACCATGCCTTTCTCCAGAATGATGCGTGAGTAGTTCCTCACGGGACTACGGGTCAATAGCAGTAGCTAGATGGTAGTCTCTCCACTTTGTGCTATCATGTTTAGATCTTGTAAGCTGCCTAACATGATCAAGATCATCTTTATGTAATGCTACATGTTGTGTTTGCTGGGATCCGATGAATTGTGAAGTTATGATCAAGATTGCTCATCTATCTATCTATATGTTTTATTTATGTTCTTGCATGCTCTCCGATGCTAGTGGTTGCTTTGGCCAAGTAGTTGCTAGTGTCTCCAAGAGGGGGTATTTATGACAGCGACTAAGGCTCTGGATGTGTTGTTGCCACTAGGGAGAAACACAACGGTGCTATGTCTACGTGTCATTTTTATTGTTTACATTACACACTTTGCTTATTGCAATTATCTGTTGCTTGCAACTTAATACTTGTGGGAGACACGAATGTTATCCCGTGGGTGGATTATTAGTCATAGATGCAGCAAGCAAGCGGTCTATGTATTTTGTTGTAATGCCTAATAAATACTACAGTGAACTTGTTCTTGTCATAATATGCATTGTTATGCTTTTGCTATTTGTGAATTGTCCAGCTGTAATTTGTTTATCCAGCATGTGCTTATCTGTTTTATGGAGAGATACCTCTAGTGAACTGTGGACCCCGGTCCTTTATTTTACACTGATAAAAACACCGTTTCCACCACGTTCTACAATCATTTGCTCGCTGTCCATTTTTGCACTTTTATTTATTTTACACACCATACGTTTAATCCTTTGTATTTGGCAAGCCAGGGAGATTGAAAACCTTCCTATTTCGTTGGGGCAAAGTAGTTTGATTGTGTTGTGTGCAGATACACGTTGATCTACAAGCGCTAGAGTAGATTGACACCGTGTTGAAGCTCTTCCAATTCCTACTGGATTGATAACCTTGGTATTGTTAGCAAGGGAAATTTGCTGCTGCACTACTTCATACCTTCCTCTTGGGGTTTCCCAACGAATCGTATGTTCCACGTCATCAACACCCGGTGCACACCACTCGTGCAACCCTTGGCCAAGTCCAGGAAATAAATGCCGGAATCTTGCATACACACCAGAATCTCCGGGTTGTTTTCCAACAACCACTCGACACTGAAAACGCCTCAACATTTGCAAACGAACTCCGTATAAGGCGAGACCAATTTTGATAGAAAGCTAACGACAAGAGCTATCCTATACATGGGAAGGTGTGGAACCTTTCTCGAATACTAACCGGTAATATTTCCACCATCTAGAACGCAATAAAAAATTCATATGAAATTCATATTCGAAGAGCTTGGGCTTGTCATGAAGATCACAACAAACATCAAAACCCACAGAGATAAAAGCGAGATAAGAGCCAAGAAAGATGATGCGAAGTATGCAAAGGTTTGATCTCTCTACGACCGATACGCTAAAACTCATTCGAGAGTCCCTCTTGATAGTACGGTAATCTATCCTATAAGCTATAAGTCGGACTCCCAACTAGCACTTTGAGATCGGTAAAATAGAAACCCATTCGTACATAACGACACTATGGACACCCCTCTATGGAAACGACATCGATAGTGGCGATGGTAGAACGATTTTTGCCTGTTGTCGACGAGGCCTGACAGGTATGGGCCGCGTCTGTCCCGTCAACATTGGTAACGGTCATTTACCAATATCCGTCGTGAATTGTGTTGCAACAGTCACATATACTTGTCCGTTTCCAATATGTGTCTCTATGGAAATGGATACTTTGGAATACGTTTGAATGTTCACACAATTTTTTTCTTCGATACATACTTGCAATATGCTCAACCCCATCATGACAATTTTTCGCATAACATCTTGAACATCTTGGTCATCACATAATCTTCCTCTTTCAACCTTTGAAACCAAAATATCTTCTTCAATCATTTACTATGAACAAACTCTACAAGTATAACTCAAAGGAAGCATCCTCTAGCTTATAAGTTAAGCCACGAAGTATCAATATCTTGAGAATATGATTTAAAGAGAAGAAATCATGACTTGACTCTAAGTCGCTATCATGATGAGCTCATGTGTGATCCATAGTTTACCTGGATAATTTCATCAAGTGAAGAATTCATACATTTTCTCAAGTTATTATGATAGAACATGAAGAAGATCAAGTGATGGCCAAGATGATATTCATGATGTGATCCAAAAAAATGGTCATGAGAGAATTGAGACTATGATGTTCATGTCTTCAAAAAGATTGAGTGCATTCATACTTACAGTCAAGACATCACCATAATAGAAAAGAAAAAAAATAAACAAGGGCGATCAAGACAAAGTGCAAAAAATAGATTTGAGTTGATCCACACACAAAGTGTATATGATGTGCCTAGTGGGATCAAGTGATCTCGATGTATGATAAGCAATTGCAATTGTGTTTCGTGAACTAACCCATCTATGTGCTTAGTCTTTCTGCGTGGGGTTAGGTATATCTTTATGAGATGGTATCAAAAAGAATATTTCATATAGCCCATGAGAAATGAGACAATACATCGAGCATATCCCAATTTTATTTTAAAATGATTTTATGTTTTGGAAACATAGATTCAAACTAGCTATAATATAGTTTAGCATTTGATAAAAAGAATACCCAACATAGGGTTTCGATTTTGGACAAAATAGAGTTTTAATTATTATTACTCCCTCCGTTCGGAAAAAGATGTCACAAAAATGAACTATAGATAGACCATTTTTGTGACGTCCTTTTCCGAACGGAGGGAGTATTATTATTGTCATGTCTTCCAGTTGACATTGTCAAGAAATTTATATTTTGTGTTTCAAGTTACATAACACATTTGGCAAGCAACACAAGCATAAGTCACACAACACAAAAGAAATCAAAGTTACCAAATGAAAAAAAATGTTGATTCTGAAATTGTCATTTTATTAACTTATTAGGAAACTGGTTACAAAATATTGGATGTGACGGATTTATTTAAGTGATCTCTTTCCCCATAATTTCCAAGTTTCTCATCACTTTTCTCTACAACATTGTTGACCTCTAAATCTAGGTTTTCTCTCCAATTCACGAAAAGAGAGAGAAAATTTGGATCTGTTTTTCACCAATCTCTCTTTTCTACTACTCCTATGTGAAAGCAAGCTTTTCAATCTCCGTTGTCTTGCACCCACCCGCGCCGCCTAGCCGCCGTGACGACCTTTCCTTCCCTGCGACGATGGCGCCGCGGGGACGCACGTGTCGTCTCGCCGCCTATATTAACCCCGCGCGTCCCCACTCACTCGGCCACCGGTCTCCATGCCCATGTCCGCGTCCGGGTCGTGGCCTCTGGCGGCAGCGATGGCGGCGGGCGTCGACCAGCAGGCCCTGCCCTTGTTCCTGCGGCCGGTCCTCCTCCACGGCTTCGGCGCCGGGGCCCACCTCCTGCTCGCACTCGCCGTGGCGGGCAGGCTCCTCTTCGCCCCCTGCAGCCGCCGCGGGAAGGAACCGGCTTGCGCCGGGAGAGGCTGCGCCGGGTTCGGGTTCCGGTGGTTCCGCCTCGTGTTGTGCGCCACGTGGGCTCTGGCGGCGTCCGAGCTCTCCCTCGGCGCGTATTCCCTGGTCTCATGGTACCTCGACAACAGCAGCGGCGGCGGGGCCGGGTGGGGAGCGCCGGACGCGGTGGCGGAACACGCGGACGCCGCGACCAGAGCGGTGGCGTGGCTGCTGCTCGCGGCGTACCTGCAGCTCGAGTACGGACGCCGCGGGGAGGAGCGGTTCCCGGCGCTGCTCAGGCTCTGGTGGGCGCTCTTCTTGCTGCTCTCCGTCCTCGCCGTCGCCGCCCACGCAGCGGCGGGCCTCCAGTACAAACTCCCCGTGCCCGCCCTTTCGTGGGCGCGCGACGCCGTCTCGGTGCTCGCGGGCGCGGTGCTGCTCGTCGCCGGGTTCTCGGCCGAGAGGAGGGTCGCGGCGGGCGGCTCTGCATCCGAGGAGCCTCTGCTCAATGGCACGAGCGAGAACGGCAGGCATGACGTCGTCGATGCCTCCTTGTTCACTGGCGCCGGTTTCCTCAGTGTCCTCACCTTCTCGTGGATGGGTCCGTTGCTCTCCGTCGGCCACACGAAGACGCTCGACCTCGACGATGTCCCGGACCTCGACACCGGCGACAGCGTGGCCGGCATACTCCCGTCTTTCAAGGCAAACCTCGAGGCGTTCACTGGTGACGGCTCTGGTGGCCAGAAGATCACCACGTTCAAGCTCGCCAAGGCTCTGGTGCGCACCGTGTGGTGGCACATCGCGGTGACAGCGCTCTACGCGCTGATCTACAACCTGGCCACCTACGTCGGCCCGTACCTCATCGACTCCCTGGTGCAGTACCTCAACGGCGACGAGAGGTACGCAAGCAAGGGGAAGCTTCTAGTTGTCACCTTCATCGCAGCAAAGGTATTCGAGAGCTTGTCGCAGAGGCACTGGTTCTTCCGGCTACAGCAAGCCGGAATACGTGCCCGGTCCGCGCTTGTCTCCGCCGTGTACCAGAAAGGGCTCTCCCTGTCCAGCAGCTCAAGACAGAGCCGCAGCAGCGGCGAGATGATCAACATCATCAGCGTGGATGCCGACCGCGTCGGGCAATTCTCATGGTATATGCACGACCTCTGGTTGGTACCGCTCCAAGTAGCCATGGCATTGTTCATCTTGTACTCCACCCTTGGGGTTGCCTCCCTTGCAGCGCTTGGTGCCACCGTTGTCGTCATGCTTGCCAATGTACCTACGATGCAAATGCAGGAGAAATTCCAGGAGAAGCTGATGGACTGCAAGGATATCAGGATGAAGGCGACATCTGAGATCCTGCGCAACATGAGAATTCTTAAATTGCAAGGCTGGGAGATGAAGTTTTTATCCAAGATCATTGACCTGAGGAAGACAGAGGAAAGCTGGCTCAAGAAGTATCTTTACACGTCGGCCATGGCCACGTTCGTGTTCTGGGGTGCCCCGACCTTGTCGCGGTGGTAACCTTCGGAGCCTGCATGATCCTAGGGATACCATTGGAGTCAGGGAAGGTGCTGTCTGCATTGGCCACATTCCGGGTGCTTCAAGAGCCAATATATAACCTTCCGGACATGATCTCGATGATGATTCAGACTAAGGTGTCTCTTGACCGGATAGCGTCTTTCCTATGTCTCGAGGAGTTGCCTATGGATGCTGTGCAGAGGTTACCAAGTGGCAACTCTGATGTTGCAATTGAGGTTACCAATGGGTGCTTCTCCTGGGACGCCTCAGCTGAAGTGCCAACACTGAAGGACCTGAACTTTCAAGCTCGACAAGGCATGCGGGTTGCAGTCTGTGGGACGGTCGGCTCTGGAAAATCAAGCTTGCTCTCTTGCATTCTTGGTGAGATGCCAAAGCTATCAGGAGAGGTCAAGACTTGCGGAACAATGGCATATGTCAGCCAGTCGGCATGGATACAGAGTGGCAAAATTCAGGACAACATACTCTTCGGCAAGGAGATGGACAGTGAGAAGTATGACAGGGTCCTTGAGTCGTGTTCTCTGAAGAAAGACTTGGAGATATTACCATTCGGTGACGAGACGGTCATCGGAGAGAGAGGAATCAATCTTAGTGGCGGGCAGAAGCAACGGATTCAGATAGCCCGAGCTTTGTATCAGGACGCCGACATCTATTTATTTGATGACCCGTTCAGCGCAGTTGATGCTCATACAGGATCCCACCTCTTCAAGGTATAATTTGATCTGTTTGTTCAGCTAGAAGTTTGAGAATACATTCCTTACGGTTTCTACCATCTGCAGGAATGCTTGCTTGGGGCTTTGGGTTCAAAAACAGTGGTTTATGTTACTCACCAGATTGAATTCCTACCTGCAGCTGATCTTATTCTGGTGAGAATTTCATTGGCAAAAGTGTCATGCAAATTAATTGTCATAAATTATTTGGTTGTCCTTATAAGATAATTGAATGTAGGTAATGAAAGGTGGGAGAATAGCACAAGCAGGCAAATACAATGAAATACTTGGCTCAGGGGAAGAGCTAATGGAACTGGTTGGTGCTCACCAAGATGCTCTCACAGCATTGGACGTGATTGATGTTGCTAATGGAGGCAGTGAGGCTTTCTCTTCCAGTGGCGCAGCAAGCCTTTTCAGGTCACTGTCATCAGCTCAGGAGAAAGATAAACAAAATGGCAAAGAAGACGTTGGCAAGGTTGAAAGTGGGCAGCTGGTGCAGGAAGAAGAAAGGGAACAGGGCAGGGTTGGGTTCTGGGTCTACTGGAAGTACATTACTTTGGCCTATGGGGGAGCTCTTGTACCATTCGTGTTGATAGCTCAGATAATTTTTCAAGTACTTCAGATTGCTAGCAATTACTGGATGGCTTCGGCCTCTCCCGTGTCGAAAGACGTCAATCCTCCAGTGAGCATGTCGACACTGATCTATGTCTTTGTGGCGCTGGCTGGTGCAAGCTCACTGTGTATCCTCATCAGAGCAGTGTTTCTTGTGACAGCTGCATACAAGACATCAACTATATTGTTTGACAAGATGCATATGTCCATATTTAGAGCTCCTATGTCTTTCTTTGATTCCACTCCGAGTGGGCGCATCTTGAATAGAGTAAGTCACCACTTCCTCAAATTTCATAGGAAGTTCAGTTTATTGGCTTCAACCATGCTCACACAAGAATTAAATTGTTTAGGCTTCCACTGATCAAAGTGAAGTGGACACCAACATGGCCGAACAGATGGGTTCTGTCGCATTTAACATCATACAACTAGTTGGAATTATTGCTGTGATGTCTCAGGTTGCATGGCAGGTGTTTGTTGTTTTTATTCCTCTAACTGTCGCCTGCTTCTGGTATCAGGTATTTTATTTAACCTATCTATTCTCCGTGCTGTTTTAACTGCAAAATTAGCACCTCATTATATTAATCATTTGCAGCGCTACTACATTGATACAGCCAGAGAGCTGCAAAGGCTGGTAGGGGTTTGCAAAGCTCCTATAATACAACATTTTGCAGAATCAATTACTGGATCTGCAACCATCAGAAGTTTTGGCAAGGAAAATCAGTTTGCATCAACTAATAGCCATCTAATGGATGCCTTCTCTCGACCAAAATTCTATAACGCTGCAGCGAGGGAGTGGCTTTGCTTCCGCTTGGATGTGCTAGCATCCCTTACATTTGCGTTCTCTTTGATATTTCTGATCAGTCTACCAACTGGTCTCATTGATCCAGGTATGTTATTACTTGTTCGGAACAGTATTTATACTAAATAGATGGTACTAGTAGATATGGGCTTGTAACTTAATTCATCTTGCTTTCAGCAATTGCTGGTCTCGCTGTAACATATGGGCTTAATTTGAACATTCTGCAAACATGGGTAGTCTGGTCCATCTGCTATTTGGAGAACAAGATCATATCCGTAGAAAGAATTCTGCAATATATAAGCATTCCCGAAGAGCCTCCTCTTTCAATGTCAGGCGATAAGTTGCCTCATAACTGGCCGTCGAGGGCGAAATTCAGTTGCATAACCTCCATGTAAATTCCCTCATCCTTTTCCTCCTGTTTACTTACGTTTTTTTGCAGAAACTTCATATCTTTGCCATTGTGTGTGAGCTATTGATAAGAAATCCTATTTTATGGGCATGCTAATTGTAGCTTCATTTATTTGCCAAACTCGAATAACAATTATTCTAGATAGCACAGATCTGTAACTATTCAGTTTGATGCAGGTGAGATATGCTCCACAACTACCATTTGTTCTGAAAGGCCTTACAGTAACTTTTCCTGGAGCCATGAAGACTGGTATTGTTGGAAGAACAGGCAGTGGTAAATCAACTCTTATACAGGCCCTTTTTCGTATCGTGGATCCTACTATTGGTCAGATACTAGTAGACTGTGTCGACATTTGCACCATTGGACTGCACGATCTTAGATCTAGACTCAGCATCATTCCACAAGACCCAACGATGTTCGAAGGAACTGTAAGAAGCAACCTTGACCCTCTCGGAGAGTACAATGACAATCAAATTTGGGAGGTAGTTTCGATTTTAGCATGTTCCTTTCCTTTCTGTCCTCAAATTGTTTTCGCAACAATTGAAAACCTTTAGTAAACTTGTAGTCTGAATCTTTTCCTCCATTTCAGGCATTGGATAACTGTCAGCTTGGAGATGAAGTCAGGAAAAAGGAGCTGAAACTTGACTCGCCAGGTCTGATATAGTGATATGTATTTTGATTGGTGCAGTCGAAAGTCTTATACTGAACTTACATATCCTTCACGTGTTTCCCATTACTAGTTTTTTACTTCCAAAATCCAAAACTACAGCACATGCTAGTGCTACTGCATGTTTCTTCGGAAACTGAAAATGTCTGTGAATTTGCCTTTGCAGTCATAGAGAATGGAGAGAACTGGAGTGTGGGTCAGCGCCAGCTTGCCTGTCTTGGTAGAGTGATTCTGAAGAGGACTAAGATACTGGTACTGGACGAAGCCACTGCTTCAGTGGATACCGCGACAGACAACTTGATCCAGAAAACACTACGTGAGAATTTTTCAGATGCGACCGTCATCACGATTGCGCATCGAATTACCTCGGTTCTTCACAGTGACATGGTCTTGCTTCTTGACAACGGTCAGCCATCAAGTCCTTTAAAAAAATTGCAATCTCGTATTATGAGTTCTTCTAATCCAATGTGTTTTGCGTACCTGTTGGTCTGACAAACTCCATGCCAATCTTTGCAGGTTTGGCCGTGGAGCGTGACACGCCCGCCAAGTTGCTGGATGACAAGTCGTCTCTGTTCTCAAAGCTTGTAGCAGAGTACACGATGCGGGCGACACATACGTAGCGAATGAGTGAAAGCTCTAGTGATTGTTGCACAATGTTAAGGCTTCTTGAGCGAGCCTTTTTTTCGATAATGCTGAAAATTACTTTTAGATTAAATGTTAAGTACTAGAAGATGTTTTGCGGTCAGGGCATCTGTACAGGAAGGGGGAGGTCAGGAGAAAGAGAGAGAGAGAGATTTTTTTTTTGAGAGTGAAAAAAAGAGAGATGTTTATATGTATGGGAGAAAATGGCTACTTGGGCCATATATTAACATTGATGGGCTAAAAATGTAACCCCTTAGTGCTGTCATTGTCTCAACTTACGCGCCACATTTTTTGGGTCCTCAGTAGTTGGGCCGGTGAGTGGATTAATGTTACCACTGACCGGCCAAATTGTAGGCTCATCAATGGTGCTTTTTTTTTGTTAAGATTTTCGTGTTTTTTTGTCTGTCCCATAGGTGACGGTTTTGTTCCTAGTTTGGTGATTTGGGGGCGATCTGTCCCTTCTCTCCATCCCGTCTCCGGCCGCCGGCAACCTTGTGTTTTCCGGCTTGCTGGATCCTGTCCTGTCTAGCACGTGACCTAGTTTGGCTGTTCCCGTTTCCCCAGCAATTCACCCACCACAAAACGCCTTTCGTGTGCTTCCCCTAGGGCATGTGTGCTTCCCCTAGGGCATACGATCGTAAAACACCAATCTTGGGTTTGGGTCTGTTCGTGTTCTTGCTCTACGAGATGAAGTGAAGAAGTTGGAGAGCGCGGAGGGGATGATGATGAAGGGCCTCAAACTTTCGGAAACGGAGAGGAAGGGAGTGAATATCAGAAGAGGAAGAGATGGAGAGTTAGCAATGCAGGGTGTTCTTTGTGGAAGGATCCGCAAGCCAGTTTGAAGTGTGGCTGTTGGAACATTCCTACGTGTCCCAATGAGACTTGCGGGCTGTAATAGCCGGGGTTTGAGGAATGGCCCGGCTGTCAATGGGCTTCTACCACTTTCTGTTCATTTCCGAGACAAAGATGGATAAAGGGAGACTAGATTGGCTGAGGTGGAAGTTAGGGATTCCCCATATGCTTGAGAAACCGAGTGTGGGACAAAGTGGTGGATTAGCTATTTTCTGGATTTAGGGAATTGAAGTGAAGCTGACGGGGTTTATGTCCCAATATCATATAGATACGGAGATCGCGGAGGAGGATGGCTTTGTGTGGATGTTTGCAGGGATCTATGGGGAGCCAAAGAGGGAGGAGAGGGGGAAGACATGGCAACTGATGAGAACACTTCGTCACCAAAACAATAAAGCATGGGTGTGTGTAGGGGACTTTAACGAGATTCTTTATGCATGTGAGAAGGAAGGAGGAGTGCCGAGATCTCAAGCTTGCATGGACATATTCAAGGAGACTTTGGAGGAGTGTCAGCTAGATGACTTGGGGTTTACAGGTGATGCTTTCAGCTGGCGTACTAACAGCCATGATGCGGACAAGTACATTAGGGAGAGACTTGATAGAGTGGTGGCCAACCAAGCGTGGAAGGACGGGTTCTCGGGATTCGAGGTGGTAAATGGTGATCCACGTCACTCTGATCATAGGCCAGTAATTGTTGATACACATGGAGAACAGAGACTAAGGCGGAGCCTGGCTCGGGGCCAAATGCCAAGGTTTGAGGCGAGATGGTTGGAAGAGGAGGCATGTGAGGCACTGGTAAAAAATGCATTGGAACTAAAGGCTCTCAAGTCGGTTAAGAAAAGTCGCTGGAGCGGTGAAGGGTATGCTCACGGATCTCATAGGTTGGAGTAGGAATGTCCTAGGAGACTTGGAGAAAAGAATCATCAAACCAAAGAAGGAGTTAGATGAGTGTCGGAGGAGGAGTATTGATGAGACCATTAACTTTGATAAATCCTCTGTTACCTTCGCTTATAAAAGCTAACTATATGAGGTGTGCTCGGGATAGAATGGTCTATCCCGAGTGTCAGAACTATATGAGGTGTGCTCGGGATAGACCATTAACTTTGATAAATCCTCTATTATGTTCAGTAAAAATACCAGCAATGCAAGGAGAATAGAAGTGCTACAAGAACTGAATATAAGTGAGGAAGCAAAAACCGAGAATTATCTTGGGCTGCCGATGTATGTGGGGCGGAGTCGGCCCCAAACTTTTGAGTATTTGAAAGATAGAATTTGGAAAGGAATACAGGGTTGGAAGGAACATATGCTATCACCAGCAGGAAAGGATATTCTCATCAAAGCTTGTGCTCAAGCTATCCCAACTTTTGCAATGTCCTGTTTTGACCTGACAAGAACTTTGTGTGAGCAGATGAGCTCGATGATATGCTGTTTTTGGTGAGCACAACAGGAAAATGAGAATAAAATGCACTGATTGAGTTGGGAACTTTTGACAAAACCAAAGAGGGAAGGAGGTTTCGGTTTCCGTGACTTGTACGAATTCAATCTTGCCATGCTAGCCCGCCAGGCTTGGAGAATGTTGACTGCACAAGAATCTTTGTGTGCACATGTGTTAAAGGACAAATATTTCCCCAACACATCCATCTTAGCCAGACCGAAACCTTCGAGAATTTCATTGCATGGCAATATGATAACAAAGGAATGTTTACTGTAAAATTTGCATATAAGTTGTATGTCTAGATGAGATATGGCCCGCATGCCTCTAGTTCAAATGCTGGTCCATAGAGGGGTTCTGGAAGGCGATATGGAGTATCCCAGTGCAACCAAAGAGAAAGCATTTCATTTGGCGATTGACACACAATAGTCTTCCAATAAAATGCAACATTAAAAGGAGAGGTATTGAATGTGACACCTTGTGCCCTTGTTGTAGCAGACTCGATGACGATGGGGCACATTTGTTTCTCAAATGAAAAGTTGTGAAACAAGCATGGCAGAAGCTCGATTTTGAACAAGTTTACCATCGCATGTCTGAGTGCAAAGCCTAAAGACAATGTTAAAGACCTGATTGCATTGGGGAAAGAGCAGCAGATTCTACTTGCGTGCATGCTATGGCGATGTTGGAAGAGGAGAAATAAAATTAATGCTAAGGAGAAGGCTTGGGATCTGATCGAGCTGTTGTTCCAGACTAATTATTGGGCCAATGGGTGCAGGGAATATTGCCTGAAAGATAAATCTACTAAAACTGCAACACCAGCGTTGTGTTGGTCTGCGGTGACCCAGCACACCACTGCATGTTGTAGTGTAAAAGTCGTTGATGTAACACGCACGGAAGGACCTCTCCGCAAATATTACATCACTCAGAGTAGTACAACAGAAACATAGCTGGTCCAAGGTAACACTATAGGATTATAACACTATTCAATACAAAATCTCGAGACCCTCCTTTTATATTGAAGCAAGTCTCTTGCAAATGAAATACAGAAAGATCCAAATCATAACTTTAAGTTGGAGATCAGCTCTAACTCTAATTCCTGATCCACTACTGCTGTTGTCACAACCCTAATCTAGTCCATCTGGAATATTTTAATCCAGATTTGTACTCCTTCTTCCAATAGAAGTCGTCTCCTCCACTAATAACATGGTTGTTGTGCATGCCATCGTCAATGATGTCGTTGCTCCTTCACTGGCATTGTTGTCGTCATTCTTCTGTTGGCGAAGTTACGGATGACTCCTTCAAGCTTCACCAGGTAGACTTGATTCCTTGCTGAAGTCCTCCTCAACGTCGTGATGGATAACTGCCAACTCCTCTGAGGTTCCAAAAAATCTAAGCAGGGGGTCAACGGGGAAAGGGTGAGCAACACGAGCGTTACTCAGCAAGTTCAAATTATAGGCGATAAGGTGTTTTATGCACTAACTACTGCCAAGACCAACGGTCATTGACATAATGCAAGTTTTGGAAAAGATTTCTTCAAAAGGTCAGGTTTTATTTCAAAAAACTATGCTCACAGTCTCCACGGGTTCATAGTCATCACTTGGGATGCCTTTCCCGCTGCGGTCTGTAGTTTCTTCCGGGAACACGGATGTGACAGTCACAGTTTCTTGTTGTTGACTCTGCAGAGCTGCGTAACTTTACCCATGAGAGAAACCCAGCCTTGTTGCCTTTCCGGGCGATCTTTCCCGTCCATACTTCCATGGTATGGGGCCAGGTGTGAGTCCAAAGCCAATCACTGCCCCTCTCCGCACAACACATATCCGCCCATTTGTGGCGCGGTCGGTAACAAAGACCGCTATCCCGCCACCCCTCCCGAGCTTCTATTCCAATCACCCCGTCAGGTGGGAAGGTCACGCGCTTCCACGCTGTTGGCTGCCGCAACGGACACTACCAGGTAATAGCCTGCCGAGGATATGTGAACGAGAGAAGATAGCAGCTGACTTTACCGTCCCATGCCAGATCTCATGGTAAACGCTTCAATACGGCGCTAGGATCACTATGACATTGGTAATTAATCCTAGGTATATACTTTCCCGTACAATGGAACCTCCACCACAACATCATACCGTGGTTCCATTACCAGCCAAACAATATATGTAGCATTTCACATCATTCAAAAATAGTTTTTCTTTTTCAATGCAATGATAATAATATAGTTTTGAAAATAGTTTTTATTAAAATAGTTCAGTAAGGACATGCAAGAATGAACTTGCCTGTGATAGAAATGGTCATTCAATCCTTCGGAGTTCTAGGGTTTGCGGTAAAACCCCGAGTTCTGAAAATAGCAAAGTAATCCTGATAAGGAATACTGGAAACTCTAGCAGCATGCCATTGTGCATAGTCATGAGATGCATCGTCTCCCCAAAATACCCGAGTTGCGGATTTAAGATTTTTCGAGTGTTTGGAGTTTTTATTTATTTAAAGAGTTTGACATTCATTTTCATGAGGAATAAATTTAAAGTGATTAAATTCAAATAGTTCAATATAATTAAACTACAAGACTTTATTTTCCCATATTATTTTCTTTTAAGAAAATAGTTTTTGAAAAAAAATTCAAGTCATTTCCACTTAAGGATCTTTGAATTTTTCATCCACTCAAAACTTGTCAAAATTTAGTAATAAAACTTACAGATAAATTCCTCATAATTTGTAGAGTGTGTTGATTATTTTTAGCTGATTTTTGTTCTTTTGGTTTGGGAGTTAAAATTCATTTAAGTTTGCATAATTTTATTTGGTAAATTACCAAAATACCCCTGGGCCTAATGGGTTGGAGTGGGTCGAACCTAACCACTTGGGCCGAGCCCAAATCCTTACTGGGTCAGACCCGACCCAGTCTCTCTCTCTCTCTCCCTCGTTCCCCTTCCTGGCAATTCGCCGCCGCTGCCACCCTCGGCCCCGGCCGTCACCGGCCGTCACCGGCGCCGCCACGCCATAGAATAGCTCCGCCGCCTCTTGTTCTCTCGATTCCCCCACTTCTCTGCCATGCTCACGCACGCCACCGCGGAATCCCTAACCCTAGCCGTGCTGGTCGCCACCGGCTCCGCCGGTTCGATCTCCTCCGCCACCTCGGGTGTCGCACCACCGCCTCAACTCTACGCCTCCTCGTCGACCACGGTCGCCTCTTCGAGACCCTACTCGAGCTCGCCGTCATGGTGTACTGCTCCTGGCAACCCCGACCTCCACCTCGAGCCTACGCTCGGCCCTCTGCTCAACCTCGCCTCACTCTGCTGCCGGCGGGATGGCAGCAAACTGCAACCCTGGAGTCCTCCTACGGCAACTAATGGTGGTCTGATGTTGTGGCAGTGGTGTGGCTTCTACGACTCCGACACCGACGGGACGGCAGTGCAACGACTGCAACCCCGGCGTCGCCTTCTTCGACTACTACCTCCACACCATCCCCGCCAAGCTCGGCCTCGACTACACTGCTCCCGGTGAGCTCTCTTCTGTGACTGGCTGTGTGCCGATGAACTACTGGTCTGAGGTGCTCGTGTGGTGCTCCAGTTCATCCTAGTGATGAACCTATTTGTGTAGTGGTGCTGCGCTAGATGTGTGATCACTGGCCCTTCTGTTAATTAAATTTAGAGAAATACTCGTGATATAATTATCCTTGGACTTGCATAGATATTGCAAAATAGATACTTGTTCGATTTGTTATCTGTTGAGTTCATATATTTGCTTATGTACGATTTCCTGATGATCATGTGCATGTATATGTGCAGGAGTACATAACTAGGTGATTTATTGATTGTATTTGTTTGCTTATGATGACACCTAAGAAATAATGCTAAAATAATTTCTTTCTTCAATACATGTGCAGAAGTGATCTATTTTTACTTTCTTTGTTGTTTCTGATTTCTGATCATGATCTTTAGTGTTCCTAGTGGTTACAAGATCCTTTAGATGTATAGGATGTACTAGAATGATTTAAGGGTGTATTTCTGGACATAGAACTGTCGGGTTAAATGATCCAGATACTATTGATGTGCTGGAGTGATCTAGCAAGCATTACTGGACAGAGCATAGCTGCTGTCCAGGTCTTCAACTCCTCTAGATAAGAAACTGATAAGAACAGATCCACTGCCCTGCTCTCCTCTCTTATCCTCTCAACTAATGATAGATGTGTTGACCTCTCTCCTCTCTTTCTAGCACTGTCCTGTCATTTACAGAACTTGCTAGTACCTCTCCTTTGCCTCACACACAAAGAATTAACCTGCTGTTGTTGAGCAGCTTTGTTTTCTGGAAAATGATGATAACCTGCGTCTTGTGGCTAGCCTGCTCCTCCTCGCTGCTTCAATGTTCCTAGGGTGTATTTATCTAGCTGCAAATTATTTCAGTGGATGTTCTTGTGTTCTTGAGCTGTTCTAGCTGATATGGGAAGATGATTTAGTTGCTAAATTCGTTGCTGATGTATTTGTGCTAAGGTAGGAAGCATATGGTGCGGCTGGCTGCTTGTAGTTTGTATTTGGAAAGATGGATGTGAGAAAGATGTGTTGTAGTTAGCTGTGGAATGATTATATAGTGCTGCCTAATTGTTGTGGTGGTGACACACAACTAGGTGACTCCTCATTTGCATGGATGAGTAAGCTACTTGTTGTCATGCCCTCATGCAAAGGCATTCCTTAGGGTTCAAGTAAATTTAGATATTTTGTTTGTGGATAACTCTCCTATGTGGCATGCTCATCCACTCAAGCTTTTCATTACTTGGGGTCCAAATAAACTTAGATATTTGGCTTGTGGATAGAGATGGCTAGTCATTGGTCTTATCTCCTTGTTGAATTTATTTTTGAGCAAGACAAGTGGCAATTTTTACTAGATGGACTTGTGGGCTCATTCTCTTATGTGGGCTTTGTGCAATTATATGGGCTTGAGAATAAATTTGTGTAGCTTTAATGATTAGCTAGTGGCTTTAGAAATATAAGTAGTGATGTTCAAATGGCTTTACAATTTATTTGTGTGCCTTTAATATGATCATTTGCTTGGTTGAACAGGGATGAATTAGCTATGCTCAATAGCTTTATGCATGCAATAGCAATCTGTTAACAAGGTAGCTAATCTTGTTACCAAACTGCTTTTACATAACACAAAACTTTTGAATCCAGGTGGCTTATTGGATGGATTTGATCATCTGATCCTTTATTTTGGTGAAACTTTTTCTATCTTCCTAGGCTTGCCCTAGTGGAAAGTTAGCTGGATTAGGTTGCTTTTGCATTATTTTCTATGCCATTTCATTTGCTTTCTGCCATACTTGCTAGAGATTTTAATAAGAACAGACGCTACAGTCTATGATGCAAAAGTCCGAGGCAATGGTCCCGTGTAAGAACAGATACTTGCATTTGGCTTTTAAGTTCTCGAGGATGATCTTGCATAGCACCTCTATGCATGGCTGAGAGAAAGATCCTTCTCAAAAATCCATTTGTTGATTTGTCTTTCTTCCTTTGTTATTTTCTTTCTTTCTTTTGTTGTTTATTTTGCAGGGAAGAAGAATAAGAAGATTGGGATGATAATATGTTCAAGATAAAGATAATGATGAGAAGATAAAGATCTAGTTTTAGGATTCTTTTTATTCATTTGTAAACTCCGTTTTATTTGGATGAGATATGTACTTATTCGATTTAAGATGTAATATGAATTACTCTTTCAATTTCATTTCCAAAAATTTGTAAAGTAGCACATTTATGATTGATGTATCTATTTGTACTTGGACATTTGGACTTTGAAGTTTGTAAATGAGATGAGCAGATGATAAGATGTGTAAAAGATAAGATGGTGACTTTAGACGATGAATTGATTCTTATATGATGATATTTGTGTGAATGATGTAATGAGATAATCACAAATATAGAATGTGATTGAATGATTGTGTCTATGCTCTCTTTGAGTTATAACTTGTCATATTTTGAATTGTGCTCAAAGTGTAGATAATTGGGTAAGGTCATGTCCAATTTTGGAATGGCTTGACGGATGATCCTAGTTCCTAATTAGTCGTTATAAAGATCATGTCGAAATTTATCGCACCCAACATGATGATCTAAACTCTAACTCATCGAGTCAAGAGAAACATCGATCACTTTGCATCGTTTAATTTTATGCGCCAAAATTTCCCGCGTTTTTAGATGCATGCTATGCAAATGCACAAATCATATTTCTACCCTTCTGACTCTCTAAACTGTGGGGTATTACATCCTCTCTCCCTTAAACTAAACTTCGTCCCGAAGTTTCAGGTTCTCTCACGTAGAGTAGAAAAGAAGGAACTTCCATAGATATCGATTCTCTCAAATTTCCTTCTGGGGTGGTCGTAGATCACGATGATTCCTTGTCCAAGATACTTTTGTGTAGTCTCCATTGGTCCATACTATCCATTTGTCGACTTTCATGGATTATTTGATGAATTCCAGCTATTTTACTACTCCATGTCTCTCCAATGATCCAATTCAGACTCCTTGCATTACCCAGACATTATAGCCTATGTCGAACATCCTCTTCTACTTCCCTAAATGCTCTTCAAATATGATCGTTGGTACTTCTCCTTATAATCAAGAGACGAAGATGACTTTATTTCTGATGGTAAACTCATCGCCTTATTTGCTCCATATTCTCTGAGATATCTCTCCTTTACAGGCTATATAGAACATAATTCTTTCTTAGTGATGTGCTTCCTCCAAAAAGGATTAGACACACTTGTCTATCCAAGTATGATTACTCTGTCTTCTCCTTAAGTGCATCACCCACTTATAATCATGATTAAAAATCCTTCTAGTATCGATCCCCTCGGATCATGGTACTAATACGGTAGACTTCCGCATCCTTGAAGTATAGTCCCTTTTATTCAATCTTCTTTAGATCCTCTAGTCATAGCTCGTCTGACCACTGGACCCTTGCGACTTTCAACCTCCAAATCTCGACTGCCTCTTTGACTTCAGGAACTTGTAATTTTTTTTGACAATGCAAATCTCTCTCATAGAACTTCAAGAGCATTAGTACTCAGTTCAGCACTGTCTTAGTACAGGCTTTCCTTCCAAACTTCATGTTGTCTTCTTCAAGGTACTATCCAGTACACTTGTTCACTCTCCCCCTTGGAATTCCCTAAGACTTCCTTCATTTTGATCTTATGTCACTCAAATTTCACTCAGTCATCTCCTTTCAGTCGACTTCATAATCCACCTATCTAATCATACTTCAACTATATTGGACTCTTGGTTTCACGAAGAAGAACACGTGGTATATCCACCATGTTGTGAATACCCAGTATTGTCCTCCGATAGAATATGTTTTTAACTACTACTTTATATCCAACAGTTTTCGAAGAATACGTGGTACATACGTCCACCATATTGTGAACTACCAAAATGATCCTTCGATAAGTTGGTTTCCTACTATGGCTAGAATTCCAGTTGGCTTATCTGATGGTCTCAAGAAAAGAATTGCACACATAAACTTGTGCATTGGATGCTATCTTAACTTCAATCTTGAATATGATGTTGGTCATCATTATAAAATTCAGCTGACGTATCATTTCCTTCATGTCTGGTACTATAGACTGATTGCATACAGTACCAACTAGTTTGAACATGTAACTCAGCAATCTTGCCTTGATGCGTCCATCACCTCAGTGGTTGGCTCTAGTATGTCAATCCTCTTGGTAATACCTCTTTCTCCACAATTGCTCGAGATATAAACTCTGACTTTGGTACCTCGACATCATATGTGATGAGGTGACTTCATCCAAATTGGTCCACCTTCTAGACTTGTCGTCAATCCACGACAAAATTGAACTCTTCTCCCATGGTTATGTTGCTCTCTTGAACACTGGACTCTGTTATTACCCTTCTTGACATGGTTGATGTGTCATCTCTGAGATCTCAACGTGCTTTCATCCAAGTACTTTACTTCTGTCATCCCTTTCTGACTTATCATCATTTGTCAGATGACTTTCTCGTCCACTCCTTGTTGTAATCTATTTGTGTATCCAACACAAATTTTTCCTTATATATATCCAAGTTCTAATCATGAACTCTTGTTTGGCAGTTAATTTTACCGCTTCCATCTCTAGTAATGCCTCTCGATAGACGATCAACTTTTCCTTTATTCCATTAGAACTGGAAATATCCATGTTCTTCCAGTCTTTATACGCCTTTGTCTTCATCCTTATAATACTCTTAGAATCCTAAGTTCTGCTAAACTCATTCTCAAACTCCATTTAACTAGTATCAATACCTCTTTATTGCTCCAACAATAACTTCTTCCACCAAGTTATGATAACCTCATATGTATCCTCCATATTTTCCTTCTTCCTTCTTGATCTTGGACTTCCATGGAAAGACTTCATAACTTGATATACAAAAATTGCATATTCTTCCTTCTTGGTTATTCCTCCTCATGTAGCGTTTCTTGCGTCATCTTTGGTAGATCTTCGTCCAATTTGTGGTGATACTCTTACTTGGACTTACTTCATTCCTCCTCCAGGCGCTGGTAAAACATGTCTCCAGATCCAAATATGACGTGACACTCTCCACATTCCATATTCGTAGCTTTATTGACTTCTGTCTTCTGCACTTCCTTCTCTTCATGAGCTTTCTTTGCTGCCTCATCTTGTTAATAACTCGTCTCTCCCTCACACTAACTCTAACTACCTCTAGATTAGTAACATCAAGAAAAGAAATCAATGTGACAATCATGCCATTGTACATTAAATCCTAACTTCATGTACCAACCTAGTCAATCAAAAATCCAATAAGATCCAATAAATCCGAATGCAGTTATATAGCAAACATGCAACATAAGCCCATAAAGTAAATAGTACTTTGAGTAAAAACATCTCAAGTACCCAGGCTTAGATGCTATACACTACAAGATAGGTTTATATCACCTTATAGTCCTATTCTAACAACTCTTTGACTCAGTAGTTACCCCAACTGCCCATTTGCAAAGGGATAATGCAAAGACAAAGTACTCAAAGAGTAGTTGTGGGCTGACTTGGTTACGTAGGGAACTAAACTCCATGTAGATTGAATCCTCCGTTTGGCTTCAACGAACGTCTCCATGTAGAGTTGTTTGTACATCATAAGTAGTATTGTAGCTTCCTTCATGGATTGTGCCTTCTCCTAATTCCTTAAGACTCTAAACTATACTCGGGTGAATCCACCTTGAAATAAATCATTAGGATGCTGGCGTACTTCCATATTTACCATAATTGATTTTCTCTGATTCTTTCACCATCATCATACTTCTCCCGTCTTCCTGCCTTCACAACCTTACGATAGGGTTCTACTTCATCATATGTCTTCACATATAGGATGGTGTTATCAATGATACCACATAGGTAACACTGACTTGGATATAAATCTATTTGGGATACTAGCTGGTAGAAGATAGTTTCAAATTTGTCATACCAAGTTGAAAGAAATGAGGTAGGTAAGTATTATTCCTATACAAGAATAGGTAAGGAGATTTACTCTGGTAGAGTAAGAAAAGTCTATACAAGTATAACAGTAGTATTCTCAAGTGAATAACCATCATAATTGTAGAAAGATATGGTTTAGATAAGATAACTTCCTATAGTCTTACCAACCTACAAGTCTCCTAAAAGGGTTTTAATCCTAAGGTCATTTTGCTCTGATACCATCTGCGGTGACCCAGCACACCACTGCATGTTGTAGTGTACAAGTCGTTGATGTAACATGCACGGAAGGACCTCTCCGCAAATATTACTTCCCTCAGAGTAGTACAACAGAAACATAGCCGGTCCAAGGTAACACTATATGATTATAACACTATTCAATACAAAATCTCGAGACCCTCCTTTTATATTGAAGCAAGTCTCTTGCAAATGAAATACAGAAAGATCCAAATCGTAACTTTAAGCTGGAGATCAGCTCTAACTCTAATTCCTGATCCACTACTGCTGTTGTCACAATCCTAATCTAGTCCATCTGGAATATTTTAATCCAGATTTGTACTCCTTCTTCCAATAGAAGTCGTGTCCTCCACTAATAACATGGTTGTTGAGCATGCCATCGTCAATGATGTCGTTGCTCCTTCACTGGCACTGTTATCGTCATTCTTCTGTTGGCGAAGTTACGGATGACTCCTTCAAGCTTCACCAAGCAGACTTGATTCCTTGCTGAAGTCCTCCTCAACGTCGTGATGGATAACTAGCAACTCCTCTGAGGCTCAAAAAATCTAAGCAGGGGGTCAACGGGGAAAGGGTGAGCAACACGAACGTTACTCAGCAAGTTCAAATTATAGGCGATAAGGTGTTTTATGCACTAACTACTGCCAAGACCAACGGTCATTGACATAATGCAAGTTTTGGAAAAGATTTCTTCAAAAGGTCAGGTTTTATTTCAGAAAACTATGCTCACAGTCTCCACGGGTTCATAGTCATCACTTGGGATGCCTTTCCCGCTGCGGTCTGTAGTTCCTTCCGGGAAGACGGATGTGATAGTCACAGTTTCTTGTTGTTGACTCTGCAGAGCTGCGTAACTTTACCCATGAGAGAAACTCTGCCTTTTTGCCTTTCCGGGCGATCTTTCCCGTCCATACTTCCATGGTATGGGGCCAGGTGTGAGTCCAAAGCCAATCACTGCCCCTCTCCGCACAACACATATCTGCCCATTTGTGGCGCGGCCGGTAACAAAGACCGCTATCCCGCCACCCCTCCCGAGCTTCTATTCCAATCACCACGTCAGGTGGGAAGGTCACGCGCTTCCACGCTGTTGGCCGCCGCAACGGACACAACCAGGTAATATCCTGCCGAGGATATGTGAACGAGAGAAGATAGCAGCCGACTTTACCGTCCCATGCCAGATCTCATGGTAAACGCTTCAATACGGCGCTAGGATCACTGTGACATTGGTAATTAATCCTAAGTATATACTTTCCCGTACAATGGAACCTCCACCACAACATCATACCGTGGTTCCATTGCCAGCCAAACAATATATATAGCATTTCACATCATTCGAAAATAGTTTCTCTTTTTCAATCAATGATAATAATATAGTTTTGAAAATAGTTTTTATTAAAATAGTTCAGTAAGGACATGCAAGAATGAACTTGCCTGTGATAGAAATGGCCGTTCAATCCTTCGGGGTTCTAGGGTTTGCGGTAAAACCCCGTGTTCTGAAAATAGCAAAGTAAGCCTGGTCCTTAGCATAAATTCCCGTCCAAACTCTAGCAGCATGCCATTGTGCATAGTCATGAGATGCATCGTCTCCCCAAAATACCAATGTTGGCCCAGTGAAAACCAGGGTATCATGGGCCGGCCTGCCACAGCCCTCGAACGCTCCGCAGGAATTTATGCTAAGGACCAGGCTTTTAGCCTGGCGAGCCTCGCGAGGCATTTCCCTCGCGAGGGCTTACTTGCTCGACCGAGCATTTCTGCTAAGGACCAAGACGATCGGCCTGGAGGCCTCAAGAGGGATCTCTACCTCGAGAAGGCCTCTCCTAGAAGATCTTCAGGCCCTGGCGCGTCCCCGCGCCCCCTTCGGGAGGTTTTCCCTCGCGAGAAGTCAACGGCTACAAAACCTCGGCCAGGGTTCAGGCCTCGCGGGTTTCCTTCAAGTGGAAGCAAGCTCCTGCGCCCTTGCAGAGCGCACATGGGCTCTGCGCCCGCCGCAGAGTGACATACGCGCCTGCGCGTGATGACGAAGACGCCGTAGTTGCCATTCTCGTGTATAAAGTGGTCAAAGGAGCTGCGGCAAGCAAAGCGGACTCCAAGACTTGCCAAATTGGTGATAAAGCGGCCGGCCATCGCTACGCTCCAACTGCGACGTCACCGTGGGGCGCGCCCCAAAGCTCTGCAGCGCCAGCCCACCGTCCTGGTTGGACGGTGGCTTTTTCTGCCAAGACGGCGTGCTCCCTGCCATGGACCGGGTCCATGGACGCCCCGACGTTGTGCACTGTGCTCCAATTCGGCGGCGTTGTGGTATCCCTTCCCGCCAGAGGTTTTCGGGGAAGAGGACCAAGCCCGGTATATAAGGAGCCAGTGTATGACCTAGGAGGGGATCCGGCATTCAGCAACACATTCCACAACCGAAGAGCTAAGTCTGAGAAGAAGACGGAGCTCATTCCACCATAGTCCACCATAGCCATAGCAGTTCTCTCGGCAAGCACACTTGTACTGTGAACCTCCCCAAGCAGTGCAATACATCTTAGCAGGACGTAGGGCTTTTACACCTCACGGTGGGCCCAAACCTGGATAGCGGCTCGTGTTACCTCTCTGTCGTGATGTTCCTCACCGAGCTCGACGAGCATCGTCGCCGAGGTTGTTGAGGATTTGTTTGACGTCGTGTTCAGCCCCTTACTCGTTTCCTGGCACTTGAGAGACACCCCTAGTTCCTGGGACTAGTCTCCAACACCCAAGTTGCGGATTTAAGATTTTTCGAATGTTTGGAGTTTTTAATTATTTAAAGAGTTTGACATTCATTTTCATGTGGAATAAATTTAAAGTGATTAAATTCAAATAGTTCAATATACTTAAACTACAAGACTTTATTTTCTTTTAAGAAAATAGTTTTTGAAAAAAAATTCAAGTCATTTCCACTTAAGGATCTTTGAATTTTTCATCCACTCAAAACTTGTCAAAATTTAGTAATAAAACTTACAGATAAATTCCTCATAATTTGTAGAGTGTGTTGATTATTTTTAGCTGATTTTTGTTCTTTTGGTTTGGGAGTTAAAATTCATTTAAGTTTGCATAATTTTATTTGGTGAATTACCAAAATGCCCCTGGGCCTAATGGGTTGGAGTGGGTCGAACCTAACCACTTGGGCCGAGCCCAAATCCTTACTGGGTCGAACACGACCCAGTCTCTCTCTCTCCCTCGTGCGATTCCTCTCTCTCTCTCTCGTTCCCCTTCCTGGCGATTCGCCGCCGCCGCCACCCACGGCCCCGGCCGTCGCTGGCCGTCACCGGCGCCACCACGCCATAGAATAGCTCCGCCACCTCCTGTTCTCTCGATTCCCCCACTTCTCTGCCCTGCTCACGCACGCCACCGCGGAATCCCTAACCCTAGCCGTGTTGGTCGCCACTGGCGTCCGCCAGCTCAGGTGTCGCACCACCGCCTCAACTCTACGCCTCGTCGTCGACCACGGTCGCCTCTTCGAGACCCTACTCGAGCTCGCCGTCACGGTGTACTGCTCCTGGCGACCCCAACCTCCACCTCGAGCCTGTGCTCGGCCCTCTGCTCAACCTCGCCTCACTCTGCTGCCGGCGGGATGGTAGCAAACTGCAACCCTGGAGTCCTCCTACGGCAACTAATGGTGGTCTGGTGTTGGGGCAGTGGTGTGGCTACTACGACTCCGACACCGACGGGACGGCAGTGCAACGACTGCAACCTCGGCGTCGCCTTCTTCGACTACTACCTCCACACCATCCCCGCCAAGCTCTGCCTCGACTACACTGCTCCCGGTGAGCTCTCTTCTGTGACTGGCTGTGTGCCGATGAACTACTGGTCTGAGGTGCTCGTGTGGTGCTCCAGTTCATCCTAGTGATGAACCTATTTGTGTAGTGGTGCTGCGCTAGATGTGTGATCACTGGCCCTTCTGTTAATTAAATTTAGAGAAATACTCGTGATATAATTATCATTGGACTTGCATAGATATTGCAAAATAGATACTTGTTCGATTTGTTATCTGTTGAGTTCATAAATTTTCTTATGGACGATTTCCTGATGATCATGTGCATGTATATGTGCAGGAGTACATAACTAGGTGATTTATTGATTGTATTTGCTTGCTTATGATGACACCTAAGAAATAATGCTAAAATAATTTCTTTCTTCAATACATGTGCAGAAGTGATCTATTTTTACTTTCTTTGTTGTTTCTGATTTCTGATCATGATCTTTAGTGTTCCTAGTGATTACAAGATCCTTTAGATGTATAGGATGTACTAGAACGGTTTAAGGGTGTATTTCTGGACATAGAACTGTCGGGGTTAAATGATCCAGATACTATTGATGTGTTGGAGTTATCTAGCAAGCATTACTGGACAGAGCATAGCTGTTGTCCAGGTCTTCAACTCCTCTAGATAAGAAACTGATAAGAACAGATCCACTGCCCTGCTCTCCTCTCTTATCCTCTCAACTAATGATAGATGTGTTGACCTCTCTCCTCTCTTTCTAGCATTGTCCTGTCATTTACAGAACTTGCTAGTACCTCTCCTCTGCCTCACACACAAAGAATTAACCTGTTGTTGTTGAGCAGCTTTGTCTTCTGGAAAATGATGATAACCTACGTCTTGTGGCTAGCCTGCTCCTCCTCGCTGCTTCAATGTTCCTAGGGTTTATTTATCTAGCTGCAAATTATTTCAGTGGATGTTCTTGTGTTCTTGAGCTGTTCTAGCTGATATGGGAAGATGATTTAGTTGCTAAATTCGTTGCTAATGTATTTGTGCTAAGGTAGGAAGCATATGGTGCGGCTGGCTGCTTGTAGTTTGTATTTGGAAAGATGGATGTGAGAAAGATGTGTTGTAGTTAGCTGCTGGAATGATTATATAGTGCTACCTAATTGTTGTGGTGGTGACACACAACTAGGTGACTCCTCATTTGCATGGATGAGTAAGCTACATGTTGTCATGCCCTCAAGGAAAGGCATTCCTTAGGGTTCAAGTAAATTTAGATATTTTGTTTGTGGATAACTCTCCTATGTGGCATGCTCATCCTGATGGGGGGATAATAACCCGGTAGGCTCACGAAGAGGGAAGCGTGACCCGCCAGGCAGGAGGCCCGGTCAGGCCAGCTAACCATCAGCATGGGCCGGGTTATGTTGCTGGGCCAGTAGGTTTGGCGGTAACCCGGTTCAGGAAGGAAAGGATCTAGAAGACCAGAGGCGGTTCAGGACTTGGAGGACACGAAGGCCAGAAGAGCTAGAGTAGGACTCCGAGTCTGGGTAGAAGCCGGATTTATCTTGTAAAGCGCCAGGAGACCCGGTCATCTATATAAACCGGTCCCTGAGCCCTAGTGAGGGAGAACCTTGGGACGATCCAAGCTTAGGCGAGAGAATCTTAGAGACAAACATGCGCTGCCAAGCGAACCTTGTAACCTAGATCGAGATCCGCCACTGTTGTCGTAGCCGGGTTATCGAGATCGAGATCAATAACAAGATAGCAGGAAGTAGGTCTTTATCTCCAATGAAGAGGCCGAACCTGGGTAAACCTTTTGTCCCTGCAATGCTAAACAATCTCCCAGATACCAAAGTCGCCGTGCCCATCAATTCAAGCTACCCCAAGGTAGCATCTGCCATGTTATCTACCGCACGACAGTTGGCGCCGTCTGTGGGAATCGCGTCCAAAGGTGTCACCATCATGGGAGAAGCAATGCAAGGAGTGGAGAATTTTGTTTTCGGCGAGATCACCCTCAACTCGCAAGGAGAGCCCATCGTTGATGATTCTGGCTGGGGGCCGAAATCGGATCTACTTGAATCAGGTGATGTTATTCCAATTCGCAAGTTCCATGTTTTTGTTGGTATGGTTGCAACTAGATCTGCTAGTGATGGAGACTATGAATCTGTGTCAGGAGCTGCCACAATTATCCAATCTGATGGCGAGGAATCAGTTGGCACGGGTGAAGGAGAGCTGCCCCTGGATGCGCACGAGGAACAATCGGGAAACCCGGCTCAAATCCGGGTGATGTGATGGATCGTGCAGATTCAGAATCGATCTTGCCCCTGTTTGAAGGCCGGTTCGGACATGAGGCAGAAGAAGAGGATGAAGAGGAGCAAGAGTCCCTCCCAAGCCCGGTTAGGAGGGTGGCAGTTTACACGGCCCCGTCTACCAACGTGGGAGCATCACCATCAACTGTCGTGCCGCCTGCTTTTACTCCGGGTCAACAACAGCAACAATTGCCACCAGTACTGGAGTTGGCGGGTCAAAGAGTTGATGGAGACCCGGCTTCGGTGTCAGAAGAAAATGAAGACACGGCGCGTTTCAGGAACAGCTTCGGTTTTCTCAATAACCGGGCTCAGGACGAAGAAAGAAACAACACGACTGGTGCCCAGGTCTTGTTTAGCAATGGCCTGGTCCTAGATCCATCAACACTTACGAGGTTGGTTACCCCAGAAAACGCGGCGGCTAGAGCTATAGAATTGGATACAGCACGCCGGGCTTTGGAGCAGATGCGCAGAGACACAATGACAGAGAGGCAAGATATGGAGGTTAGGCGAAAGCAAATAGAAGATGATGAAAATCGTCTCAACGAGATGACCAGGGCTCACCGGAGGAGGCATCAGTGCCGGCTGGCCCACGGGGAGAATGTCATAAATCTAGCGGTATTGTTTAGAACCCCAGAAAATCAACCAATCGATATGACTCAAGTAGCTCCAGTAGCCAGAACAAATGCAGAACCAAATAGAGGAACAGGAGGAGCTGGTGCTGCTGTCGTGGGTTTGTCACGTCAGGTGTTATAGATGACTTCGTAGGTGTGGGATTATACGAGTCAAGCATCTCCGAGCTTGGATCACAGGAACAAAGATCAACACAGATTTACCCAGGTTCGGCCCCCTCAATGTGAGGTAAAAGACCTACTTCCTGCCTACCCTAGATTGGTATTGATATGATAATCGAGGTGTTACAATGGAGGCGATTCGATCTGGTACTCGCCGTATGAGCTAGGGTTTAGGGCTTGATAGCTCGACCCGCTCTAAGTCCTGCGAGTCCTCTTTATATATACAGAGGCTCGCTAGGTTTACAAAAAGAAACTTCCCCCATAAGGAATACATCCATAGAGGCCTACTCGGAGACTACTTGGTCTTCACGTTCTCCGGGATATGTCTTCTAGATCTTTCCCCTTATGGCGGTTCAATATTGGGCTTGCTCCCAAGTGGGCCTTCGTCCGTACGAGTAAGTCAAGTCGCACTGGGCCGCGGGTTAACCCAGAAAGTATTCCCCCGACAGCTGCGGCTGTAGCATTGCCGGGTCTTCTCGCTGGGGGAGCCAGGGGAAATCCGGGTCTGCAGCCCAGAACACCAAGGTTCCACACGCCGACGGGTCATTTTTCCAATCCAGCAGATAACGTGTATGCCACAACTTTAGCACTTGACCGTATTCCATTGGGAGACTCGCCAGCAGAGATTGAAGCCCGACGTGCCCTTGACATGTTGCGTACCGTAGTAGTTCAGCAAGTTCAGTATTCAAAAGAGAAAAGTGCACTTCATTCCACAACTTATCGTAGTAAGAGTCGCCACGGTGAAAACCCGCCATTGGCCGGGCTTGCCGCGGCACAGCAGCAAAACCCGCCCCAGCAGAACCAGAACCAGAACAATCAGCAGCACCAACCTGCCCCTGCAGTTTCTGTGGCTCAGCAGATTGTCAATAGATCGCGAGCGGGAAGAAGTGCATCCAATGCAAACCCGGCAATACCTGCAGCTGGAGTACCACAAGGAGGACTGGGTCCCACACCACCAGCGTCTGCAAGCTCGCCTGGTAACAATAATTTTTTGGCAAGTTCTTCTACCTTAGCCGGGCCAAAGTGTCTTTCAGATGCCATTAGAGCGGAGCCTTTCCCTGAGAAGTTCAAGGAGCCAAGCAAGATTTCCAATTACGAGCCGAGCATGGACCCGGCAAGCTGGTTGAGCAGCTATGAGATGGCAATGTGTATATGCAATGCCACAGAGAATGTTTGTGCAAAGTACATGTATTTGATGATGAGTGATGGTGCAGCGAAGTTCTGGTTCAAGAATCTGCCAGAGAAATCTATCAGTTCCTGGGATGAGTTGAAGGCAGTTTTTATCAAGCATTTCCAGGGTACGTGCAAG
Organism: Poa pratensis; assembly: GCA_947311845.1. Classification (NCBI taxonomy): domain Eukaryota; kingdom Viridiplantae; phylum Streptophyta; class Magnoliopsida; order Poales; family Poaceae; genus Poa; species Poa pratensis. Next base: position 21,437,097 of record CAMZMU010000110.1, read on the forward strand.
CATTTGTTTTCCATCGAGGATCTGGATCGCTGTGTACAGAAGAAAGGCGAGTCAGCACGCCACTGGATGGGCCGGGTCACGGAGATCCTTCACTCCTCATCTGGTATTGAGCCCAAGGATGCAATTTCACCGATGGAAAAACTTGCAAGTACGCTCCCTTGGTCTAGAAGCTGGGCCGCATGAAGGAGGGACACCGTGTTAAGCCTGTTACTATGGCAGAGTTGATGGATGCGTGCAACAGACACACAGCCACAGACAAGACCCAAGATGATAACGAGGAAGAAAAAGGGAAAGGTACTGCGAATAACGGAGGAAGAAACAACAATGGCCCGGGAAACAATAACAACAACAATCAGAATTAGAACAAGCGTGGGCATCAGGAGGGAAACTCAGAGCTAGTGGCAAACGCAAATGCCGGGTTTCAGAGGCAAAGGATGGACGGAAATTATCAGAAAAATAGAGGTTATCAGGGAAACAATGGGAATTACAGTGGTGGAAATAGTTATCAAGGATCACATCCAATGAGCACTGAAGAGGCCTTCAGGATGCCGTGTCCTCGTCATAGTAAGAACGGCAGACCCGCCAATCATTCATTGGCCCAGTGTGTAGATCTGAACAGGTGGCAAAACAATGAAGTTCAGAGAGCTTTGCAAGGAGCAAACAGAGGTGGAGGACCCGGCCCGAGTGCTAACCCGGCTGCGAGGCCTTTAACTGGAGCAAATGCGGTACCTACTGGCAACGCAGGATCCAGCCAAAATACAGGTAACCAGGGTGGATTCTCGAACCAGCCAAGGCAACTTGGTCAATATCATATATATACTAGTGGCACGACCAAGAGAGAGAGAAAGATAGTCAAAAGGACAGTTAACTCAGTGGCTGCAGGGGTGCCAAGGTATTTAAGATGGTCAGAGCATACTATTACGTGGAGTAGAGCGGATCACCCGGGTGTGGTGGAACACCCGGGTCTGCTTGCTTTAGTTGTGGCTCCTCAAGTTCATGGCTTCGAGCTAAAGAAGGTTTTGATGGATGGTGGTAGTAGCATTAATATCTTGTATTGGGAGACATTTATACGCATGGGTCTAAAGGAATCGCAGTTACAGAAAACGTCAACAGTGTTTCATGGTATAGTTCCTAGGAAGTCAGCTACACCAGAGGGAAAAATTTCATTAGAGGTTGCTTTTGGCGAGTCTATCCATAACTTTAGGTCCGAGTGGCTCACCTTTGAGGTGGTGAAATTTCCAAGTCCTTATCACGCGTTGTTCGGAAGGCCGGCTTACGCCAAGTTTATGGCAAGGGCGTGTTACGTGTACTTACAGTTGAAGATACCGGGTCCCAAGGGGATCATCACAGTTCATGGTAACAAAGAAATTGCGGCAGAATGTGACGAGGGAGATGCAGCCCTGACAGAGCAAACTTGTGCTAGAGAGGAGTTGAAAGCTTACAGGTCTAATCTTGACCCGCAGGACAACAAGGCACTCAAAAAACCAACAACAGAAGATGACAGGGCAAAGTTTAAAGCAGCAAAAGATACCAAGATGTGGATTTTGTGCCTGGGGATTCCTCCAAGCAGTTTGCCATAGGGACCAGCTTAACTGACAAATAGGAAAGCGCGCTCATCGAGTTCATCCGTGAGAATCGGGATGTTTTTGCATGGACACCTAGTGACATGCCAGGCATTCTGACTGAACTCGCTGAGCACCGCTTACATGTTGATCCTAAGGCAAGGCCGGTAAAACAAGGTTTGAGAAAAATGAATGCAGAAAGAAGAAAAGCAATAGGAGAGGAGATAGCCCGGCTATTGGAAGCCGGCTTTATCATGGAGGTTTTTCACCCAGAGTGGTTGGCTAACCCGGTTTTGGTTCTGAAGAAAAATAATGAGTGGAGGATGTGCATCAATTTTACAAGTCTCAATAAGCATTGTCCCAAGGACCCATTTGCACTGCCACGCATCGATCAAATCGTTGACGCAGTTGCAGGCAGCGAGCTCTTGTGTTTTCTGGACGCATACTCAGGTTATCATCAGATCAAGCTTAACAGGCAGGATTGGGAAAAGACATCGTTCATCACCCCCTTTGGTGCTTTTTGTTACAAGACCATGACTTTTGGGTTGAAGAACGCAGGAGCAACTTATCAGAGGTGTATCCAAAACTGTTTTCACGATCAGATTGGACGCAACGTGCATGCTTATGTGGATGATGTGGTGATCAAGTCAGAAAAAGCCAGGTCATTTATTGATGACCTTACAGAAACGTTTAAAAATTTGAGGAAGTACAAGATGAAGCTCAATCCTACAAAGTGTGTGTTTGGAGTTCCAGCGGGAAAGTTGCTTGGTTTCATTGTGTCAGAGCGCGGAATTGAGGCAAACCCGGAAAAAATCAGAGCCATCCAAAGTTTGAAAAAACCAAGGAATTGGCAGATGTTCAAAATTGACAGGCTGTGTGGCTGCGCTAAGCCGGTTTATATCCGGCTCGGAGAGAAAGCAATCCCTTTTTAAATGTTACTAAGAAAACAGACAACTTCGTGTGGAATCAGGAGGCAGATGAGGCATTTGAAGCTCTGAAGAAGCAGTTATCAGAAGCGCCAGTTCTGGCGGCCCCGGGTCCCAAGGAACCCATGTTGTTATACGTCGCTGCTGGAACTCAGGCTGTGAGTGCTGTGGTGGTGGTCGAGCGTAAGGAGGAAGGCAAATAAAACCCGGTTCAGAGGCCGGTCTATTATGTCAGTGAGGTGTTATCAGAAGCAAGCAACGCTATCCACACTGGCAGAAACTAGTGTTTGGCGTTTTTATGGCAAGTAAAAGTTGAAACCATATTTTCAGGAGCATCCAATCACAGTGGTCAGTTCAATACCCTTAGCAGATATCATCAGAAATTCAGAAGCTACAGGAAGAATTGCCAAGTGGGCAATAGAGATGGGGCCATACCACATTGACTATGTGCCTCGCACAGCTATCAAGTCTCAAGCATTGGCTGATTTTCTTAATGATTGGACGCAGTTGAGTGCACCACCCTTACCCGAGTCTCAAGCCTTGGGTCAGGCACTTTGACGGGTCTAAACAAGCACAAGGTTCAGGAGCTGGAGTTGTGTTAACTTCTCCCAAAGGTGATAAGTTGAGCTATGTTTTGCAGATTCGCTTTGATTGTTCTAACAATGTGGCAGAATATGAGGCCTTGTTGCATGGTTTGCGTATGGCAAAGGAGATGAACATCAAGGATATCACTTGCTATGGAGATTAAGATCTTGTGCCTCAGCAAGTTTCGGGAACTTGGGATAGAAAGGATGCAACGATGACGGCTTACAGAAGAGAGGTGGACAGGGTAGCCGGGTTTTTCTCAGGCTATCAGGTGGATCATATTGATTGCAGGAAAAACGATGCTGCAGATGCTTTGTCAAGACTCGGCTCACGCAGAGAGCCGGTTCCACCTAATGTTTTCTTGGACGAGTTATGGACTCCATCAGTTAAGCTCCAGGGCGCGGAAGAGCTTGCGACTCAGGAAGACCGGATTCGCAGTTAGTAGCAGCAACTCATGAAATTCCAGAATGGACAGAACCTTACTTGGTGTATCTTTTGCATGGAGAGTTGCCAGAGCAGGAAGTTATATCCCGGCAAATTGTGCGCCGGGCTAAGGCTTACGTGGTTATTGAGGCGAGTTATATAAGAGAAGTGTCTCTGGAGTGTTTCAGAGATGTGTGTCTGGAAAGGAAGGCCGGCAAATTCTGAAAGAGATTCATGAGGGAGATTGTGGTCATCATGCCTCAACAAGGTCCTTAGTAGCAAAAGCTTTCAGACACGGCTTCTTTTGGCTCACAGCCCAGGCAGATGTAGAGCGCCTGGTAAGCAGATGTGATGGTTGTCAGAGGTACGCAAGGCAAATCCACGTGCCGGCTCAGGAGTTGCGCACAATACCTTTGACTTGGCCTTTTGCAGTTTGGGGGCTTGATATGGTGGGTCCTTTTAGCATGTCTCCTTGTAAGAAGACCCACCTCTTGGTGGCCATTGACAAGTTTACAAAGTGGGTTGAGGTGATGCCTGTTACAAATTGTGAAGCAGCTACAGCAGTTAAGTTTTTGAAGCAGATCATACACAGGTTTGGGTATCCTCATAGTATCATTACAGATAATGGAACCAACATGTCCTTGGGAGAAATGGCCAAATTTTGTGGGAATAATGGCATACGCTTGGATGTTGCTTCTGTTGCTCATCCGCAGGCCAATGGTCAAGTAGAAAGAGCAAATCAAGAGTTGCTCAGAGGCTTAAAGCCACGACTCCAGGTCCCATGCATCAGAGCCGCCGGAGCATGGGTTGAGGAGTTGCCATCAGTGGTTTGGGGAATCAACACAACACCAAACAAATCCACAAAGATGAGGCCCTTCTTCATGGTGTATGGGGCAGAGGCAATGTTGCCAAGTGATATTATTCATGACTCGCCTTGCGTGGCGGCTTATGTGGAAACAGAAAATGAACAGACCCGGCAAGATTCTGTAGATTTGCTCGAGGAGAATAGAGAACAAGCATTGGAAATATCAGCAATTTATCAGCAAGATTTGAGGCGGTATCACAGTCGCCGGGTTAAAACTCGCACTTTCCAGGAGGGTGACTTAGTGCTGCGATGGATGCAATCCAAGGAAGGGATACACAAGTTATCTCCTCCATGGGAGGGGCCTTTCATCATCAGCAAAAAATTGCACAATGGCTCATATTATCTGGTGGATGCTAGAGAAAAATCCGAGTCTGTGAACGACACAACTCACTCCACTTTTTCCTTAGAGGAGCATGAGCGGCCGTGGAACATCGCCCAGCTGCGCCCCTATTATACTTAGTGAGAAAGCAAGATATCAGATGTAACACACGATGTAGCAGGCAGTAGGTTTCAGACGCGCTCTTTTCCTTACCAGGGTACCTAAGGGGGCTGGAAGGTTTTTAATGGGGCGGCTTGCTGACCTAACCTTTTCTATCAATAAAGTGAAGGTTGAACAGAAATTTGTGTTTTCTCAGTTTGTTTTTTACTTTATATTTGACAGTACTGTTGCATAGTTTCATGTTAAGCTTGGTCTTGGGGGCTCGTCCTTGAGGGGTTAGAGTTTTTCCCAAGACCCGGTTCTTACGGTCATCCGGGTCTCGATGTTTTGTGACCCGGCTACGCAGTTTTTAGCTTTAGTATTTTGAATTCAGAAGTATGAGGGTTTAGTTTTAATTTCAGTTGTTTATGTTTTTTGCCATTGAACAAGTGATTATGGTTGAATAGTTGTCTTTTATCTTTGAGGATGCCCAAAGAGTGCGTCCCACCAGTATGAGGATCAATGGGGTAATGTTGCATAGTTAAGCCATTACTTTATAAACATTGATCCAGGTCTTGGGAGCTCTTACCTCAATGGTTTGTAGCTGCAATCTCAAGACCCGACTTTTATGCCACTAGTTTATTCTTGATTATCTTGCTGTTGGGCTGATGTGAGTCGCAATTTTATGGCCTGATTGCTCGCCTGGAAATTCAGTCAACCATGATGCCCAATGAGACTTGGTTCGACCCTGTTTTTCTCAGAGAGGTTGCGACAGAGTATCCATGCGAAAGCCGGCTCACATTTCAAGAAATCAAAAGGGTCATCGAAACCACAGAAGAGGCATATTTCAAAGCAAAAGTTTCTCAGAGAGTAGCATAAAGTTTCATCAGGTGCATAAGCACACCACCACTGCAAGCAAGAGATAATAGTGCTAAAGTTATTACAATAACCTGCCCGAAGGGCCGAATGAAATTGTTTTTTGCAGAGATAAAAGCATTTGCCTAAGTTTTTCAAGCCTCGACTTCAGGAGCCGGGTCACGGTGAGGCGAGCTGGAAGGTTGTTCCTCGGTGGTTTTCATCGGGTCATCTTCCTTGGCGGCCGCCGGGTCAGTTTCTATCTCCTTGGTCTCCTTGGCCTTGATCTTGCGTCGGGTGACTTGTTGAAGTGATTGGAAGTAGTTTTCATCATCTTCTTCAACCGTGGCCCGTGATGGAGGAGGAATAGTTGGTGTAGATGAGTTGGGTGCAGTGGAAGTGCTCGGAGCAGTCTTTGCTGGATCAATGATACGTCTCAAACGTATCTATAATTTTTGATGTTCCATGCTGTTATTATATCAATTGCTACATGTTTTGGTTACACTTTATATCATTTTTATGCATTTTCTGGGACTAACCTATTAACAAGATGCCACAGTGCCAGTTCCCTGTTTTCTGCTGTTTTTGGTTTCAGAAAATCTATTAAGGAAATATTCTCGGAATTGGACGAAACAAAAGACATCGTCAATAATATCACGAGGAGATCACGGAGTCCAAAGGGGAGTCGGAGCAGACCCACCAGGGGGCCACGCCACACTAGGGCGCGGCCCAGGGTGGGCCCGCGCCCCCTATGGCGTGGTGGCCCCCCTCGGCCACCGACGCCGCCTCTTCGCCTATATATTCTCCGCGACGCGAAAACCCTATTACGGTCGATCATATTCCACGAAAAGTTCCGTCGCGGCCGTCATCGTCAATCTCAGATCGGAGGAGTTCTGAAGCTCTTCCCGGCACCCTGCCGGAGGGGAGATCATCACCGGAGGGCTCTACATCACCATGCCTGCCTCCGGAGTGATGCGTGAGTAGTCCACCCCTGGACTACGGGTCCATAGCAGTAGCTAGATGGTTGTCTCTCTACCTTGTGCCTCCATGTTTAGATCTTGTGAGCTGCCTAACATGATCAAGATCATCTTATTGTAATGCTAGATGTTGTGTTTGCTGGGATCCGATGAATATTGATACCATGTTTATTCAAGTTGTTTATCTATGTGCTCTTGATCTTGCATGCTCTCCGTTGCTAGTAGATGCTTTGGCCAAGTAGATGCTTGTGACTCCAAGAGGGGGTATTTATGCTCGATAGTGGGTTCAGTCTCTAGATATCTGGATCAGTGACAGAAAGGTCTAAGATGGTAGATGTGCTGTTGCTACTAGGGATAAAACATTGGTGCAGTGTCCAAGGGCACTTGTATTGATTACATTACACACTTTACTTCATGCAATAATCTGTTGTTAGCAACTTAATACTGAATGGATGCGGATGCTGCCTTGAAGGTGGATTATTTAGGCATAGATGCTGTTGGAATAACGGTCTATGTACTTTGTTGTAATGCCCAACTAGATTTCATAGTAGACATCTTGGCATGTATTGCATTGTTATGCCCTCTCTATTTGTCAATTGCCCAGCTGTAATTTGTTTACCCAACATGCTAGTTATCTGTTCTGAGAGAGACACCACTAGTGAACTGTGGACCCTGGTCCAATTTCCTCATACTGTTTACACAACCTGCTGCAATCATCTGTTTCCTGTTACTTGCTGTTTTCCTGCTGTTTTCCACACCATACGTTTAACTCTTTGTTTCTGCAAGACCGGAGAGATTGACAACCTCTCTGTTTCGTGTTGGGCAAAGTTCTGGTTTGTGTCTGTGCAGATTCCACGTTGGTGCAAGCTCCCTAGCGCCAGGGGGAGTCAACATCAACAACCTTCCGATAGATCGTCAAGTCCTACTGGATTGATAACCTTGGGTAGATTTCTCAAGGGAAAACTTCTGCTGTCTACATCATAACCTTCCTCTTGGGGTTCACCAACACGTAGCCATCAAGCTGTTTTCTGGCGCCGTTGCCGGGGACTTGGAGGCTATTGGAAAGGGGAGTCTCTCAGTTCCAATCTCTTTACTTTGTTTTTTGTCTTGTTTTATTTTGTTTTGCTTGCTGTTAAAAATCAAAAACCCAAAAAAATTAAATTCCTGCATCTAGTTTTTAATTTCGAGTTGCCCTGTTGCTTGTTTTAGGCTTGCTAAAATGAGTAATCCTGAAAATACTAAGTTGTGTGACTTTACTAGCACAAACAACAATGATTTTATCTGTACACCCATTGCTCCACCTGCTTCTAAAGCAGAATTTTATGAGATTAAGCCTGCACTGTTAAATCTGGTTATGAAAGAGCAATTTTCTGGTGTTAGTACTGATGATGCTGCTGCCCACTTAAACAACTTTGTTGAACTTTGTGATATGCAAAAGTATAAGGAGGTAGAGAGTGATATTATTAAGCTGAAATTGTTTCCTTTCTCTTTAAGAGGAAGAGCTAAAGATTGGTTGCTATCTTTGCCTAGAAATAGTATTGATTCCTGGACTAAATGCAAAGATGCTTTCATTGGAAAATATTATCCTCCTGCTAAAATTATCTCTTTAAGAAGTGGTATTATGAACTTTAGGCAACTTGATAATGAGCATGTTGCCCAAGCTTGGGAAAGAATGAAGTCTTTGGTTAAAAATTGCCCCACTCATGGACTGACTACTTGGATGATCATCCAAACCTTTTATGCAGGACTAAATTTTTCTCAAGGAACTTATTGGACTCGGCTGCTGGAGGGACCTTTATGTCCATCACTTTGGGTGCTGCTACAAAGCTTCTTGATGATATGATGGTAAATTATTCTGAATGGCACACTGAAAGGGCTCCAACTGGTAAGAAGGTAAATTCTGTTGAGGAAATTTCCTCCTTGAGTGATAAAGTTGATGCTATTATGACTATGCTTTCGAATGGACATGGTGTTGTGGATCCAAATAATATTCCTCTTGCTTCTTTGGTTGCTCATGATGAGAAAAATGTTGATGTAAACTTCATTAAAAATAACAACTTCAACAACAATGCTATAGGAATAATTTTGGTAGCAACAATTATAGGCCATATCCTGCTAATGGTAGCAACTCTTATGGTAATTCTATGGTAATTCCTACAGTAACAATAGAAGTGTGCCCTCTGATCTTGAAGTCATGCTTAAGGATTTTATTAGCACACAAACTACTTTTAATAAAACTGTTGAGGAAAAGCTAGGAAAAATTGATACTCTTGCTGCTAAAGTTGATAGTCTTGCTCATGATGTTGAAATGCTGAAAATAAAAGCTATTCCTAGTGATATTAGAGAGAGTAAAACACTCAATGCTATCCAAATTAAAATTGATAATAACATTAGGATGCTTGCTGAACTTCATGAAAGATGGGAGAGAGAAGAAAGAGAAGCTGAAATTGCTGAACAAAATAGTGTTGTTAGAGTTTGCACTATTTTTACTAATGAAACAAATGATGCCTCACATGCTAATGCGCCCCCTACTGTTAGTGAAAAGATAATAAGTGTTGGAAATGTCTCTACTACCTCTACAAAAAGTTTTAAATTGCCTGATAGCACTACTTTTGTTCCTAGTAAAAGTGCTGAAATTTTTAGAGGTGTTGGTGATAATTGCTCCATTGTTTTTGATGACAACAACTTCAATTTCGAAAATTGTAACATAACTGAAGTCATCATGTTCTTGCAAAAGCTAGCTAAGAGTCCTAATGCTAGTAAAATAAATATGGCTTTTACTGAACATATTATCAAAGCTCTCATGCATGCTAGGGAAGAAAAATTAAAACTTGAAGCTTCTATCCCTAGGAAGTTAGATGATAATTGGGAACCTGTTATTAAAATGAAACTGAGTGAGTTTGAATGCAATGCTTTGTGTGACCTTGGTTCTTGTATTTCGGTTATGCCTAAAAATTTATATGATATTCTCAAGCTTGCACCTTTGGAAAAATGTCATTTGGATGTTCACTTTGCTGATTCTTCTATGAAGAAACCTTTAGGAAAAGTTGATGATGTTTTGATAATGGTTAATAACAATCTTGTCCCTGTTGATTTTGTGGTTTTGGATATTGAATGCAATCCTTCTTGTCCTATTGTTTTGGGAAGACCTTTTCTGAGAACTGTTGGTGCTGTTATTGATATGAGAGAGGGGAATATAAAATTTCAATTCCCACTCAAGAAAGGTATGGAACACTTCCCTAGGAAGAAGATGAAATACTCACATGATACTAGTGTCAAGACAAATTATGGTTTTGGATTTTCTGGTCTTGACAATACTTGATGCATCTCTTCATGCCTAGCTCAAAGGCATTAAAGAAAAGCACTTCTGGGAGATAACCCATGTTTTTATTTGCTGTTTTATTTTTGTTTTCTTGAGTCAAGGATGCTTGTTTACCTCTGTAGCAACTCCTTTGTATCTTTTATTTGCTGTTTTGTTGTGCCAAGGAGAGTTACTAATGCAAAGTTGGTTTTATTTTCGGGACTGCATTGGGACAGATTGCTGTTCGTCACCGTTTAATTCAGTAGAAAATCAGAAAAAATCGAAAAATGCTGAAATTTTTGTGCATGTTCCTGATGATGTTACGCAACTTTCATTATTTCAAAAGTTTTTCATCTGAGCATCGTAAGTGCCTCGAAAAAATTCGTCATACAGACTGTTCTGGTTTGACAGATTCTGTCTTTTATTTTGCATTCTCTCTTTTACAAGTTTTTAAGTGGTTTCTTTTCGTGTAAAAGTGCCCACTTGAGCCTAGTAACAGTGGCTAATGTTTAAAATAGTTGGCTTGTGAGTTTTGTCTTTGCTAGAACTTTGAAGTATTATCTTTTAGTGCACTAACCTGCTAATGAGAAAAGCTGTTAAGTTTTGGTGTGAAGGAAGTTTTCAAGTGTTGATAGAGGAGAATGATATTACATGATCAAGAAGAGTGAAGAGCTTAAGCTTGGGGAGGCTTACCTCCCCAGCATATTTCAAGAAGACTCAAGCATCTAAGCTTGGGGATGCCCAAGGCATCCCCTTCTTCATCTACAAATTATCAGGTCATCTCTAATGGTGCTATATTTTTATTGCTTCATACTAGTGTACTCTTCCTTGGAGCGTCAGTGTGTTTTTGTTTTCAGTTTGTTTTGTTTTGTTTGCTGTGCTATACTTGTTGGATCCTAGCATTCATGTTTGGGAGAGAGACACGCTCCACTTTTTCATTAGAATACTCTTGTGCTTCACTTATACTTGTTGAGTATTCCTGTCTAGTTGCTGTTATTGCTGTTAGCTCTCAGTTTTTCATATCTCTTGTTAGAGCTTTCAGTTTCTTTTGAAGAAAGTACTCTCTTGCTTCACTTATATCTGTTTGGAGAGTTGTCAAATAAGTTGATTGGTGTTTGGTTGGACCAGAAAAATGCTATGCATGTGGTAGTGGTATAAAATGCTTACATGAATCTTTTTAGATCGTTGTCTTGAGTAATTTGATGCTTGCCAATTGTTTTGAGCTGTCAAGTAATTAATGTTTAAGCTTGTGCATCATGTAAGTAATGGCTATTAATGAAGAACTACTATAAGGATTTTCTGCTATAATAATCTGTTGCATGATTGGAAGTCCATAGTAGTCTAGATAATTTTTGGATGAAGGCTATGTGTTAACAAGGAAGACAGTGGGAGTCTATGGTTCGTCAAACCTTGTGTTTTATGTACACTCTTGCTATTCCAGTTGATAATGATGTTTGCTTATAATAACCTTGCTAGCCTAAACTCTGTACTAAGAGGGAATGCTTCTTGTACATCCAAAACCTTGAGCCAAATCCATGCCACCTGTGTCCACCATACCTACCTATTATGTGGTGTTTTCACCATTCCAAGTAAATTTCTTCATGTGCTATCTACTAACTACTCAAAACAATTATCCTTTTTGTGTCACTACTTGAAAAGCTCATAAGGACGTAGTAGTGAGATTTGTCATCTTCCATGCTAATTAATTTACAAGGATTGGCAGCTTCATCTGCTTCTCCACCTTTTATTTTGCATTAAAGAGCTGGTTAGTCCACCCTATAAATAAATAAATAGACACTCCTCCATGGTGAATGTTGGTGGGCACCCGAGGATTCGGTTAGCCATGGTTTGTGGAAAGTAAATGGTTGGGAGGAGTGTCACCAATAAGTGCTTGTTACAAGTGCAGTCCTAAAAACTCTCGGAACCGCTCTAAAAGTTAGTTAGCCATGGAAGATGACAAGTACCTGCTATTTGATTTGTTGACACCTGTATACACCATTACCTTACAAAACAATATTTTATGCTCTCTATATGCCTTCGGGAACTACAGCTCTAGCACATGATGTTAATCCCTGCTTCCCTCTGCGAAGGGCCATTCTTTTACTTTTATGTTGAGTCAGTTTTCCCACTTCTTTCTGTCTACTTAAGCAAACATCATTGTCAACTCCAGTATAACAGTTTTTACATAACTTTGTGTTTGGTTGATCATATTCTTTGCATTGACATTATCTATATGATATACATGTTGAAAGTTGAAGCAAAAGCTGAAGCTATTATCTTCCTTTGTGTTGATACAAACACTTTCATGTTGAGAATTATTGCTGCTGTGAACTAACTATTATGTTAGACTATTATATCTCTAAATGTTTTATAGTGTTATTCATGAAAGTTTGCACTTGTGTGATCACTTATGTTTACTCTTTATTTACTTGCTTGCAAACTATAGACCATTGGCTTGGATCACTTCATTCAGATCATGTGCATTACATTGTTATTTGATCAAAGATTGTGTTGGTAGCATGTCACTTCAAAAATTATCTGTTTTTATCGTTTACCTACTCGAGGACGAGCAGGAACTAAGCTTGGGGATGCTTGATACGTCTCAAACGTATCTATAATTTTTGATGTTCCATGCTGTTATTATATCAATTGCTACATGTTTTGGTTACACTTTATATCATTTTTATGCATTTTCTGGGACTAACCTATTAACAAGATGCCACAGTGCCAGTTCCCTGTTTTCTGCTGTTTTTGGTTTCAGAAAATCTATTAAGGAAATATTCTCGGAATTGGACGAAACAAAAGACATCGTCAATAATATCACGAGGAGATCACGGAGTCCAAAGGGGAGTCGGAGCAGACCCACCAGGGGGCCACGCCACACTAGGGCGCGGCCCAGGGTGGGCCCGCGCCCCCTATGGCGTGGTGGCCCCCCTCGGCCACCGACGCCGCCTCTTCGCCTATATATTCTCCGCGACGCGAAAACCCTATTACGGTCGATCATATTCCACGAAAAGTTCCGTCGCGGCCGTCATCGTCAATCTCAGATCGGAGGAGTTCTGAAGCTCTTCCCGGCACCCTGCCGGAGGGGAGATCATCACCGGAGGGCTCTACATCACCATGCCTGCCTCCGGAGTGATGCGTGAGTAGTCCACCCCTGGACTACGGGTCCATAGCAGTAGCTAGATGGTTGTCTCTCTACCTTGTGCCTCCATGTTTAGATCTTGTGAGCTGCCTAACATGATCAAGATCATCTTATTGTAATGCTAGATGTTGTGTTTGCTGGGATCCGATGAATATTGATACCATGTTTATTCAAGTTGTTTATCTATGTGCTCTTGATCTTGCATGCTCTCCGTTGCTAGTAGATGCTTTGGCCAAGTAGATGCTTGTGACTCCAAGAGGGGGTATTTATGCTCGATAGTGGGTTCAGTCTCTAGATATCTGGATCAGTGACAGAAAGGTCTAAGATGGTAGATGTGCTGTTGCTACTAGGGATAAAACATTGGTGCAGTGTCCAAGGGCACTTGTATTGATTACATTACACACTTTACTTCATGCAATAATCTGTTGTTAGCAACTTAATACTGAATGGATGCGGATGCTGCCTTGAAGGTGGATTATTTAGGCATAGATGCTGTTGGAATAACGGTCTATGTACTTTGTTGTAATGCCCAACTAGATTTCATAGTAGACATCTTGGCATGTATTGCATTGTTATGCCCTCTCTATTTGTCAATTGCCCAGCTGTAATTTGTTTACCCAACATGCTAGTTATCTGTTCTGAGAGAGACACCACTAGTGAACTGTGGACCCTGGTCCAATTTCCTCATACTGTTTACACAACCTGCTGCAATCATCTGTTTCCTGTTACTTGCTGTTTTCCTGCTGTTTTCCACACCATACGTTTAACTCTTTGTTTCTGCAAGACCGGAGAGATTGACAACCTCTCTGTTTCGTGTTGGGCAAAGTTCTGGTTTGTGTCTGTGCAGATTCCACGTTGGTGCAAGCTCCCTAGCGCCAGGGGGAGTCAACATCAACAACCTTCCGATAGATCGTCAAGTCCTACTGGATTGATAACCTTGGGTAGATTTCTCAAGGGAAAACTTCTGCTGTCTACATCATAACCTTCCTCTTGGGGTTCACCAACACGTAGCCATCAATCAATGGAGTCCTTGTAGCTTTGCAGGAGATTGATGCGTTGTGGCTCGTCATCCATGATCTCTTCATCGTTTTCGGTGTATCCATACTGCAGCATGGTGAGCTTCATTTTGCTGGCAATCACAGTGGCAACGTGCCGGGTTTGCTTCACAACTCAGGAGTAGCACTTCTTGTCAAATTCCTTGCCATCAGTGTTGTATTGGGGAAAACCATTCTTCAGAGGAGCCGAGTTTAGCTGGGGATGGTAGGCCTTTGCCAAAGCAAGATCTCGCATCACCCCGGCCCTGCATGCAGATCTCTTCAGCAGATGAATCTATTGTGGCATTGTTGACAGGTGCCCAAGGACTTCAGTGTATGTGTTTGGCGGGTTCTCCCAAGTCCTTGCGGCTTTGATGACCTCACAGCTGCCAAAGTACAGCTGACGTGTCAGCGTGTACATGCACTTGATCTTCTCTGTAGCAGTTTTGCAAAGGTTCCCATCACGGGGGCCTGGGTAAGGAAAGGCATAACAGTGAGATTTAAAACCGGGTCTGCTTGCTTAGTTCAGTTCGAGTTTAAAGGAGTAATGCTTACCCACTAAGGATTCAACCATAGAGGTGATCATTTTCTTCAGCCGGGTTAGCTCATTGATAGCTGCATTTAGTTGCTTCTGGAGATTGGCGCGTTGCTCTTTCCAGTGTTCTTCATGTTCCTCCAGTTCTTTCTTGAGGTCAGAATTTTCCTGGGTTCGCTCTGTGACATTTTTCTCCAGGGTTTGCAGCTGCTCAGCATGCGTCAGCCGGGTTTCAGATTCAGTTTTAGCAATGTCCTTGAGCCGGGTGATTTCTGCCTCAGCTTTGGCATGGTCTTCCTGTTAAAATACAAGTTTATGTTAGTCCCAGGTTACCGCAGGCGAGTTAACCCGGAACTTGGGGGGCTACAGTGTTCAAAGTTTTGATGTGAAAGTTGGCAAGTTTTAAATAATGGAAGTCTTTAGTCCCAGGTTGCTGTGAACAGACAACCGGCACTTGGGGGCTACAGGATTGAAGTTTTTTTGCCAGAGGAATTCATATTATAAGCACCAAGATCATCAACAAGTGATGAACTTAGAGCTAGGGGGCTACTCAGGATATAGTTATGCAAGAAAATATAAATGCAAGAAATAAAGTGTGTACCTGAAATCGTTTCTGAATCAGGGCGACCAGTTCAGTCTCCAGGTTCTTATGTTGAGCAAGGCGAGAGAAGTACTCATCGCAAAGGGCTGGGACGGACATGGCACCCAGAGCCGGCAAATCTGATGAATGAGCCGGGTCCTTTCCCTTGGCAGGATACGCCGGCTTAGCACTTGGAGCTGGCACCTTGGCCAGAGTTTCGGGAGCACCTTGTACTGGAACGTGTCGGGTTCCAGTAACTTGTACTTCATCCTCTTTGGTTCCAGAGCCTAACCCGGGTGAGTGAGTAGCTGGGGAGGATTCTGGCATAGGATCAATTGAGTTTTTTGGAGAAGCCACGGGGGTTACATGCTCCATTGGCTCATCTCTATCCACCGGTTCTTCAGTATGTGCCTCCATAGGAGAAGGCTCTGTTGTTGCTGGAGGAGGAGACGCCGCTGGAGGAGAGTCCGGGTCTTCATCCGCAAAGGCTCTGGCACTGGAATAAGATAGTGATTTAGTCAAACAAAAAAGGGGCAGTAAAATATAGAGGTATGGAAAAGGTGTGTGAAGTATTTCTAACCCGGTGTTGATCTGGAAGTCCTCGGGTGTGCTAACACCATCCGAGGAGGAATCTGATAAACGAGATGGTTTAGCAACCCGGATCTTGCCAGCTAAAGGGTACTTTTTGCTGGGCGTCTTATGGATGGATTTGGCCCAGCTTGATAAAGAGCGTTGAGGGATACCTAGGCTCAGGGAAGCGTGACTTGTAGAAGATTGGGTTCGGCGCCTCTTGTTCGCCTCAGCCTCCTTCTCAGCTTCTTTTTCCTGTGTTTGTGCTTGGGTTTGAGATGAGTTCATCATGAAAATTGAGAAATGAGAGTATGGTACCTTAGCAATGGTGGCCCGGATCCTCTTTTGAGTAGGAGGTCCAGCAGTTTGGGGACCCGGCAGTACGTCAGAAGCCGGGTTAGTAGGGCCTGGAATAAGATTTGCCGGGTTGTCAGCAGAGGAGTCCTTGTTGGGGACTTCGCTGTTAATCAATTGGATGAAGAGCCGGCCTACAGAGTCTAGCTCACCTTCTTCTTCTTCATCATCATCTTCACTTTCAGTGTCCTCCCCATCAGGAGAGGACGTGGGGGTGTAGTCTATGCTCCACCACTTGGGGTCATGAGAAAAAGAAGTTAAACCAGTAAGATGTTATGGATGAAATTACCGGGTTACGGTTAGCAGAAATGAGTAAGGATTGGTTTCTACCATGGGGGGTTTGTTCTTAGCACTAAATGGGGCAAGCTCGTCCAGTGCAATGACAGTTTTGTTTTCGCCAAGGAGTTTCTTGGCATTCTTCACAACTTGGTCATCAGTTAGCGTCATCTCAGAGTAACGCATGTTATCAGTGGTTTCACCAGTGTATTGGCAAAGTAGCCGGGTCCTGATGCTGAGTGGTTGGATGAACCAACCAATCCAGCACTTGACAAGGTCCGTGCCCTTGAGGCCATGGGCGAGTAAAGCTTTGGCCGGCGAATTATGGGCTCGAGCTTAACCCGGTCAGCGTCATCAGCATAACTGTTCATCTTAGCCTCGTACGACAAGCCCGAGTTCTGGAAAGCTGGGTAACGAGCATCGTCTGACTCGGGTGAGGTGTCTTTGCAATAGAAGTAAGTGTTTTGCCACCCCTTAGGGTGACTGGCTAAAGCGAGAGCCGGGAAATCGCATTCCCTGCGACGCTGGATTGCAACTCCACCATATGGGATCACTTGGTCCTTGCGAGATGGATTGCAATAGAAAAACTCGAGAAAAAGATCAAGGTTAGGAGCCATTTGCAAGTAGTCCTCACAGAAGACAACAAAGTTACTGATGTTGAGTATAGAGTTGGGGCCTATGTCCTGGGACCTAAGGCCGTAATATTTGAGAACCCGGCGGAAAAATAAGGAACCCGGGGGCGGAGACCACGCTGAACATGATCAAGGAAAATGACGACCTCACCGTCCTTGGGACTAGGGCGGATCTCTTCTCCAGCAGGGCGCCATTCGATCTCGTCTTTGGGGGGAAGCTCGCCGCAGTTCACGTATTCTTGTAGCATCAGATTTGTCACTATGGATTTGGTCCAGTTGATCTGAGCAGCAGCGGGGGCGGCCGAGCCAGATCCACCACCGATTGAGCTTGCTGGTTTCTTTGCGGTCTTCTTCATAGCTCGTGGTCCCCCAGCCTTCACCTTCTCTTTCACCATGGCGTAAGGTTCTTGGGCAGCTCGAAGGGCAACAATGGCGATGAGGAACCCTAGCTGTAGATGCGGATGTGTGGAGAGGAAATACAAAGTAAATTTGGGCACGATTCAGAACGGAATCGAATGCGGAGTATGGATGCGTGAGAGAATCGTACCTGCGGATCTTTGTGCGGAGATTTGGAAGCTCGATTGGAGATGGATCGCGGCGTCTGCGTGAGGTTGAAGATGAACTGGCCAAGGAAGGAAATGGGGAAGTAACAGTGCGTTTACCCTAGCTTTCTTCTTATAGGCGCAGTAAAAGCCCTAGGGCGTTGTGGTAAAAAGTGAAGAGATAAGGATCTTTGACCAAAAGTCAACGACAAACAGAATAAGATAATTACATGATATTAATTGATAAGATCACGATTGAGATGGATTGAGGATGGATTTACAGTTGGGCAATAATTTTTGCTAAGTGTCGAGCAAGAAACCCGGAGGAGTATGAACCCGGTATGATCAGCCGGGTTACAGTGTGGACCGCCAAAGAGTGCTGGCCTAGGTGACCCGGTATTAAAGTTAACATGTGTTTGTTCTTATTTTTTAGGGGGTTAACTCGAACATCGAGAATGGCGGCTTCACTCGAGGAATTAAAGAATGAAGCTAAAGAGAAGCACGCCAAACCCGGCGTCCAAGTTAACCTGGGGGCTACTGATGGGGGGATAATAACCCGGTAGGCTCATGAAGAGGGAAGCGTGACCCGCCAGGCAGGAGGCCCGGCCAGGCCAGCTAACCATCAGCATGGGCCGGGTTATGTTGCTGGGCCAGTAGGTTTGGCGGTAACCCGGTTCAGGAAGGAAAGGATCTAGAAGACCAGAGGCGGTTCAGGACTTGGAGCACATGAAGGCCAGAAGAGTTAGAGTAGGACTCCGAGTGTGGGTAGAACCCGGATTTATCTTGTAAAGCGCCAGGAGACCCGGTCATCTATATAAACCGGTCCCTGAGCCCTAGTGAGGAAGAACCTTGGGATCCAAGCTTAGGCGCGAGAATCTTAGAGAGAAACATACGCTGCCAAGCGAACCTTGTAACCTAGATCGAGATCCGCCACTGTTGTCATAGCCGGGTTATCGAGATCGAGATCAATAACAAGATAGCAGGAAGTGGGTCTTTATCTCCAATGGAGAGGCCGAACCTGGGTAAACCTTTTGTCCCTGCAATGCTAAACAATCTCCCAGATACCAGAGTCGCCATGCCCATCAATTCAAGCTACCCCAAGGTAGCATCTGCCGTGTTATCTACCCCACGACACATCCACTCAAGCTTTTCATTACTTGGGGTTCAAGTAAACTTAGATATTTGGCTTGTGGATAGAGATGGCTAGTCATTGGTCTTATCTCCTTGTTGAATTTATTTTTGAGCAAGACAAGTAGCAATTTTTACTAGATGGACTTGTGGGCTCATTCTCTTATGTGGGCTTTGTGCAATTATATGGGCTTGAGAATAAATTTGTGTAGCTTTAATGATTAGCTAGTGGCTTTAGAAATATAAGTAGTGATCTTCAAATGGCTTTACAATTTATGTGTGTGCCTTTAATCTGATCATTTGCTTGGTTGAACAGGGATGAATTAGCTGTGCTCAATAGCTTTATGCATGCAATAGAAATCTGTTAACAAGGTAGCTAATCTTGTTACCAAACTGCTTTAACATAACACAAAACTTTTGAATCCAGGTGGCTTATTGGATGGATTTGATCATCTGATCCTTTATTTTGGTGGAACTTGAATGAATGTGTACAGAGGTGCAAAAGTGACCCCTTCTATCTTCCTAGGCTTGCCCTAGTGGAAAGTTAGCTGGATTAGGTTACTTTTGCATTATTTCTATGCCATTTCATTTGCTTTCTGCCATACTTGCTAGAGATTTTAATAAGAACAGACGCTACAGCCTATGATGCAAAAGTCTGAGGCAATGGTCCCGTGTAAGAACAGATACTTGCATTTGGCTTTTAAGTTCTCGAGGATGATCTTGCATAGCACCTCTATGCATGGCTGAGAGAAAGATCCTTCTCAAAATCCATTTGTTGATTTGTCTTTCTTCCTTTGTTATTTTCTTTCTTTTGTTGTTTATTTTGCAGGGAAGAAGAATAAGAAGATTGGGATGATAATATGTTCAAGATAAAGATAATGATGAGAAGATAAAGATCTAGCTTTAGGATTCTTTTTATTCATTTGTAAACTCTGTTTTATTTGGATGAGATATGTACTTATTCGATTTAAGATGTAATATGAATTACTCTTTCAATTTCATTTCCAAAAATTTATAAAGTAGCACATTATGATTGATGTATCTATTTGTACTTGGACATTTGGACTTTGAAGTTTGTAAATGAGATGAGTGAGATGAGCAGATGATAAGATGTGTAAAAGATAAGATGGTGACTTTAGACGATGAATTGATTCTTATATGATGATATTTGTGTGAACGATGTAATGAGATAATCACAAATATAGAATGTGATTGAATGATTGTGTCTATGCTCTCTTTGAGTTATAACTTGTCATATTTTGAATTGTGCTCAAACTGTAGATAATTGGGTAAGGTCATGTCCAATTTTGGAATGGCTCGACGGATGATCCTAGTTCCTAATTAGTCGTTATAAAGATCATGTCGAAGTTTATCGCACCCAACATGATGATCTAAACTCAAACTCATCGAGTCAAGAGAAACATCGATCACTTTGCATCGTTTAATTTTACGCGCCAAAATTTCCCGCATTTTTAGATGCATGCTATGCAAATGCACAAATCATATTTCTACCCTTCTGACTCTCTAAACTGTGGGGTAATACATGGTCGCCTCCCACGGTCGATTGGATCAAATTTAACACTGACAGTGCTTTCACTCCACCTACCAATCATGGAGGGTGGGGTTTCGTTGCTCGAGATAGTGACACAACCAAGAGGTGCAGGAGCAGGAAAGCTAGATGTTGTCGCCTCAGCAACACAGGTAGAAGTGGTTGTGTGCTTGGGGCATTGCATATAACGTCAAGATGGGGTATCCCACAGGTAACGATTGAGACTGATTCGTCGACCCTGGTACATGTGATTGAAATAAGGGAGTATGATCTGGCCCCTGAAGGTGTCCTCTACCATGATATTTGGTCATTCATTCACACAAATTTTTATAGCGTGCAGTTAATGTTTTGCCCTCGTGGTTGTAATAATGTTGCACATGCCCTTGCGGCATTTGGTGCGAGTCATGTTGAATCCAGCCGCCTGTGGCGGTATGAAGTTCCGAACTCTGTATCGGTGCTGGTGGCAGGCGAGCCTCTCTGTTAATGGAATCGGGGCATTCCATCTCAAAAAAAAAATGGTGCTTTTTTTGCTGAATCTAGATCATCTGTTTGAGTGACCATCGCCCGCCTATAAGGGGCATCGTCTAGTTGTCACTTGTTAAGTGAAGGGTTTTCGCATGCTCGTCCATGGTGACCAATCATGGGTTTTATAGTGTCAGTATTAATAAGATGATCCTATGTTGTCTTCATAAGCCTTGGAAGGACAATTCTCAGAGCCCGATGAGATCCCTTAAGCAGGACTGAAATGGCTGAAAACTATGACAAATTATGCCCCTTGGCACCCTGTTCTAAACTCCGATGTCATCCTGATACGTCTCAAACGTATCTATAATTTTTGATTGTTCCATGCTTATTATATAACATTGCCACATCTTTTTATAATGTTTTTATATCATTTTGGCATGTTTTACGAAACTAACCTATTAAAAAGATGCCCAGTGCCAGTTCGTGTTTTCTGCTGTCTTTTTCTTTCAGAAAAGCTAGTCGGGGAATTTTCTCGGAATTGGCTAAAAATTTACATGAGTTATTTTTACGAAGAAACGAAGACGAAGCCAGGAAGGGAGCTGCAGGAGGGCCCCACAGCCCCCTGACGCCACCCAGGTGCGGTCAAAGGGTTGACCGCGCCTGGGGCCCACCTGGCGTCCTCGGGCGTCTCCCCGAGTTGCCCTTTCGCCTATAAATTCTATTCCTCCCAAAAACCCTCGGTACCCGATCATATTTTCCAGAAAAGTTCCGAGGCCATCGCCGTCGCCAATCCTAGATTGAGAGGATTCTGAAGCTCTTCCCGGCACCCCGCCGGAGGGGGAGATCGTCACTGGAGGCATCTACACCACCATGCCTGCCTCCGGAGTGATGCATGAGTAGTCCACCACGGGACTACTTGTCCATGGCAGTAGCTAGATGGTTGTCTCTTCTCCTTTGTGCTCCGTTGTTTAGATCTTATGAGCTACCTACATGATTAGATCATCTTTATGTAATGCTACATGTTGTGTTTGCAGGGATCCGATGAATTACGGAGTCATGACATTATTGTTCAGATTGTTCATTCATATGTTTTATTTATGATCGTGCATGCTCTCCGATGCTTGTGGATGCTTTGGCCGGAGTAATTGCTAGTATCTTAGAGAGGGTATTTATGCTAGATAGTGGGTTCATGCCTCTCTTGTCTGAGTTCGAGTTGACAGAAACGATTAAGACTTGAGATGTGTTGTTGCTACTAGGGATAAAACAACGGTGTTTATTGCTTTATGTTGTTTACATTGTTTACATTACGCACCATGCTTATTGCAATTATCTGTTGCTTGCAACTTAATACTTTCAGGTGACAGGCTGGATAGCGATCCCGATGTGGATTAGGCCCAGTTCTTTTGGAGCTTTTCAACAGCTTCTAGGTGGAAATAAGCTCAATCCTAAAAGAACTAGATTTTAAGCCGTTTCCAGGGGAAGCCGACTTCAGCAAATCCTTTACGGTGCAGAAAAGCCGGGCTACCCCAACTTCTCTCAACCGCGTGCAGCTTCCCGCAAGTGAATCGAAGCGTTATTTTGTGCTGCCCCTGTTTTACATCCTATTTACGGAGAACTGCCACCGCCTAGCGAATCGAACCGGTCATTTTCCTCTCTTTCTTCTCTCTCTCTCTCTTCCCCGAGCAAACTCTTTCTTTTTTCCTTTTTCCTCTCTCCCCGAGCGCAGCCTCTAGGGTTCCTCTGCTGCTGCCCGCCGTCGCCTGCTGTCGCCGCCACCGACTGTGACCGCCTCGACGGCCACCTCCCGGCAACTCATCGCTCCCGAGCCAGACGCACATCTCTCCGGCCCGATTGGAGTCGATCTCGAGAGCGGCGGCATCGAGCGCGGCGGCATGCGGTCCGCTGCGGCCATCTGCTGGTGCTCCGCCTCCGGCTGACTTGCCTCTCCCGTCACCGGCCACCTCAACCTACTCCCACCCCGGATATGCTCAGGACGTGCTCTGCTCGAGATCGTGCTTCTCCCGCCCCGTCAATCTGCTGTCGGATTCGATCTGCCACCTGAGTCGATCTGCTTGTCCTGCACACGTAGCTTACCAGCCAGTAGTCGATCTACTGTGGCCGTCCACTGGCGCTTCCGGCCTACCTGCTGCAGTGCGGCTCCCCTCCGGCGGTACTCCTCAAGAACTGATCACGCGCATATGGTGCTATGTGGATTTTTTTAAATAATATTTTTTAAACTTTATTTGGAAACTAGCACGCGTTTTGAAGAATTTTGACAAATAGCGCGGTGTCATCACGGCCCATTCCGAAAGCTCTGTTTCGGCGCTGCCCGTGCCGAAAGCATGAGGTTTCGGCCGTGCCCGTGCCAAAAGCCAGGTTTCGGCCTTGGCCATGCCGAAACCCTACACAGCTGCATGTGACCCGCTGCTTCGCGTAACTACGGTGCTGACAGCCAGCTTTCGGCTCGAGCCGTGACGAAAGAGGCTCTCCCCTGCCATTTCATGCTGATTTTTTAAGGCTACATTTTTTTTATTAATTTTGACTAATATTACGCAAATCGAAACGTTTGCAGAAACAATAGAGCCTCGTCTTCGGTTTTTTTCACCATTTTTTCTCTCGCCACCGCCCGTTCCCGCCAAATTCTTTGCCGCCTTATTTATTGCCAATCCGTTCCCGCCCTTTTTTTCCCGCCATCTTCTCTCCCGCATGTTTCTCCCGCCAAATTCGTTCCCGCCATCCTATCTCCCGCTTGTTTCTCCCGCCAATTCTTCTCATCTCGGCCTATAAGAACCCCTTCTCACTAAGGTTGGTAAGCATTCGAGTCCACTCACTCGAACATGTCGAGGTTTCCTTCAGATCGTAGTTTCCATCCACAAATGTCCGTACGCCTTTTGAGTTGTGCGGCCGATTTCAAGGTAGACAATAAGGTAGTGCCATTCGAGGATATTATTAGTTATACACCTCATCTCGGTGAGCTATCAGCGATGCTATATAGGCATGGGTGGCCATCGAGGACTTGGAGGGAAATACGGGAAGAACTTCTCAAGTTGCATGCTAGGTGGCAGAAGAAGAAGCCAACATATAGGAGTGAATCACATTTGAGGTGGGCTGAAAGAAATCCTTATTCATGGGTCGAGGAGAGCGAGGATGAAGATGATATCTTCATGCCGAGTGAAGCGATCAAGAAAGTTGCAGCGGCAGCGGCGGCGGCGAAGGGCAAGGGTGCTGCGTCGTCGAAGGACAAGGGTGAAGCATCGTCGAAGGGGAAGAGTGTTGTGGCGGCGAAGGGCAAGGGTGCTGCGTCATCGAAAGGCAAGAGTGATGCGGGAGGCTGCGTCGATGGTAGATGACTTTTCTTTTTCTAATTTTCAGAGTACCATGTATCTTCAATTTATGTTGTGTTGTCGCTACTACCGATGTTTTGTTGTCTGTGTAATTTGCAATGTTTGTTTAATGAAGGAAAAAATATGTCTCATAAATATGTCTCATACATAGTAGTATCAGTCATCTCTGTAAGGACGAGCCCGCGGCTCCTACGTGGTTGAGGCTCGGTAGGTGACAAGCGTGTCGGAGCGCGGTGGTCACGCATCTCTCGGCCTCGCAACGGCTCCTCCTCCTGTGTATGTGTCTCCTGCGTCGGGGGCGGCGGTGGAGTCTGGTACATCTGCTCATCGTCCAGCTCTATGTGTGGAGAGTCGTGACCCCCACCTGTACATGTACATGTACATGTTATGTCAATAGTCCGCCATGGTGAATAAGGTAAATATGTGTGAGTACTATAAACTACTTACCGAGGTGGCCTAGAAACTGAGTCATCGGCAGAGAAGACGGGTTCCACCCGACATGTGGAGGTGGCTGTATCCCGTAACCATGTGACATCGCGAACTGGTAACCAGGCTGCATACCATACCCGTAAGAAGGCGGCATCCCGAGCTGGTACATAGGTGGCGGCTGCCACGTCGAACTACCAGGCTGGGAAGGATCTGGCTGTGGGTACATAAGTGGCTGTGAACCACCAGGTTGGGAAGGAACTAGCTGTGGGTATATAAGTGGCTGTGAACCACCAGGCCGGGAAGTATCTGACTGCTGCGACGAACTACCATGCTCATATGTAGGTCGTGGGCGAGGACTCGGTACTGGTGTAAGACGTGGTTGAGGGTCCTGTCGACCTGTAGAGTGACGGGAGGGTGATACCTGTGGTTCCCGAATAAGTGGCGACTGGCGTGTGGGGCGTGGGGGACGCGGGGCTGGGCCGTGGGGCGCAACGTCTGCACCGCCGACACATATAAGAACAGAGTACACCCGTCGTAGCTTGTCCTCTAGACGCTTGAACCAAGGCACTTGTTGCGGCAGTGGGGCAAAGGCAGTAACATCACTCTGAATGTCCTGTATCAACTCTGCCTGTAATACGAAAATAAATTGTTTTAGGTTCGATTATGAAGACATACATTTACAAATATTAGTTAGGTACGTACCGCGTAGTATCTGTTTCCCCCCAATAGCCTGAAGTGGGTACATGTCCGTAATAGAAGGAGGTGGCAACTGATCAAGCTGGGACGTGTGCACTAGGAGAAGTCGAGAGGCCTGTCTATACGTCCGCAGATATGCGTAAAAATCATCTAGCTGAAATGGCTCATTCCCGGGCCATACATTAGCCGTCGCATTAGCCCATTCCGCTATGAACGGTTGAAGTACCTGTAGCCAAGATGGCAAAGATCTATCTCCTTGTCGTGACAATCTGAAACATGTAGGCGTATTGTAATTAGTATAGAACATTTGAAATTCCTTGGTATAAACACAGTTGGTCAAAATCATACCTGTGGATGTGTGAAGGAAGGGTCCGACAATTGTCACTTACCAAACTGTCGCATGAGCCGTTGTTGGGCCATCTCCTCCACCGTGACATCGAAAACAATACGGGCTCGAGTCATCCAGTAGTTCTCATCCCTCCGGCACAAGCTAGAAATCCCGCCGGGTATCTCGCTTGCACCCTGTCAGGGTGGTACGGCTCCCAAATAACCTACGGCTCCCAAATAACCTGATGGTCTTGCAATTGATCAAACTGCATCGTGAATAAGCCGTAGCAATTTTTAACCTGCTCTCCCGCGTACCGTCTCTGCAAATAGATAAACTAGTTAGTGTACCGAAATAAACAAGCTTGAAAATTTGCGGAACAAATAATAACATATTGTGCAAGTTTACCTCTCTGCGTGCCCACATACTACCAATTGTAGGCAAACCTACTAGGTTTGGCTCAATTAGCCTGTACTCCCAGGGTGTCAGAGCGTCGACGTCAGGCCTACCGATAGGGAACCGCTCCAGGACCATAAGTGCAACAGTAGTGGACAGCCAAGTATCGAAGAGGAACACTTATTTTTTGTGCACGCCAAACACATAGCTCGGTACGTGGCGGCTAAGACAGCAGACCCAAAACTCCGTGACACTATGTCCTCAAGGTGATGTGCCTCCGCAATCTCTCGTGCCATATTGATGAAGCGCACACTAATTGTGTCGACGTGGGACTCAGTGAACATCACCTTGCCAAACAGCCACATCAGGTATGCTCCAGAGATCTAGTAATCTGCTGTTCACTCAAGGCGGCATCCGGGTATCCTAGAACTCCAATCTGCACGTAATCATACAAATAAAAGTGAGTAAGTACAAGTTTGTGGATAATAGAAAATAAAACTCATAATTGTAACAGTCTTACCTAAAACTTGCTCAACCATGAAACCCGAGGGCCGTGTGGCTGGTACGACAAGGTCGGGTTTTCCGGATGTATCCCTGTGAAACGTGCCTACATGTCATCATGCCAATTATCCGGAGCCTCTAAAGGACCTACAACCGCGCCCGCCAGTGGGAGACCCAACAGATATGACACGTCCTGAAGAGTCGGTGCCATCTCCTCTCACGGGAAGTGAAAAGTGTGGGTCTCGGGCCTCCATCGATCAACTAAGCAGCTGAGCAGTGACCTGTCTGTGTTGATGCGTCGAGATGCATCAATCTGCACATCAATATCTGGGGCCTCGAGCTGATCTGGTGGAATATGTAGCCACTCCCGCCGAGTCGCCTCAACTAGGCGCGCTATAGGTAAGAGACCAGACCAAGATAAACTGCACCAAAATTTTGTATCATAAATTATTCGTCATATCATAGAACATAACAAAATTAATTAAACTATTCTATTATACGTACCGATCAACCCAATCAGTGTGTATCATCCAGTTGTATGCTGGACCCCGCGTACGCAAGACCTTTGGTACTCTACCATCCTCCCAAATCTTCGCACGATGTTTTCCATCGATCACCCCACTGAGCAACGCATGTGCAGCCATCTGTTCGGACACATACAAATTAAAACATAGTTCGGACACGTACAAATTAAAACATAGTTCAGACACGTACAAATTACAACATAGTGATAGACACGTAGAAATTACAACATAGTGATAGACACATAGAAATTTAAATGTAGTGCTAGCCACGTTGCCCACTTCCTCTTCGTCCTCAGTTTCCTCGACCACGCACAGGAACAGGAATGACTCCAGGATCAGGAGCAGGTCCTAGGCCGTATTTGGGACAATGCTTCTCTCTATGCCCAAAAAGATTGCAATACATGCACTGTCGAGTACATCCACCAGCTTCAGACTCGTCCATGTCATTCCGGATGCGACGCGACTTCCGTCTTCCTCTGCTAGTTCTCATAAGAGCGGGATCCGGAACATATTCTCGTTCCATTGGGTTAACCTTGTTGAAGTTGCCAACTACTCTAAATCCTGTCATCTCTCCGGTCCAAGTTTCAACCACTGCCTCCTTCATGTAATACGGAGACACAAAACTGATTGGGTTCATCCCCATCTGGCCACAACTGGAAGGACATGAGAACATGGGAGGTGAAGCAGTCTCGGTTTGTTGCACGTGCACTCGCACGTTGGGGGTGCATCATCACTAATTATGACCTCATGGGTTTTCAGCTCATTACCCACACCAAATCTTTCAGTCGGTAAGCGTACCTCGTACCTCGTACCTCGCTTCTTCATTACCAATACGAATGACCGTGTGCAACCGTGCCTTCTTTATCTTCTTGTCCATGTACAGTCTTATCTTTCGGTAGTAAGGTGTGTTGTGGTAATACTCAATATGCTCGACGGCTTCACGACGTCTATCTCTGAAATACGTCAATGTACCGTGCAAAATATCCTCCACCAGTGCTGTTAGTGGCAAACTCCTGTTCCCTCTGAGTACAAAATTGTACACCTCAGCAAGGTTGATAGTCATGGTGCCGTACCTTGCTCCATGTGCGTCGTGCAACAAAGACCATTTCACGGGAGGCTCTTTCTCTATCCACTCTTCAAAATTTCTGATTCGTGTTCCCGTCTTTCTCTTTGTACCAGGTGGGTCAATTCCAGGCAAGTCACACAAACCAACAGGATCTGAATCATCCGTCTGCGCTGCAGCGACCTGTGCCGCCTGGAGCTACGCAACTACTGCTTGAGCCTGTGCAGCTCTACTTTCCTTCACTTGTTTCCTTGTGAATTCAGTCAGCCTATCCCACAAAAACTGATACTTCCTCTCCAGATTCTGATTGCAGAGTCTTTTAAACAAATTCATCAGCCGCTTACTCTTAAAGCATGAGTAAAAGTTAGGTCCGAGATGGCGCATACACCAGCGACTCTGCATGTCAGTCCATGGTGCTGTTTCATCCACGGTGGGTTGCTGCAGTCTCTTTATAGCCTTTAGCATACCAGCATGTCTGTCATGAAGTATGCACACATTTGGCCGAGTCTTCACAACTGCCATTTTCAAATTCCTGAAGAACCATAACCAGCTGTCATAATTCTCACCCTCGACTAAGGCAAATGCAATTGGCATGATCTGGTTGTTGCCGTCCACACCTATTGCGGTCGGGCTCTTCCCCTTGTACTTGCCTGTGAGAAACGTGCCATCCACGCAGAACACTGGACGGCAATATTTAAAAGTTTAGATGCATATGGTGAATGAGAAGAACAATCGGCCAAACACATCATATTCAGGAATCTCCTCCTTTTTTTGTAATTGGACTATAGCATATGTGCCAGGATTCCTCAGCTTCAATGTGCTAACAAGACGGATAACATTATCATAAGAGTCATAAAAACTCTCAAACCTCTCCTCTAGAGCCCTCTGCTTAGCTCTCCAGGCCTTCCCATACTTAATGTTGGTTTTCCATCTTGCCTTAACTGTTCTTATGATATGCTTCGCTACCATGTCTTTCTTGTCCACTATCTCACTGAACAAGAGACGTGCAATGAGAGTTGACGTTAGGTTTGGGTGATCTGTCACTAAACCATCAATTTCACATGTGTGTGGCACGACGTCCGTCACCACCCACACCACGTCATACTTCGGCAAGTGACCATGCACCCATGCAGGACAACCAATGTCAGCACAACTCATTGTCAAATATTGTTTATTTGACACGTCAGTGCGGAAAACCCTTTGTGTGGACAATGCCCACTGAATCACGGCTTCCCTTAACTGCTGCTTCGTGTTGTACTGAGCCCCGATTTCAATGTTATTCATGTGGTACTCCCAGGACGATTCATGGCCATCAGGCACGGTCGTGACGGTAGACCTATTCTGATTCTAGTAACTGGGAATAGGTACATCTTCACCATTATTTTCATCTGAATCTCCTTCATCAGAATCAAGATCTTCTGCAACGCCATCCTCGTCTTCCTCCAATATGTCGGCCTGCACTGATCCTTCGTGCTCATCCACATCAGCCTCCCCAATTTGGGTAGGTCCTGTTGACAGTGCTGGTTCACAATGAACAGGAATTTCTAACAACGACGGTTCATAGTCAACAGGAATTTGAGGAGGTCCTGCTGACGGTGATGCTTCATAATGCACAGGAATTTGGACACCATGCGAACTAGTTGCTTGACTACTCTCTCCTGTCTGAAAAGCACCGCCACCTATTTCTAAATTATTCTGCTTCAGAACAAACGACACGAGGATTTCTGGTTTTGTCCCTCGGCGTTTGCATGATTCTAGCCAAGAAACCCACTGCTTTGTCCGATCAAGCGGCAACAACTCCCAGTAAATATTTGACCGGGATTTGGTCCATAACGACTGAATCTTAACAGTCCAGTAATTAGGATCATACCCAAAATTCACCGTCAAATACCACTGGACAACGTTGATTTGCACTTTCTCTGCCTCTGTCAACTGAATCTCCACATTTTGAAATTCACTAAGATCAACCCCTGACTCATTTGCACAGACTGTACTGGCACCATAGTGCACAACAACATCGACCACTTCCATTAACTAAACAAATTTATTCCATCATCAAATACTACAAAGCAGATATATCTAAATAATATGACCATCGAAAAAAATTATGATGACCACCGGTAAAATAAACACTAATCAAAATATATAACACATCTAACCGATAACATATATCTACACTAATCCTAACACATCCACCGACAAACTATATTAACATTAACCCTAAAAAATCTAGAGATTAGGGTTTACCCTTGACGCGTGCGTAGCTCCCGCTGTCCGGCTTCAATCTAGCACCACCACCGCTGCACCACGCCTCCAGCTTCCCCAACACCGGCACACACCACCACTATCCACCATTGCTCCACCTCCACACCCCCAAACGCCTCCACAAAGAGCTAACCCATCAACAGATCGGGGATGCCCCAACCCTCCTGTCCT
Organism: Poa pratensis; assembly: GCA_947311845.1. NCBI lineage: Eukaryota > Viridiplantae > Streptophyta > Magnoliopsida > Poales > Poaceae > Poa > Poa pratensis. The sequence continues at coordinate 21,467,533 of CAMZMU010000110.1, forward strand.
CTATTTCTTGAATCTGTGGGCTTGGAGGGATTTTTTGGGGCCACGAATCGGTGGTATTTTCGCTAGAAACGGAAGAATAGACGAGAAGGAGGAGGTCGAGCGAGGAAGAAGAAGCCAGCCCAGGCGCGGGGCGTTATCCAGCTGGTTTCGGCATGGGCGCTGCCGAAACCCAGCTTTCGTCTCCGCTCCTGCCGAAAGCCGTGGGCCCCGCCTGCCGCCGCGCCTGCGGGCATGCACATCGTCATGGGCCGTGACGACAGGCCACTTTCGGCAGCGGCCGTGCCGAAACACAGGTTTCGTCCTCGCCAGTGCCGAAAGTCCACGGTTTCGGCACGGGCCGTGACAACACCACGCTATAACTCAAATTTTTTCAGAACGCGTGCTAGTTTCCGAATATATTTAAAAAAAATTATTTAAAAAAATTCGTGCTATGTATGCAATGTTTCCCTTGTGCAGCTACGTGTGTGTGGTTTGTAATGCATCGTACACAACAGAATGTAAAGCAGATTGTGTACATGTATATACGATCTACGTGCGTGCTTTGGGCTCTCTGACTTAATTTTTCCAATTGCTTATTGCTTCTTTGTAATCAACTAACATTGAGCTCCTATTTCTATTGTATTTGGCACTTTATGAAGTACCAAGAATTATATTTGTGCTCATATATGTGTAAAACAGTATAGAAATAACTCATTATCCGTTAGTTAGCACATAAACTCATTTTAGGGCATTACGAGTACTTCTATTTGAGTTGTAATCCACTAACAATGGATCCTATTTTATTTTCATATTTAACAATTAATATGACGTTCGAAATATTATATTGTGATCAACATGTGAAAACCGTACAAATGAAGTCAAAATCTATTAAGTTAGAAACAAATTTATCACAAGGGCATTTCAGACTTTTCATCATACAACTCAGACAATAAGCTAGGACAGTAAAAGCCCAAAAGAACTAGACTGCATTTTCTGGTTAGCTTAAATCCACAGTTGTTTCTTTGGGCAGCTCTATTCAGCGTGGCTTATGCACAAGCCGAAACTCAAAAGAACTGGTCCTTATTAGTCATAGATGCAGTTGAATAACGGTTCGAGTTCTTTTCATGCACAAATATACTTTTTGTAACGAAAAAGCAAAGCAAAGGCGTAAATGAAAAGGAAGAGCAAAAATACAAATTGAAATGACTTAGATATTGTCCTATGATAAATTATGCTCCTTGGCAGCCTGTTCTAAATCGAATAAGACTTTTTGGGCTTTCCCTATGCATGGAAGAGCAACGTGGTGAGATTGGTCGCGCATCAGAAAAATCATGATTCAGTCGGATAAAATATTCAATGCATTTGTATAATGATATACTGAATGCACATCCACGATATGATTCCTACTTGCATCTCTTGGCACTCTACCTGTTCTTCCCATAACGAATACCAAACCCATACTCCCATGGGTACAAGTGTAAAATTACAAAGCTTGCGCAATCGAATTTTTGTTTTGTTTTGAGGGAAGCATATTTTTTTTTGAGGGAATTGCGCAATCGAATTAAACAACGTGCCAATGCAAGGGCTCAAAGCTACTTCAGTATCCCTATCATCAACTGAACTAAGAGCTTTCTCCAACATTGATACACGCTGGGCATAAAACCCGATAGCCGAACCCGAAAAACCCGAACCCGATCCCGAATAACCCGAACCCGTGAAACCCGAGGAATGCGTCAGGTAACAGTTTGGAAAACCCGAAATTATATCAGGTAGCTCGGGTTTCTAGTTCCGGTACCCGAACTGGCCCGATTAACCCGAAATAAACAGACAGCCCACTAAAAATCTTGTCATCTAGTCCAGGCCCAGCAGAACTTCTCTCTATTCCATTGACTACCGAGGCCCAAGCCAGCCAAAACCTAGTCCCACACGCACACGGCCACACGTCTCTTACCTTCCTCATCCCCAATCTCTATCCAGCACAGCCGCCACAAGCAATAGCACCGCAGGCCCTCGGCACGCGCGAGGCCGGGAGCCACGCGAGGCGCCAGGCCAGCGGAGGATCGGTGGATGAGGAGGGCGAGGGAGCAGGAGCGTCCGGGGAGCGCGCGAGGGGGCGGCTGCGGCGGAAAGGGAGGACCTTGGAGAGGTGGTGGTTGGCGGTATCGGCGCCGTCGAGGAGGGAGCGGAGGGCATCGGCGGCCGCGGCGGCCGCGGCCAAGGAGGTGTCTCGCCGGCGAGGCGCACAACACGAACACCTCGACGCCGCCATGGCTTGTACGCAGCCGGCTGCCCGTCTTCCTGACGCCGCCCTGACCTGGCAGCCGCCCACGCCCCTGATTGACCGCCGCCACCAGCCCATCAGTCGGCACTACTCGCGTGGTCGCGCCTGGCGGCTGAAGCGCGAGCGCTACCATGCGCACCGCCGCCGTTCCCAACACGCCACACCTCCTTCTTTCCTCTTTTTCTTGGCTCAAACCTCAGAACGACCGTCGCCGGTGATGTATTTCGGGCAATTCGGGATTACCCGGACCCGAACCCGAATTTCCGGGTACCCGAAGTGTCGGGTGGCACTTCCGAAAACCCGAATTTCATATTACCCGAATAACCCGACCCGAATAATTCAGGTTACCCGAACGCCCAGCGTGTCTCTTTCACCAGGAATTGTTCCACGATTGCATTTACGGAAAACAACCCCAACATAGCATTGTGCAAATATGAATGTTTGAGAACACATCAAATACAAGTACCAAAAAACTACCTCCTAACCCATGGCTTCGAGTTAGGGACGTCAAAAATTGTTAGGAAAATTGCCATCAATTGTCGGATCCAAACACATATAAGTGAAGTCAACAGCATCGATTATATCTTGAGAATCGGCCACATCATGATCAATTGTCGTCCGATCAAAATCGCTCCCACTGACACAAGGCGAATAATATAATATCATAAAGCATGAGCAATATTAATACAACGTGCATACACGTCATATAAATGTCAACACAACAATTGAAACAAAGTATAACACACGGTCTAATTAGTTGGCGAATACAATATACGTTGAGGAAATAAATTAGCTTTACCTAATATCACAGTCGTCTACCTGGCGCAACCTACATCGTCTTGGAAATTGGGGGTGACTCGAGAGTAAAGTTGATAAATAAGCTATGTCTTCAAACTGGCATGGAAGATAGGCAGACAAGCTTTTTTGTCACACTTTGTAAATAAATCCACATGACCGAATGAAAAGACACGGGCAACCACACTCTTCACTTAATAACTCCATAGCAAACTGGCACCGGATCAACACGTCGGCGGAGAAGGGACGAAAAACAAGAGGGAAGGAAGACAGTAATCTAAAGTGGAGCAGAAACAGAGGTAGAGGAATTTAGAAGAGTCATGTGAAGACAAAGAAGAAAGGGCCTAACATATCAGTGTAAGCCGTCGCATCATGTCTTGTAGCACCCAAGTTTTCTTGTAACATGTATTTCGAAAATTGACAAAAACAAATGCTAAAGCCAGCTCATTTCACCGGCCCACCAAATTCTAGCCAACCCCAAACTAACTAGCACCGTGTTTGTAAGCAACGGGGGCAACAAGTTTCTGATGTACTCTTTTCCTCACCAGGGTACCTACGGGGGCTGGGAGGTTTTTAATGAGGCGGCTTGTTTGCTTTAATAAAGTGTGAAAATTCTCAAAAAAAAAAACTAGCACCGGGTGGCGGGTGGGTATTTTCATGTTATGTATCCACTCTTTTTTGTTTGGAAATGGTCCTCCCATCTCACGAGGAGACTCACATCACATGTGACATGTGCCATATCTAGTGCCAAATTTGGATCGAAATATTATTTTTCATACTTTTCCTGTACAAAAAGGAAAAATGTTGAAAGGAAAAAATAGCCATTTTTTACCTTTTAGAGCCACGATTTTATGATTTTGTGTCTAGCCTACACAAAACATGCTATTATTTAGCAAAACTATACAGATATGTAGATAGCATACATCCATAACTTTTTAAAAAAATAAAAATTTAGAAATGACATTTTCGTGTTTTTAAAAATACCGAGAGCACCGGACCTGGGAGCCAAAACACCTCATTCCATGCTGTAAGCAAAATATGTAATGCATGATCCCGGCAATCGTGTCCTACTCTGTTGGACTCCCAAAATTTCCTTCCATCGAGAGTTTTCGTTGCGCCTACTCTTCCTCCGTCGCCGTCGATCAAATCGCCAAGTGAAATCGTGATCAGACCAGGTTCGTGATAACTTATTACATTCTGCTTTGCGTGTGAGTGGCAAGCTGACGCTGCTCTGTTGCGATCAAGACTGTGGAGCTGTGTCCGATTCTCGCCTTTAATTTGTTCTCACTGTCGTCCACGTTGCAGAATGGTACTGCCTTGGCGGCCACGTTCGCGAACCGTCAACGCTAGCTTAGCTGTGGCAGTCAACCTTGGCTGCTCGTCGTCACCTGTCTATTCATCGTGGAAAATTGCAAACGGTGGCCCAAGATCGACTGAGGTGATTGCCAAACAAAATATTTGCATCTTGTCACATGATTATGCCACTGTATTTAACGATTTATGGAATTTCTCGTAAAAATCCTATTAGTTTTGTATCGAACTCGGAATGGCACCTAACCTTGATTTTCGTATTTTTGAATTTCAAGAACCTTCCGGACGTCAAATGTACTACTACCTTGACGACCACGCTCGCGAGCCGTCAACGCTAGCTTAGTTTTTTTTTTTGAGATTTCCAAGACTTAGTACATTTGTAGTATCTGAACTCACGCACAACGCACTCCACACACACAACACCACACACACGCCACCCGTGCGCAAGCTAGACCTAACCAGACTATACTAAGACTATGAGCCTTCCGCGAGCCTAGATCTTCCGGGAAATCCCTGCGGTGGTGGGCACACCACAATACCAGTGTCGAACCGCGGTGGAATTGACTCAGTGCAACATTGTTAACAATGAACACTGTTCACGTGAACAGTACCGCACGGGTGAGGCGCCGGAAATTCGCTCCCGTGGAGAGTCGAACTCAGGCGGGCGGTGAGGCCACTGCCTCAGCCAACCAACGCGCCACGGGCGCGTCCTCACGCTAGCTTAGCTGTGGCAGTCAACCTTGGCTGCTCGCCGTCACCTGTCTATTCATCGTGGAAAATTGCACACGGTGGCCCAAGATCGACTGAGGTGATTGCTGCCTCGTCTCCGTTCGATCACTGGATGCAGGACCAAACTCGAGTGCACGTGAGATTTGGCTTTTGTGTTAAAAACAGTTTATCAAATGAAGAGCCACTTGAAAATGTTGTATTCAGTAAGCTTTCATTTTCTTTCATGAATGTAGAAGAATCAGTTAATCTCTCATACTATTAGAAATGGAGTGCACCGTGGCATTATTTGTAAGTTGTTCTTAGTGGTCAACTTTGTCCCTCTGCTAATTGTACGTGTTGCGTAATAAGCGTATTTTCATGCTAATGGTTGAGAGAGAGAAGTGTTATCTTTCAAAAAAAACCTTACAAGGGAACCTCTCTCAAATCTCTAAGCACGTGTTAGCATGGAAAATGGTGAGGTCCTTCGCTGCAATAACCGTTGATGGAAGAATACACCTCCCAAAATGATTTCGTTTTAATGGTTCGCATACATGTCAATCACTACTCCAATTTTTTGCCATCGACTTTTTTTTTTACCTAAAACCATCTATAGAAGGCTTGGTTTTTCGAAATTGGATACATAATTTAGTCGACGATTCCATTGAGCCCGTCCCATGCTTAACCTCTTTTCCGATATGCACCCTAACATTTCTCTAGAATTCTCATAGTGTCTCTCTCCCGACACACCTTCTCTCCATCCCTGATCCATCTCCCCACCTCCGCTTCGCCAACATGGCGCCTGGCTTCCCCGCTACCCGTGAACGAGACTCCACTACTCTTCTCTGCAGTCCTCGATCCCTAGTAATGATCTAGACCCCACGAGCAACCATGGAGGGACATCTAGGGACGGTGGGTACATGTCCAGCTTGCCCGTGCCTTGCCGGCCTTCCGACGTTGGCGGTGGCGCTGTGAGGCATGAGGATGTTGCGCGGGGTCATGATCGTAATGCACGCGCATGTTGTGTTGCCGAGCCGCTCCCACACCTCAAGCATCAGGGACACCCCCATTATAAGTGATCATCGCTGCTCCTTTTTTGTTTTGATTGATCTTTCTCTAGACTGGGTTCAGGGCCTGTTTGTTTCCACTTCCGCTTCCGCTTTTGGAGTGGAAAAGCTGAAGCGCAAACAAATGGCACGAAATAGAAAAGCGATTGCGAGAAGCGCGGTAGCGAAATGCACTACGCGAGCGTATGAGCGCGGAAGCAGGTCGTGAGGTGCTTTTGCCTGCTTCCCGAGATTCCCGAAATACGGTGGACGAAAGTGACCTCATGACTTCGCAAGAACTACGAAAGAAATGCCACCGAACTCCCAGCCCGTCTCCCGACCCTCCCGACTCATTTCTCTCGTCCCGGTCATGGCGGCCTAGGGTTAGGGCTTCCGCCGCCGCCGCCCCCACCCCCAGCCGCCGCCGCCGTCCCCCACCACCGCCGTGCAAGATCTCCCCGCTCTGGGCCTCCACCAACTCGTCCCCGTCGGCCATCGGAGATAGGAGCGCACGACGGGTCGACCTCGTCCCTGTGGGGCCACCGGAGCGCATTTGGAAATGGTCCTTCCATCTCACATCACATGTGACATGTGCCATATCTCAAAAAAAAAAGTGGCATGTGCCACCCGCCCATATGCACGCAGTAACGAATGCGACCCAACCAGCATGGGACGGTACGGTTCCGATATGTACCCTTGTCGTCCTGAAAAAAAAATGATTACACGAGATGTATAATTTTGTACGACGGTGCATGCTATACGAAAATCATTTTAACTCCCGAGATCTAATGATCCCGCTTTTTAAAAAATTCAAAAAGTTCATTGTTAGGTCTCTAAAAATTCTAAAAAACATACAGGTGTACATACATTCTAGTGTGTTACCACCAAATTTGGATCGAAATATTTTTTTTCATACTTTTCCTGTACAAAAAGGAAAAATGTTGAAAGAAAAAAATAGCCATTTTTTACCTTTTAGAGCCACGATTTTATGATTTTGCGTGTAGCCTACACAAAACATGCTATTATTTAGCAAAACTATACAGATATGTAGATATCATACATCCATAACTTTTTTTAAAAAATAAAAATTTAGAAATGACATTTTCGTGTTTTTAAAAATACCGAGCGCACCGGACCTGGGAGCCAAAACACCTCATTCCATGCTGTAAGCAAAATATGTAATGCATGATCCCGGCAATCGTGTCCTACTCTGTTGGACTCCCAAAATTTCCTTCCATCGAGAGTTTTTGTTGCGCCTACTCCTCCTCCGTCGCTGTCGCCGTCGATCAAATCGGCGCCCGTAGCAAAGTGCTGCCAACTTTGCCGAGTGAAATCATGATCAGACCAGGTTCGTGATGTGAGCAGTAGCAAACAGAGCGTCGCCCTCCTTATCCTCTCTCCGCTACAGTGCTGAGAGGCGATTTTTGAGAGTCCACCGTCGATCCACCTCTTCCGCCGGTGAGGCATGGGTTCCTCCCCCTCCGTCGGCTGCTCCGGCAGCGGGAGGGTGGGGGAAGCCCGTCTCACGGCGTGTATATATGGTAGGGTTTGGTAGGTGTCCGGCCAGCGGTGCTTCGGAGGTGGTGGAGCTGTTGGATCGGGTTTTGGTGTCGGCGCGGATCCCCTCCGACGGTGGCGTTCCCTGGAGCTTCGCCGTCTCGCGCGCGACTTCCCGGAGTCCGAAAATCGGTGGATTTCTTCGGCTCCGTTCACCACGGCCAGATCCGGGAGCGGCGGATCTGGGTGAGTTCGATCCGGAGGTGATGCGTCAGATCTTCGCGGCGGCGCTGGCGGCGTCGGCAGTAGTCTCTTCGGAGGCGGTGTTGGAGACTTCCGTCTGCCTCGTGGTGGGCTCCAGCGATCCAAGGTTTGGGGAGCTTGGGCAGCGGCGCGTCAACGGCAGCTCCGTCTTCGTCTTCGTCGCCGGGATCCAGTGGTCCTTGTTGTAATTTTCTTTAAGTTCTGGGTCTTTCTGTAAGATCTGATGTATTTCCTCTGTTAGCAAAAAAAAAAAAAAAACCAGGTTCGTGATAACTTGTTACATTCTGCTTTGCGTGTGAGTGGCAAGCTGACACTGCTGTGTTGCGATCAAGACTGTGGAGCTGTGTCCGATTCTCGCCTTTAATTTGTTCTCACTGTCGTCCACGTTGCAGAATGGTACTGCCTTGGCGACCACGTTCGCGAACCGTCAACGCTAGCTTAGCTGTGGCAGTCAACCTTGGCTGCTCGTCGTCACCTGTCTATTCATCGTGGAAAATTGCAAACGGTGGCCCAAGATCGACTGAGGTGATTGCTGCCTCATTGGCGGCCTCCTCTCCGTTCGACCATTGGATTAACTCGAGTGCACGGGAGATTTGGCGTCTGTGTTAAGGAAAAGTAGCTCACTGAGTTCTTCGGTTTTTTTTTTTTGCGAATGGCTGCATTCTTCGTTGTATGGCTGCGAGACACAATCAAGCCACTAGAATAGAGAAATAAATAAATGTAATAAAAAAGGGGCTGCCCGGTCTCACAAATCTATACTACTATTAAAAGAGCAAACATGTGCGGATACATTAAATGTCACGCGTTCAATTTTCGATCAACCATCCGGATCATCCCAACAATGTTGAGCACCTCAACACATTTTCTTTTTACCGTTTTACCCTCCTACCAAATCACATAATACTGCTAAACTAGCAGTGTACCGGTTCATATTTTCTTCTCCTCTAGCCGTCTATCCTCCCGAATACAGCGCAAGAGTGAGGAGTCGGGGTCTGCACGAGCGGCACCAGTGACATCCTCTACGCCGATATCTCGCAATCGTTTCGCATGGAGGGCGCGTCCAGCCGGCGCACAATGTCGGCCATGACGTGGTATGGCAGCAGGATGCACATCATGTTGTGGAGGGCATGTGCGGTCGACCTGTCGACGCTGCCGAGAACGCCGCCGACGACGTCCACCGCGAGCACGAGCCACGTCGCCCCTGGTCCACCCCTGCCCCGTCGTCCTTCACCTCATACCAGGCATCCGTTCCCGGCGGCCGCCGCAGTCCGTCCGCGCGTCGTATGCCTCTCCGTCCCAACATTGATAGGTACGCCGACGGCCGACCGGAAGTTCTAAGACTCACACCGCCGTCGCACTGCGGCTCCCTTCTCCAGTCCCGCCATCGCCTGGGAAGTCACTTGGGGACGTCGACGGGATGAACAGATAAAGATTTGAGGATGAACAGATGAAAGATTTGGGGATGGCTTTGTGAGGAAGAAGCAGAGTCGACCGTCAACTGACGTGGTAGTGGGCTGCGCTAACCAATAGGATGTGGACCCTCTACGCAATATGAGGGGGCAAAAATCAGAATTACCGTAATAATTACCAAAAATAGGCAACGACGTAATTCATGGAGAAGTCTCAGCTGAAAAGTACGTAGTACTCTAAGTAAATACCACGATCCATTTAATCGTTGCGAAACAATTGACAGGAGCAAGGATACACAACTATAATTACGCCACTACGCTGCACCAAGAGTTTTGGTATTAAACAATTCCTTTCAATTTTTGGCCCTGTTGACATGGTGCAAATTTGCTCCTCTGTCTTTCAGTTGCTTTACCTACTGACACATCTATTAATTGGGCGATCATCTTGTGGTATTAATTGGGAATTGGCACTTACAAGTTTGTCCTCTTTTGGTAAAGACTGAACCATATTATACCAATGAAAAACTGTGCTTTCATTTGTGTATTCTTAATTTCTTAAAGTTTATCAATTTTCACAATATTGTTTTACTGAAAATATGCCATATAGGCCATTCAGCAGTGATGCATATAATCTCTATGAACTAAGCATCCAGTTGACACCTCTTGCTGGAACGAAATAGCAAAAGGAAGACACTTGAGCATCATTCCTGGTGCAAATTTGTATCTGGTACAATATTCAAGGTCAAGTTCAAGTTCATTCTTAAATTGGATGGTTTACTTTTGGAATATTTTCTATTTTTATATTCAGCCTGATTTTTTCCTTCCAAAATTACACCCTCATGTTGTTCAAGAGATTACTGATCTTATTTTTCACTAGGGAGTTTGTTATAACTTATTACTCCACATCTGTAAATTCGTGCATCTAATTTAGTTGCAAGATCACAGTAGTGATTACTCTAGCTACGTATTTAAGACAAATTGTTTTGAGAGGTAGCAATTTTTGCACTTTCTTTTCTACTACGAATCAAAACGTGCGTGTACGTGCCCATTTACTAGTTGATTAAACAAACAACAAAGGCACCAGAGACGAGAGGACGGAGTAGACTGTGTAGGTGAGAGCACGGTTTTTATTCTTGTCTAGGATCGTGTTGTAAAGCCTATGGGCTGGTGACTGGCCGCTTCTATCTATGAAAATGATACGCCTGAGAACTCTTCCGTGGACTAGTGGTAGCTGTGCATATGCGCATAAGGGCCATGTCCCGGATTCGAATCCTCACTTCTACCTTAATGACAAAGCCGATACGCCTTTTCATGGCGTATCCTTATATATATATAAACAAACAAAAAAAAGTTTGCACACACCTGAAGATACGGTTACCCATGGTTTGCAATTGAATGGTTGAGAGAGAGAGAGAGGTGTTAGCTTTCAAAAAAAAAATCTTACAGGGTGAAAGGATCGAGTAGGTTGACTAGAGGGGGGGGGTGAATAGGCAACTACAAATTTTCTTTTTCTTTTAATACAAATTCGGGAATTGCTCAAATATAAGTTCTCTAGATATGCAACTAGATGAACAATCCTATATGATGAGCAATAAACAAGCTAGCAAGATATTCTACACAAGATAAGCTAGCAATACGAGTAAAGGAAGGTTAAGAGATAACCACACGGTGACGCGGAGATGTTCTACCGAAGTTCACTTCCCAATGGAAGCTACGTCTCCGTTGGAGCGGTGCGGAGTCACAAAGTGAACTCCGAATAGCCTTGATATGGCACACCGTATCTCCCTCGTGTTATCCTCCGATGAGGAGATCCACGAGCCACTATATGATGCCCTCGAGGTCGGCAACAAACCTTTACAAGGATGAGGCACACTCCACAACCGAATTGGAGGCTCTCACCAAATTCCCGCGGCTCCCAAAGCCACAAGAATCACAAGGCCGGGTCGCGTCTCCACAACTTAATTGGAGGCTCCCGGCTAATCCTTGTGGCTACCAAAGCCACAAGAATCACAAGTATCTTCTAGGTATCCAATGTATCAAGTTACACAAGATCTACAAGTGACTAGGTCGATGTAGACAAATCGGCTCGGTGGAGATGCGGATCTAGGGCTCCTCCTTCACTCCTCAAAGTATCAACGTGTTTGAGTGGTTGGAGTGGGAGCTCTAGTAGATTGAAGCTTGCAACAATGGTGGAGAGAGAGTGAGGAATCAAGCTTGTCAACCGGAGGTAGGTGGAGGGGTATAAATACCCCTCCCAGAAATCTGGCCGTTGGAGCTGTAAACAGCCCGCAGCGGTAGTACCGGGCCTCGCCCGGTAGTACCGGCTGACAGGGAACTGACGGCCTGGCGCCAGACTGGTCAACGCCTCTCCACGCGCGCATCGGTAGTACCGGACCGCCTGGTCCGGTAGTGCTCCCCACCCGGTAGTACCGCGCTACTACCGGGGCTACTACCGGATTAAATCGAGCGAGTCCAGAGAGCTTTTGGAGATCCGGTACTGGGCCCGGTACTGGGCCCGGTAGTTCCGCATGGCAGAACACCCGGTAGTACCGGGGTGAACCCGGTAGTACCGGCTGACGCAATGAAGACTGCTTTCTTCCTTTTCTTGAGACAAAACCTGTGCAATATTAATTGATACAATCCTGCACACTTTTAGCACACACATTAGACATCTAAGTGTGTTGTCAACAAACATCAAAACACTGTGGGGAAGGATATGTCCTTTCAATCTCCCCCTTTTTGGTGTTTGATGACAACATACTTAGGAGAAACAAATGATTTGCAAAAGATAGACGGGGCTCTCCAAATTGTGTGTTTATTAGGAATTTGCTTTTGAATGCAAAAACACACCATATAAAATGGGCGGAGCTCCCCCTATATTTTACAACCAAGCAAGTTCATATGGATAACAATTAAAACAACTTGCACAATATAAGCAACAAAACAATAAGCAAGTAACATACTAGATAGGTCTTATTACAATACCATAAGTTCAAGGCATGTCTTACATCATGCATAGAAGTTCAAAGCAAATATCCAAATAAAGATAAAAGATGAAACACAAGCATAAAGATCAAACGAAGTGCAAGCTTGTGTTTCCACCCATGCAAATCCCACGGCTCATCCTAAATAGAACACATTCTCCCCCTTTGTCATCGAAATGCCAAAAAGGGAGAAGCGCGATGCTAACACGTCCCTAGGAGCATCAAGCTCCACCCGCGCCGTGGTGGGTCGAAGAGGAGGCCTGAAAGCGATCACCATGTGGAGGAGCATCTTCATCACTCCAGTAACCATGCTTGGACACCCATTCCTCCTTTGGAGTGATTACTTCTTCAGAACCATCGGAGACGGAATCTGCATATGCCTCATCATTGCTTTGTGTCGCTGAGCTGCCTTCTTGTGATACACATGAGCTTCATACAGACGGTCTTCCAAATCCAGTTTGAGGCAAAAGGCCCTCTTGGCCTTAATCTGCAGCTTCTTGAACCATGAAGGTTCCTCAAGAGGAGGTGCACTCCCACTAGCTCTCTCAGCTTCAGCAGCAGCCTCAGGATCAATGGGCTTGGTTTTGGGAGGAGCATGACTTGATACGCAGTTCCTTCACCAGATGAGCCACAACGGGCTGCCATCCTTCATGATATCTTCTCCATTCTTCTTGAGAGCCCACTTGCGGCGAATGAGCTTCATAATGTATGGGCCATAGATGGGGGCCCTTCTATCAATGATTGTGGACCACAAGTCATTCCACATCCAATCCATCACATCAAGCTTCTTGCCTTTGCCTTGATTTTCATATGAGAGCTTGAGAAGGTCAAACATGAAGCCATGAACCTCATCCCAGTTTCCCACACGGGAGCAATAGTTTCTATAGACACGGTGGAGAATCTCAAATGGACGCACAAGATGAGCAGTTTTACCGGTGGTGCCTCTTTCCATAGTGATTGGTCCAAGAACATCCTTGGAGCTGATCGATCATTGTCATGGCATCTCCATCCACTAGCAACACTCTCACCCTTGTCTTCATAGCCTAGAAGCTCTCCAAACTCCGCCAAGGTGGCAGAAAGCAAGGTGTCCTTGGTCATCCACCATAGGGTCCGGGCTTCATCATGGTCAAGGTAGACGGTGGCAAAGAACTGAATGATGTAGTACTCAATGTAGGGATGGTTCTCCTTCATGATGTCAATCAGCCCAAACTCTTCACACATGCAAGTGTCTCATCAAAATAGCCCTTGTGCTTCGAGTTTTCATGTAAGGAATATCAAGAGTGTGTTGGACAACCACGGAGTAATCCTTGTGGAGATAGATTTCCTTGTAGATGGCTTCTTGATCATTTGTGTAAAAGTGCGGATTCCGCACAAGTGGTGACCTCTCCTCAGCATAGGGATTCTCTTCTCTGAGCTTCTGATAGTCATCATTCTTCCATAAGTGAAGTGCTTTGCGGGCTCTCGGGGGAGCAGTGGTGGTACGAGCAGCAGCTGAGTTCTTCCTCTTGCTTGAGTTCTGGCTGTGGTGCGAGCAGGCAAACTTCCTCTTCTTCTTCTCAATCTCATCCTCCACGAGACGTGGCTTCTTGGTACCACGGCGGCTACCTGTGAAACAGCATATAGGTAGGGCAGGGAATAGATGAGTGCACAAGTTCACGGATAAGGAATCAAAAACTAGCCAATAGATGTAAAGAATGGTTGAATCGAGCAAATTTGGAAAACCCGGTAGTACCGGGTAGCCCGGTAGTACCGGCTGAGCCGATTCAAGACTGAATGGCACAAAATCGAGAGATTCAACCATACATTACACTAGATGCTAGCTAACAAGGCCTAGGTGATCATCCATCCAACTTTAACCGTTGCCAACGGAGCTACCAACATTTCCTCTCCATACATCTAGGTTTCAAGATCTAGAAACAAAGAATGCAAAGAACGGGGAAATACCGGAGGCCATGGAGGAGATCGACGAGGGGATCGCTCCCACGGAGCAGATCTGGCCGGAGATGGCGGAGACCGGCGGCCAAGGGCGGCGGCCGGAGCAAGGACAGAGGAGGCGACGGGGTGGCTTCGTGCGGGTGGGGAAAATGGGGAATAACCCCCACCCTGCCCGCACGGTAAATATTAGATACCCGTGATTCCCGGTAGTACCGGGGCGGACCATCCGGTACTACCGGGGCCTGAATCTTTGCGAGCAGCAGAACTGCTTAGATTCAGAGCCCGGTACTACCGGATCCCACCAGGCGGTACTACCGGGGCCTCCTAAGAAACCCCAGTTTTTCTTTTTGTGTAAGGAATTTGAACTTGTGCAAGATGGAAGTTGTTTTGAGATAGATGAAAGGCATAGGATTAGATCAACACACTGGAGATGGTACTTCATACTCAATTTGCAAGAATCAAACACACACAAAAACACCAAATTGAGCATGTTTTCCATAGGAGCACTAGAAAACCAATAAAATCCAAATGAAACCAACTCTTCACAAGGAAGAGGGCGGTGGCCGAGGCCACCATGTATGAGTATGTGGTGTGATACCGCGAAGATATATCTTGGTCCACGGCCACTACTCGTCATTTAAGCTCACAATTCATAGAACGAATATAGAGATGCAAATGAATTCTTACTATCGGCATAATGGGGGGAGGGATGGTCCAATGGATTAGGACCGCACTCCCCCTATGTCCATGCCTACATCTAAACCAAATAAGTATCGTCTAATATGGGTAGGTATGCAAGAAATCCACTATCAATGAGCCATGAAGATCCACCGGAAGAAAAACCCTACAAATAATCAAGTCCTTGATTTAGGTACCCATTTTGGAATGGGTCCTCTTTTGTTAGTCACAAGGGTCTTTGGAACCCAAATAGCATAGTGATAATCATCTCCATATGAAGAGCCAACATATTTAGCAAAAACACAACCATTTGTAGATTTCAAAAGAACATATGAGGGGTTGTATTTTCCCGCAAAGTTATTGTGAGTGGCATTGCCCCTAGTGACATTACCACTCCCAATAGAGTTGTCATTTGCTTTGGCTAACTCCCCCTCCTTCACAAAAACAATATCTTTGGAAGGGGAGTCGCCTTCTTCTTCTTGTTGTTGACCTTCTTAGAGTTGGGTGTGAACCCAATTCCTTCTTTGCCAACCACTCCCTTTTGATTGCTCAAAAGATCATTGAGGTTCTTTTCCCCTTGGATACAAGTGGCTAGGCCCTTCTCAAGTTGGGCCTTCAACCTAGTGTTTTCCTCAATAAGAGATGCCTTGACACATAAAGGGTTAGTGGTACAAGAATTTGCATCTTTATCATTATGAGAAGTGGTGAAGCTAGCATAGATAAATTGAGCTTGTAGTTTGGCATATGACTCCTTGAGTGTAGTGAGCTCACTTGAGGTCACCTTGTGGGTTTCCCTAAGTTGCTCAAAACCCTCAAAGAGTTTGTTATGACTCTCTACAAGTTCCTCATTTTTACTTTTTAGATCAATAGCAATTTGAATAGAGGTTTCACGAGTTTCTTTTGCCTTGGAAAGATCCATGGCATGTGTCTCCTCAAGTTGCTCACGGAGCAATTGTTCCTCAACAAGTTGATCTTCTAGCTCACCAATTTGTCGGCATGATCACATGCATGCCCTTCGAGCTCACAAATCCTAACATCCTTCTCATTAAGAAGATGCTTGGCTTCTCCATATTGATACATGAGGGCCTCAACCATTTTCTTGGTTGGACCTTGGAGCTTGCTAATGAAGATAGAAATTTTATCCTCTTCTTCAATTTTCCCTACATCCTCAACACAATCCAATAGTGATGGGTTAGAGGAGATAGTAATTTTTGGTGGGGAATTCACCTTTGTTTCCTTGGCCATGAGGCACATAGGCTTGGAGATCTTGTCGTCGTTTGGAGATGAGAAGAGGTTGGCCAATGATGGAGGAAGGGTGCCCATTGCAAGAGCCGCCATTCCTACTTCTTCACTTGGTTCTTTATCCTCCTCACCTCCGGACTCGTATTCCTCTTCATGGGATGCCACAAGAGCCTTTTGAGGTGATCTCTTCATGTAGGTAGGCTTGGGGTGGTACTTGTTCTTCTTTAGAATGAGTTGACCACCATTATCCTCTCTTCTTTCATAGGGGCAATCCTTCACAAGATGAGTGTCCTTTCCACAATTGAAGCACATTCTTTTTATTGGTGGAGGGTTGACGCTCTTGTTCTTCTTGTTCCAAAACCGGGTGGCGGCAAGTGCAAGAACTTCATTGAGCTCACCCTCCAAGTCTTCTTCACCTTCATAGACCGGGCTTTCTTCATATCTTGGATGGTCTACCACACGAGCCTTCAAAGCAAGAGTCTTTGGGCCACGGACTTGGTTGAAAGACTTGGATGTGGACTTCAATGTATCATATGTGACAAATTGAGCCAAGATGTCATTGGGAGTCATTGTTGTGTAATCCGCTCTTGCATGGAGGTTCATCACCATAGTTTCACTATATGGCATAATTGCTTGAAGGAACTTGGCCTTGACCCATTCATCATCCATATCCTTCTTTCCATTTTCCCTACATGTCACCACAAGCTTGTAGAGTCTTCGGTAAAGTTCGGTCGGAGTCTCTTCGTCTAGCATGATGAAGTTGTCAACTTGATGTTGAAGGACGGCCGCATTGGAGCGTTGAATGCCCTCATTTCCTTCATACACGGTTTCAAGATAGAGCCAAGCCTCATTGCAAGTTTTGAGATTCCGCACATGATCTTCATCATTTGCGGTCATAGCACTCTCAAGAATGTACTTGGCATTTGCATCAAGTTGCTCATCAATCTCTTCTTGCTTGGTCAAGTTGTTGGGATCAACTGGGTTGAAACCATGTAGAACCACCCTCCAAAGATGCACCGATGAGCTGCGAAAATAAGACTCCATAGATTTCTTCCAAGTGAAATAACGAGTATTATCAAGCTTAGGAGGGGGTCTACCAAGGTTGGTTATATGAGGTTGAGTGAGTGAAACTTGAGTGAGATAAGAGCTAGGTGGAGCAAAGTTAAGAGAAGGCTTCTCATTAGGTTTATCATTTTTATCCTTGTCACTAGCACCCTTAATAGGGCTAGCGGATGATGAGGAGCCATTTTGATTAGATACCCGAGTATACACCTCATCCACCATTTTGCCTTTCATGAACCCAAAAAGTTCAATCATGGACTTCATGGTGATTGGGGCATCACCCTCGGGAGGGATTATTCCCGCTTCGATTAGTTCTCTATCAAGTTGTTCTCTATCAAATTTTTCTTGTTCCTTAGCAAGTCTTAACTCCTCATCTTTAGCACGTTGTACTCCTCCGCACTAGCCATCCTCCTCTTTAGGCGATTAAGCCCTTAATAAAGAGACCTTGCTCTGATACCAATTGAAAGGATCGAGTAGGTTGACTAGAGGGGGGGTGAATAGGCAACTACAAATTTTCTTTTTCTTTTAATACAAATTCGGGAATTGCTCAAATATAAGTTCTCTAGATATGCAACTAGATGAACAATCCTATATGATGAGCAATAAACAAGCTAGCAAGATATTCTACACAAGATAAGCTAGCAATACGAGTAAAGGAAGGTTAAGAGATAACCACACGGTGACGCGGAGATGTTCTACCGAAGTTCACTTCCCAATGGAAGCTACGTCTCCGTTGGAGCGGTGCGGAGTCACAAAGTGAACTCCGAATAGCCTTGATATGGCACACCGTATCTCCCTCGTGTTATCCTCCGATGAGGAGATCCACGAGCCACTATATGATGCCCTCGAGGTCGGCAACAAACCTTTACAAGGATGAGGCACACTCCACAACCGAATTGGAGGCTCTCACCAAATTCCCGCGGCTCCCAAAGCCACAAGAATCACAAGGCCGGGTCGCGTCTCCACAACTTAATTGGAGGCTCCCGGCTAATCCTTGTGGCTACCAAAGCCACAAGAATCACAAGTATCTTCTAGGTATCCAATGTATCAAGTTACACAAGATCTACAAGTGACTAGGTCGATGTAGACAAATCGGCTCGGTGGAGATGCGGATCTAGGGCTCCTCCTTCACTCCTCAAAGTATCAACGTGTTTGAGTGGTTGGAGTGGGAGCTCTAGTAGATTGAAGCTTGCAACAATGGTGGAGAGAGAGTGAGGAATCAAGCTTGTCAACCGGAGGTAGGTGGAGGGGTATAAATACCCCTCCCAGAAATCTGGCCGTTGGAGCTGTAAACAGCCCGCAGCGGTAGTACCGGGCCTCGCCCGGTAGTACCGGCTGACAGGGAACTGACGGCCTGGCGCCAGACTGGTCAACGCCTTCTCCACGCGCGCATCGGTAGTACCGGACGCCTGGTCCGGTAGTGCTCCCCACCCGGTAGTACCGCGCTACTACCGGGGCTACTACCGGATTAAATCGAGCGAGTCCAGAGAGCTTTTGGAGATCCGGTACTGGGCCCGGTACTGGGCCCGGTAGTTCCGCATGGCAGAACACCCGGTAGTACCGGGGTGAACCCGGTAGTACCGGCTGACGCAATGAAGACTGCTTCTCTTCCTTTTCTTGAGACAAAACCTGTGCAATATTAATTGATACAATCCTGCACACTTTTAGCACACACATTAGACATCTAAGTGTGTTGTCAACAAACATCAAAACACTGTGGAGAAGGATATGTCCTTTCACAGGGGAACCTCTCTCAAAGCTCTAAACATGTGTTAGCATGGAAAATGGTGAGGTCCTCCGCTGCGATAACCGTTGATGTAAGAATACACCTCCCAAAATGATTTCTTTTTAATGGTTCACATACATGTCAGTCACTACTTCCCTATGTGAACGGTATTTGAATTAATGTGACTCACTCTCTACTCTCTCTCTAAACCAAACAATACAACAAGTCCAACATAAGCATTTTTGCATGTATACTATGACCCTTTGCACAATCACGAGCTAACTACTTTATTGCACTGATGCATGAAGGAGTAATTTAGTGCATGATTTCATGCTGATTTTACTTTTATGAAAGAATGTGTTATCTTTTTACTTCGTGTGATGATTTCTTGTTGTTATTACTTTGATATGAAGGCACTCTACTTTGATACGATTACTAGCATGGATTAAGTATTTGGAGATGTTGATATGTCAGAAACATATCGACCAACTTTGTGGTTTAATACACTTTTAAACAAAATATTTGCATCTTGTCGCATGATTATGCCACTGTATTTAACGATTTATGGAATTTCTCATAAAAATCCTATTAGTTTTGTATCGAACTCGGAATGGCACCTAACCTTGATTTTCGTATTTTTGAATTTCAAGAACCTTCCGGACGTCAAATGGACCTAATTTTTTTTGGCATGCAAATGTTTTCAAAATACAAAGATTACGATATCAAGACAAAGCTCAGAGGACCGAGGACGCTCTAGTTACCCTCCTAGGCGCGGTGGAACCCACCAGGCGTGAGAGGGGGCATCTGGCCCCTCGACCATCTGATCACTCCAATTTTTTGCCATCGACTTTTTTTTAACCTAAAACCATATATATATATATATATATATATATATATATATATATATATATATATATAAGGCTTGGTTTTTCGAAATTGGATACATAATTTAGTCGACGATTCTATTGAGCCCGTCCCACCCTAACCTCTTTTCCGATATGCGCCCCTATCATTTCTCTAGATTTCTCCTAGTGTCTCTCTCCCGACACACCTTCTCTCCATCCATGATCCGTCTCCTCACCTCCACTTCGCCGACATGGCACCTAGCTTCCCCACTACCCGTGAGCGAGACTCCACTACTCTTCTCTGCAGTCCTCGATCCCTACTCACGATCTAGACCCTGCGAGTAAGCATGGAGGGACATCTGGGGACGATGGGTACATGTCCAGCTTGCCTAAGCCTTGCCGGCCTTCCGGTGGTGGTGGCGGCGCTGTGAGGCATGAGGATGTTGCTCGGGGTCATGGCCGCAATGCACGTGCATGTTGTGTTGCCGAGCCGCTCCCACGCCTCAAGCATCAGGGATACCCCCATTATAAGTGATCGTCACTGCTCCTTTTTTGTTTTGATTGATCTTTCTCTAGACTAGGTTCAGTCCCGTGCTTTGGTGAAATCTGTGATTGAAACATCTTTGTGCCCATTGCGTGATTTGAGTTCTTGTTGCTAAAGCCAACTTTTTTTTATATGGAATTAGTGTTTTCCTATCTATGTTCCTGAATTGCAGAAAAGTTGTTTTCGACGTTCAGTAAAAGTGAGTTGTTGATGTGATGTGTTCAAATAGGGTTCCTTCCCACAAAAAGTTGACATATCGACACCTTGCCACTCTAAAAAGGGGAAGGGGGGGGGGGGGGGAATAGCTTCCCTAGCAGTCTCCATTTTATTTGGTTAGGTCGAGGGAGCTCTTTATTTTAAAATTTGAAAATTATATTTTGAATGTTCAAAAAATATGAAAAAATCTAGATGTAGACAATGTTGTATTCTATCAACGTGTAAAATCTCAAGTAGAAATATCTTATATTTTGGGCTGCACAAAAATGACAAAATCTGTCATTGAAAGTAATGAACAATTCAAAATTTCAACTCTCCTAATTCAGTCAGATTGTGTTATTATTGTGTAGCCAAAAATATGAATCATTTATAGTTAAGATTTTACAGTTCGGTAGAATGCATCATTGTCTATATCTATAAAAAATTCAGTTTTTCTTTTGAAATTTCAAAAATATGATTTTTGAATTTTTCAAAATAAAGGGCTACCTGAAGCTCGACCTCCATTTTATTTGGTTTCCCTAAACATAGACCCTATTTTGCTGTACAAAGAAAGATTAACCTTACAATTATATGGTAAATTGAGTTACTCGTTGTAAAAAATTGTTCATTATCATAGCTCTATTATGTAGGACGAAATAGGCCGTAGCCCCGCTATATTAATATAGCAACCACCCGAAACAACCAACAGAACCGCAATGCTGGGCGGCAGCAAACATACACCCAAGACAAGAAAGGAAAGAGAAAACAAAATGGAGACATAGGCGGATTGACTAAACTACGGTGACTCGCAACCGCTGCACCCTCTCCGAAGAAGTACCACCACGCTCCTAGCACCGAATCGCCGAGTACCAAGCAGCACCTTCAAGAAGGCACACACTGCTGCTGCCCGGATCAGCGCACCGATCCTAGGGTTTCCCCCGGCACACAGAAGGATGCGGATGAAGGGTAGCCATGACGCCCTTCAAGAAGGGATGACGCCACCCAAAGGCGGCATCGCGTCGGTGTCGGCCAAGCCGACAAGGATTTCTCCCGAAAAACCCTATCCACCACCTATGTTCTACTCACTCCGCTTCTAAATACAAGATGTTTTTTTCTTTCAGATTCATATGTATCTAGATATGTTTTAGTGTGTATGTTCATCCATTTCAGTCCATATGTAGACAACATTTGAAATATCTAAAACATTTATATTTAGAAATGGAGCGAGTACATTTGAACCTGGCCATGGATTCTTTAAGCAAAACATGACAGGGAAATTATTTCATTTCATGCCGTCAAATATATTTATCAATTTGGTCAAACGAAACGATGTTGTCAATGCGCTTTCATTTGAAATTTTAAATGAAATGAAATGAAGAGTGTCAATCGGGATATAAGGCAATGCGTTTTTTTTTTACAAGAACATGCTGAATTGCCACTGCCCCAGCCCCCAGGATTCCACGAACCTGATTCTCCGAATGAAGAATCCCATCGTTGCATAACTAGGCAGCTATGCTCCTTTCCATGCAACTATAAAAGGTGAGCAATGCGAGAGTAATATAAAGATGCTATAGGTAGGATCGGAGTAATGCTTAGTATATTGGGATCGAGAAAGTTACCATCTCCATCAAAGTGGCATCTGCTGATCAAACTTTAAAAACATTTTAGTAAAATTATTCGGTTCAGTGGCAGAGTATGGCAAACAGCACCTGTAATGTTCAGATTTTTGCTCCGATCAAGGCTGCACGCGCTCCGTGTTCTAACTTCTAACAGTAGCGACAAACATTCTCTGATCAAAGCTGCATTTACCTTTGTTCTTACACCCCTGTTTCTATGCAGCGGGGATCACGGTCCATTCATCATCAGATTTTAAAAGTTGAAGACGGCAGCGATACGGCACCGCGCCGGGATTCTCTAATCTCTCAACTGCCGCCACCGTTTGTTCCTGGCAGGGCGAAAGAAAGACCACCAAAAACCCCAATTTTACTTCTCTTTGTTACCACCTCGATCCGGCCTCCTCCGCCCCCATTGGATTGGATTAACCGGGGCCTTCTTCTCCCTCCGCCGCGGCGCCGGTGGCCGCGGTGAAACGTGGGCGATAGGGACAGGAGGTGGCGGTGTCTTGCACCCCAAGGAGCCGAGCCAGACCGCCATCGCCGTCACGACCTTTCCCCCCTGCGACCGGTGGTGCCGCGTATATAACCCCACGCTCGTCCACCCGCTCCACTCCACTCACCTGGGCCACTTTTTCCACAGTCTCCATCGCCCATGTCCGCGGCCAAGTCGTGGCCTTTCGCGGCGGCGATGGCGGCGGCCGTCGACCCGCAGCCGCCCCTGCCCTTGTTCCTGCGGCCGGTCCTCCTCCACGGCGTCGGCGCCGGGGCCCACCTCCTGCTCGCGCTCGCCGTCGCCGGTCGGCTCCTATTCGCCGCCGCCGGCCGCCGCGGGAAGGAACCCATGGCGGCGGGGAGAGGCGGCGCAGGGTTTCGGTGGGGCCGCCTCGCGGTATGTGCAGCGTGGGCCCTGGCGGCGTCCGAGCTCTTCCTCTCTGCATACTCTCTGGTTTCTTGGTACCTGGACGGTGGGACCGGGTGGGGGGCGCCCGACGTGCTGGCGGACCACGCCGACGCCGCCGCGCGCGCCGTGGCGTGGCTGCTGCTCGCGGTGTACCTGCAGCTCCAGTACGGCCGCCGCGGGGAGGAGCGGTTCCCGGCGCTGCTCAGGCTCTGGTGGGCGCTCTTCCTGCTGCTCTCAGTGCTCGCCGTCTCCGTGCACGCCGTGACGAGCCTCCGCTATGGTCTCCCCGTGCCCGCGCTTCGTGGGCGGGCGACGCCGTCTCAGTCCTCGCGGGCGTGGTGCTGCTCGTCGCCGGGTTCTTGGCCAAGAGGGAGGCGGCGGGAGGCTCTGCTTCCGAGGAGCCTCTGCTCAATGGCGCAAGCGAGACGGCAGCCGAGAACGACACCGTGGATGCTTCCATCTTCACGGGCGCCGGCTTCCTCAGCGTCCTCACCTTCTCCTGGATGGGCCCCCTTTTCGCCGTCGGCCACAGGAAGACGCTCGACCTCGACGACGTCCCGGACCTTGACACTGGCGACAGCGTGGCCGGCCTACTCCCGTCGTTCAACGCGAACCTCGAGGCGCTCACCGGCACGGCTCTGGTGGCCAGAAGGTCACGGCGTTCAAGCTCACCAAGGCTCTTGCGCACCGTGTGGTGGCACATCGCGGTGACCGCGGTCTACGCTCTCATCTACAACCTGCCACCTATGTCGGCCCGTACCTCATCGACTCCCTGGTGCAGTACCTCAACGGCGACGAGAGGTACGCGAGCAAGGGGAAGCTCCTCGTCGTCACCTTCATCGTAGCCAAGGTGTTCGAGTGCTTGTCGCAAAGGCACTGGTTCTTCCGGCTACAGCAAGCCGGGATACGTGCACGGTCCGCGCTTGTCGCCGTCGTGTACAAGAAAGGGCTCTCCCTGTCCAGCACCTCGAGACAGAGCCGCACAAGCGGCGAGATGATCAACATCATCAGTGTGGATGCCGACCGTGTCGGCCTCTTCTCATGGTACATGCACGACCTCTGGTTGGTGCCCCTCCAAGTAGCCATGGCATTGTTCATCTTGTACTCTACCCTTGGGGTTGCCTCGCTTGCGGCGCTTGTTGCCACCGTTGTCGTCATGCTTGCGAATGTGCCTCCGATGCAAATGCAGGAGAGTTCCAGCAGAAGCTGATGGACTGCAAGGATGTCAGGATGAAGGCCACATCTGAGATCCTGCGCAACATGAGAATTCTTAAACTGCAGGGGTGGGAGATGAAGTTTTTATCCAAGATCATTGACCTGAGGAAGACAGAGGAAAGCTGGCTCAAGAAGTATCTTTACACGTCGACCGTGGCCACCTTCGTGTTCTGGGGTGCCCCTACCTTTGTCGCAGTGGTAACCTTTGGAGCTTGCATGATCCTAGGGATACCATTGGAGTCAGGGAAGGTGCTATCTGCACTGGCCACGTTCCGGGTGCTTCAAGAACCAATATACAACCTTCCCGACACGATCTCAATGATGATTCAGACTAAGGTATCTCTTGACAGGATAGCATCTTTCCTATGTCTCGAGGAGTTGCCTATGGATGCTGTGCAGAGGCTACCAAGTGGTGACTCCGATGTTGCAATTGAGGTGAACAATGGGTGCTTCTCCTGGGACGCCTCAGCTGAAGTGCCAACACTTAAGGACCTGAACTTTCAAGCTCGGCAAGGCATGCGTGTTGCAGTCTGTGGGACAGTCGGCTCTGGAAAATCAAGCTTGCTTCTTGCATTCTGGGTGAGATGCCAAAGCTATCGGGAGAGGTCAAGACTTGCGGAACAATGGCATATGTCAGCCAGTCAGCATGGATACAGAGTGGCAAAATTCAGGATAACATACTGTTTGGCAAAGAGATGGACAGTGAGAAGTATGACAGGGTCCTTGAGTCATGCTCGCTGAAGAAAGACTTGGAAATATTGCCATTTGGTGATAAGACGGTCATCGGAGAGCGAGGCATCAATCTTAGTGGCGGGCAGAAGCAAGGATTCAGATAGCGCGGCTTTGTATCAGGATGCCGACATCTATTTATTTGATGATCCTTTCAGCGCAGTCGATGCCCATACAGGATCACACCTCTTCAAGGTATAATATTATCATTTCTACTCAGTAGAAGTTTGTGAACAGTTGCTTAAGGTTTCTACAATTTACAGGAATGCTTGCTTGGGGCTTTGGGTTCAAAAACTGTAGTTTATGTCACTCACCAGATTGAATTCCTACCTGCAGCTGATCTTATTCTGGTGAGAATTTCATTGGCAAAAGTTTCATGTAAATTTATTGTCGTAAATTGTTTGGTTCTCCTTATATGATAATTGTAATGTAGGTAATGAAAGGTGGGAGAATAGCACAAGCAGGCAAATACAAGGAAATACTTGGCTCAGGGGAAGAGCTAATGGAACTGGTTGGTGCTCACCAAGATGCTCTCACAGCATTGGACGTGATTGATGTTGCTAATGGAGGTAGTGAGGCTTTGTCTTCCAATGGCGCAGCAAGCCTTTCCAGGTCATCATCAGCTGAGGAGAAAGATAAACAAATGGCAAAGAAGACGTGGCAAGGTTCAAGTGGGCAGCTGGTGCACGAAGAAGAAAGGGAAAAGGGTAGGGTTGGGTTCTGGGTCTACTGGAAGTACCTTACAATGGCTTATGGGGGAGCTCTTGTACCATTCGTGTTGGTAGCTCAGATACTTTTTCAAGTACTTCAGATTGGTAGCAATTACTGGATGGCTGGGCTTCTCCTGTGTCCGAAGACGTCGAACCTCCAGTGAGCATGTCGACACTGATACGTCTTTGTCGCATTGGCTAGTGCAAGCTCGTTGTGTATCCTCGTAAGGGCACTTTTTCTTGTGACAGCTGGATACAAGACAGCACCCTGTTGTTCGACAAGATGCATATGTCCATATTCAGAGCTCCTATGTCTTTCTTCGATTCCACTCCCAGTGGGCGCATCTTGAATAGAGTAAGTCAGCACATACTCAAAAAATTTAAACGATTTTTTCTTGTAAAAAATAATTCTTTGGCTTCGACAATGCTCACACAAGAATTAAATTGTTTAGGCTTCAACTGATCAAAGTGAAGTGGACACCAACATTGCTTACCAGATGGGTTCTGTTGCGTTTTCCATCATACAACTAGTTGGAATTATTGCTGTGATGTCTCAGGTTGCATGGCAGGTGTTTGTTGTTTTCGTTCCTGTAATTGTTGCGTGCTTCTGGTATCAGGTATTTTATTTAACCTGTTTATTCTAAAAACAAATCTAATTGCAAAATCACACCTCATTATATTTTTCATTTTGTAGCGCTACTACATTGATACTGCCAGAGAGCTGCAAAGGCTGGTAGGGGTTTGCAAAGCTCCTATAATACAGCATTTTGCTGAATCAATTACTGGATCAGCAACCATCAGAAGTTTTGGCAAGGAAAATCAGTTTGTCTCAACTAATAGCCATCTAATGGATGCCTACTCTCGACCAAAATTCTATAACGCTGCAGCAATGGAGTGGCTTTGCTTCCGCTTGGATGCGCTATCGTCCCTTACATTTGCGTTCTCTTTGATATTTCTGATCAGTCTACCAACTGGTCTCATTGATCCAGGTATGTTCTCACTTGTTCGGAACAGTATTTATACTGAAAAGATGGTACCTGTAAATAAGATGTGAGTTGGTATGGGCTTAATTTCAACATCCTGCTTTCAGGAATTGCTGGTCTTGCTGTCACGTATGGGCTTAATTTGAACATGCTGCAAACATGGGTAGTCTGGTGCATGTGCAATTTGGAGAACAAGATCATATCCGTAGAAAGAATTCTGCAATATATAAGCATTCCTGAAGAGCCCCCTCTTTCAATGTCAGGAGATAAGTTGCCTCATAACTGGCCTTCAGAAGGAGAAATTCAGCTGCGTAACCTCCATGTAAATACTTACGTTTCTTTTCCTCCTGTTTACTTTCCTTTTTCTATGTTACCAACTTGTTCTGCAGAAATTGCATACTTTTGCCATTATGAGTGAGCTAATGATAAGAAATCCAGTCTGACGGGCATATGAATTATAGCTTCAGTGTTTTGCCAACTTGAATACCAATTATTCTTGATAGCACAGATCTGGTAACGTTTCAGTTTGATGCAGGTGAGATATGCTCCACAACTACCATTTGTTCTGAAGGGCCTTACAGTAACTTTTCCTGGAGCCATGAAGACTGGTATTGTTGGAAGAACAGGCAGTGGGAAATCAACTCTTATACAGGCCCTTTTCCGTATCGTGGATCCTACTATCGGTCAGATACTAGTAGACGGTGTCGACATTTGCACCATTGGACTGCATGATCTGAGATCTAGACTGAGCATAATTCCACAAGACCCAACGATGTTCGAGGGAACTGTAAGGAGCAACCTTGACCCTCTCGGAGAGTACAATGACAATCAGATTTGGGAGGTAATTTCGATCTTCACATGCTTCATTTCTTGTCGGTCCTCAAATTCTCTACAGAACAATTGAAAACCTTTAGTAAACTTGTAATTTGACTCTTTTGTTCCATTTCAGGCCTTGGACAACTGTCAGTTAGGAGATGAAGTGAGGAAAAAGGAGCTGAAACTTGACTCGCCAGGTCTGATATAGTGATATGTGTATTTTGATTCATGCAGCTGAAACTTTGATACTGAATTGACATCCTCCACATTTCCCCAGTACTAGTTTTTTACTTCCAAAATCCATTACAGCACATGCTAGTACCGTTGCATGTTTTTCCGAAAACTTAAATTTTCTGTGAATTCGCCTTGCAGTGATAGAGAATGGAGAGAACTGGAGCGTGGGCCAGCGCCAGCTTGCCTGTTTAGGCAGAGTGATTCTGAAGAGGACTAAGATACTGGTTCTAGACGAGGCCACTGCTTCAGTGGATACCGCGACAGACAACTTGATCCAGAAAACTCTACGTGAGAATTTTTCAGAGGCGACAGTCATCACGATTGCGCATCGAATCACCTCGGTCCTTGACAGCGATATGGTCTTGCTACTTGACAACGGTCAGTCATCAGCTCTTTAAAACAAATCACGGCCCTGCCTTATTAATTCATCTAATCCAAAACACTTGGCATATCTGTTGGTCTGACTAAACACCTTGCCGACTTTGCAGGTGTGGCCGTGGAGCGAGACACGCCGGCCAAGTTGCTGGAGGACAAATCATCTCTGTTCTCAAAACTTGTAGCAGAGTACACAATGAGGGCGACGCACACGTAGCCAAACTAGTGAAAGCTCCAGCGATTCTCTTCTCACGCCATTGAGGCTTCTTGAGCGAGCCTGACAGTCGATAATGCCGAAAAAATACTTGTAGATGAGATGTGAAGTACTTGGGGATCTACCATGGTGTTTGTGCTAATAATACTAGCGGTAACATTACATGGTCTGAAGCAAAAAGCCGAAAAGGCGCTTGAAAGTCGGTTAAAGTAGAGTATTAATGTCTGAAGAAAGTAGTTTGCTGAGGGTAGAAAGAACTGAATCCTGATTCATAGTCGCGTTCTTTACGGTGGACTATACACGCCGGAAAAGTTCTCGTACTAAGTAATTTGTTGGAACTGTGTGATGCCTGGATAAATAAATGAAGTGGTTCAGTTTTTTGCAGTTTAATTGAAGTTCCTCCTTTCTAGACTTTGATTTAAGACTTTAAACTCTTGAACTCTTGGTTGGGGATCCGCTGCAGGAAAGGGAATTGTCGTCATTGACCATATTTTGCACTTTCTAGAGTACAAGTGAGTTCTACTATTCACTGTTAAAAAAAGAGTGACTTCTACTCTTCTCCTTCGCAGCTGCGTCCCCACACCATCTCCTCCTATCTCCTTGCTCTAAATTCAGGCCCCGGCCGCCGTATTTTTTGCCAAATTTGGCCTCTTTCGCGAACTAACGATGAATCTGGCCGCTCTCGGAAACTAATTTTAAATCTAGCCCCTGAGGTCGACGCCAACGCAAATGGAGCCGAGCGCCTTAGGGGTCAGATTTGCAATTTTTGGTTGGCGCAAGTTCGGCTCCATTTGCATTGGCGCCGACCTCAGAGGCCAGATTTGGAATTAGTTTCCGGGAACGACCAGATTCATCGTTAGTTCGCGAAAGAGACCAGATTTGGCAAAAAATACCCGGCCGCCACCTGTGATGGACGCGGCAACCGTTGACCGTGCTCCTCCCTACCTCCCACGAGGGGTCCCTACCACAATGTCACCTTCTCCTCCCTCGTGGCCGCCGCGGCGGCTTAACCTAGAGACGGCGGGGATGTGGATGTAGCAGGGTCTGGCGTCAGAGACGGTCCGCCGAACAGCGGCTGCGCAGAGGGTCAAGTCGGCCCGCCGGCAGCCGCGGCACTGACCGGGTGAGCTTATTGTGGCTGCCATCATCGATGGGGTGGCTTATTCGATGCCGCCCTGCTCCCACAGTCGGCTCTGCTGATTGCTGGGCGTGGTGGTGGAGTACTCCGAAATGCAGGTATACGCCTTGTCTCCCACCTCTATGTTCATCTAGATTTGTGGTTGATCTAGATTTGTGTTTGGTCAAGACTGTGTGTTGTGTGTTCATGTGTTACTCCTGTAAGTACCAATTTTTGTTTCATAGGCTTTGGTTTCCTACTTAGATTTAGCAACTCGTTTGCTCCTTAACGCCAGCTCAATACATTCTAGTTCTCGTTTTTCTGCCTCCTTTGTATCATGAGAGGAGTCAGAGGGCAAACTTTAGGCAGAGCTTTAGGAAAGCATCCTCCCGCACTCTTCGTCTATTTATCTATGTCTAATTTTTGGGTCCTTTTTTTGCTTCTTGTTCTTGCAAAAAGAGAAAATAATTTCAGTCCGTTGAAATATCAAGGAGTCTCTGCCTAACTGCACTTGTAGAAATTACCAATAGGAAATGAAAGTAGCCCTGCCTGTTGTTGAAATTCATCATAAATGATTCAGGCATTAGCTTAGTTAAATTATTTAGACTTCCTGGATTTGTGTAATATTTTATTTCACAGAAATTGAATTACTTGCTTTTCCGATATGAGAAATGCATCTGTTGATCAGAACTTGTCAAATGTAGGCCTGTGTAGTGTCTAGTAGACCGTCAAGGACATCAGCTTACTTGAAATTATTTGGATTTCTAATACGTATTTACTCCTTGTTTTTTTCTTTCATGCAGTACTCATTGAACTTGAACAGTTGACACATTTAGTTTTTTTCAAGCAAAATAGACATCTTTAGCTCATCATATAATTGTGTACTGAGGATTTTCAGCTGTATTTTATATGATAGCAAATATCATATAATGGTCTGAAGTTTTTTTTTGCGAAAATATAATGGTCTGAAGTTGGAGGCACCTCCTCACCTAGTTGTAGGCCCCCTTCTTTTCAGCTTATTTTCCAGATTCTCCCAGAAGCTACCCTCCATCAGCTTCTCCCAGAATCTCGTTTTTTAAATTTGTTTAAACTTCTAAATTTGTCTTCCCAATACTTATTTAGATGTTTAAACAAATTTAAAAAACGAGATTCTGGGAGAAGTTGATGGAGGGTAGCTTCTGGGAGAATCTGAAAAATAAGCTGAAAAGAAGGGGGCCGTAGTCTCTTACTGACTAGTGAGGACTGCCGCGTGTGTGTCCCTCCTCTGGAGGTTGTACCCCTGCTGTCTTCCTGTTCAATGAAATGAAAAGCAAATTCTTTTGCGGTTTCTCGAAAAAAAATGTCATCCATTTTATTGGTTAATCACTTGCACACAACTCCTGACTGATGCGGTGGAACCAAAAGGTTGGTATATGTTCAGTCCAAACGTTCAGCTTGTTAAAATCATTCCACTGTTTCCTAATTAGATCTGGGTGTTCAAAACAAAACCACAATTTATTTATTTGTTTTCTGGGGAATTGGGTATTTTGCATTGTATCGTATTTAGAGGAGCTAGATTTCTAGCTAAATTAATTTTGTTTGAGTTTAGCATTCATATTTTCTGCATCAACAGATTTTTTAACAGAAGACATCATTACATATCGGCCTATTGTCCAAAATGCAATACTAGGAATTTTTTCTTCTATTTTCTTACAATCTATATACACATATGATGAAAGAATAAGAAGGCGCTGATCCAAGTATTTTCCGGCCCTTCCTTGGTGACATACTCTGCACTATCGATTCTCGCTCAGAAAAAAGGCTGCTGAACAATTATTTGTATACGATCTATGGATGCACGGCGTGATTGGCAATCATGGTTGTTTAGGCCATCACCTACGGATGAATCCAAGCAGCCGGAGGATGAAGAAGGCCAGGATCAGCATGACAATAGCAATGATAAAGCCTTTCCTGGCTATGAGCCAGTTCTTTGTCTTCTTTGCGACTTCTACTCCTCGCTGTGCTCTGTCCATCCACTTCATCGTTTTATGTAAATCTCCTGGAGATAATCGAGACATAGCTTCTAGGACTTTGGCAGCATCCTCCTTTGACAGCTCGATACCAAGCTGCCTACTCATGCTTACCATCATATCAGGACTCAACCATCTGCCGCATTGCAGGGTCTTCCATGGAATTTTTGATGACGTCTTGCATATCAGCTGTAGAAGGTGGAGAACTGGGTGATGGCTGGTCCGAACAACGGTTGTTTACTAGCATTTCATCGGTGTTCTTGGCAACATTTTGCGGAGATGAAGGCTGCAAAAAGTTGTCTTCTTCTTCTGTAATTTCTTCGATAACAACTCCTTTTGGTAGGTTTGCAAGTTTTCCTTTGGCGTCTCTGAGGACCTCGGCGATGGTTTCATCCTCGGGAGAGATTTCATGGGCTCTACTGAGGTCAGCAACAGCAGCCTTCAGGTTTCCTAGTTCTCTATAGGCCTGACCCCTTCGGTAGTATGCTTTAACGTTGCTCGAGTCGTAGGTCAGAACCTCCCAACCTTCACTTACACACTCATCAAACTTGGCTGATTTCAGGTAGCAGGACATCAGATTGAGGGCGCACTGCAGCTGCAGCGTTTGCCCAGCTGCGGACGGTATGTTCTTCAAGTTGTCCTTGGCGAGCTTGTACTTGGCGGCAGCATCGGCGTACTGCCCACGGCCATGGAGCTCGTTTCCCTGCTGCTTCAACATCTTTACACCGGACATGGCATATGACATCTGGGCATCGGCTTGGGCCTTCATGGCGGCGAACTCCTCGGGCTTGGCATGGGCAATTTTTTGGGTCATGTGGAGTATCTCCTCTGGCCTCGTCTGATTCAGCTGCTGGGCGGCTCGTTTGAAGTCCTCGGGTTTCATGTTCTTCATGGTCTCGGATGCTAGCTTGACCAGGCCGGGATTGGACATGACCTGCTGCTCCATCCTGGCGAAGTCGCCGGGAGACATGCGGCTCATCTGCTCCTGCGCCAGCCTCATCAGCTCCGGATCCGTCATGGCGCCGGCGGAGTCGAGGCGAATCGAAGACGCCGACGGATCGATCGAAGCGAAAACGAAGCAGCAGCGATCGGGAGCTCGCTTGCGGATTCTGGGAATTAGCAATTAGCTCTGTTCTTTCCGTCGCTTAGTTTGGCGGGTGATTCGCGTTGTATCTCTACAGCATCTAACCGAGCAGGAATCCCTGGCCTCTCATGCGTCCATGTCTTGGACCCGCATTTTAGTGTCACATGGATGGCACGTGGGCCCGGCTGTCAGCGGCAGATAGATTTGCTTCTCGCTGGGCTGTCCAGCTTCTCCCGCACGTGAGCGTCAATTCGACGCACTTCGACGGGTGCGTCGCATAGGCCCATCTGTCTGCGAGTGTTTGTAGTCGGTTCTGCGCACTTGACCTTCCGCCGCCACCAGCCTGCCGTCCAGACCCTGCCCTTCCTCCTCTCCCTCCCTGGCAGGAAGGTACTGGTCGCCGATGCGCGGGTGCCCGGAAGAGCTAGCGGCGGGGAGCCGCAGAAGGCCGCAATAGCCCTTGCCTTGTGCATCGCCGTCGACGAGGACGCACCGCTGCGGCGCTGGATTGGACGGCCACCACCTCCAGGGTTTGATCGCCTACCTCGACCACGCCCTGTGGCCGTCGTCGTCTCCTCGCCGACCCCGCGGCCGTTGTCACTTCCTTGCCGGCTTGCCCTGTCCATGGGCGCCGTAAGCACGCCTTGCCTCCTGCTGAATACAACCGCATATGTAGAAGGTCAGTTCTAGATCTAATTGATTTTTGCCTCCAGCTCCAATTGATTATGTACTGATTGCCTTCTCATCTAGACACACAAATACACCACGATTTCATCTCTAGATCCAATTATTTTATTCTGCTTTTACTGTATCTAGGCACACAAATTCGCATGAAGTTCTGAACCTCTATATTTAGGTTTCATACGATTATGATTGGAAGTTCATTTTAGCTAGCTGTGGTTAAGAGAAAAAAAAGACAAGTTGTATGTTTTTTAGAGAAGAGAGTGCTTAATTCATAAATTATTAGAGGACTTGTGCAAAGTCGTTTACAACCATGTCATATAGACAAACTGTCACTTGATCAAACCAGGTTTCAGTTATTCCCTGGTTCATGGTCATTTTAGCAAGTTCATGAGCTAAGGTGTTGCACTCTCTGCTAATCTTACAAATGGTAAATCATCAAACTGGGTCTTGCACAGATTGATCTTTTCATAGACATAACAGTTTCATCCAAGTTAACCTTTTTATCTTTTACTAAATACTAATCCCACCACTGTGGCATTATCACTCTCCAAAATGACAGGTAGGTGTGCCTTAGTTTTCAAGGTTTCAAGCCCCCAATGATACGTTCTAGCTTCTGCTTCTTCAGTGTCACTGCAGCTCTGAATATTCACTACCGTCGCCATTGAACGGCACTGTCGTGGTTACGAGCAATGGCGCCGATGCAAGTTCTTCCAGTGTTAAGCATGAAAGGACCGTATGCGTTCAGTTTGATCCACCCCTATTTTGGTCTTCTCCACTTTTGTACTTTAGGAACAGTAGGAATAGAACAAGAATCAGTCTCCTGCACACGTACAGCAAAGCACAGGGACTTGTCTTTTTCATTGTTAGTGTCAACAGAACGAGTAAATCCATGGAGGATGTTAATGTCGTTTCCAATTAGGTGTCCATTATGCTCCTTCATCCTCCAATTGTTGCTTTCATTTTAGATGTTGGCTGGCCGCTGGTAGTGATGTATTTTGTTCGTTTTCTTTGGGTTGATTTTGTCTTCTATGTGCTAGCAGACAAGGCGCTGGATGATTTTTCTAGCCATTGGGATGTGTTGGTGGTCATTGCCGTAGTGTCCGTGATATTCTTCCTGCGCGTGGTTTGTACTCTTAGTTCATTTTCTCTGTTTCAAACTTGTGCAAAATATATATCTTCAATGTGCCATGAAATACAAAACATGGTCTGTTCAGGAATTGGAAACTCTTGAAAACGGGATGGAGTTCACTAGCAATTAACTTTTCTAACCGAAACATCGAATGGTTTTGCTTTACTTGGTGATGTACATGGTAGCTAAATAGAGAGGGTACTAAACCGGTTAGTGAAATAATTGAGTCTACATTCCTGGGATTACAAGATGATATTGTCTGTCACTAAATGTAGAACTAATGTATCTGAACAATTATTTTAGTCCGTATGCTGCTATGTTTGGACTTTGGCTGTGAAAATACAGTTATATGTTGTAAGTGGTAAAGTACATGTCCACGTGGGTGATAATTATGTTAATTTGGTTTCATGAGCAATGTGGCAGTTGTATTGATTAGCATGTTTAAGTTCTCTATTATAATATATTATAGTTACGGGGGAAAAGGGAAGCATGTCGTATGAATAATATTCGAGGGGGTAGAAGGTATGCTACTATAATTTATGTTGACCGGAAAAATTTCTAGCAGAGTTCTTGGATTTGCTTCACGCATAATATTTCGTTTGACACATCAAGGTATCAAGATCTTGCTCGCCTACATAGTCTAGATGTCAGGCCCGTGGTTCGCATGTTGAAAATAACCATTGAAGCAAGGCGAAGCATCCAAGGTTGAATACATTACTAAATTTAGAGGTTCAAGTGACCTGAAAGTTACAGGGATCTCTCTGCCTTCGTCTCAATTCGAGTTTGCATACCCTCGACCTTTAGTATTTCCAAAGAGGTAAATTGGGATGTCGTTTTTGCACTGCAGCTTACCAGCATGGTCTTGTTATCGTAAACGCTAGATATGTCAGGATTAGGGTAGGTAAAGGCAAGGTTACAACGGTATTGCGATGGCATAAAATGATGATTGATTTGTAGATAAACATGTGATGGAAGAGCATGTAATATGTCGTTTACTGGGAAGGAGTAAGATATAGCATATATACACCTACCATCAGCTATGGAGCTACTGACTTAAGTATCTTTGGTCCTACATTTTGGCTTTGTCTATAACACTCCTTCATTCTTGCAGGTCATCAAAATGTCCAAATTTTGGAGGCACTGCAAAGTGACCCTGCATCTTCTTTGTATATATGTGGGACAGAAAAAGTTCAAGTTCACCCTCTTGCTCTCTGAGGTAATCGATGGTAGATATGCATGTTCAAGAAGATTTTAGGATGTATACTATCTGAAGAATGGTCACACTGCAGGTATAGAAGAAGACCAAGGCACTTAAAGTATCCCAACCAGCTCCTTGGTTATCTCCGTTGCTTGGTGCTTCAGTTTCGTTAACTTTGTGGCTTTAAGGTGCACTGCTGATTCATGTACCGAGCAGCGAAGCCCTGGATACAAACATTGTTGAAAATATGTAGAACTATGTGTTTGTGTGATTATCGTATTATCAGCAAAAGAATGCCATATTATCGTACAATAGTTGGGGGACTTGTTTGGTTGAATCTTTTACTACGTGAGAAGTACTGTCAAGTGTTGATAGATAGTGTACTTGGCTCGAAGTGAAATAGTTTTTCTGAACGGTCTTTGTGCACGTGAGGGCTTCACCGGCCTCATGTCGTCAATTTGCTCAGCCATGGCTACTATCCACAGGCAGAAAAAAGCACGTGAGGGCTTCACCGGCCTCATGTCATCAATTAGCACCTCATGTGGCGCTGGTGGACTCGGAGGAACAAGGCAAACCGAGGTGAACGCCAGTTTTCAATCGAATAAATGCAGTACATTGTAGGTATATGCATACTGCTGAACGGAAGGAGCTTTTAAATCGAAAACATTTGGAGAAACCAGACATGGAAGCGTCCACCGAAGGATTGGATTCTGATGAACACATCACCACACATTAGCACTACAACAAATGTCAAAGAATGTATATCAAAAAACAAATGTCAAAGAATGAACCAGGTAAGCGAAACATACAAAAGGCGCAGCGAAGCGCGCCCTCTCCTTCTAGTTTATTTACATGCCGGGGAGAGTCTGTAGAAGACGGACATGGAGTTATTTGCGTTGTGTTGCGATAGGCCATTGTTTTGGGCTCTGAATCGGATGGAGACCAAACGGCACACGCTGGTCGCTGTTACGGTACCACTCGAAGAAAAAGAAACAGAGCAGCTCCAAAACGCATCGTTTTTTTAACGCGCAAAAGGCCACGCCTTTTTTATAGATAGAAGAAATATTTGGTATTTATGAGGTAAACTGGACCCAAAACCATAGAGAATCCACATGATGTCTTAGGGCTTACATCGCACACCCACACAACCACATGACTCAGACTCCCTTACCCAACCTCCGACCAAGAATGGCAAGGGGTCGAGGCATAGATGATAGAGCCACCAGACCAAAGCATTTCGGAATAACGACAATTAATCCAGGATGACTCAAATTGACTAGTGATCTGAGCGAGTTCCCACCGTTGGTAGATGGGGGTGTCCGGGTGAGGCTAAACTTTCTCATTCCAAAAGTTCAAGGTGCTGAATTCATCTTGCAGTTTCCTGCTATTGCTCTGATCAATGTTATCTTTAAGATTGCGGCCACATCTTTAACGTCTTAGTTGGACCCTATAGCGCATAAGATTATCTACTCTAATTAGACAATGTTTAGCATTTATCCGAGGCTCTATTATTTTGGATTGTGCCCTCGCTCTCCATGAAATTATCCACGAGCTGCCTGAAGCTTGATTTCGAGAACTCGTACAACCACATAAATTAAGGGCGTGTTTGTTGGCATGCAGCAGGCCAGACCAGGCCCACCAGCTACAACATCACGTCGATTGGTTGCCTGTGTGGCCTCCCGGGTCAGACCATCGCGCTTCACAAAACAGCGTCGGGCCAGGCCCAACATGCGCGCTTGAATCGAGCGTTCCCACCGAGCGCAAGGTTGGCTCAAATGGACGGCTGCAACCTTGCACCTGAACTTTGCTTCCGGTCACCCACCTTATGGTTACTTCATCTTATTCCTTCTAATCACTGCTACAGTCCTCGATTCAAAATAAGTTATACATGAAATTGATGCGCACCGATGATTTGGTTCAATTCTGACAATCGGTTTCAAATTTTGTTAACTGTTAACTACTAATTCCGTGTTCATGTTTGAAGATTTTTAGACGAATTTCGTCAAATTAATCGCGCACGGTAGACCGTTTGAAATTTCCTTTGAAGAGTAGTTTCACCTCGCCATTTCACACAACTCTTATGTTGTAAGTTTTGCGTTTCGGTGATTGTAAACGGATATATTTTATACTCTATGTGTGCGTATTTAGACCGTACTTGTTGTATATGGCCCCTTCAACCTCCCCTTGTCGGAACTCCGTAGTTGTCGCAGCAGTTAGTAGGCTCACCTACCTCTTCGTCGACAAGCTCTGATGTCGCCGCTGCAAACTTAACCGATGAGCTCCGCCGCCTTCCGCCGTCGTCGTGCTCGCCGCGACCTTCGCCGGCGACCTCTGCCGCCACGCTGTCGTCGTGCTCGCCGTGACCTTCACCGACGGCCTCCACCGCCCACGCCGTCGTCGTGCTCGCCGCATCCTTCGTCGGTGACCTACGCCGCCGCGGCCGCTCGTCGGTCGTCACATGTGTGTTACTTGTACAAGTGTGGTGGTGGGAGGTAACTCCACCCATGTCCAAGAAGGTAAGACTAACTATCACAGGAACACGTTTGGTATACTGCATTCGGCCAGCCTGGCCTGGACACATGCTAGCTACCAAACGACACGCACAACGTGGTTTTGAGGTGGATTTCTGAGACCAGGCCCTAGCCGGCCTGCCCCCATGGGGCTCAAAGGTTCATGAAGGCTACCAAACTGCCCCTAGGATTTCCTTTTCGAAGTTCTACGCCAAAAAAGGTTCGACGCAGGCTTTGTTGAAGAATTTCTCAGTTGGTTTCTAGTGTTCAAACAACCATCTCCATTACTATATGGTGAGTCGGCCCTTATTTTTGTAATAAATGAGGGGTGCGAGACCCTCTCTCCAATCTCCATATTGTTCAATTTCGTAGCGAAAACCCTCTCAGGTATTATGTCCTCTGCTTGGGCTGGGGGTCACATTGGGTGGTGCCTCACTTAATTCCGAGGGGTTTCAACCTCCACTACACTTTGATTTTGGTCCAGTTTGATGAGTTGGAGACCGCAAAGCTGTAGTTCTTACTCATGTGTTTTGAGGATGTGCAAGGCCTCAAGATCAACTACCATAAAGTTTTTTGCCGGCTCGGATGTATGCCAAGCTGTCGCACAAGGAGCACAAGTTGTTCACTTTCAGGATAACTTCGCCCCGTTTCTTGCGACTTTTTTGGTGTTTTCGGGCATATGCTTCTATGGGTAATGTTTCTATCCAACTCTTATGTCTTCCAGTATATCTTTGTTAAACTAACTATTAAAATTAAATTCATCAAACACCTTACTTATGTCATTTACAAAATTATGAAATTCTTGCATCTATGGGCTATAAACACCAATCAGTACGACAAAGCCAGTCTGAAGTGGATGGTGGGCAAACTAAGGAAGGTGGCTTCACGCGGCAAATCTTCGAAGTAAGCACTATGGCCGGCTGTTTTGCCACAATTTATGTTCCCTTTTCAAAACCTCTGCTAAGATATATGCCGCAGCATGTAATTTTTTTGCAGAACTTTGCGTTTTACATTAATTCAAAATCGGGCACCTGGTGGATTTTATTTAACAAAAATAAAGTCCCAAACTGCAAAGTATGCGATTTTTTCTTCACTCCTCCTTGTCCGTCCGATCGGTATTCCATGGTGGATTTTGGGGTAAGTCTCCCCGCGACTTCGCTTCATTAAGTCACTGAAGACGCGTCGCCTAACCCTCACCGTGTCGTCTCTCGCATCGGCGGCGGCCACCGCCCCAAACCAAGCCCGGCTCATCCTATCCCAAGCCTTCAGCTCCATGTACCGCACCGCCAAGCAGCAGGAGCTGTGGACGCTGGGGCTGGGTGTGGAAACCCGCGCGCGTCAGAGGCGTCGACAGCGCTGGCCCGACGAGGACCGGCTGTTCTAGCCTGGCGGAGGGTGCCGTCCACAAGACCACAACCTAACCCCAAGCACGTCGAGGTCATCTTCTTCCCAGTTGGACGTCGCCGCCTGCAAATAGGACGACCTCCACGAAGGCCAATCGCCAGGCCAGGTTTGTTTCTTTGGAGTCAAGAGAATCGGAGTTCTAAACTTTTAATAATTTGATAAAGATAGTTCTTGTTATTTGTTAAAGAATCGCCAGGCCTGGGGTTATGTATACTTCTTTTTATTTGATAAAAATAGTTCTTTATTTGTTGAGAAGGTAATCGTTGATTCAACCGCCCAGAAAGAGGCTATCTAGTTGCGGCGAGATCTCTGGCCCGTGATTTTAGCATCTACTAGTTGTGCCCTCGTGCATATATATCGGCCTGGAGCGCCGTTGCAGTGACGCAAGGCATTACGATGGTCCTCGTCGTATCTCTCCTAGTCCAGAACCCTACAGCAGCGATCGGGCGAAAGGAGACCACCGTGGAAGCTGCGACAGGAGTAATGACGCGGTCGCGCAGCCGCCGCATCGCCGCCGCACTCCCGGAGGAGATCTTGGCGTGGGAAATCTTTGTTCGCCTTCCGGCCAAGGGCGTCCTTCGGTGCCGCGCGGTGTGCCGCTCCTGGCGCAGCCTCACCTCCGCCCCGGATTTCCTCCTCGCGCACCACCGGCGCCAGCCGTCGCTCCCCCTCATCACGCTCTACGACGCCACAGCCTTCAAGCACGGCCGCCCTGTCCTCGGGCTTGACGACTGCAGAGGGTTCAAGTTGCTCGCCTCCTGTGACGGGCTCCTCCTGTTCTCCTTCTCTGACGGCCAATTCTACATCTGTAATCCCACCACATGCCAGTACGCTCCACTCCCACGCCTCAACAACGCGGCCGGTCACATCAACATCGCTGCATTGTACCTACACCGCCCGTCCAGTGAGTATCGCGTCCTTTACTGGAAGGAAGGTGCCTACTACATCCTTACAGTGCGGCGGGTGCGGCGGGGGAAGTCACCGAGATGCATTGGAGTTCCTTCAGATATCCCTGGCGTCGATTAAGTTATGCTAGACTGGCACCGAACTACTATTAGTACTAATTTGGCGTCACCTGTCGTTTTCCGCAACTGTCTTCACTGGGACCTCGGCCGCAGCCACACTGGTATACTCGTTTTCGACATGGTGCTTGAAACATTCAGGCTCATGCACCGCCCGGCTGCTGCTACCGGATTATGCACTCGTTTGTGCGACATGAAAGGTTTGATTGGCTTTAGCTGCAATGATGAATGTAAGACCAGGACAATCGCCAAAATCTGGGTGCTGGAGGACTATGAGACAGAGGTTTGGTCATTCAAGTACCATGTTGAACTCCCACCGGAGAGATCCTATAACCTTGGTGGAGATACACGACATTTGGTTTTGTCCCACAAGGGAGATGTGCTGGTCTACATGCCCTACTGTGGTTACATGTTCCACTGTGACAGCACCGGCAAATTGCTAGAGGAGTTCAAATGTGATTCACAGGGTTTGAGCAGTATTGGACATCGTTTCAAAGAAAGCCTTGTCAACCATGACATCTCCCTGAGGCGAGGTTGTGCCAGTGTTTTCCAAATGGTCTAAGGTACCTCGACATGCTGACGATCCTCCTGTCATATATTTATTTCCCATCTTTACTCTAGTGATTCGATAGAGTTGCTTTTCTCCACACAATCTGTATTTTACATTTAATAGACATTTTCGAGATGGCTGTTACATGGGATGTATCGACGAATAACTATCATCTCAGTGTCGGTGCTAACATGTTAACATTGCATATATTTGGTAAGGGCATGTACAATGGTAGAGAAGTCACGCCTTCTCTTAGCTATCCACATCATTTAGAGAAGGCAAAACTAGAAGTTGTACAATGCATTATCTCTTAATGCCATCCCTAGCAATTAATGAGAATTAATTATATTTTAGTAGAAAATTGTATTTCTAAGGGCATGTACAATGGTAGAGAAGGTGCGCCTTCTCTTAGCAATCCACGTCATTTGGAGAAGACGAAATTAAAACTTGTACAATGCATTATCTCTTAGTGTCATCCCTAGCATTTAATGTGAATTAATTATATTTTAGTAGGAAATTGTATTTCTAAGGGAAGACAAATGGTACAATGGTGAAATTAGTCTTCTCTTATTTCGTAAGAGATCATCTCTTAGTTAAGGGAAGGCAGCATTCCCTTTCTTTATTCTCTCTCCGCCAACTAGACAAATATTCTACGTGTCAACGCTAAGAGAAGTCTGACGTCACCCCATTGTGCATGCCCTAAGGGAAGACAAATGGTACAATGGTGAAATTAACTTTCCCTTATTTCGTAAGAGATCATCTCTTAGCTAAGGGAAGGCAACCTTCCCTTTCTTCATTCTCTCTCCGCCAACTAGATAAATATCCTACGTGTCAACGATAAGAGAAGGCTGACGTCACCCCATTGTACATGCCATAACACTTCGGTGGCCCCATAGACACTTGCACAGTTTATTACACATCACCAAATGGATTCAATCATTTGATGTCTCTTCACCAATCAAAGTAATCAATCTGATTCATCTAATTTACATCCAACATTAGATTCACAGGCCCCACAAACAGACACACATAAGGTGGCAAATGGCCTCAGCGGAGGCGCTGGCCAACAAGCTTACAGTCTTAGATAATGTGTCAAAATGGACACCAGGATAAAAACTGTGTGCTTTACATGATAAAGAAAATATCCACACGCAACAGCAATTTCAGGTCTTGTTAGTTGATTTTCTATGCACTTCCTGATGTGTGAAGATAAACCTGACTATTTTTTTCTTTTGAATGATTAAACCTCACTATGTTCAACAGCAAACGTAAGCTAATTGAACTGTTGTTAATCTGTTTTTGTGCAAGGTAGACTTTTTCTGTTCTTTATGATGTGTGGCTGTCTGGGTCACAGTTTAGTGCAGGTACAACAGTGAGATTTATAACTTTGGGAGAATTTCACTGTATTAGTTCCATTAGTGCCACACTCTGATCCTCTCAGGCCATAGGCTAAAGTGCCTTTGATGCCTCCTGAGTTCAGCTATTTTGTTGAAATGCATGTTGGGTTGGTATGATCATGCACCGAATATAATCTTTCCATATGTTACAGTTAGAACTGCACACTTTTAAATTTACTTTAACTTGCTGCATCCATATGTCCATTTAAGCTTACCCTATCCGCCTATCACAAATCCTAAGGCTCCATTGATGGTCGTTTAGTTTCAAGGTACTGATTATGTTCTTACTATTATTTACTGACGCTGGCTCTCTCTACTGTTTTTAGGCAATTTCAGATCAGCACCTATGTTTACAAGGATTAATGGGTTACAGACCGAAGATTAATTTCCAGGTGCTGCCACTGACAGAATTTGAACTACCCGTGCCAGAATCGATCTTTTTTGTTCAATCGGACACTATACAATGTCTCGCTCCCATTTGAGATCCTTGAATTCATTTGCTTTTGGCTTAATATACTCAGCAGATGTTTTTAGATCCAAAAATACTTGGAGAATAGTTTGAGTGAGAGAACAAGATACGATTCAACACAACTTGTATTTTAATATTTTAGATGAACACAGATTGTATTACTTCCTTTAAAACCCCGCAAAAAAAAGTATCGCCTCTGCACCCTTGGGTTCACCCTCCTCCCTCCTCGTCTATGTACCACTAGTGTTTGCTGTTACCAGCTGAATTTGTGTACTCTCTGTTTTTGTATTAGCCTGGTTTATTTGGCCCAACGGCAGTGACATAGCGTGTCCTTCGCTTGACTCTGATACCTCACCTCTGCACCCTCTTATTCAGTTTTTCATTTGTGTGTTAATAACAGCTTGGGATTGTACACCGAATTTGGCGAATGGGCCATAGCAACTGCATTTGCTTCCTGTTCTTGCAATTAAAATCATACTTTTTTTTCTTAAACTTACCTGGATCCGATTTCATAAACCATATCTTGCCTGTTTCAGTTTCTCTTGATTTCACTTCCTGAAAAAGCTATATTTCTTGCAATTATATTCTGTCAATGAATGACATAAGGTTATGTTTCTTATTCCCTGGAAAGCATAAGTTCAAGTTCTGCCAACTATCGGCATGTGCCGGAAAACTGTTGCCGTTGTTCAGTTCTGTATCTTTTGTTTGATCTACTTTCAGTTGATTCCTTGGTGTGATGTGGTGTCAGTAAACACGCTTATCGGTGACTCCTGTCCTTGTGGCCTCTGATGGAGAGTACCTGTGGTATGTACATGTGTTATCCCGATCTTCAGCTCGGGTGTTTGTGCAGCTAGCGGATTACCAGGGGATCATTTTATTCGCACATCATGAAATCTTACATTAGGTTGTC
This sequence comes from Poa pratensis, assembly GCA_947311845.1. NCBI lineage: Eukaryota > Viridiplantae > Streptophyta > Magnoliopsida > Poales > Poaceae > Poa > Poa pratensis. Next base: position 21,511,307 of record CAMZMU010000110.1, read on the forward strand.
ATCTATATTCCATAAAGCATTAGACTTATGAAGTACAAAGCTTTGTTGATGGATACTCTTCCTAGTTACTCCCTCCGTTCCAAATTAATTGATTTGGTTTTGTCTAAATATAGATGTATCTATACTTGTATGGTGTCTAGATACATCCATGTGTAATCAAATGTGTATCAATTAAATCCGAACGGAGGGAGTACGTCTCAATGATCAGTAACAAAAAAATTCTTTTCTCGTCCAATGAGCCATTATTCGAATGACGGTTCACCTTTTTTTTTGTACTGACGGAAGTGTTACATTTGCAATAATACATACATACATACATACATACATACATACATACATACATATTTCGTGTTATTGTAATAACATCTCTTGATTTTCATCTATGCTCTACATGGTAACAAGACAAGTCAGTTCTTTTTTTTTTTTGCAAAGAAGGATCCAACTGCATTAAGCCAAAATTCTTACAGAACAGTCCAGGAAAACAAATAAATTACAAGTAAGTCCCTCCTGAACAGTGGCTTCGTCCCCCTGAAGCAGAACGCTGCATCGGCGAATCCCGCCGCCAATCCTCCGCAAGCTTGGACTCGGAGGCACCCCGCGGCGGCCAGGAAGTCGATACTCCTCGGCTGAAAGCCTCCACCCTACGCCATGGGCAACGACGCCATCTTGGCCCAACACATCTTCACCTCCATGAACTGTACACCGGCACCGCCGACTGGCCGGAACCGGATGGGGCTTGACGAGCTCGACGAATCCGGAGACCGAAGAACTCGGGGAAGTCGATCCGCGCACACCGGAGCTCCGGAGAGCACCACCGTCGGAGAAGGAGCAGATCGACACCAAACACACCGCCACCGACGCCTCCACCTCCATAGCGCCGCCAGCTGAGTACCTACCTACCCCTACACTATATACAAGCCGAGATCCATGGATTCCCCAGCCTCCCGCCGCCGGAGCGACCGTCGGAGACGAAGGGATCCATGGATCCCCGGCGAGCGAGGTGGGGAAGACTGGTTCGCTCACAAATCGCCTCTTCCTGCACTGTAGTCGGGGGAGAGGAGCGGTCCAAGACGCTACGCCGTACACAGAAAATCCAAATCTTACGTGCACTCTAATATGGTCCTGCGTCCTGTGTAGATAGGAGACCAAAACTGCAAATCAGCTGGCGATGGCACTCAAGATTGGGATATTTCCACGCTGAATAATAATACTAGCCCTGACAGGTGACGAGCAGCCAAGGTTGACTGCCACAGCTAAGCTAGTGTTGACTGTTCGCGTACTTGGTCGCCAAGGTATCTGCACATATATTCTGCAATGAGAACGACAGAGGGAATAAATTAATTGCTACGGAGTAGATTCGAACAGCTTCACACTGTAATATCAAGTCTTGAACTCTTGATTGCAACAGAGCAGTGTCACTTAGCCATGTAGGAAATTGTGTATTGCAACATTTTATATATCTATTATATTGTCCGGAATTAAACTTGGAAGTGTCACGGAAATTACAGGGAATTATTGATGTGCAGTACTTAAGGATATATACTTAAGGAAGCCGGTACGTCTATACTGGAACACATTATATATGAATATGCTGAAATTATACCCGGAAACAGTATAGAGTGGAATGTCAGGTTATCCGTAGGATTGGCTCTATGGATTGTTAAACCCTGCGAGTTTGATTGTGTATTCAAACTCGGCGCATGACTCACACATGCGTGCTGGGACCTAATTGTTTAACAGTAATAGACTCGGTAATAGACTGTTAGGTATGGTGGTCGTTCTAACATGTCACGAGTTCTATCTGAAAACAGATTGATTTATCTGAAATTTGGAGTCAATATAAAGGTTTCACCCTCTTAATATACATTGTGAGCGGCACCACCGATAAGGCAGAGGAATAGAGGGTAGGTCAAAATTGCTCCAACCCTAGTTTTCCTACATTGGTATCAGAGCTGGATCGCGCAGTCGCCGGAAATCCGATCCGCTGCAATTCACGTCGCCGCCGCGTTTTCTAATCCGCTCTGAACTCTGCCCGTCTCGGTCACCCCTGCTGATCTGGCGTGACTACCGTCGCCGGGTTCCGCTGGATACTCGTCTCGGGCGGACCATGTATTATTGATTCGTCGCCGATCCGATCCGCTGCGATGCACATCACGGAATTAGCAACGCGTGTGCGCGTGTTTGTCTCCTGCTGCGTCAGCCGCTGAGCTTGGTTTGTTGCCGCCGTGCCGTGTGTTGGGCTGCTGCATGCATGAAGATCGAAAAAATGTCAGCTCGATTCATCAAGATTCGCTTGCTAGGGTTCTGGTGAAGCTGCTTATTCAATTCTTGCGCACGCTGATCGAGGAAGCTTGTATTTTTCTTGTTTCGTTCAATTTGTTGCATAGGTTGATTATGGATTTATTCTTCGGTTCCTCAAATTTCACTCGGATGGATCAACGGAAACTTGGCAATTTTTGTCTGGCCGGCCACGCGTTTTGGAAGGCTCACCGCCCGGCCGAGTTCGCCGATCTACTCTGCACCGGAAGCCCTAGCCGCTTGCATCGACGCCGCCCCGTCGGCTGGTGGTTAAAGCATCAAGAAATCAGCTCACAACCCGGTCCTAATTTCGCACGGTGATAGAGGAAGCTAATCAGCTAATTCGAGGACAGCACGGAAGTGATTTTACGGAATTATTCTGGGGGGCTTCTACACGCCAGTCAACCATCCGGGTCAATAAATCGAATCCTCTGGCGTAACGACAAGGAGAAGGTATCAAGCATCTTTATATGGAAATTGGCATCACTTATTTTGGAGGAAAAGAGAGAACACTCCATGGAAAAGGAAATCAATATTTACTCAATGATATGTCTACTTAGGCAGTATTGCTAAATTGGATATACTTGGAATTTGGAAATATTGCAATCAAACTCCCTTGTGGAGGAAAAGTATTACTCCCTCTGTTCCTGAATGTAGGGTGTATAGTTTTCTGCACGAATATTAAGACATGTGTATTTTGCATACAATGGACTCATTTTTTTCCCGGAAAAAATCGTGAGAGATGAGTTCTTAATAGGCACAAAATGAATACAATCTGTTAAATCCCTCTTTTGAGACTAGGTCTCATTTTTCGATGGGTCAAATTGTCCATAAATAGCAAATACACCTTATATTATGGATTTTTCTTCAAAAAACTATACACCTTACACCAAGGAATGGAGGGAGTATCATTCTTATATTTACCCACGATGAGAAGGAATTTAATGTATACTTCTCGATCGGAATTTGTTGGTTATGTATGCTATTTGGAAAAGGAGAGTGGAATTTTCGCTCAATGAAAATTAGTGCATTATGGAATTTAACACAATGGTCTCATTTATCTTGATACACATTGGAAGATTGGTTAACACATGCTCAGAATTTATTATTTATGTTATTACGACTTGGTCATACTCTACAAACATAATTACGCTTGTTATTCCGGAATTATAAACTTTAAGTGGGAGGACTATCAGTTATGGATTTCTTTTCAGTGTGACATTTGGTTTTACACTCCATTAGAGGTTCAATTATTTTATCTCATTTACAACTTGGTCACATATCAAGGAACATAATTAGTGGACTATTAATTCTAGAATTCTAAGCTTTAGTGGGAGGATTATGATACTTTATCAACACATATTTACGGTATTTTTTGGAAACTCCTACTTAAGGTGGATATATTTATTTATTTTATGATTCACTTGATATGGTTATTAATATCTTTGACAATACAAGTCGGAAGATTTTTGTTGTATTAGCATCTCATACTGAAGTGGAAAATCAGTTCATCAAAGGATTACAAGGTTTGAAACTGATTGGTGGGGGAAGTACACTTCAGGAATATTAATTGAAACTAATGTGATGAGCATGGAATTATTCACCTCTGTCTTATGTCATATACTCCATGGTTGAATGGAGGGATACAACTCTTGGTTATTCACTGGATTATGAAAGCATTACATACTACTATTTGTTGAGTAAGTCATTATTTATCACAGTCACTGTTTTTATTTTGTGAACTGGAAGGAAGTATTCTATTTATATTTTGGTAGTATGGAATTGAATCATTATTTACTACATAGCACACCAAGATTTTATTTTTTTAATGTTTATATTCTAGTGGATCAAATGGTATTTCGTTTTTATCTGGAAAAGGAAAAATTGGTGGAAAGTAGGAATATGTTATTTTCTCATGAGGGGTGTGTTTATTAATAGTCACACCGAAATATATGTGCTGAACTCAAAGGAAAACACTAAGTTACACTCCCAACACTAACATGCTTAGGAAAAGTGGGAGGAATTAAATTGGGCCATCATATCTTGGCTAGTATTGTGTGTTATTTGAGGAAGTTACTCTATATTCTAGAGGAAGAAAAAATACTAAACTTGTTGGTAATGTTAATTATGGGTGGAAACATTGCGGGAAGGAATAAACTAAATGATGAATAATAAAAGTTTGGGAATTTGTTATTTTACCAAACAACCGCATGCCTATAGGTTGTTATTGGATTTATTTACAAGGAAGTTTAATGCAACATTCTTAGTGGAAGTTACAATTCTAAATTTGTTGTTTAATTCTTTATCCAAAGGAAATATTTATACTTTGTGCAAACTCTGGAATTTAGAGGAGGTGTTGTTGTTTAATTATTTACACAAAGGAAGTGTTATACTTTGTGGAAACTCTAGAATTTAGAGGAGGTGGGAACAATGACAGTGTTTGTTAATTGAATTGATCAATTCATTTATTTTGGAACAAGCTTTACATCAATGGAATATCAGGTCATACGGTTTTATTACCGATGGAAGATATTCATATACAAAGGTTAGTGTGAATTGTTTTGCGTTATCATTATATGTGCTAACTATGTTCTTATTTTTTTTAAAATATCACATTGATGGAAGTGAAAGCTTGGTTCGGTTCTAACTTTCATATGAAAGGTATGTCTAAAGCTTCCAGCATTTTGGGAGTGGAATTATATCGATAATATTTTGATATATTTTTCTATGGAAAAGTGCAAACCTGTCATGTACCTTTTGATTAAGGGAATGATACTCTGCGAGGAATTAATTTAAACTCGTGAGGAAAAAGGAAGAATAATTGTCATCCACAGTTATTGTGGGACATTATTCGTGCGACCTGATCTTAGCCATGCCGTTGTAATTGTTGCTATTTTGATTAGCACGGAAACGATTTGCTGGAATTATTAGCAAACGGAATATGAATCTTATTGAAATTTTGGAATCACATAATGGACTTGTCGCGCGATGTCAAGGAAATATGGATTACTCATTATTCATTGATGATCTCAACCTTTCAACTATGTGGATATATTGACGCTATTTGTCATCTTGGTGAAAGGTAATCTATTTTATGTTATATGTTAATATTTGCTTTTGTAGGTCTTTATGGTGTATAAAGGAAACATGATTTAGTACTTAATATTTATGAAATATGAATACTTTGATGCATTAAGCATTGAAGGAAGGTCTATGGCTAAGCAATTTTCTGTGTGAACTTAAGGTCGTGGAATGGTACATCATAACCTGTTACTTTGTGATAATTTGACTCCAAAAGTCACAAAGGTTTATATATAACGTGAATGCACTGAAGGAAGGAATTAACGCCTAACCATGTGATAGCATTGGAATTCACTTAGCTGAAATAAAATGTTTTCAGTCAAGTGGGAGATGTAGGAAATTGTATCTTGCAACATTTTATATATCTACTACATTGTCCGGAATTATACTTCAGTGTGGAAGTGTCACGGAAATAACAGGGAATTATTGATGTGCAGTACTTAAGGAAATATACTTAAGGAAGTCGGTACGTCTATACTGGAACACAGTATATATGAATATGCTACCCGGGAACAGTATAGAGTGGAATGCCAGATTGTCCGTAGGATTGGCACTATGGATTGTTAAAACCTGCGAGTTTGATTGTGTATTCAAACTCGGCGCATGACTCACACATGTGTGATGGGACCTAATTGTTTAACAGTAATAGGCTCGATAATGGACTGTTAGGTATGGTGGTCGTCTAACATGTCACGAGTCCTATCTGGAAACAGATTGATTTATCTTAAATTTGGAGTCAATATAAAGGTCTCACCATCTAGTCTCAATATGTATTGTGAGCGGCACCACCGATAAGGCAGAGGAATAGAGGGTAGGCCGAAATTGCTCCAACCCTAGTTTTCCTACAAGCCACTCACACGTAGAGCAAACTCTAGCGCTAATCAGGTAAACAGGCGCATGCTCTCACTAACGTCTGATCGCGACTTCCCTTGACAAAGTTGGGAGCACTTCCGGTTAGGGCGCCACTGCTGCTTCGTCGAACCAACGTCTCTTGAGCTCAGTGCTCCAGCGATTGTTCAACACCGACGGCGATTGAGGAGGAGTGGGCGCTAAAGGACTCTCCATCGAACTCCAAGGAAATGTCGATAGTCGATCACGGAGGCGACTCTTTTTACTCTGATCTCCGCCGCAAAGGTGTTGGTCCCCTCTCACTTTGCTTGCTGCTCCGATGCCAGGAGGGAAGGGAGGACCCCGTTCCTCTGTTCTGGCTAGGGTTAGCATTAATATGTCGTGGTGCACCGTTGGGGTGGTGGGAGCGGCGCACGGGAGAATAAATCCGCCTCAACTCAACTCCCACACCGGCAGTGTCCTTCATGGCGGCGCCTTGGAGTTGTTGATGTCACGCCCCAAACCACGGTCTGGGAGTATGACAGCCGCCGTACACTTATGGGTGAAGAAACCATAAGCATACAAGGCTAAATATAGTGAAATATCATCGACAAAAGCCAAGCAAAGTCTCCAATTTATTCATTATCAAATATTACCAGTACAAATTACTTTATTACAACATCAGCGGTATCTTTTTTTTATTGATGTTTATCTCGACTACTACACTAGATGTCACCATATGGATCCTCGGCTATCACCTCTTGACCACAATAATTGTCTGCGCATACCAGATAAAAAATAAAAAGACGTGAGTACATACTCAGCAAGAACAAACACAATTTACAACCCTTTGCACATATGCACAACTCATTAAAGCTCAACACTCCGTATCGTCAATTGGAAATCAGTTGGCATATTAAACCAAATACCACCAATTGTAGTATCATCACGCAAATCTCATATTTTAATATTAGTCTCTGCAGAGTATCAGGAAATCAATTGTCATAATCCCACCTTATGATAGTATCGATTTCTGAGAATCACGTCGCCGAGTCCCATACTTGTGTGGGCCTTCCCATCCCACACCTTTCAGGTATTGACCGCCTCAGGCTAGATACACCACGCTTTTCATGATTATGACCAATCATTTGTTGATATATGATTCCATATTTTATCTTGACCAATATACAATATACCAAAAGAGCTAAATATACGAATGAGAGCAGCTCTAGAGATATGGAAAACTAATATCAAACAAAACACAAATAAGCATATCAACCAAATAAAATCAATCATGTGAGATATAAATCACTCAAGAGATTTCTGGTATACGCAGCTTGCCTTGAGCCTCCGCTGGGATTAAACTTCTGTCTCCTCCAGACCTAAACATGTTACATGTGTTAAGTATACTGCTACTATTTCTCTCACGTTCATCATTTAATATTTAGTTAGATTAATCATGGCTAAATTCTCCTTAAATACATGTATGGTTAAAATGTACTAGTTCTGTTGCCATGCATGCACGAGCTAGTCATCAAGACGTTTCTTTCATTCATTATTACTAGGAAAATTTTGCGCGGCGACACCGCCGTGCCCGTGTGGGAAAATTAAAATTTGGAAATGTCGTTGTTTAAAAAGTGTGGAAATTTGAAATTGCTGAAATGGAAAGAGAGGTTATGTTCAAAAATTGTTCAGATTTCAGAAAATGTTTAAATTGGGAAGTTTTTCATAATTGGAGGGTGTATAGTACGTGAACATTTGTTAAAGTCGGTACATAAGTAGAGGAAATTCATTTGAATTTTATGTTAATATTTTTAAAATTAGAGTAGTGAAATGACAAAAATATTTATTTGAACCCCATATTTGAGGAAAATGCAATATGTGAGGTAGTATGTGAGATATTTATACATATATATTGAGTGTCTTTATTTTTTTAAGCAAATTAGAATTTTCAAATGTGTTGCATGTATTTGTTAAACAATTTTGATATATTTTGTTATAGTTGCAAATATTTAGTATGTTGGAAAAAGTGAGCATGCTAATATGCCTTAAAGTTGAAATTAGCGATGTTAAAAAAATTCATATTTGAAAATGTCGATATTAAAAAATTGTTCCTATTTTTTAAACTATTGGAATTCAAAAAACCAAATAAAAGTGGGCTCTTTGTGTGGAGTTCTGGAAAATTTTGGAATGCAAAGAAAGCGTGTGGTTTAAAATGGTTTAGATTTTGAAAATTGTCCAAATTAGGAAATTTTCTGAATTTGATTTCTTTTTACATTTTCAAAATGGTCAGATTTGGAGGAAATTAAGAAGTTGGAAATGTTCAAATTTGGAGTTTGATCATATGTAGCAAATAGGCAGTATTTATTTTACTGGTCATTTTGATATGTTTTTTATATTCTGTCGGTGGATATGGTTCAAGGTACTGATATTACAGCATTTAGTAGTTCTTCGAAATTGTTTAAATTTCATAAAATAATATCTATAAAGTGTTCAAAATTTTGTAAAGCATGTTCTATTTTAAATTTTGCTTTTTGATTCAACTTTGGGAAATAAGGGTGAAACAACTATGTCTCAATAATTAGAGGGAATGCATTTTTTAAACATTTAGTAAATTTATCATCATATGTACTTGGAGGAAGTGCATTTGGATCTTACTGAAATATTTATCAAATTGGAGTATGAAAACATGTTTTTTATTTGTCATAAATAGCTAGCATTTTTTTTTACCGTTTGGATATGTTATTAATATTTTTATGTAAATATGTTTCTTTTTTTACTATAATTAGCTAGTATTTTTTTTTACTATCCATTTGGATATGTTATTCATATTTTTTTGATGTATAGATTCGAATTTATTGTTTTGTTAACATTTTTTTATTATAAGGATATTTAAATTGATATGGTTAAAATTTGGTAAATATGCATGTAATTGATATAAATAGACAAATTACACTTCCTTGCAATTTTTTTGGTATATTAATTATATTTTTCTGACTTCAAATGAATTAGTTATTTTGTCGGAAATGAATTATATTTTTCTGATTTAAAATGTTGTAATTTGCGGGGATCTGTCGTTTATTTTGTCGAAAATTTCACTAAATTGGTTCTGTAAACGTCGACTATTTGGGAAACGACAAATTCCGTTGGAATTTTTTTAAAATGTACGCTCATAAATTGTGCAAATGTTGGAAGTTAATAAAAATTGGGAAGCTATTCTTATTTGGAATATGTTTATGGTTTTTCAATTTTGTAACACTTCCTTGCAATTTTTTTGGTATATTAATTATATTTTTTGGCTTCAAATGAATTAGTTATTTTGTCGGAAATGAATTACATTTTTCTGATTTAAAATGTTGTAATTTGCGGGGATCTGTCATTTATTTTGTCGAAAATTTCACTAAATTGGTTCTGTAAATGTCGACTATTTGGGAAAAGACAAATTTCGTTGGAATTATTTTAAAATGTACGCTCATAAATTGTGGAAATGTTGGAAGTTAATAGAAATTGGGAAGCTATTCTTATTTGGAATATGTTTATGGTTTTTTAATTTTGTAACATTTAAATGTGGAATTTAAGTGCACGGCATAAACAGGCATTTTTATTTATTTGGATGCTCAGTTTCAGAATGCATGTGAAATTTTGGAAAATTTGAAATTGAAGAAATACTGCTGCGTCTTTGTGAGAATTTGTTGTTTTTGATTAAGTTTCGTATGGAAATAATATTTTGCTGGTGTAACTTAAAATATATTTGTTATGTCTATAAATTGGTTGAATTCGAAAAGTTGGTGAAATAGCTAGTTTCGAAAGGCATAGTACAATTTTCTGAAATAATTTACTTTGTATGTTGTGTTTATGTGGTAAAAGTCGAACCTGAATATATGTCCATATTTTAGAGCTGTGCAGATTTGGAAATTGTTGATGTTGTATTTCAAAAGTTACATTTTTTGATATAATAAAAAAAGAGAAAAAAATAGAAAGGGCCAAGACTGGACTGAGCCTGCTGCGTATCAGCCAACCCGGCCCAGCAGGCAGCCCACCTGCACGGCCCAGGCCCGCTTTGACGCCACGATGGCGTCACGGACGGGTGGAGCTGCCACGGCGATGTCGAGCTCACCGGCGGCGCGCCACCGCAAGCCAGGACGCGCGCCTGGGCGCGCAACATGCGGCTGGTGGCGGGGAGCCCGTTGGTGGCGGCACCGCCCATTTTGGGTCGCCGGAGCGGCCGCGGCGGCGCATGGATGCGGCGGAGGGCGGTGGGAGCGGCGTCGACGATTCCGGCGGCCAGGCGGCGTCCCGGCGGGCGATTTACGGCGAGGGGGGGAGAAGGCGTGACGGCGGAGCTCCTTGCGGCCTTCGATCCGTCGGGGGAGGAACGGAGGGGCGGCAGCGCCCACCGGCGATCCCCGGCCCCGCGAGAGAGAAAGGGGAAGGGAGGGGTCTGTGCACGTTTTTGCAATAAAGTCCTTCTTTTTTAATTACAAATTGGTCCTTCTGCTCGTAAATTTGTGGGTTGCGCAGCTAATTCTCGGCTTGCGAGGGGTGGTTTGGAAAATCTATCACAGAGATGGTGTGCGGGCCGTTGGATGGAGAATCGACGGCGCGGAGCGAGGCGGGCACTACAGAAACGCGTTACTGTAGATGCGCATCTACAGTAACGGGTTTGGGCCAATCCTAGCCGTCCATTTCGCCGATCGGACGGCCGTTGTTTTGCGAGTGATGTGGCCGATTGGGTTGGGGGCTGAAGCAATTGGGCATTATATATGGACTAGTTGAAATCGACGCGTCGGCACGCCGCGCCCTTCGTGATAAATTTAATGTATTGTATGTTTTTTGTTTTGATGGATAATATACTTTGTAAGAAAATTGTGCAAATTTGAAAATTATTGGAATCAAAGAGAGATTACGTTTAAAAATTGTTCAGATTGTGAAAAATGTTCAGATTGGGAAGTTTTCCAGATTTGATTTTTTTTACGTTTGTAAGATGATAAGATTTGAAAGGCATTTACAAGTTTGAAATATTCAAATTTGAAATTTGATCATATGCTGTAAAAATGATCAGATTTGAAAGCCATTTAAAAGTTTGAAATATTCAAATTTGAAATTTGATCTTATGCCATTCGAAAAAAATTTAAATACGACTGGATCTTTTTTTCAAGCGAGAAAATAGAAAAATTATATGGGAAACTAATCTAACAAATTTTAAACAAAATGGACATCTATTAGTTCATGTGGAAAGTTTTAAACAAAATTGACATCTATTAGTTCGTGTCGAAAGTTTGAGAATATTTTAAATTTAAAAATTTCTTAAATTGTGAACTATGCAGAATGGATTTTTGTTGCAATTTTTGTGTGGGAAGGATGAGAAGTTGTTAAATTCGGAAAATTTTGATAAATTTTTTTTTGCATTATTTTGTGCGCAATGTATTTTTTTGGTGCAATTTTTGTGTAAAGAGTTTGAAATTTTGTTTAATTTTCCTATTGTTTAGTATTTTTTTGGGAAAAATATTTGTTGTAAAAATCTCCAATAAATTTTGTATGATTTTTTTTAAACTTATAAAATTTGTTGAGGATACATTTTTAACTAAACTTTTTTTGGTCATTTTGGTAATTTTAGATATGTCTTAATCTAGATTGTTTGATGTCACATGAATTTGAGACAAATAGTTGGGATCTATTTTTAAGACGTTGAACTTTTTTTTGTTTAGAAATGATTTAGCTCAATTGTAGACAGGTCTTAACTTAAATAAATTTGCAAAGTTTTTTTAGCAAATTTTCATACATTGTTTGCATTATTCTGAATTTCAGATGAAAATTTATAAATTTTACAAATTTTAGTTTTTTTTGTAATTATTAAATGGAAGTGCAATTCAAATTAAATTCAACTTGATTAATCATGTATGTAATGCAATAGTTGGTAAGGGTTTTTTTTCCCGCAAATTTTCATACATTGTTTGCGTTATTCTGAATTTCAAATAAAAAGTTATAAATTTACAAAATTTTAGGCTTTCCTGTAATTATTAAATGTCTGATAGTGGTCCACATGTCAGTTTTTTTTCTGTACGGAAATGTGAAGGTTCTGCATGTGGGCCCGGCCTGCTGTGACGTGGGCAATGACGTCACGCGCGCCGGCGGTGGACGCAGCCGCGCTGCCGAGCTGACGCTCGAGCAGCTGCGCGCGCCGGCCTGGGTCCGCGCGGATCCGCGAGAGGAGGTGGAGGGGAGCAGAACGGGCGGCACGGCGGACCATTTGGTCGCCGGACTCGCCGCCGGCGAGCAAAGGGGTGGAGGCGGACGGAGCTCACGGCGGCGATGATTCCGTCGCGTGCGCGATGTCCCGGCAGGCGATCCGCGGCGAGGAGGGAGAGGATGTGGCGGTGGAGCTCGTCGTGGGCGTCGATTTGAGCGGGGAGGAACGGTGCGGCGGCGGATCGCGTCGGCGGCGGTGGCGGCTCCGTCCGAGCGGAGAAGGAAGAGGAGAGGGGGATGTGCGAGGGACCTGATTGTACCGTTTCACAATTTTGTGGCAAATGCGAGGACTCTTCTAAAAAGACGCTACGCGGGGACTCTTTTGCAAAAATGTTTTATTTCGGGGGACTGATTCGTCAAAATAAAAAGGTTAAAACATGGAAGTTGTTTGGAACGGTGATATACATCTACTCGTGAGAGCAAAATTCAAACGGATGACCGAGTGCGACGAATTTGACAAATTTTGTCAAATGTTTTTGTGAATTTGGATCCAAAATTTAAGGAGATAGAGTCGACTAAACTCGAAACTGATCACGGGGATGGAACCTACTCGTCGACGTGCATCAACAAATTTTTTTTAAAAAGAAAACATAATTTTTTCGCAAAAGACGTGCATCAACAATTTTTTTAAAAAAATGAGAAAAAACTGTAGCGCTGTAGAAGTACGGGTACTGTAGCACTTCTACAGTACCCGCGACGTGGCCACCTTCGCTGAAGGCTGAAAGGGGTGGTCTTTTATATGGGTAGTGATACTCTGTACACGTTCCAAGTATGAGTACATCCATAGCTTGCTTAATTCAGCTGATCAGTTCATGCGTGTCAAACACTTCTGTATAACCTTATTAATTCCTCTGAATAAAGATTCATTTACACGGAGTCACCGCCGGATCGACCAGCATGATCACCACCGTAGCTCCGGCAGTCGTCGTGTCACCGACGGCAAACCGAGTAACTTGTTAAAGGACCGGTTAAGTATTGTTTATAGGGGACTTTCTTAACTTGTTCATCATTAGCCATTAAACCCAGTATATACGTGCAAAGTTCTTTAGCTAATTTGATCAGAACTAGCAGGAAGCAAGTGCAACGTTCTCTTGGACAGAAACATGGATCGATGGATCTATTAGCATGGAAAGCATTTACTAGTACTACAGCTAGGAGATCAGCATGGATCGGAATAAGCACGGGAAATAGATGAGCTAGTTGCTTACCTCCGGAAATAGCTTCCTCCTCCTATTCTCTAAGAGCTAAAACTTGCTGCCTAGCTCAACGAGCAGAAACAGAGCTTTTCTATCGGTGGAGCAGAAAGAATGGAGAGAGATGCTAGCTTGATTCAGCGATCTGGATCAAAATATCTAGCATCATACCTTACCAGCAGCCCCTTGCAGTTTTCTAAATTTCTTTTCTTTTCCTTGGTACATGTTATTTTCTTGTTTATGCGGCCAAGTCAATAAAATTAAATATGAAACTTTTTGGGTTACTACAGTTGACATCGTGTGCTTGCCGATCATTCTGATCAACGGCGGCATGGTTCATTGATGGTGTCGGCGAGGCGGCAGCGGCTCCATCAGATGTGTTTTTCCTCCAGCCCCGTCCCCGTTGTTGCGGCATTGTTTCCGGCGCCATGGTAGAGCGGAGAGGATTTATCCAGGAGCTATCCAGCAGCTGCGGCCTATGGTTGTGGTGGCGCCGGCGTGCGATGAAAGATGGCGACCCTAAGGGAAGGTGGTACGTGGATTGTGAATCTGGTGTGATCTCTAGACTTCGTCGATGGGAGGCGGCGGATCTGGAGCCGGGAAGGCACGGGGAAGATCCCCGGCTGACATTCCACATCAATATGTGCTTCGCCGCGCGGCAGACCTGGTCTTCGGCTAAAAAAACCTTGATGGCGATGATGCTTCTCCGGTTATGGTGACGATGGAGGTATTTCTTCTTTTCTGCCGATGAGCGTCTCGATTGCGCTAGCGGTGGGCGATGGCCTCGGCGGCTCTGGTGGTGAGCAATGGCCGATAGTGTCGATTTGTGTAGGTACCCCCAAGGGCTATTTTTTCTATGTATGGGGTTGTTTCTACAAAGTTCAGTTGTCTTCGCACGATGTGTGTAATTTCCATAAGAATCAATCTTTTTTACATTAATAATACACGATTACTTTTATTTTTTGCGGGGCACTACCAATCAGTTCATCAACCATCAAGCTAGTACAAAGAACAATAGAAGTAAAATAAATTACATCCAGATCCATAACCACCTAGCGACTATAAACACTGGAGCGAGCCGAATGCACGCCGCTGTCATCGCCCCGCACACCAAAGCCGGACAAACCTTACTGCAGTAGAAAATCGGAAAGTCGTCCTCGTCCTCACCAAAACCCCCCAATTTACCTTGTAAAAAAAAACCAATTTACCTTTACAATCTCTTTCTCTATTGGACTTGAATCTTGATCGGATTAACCGAGGCGCGGAGGAGTTCCCCTTCTTCTTCTCTCATCGTCGCGGCCGAGCCGCCGTCGCCATCACGAGTTCACGACCTTTCGCCCCTGCGACTGATGGCCGCCTATATAAGCCCACGCCCAGGGTCCTCCACCCGCTCCACTCACTCAGCCCATGCCCACCGCGGCCGCGTCCACGTCCTGGCCTTTGGCGGCAGCGATGGCGGCGGGTGACGTCGACCAGCAGCCTCTGCCCCTATTCCTGCGGCCGGTCCTCCTGCACGGCGTGGGCGCTGCGGCCCACCTCCTGCTCGCTCTCGCCGTCGCCGGCCGGCTAGTCTTCGCCGCCCGCAGCCACCGCGGGAAGGAACCAGCCGCGGCGAGAGGCGCCGGGTTCCGGTGGGGCCGGCTCGCCGTGCGCACCACGTGGGCTCTGGCGGCGTCCGCGGTCCTCCTCTCCGCGTACTCCCTGGTTTCGTGGTACCTGGACAACACCGGTGGCGGTGGATGGGGAACGCCCGACGCGGTGGCGGACCAGGCGGACGCCGTGTCCAGCGCGGTGGCGTGGCTGCTGCTCGCGGCGTACCTGCAGCTCGAGTACCGCAGCCGCGGGGAGGAGCGGGTCCCCGCGCCGCTCTGGCTCTGGTGGGCGCTCTTCCTGCTGCTCTCTGTGCTCGCCGTCGCCGTCCACGCCGTGACCATCCTCCAGTACAAACTCCCCGTGCCCGCGCGCTCCTGGGCGCGTGACGCCGTCTCGGTGCTCGCGGCCACCGTGCTGCTCGTCGCCGGGTGGTTCTCGGCCGACAGGAGAGGCGCGGCGGGCGGCTCTGCTTCCGAGGAGCCTCTGCTCAATGGCGCTTCCCAGAGCCGCACCGTGGACGCTTCCTTGTTCACGGGCGCCGGCTTCCTCAGCGTCCTCACATTTTCATGGTTGGGGCCCCTGTTCGCCGTCGGCCACAGCAAGACGCTCGACCTCGATGACGTACCGGACCTTGACCACGGCGACAGCGTGGCCGGCCTGCTCCCGTCGTTCAAGGCGAACCTCGAGGCGCTCACCGGCGACGGCTCTGTTGGCCAGAAGGTCACAGCTTTCAAGCTCACCAGGGCTCTGCTGCGCACCGTGTGGTGGCCCGTCGCGGTGACCGCGCTCTACGCTCTGATATACAGCTTTGCCACCTACGTTGGCCCATACCTTATCAACTCCCTGGTACAGTACCTCAACGGCGACGAGAGGTACGTGAGCAAGGGGAAGCTCCTGGTTGTCACCTTCATCGCAGCCAAGGTGATTGAGTGCATTTCAGAAAGGCACTGGTACTTCCGGATACAGCAAGCCGGGATAAATGTGCGGTCTGCGCTTGTGTGTGTGGTGTACCAGAAAGGGCTCTCCCTGTCCAGCAGCTCGAGACAGAGCTGCAGCAGCGGCGAGATGATCAACATAATCAGCGTGGATGCAGACCGTGTCGGGCTCTTCTCATGGTATATGCACGACCTCTGGTTGTTACCACTCCAAGTAGCCTTGGCATTAATCATCTTGTACTCCACCCTTGGGATTGCCTCGCTTGCAGCGCTCGGTGCCACCGTTGTCGTCATGCTTGCCAATGGTCCTCCCATGCGAATACAGGAGAAGTTCCAGGAGAAGCTGATGGACTCCAAGGATGTCAGGATGAAGGCGACATCTGAGATCCTGCGCAACATGAGGATTCTTAAACTGCAGGGGTGGGAGATGAAGTTCTTGTCCAAGATCATTGACCTGAGGAAGACAGAGGAAAGCTGGCTCAAGAAGTATCTTTACACGTCGGCCGTGGCCACCTTCGTGTTCTGGGGTGCCCCGACCTTCATCGCGGTGGTAACCTTCGGAGCCTGCATGCTCCTAGGGATACCATTGGACTCGGGAAGGTGCTGTCTGCATTGGCCACGTTCCGGGTGCTCCAATTTCCAATATATGGCCTTCCCGACATGATCTCGATGTTGATTAAGACTAAGGTGTCTCTTGACAGGATAGCATCTTTCCTATGTCTCGAGGAGTTGCCGATGGATGCTGTGCAGAGGTTCCCAAGTGGTGACTCCGATGTTGCAATTGAGTCAGCAATGGTTGCTTCTCCTGGGACGCCTCGGCTGAAGTGCCAACACTGAATGACCTGAACTTCCAAGCTCGACAAGGCATGCGTGTTGCAGTCTGTGGGACGTCGGCTCTGGAAAATCAAGCTTGCTCTCTTGCATTCTTGGTGAGATGCCAAAGCTATCAGGAGAGGTCAAGACTTGCGGAACAATGGCATATGTCAGCCAGTCGGCATGGATACAGAGTGGCAAAATTCAGGACAACATACTTTCGGCAAGGAGATGGACGTGAGAAGTATGACAGGGTCCTTGAGTCGTGTTCTCTGAAGAAAGACTTGGAGATATTACCATTCGGTGATGAGACGGTCATCGGAGAGCGAGGCATCAATCTTAGTGGCGGGCAGAAGCAAAGGATTCAGATAGCCCGAGCTTTGTATCAGGATGCCGACATCTATTTATTTGACGATCCGTTTAGTGCAGTCGATGCTCATACAGGATCCCATCTCTTCAAGGTATAATATGATCTTTTTTATTCACTTAGAAGTTTGAGAACATTGCTTAAGGTTTCTACCATTTGCAGGAATGCTTGCTTGGAGCTTTGGGTTCAAAAACAGTGGTTTATGTTACTCACCAGATTGAATTCCTACCTGCAGCTGATCTTATTCTGGTGAGAATTTAATCGGCAAAAGTTTCATGTAAATTAATTGTCAAAATTGTTTGGTTTTCCTTATAAGATAATTGTATGTAGGTAATGAAAGGTGGGAGAATAGCACAAGCAGGCAAATACAATGAAATACTTGGCTCGGGGGAAGAGCTAATGGAACTGGTTGATGCTCACCAAGATGCTCTCACAGCATTGGACGTCATTGATGTTGCTAATGGAGGCAGTGAGGCTTTCTCTTCCAGTGGCGCAGAAAGCCTTTCCAGGTCATTGTCATCTGCTGAGGAGAAAGATAAAGAAAATGGCAAAGA
This sequence comes from Poa pratensis, assembly GCA_947311845.1. Lineage (NCBI taxonomy): Eukaryota > Viridiplantae > Streptophyta > Magnoliopsida > Poales > Poaceae > Poa > Poa pratensis. The sequence continues at coordinate 21,529,218 of CAMZMU010000110.1, forward strand.
AGACGTTGGCAAGGTTCAAAGTGGGCAGCTGGTGCAGGAAGAAGAAAGGGAAAAGGGCAAGGTTGGGTTCTGGGTCTACTGGAAGTACCTTACGTTGGCTTATGGGGGAGCTCTTGTACCATTCGTGTTGGTAGCTCAGATACTTTTTCAAGTACTTCAGATTGGTAGCAACTACTGGATGGCTTGGGCTTCTCCCGTGTCGGAAGACGTCGAGCCTCCAGTGAGCATGTCGACACTGATCTCCGTCTTTGTTGCGTTGGCTGGTGCAAGCTCGCTGTGCATCCTCGTAAGAGCAGTGTTTCTTGTGACAGCTGCATACAAGACAGCAACTCTGTTGTTCGACAAGATGCATATGTCCATATTCAGAGCTCCTATGTCTTTCTTCGATTCCACTCCAAGTGGGCGCATCTTGAGTAGAGTAAGTCAACACTTCCTCAAATTTCTTAGGAAGTTTATTTATTAACTTTATGCTCACACAAGAACTATATTGTTTAGGCTTCAACTGATCAAAGTGAAGTGGACACCAACATTGCTGAACAGATGGGTTCTGTCGCATTTTCCATCATACAACTAGTTGGAATTATTGCTGTGATGTCTCAGGTTGCATGGCAGGTGTTTGTTGTTTTTATTCCTCTAACTGTTGCCTGCTTCTGGTATCAGGTATTTTATTTAACCTATTTATTCTCCGTGTGTTTTAACTGCAAAATTAGCACGTCATTATATTTATCATTTTGCAGCGCTACTACATTGATACAGCCAGAGAGCTGCAGAGGCTGGTAGGGGTTTGCAAAGCGCCTATAATACAACATTTTGCAGAATCCATTACTGGATCAGCAACCATCAGAAGTTTTGCCAAGGAAAATCAGTTTGTATCAACTAATAGCCATCTAATGGATGCCTTCTCTCGACCAAAATTCTATAACGCTGCAGCAAGGGAGTGGCTTTGCTTCCGTTTGGATATGCTATCGTGCCTTACATTTGCGTTCTCTTTGATATTTATGATCAGTCTACCGACTGGTCATTGATCCAGGTATGTTGTTACTTGTCCGGAACAGTATTATACTAAATAGATGGTACTAGTAGATACGATGAGTTGATATAGGCTTGTAACCAAATTACATCTTTGCTTTCAGCAATTGCTGGTCTCGCTGTCACATATGGGCTTAATTTGAACACGCTGCAAGGATGGGTAGTCTGGTGCTTGTGTAAGTTGGAGAACACGATCATATCCGTAGAAAGAATTCTGCAATATATAAGCATTCCCGAAGAGCCCCCTCTTTCAATGTCAGGAGATAAGTTGCCTTATAACTGGCCGTCAGAGGGAGAAATTCAGCTGCATAACCTCCATGTAAATGCCCTGATCCCTTTTCCCCCTGTTTACTTTCCTTTTTCTGTATTGCCATGTTGTTCTGGCAGAAATTCCACATCTTTGCCATGTTAGTGAGCTATCGATAAGAAATCTTGTCTGATGGGCATGTGAATTGTAGCTTCAGTGCTTTGACAGCGTGAATAAAATTTCTTTTAGATAGCACAGATCTGTAACTTATCAGTTTGATGCAGGTGAGATATGCTCCACAACTACCATTTGTTCTGAAGGGCCTTACAGTAACTTTTCCTGGAGCCATGAAGACTGGTATTGTTGGAAGAACAGGCAGCGGTAAATCAACTCTTATACAGGCCCTTTTCCGTATAGTGGATCCTACTATCGGTCAGATACTAGTCGACAGTGTCGACATTTGCACCATTGGACTGCATGATCTGAGATCTAGACTGAGCATCATTCCACAAGACCCAACGATGTTCGAGGGAACTGTAAGGAGCAACCTTGACCCTCTCGGAGAATACAATGACAATCAGATTTGGGAGGTAATTTCGAACTTCACATGCTTCATTTTTTTCTGTCCTCAAATTCTCTTCAGAAATAAGGAAAATCTTTAGTAAACTTGTAATTTGACTCTTTTGCTACATTTCAGGCCTTGGATAACTGTCAGTTAGGAGATGAGGTCAGAAAAAGGAGCTGAAACTTGACTCGCCAGGTCTGATATAGTGTCAAGTGTATTTTGTTTCATGCAGCTGAAACTATGACACTGAACTGACATATCCTCCACACGTTTTTCCCATTACTAGTTTTTTATTCCAAAATCCAAACTACAGAACATGCTAGGGCTACTGCATGTTTCTTCAGAAACTGAAAATTTCTGTGAATTGGCCTTGCAGTGATAGAGAATGGAGAGAACTGGAGCATGGGCCAGCGCCAGCTTGCCTGTCTAGGTAGAGTGATTTTGAAGAGGACTAAGATACTGGTTCTGGACGAGGCCACCGCTTCAGTGGATACCGCGACAGACAACTTGATCCAGAAGACACTACGTGAGAATTTTTCAGAGGCGACGGTTATCACAATTGCGCACCGAATCACCTCGGTCCTTGACAGCGACATGGTCTTGCTTCTTGACAATGGTCAGCCATCAGCTCTTTAAAACAAATCACTGTCCTGCCTTATTAATTCGTCTAATCCGATACACTTGGCTTACATGTTGGTCTGACTAAACACCTTGCCGATCTTTGCAGGTGTGGCCGTGGAGCGTGACACGCCGGCCAAGTTACTGGACGACAAATCATCCCTGTTCTCAAAACTTGTAGCAGAGTACACAATGAGGGCGACACACACATAGCGAAACGAGTGAAAGATCCAGCGATTCTCCTCCCACACCATTGAGGCTTCTTGAGTGTAGATGAGATGAGAAGTACTAGCTGATCTACCATGCTGTTAGTGCTAGTAATAGTCTAATACTACTTCGGTTAAAGTAGTATTGATTATGAAGAAAGCAGTTTATTGAGGATAGAAAGAACTGAATCCTGATCCATAGTGGTGTTCTTTACGGTGGACTGTACACGCCGGAAAAGTTCTTTGTTGGGACTATGTGATACCTGGATAAAATAAATGAAGTGATTCAGTCTAAAACAATGTTAAAGAGGACAGATAAACAGACATCTCATGGTCCCATCCAGACTGTTCTTATTGATATTGTGGGTCTGCATCGGGTGCAAGAATGCCGGAATGAACAGCCATGTTCTTCTGAATTTTCTTTTTTTTGTTCCTCTACAGTTCGCAGGCTAATTTCCTCTATGTGAAAACATTGTCCAAAACTAAGTGAAGGCTCTGTTTTTTTAAGCGTTAGCTCTTCTTTGACGGAGTAGCTGTTTTCAATTTTCAGCGAAGTGGCATTTAAAGCTTAGGCGCCTCAGGGGTCAGCTGCCTCCTAGCAAAGAACACAGGAATTGCAATTCATCAGGAACAAAGAATTCTCTTTGTCCATCTTGTGTTGAGGAGCGGTTGCAAGTAAGATTAGCACACATCTTCTGATGATAAAGTTCTTTGGAATTCTTCCAATCCACAGAAGCCCTTGGCCTGTTCTGCACTTCTCTGAGACGGCGTTATGCGTTGCTTTCAGCAGATCCGTGCATAGTACAGCGCACAATAGTTGACCTTGACACGCGCCATGTGACAGTGCAAACAAGAGAATTACTGGCGCTTAGCATCAGTAGCTGCCAGTTTTATGTCGAGCCAGGACGTGGGATATCGCCCAAAAAATATTAGTAAGCGAAAAATTTAGGGAAAAAAACACCAGTCTAATAAGCGAAAAATTTAGGGGAAAAAACACCAGTCTCATCTGTCGATGCCGTGAAAGTTTCAGGATGAGGGAATTTGTTTTGCTAGGCCATAGTAACTAAACTGTTTCAGGCATGACGATGTCGTCTTGTGAAGTTTCAGACCAGGTTCGCACTCGCAGAGGTGAAGAACAGAACAGTGTAAGTATTACTACACAACAATGTTCATAGATCATCAACTCCACCCTAAGAACAAGCTACAATGGACAGGTAGACGACAGTGAGTGGCAGAGAGCAAACCATAGTAGGAAAAGAACAAGACAAGCGTCAAACTACAGCAGCACCAAGAACAACAGCAGCAGCTAATAGTGTCCTAACAATGGTCAGATCACAGGCGTCGGCGAGCGACTCCTTAGCTCTTACTGAAGTGGTGCTTCTTGTCTCCTCCGCCCTTGGCGCCGCCGCCGCCGCCGCTGGGCTTCTTCACGGCGTGCTGTGTCGTGTTCTTCAGTATCTGAAGCGCGCGCAGGTCCAACAAGATTCGTTACGCCATGACCGCATGAGAGAGACAGAGCGAAAGGAAGTGTCGGGAGGAGGCGATTGACTGGGGCGAAAAGGATTTATTTACCTGTCGGAGCGTGTTGTTCTCGTTCTGGAGGGTGGAGACCTTCTGCTCGAGCTCGGCATTGCGGAGCTCCAGGTCCTTGGCCTTCACCTCCAGCTCCGTCATGTAGGCCTTCTTCCGCTCCCGCGCCTGCTGCGCCGACACGCGGTTCCGCAGCAGCCGCTTGAGCCGGTTCTGCTCCTTGTCCCCCGCGGCGCGCCCGCGCTTCTTGCCCCCCGCCGGAGCCTGCCCTCCGTCGCCCGCCCCCGCCGCCAGCACCAGCTGCTTGCTGTCCCCGTCGGCGCCCGCGCCGGACGACGCCGAGCCGCCGCCCATCTCCGGCACCCGCCGTATCTCCTCGTCGCTCTCCGCCCCTGCCGTCGTAACATACACACAGAAACGAACGCGTCAGCATCTCGAGCCAGCCGCCGGATTCGGCAAGCGAGCGCTTGGGAAATCGAGGAGGTGGACGGTACCGTACCTCCTTCCTTGAGGTTGTTGGAGCTGGAGGAGCGGTCGCTGCTGGACGGCAGCGAGCTCGTCGTGCTCGTCTTCCCCTGCTGCTCCTGCTCCTGCGCCGCCATCTCAGACACCAAGAACACAAACAGATCAAGCTAGCTAGATAGATAGATCTCCCCGAACCCCCCACCACTCCACCGCCGCCGCCGCAGCTCCGAGAGGAAAAAAAAAACAAATTTTGGCACTACGAGAAGGGAAAAAACAAGAAACTTCGAGAGGCAGATGCAGATCGGATGAGAGGGAAACGGGAAGGGAGAAATGGAGAGGAGAGAGAAAGGGAAACTGCGGGCGGGTGGGAGACGGAGGAGGGAGAAATGGGGAAGGAGGTTTTGGGGATGAGACGCGATCCCCGCCGTGCACGCCACTGCCATCGGACGGCGGCGGCGCGGGTAGCGTGGCGTGGCTCGGCACCACACGCGCGCCCACCGCATCTGACGGTGACGGACTCGGCAGCGTGGCCGCGTGCGCCTCCATCCGATTCCTTTAATTTTCACGATCGAGACAGCAAAAATCTTGCCACTCTAAGAGTAGAGATGTAAGAAACACGTGACGAATCTCGAGCATGCTTTGGACGAGATGATTCGAACGGCGTTGCGTTTCATTTTGTATAATACATAGGTGTGCCTAACGCACGTGACACGTGGAGGAATAACGGCACGACGACCGTGTTTCGTATGATATGTGGGTTTGATGGTGTAGATGGTTACATTTTCTGAATTCAGTATATGATGGCTAAAAATAGATTATATACATGTGCATAACTTTACGGGATACCTATAATATCGTCGATAACTGAAATGGAGAGACAGTACTGCAAGAACACGTCGATGCTATTACTATACATGGGAATTCCTTATGCATGCCCTAACGCTCGCACCTTGTTACATGCTTAAATCGGTGCCACATATGTTAATGAGTTTAAGGCGAATATTACATAGCATATTTGCCAAAGAACTTGTCATTACAAAAGAAACGAGAAAGAGGTAGCGCTGACATAAGGGTTTACGTCGTACCGCGCCACCCCACCCCACCCCACGTCGTCTGATCATGTCATATATTAGATGTGCATCCGCCGCTCATGGGCATGATGATATCGTTGCTGGCGTGGGAGTGGCTACCGGTGCGCTAGCGTGGCTCATAAAGAAAATAGGAATTTAAATCAAAAAAAATTATAGAGCTAACATATGTCGCGTCATTCCGCCGCGTGGTAGCTCTTGCACCATGCAATTTGGCCATGCATCATGTATTCGGTGATCAATACGTGTCCGTATGGTGGGCAGTCACGCTGCACGTCGGTAGCGCCATAGCATTTTACACTTACGCTAAGCACAAAGCATGTGCATTGAACATACACCAGTACATATATGTACTTGGTTCTCTAGAAGTCCATGTTAGACCACTTTTATATATATTTCTTCATGTCTATAACAAGAGATAAATGATAAAATTTAGTGGCACCCCACAATTCCAATCACCAACAAGGAACATGTTTTCCGAGTCCTACATACTTCTTGAGAGGCCATCTAGTCTAATCTTTCAGAGTTTAAAACGATGTGACATCCCAACACATTTTTATCATGCCATATCAGATCATCTCCAAGATAACCAAAAAGTAATTGGAGCATACTTGAGAAGATCTAGCCATTAGCGTGTGCTCTTGGTAGACAAAAACAACAGTTAGGATAACTTAATGGCAGTAACCTTTTGTTTGGTGAAAAATCCTTTGCTTTTATTCCAGAAAAGCGACTTATTCCTGCATTCCACTCGGATTCTCCTCACATTTCCCTTTTAGTTGACTGCTAACTAATCATTGATACATGCATTCCCATATTGCTTTGACAATATTTGGTGCTTAAATTTTATTGCCATTAAAGTAGTTATCACTCAACTAATCCGACTACTACCTAACTAAACAGCGAAATTGGTCTATATGAACGGCACGAATTATTATCTTGAGATAGGCCTCTTCGGAGGCACCTTTGAAAACTTGAGATCTTAGGGCATCTCCAGCCGTCCCTCCCAGCGCCCCCCAGGAGGCCTTTTTAGCGCCGCTTTGCGCCGTTTTCTACCAGTCGCCCCTCCAGAACCTCATTTAGCGCCGCTTTGCACCGTTTTGCGCCGGCGCACCCAAGCCAAACCCAGCGCGCCGGGGCTCGCTTGGGGGGCAAAAGGCGTCCGTGGGCCAAACCTGTCGGCGAGCAACGGCGGTTTTCCCTCCATATTTTACCCTTCCCTCCATAATTTCCCTTTTGACTTCGCCGGTTTGCTCATTCCAGTCGGTTTCACATGTAGATGGTCCGGATGTTCGACATGTACCGCAACGACGAGAAGGCGGACTTCAAGTTCCTTCACGTCTTCATCGTCATCGAGGGGTGCGATAAGTGGGCGCAAGTGCGTCATTCTCTCGGCAAGGGCAAGGCGTATGTCCCGGACGCGCCGGCGGCCGGTGCGGCAGATGGGTGCCCTGATGGCCACAAGAAAGCCAAGGCGGCGAGAGACGCGGCGCCAACAGCCGCGAAGCTCCAAGCGTCCATCGACACCAGCATCGCCGACGCTCAAACCCACGCCGCGGCGAGAGAGGAGAAGAACGAGGAGAGGTGGAAGGCGCTCATGGCCAACCAGGGCATCAAGCTCGACCTCCTCAAGACCAACACCGCGGCGAAGAAGAGGAACAACGACCTCGCCTTCCTCATGGGAGGCAACCCGGAGGCGATGGACCCCGAAGTCAGGGCGTGGTTCATGGCGCAGCGGCGCGTGATTCTCAGCCAGATCGCCCCCGCCCCGACCCCGACTGCAACGGCGACTGCGACGGCGGACGACACGAGCTCGGCCACTCCAGGCGACATGAGCTCGGCCACGATCACGCCGCCACCTACCGCCGAGCCTACCGCCACTCCGACCTCTGCCCCTACTCCGACGACCACGCCCATCGATCTCGACGAGGATGCCGAGGTGTCGCCGGCGACCATCTGATCTGATCTGCACAGCAGCATGCCGAATGTGGCCATTTCACCAGATCGCCGAACTGTGGCTTGATCCATTCGCCGAACTATATGGCTTTTTTGTATGATCGCCCAATTGTGGCTGTTTCAATCGCCGAACTCGGGCCGTTTTTGGGGCGGGAATGAGAATTTTGAAATTATGTTTATTTGTGTTTTCTGGGGGTCGAAACGAGTGGAAACTTCGCCCCCCCAGGTCCTAAATAGCGCCGGCGCAAACATAAAAAGGCGTCGCACCAAAACCTGGGGGGGGGGGGGGGGGGGGCCGAACGGCTGGAGATGCCCTTAAGAGCATGCTGTGCGCTACAAAACATCTCCATAAATCCATAATAGAGTGGGATGCACTTCTCTTTTTGCACAAACACATGATCTGGCATATCCCCAAGTACTGAAATGTATATATGTGCATGATACGAGGAGCATCCATGTGTCCAGTGAGCTAGCGGCAGGGGTTATGGCATCTTGTGTGTCGTCCTGAGCTCTGTTGGGTCCGCGACAACGGCGGTGACGTCTCACAAGGTAAATTTTCCTCCTTCCACAAGGGAGTGTTTTTCCAGTATACTAAGAAACCACACATACTGTAAATTTACAATACAGTGGGCTGTTTTTTCATTATACTGGAAATCCTACAAGAGGCGTTTTCAGGATTAGTAGTGTGGGTTTTTTCCCTGCTGTAAAGAGCCCGTAGAGCTAGAGTGTACATGAGTTCGTGAGATGTGGTGTCGTCAGAGTTGGTATAGTATAGACGCTTCAGGAGAAAGAAATAATCAATAATCTCATTAAGAAAACATCTAGGTAAGCATCGCTGCCTCCAATGGAATCGCTAGCTGGCGAAGCTTGCACATCCAATCTGGCTAGCTCTGCATTCGGCCAGGTTGACGCTAGAAAAAAAAGGCATGCGACCTCATTGGATTTTGACCCTGACGCTCGTGCTAAGCGCGCGATGTACACGCCCTAACATAACACACATCGCATCATAGTAGCATCAGCTCCAGATAACCAATGGAATTAAAACATGTTCCCTGTAAGGCTGTAAACAACAATTAGGATCACTAATGGCAGCAGCCTTCTTTCTGGTGAAAAAGATCCTTTGCTTTCTATTGCAAAAGCGACTTATTCCTGCAATCCACTCGGACCTAATTTCCTTTATAGTTGACTTCTAGTGCTAACTAATCATGGATGGATGGATGCCCCATATTGTTTTACAATCTTGATACTTCGATATTGTTGCTAGTCAAAGTACTCCTCACTCAACTAATCTGACTTCTGCCTAACCAAATAACAAAATAGCTCTAAGAGAATGGAACAGATTATTGTCTTATTTCTTTGCAAATAAATTATCTTGAGATACTAAGAGGCCTCTTTGGAGTCATGTTTGGAAAATTGAGATATTAAGAGCGCGGGGTGCAGTAGGAAGCATCACCATGGGATCACGGGGCAGGTCAGCAGGATGCATTTCTCTTTTGCACGCACACATATTCTAGCATGTTCAAGTATTAGTTTTTTGAGGATTTTCCCTTGAAATGTGTAAGTACTTACATGCATTATATGTGGATATTATACTAAGTGCATAAATCCATTTCCCAGATAAATAGATAACGGGATATCCTATAAAGTTGTTGAAGACAGTTCCCTCAAAAGAGAAAAACGCACTAAGCCAGCTTGTACTTTTTGGCTGAAGACGTTAACATGTAATAGTGCGGTAACATACACTACATCACCATAATAGATTTAAAGTTGCAAATGAAAAAAACTTCATATGGGCATCCTCTAGTCATAGGTTGAATTCAATATAAATGTAGCCAACGGCTATTCTTAAGTCTAAAGAACTAAAATTATAGAAGAAGTTCAACATGCAAAAGTTATTGGAAATATAGTAAAATCTGAATGGTAGACAATCACAACATGTATAAGACCACTAATGTCAGTAGTTTAGTAGTTAAAAGATACATTTATGACGCGCCTAAAATCACACATGTATATATACTGGTATAAGGTATAGCACGTCTCCAAGATCAAGCGTGATAGCATAAAATTTAAAGAGTTAAATTCAAAATATTGTATGTAAGTTTATAGTATAATTTGATTTTTACACATATTTTTAGAAAAACTAAAACATAATAAGTCTAAGAAATCATGTCGAATGTGGTGTTTGGTAACTCCATCCATAAAAAATCTAGTTGTTGGTCCAAAATTTACTGAGAGTCCATCATTAGGGACGAGTTCTTCATGTGGCCGAAAAGTGGTTTGGATATAACCTGATCCACAAACTAACTTGGAGCATTTCTTTTAGTTGAACTGAACAGAGTTGCTATTGCACATTCTGGTTTTGTAAGATTTTTTAGAACCACGTAAAACTATTCATCATTTTTTTTCATATTCTATTGGAAGCACAAATCCATATGGAACTTCAAAATTATTTCTCATATATACCTATTTATGCTACTATTGATCTAGCAAGTAAGTCATTTGTTCGGTGGTTTAGTGAAAGGACATGGCGCCCCATGTGTGGTTTTGGTAATTAATGACGATCCCTAGCTATGGACTAATGGTTGCATTGAGTTATTCCTGTAGTGTTTGTCCATTGGTAGTGCTTGAACTCCATATGTTGTATTCAATGTTGATGCCATGAAGATATTGATATAATGGAATATTTAGCATCAAGATCATCGAGTTGTATGGATATATTTGATATGATCAAGAGAGAAGAAAAGATGCAAGCAAAGCTACAAGATGTACGTACCAAGTGGGATCATGTATCTATTGGTGTGGTTGAGATGCGCAAGTTCAAGAGAAGCATCTCGAAGAAATCCTATGCTTGAAGCTTGCCACCCATTTGGAGATTATGGTCATGTGAAGATGTGCCTAGGAGAGGCTCTCCCATAGTGGACTATGGTGGAGCAATATTTGAGTCTTCACCAAGCGAAGCGCAATCAAGAAAGATGGTCCACTTGAGGAGATCAAGATCGACGTCATCTAACTCAAGTGGAATGCGCAAGTCAAAGGTATGACCTTGATAGGGTTTCTATTTTTACCGGTCTAATGTGTTAGTCGAAAGACGGGTTATAGGATAGACACCGTACTATCAAGCGGGGCTCTCGATTGAGCTTTAGCGTATCGTTCGTAGAGAGCTCAAACCTTTGCATACTTGGCATCATCTTTCTTGATTCTTATTTGGCTTTTGTCTATGTGTGGTTTTCATGCTTGTCGTGATCTTTCTGACAAGGTCAAGTTCACCGAAAATGGATTTCGTATGAAAAACTTGTTGTGTTTTTGGTGTTGGAGGTTTTACCGATTGTTCTTTTTTGAGAGGTCAAATCTTTCATCATTTTGTTTTATCCTCCCATTGTGGACTATGATGTTTCTCTGCATTATCTTTTAGAGATCTTTGTGATGAATCCAACGAGCCCAAGTTCATCGAAAACGGAGTCCGGAAGTGATAGATATCGCGTTTTCAGTTTTCGCAAGTTTTCTGAGTGTTTTTCTGGGTGCCCCGGCCATGACCCAGACATGGCCGGCCCACGCTGGCCATACCTGGTTTTGGTACTGTAATTGGTGTGTGCTACCCCGGCCATGTCCGGCCCCTTGCCCCGGCATGGCCGGCCCTCGCAGAAAATTCCCCAAAGGGCAGATTTCTGCCCCACCTATTTAAGGGATCTTCTTCCCCAAAAGGTACCCAACTGATAGGCTATCATCGGATGAAGCTGCTGTCATTTTATGTGGAGGGTGGGCTGTTTGGTCAGAGAGGAATGCGGGAGATCACGATGGTAATACTCGGACAGTAACGCAATCTGTCAAATGGACAACCAATATTGCTACTGACCTTGCTAAGACTGGATGTGGCATGTCAGGTCGCGCACCAAAGGCTCGCGCGCGCTGGAAGCCGCCATTCAATGGTATGGTGAAGATCAATGTGGATGCTAGTTTTCTGGTTGCGTCAGGGGAGGGTACCTCCTGTATACTAATACGGGACCACAATGGTGCTATGATATGAGGACAAGCAATCTGGTATGATCGTGTTGCAAACTCTTTGATCCTGGAGGCGATTGCAGTTCGGGATGGTCTCAAGATTGCTACCTCAGGAGGTTACTCTCGTGTAGTTATCGAGACGGATGCGAAGCAGGTGGTCACTCTCTGGAATGACAGGCACCAGGGTCACCCAAAAATATTAAGTTGCAAGCAACAGATAAATTGCAATAAGCATGGTGCGTAATGTAAGCAATGGTTACAACATATAGCAATAAACACCGCTGTTTTATCCCTACTAGCAACAACACATCTCAAGTCTTAATCGTTTATGTCAATTCGAGCTCGGACAAAAGAGGCATGAACCCACTATCTAGCATAAATACCCTCTCTAAGATATTAGCAATTAATTCGGCCAAAGCATCCACAAGCATCGGCGAGCATGCAAGAACATAAATAAAACATATGAAAATAAACTGAACAATAATGTCATGACTCCATAATTCATTGGATCCCCGCAAACACAACATGTAGCATTACAAATAGATGATCTTGATCATGTTAGACAGCTCACAAGATCTAAACAATGGAGTATAAGGGAGAGAGACAACCATCTAGCTGCTGCCATGGACCCGTAGTCCCGTGGTGGACTACTCACACATCACTCCGGAGGCAGGAATGGTGGTGTAGATGCCTCCGGTGACGATCTCCCCCTCCGGCAGGATGCCGGGAAGAGCTTCAGAACCCTCCCGATCTAGGGTTGGCGACGGCGGCAGCCTCGGATGTTTTCTGGAAAATATGATCGGGTATCGAGGGTTTTCGGGACGAAGGTGATTTATAGGCGAAAGGGCGACTCGAGGAGGCACCGGAGGGCGCCAGGTGGGCCCCATGCGCGATCAACCCTTTGACAGTGCCTGGGTGGCATCTAGGGGCTGTGGGGCCCCCTGTAGCTCCCCTCCCGGCTTTGGCTTTGTTTCCATGTAAAAATAATTCCCGTAAATTTTTAGCTGATTCGGAGAAATTTTCTCGACTAGCTTTTCTAAAACAAAAAGACAGCAGAAAACAGAAACTGACACTGGGCATCTTGTCAATAGGTTAGTTCCATAAAATATGCCAAAATAATATAAAAACATTATAAAAACAAGTGGCACTGATATATAACAAGCATGGAACAATAAAAAATTATAGATACGTTTGAGACGTATCAGGGAACTTCAGGATAAATCATCATCTCCAAGTGCCTCGGTATTTCTATACCCGAGCTTATTACTAATGCAATTTACTTTGTGATAGCCATCGAGATTGAAGTAATATATCTTGCTATCATCTAGTTGTTTATATTGTTTAGCATAAGTTGTTGGTGCACATAGGTAAACCTAGCTTGTTTAGATTTTGTGCTTGATAAATTAAACGTATTCCGCATTTATTCAAGCCTGAACCGCAAGAATTTTAATCGCCTATTCACCCCCTCTAGGCGATATCCGTGTCATTTCAATTGGTATCAGAGCAGGTTCTCTCATAATTAGGCTTCACCGCCTAGAGAGTAAAGATGTCGTCTAGTGAACTAGTGCCAATGTTGGGGATATCGCTTATCGGAAACTTATCGGTCGACCCAAGATAAAGGGTAAATCGGCCGATTTATCGGCATATCGTCTGAGTTATCGGCATATCGGCGAATTTATTGACCGATTTATCTTATCGGTCATACACTGAGAAGCGGAATATCGGAAGATATCTTGAATAGTGAGTGCACAATGCTTCTCTTATATTAGATGGCACACATTATGATGTTTGACACAATATAAAGTGGCATAGATAAGTAAATAAAATCCTAAATGAGGGCAAAGTATACTGAATAACTTGTATATATTTACAATGTTTTTATTTTGTAAATGCTTCTATCTTAGAAGATCATGAATTTACAATTCACTTCAGAATCTAATCATCATGAATGCATGACCAATCATCAAATCGAAGGTAACAAAACCAGCCAAAAATTGCAAGTAAAGACTAGCATTTATAAATGACTAGCAAACATCACAAACTTTCCATCTGTTCCAGTATTTTTTTGCTAAAAATGGCCCTTTGGCCGAACTAATAACACGACTGGCCTCTTTCAAGAACTATTTCCAAAAATGGCCACTGGACTCGGCGCCAATGCAAATGGCGCCGACCTGCACAATGGCGCCGACCTGCACAAGGTCGGCGCCAGCCCGTTCCATCGCCGAACCAGGGTCGGCGCCAAGGAGCATGGCGCCGACGTCTTCGGCTGCTCTGGTACCCAAAAATCTTGGCGCTAACCTGCACGATGTCGGCTCCATTGAAGATGGCGCCGACCCAAGGGGTCAGATTTACAATTAGTTCTCAGGAAGGGCCAGATCCGTTGTTAGTCCATGAAAACGGCCAGATTTGGCAAAAAATACTCCGTTCCAACTTCCAAACTGAAAGCGTTGATGCAATCATGTAAACATTCACCGATTGACGAAATTTCTTACTAGCAGACACCTAAGGAGGCACACTTTCTAATGAGGAAATCAGATAGAATATTGCACAAACGAAAAAGTTGGATGGGTGGAGATGAAATGAGTGCTTGTCTTTTCAGGCAATTAGCTGAGAATGGACACAACATTTAAGTGCCAGAAAACTTGACAGGAGGCATGAAGGTCAAAGGATAACGACAGGAACCTACAAAAAAGCAACGCAAATTGTACTACGTCCATGTTTTCAACATGAAAAATAAAATCTGTCCTAATTTAATATGGATGTCCGGACTAAGTACTTGTGAGGAAAAATTTTGAAGCGTAGAGACTGAATCTCGCAGTTCCTTTTCAATCTTCAAAAATACCTCAAATCTTTCATAATTCTGGGATTACCTGAAGTCTCGGTACTGTTAGATACTCGAACCCGGCTAGCGACCATACAGGTTTTTGCGATGCAGGTATCCACTCATGTCTTTGACAGGACTCAGGAGTCACTATTCAGTACTACCATTCAGTAGATTTCACATAGTTCTGGAAAAAACAAAAATCATAAAGGCCAAAGGAACACGTAATACGCGTAGGTACTCCACAAGTCATTCCTCTCCAAGTGTTGAAGCGTAGCAGGTCAACGTACCCATCTGGAAACCACTTTAATAATTGCTTAGTGCAAATCCCAGTTTTCTCCTCAGCTATGGGCTCTCAGTGTGGGCAAATACCTTTTGTCTGCATCTCCATCAGCCCACAAGAACAGCAGGCTGCTCCAGATTTCAGAACAACGCAGAAGGTGCACTGAATAAAATAGGAGAAATAGCCTCCAGTACCGACGTATGGTTCATTGGCTCATTGCAGCCATTGTTTAGGCAAACCATTTGAATAGCCAAACCTACTCGCAATATATCGAATACCTTGCCTCCTTCACAGTAAGTAAATCTACAGCTAGGTTCCCTTACCTACGTAATAATTAATTTTCACATCTCTCGGTGATCTAACATTTATCAACCTAAAGTCCTTATATATCAAGCAAAAGAGAGCTTGCCAACCACTATAAAAGTGCAAAAGGTTTAGAAAAAAATATTTCATAGATAATATGTGAAAAATTAAGATCTACCAAGAATAAGTCGAATTCAGGAAATTACTCTCAGATTGCAACTATAGGTTGATTTATACAACACGTTAGTATGTATGGTACACGCATTTGTGTGGCCAGCCCAAACACTTCTTTCAAGATTGACAGTTCAACATAATTAGTTTAATAAGCACAGATTCTAAGACAGCTCATATCTGTAAACAGAAGAGTAGAATATTTTCTAAAAAGAGGACTTACGTTGTAGCATATCTGGCGAAGGTGTGTTATTTCGCACAATTAAATGTATCAGGCTAATCTTTATCAATTTTGTTTGGTTCATGAAGACGATGGATGTGCACCATACAGACGGACCTCGAGCAACATAAATACATGAATAACATGTATGTACTCCGCACAAAGTTACCTCTAAACAATACAAATAAAGGAGCAAAGTAAAGCATCGTGTTCATGTACAGGGGCTTATACAAGATATGTGCTACAAAGAGTGTATATATTGTATCATGCATCCCAAGCTAGATGAGGTGGTCATTCAAGAATACAGTTGCATCAGCAAACTATCAAGAGGTAGAGAAATAAGGAAACCAATATATAGCAGATTCATAAGCAGATATGCTCAAAGTTATGCAAACTGAAAAATACATGAGTATATGACCAGCTACTAGCATCTATACTTTCTGGACCTAAACTTCTCAAGCTCAAGGAACTGATAGCCCTGTCGACATATGGTTGAAGAATATGCACCACTCTAGTACCTTCGGGCCTTAGAAGATCCTTCCTTCCTGAAGATCCCACAGAAGATGCAACCAGGAACCTTGGGTGAAGGTGGATCCAGCGCCGGGGTTACACGCCGTGCACGGTAAGCCTGGCTGCCGCGTTCCACACCACCGTCACGCCTGCGCTGCATACCAACGGACCCGACGCTGCGGGAGTGCCTGAGCTCCTTGAACTCTGTCTCCATCTGGCTATGGTCCTCTGACATAAGCCTCTCATCCCAGACCAAGCCTGATGAACCAGACCTCCTGAATGTCATCGAAGATCTCTGCAGCCCAGCCATCTTCTCTGCCTCTGGGTTTGTCTCTAGGTGCTTTTATGGCTGTGCAATGAGGTATGGGGGAGCAGGAGAGCGATATGTCCCAAGCTAAATAGCATGCATATCCACAGGTTGGAAATACAGGATACTGGGATAAGGGTCAAACGATGGTGATAGGCACATACTATGGCTGAGGATTAGGATGCTTGGAAGGAATGCTTGCACACTGAATTGACATGAAGCAATCATTGAGACAGACCAGAGCATCCTTTAGCTATTCAACACGTTTCTGGCTCTTGTGTGTGTAAGAGTTAACTGGACATTCGACTAAATTATCTGCCATGTCAACAATTACGACATCAGCATCAGCAAACCATAACACTGGTACATTCTACTCTTGAACCCTTGTGCTTGAACAGCCTAATCTAAAAACTTAATTTTACTAATGTGTTGTAGTTTACCGAGTGGCTATCAATTAAGTCATCTACATCCCCAGTTGTTCTACATATCACATCACCTCACGGTTGATCCACTAGAAGCCTTCACGACCCAACCAAGCGAAAACATCAGCACATGCTTCTCTCCAACCTTGCCACTTATTCTTTCATAAAGTGTGCCTCAAGACACATGTAGCGTACTGCTACGACTTCTTTTCCCAGTCGAATACTACTACTGCACATATAATATCTACTGAAGCTTTGGTAATTACCTCATTCGCCTTATACGCTGAAGCAAAAATTTCTTTGGTAACCACAGCGACCAAAGCCCGTAGCTTCTCTGCACTCCTGCCAACGAACTTGAGGAATTCGATTTCGCTCTGCTCCCCACGGAATTCATGGATAACCATCTTCCTGACCTGCGACTTCACGCATTTGATAGGATGGACCTCTCGCCAGAACTTGGCATCGAGCCTTCCAGTGGCTCTATCATCTGCAGCTATGACAGACTGCAAAATCATAACAGTGAACAGTTGTTTAATCACCTGAGTGACAAATAAATGTGTGATATGAATGCCAAACGAATGACTCAAGGAATGTGCAGGAATACTGGGATGTCACCTCGATGTGCAGCGTGTCAACATTGGGAAAGCATCTGAGGATGCTGGCCAGCATCTTGACCTCCTCAAGGACACCAAAGTTCACCTTCAGGGCCAATGTCTTGACGCTTGGAACCACGGTGCTTGGGCTCACCTTTGTGTCAGGCTGCAATGTGATGCACCAAATAAAGAGAGATCATATTTCATTGGTACTTGTTCGGGGATCAATACACAAGATCATGCATAACATGCACATGTGGAGAAATGTACATCGCATAATGTAGAGGCCATGCTCCTTCTGTTATCTTATAATGTGAATGTAGTTGGGAATTTATATGGAATGCGATCACTCTAAGTGAGATGCATCGAAAGGTAGTACCTTGATGACATTCTGGCCAATTTGCAGGCAGTGAACTCTCGGCTCCAGGTAACCAAGCATCCGCAGCTTCGGCGCACCGGCAATCTTGACCCTCACAGCCACCGTGCCGTCTTCACCGACAGAGGTTCTCCACAGAATGAGCCGCTCCAGGAGCGGGAGTCCACGAGGACGACCTCATCCACGAAGCAATGCCAGAGGAGCACGCGGCTGAGGCTTCGGCTGCGGAGGTGGACGCGCTCGCAGGTTCTGCTGAGGATGAGCGCGAGGGTGTCGAGAACGGGGCTGGAGGCGAGCAAGTGGTCGAGGTCGCGGCCGGCCATGTCGGTGCCGAACACGCTGAGCTCCCGGAGGTGTGGAAATCCATCTTTTTTAGCGCCACTGGTTGGGCCGTCTCTGGTGCCGGGGAACCTCCAGAATCCCAGGAAGAGGCGCCGGAGCGAGGCGCAGCGGAGGATGTCGGCGGGGAGGTTGGGGAGGCGTTGGTAGTCGGCGGGCTGGTTGACGAGGACGAGGTCCTCGACGCCCTTGGCGGCGAGGAGGCGCGGCCACTCGGCGAGACCGGGATGCTCGCGCGACGCGAAATCGCAGTGGGCGACGCTGACGGTGCGGAAGGGGCCCGGGTGGTCGGCGAGGATGCGGGCGACGGCGGCGGGGTCGCCGGTGGGGAGGAGGTGGGCGTCGTACATGACGAGCGGCGTGGAGCGCCAGAGGTTGCGCCAGCGGGAGGCGAGCGCGGCGGTGCAGGCGGCGTCCTTGACGGGGAGGCGGGACACGATACCGCGGAGGAGGTGGTCGCCGAGGGCGCTGATGCGGTCCTCGCCGTCGTAGCCCGCGGCCGCGGCGGCGGCGGAGAGGGAGGTGTCCGTGAACCTGGCGATGGTTTCAACGCCGGGGAACCACCCGAGGACGTGCGCGACGTAGGCGGCCATGGCTGGCGGCGACCAACGGCGAGGGTTTTTGACCGGAATGGAGTGGAGTGAGAGAGAAGTGGAGGCTCGGCCTTTTTGCTCTGTGGTGTGCGAGGGGCGTACTGGGCCTTCCAAATGTCGGAAGCTCATTGCTCACGGGCCCAGTAAGCTCCACATGCCGGCCCACGACATAGAATTGTCTTTTAGGGAAGAGATGCAATGTGCGGCGGATCGAGGAGGGCGGCCACCGGAGGCGTGGATGGCTGCAGCTGGGGAGGGATGTGCGCACGAGAAGACAATGGCGCGGTGGTGTTCCTAGTGTGCTCGGCCTATATAATTCCGCAGCAGGCGTCGCTTCCCTCGTGGAAGCGACGCAGAAAGCGTCATATAGGATCTCCCTGCTTCGCTTCTCCTCGTGGATGAAATGGCTGAGTGCAAGGAAGCACAAAAATGTGGACAAACAGGTACCAAAATACAATTGAAATCGGCTCCTCTTCAAAACAGGGCCTCTTTAAGCAGAGTACAATATGGATTTATCAGAAACAACCATCAGTTGCTTCATGTTCAAATCAATCAATTAGGGCGAGTACAACACGGGCGCTAAGCCTTCGGCGCCAGGATCACTTTCCTGAGCGATCGGCAGTTCGGGTTTTAATTCTTAGCGTCCGTGCGGCATCGGCGCAACTTCAAGCGGCGGCTGCCTAGCCTTTTTCTTTTTCTTTCTATACCAGCTGCTCAGTTTCGCGTCCGAGATTAGCATCTGAGTGTTAGAATTGTATTTAGACTCCAACAAATCTGTCATGTATCACGTATACGAGTGGTATACGTATGTAACTTGTACCTGTCATGTTATATAAGTGGAGACGTGCGGGGCTGTGAACCCACGCACCAAAACCCTAAAACCCTTTTCTTGACTTGGTATCAGAGCCTGCAGCCGCCGCGAGTTCCGTCCGCCGCCGCTGTAAGATCCAATCCGTCGCCGCCGCCGAGAGATCCCTCCTCTGCGCGCCGCGATGACGACCTCCGCCCTCCAGCTCTCCACGGCCGTCGGGGCCAGCGCCTCATCCTCGACCGCCACCGTCTCCGCCGGGGTCGTTCCAACGACCGCGGTCTACTTGGAGGCAGGGAACTTCAACCTCTGGAAAGGGCATCATCCTCCCCAACCTCTCGGGCGCCAGTCTCCATCGCCACCTCGATGCATCTGTCGCGGCGCCCGCGAAGACCGTCACCCAGGGAGAGGACGACAAGGCCGTGACTGTCGCCAATCCGGAGTACGAGCACTGGTGGACTCAGGACCAGCGTGTCGTCGGGCTCCTCCTCGGCTCCATGGAGCCTGATATTGCCAACCAGCTCATCGGTTGCAAGTCCGCGGCCGCGGTGTGGAAAGGTGTCCACGATCTCTATGGCGCCCAGAGTCGTGCCAATGTCCGCCACATCCGCCATCAGCTGGTGTCTACGCGCAAGGAGGAGCTCTCCGCCGCTGCGTATATGCACAAGATGAAGTCCTTCGCAGATGCCATGGCAGCCGCCGGTGTCCCCATCACTGACGACGAGCTCATGACTATATTGTCATCGGGCTCGTCTCTGCGTACAACTCCGTCACCGCGCCGCTCACCCTCGGCAGCAGCGAGTCGATCTCCTATGTCACCTTCTACTCGAACATCCTCTCCTTCGAGTCTCTCCAAGCACAGCAGGCGCACGCTGAGGGGTGGTCGTCCTCTGTCAACGTGGCGATGCGCCCTAACCCCGCCTACCAAGGCGGTGGATCCTCGTACCGCCCTAACGGCAATGATGGCCAGCAAGGGCAGGCCCGCAACAGCGGGAACGGCGGCTACGGCCGCAATGATTGAGGCCTCCCTGGTGGCAGCAACGGCGGCTACAACCGCAATGATGGCGGCTGTCGTGGGATTGTCACGCAGATGTCATGGAGATGACTTCGTATAGTTGAGGATTAAGCGATCAAGCGTCTCCGAGCTAAAGATCGCAGGGCACGAGAAGACAATGTTTTTTACCCAGGTTCGGCCTCTCAATGTGAGGTAAAGACCTACGTCCTGCCTATCCTAGATTGGTATTGATATGAATATGGTGTTACAATGGAGTTGGCGATCGAGGTGTCGAGTCGCCTCTCTCTGGATGTATGAGAGCTTTCTTAGCTTCGTGTTCTAGGTCCTTGGAGTCCACCTTATAAAGACGATGGCTCGCAAGGTTACAAGGAAACTTCTCTCCCAAGGAAAGTATGAGCCGGAGTCCTACTTGGAGACTAATCATATGTCTTGTCTTCTAAGCCAAGTTATCTTCGAGCTTCTGGATCCTTCCACATGATCTTAAGTCGGCCCATATTTGTGCAAGCCCAATAGTGGTGCGACTGTGAATAAGTCGCGCTTTGCTTGAATAAGTCGCGGGATAATTATTCCCCCGACATTAGCCCCCGAGCTTCCGGGTGATTTGTAGAATCAGGCGGAAGATTCTGTCTTGATGATGATCTTGTGGGATTGCGTATGTAGTTCTTGCCGACTTGTCAATGTTGCACTTGGCGACTCGTTGATGATGAGTCGCGAGCGTAGCGGCTTATTGAGCCGCTGATGTAGAAGCGATGAGTCGTTATCTTTGCGGCTTATTTAGCCACTATGTTGCCAATTGAGCACTTCTGTCTTCGTCGCATTGAAGCTGCAGAATCGCGGTGAGTTTTCCGCGAAGCACTTGGTGAAAACCATCTTTTCCTGTTGGGTGTAAGACTGAGCTGAAATCATAAGAATAATAACTTATGAGTAACAAGATATATCAACCAAATGTGTATAAGGTGCTGAGTCATAGACATCGAAGCAGAGAAGACCATAAGCATAAATAAGCTGGTCAATCATTTAGAATAATAATCTGTCACGTTATCATGACGAGCCATCTAAACGCATGTTGAGACATGGCGGCTCAAGGGCATATAGCCACAACCTATATTTAAAGATTTTCGAGTCACTAATTTGACTCGCAAATTGATATATATTCTCATGTGCTGCAAAAAATGAAATCTGCATATAAACATGGTATATGAATATAATAAAGATCGCCAGATATGGTGGATGTGTAGCCCCCGAGGGCCGGGTTGCATGCTTGATCATGCTGCTCGGGACTCAAAAATATCACAAGTTTGGACAAAAATTTAATTGTCCTAGCCCCAAGGCATTAAGCAGGCATGATTTCATTATCCTGCTTGATTGCATATCGTTGTAATTTGATCCTGCAACAGATTGACAAATATTGTTGCCGCAAGATAATAATGATATAAATTCCACTTGATGTGGCTGCAGTTTAAATAAATAATGTTGGCTTCATCAGCCGATATAAGGAGATAATTATCTCAATCATAAAAAATCTGGCCATGCCAATTCAAACTCGTATGGCCGAGTTATAGGTTCCTGTTAAATCAAAAGGCAAAGCCCCCGAGGAAGCAATGATAACTTGATTATAATATGTTAGCCTTGGCGGCTGGTAATAATTATGATAAAAAGTTAGTACTCCGCATAATAGCGTATGGTACCCTGCATGATAGCATAGTATAATCTGCATGATAGCAAATAATATGTCTCATGATGCAAATGATATGTTGCATGATACAAATGATATGTTGCATGATTTTGCATGATAGCAAATTGTATTTTGCATGATAGCAAATGGTTGCATGATAGCAAATTGTTGCGTGATAGCAACTGGTAAGATGCATGATAGCATATTGTACGATGCATGATAGCATATGGTACTTGACTCAGTATTTCCCAAATCTAATGTGTGTTCAGGGTCGAGAACGGCCATGATAGGCAGCCATGATAGGCATCAGACTCGATTGACGCCACACGCGGGTACTTTAGTCATTCTGAATTATCTCTATTACCGTTAAGTAGGTCTTCGCGCGGCTCAGTATTTCCCAGGTAAAAAATGCGTGTTCAGTGTCGCTGGCGGCCATGATAGGCGATCACACTCGATTGACACCGCACCCCAGTACTTTGGCCGCATAGTGCAAAGATACTTCTGACTTAAGGCGAGAATAACCAGGATTATTGCTTTGATCGGCTGCAACTGCCGTGATGAGCTCTAATTAGCTTTGATGATAACCAGCTCTGATTAGCTGTAGATGTGATACGGCGAGTCACCTGTTTTAACTCAAATATTTGATAAGATAATGATTCATTAATGACTCATAAACTGATGTAAGGATGAGCTGTTTGCGACTCATAAAATATTATGGGGGTGAATCGCTATGCGACTCATAAATTGATATGACAATAAGTCGATAATGATTATAAATCATGAAATTATATAACGGTCAGTCATACATTGATATAATGATAAGTCATAAGATGATAGATGAACCGCCAAATATCAATGCTTGAACGTGTAGTGGTGATCTTGATATTCAATGCAAGCTGTAAATAACTAGACTTTGCAATGCAAGTTATAAAGAACTCAATTTTGACGAATGTATTGAGAAGTAGATGTAATTAAATCTACAAAAGGTAATATGGATTTAAATTCTACGACATGATATAATATGAGTCGCAAAGACATTTAATAAAAGGCATAATAACCTAAATATGCAGCCCTCGAGATGAACTCGAAGATGAAATTTAATTTTACTGATAAAAGTAAAAGACTGCAAAAGTTTGAGCATGATAGCGACTTATCGTGTTTTCATTCTCCTGATGTTGATGACGAAATATGATCCGACCGTGATAGGTATGAGGTTAAATCGTTGCGGAGCCGAAAGCCGACCGCAGCATGATGGAATTATGTGTAGTTGGAGTAAAAGCCGACCGCTGCGACTTGTCCATGGTTATTACGGCGGAGCGAAACTCGCCGTGGTGAAGTTTGATGATGGCCTGGCTTGGCTTTGTAACTGCTAGTTGTATCCTTGCTGTTGAGCCAAAATATATCCATGTCCAGCTTACTAAGCTGTTGAGTCGCCGTGATATGATGTTGAATCGGCGACGATGCGACTGATTTTTTAAGTCGCGTACTGATCTGTTCAGTCGCACCCTGATGCATTGAGTCGATCACACTTTCCACTTTCCTCTTTTTTTTTCACGTGAGCTGTTTTGGGTGCATGCATGGTCACGTGAGGAGGCGACAAAATCTGATATTTTTCCTTTCTTCTTTTCTTGGGGCTTGATCCCTCGACAGCTTCGGCTTGTAGATTTTTTCTTGAGCTGTTGCACGTTTGGGACATCAGACATCTCACGACAGCTTTCCTTCTGCGGGCCGTTGGAGGAAGATCCGACCTGGCCGGCCTTTTATGCCTCTGTATTATATCTGGGAACTTCAAGTTCAACATACTCTGGCCACGTGCGACACGGCTGTCAAGACGCGGAGTCGTGTTTGATAATGACGCCATGTTCTCTTGGACAACATCGACACGAGCCGCGTTGGAACCTGACTCGGAAGCTCGATTCATAGTTGGATTCGCGGACTCGTCTAGATCTGAAACTTGTTGCAGTGCGTGAGTCGTTGATGGAGATCTAACCGTTGGAATTGTCTCAAATTTCTTGGAGGGCATCATGATTATATTCCGCAGGTCTCCACCAGAGGGATCTTCGAATTGATGTCCGAGTCGACCTCTATAATTAATTTCCCAAAGTCGCGCGGAGTTCCGTCAGCTTTCGACAGGGATTCGGTGTTTGAGTCGCCCACGGAGATCTAACCGTTGGAATCCGATGCGCTTTGGACAGCTACTAGGAAACTCTATTTCGCATCTTTCCACCGAAGGGATCGTCGAGATGAGTTTCGAGCCGCCGCCGGTGATGTCCACCATACGGTCGTTGCTGCTGTCCTGTAACCCGCGCGTGAGGGGCGTTGTCAAAGTTGAGCCCCGAATCGCGCGGTCGAATTTCTCCACGTTTTCTACTCGAGCTTGAGGTAGATCTTGATGTAGATGTAGATACCGCCGAATCGTTTAGACCGGCGCGACGTTGAAGTTGCCGAGATTGAATTGATGACGAGATCCTCTGTCCCTGGCACAGATCCAGCGCGGAACGTGACGCTCTTGACCGCAAGCCCCACGGTGGGCGCCAACTGTCGTGGGATTGTCACGCAGATGTCATGGAGATGACTTCGTAGAGTTGGGGATTAAGCGATCAAGCGTCTCCGAGCTAAAGATTGCAGGGCACGAGAAGACAATGTTTTTTACCCAGGTTCGGCCCCTCAATGTGAGGTAAAGACCTACGTCCTGCCTATCCTAGATTGGTATTGATATGAATATGGTGTTACAATGGAGTTGGCGATCGAGGTGTCGAGTCGCCTCTCTCTGGATGTATGAGAGCTTTCTTAGCTTCGTGTTCTAGGTCCTTGGAGTCCACCTTATAAAGACGATGGCTCGCAAGGTTAAAAGGAAACTTCTCTCCCAAGGAAAGTATGAGCCGGAGTCCTACTTGGAGACTAATCATATGTCTTGTCTTCCAAGCCAAGTTATCTTCGAGCTTCTGGATCCTTCCACATGATCTTAAGTCGGCCCATATTTGTGCAAGCCCAATAGTGGTGCGACTGTGAATAAGTCGCGCTTTGCTTGAATAAGTCGCGGGATAATTATTCCCCCGACAGCGGCCGCAATGGCGGCTGGAACGACGGCCGCAACAACAACAATGGCCGCAACGGCGGCGGTAACGGGGGCCAACGCCGCTGGAGACCACGTTGTCAGCTCTGCGACAACTGGGGGCACGTGTCCAAGGACTGCCGTAACCGCTTCGATGCCAACTACCAGCCGCCGCAGCAGCGTGCTGGCAATGCGCCATGACGAAATACAACAACAACCCCTGGATCATGGATTCGGGGACGACCGACCACCTGACGAGCGAGCTGGCACGTCTTCAGGCTTACGAGCGCTACGGTGGCAAAGATCAGGTGCAGGTGGCCAATGGTGCAGGTTTGTCAATTTCGCATATTGGTCATCACTTTTAGCTGGTTCATCTCTTCATCTTAAAAATATTCTGCATGTGCCTGATGCTCGTCTAAGCCTCCTTTCCGTTTATCGTCTTGTTAATGACAATAACGTGTTTGTCGAATTTCACCGTACCTTTTTTTGTGTAAAGGACAAAACCACGAGGAGGGTCCTTCTTCTCGGTAGGAGTCAAGGTGGCCTGTACCCCATCCCGTTCGGCAGAGCTTCGTCTTCCTCCAGTCATGTGTCGGCCGGTGCTACTTCCCAGCTGTGGCATCAACATCTTGGTCATCCATCCAATAATGTAGTTCAAAATATTGTTAGAACCAATGAGCTTTCGTGTTCTCCGACAAACAATAATTTTTAGTGTGTGATGCGTGTCAGCGTGCTAAAAGTCATCAGTTACCCTATTCATTGTCTTCTCGTGTTTCTACTGTACCTCTTGAATTGATTCACTCCGATGTTTGGGGGCCGGCCAGCGTTTCCTCTGGGGGTATAAGTATTATGTTAGTTTTGTGGATGACTATTCTCGTTTTTGTTGGATATATCTTTTGAAACACAAATCTGATGTTGAGCAAGTCTTCTATGCGTTCCAAACTCATGTTGAACGTCTCTTGAATGCCAAGATCAAGCAGTTCAGTCTGATTGGGGTGGGGAATACCATCGCCTCCATCGTTACTTTGAGCGCACAGGCATAGTTCATCGTGTCTCGTGCCCACATACTTCTCAACAAAACGGGATTGCCGAGCGCAAACACCGTCACTTGGTCGAGACCGGTCTTGCACTTCTTGCACACTCGCAGTTGCCCCTGCGTTTTTGGATGAAGCTTTCCTGACTGCGTGTTATCTTATTAACCGTATGCCCACTCCTGTCATCAACAAGGAAACTCTCCTTTATAGACTCATGCATATTCAACCCAATTACTCATTCCTTCATATTTTTGGGTGTGCCTGTTGGCCTAGTCTTCGTAAATATAATTCCCACAAATTAGAATTTCGTTCTAAGATGTGTGTTTTTCTGGGGTATAGCCCTATGCACAAAGGGTACAAGTGTTTGGATAGATCCACGGGGAGAATTTACATCTCCCGTGATGTTGTGTTTGATGAGTCCGTGTTTCCTTTTGCTACTCCTGGTGTATCGGTCGATGTATCCACTCTTGAACATGCAATTCGTTTTCCTTCTGATGAACCAGTTACTAGTGAGCCTGTGCGGAATTATGACCTGTCCTATTTGTCTGCTGATCCACCTGTACAAGGTGTTGCTGTTTCTCCGCAGGCACCTGCTCGCACCCTGGAGCAGGCGATCGAAGCTGTTCCGATCGACGTGCATGGAGATGCCATGCACGCGCCGTCCTCTGGCTCTGCGCACGAGCCGCGGGTGCAGCCGCCTTCTGCCGGCCTGCCTCCTCCCGCGATGGCCCATGGGCCGCAGCCCACGCCTTCGGTGGAATCTGCGCCTCTCCTTGGTCAGCCCACGTCGCCTCCTGCCGCCCCGCCAGCCGCGGCGTCTCCGGCTGACCCCTCTGCTACTGTTGCATCGCAGCATGCGATGATCACTCACCACCGTGATCAGACTCGGCGCGAGAAGACGTACACGGACGACACTGTTCGGTACGATCCACGTCGGCGCGCGTTGTTCGCTGCTCCGTCGTCTCATCGAGAGGCGCTCCTCGAGCCGGCGTGGCACTCTGCTATGTCGGATGAGTTTGCTGCATTGCAGCAGACTGGCACTTGGACCCTGGTTCCGCGACCGCCTGGCGTCAATATTGATGGCAGCAAGTGGATTTTCAAGACAAAACACCGTCCTGACGAGTCTATTGACAAGCATAAAGCGAGGTTGGTAGCCCGTTGTTTCACCCAGCAGCACGAGATTGATTACGGTGATACCTTCAGTCCGGTCGTGAAGCCCGCCACAGTTCGTCTCGTACTGTCTCTTGCAGTCTCTCGTGGCTGGAGTCTTCGGCAGGTTGATGTCAGCAATGCCTTCTTGCATGGTTTCTTGACTGAGGATGTCTATATGCAGCAACCCCCTGGGTTTGAGGATGCTCGTTATCCCTCTCATGTCTACAAGCTTCAGCGATCGATCTATGGTTTGAAGCAGTCCCCCCGTGCGTGGTATGCACGTCTGAGTCAGCTCCTTCACCAGCTTGGGTTTGTGTCCTCCAAAGCTGATACGTCACTCTTCATCTATTCGTGTGATGGGGTGCAGATTTTCATGTTGGCCTATGTGGACGATATTGTTATTGCTGGCTCTACTCCAGAGATTGTGGATGGTCTGGTTCATTCACTCTCTGACAGTTTTCCTATTAAGGATTTGGGACGTTTGGAGTACTTCCTTGGATTGGAGGCAGCATACAATTCAAGGGGGCTGACGTTGACTCAACGGAAGTATGCACTTGACCTTCTTCATAGAGTCAACATGGAGAATTGTAATTCTGCCACCACTCCTCTTGATACATCCGAGACTTTGGCTAGAGATTCAGGCACTCAGCTCAGTTCAGATGATTCGCACAGGTATCGCAGTGTTGTG
This sequence comes from Poa pratensis, assembly GCA_947311845.1. Classification (NCBI taxonomy): domain Eukaryota; kingdom Viridiplantae; phylum Streptophyta; class Magnoliopsida; order Poales; family Poaceae; genus Poa; species Poa pratensis. Next base: position 21,557,283 of record CAMZMU010000110.1, read on the forward strand.
GGTGGACTGCAGTATTTGACACTCACTCATCCGGATATTTCATTTGCGGTAAACAAGGTTTGCCAGTTCTTGTCACAGCCCACTGATGTACATTGGGAGTCTGTCAAACGAATTCTATGCTATGTCAAAGGACATTGGACACTGGCTTGTGCATTCACAGGTCACCGTCGGCAGTCATCAGCATCTTCACCGACGCCGACTGGGCAGGTTGTGTGGACAATAGACGATCCACCAGTGGGTTTGCAGTGTTTGTTGGTCCGAATCTTATTTCATGGAGTTCGAAGAAGCAACCCACAGTCTCGGATCAAGTACCGAGGCAGAGTATAAAGCATTGGCTAATGGCGCTGCTGAAGCTATATGGGTAGACTCACTGCTCAAGGAGCTTGGTGTGACTCGGCAGCGTACCCCCATATTGTGGTGTGATAATCTTGGGGCTACTTACTTAACGGCGAATCCAGTCTTTCATGCTCGAACCAAGCACATTGAGAGATCGACTTCCATTTTGTGCGAGAACGAGTAGCTGCCGGTGAACTGGACATCAGGTTCATCTCCACGCATGACCAATTGGCTGATGTATTTACTAAACCAGCCACACGACAGATGCTAGATAGATTTAAGTACAATTTCAACCTTGTATGTAGCGGTTTAGATTGAGGGGAAGTGTTAGAATTGTATTTAGACTCCAACACATATGTCATGTTTCACGTATACGAGTGGTATACGTATGTAACTTGTACCTGTCATGTTTATATAAGTGGAGACGTGCGGGGCTGTGAACCCACGCACCAAAACCCCAAAACCCTTTTCTTGACTCTGCGTTGGGAGCGGAGGAGCTTAGAAAATAACTGATTTTGTGCCAACTTTTCTTCTACTCTAAGCATCCATGTTAGCGTCGACCATTGTACTTGCCCTCAGTGAATCCAAGCGAGACGCTGGGATGGTTTCGTATTGTAGCTTTTTTCTTTTGAGGGTAGAAGTGGTGAACAATTGAGTTGCCATGATGCTAAAAAAACTGTGTGTAGTACCTTGATAACAATTACCATGTGAACTGAAACAAAACAGGCCTTCCTGCTTGACCTCATGCATCGGCGTCATCACCAAGCAGGCGTATCCCTCGTACCCCGGCTGGATCAGTAGTACCACGTCCTTCGCCAAGCCGGTGGAGCGGACCTGCTCCGGTTGCACAGCAAGCCGACTGGGAGACGTGAACGTGAGCGAAACCTGGGCTCGTAGATGTACTGGCGGGCAAACAGCTGCCACCTCTCGTCGTCGACCCTAACCTTGAACCCCGCCGATTTGGCAGCGTCGGCGTTGGCTCTTACCTTGGAAACCACCTACTCGGCCTTGGACTCTCCGGCCACCACTGCAGACTTGTCACCCTCTCCGGCCACCGGCGCCTTGACCTCGGTCTCCAGGAAGGTAGAAGCCGGCGCCTCGCTTACGATCCCGACCTCCATCGCCTCTCCTTGCTCTTCTCCCTTCCCTTCCTCTTTCCCTAGATGTGCCCATGAACTCCGACTCCCGCTCTTGCTCCTTCTTCAGCGTTTCCATCAGAGTACGACCCGGTCCACTCACGTTTCCGGCTCGGACCCGGCAGCCATTGGTGGGCCACGCAACCAACTCCGGGTCTATTTTCAATTTGCACGAGTTTGCAACTAAATACAAATAAAATTTGAGACTTTTGAGCTGGCAAAGGTTGAATTGATGCAAGGGATTCCATTTGCCTACCCAACTTGAATAAGCATTCAGAAACGACTGTACTCGGGCGATGTCAACATCGATCGGCTGCTTGCACGCGCACCTTGCTCCACACGTCACTAGTAGAAAAGGGGCCTATTGTCCCGGTTCGTTTGGGCCTTTAGTCCCGGTTCCGAACCGGGACTAAAGGTAGTCCCGGTTCTGGTACGAACCGGGACTAAAGGGTCTCCACGTGGCCCGCTGTCGCGAGATCTGGTAGGAGGACCTAACACGAACCGGGACTAAAGGATTTTTCTATTTCTTTATTTCAAAAAACGATTTTATTTTTCAAAATTTTCTCGTTAATCTCTCACCGGAGCCTCTTAATCACACTTAGTTTTTGGTCAAACTTCCCGGTCGCTCACCCATCCTCACACTACTCTACCCCTAGCACGCTTAACATCTTGGTTCCTTCTCATCCCCCTCCCTATAATCTACTTGTAACCTTATGTCTATAATATGCTATTAATCATATTAACCCATGGATCATGTGGGTCACATATTTTTTACAATTTGAATTCTAAATAATTATTTAAATATACAAAAATGACTAAGTAATCATAATATTGAATAAATATAAAAATAAAATGTGTTTTATTATTTTTTTGGCATTAATTCATTTAATATGGCATAATTCATATCTTTAAATCTGTAAATCGAAATTGAACAAATAATATGTCCATTATTATCAAAAAAATGTGAGGAATCCAAATATGACATAATTTTTATATTTTTAATTTTTTAAAAAAATTAAAAATCTGAATTTTGACTCTTTTTGAATTTCAAAAATCTAAAAAAAAATCAAAACGGCTGAAGGCGGTTGAATTCAAAAAGGAAATTTTTTTGCCGATAATTTTGATATATTATACGTTTTTTTCCGACATCGTATGCAGAAATAGCGGCCATTTGAATTTTTCATAACTTTTTTTTGCAAAATAAGTCGAATTTTTTTTAGTCTCGGTTGGTGTCTCAAACCGGGACTAAAGATAGACCCTTTAGTCCCGGTTTGTGCCCCGAACTGGGACTAAAAGTGCTCAGCCCTTTAGTCCCAGTTCCAGCCACGAACCGAGACTAATACCCCCATCCGAACCGGGACCATTGGCATTCCGGGCCCTAGCAGCTCGAACCAGGACCAATGCCTGTCATTGGTCCCGGTTTGTGTCTGAACCGGGATTAAAGCCTGGGGCGGCTCTGGACGAAAGACATGTTTTCTACTAGTGCGTGCTCTGATCTCGAAACCTAACCTCGCTGCCTGAGAGGGATGACATGCCTCTGCACACTGATTCGACTTACTGAACGCATCCACGATCCAAGGAAGATGATTTGATATGAAACATTTGCACGACAGATTACCTTCGACAAACGCAAGCCCCGACCTATGTTTCTGGCCACCATAGCATACTCGTCGACATGTCTGCTTTCGATGCCACGCCGGCCTAACATACTCCTCGACATGATGTTGGATATGGACAAACACCGACCGCGCGCCCTCATGAGCCCCTCGCTATAGTGGATCCGACTGATAATTAATAAGCACTTACGTCGTTGTACATTTTGTCATTTACTTACCATGGCCCTTTTTCTTTGCATAACGGAAGCACACTGAAAACATTCTGACCAATTGAATCTAACAAATATATGGTATATTTGGTGGTACCATGGTAATATTTAGTATAGTAGTATTATGTACAAGATGGTTGTTTCCTTGCGGTGATAACTTTGTATTTAGCAATCTTACTATTAAAGTGAGTTTGATGGTGGTGCGCGGTGATGCCACACTTGTAACTAATTACGTAAAATGCCATTGCATTTCCCCACTCACCCTTGCATGGATTAGAGCCTTAATTACTAGGGTTAGTTGATGAACCTTCAGTCCTTATCTGCACCAGCTGTGACCATGACGATGTTATGCGCGGAGATGCGAGCAGCGAGAAGATCGCGACCATATCCACTGCAAGGAGAATTCTATGTATAGAACTAGTTCACCCAAAATTTCAATCTGAAAAAAATGAGGCAATATATTTATACTTCAACAATCCTCCTCATGCGTGAGTTCCACTAGTTATCGTTGAGGAGTGTCGTGAAATATGCTAGGAATATTAATCACATCTGACATCGGCATAATGTCATGTGCTTTTTTTTGAGCATGTCATTTTCTCGTTGGTTTCTCCATATATAAACATATAGGGCTTGTAACCCCGAGAGTGGATTTTTAAAACCCGGGCAACATGGAGCCCTTTTTTTGAAAATTCGAAATCGACATTTTTAAAATTTAAAAATGTCGATTTTGAATTTTCAAAAAAAGGGATCAATGTAGCCCGAGCTCCATTTTAGGTTTTCGTTGTAAACCCTGTAACATACCAAAATTGCAAGAATTTCAGAATGTTAAATTAATTAACTGAAATTATTTGAGTTTGCTGAGATTTGTGAAGAAATTATAATTTTCTCTGGACTTACTTTTCTCAACCATGCTGAAAAATAAGAATGGATTAATATGACTATCGAAAATATAAATCTTGGTTGGAGAAATTTATACAAATCCAACTTGTAAGCGTGTGACCCAGCTCCAATCCATGCTATATTTCGCAACATCCAAATCCAATCAGCCGTAATACTGAATATCCAAGGTCCAAATGGACCTCAACACTAATTCGTTTCTACTCTGTAACAGAGGCATGCGGGCAACACCGGTAGTCTAGCACCACACGATCCACGCAGCAGGTACGCGCACGTAACACTCGGCACGGATGCGAGAGGAAAAGCTAGCAGATCACAACGCCGCCAGCGTGATCGAGCTACGCTGCCCAGGATCCACGCCACCATCGGCGACTTCATCTCATGGCATTAAGATTGAGGGAGATATTACATGGTACATATTAGAGAGATTTCTTATTACAAGACGCCGTCTGCCTAGCCAATAAGGGCCTGCAAGCTAGATAGATCATGTATATGGGCATACAGATGTTTAAGAAGCCATGATCGATGTGATAACACAAACGAGCTGTAGCATATAAATAGATATATAGTGAAGCAGATTTGCAGCTCCCGAGCACCAGTGAACCTGGTATTTTAAAATTTTGAAAATTTTAAATTTATGTTTCAAAAAAATCCGAAAACAATTTCTAAGATACATATGCATGTTTCTTACGTGCGTGCCAATTTTCGGTGCAAAAAACGTCGTATTCCCAGCTGTATAAAAATAACAAAATTCTTGTCAGTAAAAAGTGTATAAAGTGTGTTGAATCTGTCAGAAATTTATCTTTTTTGCCTAGCCCAAAATATAATGAGTTTTTTTACGAAATTTCTGTCATACTTGCGGAATATGTATACTTATTTGTGTAAAAAATTTCAGAATTTTTGGAATTAAAAAAGTTTGATTTTAAAAAAATTCAAATACCGAGAGCACCGGTGCTCGGGAGCTGCAACGGATTTCCGGATATATAGAGACATGTTTAATGAGATGGATAACACAGAGCAGTGCGTAGCAGTGGCGCAACAATTGCCGTGAACAGAACGTGATGATCTTCTTAAAGCCATCAACACAAGACCTCTCGGCTGCCTCCCAGGTTTTAAAGCTGTTCGGCGACGCAACCGGCCTGCACCCCAACTTCAGCAAAAGTAGCTTGATTCCTATCAGTTGCGGGGAGGTGGATCTCAACCCGCTGCTGCAAACTCTACAATGCCCTCTAGGTGCCTTCCCCTGCAAATACCTCGGCATGCCTCTGTCGGATAGCAGACTGAAGAAAAGCGATTTGCAGCCAATTGTGGACAAGTTGATCTGCAAATTCTCGGGATGGAAGATTGGTTGGATCACCATTGCGGGAAGACTAGTCTTAGTCAAAGTTGTGCTCTCAGCCATCCCCACTTTCCAAATGTTGGCAATTGCCAACCAAAGTGGCTTGATAAACTGCTGGACAGAATCCGAAGATCCTTTCTCTGGACGGGCGAGTGCACGGCGATAGGCAGCAAATGCCTGGTCAGATGGACCGTGGTCTGCAGGCCAATGGAGTACGGGGGTTTAGGGATCACCAACCTCGCCATGCATGGACATGCTCTTCGCATGCGATGGTTGTGGCAAAACTACTCACAGTTAGATAAGCCCTGGCGCGGGCTGCCCTTCCCCACCGACAAGAACACGAAGAGCATGTTCATCGCAAGCACCGAAATCATCCTCGGCAATGGAGAAAACACTCTATTTTGGCACAACCATTGGCTAAATGGAGCAACACCGAAAATCCAGTACCCGCACCTGTTCAAGCATAGCAAAGGCTCAAAACTTACCGTGAGAGAGGCTTTGACTGCAAGCAGGTGGATTCAATGCATAAAGGCAAATCCCAATGTGCAGGTGCTTACTGAATACTTGCTACTTGCTGATTCCCTTCTGAATATACACCTCGACCCCAACACTCCTGATGGAATCCGTTGGAAATGGACGGCCAACGGTGTTTACACTGCACGATCAGCGTACCAGTTCCAATTCTTAACCTGCAGACTGCCCAACCATCAACAGCTATTTTGGAAGGTTCAAACGCCACCCAAATGCCAATTCTTTGCCTGGCTCGCGATCTAGGGACGCTGCTCAACTGCTGATATACTGGAAAAGAAAGGGATCGCATGCAACCCTGTCTGCTCTTTGTGCCATATCCACCAAGAATCTGCCCTGCATTTACTAGGACAATGTGCTTTCTCGAGAGAGGTCTGGCAACGAACCTTTGCTCGATATGGCATAACTACAAGAACACCCTCTGCATCTGAACCAAGCCTAGAACATTGGTGGTGGGAGATCACAAACACACAGGCCAAAGAAGTGCGAAGGAAAATAAGCTGCGTAGTAATTTGCACTTGGTGGCGTTTATGGAAAGAGAGGAATAACCGCATCTTCAACAAAATTGCTCTCAACCCCAATAAAATCTGCGACATCATCTCTGAAGATTTGAAGGATTGGAAGCATGCTGGGCTGAAGGCCGCTGAGTGGATGCCGCCTGATTGATCGGAGCTGCTTTGCCCTGTACTAACATAGCTAGTTAGCTAACTTTACCTTTATGCTGACCCCGAACTGATAACACTATTCTTTGTAACACCATTCATTCTTCTCCCCTTAATTAATAGAAAATGGCGCTGCCTTTTTCGTCAAAAAAAAGAACACAGTACTACTAGAAGCATAATGATAGCATAGTGATAACTTAACAGAAGAGCCCTCCTGCGAGAGCAACTTAATTAGTTGCTAGCATCGGTGTCATCACCGATCACAATGTAGGCGTATCCCTCGTCATGGTGCTGCTGGAGGATGCTCGTCTCCATGTCCCGCACCGCCTCCATGGCGTCGAACCCCTTGATGAGGATCGCGCACTTCGCCTCGTCGCCACGCACGATGCGGAGGAGGCGCTCGTCGCTCAAGCGGCCGTCTGGGACACGGAAACGTGGCCTCGACTTGAGTTCGTCGATGAACTGCTGGGAAACCAGATGCATCCTCTTGCCGTCGCCCCTGACCTTGATCCTCGGGAGCCCCGCCGATTCGGCATCCTCGGCCGTGGCTCTGATCCTGGACTTGGAAACCACCTCGTCGGCCTTGGGCTCCACCACCACTTCAGGCCTTGTTCGGCACAGGAGTATTGGAGTGTTTTCCGGTGTAAATTCCTGGCCCATCTGAAAACATCAGAAAACACTTCAACATTGTTTGGCAGGCCGGTTTTGGTTGGGCTAAGCCCGGACAAACCCGTGGAAACCCGTCGGGTTGGAGTGGAATCCAGACGCGAGTCCCCCCTCGCGTTTTGGCGTGTCTCTGGCGGCGCAACGCAGCGCCGACCACTCCGCCGTCGACGTCGCTCGTCCCTCCACCGCCGCATCCCACCTTCTCTCTCCTCTCTTTTTCTCTCTCTTTTCCCCAATCACCCATGACCCATCCATGTACTTCGTCGCGACGATGCACCATCGGCCCGATCCATCTCAGATGCAGCACGGCTGCTACGAGCTGATGCTCGAGGACCTCCGTTGTCGTCGTCTGGTAGCCCGCTGGTCGACCGCCTCCATCGCGCCTTCGTGCCGGGCGGCCGTGCGGCGTCCTGCCCAAGAAGCTGTAGCAGCGGCGACCTCAGGGACGGCGGCACGACGGCGTCCGGCGCGAGACGACGAGGCAGACCTGCACTGGTAGCTCGAGGTCTCGACACGTGCGTACACGGCGGGACGGAAGAATACGGTGAGCTTGCTGGATGTAGGCGAGGTCCTGGAGCAGCCCGATGCCGCTCGTGATCTTCACGGCCATCCGCTCCTCGAGTACCAGCCGCGTCTACCGGCGCAGGTGACGTCGTGCCACGCCGGAGTGCTGGATGGGGACAGGCTGATGGAGGCGTTCCATCTCACCAGCTCTCCGGCAGGGTGCCCAACGTCAGTGCTCGCTAGTACTACTAGACAACCAGCTCGCCGACGGGTTCGTGCTGCTTTTGTGCTAGTACTACTAGCTCGCCAATCGATTTTAGGTGTGGCTGAATGATGGTAGCTGAAGTTTTGCTGCAATTGTGTGCTCAGGTCATGTGAAAAAGATGAGATTTTTATTGCTGAAACACCTATGTGAAACCGGTGTACCAAACAGCGTGAATTGGTTGGGGGTTTTTGTGGTGAAGGGGATTGGGAGGGGGGAAGTGTTTTGGGTGTGTGGGGTGTTTTCACTCAAACCCCAAGGGATAATACACAGAAAAACATGTCAAAACTCTTCCACCAAACAGGGCCTCAGCGTTTTCGCCGCCCTCTCCGGCCACCGGTGCCTCCAGGACCTCCGTCTCGAAGACCTCCTCCGTCATCATCCCGACATCCATCGACTCGTCGGCTCGTTGCTCTTAACCGCATCTGTATATATAGCCTGGCTAACTCCCAACCCTAGGCGGTATCTTTTTTTTCTTTTTGAGACAAAGGCGGTATCTACGTGCACACAAAAAAAAAACCTGGGCAGTATTGGCCCCGTCCCCGTCTTGCCCACGAACTCCAACTCCACTCGCGTCTCTGGCTCGGATCCTGCAGCCATGGTGGGCCATGCAACCAGCTCTCCAATTTGTACGAGTTTGCAACTAAATAAATACAAATAAAATTGAGACTTTTCACGTCAAAAAAATTGAGACTTTTGAGCTGGCAAGGTTGAATTTGATGCACTGGATTCTTTTTGTCTCTCCAACTTGAATAAGAATAGGAAAACGATTGTACTCAGGCAACGCTGCTCGATCCGTCTCGCTCGGGGAACCTAACCTCATCGTCTGAGAAGGACGACATGCCCACACACCGATTTAACTTAAACGACACATACATGGTCCAAGGAAGAAGTTTCTTGTGAACAAAATAACTTCTTAGATGCTGATTTTACTGAGCAAAAGTTAAAGATGCAGTCTTCAGTTCGTATGCTGAAGGTGCACCTGGCCTGATGGCCTTTCCTTTCTTTTTACCAACATTTTTGGGACCTGATCAAAGATGATTTGATTGCCCTGATGAATGATTGGAACAGTGGAACTTTGGATTTGTATAGGCTAAATTTTTCTCTGCTCACGTTGATTCCTAAAGAACCTGATGTGGTTAATATCCAGAAATTTAGACCTATTGCTTTGACAAACTGTAGCTTTAAAATCTTTTCTAAGTGCGCCACCAATAGGCTTGGCACCATCTGCGAAACTTTGATCTCTCAAAATCAAACCGTCTTCATTAGAGGGAGGTATATTTTGGAGAGTGTTGTCTCAGCACATGAGATTATACATGATGTGGTGAGAAATAACCAATCTGGTTTTATTTTTAAGTTGGATTATGAGAAGGCTTATGACCGTATTGATAGAGCTTTTCTCATTCGAGTCCTTGAGTCGAGGGGTTTTAGCCCAAAATGGGTTTCTAGAATTAAAAGTCTGTTAGATAATGGTTATGTTGGTGTTAGAATAAATGATACCAATAGTGATTATTTTGTTGCCAACAGAGGTGTGCGGCAAGGAGACCCTATCTCTCCTTTGATGTTCAACCTGACAGCTGAGGTTTTTACAAAAATGTTGATGAAAGCTGCAGGTCATGGCCAGATTACTGGTTTGCTAACTAGCTTTAATCAAACTGGGGTAGTAAGTATGCAGTATGCACACGATACCTTGCTCTTTCTCTCAATGATACGGTAGGAGCTAGAAATCTTAAATGGCTGCTTTCGTGCTTTGAGCAGATGTCTGGGATGCTTATAAACTTTCATAAGTGTGATCTGATTCCCATTAATGTGGATGAGGACCAGGCTCAGAATGTTGCGCAAATCCTTAGCTGCAGGCTGGGACAATTCCCTCTAAAATACCTGGGAGTGCCCCTGCATCATAAAAAACTAAGGAAAGAGAGGATATTCAACCTTTAGTTGATAAGATCCTGAAGCAGGCTGGAGGTTGGAGAGGAAATTACTTTCTCATGCAGCCAAGTTGGAGTTAGTCAGGAGTGTTCTTGCTAGCATCCCTGTGTACCTAATGAGTGTGATTAAATTCCCAAAATGGGCCATAGCCTTAATAAATTTCCAAATGGCTCATTGTCTTTGGGATAACTATGAAGGTCATTTTAAATATCATTTGGCTAATTGGGGGCTGGTTGCGCAGAAAAGAGAATATGGAGGGTTAGGTATCCCTAATCTAGTTGACCTTAACATGTGCCTTTTAGCTTCTTGGATTAAGAGATATCAGCTAGATGGCCATAAACTCTGGAAACAAATCATTGACCATAAGTATATGGATAATGATGCCAATATCTTCTGCTGTAATACTACAGGAGCTTCTCCATTCTGGAAAGGGGTTGTATGGGCGGCTCAGGCTACGAAAATGGGGTATCAGTGGAAGATTGGGAACGGTAGAAAAGTAAAATTTTGGGAGGACCATTGGTTTGGTCCTTCCAGCCTCGCCATCCAATATTGGGAGGTTTACGTTATTGTAAATGAAAAAACTATCTCTGTTGCTGAAGCTTGGGATGGGAATCAGTTAAAAGTCACTTTTAGAAGGTGCTTTGATCAAAATTTTCTTCAGCAGTGGTACGAGATCCTTCAAATAGCGCAGTCCCTCCAATTTAGTGAGGAGGATGACTGCCTGTTGTGGAAGCTGGAATCAAATAACTGTATACGGTTAGATCTCTTTATGCGGTAGTGAACTTTCGAGGGATTATGCCTGTCAACACTGCGTTGGTTTGGGATCTTAAAATACCGCCGAAAATCCAATTTTTTCTTTGGTTGGTTGCGCATAATAAGTTGCTCACTAGAGATAATTTAGCTAAGAGGCAGCAGCTAAGTGATTTGACTTGCCTCTTTTGTAATGAGGAGGAGTCGGTCGAACATCTACTGTTTGAGTGCGTAGTGGCTAAAGAAATCTGAGTGCGTAGTGGCTAAAGAAATCTGGGCGTCGGTACGGAGAATTTATATTACGATAGGTTCTCCCTGTTGCTTAAAAAATGTGACTGATCTATGGTCGGAGAAAAAGTATGCTGTGGAGAACACTATCACTGCCTCCATTTTATTTACCTTGTGGGTTATTAGAAACAGTAGTTTCTTTAACCATGATATATGGCTTGGTCTGCAGGTAATTTGGAGACGTGCAGCCTTCAATCTTGCTCAGTGGAGCGTTATGTTCGCTGGAAGAGACAAAGAGAATGTGAAGATGGTGGCCAATGCCATGGAGCAGCTAGCTCGGACGCCTCCGCTGTTACCTTGGGACCCTGGGTGAACATGAAGCAAAACATTGGTGCAATGCCGGTGATGATTAGTCATATAGCTACTGGCTATGGTGGAAGACTGCAGTGGAAGATGGAGGGGGGATGCCAACTGAACTCGGTGCTGCTGGGGGATGGATACCTGATTAAGGTGATGAACCGTCTCTGAGAGTTCAGAGTTGCCTACCAGTGGTGTTGTTCCTTCTTTCCCAGGTGTGGTTTAGTGGTGTGAATGTTGTAAAAGACTACTTAGCTAGTAACTTGTTGGGCGGTGGTGGTGTGTGAGGCTGCTGCATTAGTGGTAGCTTGCTTTCCTTTCTCTGCCTGTAATAAGTAAGTTGAACCTGGAGTTGTACTCGGCTGCTCCGGGTGTTGTATTCGGATACTGTAACTGGTTTCATGATTAATGGAGCCGGGGCGAGGCCCTCTTTTTCTAAAAAAAAAACGGTCCAAGGAAGATGACCTGATATAAAGCATATGAACGTAATATTACCTCCAACAAACGCACGGCCCGACCTATTCCGGGCACGGTAGCATACTCCTATATTTCGGGGTATGCTGCATTGGCCGGAATAGGTATCCTCGACATGATGTTGGATCTAGACAAACACCGACCGCAAAGTCTTCACGCTCATCCAATTGATAATCAATAAGCACTTACTTGGTTGTACATTTTGTCAGTACTTATCACGGCCCTAAACCACGGCAATCTTTCTTTGTATAACAGAAGCACAGTGAAAACATTTTGACCAACTACGTCCAAAAATTTAAATGATATATTTGGTAATATTTTGTACATTATTCTATGCAAGATGGTGTTTTTTTATAGTGATAACTATGTCCTTAGAAATCTTTACTATCAAAGTGAGTTTGATGGGTGTGGCGGTGATGTCAAACTAGCAACTAATTAGGTGAAAATGTCATTGCATTCCCTGCCCACCCTTGCATGGATTAGAGCCTTAATTACGAGGATTTAGTCAATGAACCTTCGGTCATTATGTGGACAATGTTGTGAAGATGTTATGTGCGGAGATGTGAGCGGCGAGAAGCACACACTCGTATCCACTACATGGAGGGGTGACTACGTATATAATTGCATGCACCGAACCAATTCACCCAAAAGTTCTTACAAAAAAAAACAAGGGCAATGCATTTATACTTTGACACTTCTGTTTTTTTTCAAAACACGCAAAAGACTTGCGTGTCATCTTCATTAAGATTGGGAGAATTCATATATTACAAGATTAGGGCTGAAGCCTAGACCCGCCAAGAACCTACTACAACTCTAGGTAACTCTTCTCATCTGTCTGCCTCCAGCTGCCTGCCTGATCATCCTCACCTCCTCTTCAATCTTGCGCGCCACTATCCCTGGTAGGTGGGCAATCTTGTCAAAAACACGACTGTTTCTCTCTAGCCAGATTTTCCATACTCCTGTTGCGATGACAGTATTGAAACCTCTGCGTTCTCAACTAGTTATCATGGAGGAGTTATATTAATCACGTCTCACATCAGCATAATGGCATGTGCTCGTTGGTTTCATCGTAGACGTTACGAGCATGTATATGCTTGTAACCCCTTGTAACATCCCAAAATTTAAGAATTTTGAAATATTAAATTAAATAAACAAGTTAATTGAGTATGTTTGATTTTGTTGAAATTTCTAAATTAAGAAATTACAACTTTCTGACTTCTTAGGACTTGTTTAAAAAAATCTCAACCATGCTCAAAATAAGAGTGAATTAATATGATTATACAAATGTATACAAATCCAACTTGTATATATTTGATTTGATTTCGCCCATTTGTACTTGAGTGACATTTAAAATATCTCTCCAACCACGCTAGAACAATTCAAGAGAGTGAATCATTATATTTATTATGCCCCATTTGACTCTTAAATTCTTTATTTGAATTTTAGAATATTTAGAGTTTTTCCCACACGTTATAATTTCCAGAACAAAGGGATTAACTGAAAATTTCAAATATAAGATACATGTGGAAAATATTCACTTTGAGCTTACTTGAATATTAAAAGGCAATCTCTATCTATCTCCCTCCCTCCCTCGCCTGTTCATATCCGAGCACTCTCGTATTGCCACGTCAGTTATGATCCGCCGAAGTTGTACATTATAATATGAGGTACTGATTTTTTTTCTCCAGAATACGACACTTTATTGATCAAATAACATCGATCTACAAAGTCTTCTGGATGCAATCCTGAGAAAAATCAGAAATAAAACCTGCACTAGTCACATCACAGGTGGCCAGAATATGTGCCGCTCAGTAAGAGACCGCCTAACATGTCAGTAAGTACCCCGACCCCCGTGTCGTCCGCGCCAGGGCGGCCCGGGGGAGAGCCGACAAGCGTTCGCGGAGATCGACGACAGGGAGCCGCGCCGCCGCTGCCGCCGGCTTCGACCGCGGTGGCGGCGGGCCCTTCCGCCCTAAGGGTGGCGGGGACCCTCGAGCTGGGCTGCTGAGCAGGTGGCTGAGGATGGACGCCGGGGCAGCGGCCCCGGGTCGGCGGTGGGCGACGTCGGCAACCTTCGCGCAGGAGGTTCGCAGGTGTGCCGGGTCGGCGGATCCGGTGGAGGCGCGGTGCGCTCTTGGCCTCCGGCGGTGGTGCCGCGCGGAGGGCGCCGTCGGCGAGAGGCTCGTGGCGGCAGGGAGCTAGCGTGCAGGTTCTGAGGCCCGTCGGGCCCGATCTGGGCCTGACGGGCCCGTGAGGGCGGCGCGCTGGCTCCGGGTGGAGGGCAGGGTGGTGCGGTGGCCGGCAGGGCTGTGGCCTGCGGGGATGCTCGGTGAGGCTGCTGCGGCGGAGACGGCGACGTCTGGGAGAGGCCGGGGATAGTTTGGAAGGCTTTGTGCGACGGTTGCGCCGCCGTCGCACACAAGGTGTTTGGATCAGTGGGTGTGCAGGCCGGCGGTGCCGCGGGTCTCCCCGTCTTGGCCCGGCTGCGTGGGACTGGAGAGTCTCGAGTGCTCCGGGCGAAAGCCTGACGACGCGACGTCCGTGGACGTCGTTCTCCCTCTTGGGGGTCGTCTTGGAGCTCTTCGATTCTCCTCAGTCTTGGACCTCCTCTTCAGGTGAAGACCTAGACCCTGTTTCTGCAGGGTCGGACGACGGCGTCGATCTTCGTCGTCTCCCCTCTTGAGGGCGTCGTCTTGAAGATGAAGGTTCCTGTGTGCGCGCTCGTGGGCTGGACTCACACAACATCGTGGTTGGCAGCGGTTTCTTGGGTGCTGTGGTGGCGTTGCGAGCTGCGTGGCAACGATGACGGTGGTGAGCGGAGCCGGGTCGCGGCATGCCCTTCGTCACCGACAGTCCGTGATGTGTCCCGCTGTGAAGCTGTGAAGTCGGAGCTGCGTGTCTCGGGGCGGACAGGCTGGCAACGATGAAACCTTTTCTACAGTGGCCTCGTGGATTCCGTCGATGCAAGGTGTGCAACTTTCTTCGGTGAAGGTCTCCGTCGAAGTCGGAGCTGCTTCCTCCTCGACGCTTTGGGTTGACTGTTTGGCATAGGCCGACATGGTTTACGGCGTCGGCTGCGGCGGGGCTTCGTCGGTGGTCGTCCAAGGTGAAGTCAGAATCGCTTGCTCGGGGAGGAGTGACGACGATGACGCTCGGTGATGACCTCGATGGTGCTTTTCTCCTCGGCGGCGTGTCTGTCTCGTGTGGGTAGCCAGGTTGGCCGGGTCTGCACAATGTGGTGTTTTCATGACTACATTGGTGCACTTGTAACGGTTTTCGGCCCGTTTCCCGTTAATGAACCGGCCAATTCCCCTCCTACTTTTTTAATAAAATGAGACAATGTTGCCCGTTTTGTTCAAAAACATGTCAGTAAGTATCCGAGGAGAATCTCGCTACCAATACCAAGTGCTTGATGTCCAGCACTACCGAGCCAAAAGGAGAACGATCTGGAGCTGAAGATTTAACCCGCTGGAGCAACGCAGAGCAATTTTCCTCTTTCTCTGGCAAGTGGCACAAATACAGGCAGCATGAGAATATCTTAATCTGATGTCGAAAAATCTTGATCTGATGTCGACTGGGAGGTACCGAATTTGTAAATCGATTGAGACAACCGCTAGCTAAAATCATGACCCAAAAGATGGAATCTACGAAAAAGAAACATCGCACGCACGCGGTCACTCACATGAAACTACATGGCAGACCAATCGACGGAGAAGACGGGGCAAGCGGGCGCGAAGTGCCCCGGCTTGCCGCAGGAGGCGCAGGCGTCGTAGCCCGTCCAGGCGAGGTACGGGTCGTCGCTGTCGCCGGTGCGCGTGGGGCAGTCCCTGGGCCGGTGGCCCAGCTTGCCGCAGGTCTCGCACAGGATGGCGGCGGTCGCCGTGGTGGCGCAGTTGCTGTCGGGGTGGCCCAAGCCGCCGCAGACGCCGCAGCGGGCGGCGGCGGCGGCGTCGAAGTGGGCGGGGGTGGTGCAGAGCGCCTCGAAGTGGCCCGCGCCTCCGCAGCGGGAGCAGGGCGAGGCGGCGCAGTGGTTCCTGCGGTGGGTGAGGGCGCCGCACGCGTCGCATCCGCCGCCGACGGACGACATGGTAGCAGAGCCGGTCGGTCGATCGATCGGCAGAGAGGTGGAGGAACGGGTCGATCCGATGCAAGCAAGCCAGGGGCCGGGTTGCTCGGATTCGGGCGGTGGTGGGGGTTTTTATCGCCGGGCGGGTACGTCGGTAGCTTACCGACGAGCAATCGTATTGATCGGCACCAGACCCTGTTGCCGTGTTGGTAACATGTCCGGAGAGGAACAAAGCTGGCTAGCACAGAGAAAATATAAGGCAAGAAAAAACGGAAAACACTTTTGGCTTTCGAACTCCGTCCCTCTATTAAAAAAAAAAATTCAAAATCATATTTATAAAAAATCTAAAACAAATCCTGCATGTTGTCAAGGATGTATCTCATAAACGTGCAAAAATCTTGACTTAAATTATTTTATATTCTGGGCTACAACATTTATCATTTTTGTGTAGATCGGAATAGAAAGTACTTCAAATCGAGATTTTGCACTTTGTGGGATATATCATCGACAACATGCAGGATTTTATTCAGATTTTTTTAACTTAGAAATATGATTTTAAATTTTTTTTTAAGCCCCGGAGCTCAGGAGTAAGAAATCTATACTCAAGAAAAAAATCTCTAGTAAAAAAAGTCACAACTGCATCGTCTGTTCGAATGAACCCTGATCTGTCTTGGCCATTGACAGAGACGAACTTTTGATGCATCATGTCCTGTGGCGTCTACCTATCATAGTGCTGGCGGTTTGGAGCAAGCGAGATCTATGCTCTATCGACGGCTGTAGCAAACCTCAGCCTCTGACATTTCAGATTACTAGACACCCGGCCAGGTCTAAATTTAATCCGAACCAACACCACAAGGCCATTGTCTATGCACCCTGAATTTTACTACGTATGAAGTGATGGCCTCTGATCATGGCATTGCAGAGACCAGAGTGCCACATCCATTATTAAAATAATATCACAGAACGCAACCATAGTCATCACAAGAATACCACAATAAAATTCTAAAATTCACTAGCTCTTGCAAAAAGAAAAGAAGGGTGTTGAACAACTGCACATGCAACCAAGCGTAGGCAGATAGTAGTAGCATTCTAACTTGAGCTCAACACCCAGACTACAGTTGTCTTAAGGGTTCTCAAAGGACATTAAGGGAGACGGGGTCAAAACTCTTCAAGTTTGGCGCCAAACCGGCATAACAAAAAGGTCCGATGCGGTTTATTTTATAATGCTAGTGGCAGCATGAATGTGACTGTCAGGGCCCCTATGTTTCCACGATGCACTCAAAACTTGTACACCATCTCGGCCGTGTATCCTACATCTTTGAGAAGGCCAGTGAGCTGCAAAGGAACGAAACTGGATCAATTAAACGACTACAAAGGGATAAATAAATAGATAAATAAATGGCATGTTGATGGGAGAACTGTAAACATAGTGTGCAATCCAGATCAATGGTGTGCTTCCTGGTTAGCTTTTTGACAGGTCTATTAGATGGACGAATTCAGCATGCAAACAAGGTTGTTTGCCTAACGATTGAGTAATACTGATACCATGAGGTTATTAACTTGCAGTGGAATGTAATACAAATGACTAAATAAATTCACAGTACCTCGCCCTGTGATCTGTCCTGTGCCTTATCTCCAGATATGTGATTCATCATTCCAGGAGGACCACAAACCTGACCAAGCGAAAACCACGAAATTGAAAAGGTCTCTTAATAATCCAATTATAACAATGAAGTTAATGGCATCCAAAAACAAGGACTACTTGAGAGAGATAAGAAACAAGCTACCATGGACAAATTCATATGAAATGTATTTTCTAAAAGCACACCATGCGTAATATAACTCTTAAGCAGAAATTTCAGAAACTACTCACAAGAACAAGAGAATCCTCCCCTGGGCCTGGCAAACCCTTCAAAACCATGTCCTTTGATATGTAGCCAACACCACCCCTCCAGTCACTTGATGGTTTGTCAACTGTATAAAATACTGAAATTTTGCAAGGATGTGATGCTTAGAACTAACTTCACCCCTGTGGCAATTGACTAACCCCAGCAATACAAACCTTGAAATTAGGATAGCTGCTGGCAAGTCTATCCAATTCCTTTTTCAGCAAGATATCGTCTGGTGACACATTGGCATAAATCAAGGAAACCTAGACAAGAATAATAAAGAAACCATATGATTAGAATATACAAGGAACATTAACCAAACAACAAAACTGCTCATGTTGCTTGCAAAAACTATATGACTGAATTGCTAATTATGCAGTACTATACAAAGTTCCTTGTGTATTCAATTCCAAGAAGCAAAATTGTGATGACAGCCTACCTGTGTGTTGTCATCAGGGTTTTTGAGGATGGCCCTGACAACCTGCAGCATTGGTGTTATGCCAGTACCACCAGCGATCTGGAAGCATAGAAATCACTTTATTTAGTAGATTTGGTATGGCTACATATTATAACAAGAAATAGAAGTGGAAAACAACCAGTTTCTCAAAGGGGTTAAGCTAAAATTATAAGTTAATATCTAAGATGAGTATCTCCAGCTTTGGCCTTGCTGAAATATAAGCAGGAGATAATTTGCATAAATTAAGGTTCTGCCTACCATGCCAATTTGTCTTTTCATATTTGGGCTGTATCTGAGCTTTTCAATGGGCCTAAAAGAAGACGAAAGACGTCAGTCACAGATAGGCAATAACATGTAAAACATATAACCAGATTTTCATTTCACTTTACCCTTTGACTTCGACAACATCTCCTGGCTTCAAGTTAGCAAAATACTGACTCATTTTCCCCTCAGGATAGACCTGTGCATAGAACATTTTCTCAGTAATCGCGATTTCATTTCCAAAACATTTAGGAAACTAAAATACAATAATAAGAAAAACAGTAGATATTCACAAGCAGATAGCAGGTTATGGACTGTAACTTAAACTTGTGGATACCTTGATTAACAGGTCAAAGTGTCCTTTAGAATCTGGATCAGAGATAGGTGTGTACCTACAGACATCAGGATAAACGTCTAAGCCAAATCTAATTAAAAAACTAATTAATATCAGGTTAACATAATAAAAAATGGAGAATAGTTCGCGTGTCTGCTTACGGGCGAATAACGTATTTTCTTCTTCCCTCCACTTCCTGACCTATGGGGGCCCTGAAATGACATCATTGTTTGTAGTTCAAGTATGGGTAAAATTTAATTTGCTCAAGAAAAATGGTACTTTTCTTTGCACAACAACAATTATTACATTGAACGGGTTGATTTAAGATTATTATAACATCTACTGCATGAAATTGTATTGCATGAGTGCGTTTAAAATTTACAGAAAATAATCTCTTAGTAAGGATATCCAGGAGATGTCAGTAACTGGAGAGATACCTTGTTACGAGACAGGAGGCAACATCCAGGCCCAGTTTAGTAGATGGGTCGAACGAAAATCTGCCATGTCAAATCAGTTGCATACGACTCAGACTACGAAAATGAACTTACAAAGTAAAATAGCATGATTTCATAACTGGATTTCAAAGAAAAGTTTATTAAGGTATTTAAGTTTGTGTAATTTTGGATATTTGATTATCGAGTTTACTAGTAATTTGGATGTGAAAGCTGAGACAATAAGAAAAACGAGAAGCCATTAGCATGAACACAGGAAATTGAAGCTGAATTTAATAATCAGTATATACAAGCATTCTATTGCAAAAGCTAGATATGCTAGAAGATAATTTGCACAGTAACAACACAACCACCTATACTATGGCATGACAGAGTAAACCATTTGATGCAATTATGTTATCACAGAAGTACTCCCTCCGTTCAAAATACTTGACTTTCATTTGTCTAAATACATCCGTATATAGACAAATGAAAGTCATCTATTTTGGAACGGAGGGAGTAAACTGCAGTACCGGTAACCATTACCTGAATAGCTGGGAGTCATGACTAACTGTTGCCTTCTCTTGGAGCTTAAATTCTAACCACTTCTCAGGGTTAAGTGCTGAAAAAAAAAGATATACATCAGGTTAAAACTAGAAGCAAGACACATATGTGTCAATGCACACTGAAATAACTGAATTTTCAAACCAACAAAACACTCTAAATTATCGTACAGCTAGCAACCTGCCCAAGAGTTTGGGCTCTGGATAACAGGATTCTCAGACTCTGAAGATCAACCCATTGGATGTCATATCTTATTCTAAGCAACAAACTTCCGTAAACAGTTATGAAGCAGTAACTCACTTTGGAACAAGTAGTCAGTTTAGGGCCATAACAGGTCACTCTAGTCAAATGATTAGACATATACTAACCCTTGATAGCACGGCTTCTACCGCTCATGCCAAAATCCAGCATTCCAACATGTAACAGTGTAAGCTCATGTACACTAAGTAACTGACAGTGGCATGTCTCGATTACCACAAAAGCGCTTGATCTGTTGGTCAATAAAAGGCAGATAATATATGATATATTCTACTGCAGTGTACTAATGTTCATGTCCCTACCAAATTCGTCTAGACTCTAGAAGTCATATTCTCCAAAAGGTATGGAATTTTCCATCTGGGTGCACACATAATTTGAGGCTTCAATCGCTAAAACACACATCGGGAAATGGCATGACACGAGACATGAGATGCAAGTTCTTAAACAAAAAGGTATAGACCTGACAAATCCATGCATCGAATAGACCTAGATCGACAGGAATTTTCAGAATTCAAAAGGAACGGAGCTGGAGCTCTCACCAACTTTAGCAGCGGCATCTTCCCCCTTCTCCTCCATGTACGCCTGCAATCACACGGCACGGTGAGTCGCGGCTAGAAATGGAGTAGGAGAAAAAACGAAGGGTAAATGGAGGCGAGGGGCAGGCAGGTCCCGTACGACGGAGGGGGGCGATGAGGCGTAGAAGAGCGCGGCCCAGCACGCGGTGGCGGCGGCGGCGGCGGCCAGCGGCGCGCGGCCGCGGTAGTGCGTCCCGGTGAGCCTGCGCATGAGCAGAGCCGCCATGTTCGATGGGCTCGCGGCGGAGCGATCCGATCTGACGGGGAGCGGAGCGGAGCGGAGGAGTTGAGAGGTTCGTCACCGGCGTGGCGGAAATAAAGCAGAGGGGCGGCTGGTCTCGCAACAGAAGCCGATCTGACATTTTTTCTACTGTTATGTCTTTTCTGCTTGCTTTAGAAATCAAAAAATTGGAAGTTTATCTCTGTTCGACGTGATCTAGGAACTACTAGGAAGTATGATTTCTCTCCCTACACATGACTAATATGTACTCCCTGTTCCATAATATAAGATGTTTTAGGTGCTACACATGTTGTCTAGATTCATACAAAAAAGAGTGTACATGTACACTAAAACATGTCTACATACATATGTGTGCATGTGAATGTGGCAAAAGGCTAAAACATCTTATATTGTGGAACGGATGGAGTACTTCTTATGCGCACGTCAAACAATTCGTTTACACACGTCCTTAGAAATAGGGATGGTTAATTAAGAGCAAAATTGAATATGAGAATTCTTTCTCATTGACTCTCTGATTGTTCCATGGGAAGAATTGGCGGATCGAAGTCATGATATTTCTAATGGTACAAGGGTTCACGGATGAAAAGTACGGTGAATGATAACTTGTGTCACACTATATACGCAATAGGTTTTACAAACAGCTAAAAAAACAATGTTTTAAAAATCAATAAATAAAAAATCTGATATGTCCAATCAGTTTGTAGTCTTGTGGGGTCGATCATTTCTATCCCATTGCAACGCACGGGCATTTTTCCTAGTACATTTATAAAAGCATTATGCGAGGATTTTTTTTGTTTTGTTTAAGTATATGCGGTAAAAGCGTCTCGTTCAACACGGGTGCGCATGGAGACAATTTATTGGCATGCTATAATTGCACAAAGATTTTGGCAACAATAAGTGACAACCCTGTCGGCGAGTTCTTGTACGAAAAGGGCCGTTTTTAATCCCAGCTTCATGCCCGACGAATTCAGTGACCACTGGCAAGCACTTTTCAAAAAGGATAACCAATGTACAAGAAAACCATTTTTATAGGAAATTTCCAATTAATTTAGAAAATGTTCCTAGCACATGACCAAGAAAACATTTTTATAGGACCTTTTCTAATTATCCAAAAAGATGTTCTTGACACATGTCCAAGGAAACCATTTTTAAGTGCTAATATGCCATTGATATCATAATTAGGCCACAATATTTCAAAATAGAACCAATAGTACAAGGACACCATGTTTCCCCCGGAACCAGCTCGTCTGACATTGAGCAAAGTCAGGGTGCTACAGTACCCTAACTTAGTTGGGTTTTTAACCGTTGGATAGCAAACGAATGGTGCAGCTCGTCAATGAACATCACAGATCAACAGAACTGCTCTACAGTGATTTGACTACAGTGTTTGTCAACAGTACAAACTCCACATTGTTTTGTCTACAGTGCTCAATCTTGGCCTTTGGTTTTACATCCAACCGCTAAGTTGCCCTAACTTTGCAAGAGCAAAGTCAGAGGAGCCGGTTCGGTCCCCCCCCCCCCCCCCCCCCAACACACCACAGTAAGCATTCAAAATGCATAGTCAACATTAAAAAAACTTGATTAAGAATATGATCATTGCATATAGTTTACTTATTTAAATTAAACTATTTTAGCCACAATTGATAATAAAAAATAAATAATTTCTCCAAGTAACAACACTAATACACCATTTGCAATCACAGTTAACTACGAAAGATGATCAAAGGTCGATGAGAAATAATCAACCAAAAAAGCACAAACACAAGGAGAAAAATACCACAAAACAAATTGTATCATACAAGTCAAAAAAACAGGAAACAAATCGACACAATATACTTTAACTCTTTAAAGGAAAATGCATTGCTGGCAACATATGTAAGAGAAAAGGTGCATTGCACATGCATGCTTACTGCACAGGGTTAGCGCACAACTCATGTATATATCCTTATAATTCATATTTCCACAGAGAATGGAAAAGGCTTGTGCCTTCGTTAATTTGGTGCAACTCATACAAAATTGTACAACCCACTAAGTTGAGAAAACTCGATTTGTTGCACTGCACGCAACCGTCGATGCACCTGAACATGCTCAAAATGAGAAACGAAAGAAAAACATAGTAGATATGCTTCATCTAGATAGATTAATATCACCTACATGCACGGTGCATATAACTAAAACGAGACAAACAATTTAAAAATTGTTAATTCATTTCTTAATTGGTTGAGATCTTAAGTCTCAATTGATTTAGAAAAACACGACCTCTCCTTGAGGAGCAAGTTCCACTTTTCACTAGACTATAGTTGCATTTTTATTAATCGATTTAGACATAATAAATCTCAGTCAGTTGAGAGAAAGAAAAACCAATTCAAAATGGTACATGATCAAAGCTAGCTTTGATCTCGTCCTGTGTTCTTTAGTCACCTCCTTGAATGCATGCATGCACCGTGATAATGAATGTACTCGTACTCAATTTGTTTTGGAACCGTTCTCATCCAAAAGGTACATGATCAAAACCCAACACTGACATCGCCATCATCATCTACATCTCCTCGTTCGCAAGGGAAGGATGGGCTTGACGGAGGGGTGGTCTAAGGAGGTGGCCTTGTTGGATGGGGAGAATATGATGTCATCAACCTCATGAAGACTAGGTCTCTTGTCTTCTTGAACAACCCACACGACGCTTCGTGAAAACCACATGTTGTGTCTCCTCACTCTCGATGTGTCAGATCTCGATCTTCTGCTGTCGACCCCACCCCCCCCCCCCCCCCACACACACACACACACACACACACACACACACACACACAATGCTCGCTCGGCTGATTCTTCGCCACTACTGGCACGCACCCTAAAATCTTAATCCACAATCTTGATTTCTCAAAGTGTCTTTGCCAAGTAAATCGGTCTCACACTCGCTATAACTCTAGGACATTCTCTCATATAGGAAAGAAGATTTGAAATGTGAATTATGCTGCCAACTCATCATGCACATTGTGTATCCTCATCTAAGTTTCTCACATACGCGTGAGAAGAGTTTTGATGGTTATCATGATGATCATGACGGTGTGTTGAAATTTTTGAGCTATCCAACCTCGTCGTCGATGGGCAGCCCATCACACACTCCTTTGGCATGGTCTTCTGTGTGAGCTCCTTTTGTGTCTTCTCCGCGTCCAGCAGATTGCACCGCTCAACGTACTCCTCGTTAACCTCACTAGGAAGATCCCATTCGTCTCGGTGCCTTCCCCGAAGGGGGGACATAAGCGGGAACAAATGAACATGAAGGAGATCGATGGCCTTGGTGGTCGGGAAAAAGATGACACCGACGACTCCGGCATGCACATGATGACCAGGTGCTCACCTTCTTTATCAACCCACACAACGCTCAAGAAAAACACATGCCGCGCCTCCTCACTCTTGATGTGTCGGGTCTTCATCTTCTGTTGCCCCCATGCTCGGTTGATTCTTCGCCGTTATGCTTATTGTCACATACCCTAAAACCTTAATTCACACCATCGGGTATCTCAAAGTGTTGTTGCCAAGTAGATATATCTCGCACTCGCCACACCTCTAGGGCATATGTTCATGTGGCAAGGAGAAGAATTGATATGCCAATTACGTTGCCAACATTCTGCGGATTGGGTATCCTCATCGCATCTCAATTGCTCATGTATGCATTAGAAGAGTTCATTTTGGATGAGTTCGCGATCTCCACTGGCCTCAAAGTGAACTATAGCAAATCAAACATGTACCCCATTAATGTTCCAGAAGATAGAATGCAAGAGCTCATTGATGCTTTCAACTGTCAGCCCGGATCTTTCCCTTTAACTTACTTGGGGTTACCTTTGGGGCTAATTAAACCAAGGATGGAGCATCTCATGCCTTTGGTAACTCGAGTTGGTCGGCGTCTGCAGACCTGTTATGACTTTCTCACATCTGCTGGTAGATTGGAAATGGTGAATTCAGTCTTATCATCCTTGCCAACTTTTTACCTGAGCTCTCTGAAATTATATGCTGGTATTGTGGCACAAGTTGATAAATATCGAAGGCATTGTCTTTGGAGGAAGAAGGGATTGGAGAATAAAAACCCACCTCTGGCTGCTTGGCAATTGGTGTGCAAACCGAAGGATAAGGGGGCTTGGGAGTGATTAACCTGTAAGTGCAGAATGACTGTCTTCTTATGAAACATCTAGATAAATTCTTCAATCATGCTGATCAGCCTTGGGTGCATCTAATATGGGAAAAATATTACCAGAATGCCCTACCACCTGCTAAGATGACTGAGTGCTCCTTTTGGTGGAGAGATTGTTTGAAGCTTTTGGGAAAATATAAATCCCTAGCAACTTGCAACTTGAGGGATGGGCAGACAGTTTTGCTGTGGGAGGATTTATGGGCTGATCAGAAATTGACTGTGAGATTTCCGCACTTGAGTTCCTTCGCAATAAGCCTGGCAATTACATTTAAACATGTTGTTGATGAGGTGTCCCTGCTGGATTTATTCAACCTGCCTTTGTCAGTAGAAGCTTTTGAAGAATTTCATGAGTTTGTGACTCTCTTGGAAGCAAATTCCTCCATAGACACAGGAGATGTATGGAGTTATGCTTGGGGGACACAATTTTCTATTAAAAAGGCATATAACGGTTTGCATGTTGGTCCTGCACCTCATTCTGCGTTTAACTGGTTATGGAAGTCCTGTTGTCAGAAAAAGCATAAGGTGTTTGGTTGGCTTCTCCTGGTGGATAGACTGAATACAAGAGATTTCCTGCTGCGTAAAACATTTTTTTACAGGACTACAACTGTGTATGTGTAATGTTGGTACAGTGGAAACTAGAGATCATTTGTTCTTCCACTGCCCCTTTGCTAAAACTTGTTGGAGAGTGCTTGCTCCTTCTGCTATTCTCATTGACAGAATTGGGATGGATTGTGTGTGCTACATCTCAGAGACAGCATTGGCCAGCCTTTCTTCATGGAGATCATTCTGATGGGGCTATGGGCCATCTGGAAGACTAGGAATGGTTCATATTCCAGCAAAAGCCTCCTAGTCTTTACCACTCACGAATTGTCTTTAAGGAGGAGATGCAATTACTGAAGTACAGAGCAACACGGAAGGCATATTCTGATTTTGTTGCTTGGGTGGATAGTTTCATTTGATGAGAACCTTGCTAGTTGTAATTTTCCTTTTTTTTGTTGCTTTTGTTAGTACAATCCTCTTGTACTGACACCCAATTTTTGGAAAATCAATAAAAATAATGCAGTACGAAAGTACTGTAAATTTTCCCAAAAAAAAAAGAGTTGCGATGGTGATCATGTTGACCATGATGTGTTGAACTTTTTGAGTATCCAACCTCGTCGTCGTTAGACTATGCGCCGTGCACTCCATTCCCACGGTCTCCTCTGCGCTCCTTGTGTGCCTCCTCTGCGTCAAGCAACGTGTGCCAAGCGGGAAAGGATGGACGTGACAGAGGGTGGCCGAAGGAGACTGCCCTGTTGCATGGGCAGAAAACGACGATGGCAGCCTCGACATGGAAAATGATGACCACGTCGCCCGTCTTCTTGAACAACCCACACAATGCTCTGGGAAACAAATCGGTCGTGCCTCCTCGCTCTCGATGTGTCGGATCTCGATCTTCTGTTGCCACATGCTCGAATGATGCCTCGCCATTATGGGAACCTACCCTAAAACCCTGTCTCGTACCCTCGGTTTTTCAAAGTGTCGTTGCCAAGTAGATATGTCTCGCACTAGCTACATATATAGGGCTTCTCTTCATATAAGCAAGAGAGGAGTTGAAACGAGAATTACACTCCAACTCATCATGCGCAGGTGTATCCTCATCTCATATATATGAGAAGAGTTGGGATGATGATCGTGACAACCACGACGATGAGTTCAATTTTTTCTTCTTTTTTTAGATGTGTACCTATACCCTCTGTTGAGATAGACATTTCTATTGCACCAAATATTCCAGAAAAAATATAAACAATGTAGTACTATAGTGACATTGACATGCAAAGTTTCACGGTGATTTGTTGTGCCGTTTGGAAAAACGATAAAGAGAAACTACAAATTATATGTTCACATATTTTAGGGACCAATTGTTCTTTTTGTGTGTGTTCTACATATCTTTGTTTTCTCTGTACTTTTTTGTAACATTGTATAGTGGTGTAGTAACTGGAATGGCATCATTTTTGTGTATTAGACTATTAGTGACACATGCATATACCTTGTAATAAATTGTCGTAGAAGCAGAAGTTTGACCACACAAGTCTATGGCAGGTGGGATGAAATCCCCTGAGAAATTATCCGAGAGTGCCATCGAGTCTTGAGAAGCATTTGAACCAGAATTCTATATCACAAGATGCCAAGTCACCGAACGAAAAAGGAAGAAAGATAACATAGGGGAACATAGGTAGCACATCAATCCTGTGGTGGTGATTTGGATTAGATGCTACAGCACAAAAGGAAGAGATTAGCAGCTCGGTGCCAACATGAAAAAGAAAATAGAAGAGAAGAACACGAAGAGAACAATTGGAGGTTGCAGCCCAAAATGAAGATTCGCAGGTTGCTGCGAGAAGAACAACCAACATGAAAAAGAAAATAGAAGAGAAGAACACGAAGAGAACAATTGGAGGTTGCAGCCCAAAATGAAGATTCGCAGGTTGCTGCGAGAAGAACAAAATAAAAGCGCCGTTGCCGGGGATCGAACCCGGGTCACCCGCGTGACAGGCGGGAATACTTACCACTATACTACAACGACTTTGATGTTTAAAGATAGAATTTTTCTTTCTTATTGATAACTTATCTTACTAACCTCAGTACAGCCCAGTCGCCGTTCCGCGCCTGGTTGAAGTTGTCGCGCGTGTCACCAGTATTATTCATCCGAGAGTGTTAGCACTGAGAGAATTCCCATGACTAATAATGAAATGTGTGCTCCGCTGCAAAAGTGCCACCCTGTTTTTCATGTGAGAGATCGAACTGTGCATCATGCTGTTACACCTGGGATTCTAGGAAAATGAAACTTATATCTGGCACCTTGCTTGCTGCAACTGACAATAGCATGCCCGAAGAATAAAAGTACGTTCGAAAATTCAACACAGATGGCCCAAAAGCTGCAGTGTAACAAATTAGTACACGATTGGCATTATTTTTCATACTGGTAAGAATGGTCAATCTCAGACCTCCAAACTACATTACATAAACGACAAAATGTTGGATCATTTCCCCTACAACCATCAATAATTGTATCAAACAAAACATGTATACGTATACCATGTTTGTTTCATTTCAATGCTCGTGAAGACATGTATGCCATGCTCGTCAAGACAGTAAAAACAGAAAACATTCAGCACGCACGACAGCTCTTTCGGCAAGTGCCATAGTAGTCAGGGCTGCCTATCATAAAGACCGGATTCCTCTCACATTCGCCAGCCGTGGCCCAACCGACACACTTATCATCTTCGTCCGTGCAGTCATCCTCGGATTCCGGTGAAGATTTTGGTTTCTCAATCTTGCTTGCATGCATATGTTTTAGGCGACCCATTTCTCCCCTTCGAGGACAGAACAAGCCTCATACTGACTATCCTTGTCGGCGGCTCCGTCAGGCCTTAAATTGAACAGCAGAATTGCGTCGCCCTTCACAGGTTTCCCGGCATAACCAACACATTCAGAAAGTGACCCTTCCTTGGCTTGAGTATCCTTCAGCTGTGCACATATATTGGATTAAGAATGTCACCGTTTTCACATGAATCAAATCACTTAAGGAAAAAACATATCGATGTCAGTGTGCCTAGTCATTCTGACAATGGCTTAGCACAAGCAGGCCTGTTGACAACATCATTACCTCAGATCTGGGGAAAACTGTTTCATCACCTTCCTTGGTATCAGAAAGGTACATCAAAATGGTCACAAGCCTATTGCGCCACTGCTTGATTGAGTTTCATCCTTGTTATGGTCAGTGTGGTTTGCACCATACATCAAAATCTGCATGCTCTCTCCATGATCTGAAACCACTAAAAATGTCAAGAGGCGACACACAATACAACGAATTACAGACGAGTAAATCGTGTGGAACAAGTGGTACCTTTTGGAATAAAACTCCATAATGATATCCTATCTTCAATCTTCGAAAAACAATCTCCTTCAAAAGGAGTACAAAACATCAATATTTAGAAGTAGAACAGCCAGGGATTAGTACTAGACCCCAGTGTCATCTTTTTATTTGGAAAGTTTTAGCATACCATATGCTATGCATTTAAAAGAATTTTTGATAAATGTGCATTTTCTTCACAGGTTGCAGTATCAAGAAAACAATAAATCCGACTTCATTTAGTTACAGATCTGTTTACTCACACAGGTCTCACACAGCTAGGCATTAAATGATAGACGAAACGATACAAGATTCCATGAAAAGCAGTATGTATGCTCACATTGCTATCAGCCAGGCGCAATATGATGCCCGCATCAATATTGTTCTGGGAAATATTTCTGGCACCATCAGTAACAAGTAAAGACGACCCTATCTTATCACGTCCCTGCAATAATGAAAACCTAACCTTCAATAACAGGATGTAACCTGTCTTTAAAAATAACCTGAATGCAAGGACTGAGCTGTGATACGTATAATGAGATAAATTACCATAGATACTAAGTGGTCGCACTCCATCTGAGAGAGAAAACCTTCATACAAGAAGACCCTAAATTAAGGTAAGAAACATGGGATTTGTCCACATAAAAAAAGAGAGCATCCGAGTACACAACTATTAGAAGAGAGCATTTGATTTTAGAAAATGCACCACAAATTAACAAATGCTTAACTGCTATCAAAGAGGAAAATCAAATGATCTGTTGTTTTTTCGAAGTAAAGTTGTGTTATAAAGATAGAAATCATAGTGAAGTGATGAGACAAACCTTGGATGCCATGAAATTCTCTTTGATTTCGAAGGGTCAAAATCATCATGTGAGCTTGCAGTTAAAGAGTCATCTGTGGAGTTTAGTAATTTTGGTTGTGCAATATTCAGATCAAACCTGAAAAGGGTAACAATTGAAATGCATCTTAATATCTTTGATTTCGAAGGGTCAACACGTGAGCTTGCAGTTAAAGAGCCATCTGTTGAGTTTAGTAATTTTGATTGTGCAATATTCAAATCAAACCTGAAAAGGGTAACAATTCAAGTGCATCTTAATATCTTCCATAAATAACATCTTACAATTGCACTTTACTTTTGGGAACTGGGCATCTAACAGATGCCTAGAGGCACGCGAGTGGGTGCGCACGCAGCTCACCACCTGCGTTCGAGCACTGTGCTCCGCAGGGGGTGTATCTCAATACAAAAAGGCCACAGGCATTTAGCACATGCTCGAGAAAAAGTTTGTAAATTACTTTCCCATTAGAATTGGCTTGGCTCTTTCTGTAGCTGATGTTTAATTGGGATGCCACTTCAGTGGTCATTGATAAGACTAAATTGATGATGTAAACTGTACGATCATCAAAGTATCTCACTCAAGCTTCAAGTCAACAACTACATTATAGATCATGTTACTTAGATAGTTTACTACAGGTCTTCTGAACGAACCTCAAGTCAGTTTGACCATATCACCAATTATTTTACTTGAATCAATATGCAGAGTTGGGGGATTTAAGGTTGACCCTGCATTTACTATTTGCAGAAACAAAGCTGCCCACATCAACAACAACAGATGAACACATAAATCAGTAATCCAATCCTAGAAACTGAATCAAGCCAGCCATGCACAGTTCATCTCCAAATAGAAACACATCTTATAAGCTATTATTGCAATTTACTTCTGTGAACCGGGCGTCGGCCAGATGGCTAGTGGCACCCGCGCAGGTGCACGCACATACTACCACGCGTGTTCGAGCACTGTGCTCCGCACGAGGTGCCTCATGGTTTTCTCTCCTTAATTGAAAAAGGCACGAGCATTTCGGCACGTGCTCGAGGAAAAAACTGTAATTTACTTGGCTATTTCTGTAGCTGGTGTTAAATTCTACCTGAGTGGTCATGGATGAGACTAAATTGATGATGTAAACTTAAGATCATCAAAGCATCTCATTCAAGCTTCAAGCCAACAACTCCAGTACAGATAATATTATGTTTGATAGTTTAATTGAGTACTTCTAAACTGAACCTGATGTCAGCTTTGACCATCTCACCAATTAAAACAAAATGATGAGGACTATGGTATTACAGAGGCAAGATATGACAGTACTTGAATCAATATGCAGGGTTGGGGGACTTAATGGGTTCACCCTTCATTTACTACTTGTAGAAACAAAGCTGCCCAACATAAAAAAACTATTGTACAAGTCAAACCGTAAAATCAATGAAGATTCAATCCTAGAAACTGAAGCCAGACATACACAGTTCATCTGAAGATAGAAACTGAACAAGCACTAGTGTTCATTGATAAGACTAAATTGATGATGAACTGTATGATCATCAAAGATCTCACTCAATCTTCAAGCCAACAACTCCAGTATAGATAATATTATGCCTTCTGAACTGAACCTAATGTCGGTTTTGACCATCTCACCAATTAACTCAAAATGGTGAGCACTGTGCAATTACAGAGGCAAGATTATGATCAGACTTGAACCAGTATGCAGGATTGGGAGGCTTAATGGGTTGACCCTGCATTTACTATTTGCAGAAGGAAAGCTGACCACATCAACCACTATTGAACAGATAAAAGCATAAATCAGTGAAGATTCAATCCTAGAAACAAAAAAAAATAAGCCAGGCACATACTGTTCATCTCTAGATAGAAACACATCTCCTAGGACCCGGTGCCCCAAGCCCCCAAGTCCAACCAGGGATCCTCGGAGCAGAGGGATAAAAGAGCAAAAGAGGAAATTACTTGCGAGAAGAAGCCAGAGCGTAGGGTGGCGCAAGTGTAATCCATGATATTGCTCCCACAAGCACCAGTACGGCTCCAACCCCAGATCCCATGCTTCCTCTTCCTTTCCCCTGCAGTTCTGGTCCTTCTGGAAGACTGGAAACTCTGCTCCAAGGGATCCAGTCACCTGCAAATGAACAGATCCGCAGATCTCTCTCTAATGTAACCAGTGAGCGAGAAATGGGAGCCCAATGGGCCGTCAAGGCCCAGCGAAAACACAGTGGAGATGATGGACAAACAACAAACTGTGATAGAATATTCTTGTTCTCATAATATGGGGACAGCGACGCAGGTTTGTTCATACGGATTACATGGATTCGCATGCACGAATTGAACAACAATCGAACTTAGCAAATGCATCCCCTTTAGTTCTGGTTTTGCCGATTAACAATGGCAATTATATAGTACTCATATATATGGGTATACGCGCGCATCATGGTGTTTGTTCGATCGATCGATCGGTCTGATCAGTGCTGGTACTGATCCGGCCAGTCGCCGTAGATGCCGTTCCTCTTCCGGAGGCCGAGAAGCGCCAGGACGCTGGCCTTGCCGCCGCCGCCGCCACCATCCTCCTGGGGCGTCTGGCGAAGACGGTCGCGCGCGGCCGCGGCAGGCACCGGCGGGAACGCCCTCCCAGGGGCCAGGGCGCCGGCGTGGCGCGGCGCCGTGGCCGGCCTCAGGGGCGGCGTTGCGCTCCTCCGTGCCTCCGCCGCCAGCTTCTGCTCCCCGGGGCCGCGAATCGCCGGACCTGGAATAAAGGCACGGGATTTGTGAGATCCCGACGCGTTCGGGTTCGGCCATGCACACACACGTGAACGGGGGCGCGATCTAGCGAGCGAGCACGCGTAGACAGTACGTACCAGGTGGCGCGGGGGAGGCGTGGGGGAAGGCGCAGCTGTCCCCGAAATGGCAGGAGCCCCTGTCCCTGAAATTGTGGCACACCCGGCCACCGTAGCCGCCGCCCGCCGCCGCCGCCGCCGCCCCTGCCGCCCTGCTGCTCGTGCTCGGGGCCGCCCAGCCGGCTCCGCCAGGCCACGCTACCGAAGCCGTGGGGCGCGGCGGGGGGAGGAGGGACGGGCGGGCGGAGCTCGGCGCGGCCGTGCGCGAAGGTGCATCCGTCCTCGTACGTGCAGTGGCCGCTGACCTCGTACCTTTCGCAGAGCTTGGTCTTGTAGTAGAGCTTTTCCGGCGGCGTCTCGGGACCCTCCGCGGCGGGCGGCTGCCACGGCGGCCTCCCCGACGACAGCACGATCACGTCCTCGGCCCAGCGGCGGCACGGGATGGCGGCGGCGGCGTCCCTCTCCATGGCCGGCCGGCAAAAACCCTAGGATAGCGCGCGCGGCCGGTAGGCAGATTGGAGTGGCAGGTGTGGTGGTTCCGGCGGAGAGAGGTGGCAAAGGAGAGGGATTTATAGCGAGCGAGGGTGCGGGGACGGGATTAAAGCACGGAATTTTGGGGGGCGCCGCCGCGGCCGGGGCCGGGTAGGAAGCGATTAATCACAATCCGATCTGCTCCATCCGAGCCTGGCTGGCTGGATACTGTAATTGGTTGGGGTTCGGTTTGGCATTCCGCATTTGGGTTGGGATTCGAGGTCACGCAGTGCAATCCGTGGTGATGGCGGCTTCCCTTCGTGTGTGTCTCGTGGGAAGGTGGTGCATCGAGAGCATCGGCGAGCTGGGCTTCTGGATTAGGGCCTAAACGCCCATGGTTTAGGGAAGTGGAAGGGCCAGGCTCTGTAATTCGGCCCGTGTATAATGAACGGGCCTCCGGAAAGTGTGTTTGGCTCCCGTGTTCATGCTATTTTATAAAAAATGAAAATCATATTTACAAGTTTTCAGTAAAATTCTGAAAAAAATTCAGAGGTACCCAATGGTGTATCCCACAAACATGCAGAATATCACTTTCAAACATTTTGTATATTTTTTTTTGACTGAAATGCAGTCGGAGCTGCTTTCCACTCATAATAGAAGAAGGGCTGATAGCCAAATGACTCGGTTTATAAGGGAAACCAAACCCGAAAACTGTATAACTCCTAGCAGCGGTAGGTCAGCGGAACATGCCGAAGAACGGCGCAACAACAGCAGCAACAAACTCAGCAACACCACAACAACAACGCTACACTAACATCAACACCAACAACCACAACATCACCGCATCATCATCACCACCACCAAACCTGGCACCACGCCCTCCTTGCCGAGCACCCAACCAAGAGGCTAGGATGTAAACAACCGAGCATCGATGGTCGCGTCGCCGACGAAGTGGAACCCGAGACACACCATTGACACAGAACTGCTTTAACGAAGTCGCACTGTATACGCCCAAGGGAGAAGGCATGCCAAGAGAGGCCTAGCCTAGCAAGTGGGAGATGCCAAACCAGAAATGAGCAAAGGTTGCCTCTTCGAAACCACGACGCAAGTCCATTGCGGCCTCTGAAGCTCCATGCCATAGACGGAGATCGACATGTACCCACCACCGCATGGATCCGGGGACACTGGGTGCCAACCTTCAAGAAGGAATGCAACGCCTCACACCGCTGTTGTCCGGACCGATTGGTCCTAGGGTTTCCCCTAGCACACAGTTGGGATTGGAGTCGGGGAAGATCCCCGACACCCTCCAGGGAGGAATAACGACGCCCAGAGGCACCACCGCGTCGGTGCTGGGCTTTCCGGAAGGGATTTCTCCTGGAGCCAAACTCCGCACCATGAAAATCCCTGAGTCGGGAAGATGGGGCAGAATACTAGTTGTCGGGAGGAGTGTCCGCCGAGGAAGGAGTGCGCATGAGGCCGACAATGGACGCAGGAGGGGCGCAGTGACCCCCGCTTCTCACGGGAGACTGGCGCCTTGTACCACCGTGCTCACAGTTGCCAGAGCGCAGATTGGGCAAGAAAGGCCCGTGAGGCCGCCTCCAAATCTGGCCCGCCCGGGCCTAGACGTAGCCCGCACGTGACCGCCGTCGCACCACCATCCCTGCCCCGCCGCCACACCACGGCCCCCTCGCCTTCCGTCACCACCTGAGCCAGCCCGCGGCGCCCGCCGGAGCCGCACACAGACTCACCGCCGCGTTGCGCAACCCGCATCCACAGCAGGTCTCCCGCGTCCCATTTGGAGGTGGGGGCCACCGCCACCGTGGAGAGGCCGGCGACAGCGGCCGCTAGGAGGGAGGACGGAGAGGGGGGCTAGGGTTGCCTCTAGTCGCCCGCGAGGGGGCAATGCGAGGGACGGTTTCTCCTGTTATTTTTTTCCTTGGTCTTTGTTACATTTTGTATAATGGGCTACATAAAAATGACGAAATCTGACATGTTTAGAGATTTGAAAATATGTATACTCAGACTCACACTTTTGTTATTTTTGTGTAGGTCAAAACACAAAGTATTTGAAATTAATTTTTTGCATGTTTGTGTGATACAGCATTGGCTACGTCTAGATTGCTTTTCAGAATTCTTTTAAAACTCGTAAATATGATTTTTTTTAAAATTAAATAGCAAGAGCACTTGAACTCCGGGAGCCAAACATCTCCACTCACGGGCCTCGGACTAGATTCTGAGACGTTTGTCCCATCACCCTGTTTACCTTCACCAGGGCGTGGCGTTGTTGCCTCATTGGTGTGGTGGAGCCTAGCCTAAGATCAGATTTTGTTCAGGTTCACGTTTGGGAGGAGCAAGCATATATCATGGCGTCCTCTCGCTGTCCGCCGGCGGCGTATGTTTGCAGAGTCCCCGACGCCATGACATGACTGCACAGGAACGGTGACACAAGATTGGCTAGGCAAGCTCGCTGGCAGCTGGTTGAGCGTGGCGGTGACCGGAGAAGAGAGGGAATGCATCGGGTGGACCGACGAGCAAATCGAGGAGTTTTACAGTGTGAAGAAATGGGCAATGTATGGTGAACACTGAACAGTACTACTATCATGAAACCATGATACCGATAGGCAGACGCAGTAGCCATGCAGGCTGGCCATGGTCTCCCGGAGAGTGCAGGTCATGGCGTGGAATCGACGGCGATTTGAGGCAGGCAAAGGCAAAAGCCTGAATCGATCGATAGATCGGCCTGTTTGTTCAAAAGAAGAAAATATCGATATATCGACCAGGCGGCTGGATCCGGATCATGGACTTGGGTGATTGCGCGGGGTGGGAGCTGGTGGGGATTGCCCGATGCGGGTGCCGAGCACGGGTGAACTTGAAGCATGGTGCATCCGCTAATGTTTTACCTTAGCAGTGCCACGAAGATTCATTACTGAGTTGGATAATTACTGAGTTGGATATAGTAGAGAAACATACAGAAAATGTTTGATTTCTTTTAAATAAGAGATGATCTCTTAACAACTTACCACATATCAAGAAAAAAACTCTCCGTCCGGAAATAGATGACTTGAGTGTGTCTAAATATGGATGTATGTAGACATGTTTTAGTGTGTATATACATCCAAAGTTAGACAAATCTAAAAATCTATTTTCGGACGGATGGAGTAGTTTTTAGAGATAAGATTAAAAAAAATCCATTGTACATCATATTGTATTGTCATATCTTTATTACGTGGCATGTTGAAGATAACACTGTTTTATCGAGCACTGTACATTTCCTAACAAACACCACACCAACACCTTCCCCGACCTCCTAAGGGCGTACGGTCCAAGCAGGGCCGGTTCTATATTTTGCGAGGCCCTAGAGCAAAACTAAAAAATTGGCCCCTATGGGTAATATATATGTCCGCATATTTAGATATATATACACAAAATATTATAAGTTTACATCCGACCACACATTCTTATTTCGAGACGTTTACCCCTTTTATTTTTAATATAATTCTACTTACTTTTTTCCAATCTTTTAAAAAAAAATTATTCCTGCTTTTTTTGATCATGTTTCTATTATTCTTTTCGATAGATTCTATCTTAAAACATACATTGTTACCACAATAAAACTTTCGGTTTCTTTCTATTGAGATTAAAAAGGAGAAAAAGTAGATTTCTAGTCACAAGCTTCAAAATTCAGAACAAATTGGAACCATTAACTAGAATTCTATCTTTTTTTTAGTGCGGTAGTGAACTACTCTTAAATAGGTATTATCTCCCCCTTCCTTTTAATGGGATAATAAAATATTATGGCTTTATGCCTAATCCGTGTATAGGTAAACTCCAGACCCGAACACCATTATTATCCAAAGACCCCCCCCCCCCCCCCCTATGTACATATCTCTATGGGGAATCGTGCTTTAATTTTGCAAAGCATTAAATATCTTGAATAAAAAAAAGAAAATTTGATCTGATATGGAGTATAACCTGACTATCTTGGCCTGTCCAAGTGAAATTACAATAAAAGAAAAAACATGGATATGTGGAGAGGTAGATAACTAGATTGGCATGTACTATCTTTATTTTATTTGAAATCGTGTAAAGATTATTTGGATTTGATACAGCTACTTGTGCAAGCATTTTACGATTAAGAATCAATTTCTTGTTGTACAGGTTGTGTATTAACTAAGAACCAAATTTAAATAAGTTCATCGCAATAATATTTCAGTGCTTCATAAAAAATCTTCTTCGGCCATTTCTGAATGCAAAATCATCAAGAGAATTAGGGCAATATGTGAAGAACATATGTGGTGATAGGCCCCCCACCAACGTGGGCCCTTAGTCGCCTAGGGCCAGAGTCGGTCCTGGGTCCAAGACACGTTCGCCTCCACCTTGCGGCATGGACGCCACCAACGGGAGCTCCCCGAGACTGTGGCGCTTCTAAGGACTCGTCCTACCACTGCCGCGAGAACCGAGCCTCGGCACCCCTGCCATCACCACCTGACTCCTTTTGTGTTGCTCCTTTCGTCGCAAAGCTCCATTGCGGTGCCTATCTCTTCCTAAATTTCACCACCCGTCGACTCCACCATTGATAAGCGCGATGTGTTTGACGATATGCCAATTTATATTTTCCTTCCTTTTTCCCATCGAAATGATGATGTATGATGAGTAGTCAAATCAATGATATACAATGATATTAATGTAGATGAAATTATTTCCAGTTTACTTTTTAGGATTTGCTATCGGGGGACGACGAGAATGAATTATGATGATGTGAAATTGGAGTTAAAAGATATTTCATATGCACAAATATGTGAAAAATGCGAGTAGCTATATATATAGGGACTGATGTTTTACGGTTTTTGTTGTAGCGGTACATCTTATAACCCCTAATTATTTAGAGGCTTCCCTAAACGCACCACTCCTAGGAATAGCAGATTTAGCGACTATGATAGAGAAGCTCTAACGTCCCTAAGAAAAATCATGGGCAGCTCGAGAGCCATCTGAAAATTAGCTATCACCTAGATGGTTTAGTGATTTAGGGCCAGTTTGGATTGCGCCTAGGCCTGCCCTACCAAAACGGGGCGTGCCAAATTATTGGCGGAGGAATCGGCCGCCGCTGTCTCGCCAACACAAGGGCACAAAAACTGAACTGTGCGACCAAAATTTTGGCATCGGCCGGAAGATTCGGCGTCAATCCAAACGCATGCCCAGCCAAAATTTAGGCTCATTTTAGACTGCCCGGCTGCCATCCAAACGCACCCTTATATCTTAAAAGGCTCATTTTAGAATCAGTACATATGACAAGAATAAACAAGTTTTTTTAGAATATGCCTAGGCGTACCTTACTTT
This sequence comes from Poa pratensis, assembly GCA_947311845.1. NCBI lineage: Eukaryota > Viridiplantae > Streptophyta > Magnoliopsida > Poales > Poaceae > Poa > Poa pratensis. The sequence continues at coordinate 21,595,808 of CAMZMU010000110.1, forward strand.
TATAGAAGAGTAGAATGTTTATGTCCAAGAATGTTCCATGGAAAAGCCCACGGCCACACACCACCAAAACTCCACACTCCACACTTTCTTAGCCTATACCTACTCTCAGACTAAAAGCTCCAGTGACACCTCTCCGAGCAAAGGTCCAGCTTCTGAATTCTTCACATATGCTCTGCGTGATGTTCTCCACACTCCATTGCTGATTGACATTACCAAAGACCCATGCATTCCTGTTTTTCCACAACGTCCAGCCACATAGCATCACCAAGGCATCGAAGTTTCCTCTAGTCTTCTCCGTGAGTGCAAGCCTGGCGTTGAGCCACAAGTGCTCCACCTGCTCCAACTCTGAAGGTATGGCAACAGCAACCTGACCGAAACACCGGCCTCATGCCAAACCTGTCTAGAAAACACACAATTTCCAAGAATGTGTTCGGCCGTGTCCTCCTCCTGTAGGCAAACAATGCATGTCGCCGTCTGGTCTTGTAAACCATGTCTCAACCTGCGATCGGAGGTCCAAAATCTGTGTTGTATCGCGAGCCATGCAAATATCTGACATTTTAGTGTCGCTCGCCCATCCATCTATTATCAAGGAGAGCCTCTGCCACCGTTCTGCATTCTTGGTTCTGGTGCTAACCAACTCAAACACTTCTGGCGCTAGATCCTAGATCGAACTGCCATTGATCCATCGATCTTTCCAAAACAGCACCATTTGCCCATTGCCACCTTTGATCTGTACTAGAATATCGAAAGTTTCAGTCGCCAGGTCATTCTTAAGCATCGGCAGTTCAAACCAGGCCCGGTTTGCTCCTGTTCTTCATAGCCACTGCCAACGAACTCTCAACCCCAGTACCTTGAGGTCCTTAATGCCTAGACCACCAAAACGAGTTGGTTTACATATCTTATGCCATGCCACCAGACATTGGCCACCATTGGCCTCCTCCTTACCTGCACAGAAGAAGGACCTCATCCACTTGTAGATCTCCTCCAACATCCAGACTGGCGCCTCCGCTATAAATAATTGGTGGATTAATTGGTCTAGCGGCGATCACCGATTTGATCAGAACCAAGCGGCCTTCTCACACAATCATTCCCCTTTGCAGGCATGCACTCCGGGAATCGATCCAGAGCCGGCTGCCATTCTGCCTTTGTGAGCGGCCGGAACGCTAACTGCAGACCCAAGTATTTTATCGGAAATTCAGTAATTGGGCATTGTAAGATCTCTGCCACCAAGTCCTTCTCCAGATCACCCCCAAGAATGAGTGTAGCCGAGGATTTCGAGTAATTGATGTGCACGCCTAATGCCACTCCAAACATCGCAAGCATCTTCGTGGTAATCACCAAATCTAGTCGCTCATACTTAACGAACAAGATCACATCATCAGCATAGAGAGACACGTGATGCAGGGCCGAGCAGCCTCTGAATTTTGTCAGCAGGTTTAGCTCTGCAGCTTTGAAGATCATGGCCGAGAACACTTCCATCCCCAGAATGAACATGACAGGGGAGATGGGATGTCCCTGTCGAAGACCCCTGGCATGATTGATTTTCTTTCCTGGCATTCCGTTGACAAGAATCCTAGTACTCGGGTTGAAATAATCTTCACCCACATCTCACTGAAACCCACATGTCTCAACACCTCGAACAAGAATGGCCACGACATCGAATCAAACGCACGGGATATATCCAATTTGCGCAGTATACCTTTTTTCCTTGCGTGAGTTAATCCTCCTAGCCATTTGTCTCACGAGCACAAAGTTATCGTGCAAGTTTATGCCCTTATAAAAGCTGACTGGTTCACGTTGATCACTAATACAGAACGACACATCAGAAACGGATCAAAACTCTCATCAGAAACGGAGAAAAAATATGTGTCCCCGCCCCCGTTGCTGATGTGAAGGCTCACATCAGCGACAAAGGCTTTAACCGTCACCGATGAGGCCTAGTTTTGGCAACGGTTATCCATATATTTTCCGTCGCCGTAATGTTGATATCATCACATACGGAGATCCTGGCCCACTCGTTTGCATTGAGGTTTTCACAAGCCCGATATATATATTTTTTAGCCTGCAATAAATATTTCGCGCCGCATTTGATCTCACACATCACAAGTACTAAAACGGTAACAGATTTCATTCATATCACAATTTCACCTTTACATTTCCATCAGAAGATGTGATAAACATAAGAGGTAAAACGATAACAGATTTCATCTATACTAAGCCTATCATGTGAAAGGACGAAAAGAATTAACGATTTATTCCCTACATCTTTTTCCCCAATCCTCGCAGGTGACATTCTAGCAATCTCGTCTTATCTCGGCTTTCTGAGAGAAGGATGTTGAATCTATGTACCCTATACATTAGTAAAAAAAGTTACAATTGTTAAATACATATGCTAAAACATGAACACTTTGAATTTAAGCAAAACTGAAATAATATCTTACTTACGTCTTGCGGTGGATCCCACCTAGTGACCCGAAATTCAAACAATGGTGGACATTTTAGATATACAATGGAAGATTACAAAAGTCATGTAGAATGAGGGTTATAAGGTTGTTATTCACCAGAAGTTCGACATGATGTTTGTCGCAACCACTCTCAGTAACATGTCGCTCTAGCTACAGACAATCCTAAAAAGAATACCTTCTGATCTTCACCATTATATAGATATCAACATGAGCTATGCAAAAGATATGAGGCAGATCAAGGGAAATACAAACCCTAATGTAGGTTGGCACGCGGCACTATCTCTGTCGTCGGTTTGTTGGAGATTTGTTCTACTAGAACTATAAAATGCCCCTTCCACCTTAGTCAAGTATCATTCTTAGGTCCATTCTATTTGCACAACACCCCTTGATTTTCAAGTATTCTACATGCTTCTTCTTTGTTTATCTTCTCACATTTTACATATTAGTTTTTTATAAGTCATTTTCAGGGGAGAAGCCCTGGATGGAACTTCCAGTTTCTCTCTCCCGGATCAAATTTTTCTTCGGGTACAGATATCTGAATCCTTGTTGAAACCAATTTTTTCTACATTGTTAGCAAAAAATACATACATGATTATACATTTCACATATGGATTCACAGAAAATGCATGCAGTATTCATACATATTTTAGATTCATGGAAGTTTATACCTAGATTCTTACAGATAACAAGGAATCATATAGGTCTAATACCCAAATCCATGTGAATATCAAGACCAAATAGAGATCAACCTGTTTACATAGCAGTTCCCTACACAGATTATACACATACCAAGAAGGATTTTTAGCACGGAGAGGTCACCGGTTTTGGTTTTTTCTAGTCCAACTGGCGATCCGGTCCATATTTAAACAATGGTCGGGCGGTGGAGGTCAGGGACGGCCGCGTGGTGGAGTCGGATGTAGAGGACTGCTGCATGGTGGAGTTGGATGTTAAGGACGGCATCCTCTCGACGACCCAGGCCAGTGACGTGACATAGCAGTAGTTGTGTGTGTTCTTCATCGCCTAGGGATCCCAGATCCGACGGGCAACTTCCATGTGTGGTCGTTGTCGCCCACAGATCCCAGTACATGGTCATTCACTGTAGAACCCCCACCTTTTAACAAAAGTTGGGATTCCCCGTGTAACGTGCTAGTCCCTGGATCGACTTGCTAGCACACACAGTTTGAGATGCAATACCATAACATTGTATCAAAGTATATTACACGATGATCCAGAATTTAAAAGATTCGATACAAGGTGCATAGCCGTAGGCTAGCTCAAACCAAAGTAAACACACAGCGGAAAGCAAATGATACAGTGAGCCCATCATCTTCATGTGCCACAGGCAAGCATGTTGGTTGTAGACTCGAAACCCTGTCGCAACCTCACTCATCATCTGACGGACCTGCAACGGTGAGTTACAGCCCAACTATATGGGTCAGCACAATTGAATTGTGATGGCAAGATGACACTTATGTGGATATAAATGGCAACCTATATTCTACATGAATATTTGGCTAAGTGGAGTTTTGAGGCTGATTTGCATAAAGCCAGTTTTATCCTGTCATTTGTAAATCAATTTTCATCATAGACAAAGAGTACCACTGATAGACATCAGTGAACACCTTTGACAACTACTCATGGCAAGCACCACTGATAGAAAACAGTGAGCTCCCACCCCTGTTCACCCTCAAGTTTTAATTTAGAAATTGGGATGAGTAGATCTTAAACAGCTTCCCGGTCTAGTTGCTCAAAATTGTCCATAACCGGGGACACGGCTAAGTATACTTAGTTTTAAACTCTCGAGAGGGTGTGCACTTTCACCACAAGACCCAATCATTCCATCCTCCATTGCAACCAATTATGCAATGGAAAAGAGAAGACCGAGACGAGATCTTTCAGAAGTGATTCCCCAGAGTCTAACGTCGGACCCACTCCAACCTATCATCCCCTACATCTGCTGGTCACGACAGAACCAGGGTCTCACAACTTAATTGATCAAGACAGAGCCCACATGACATGTGGCTGCACTAGAAGCTACTGAACAAGGAGAGTCTACAATCTCTTTAAGCCTGGGTGACTTTCCACAATTGTGCACTTCCACCAAGGGCAAATTACCATAGACATGAACCATAGACATGGACCCCCTGAGTAGTCACCCACCATGGTTCTCCAACCAGCACCCAGGTAGTTCATTGATTAGTTATTAGTTTTCATCACTATCTAACTAATCAAAACATTTTTCATAGCATGACTATACTAAGTTCCATACTACAAAGTTCTGGGTGGGGGATGGCTACACACTAATAGGAGCATAGCATAGTATAATATTCAGTAACAAGCCTATCATGCATACTACTGAAAACACTAAGTGCATAGTAGTAAAAGTAGTAGGACTTTTATGGTGTCACTTGCCTTGGCCAACTGAAGAGTTGAAGTTACACTCTTCACAACACGTAAAGCACTCCGTACAATCTAAACATAGAGATAACACAATAGTAAACAAACAATTCAACAACATCATCACATACAAAAGCAAACATGCATATCAGGGTCTTCACAAAACTTTGGTCGAGGTTCATCACATAATTCAATATGCAAAAAGAATTATTATGATTAGGTTTAGGGTTTGCCATTTTGGTTAAAGGATGGTCAAGCAATTATGTATGAACATCATAGATGTCATATATAACTTGCTGTTGTGTTCCAAGGGTTCTAAAAGGTTGGTCCTGATCAACATGGTCACACAAGGAATTTTGGAAAAAGGTTTAACACTTCTAACACAAGGATTTTTGCAACACATTATTTTGAGAAAGATCTTAAACAAAACCCTCAATAATTGGGTTGACAATTACTTTCTAAAAGTGGGTTTTGGTCTTTCTAGACAGGGGCAACTAATTGGGTCACTTTTCAAAAAGGAACCACAATAAAACAATTTATAGGGTTTAAACTATAACCAAAATACTCCATTTGAGTCTCTGGTTTTTAGTTTGTTTGAAAAGTATTCAAAAATATTTTTATAAGTGACCAAGTTATTCTACAGAACCTAAGGTTTCCAAAAATATTTTATTTGCAAAAATTGGACTTATAAAAATAAGGTTATGGCAAATATACTCAAATCTCTCATTTGAAAATTGAATGTTTTTAACTTTGCCAAAACAGTGAACTAATGATTCTAAAAGATTCTACAAGTCCAGAGCTTTTCAAAAATATAAAGTTTGTTACATTTGGCTAAACCAGTAAAAAGTTGTGATGGTTTGAAGTTGCAGGGACCTTTCTGCAAAACTGCCAAATTAAATCTATTCTGGATTAATTCCAGATAAGGTGAGGCCACGTGCCGTGCTGTGATTGGCTTTACTGCGCTGACTAGGCGGTGGCGTGGCTATTTCTTATTGGCTGATACCGGTTCAGAAAGTGATCTAATCACGGCCGTAGATGCGGGATCGGACGGCTGGGAGAGGTGGTGCTCACCGGGCGGCGGAAATGGTCGCCGGAAATGGAGAGGAAGGCGGCGCCGTGGCTCAGGCGTGGATGCGCCGGTTGTTCCGGTGGTCCTTGGGCTCGGGGAAGATGACAACGAGGTGCGGCGCGACGCGGCGGAGAGGATAGAGGTGATGGCGTCGTCGATTGCTTCCTGTGTAGACGAGGGGGCGTGGTCGGAGCGGTGCGGGCGTCGGCGACCTTCGGGTGAGCACGAGCTGCTCGATTCGCTGCAGTAGAATTCGGGGTAAGGGGTCAGTGAGGTGCACCAGGACATGGGGAGGAGTGTGGAGAGAGCCTCGGGCTCCGGCGCTAGCTCACCTCAATGGAAAAGGAGGAAGACGGCGGCGGCAGTGGCGGGCTCCGGCGTGCGATTGCAGCAGCCTGGGGCACGAATTGGTCGGGCGTGAGAGGGTAAATGGAGGGGAGGGTCTGGGGACTAAAAGGAGGCCGTGTGTGGTGCCGTTGCGGGCTCGAGGGAGTGAGGCAAGTGGGCGAGGTGGAGGGTGCCGTCGTCGGTTCGTGGGCGCGGGCGCAGACGGTTGGAGAAGAACCTGACAGGTGGGGTCGGCGCGTCGGTGAGAGAGAGGGGAGAGAGGCCAGGGTGGGCTGAGTTGGGCCGCTAGGCGCCGCGCGCGCGTTAGGTTAGAACGGGCTCGGCCCTTTTATGTTTTTGTTTTGTCCTTTTGTTTTTCTTTTCTGTTTTTCTTGTTTTCTTTTATAATTTTACAAATCCAAATCATTTCAAACCAATTTCTAAAATTTTGCAAATTCAAAACCTTTCCTTTAAACTTGCAAGCAACACTTTTCAAACACATTTTTTAAAATTGACAATTTCAAAATAATGCATAAAGGTTTATTAGAACCTTTATGTTCAATTTATAAAATAGGGTTTTATAAATTCCTTTTGAACTAAAACTAAAATATAGAAAAGGATATGAGTAATATCACTCAATATGATAACTCAATAAAAATACAAAACATTTTATTTAAAAAGAGTTTGATAATACATTTTAAATACAAATAATAATTTAAAGTATCAAATAGATGTTTTACTTCAAAATCCTTAAATCTTAAAATAGAAGGTAAAGAATTATTTAAAATACATTTCCAAATCATATTTCAAAAATATTGTATAATTGTTTGATAATTTTGAAAAATGGGTTTTAATAAAATCATTTGTGGTTTTAAAGGAAATCTAAGAAATTTACCACAAATACATATTTTGAAAAAGAGTTACCAAGAATCATTTCAAAATCATATGAAAGAGTTAAAAACTAATTTTTGAAAATAGAGTATGTTTAAATAACCCAAAACAATTTATAAATAGGGTTTATTAAGTAATCGAAAGCAATATATTGGATTCCACTTCAACTTCGAGTAATTTATTTTATTCAAACAAAAGTTTCAATTTTTAGTGATTTTTAAAACATTCCAAAAATCTGGGATGTTACAGACTACCACCCTTAAAAGGAATCTCGTCCTCGAGATTCGGAGAGGCTAGCAAAAAGGATCAGTTTGGGGTATCTGGGTGGCTACCACCCTTAAAAGAAACTTTTGTGGGTCGTTTAACTTTCTTGTTTCTTGTGTCGAGGTGACTCTATAGGTCAGCTATATCTTTAGTTGTCTCAGTTATGCTTCATCCTCATGGGTTCACACATAAAGTATGTACTGACATTTTCAAATGAATGAGTGCTTGAACAATTAATTGATCTTGGACTTACTGTTCATATCTTCATGCCCATGGTATACTCCTTCCGCATTGACATGATTCACATGTACCTTCTTGAATGGGTTTGTCTTAACTTGATCTGCTTTCTTCTCTGGGCACTCATTGGAGTAGTGTCCCATTTTCTTACATGAGTAGCATTGCACATGACTGTTATCCTTTCTCTCTGAAGGGATGTGGCGATGTTGCCCATTGTGGTTATTCTCTCCGTTGTTATTGTCGACTCTATATCCTCCATTATGGTGGTGGCCATGGTTGTGGTGACCGTTGCTTACATGTGGATGTACATTGTCTCCATGTTGATGTCCATTGCCACCATGCTTGTGAAATCCTGAATTACTACTGCCATCATGGAAACTACGCATCTTCTGAGGTGGTCCAGAGTGGTACTTGTCAAAGTTGTGCTTCCTTTTCCGGGTTTCAGCCTGCTTTGGTTTGTTCTCCAAGATAGTGGCCTTGTCAAGTAGTGACTGGTAGTTGGGTGTGTAAACTACCGACAGTTGAATGGCTAACTCATCATTCAGACCATCCAAGAATTTCTCCCTTCTCTTGGCATCTGTGTCAACGTCATCTGGAGCATAGAGTGCCAGATTGTTGAATTCTTCTATGTACTCTGCAACTGTGTGGTTACCCTGACGCAGGTTGCGGAATTATCTCTTCTTCAAACTCATCACGCCTGTTGATATGTGTGCAGTGCGGAAACCTTCCTGAAATGACTCCCAAGTGACCTCCTCAATTGGGTGAGTGATCTGATAGTTGTCCCACCAGCTGGCTGCAGGTCCCTCTAAAAGATGTGCTGCAAACCTAACCTTCTCTTCATCCGTGCATCCTATGGTCACCAGATTCTTATTCACCGAACGTAGCCAGTCATCAGCTACAACGGGTTCTGAGGCGCTAGTGAATGTTGTTGGCCTCAGCCTCAGGAAACGGGTGAGCATGTCCACTTGAGGGGGTGGTGGTGGAGGTGGGTTGTTGTTATTGTTGTTGCTGTGGTTGTTGTTGTTGTTCGCTAAGATCTGGGTCATCACTTGCATGAGTTGGGTCATCACTTGCTGCATCCCATCGTTGTTGTTGTTCTCATTGTTCTCCTCATTGTTGTTGTTGAGGTTGTTGCGTCGAGGAGGCATCTGTGGGTTTAGCATAGATGAGGATCAAGATAGAAGGTCTAAGGAAGGAGGAAACTAAAGTCCTTCACAACCCACACAACTAAACATGTCAAACAATTTACAATCAAGCAATGTCACAACAACATGGTTCAACACACTAACAAGCAAACTAGTATTTGCCATACCACATAGGTTGATATGATCAATACATTAACATAATGTTGTTTCAAATAAGACTAATTTGGGGTCCAATCTAAGGTAAACAGGTGATACACTTCCTTGCCAACTTGTTCTTCTGGGCACACTCGATTGATTCTTCTTACTTCAATTCTCTTCACTTCATGGATGCAATCTGGGCATTCTTTGAACGAATCAGGTCTTCCTGATCGCAGAGTTCCGAAGCCATATTCACTATGTCGGTCTTCAACTGGCTCACAGTGGTCTTCAAGGCATTAGTACTCTCATTCTCCTTCTCGATAAGATGGGTACACTGGGCTTGCAGTTCGAGAATTTGTGCCTCCTGGTGTTCAATCTTGGCTTCCAACTTCATGTTGTCAATGTCAAGTTTCATTTTGTCTTCGATGAGAGCATCCTTCTCCAAATCCATCTCCTGCTTCTGTGCGTCAATTTCCTCTCCTATCTCCTTGAGTTCATCGAGGTACTTCTGGGTGTTGTGAAGCCTAAACCGTAGTCTTTTTCCGAGACACTCGATAGCTTCCCAGGCTGCACTCCTTGCTGAATCAAAGAAGGAAGTTCGGACTATGGAGTTGGTGTACATGCAGCATCCTTCGGTCCTGTGGTCATCGCCTTTGCTCTTGTATATGTGGAGTTGCAAGCCCAGTATACCCACCTTCTCGAGAAGATGGGTACACTGGGCTTGCAGTTCGAGAATTTGTGCCTCCTGGTGTTCAATCTTGGCTTCCAACTTCATGTTGTCAATGTCAAGTTTCATTTTGTCTTTGATGAGAGCATCCTTCTCCAAATCCATCTCCTGCTTCTGTGCGTCGATTTCCTCTCCTATCTCCTTGAGTTCATCGAGGTACTTATGGGTGTTGTGAAGCCTAAACCGTAGTCTTTTTCCGAGACACTCGATAGCTTCCCAGGCTGCACTCCTTGCTGAATCAAAGAAGGAAGTTTGGACTATGGAGTTGGTGTACATGCAGCATCCTTCGGTCCTGTGGTCATCGCCTTTGCTCTTGTATATGTGGAGTTGCACCCACTAGTACTCCTGACCTTCACCCACAAAAGGGAAACCCTTGTACACTGCCTCACCTTCAAAACCCAAGCTCTTCATATTATCCTTTAGTACCCTTGGGAAATCAGTCTCACAATGGAGAGTCATGGTCATCACTGGTCCTTTCTTGATGGATTCTATGAGGCTGGTCATCTAAAACAAAAGCAGATACTTTCAGAAGTTAGATACTAGACGAGAGTACAAGAAGAGGTACAATGAGTTGTATAAATAAATTTAAGAAAATTGAATAAAAATAGATTTTCAGTACTATGGTCAAAACCTATTTCTATCCAAACCTAGGGTCACGAATCTACAGGCAACACAGTGCTCTGATACCATCTGTAGAACCCCCACCTTTTAACAAAAGTTGGGATTCCCCGTGTAACGTGCTAGTCCCTGGATCGACTTGCTAGCACACACAGTTTGAGATGCAATACCATAACATTGTATCAAAGTATATATACGATGATCCAGAATTTAAAAGATTCGATACAAGGTGCATAGCCGTAGGCTAGCTCAAACCAAAGTAAACACACAGCGGAAAGCAAATGATACAGTGAGCCCATCATCTTCATGTGCCACAGGCAAGCATGTTGGTTGTAGACTCAAAATCCTGTCGCAACCTCGCTCATCGTTTGACGGACCTGCAACGGTGAGTTACAGCCCAACTATATGGGTCAGCACAATTGAATTGTGATGGCAAGATGACACTTATGTGGATATAAATGGCAACCTATATTCTACATGAATATTTGGCTAAGTGGAGTTTTGAGGCTGATTTGCATAAAGCCAGTTTTATCCTGTCATTTGTAAATCAATTTTCATCATAGACAAAGAGTACCACTGATAGACATCAGTGAACACCTTTGACAACTACTCATGGCAAGCACCACTGATAGAAAACAGTGAGCTCCCACCCCTGTTCACCCTCAAGTTTTAATTTAGAAATTGGGATGAGGAGATCTTCAACAGCTTCCCGGTCTAGTTGCTCAAAATTGTCCATAACCGGGGACACGGCTAAGTATACTTAGTTTTAAACTCTCGAGAGGGTGTGCACTTTCACCACAAGACCCAATCATTCCATCCTCCATTGCAACCAATTATGCAATGGAAAAGAGAAGACCGAGACGAGATCTTTCAGAAGTGATTCCCCAGAGTCTAACGTCAGACCCACTCCAACCTATCATCCCCTACATCTGCTGGTCACGACAGAACCAGGGTCTCACAACTTAATTGATCAAGATAGAGCCCACATGACATGTGGCTGCACTAGAAGCTACTGAACAAGGAGAGTCTACAATCTCTTTAAGCCTGGGTGACTTTCCACAATTGTGCACTTCCACCAAGGGCAAATTACCATAGACATGAACCATAGACATGGACCCCCTGAGTAGTCACCCACCATGGTTCTCCAACCAGCACCCAGGTAGTTCATTGATTAGTTATTAGTTTTCATCACTATCCAACTAATCAAAACATTTTTCATAGCATGACTATACTAAGTTCCATACTACAAAGTTCTGGGTGGGGGATGGCTACACACTAATAGGAGCATAGCATAGTATAATATTCAGTAACAAGCCTATCATGCATACTACTGAAAACACTAAGTGCATAGTAGTAAAAGTAATAGGACTTTTATGGTGTCACTTGCCTTGGCCAACTGAAGAGTTGAAGTTACACTCTTCACAACACGTAAAGCACTCCGTACAATCTAAACATAGAGATAACACAATAGTAAACAAACAATTCAACAACATCATCACATACAAAAGCAAACATGCATATCAGGGTCTTCCACAAAACTTTGGTCGAGGTTCATCACATAATTCAATACGCAAAAAGAATTATTATGATTAGGTTTAGGGTTTGCCATTTTGGTTAAAGGATGGTCAAGCAATTATGTATGAACATCATAGATGTCATATATAACTTGCTGTGGTGTTCCAAGATTTCTAAAAGGTTGGTCCTGATCAACATGGTCACACAAGGAATTTTGGAAAAAGATTTAACACTTCTAACACAAGGATTTTTGCAACACATTATTTTGAGAAAGATCTTAAACAAAACCCTCAATAATTGGGTTGACAATTACTTTCTAAAAGTGGGTTTTGGTCTTTCTAGACAGGGGCAACTAATTGGGTCACTTTTCAAAAAGGAACCACAATAAAACAATTTATAGGATTTAAACTATAACCAAAATACTCCATTTGAGTCTCTGGTTTTTAGTTTGTTTGAAAAGTATTCAAAAATATTTTTATAAGTGACCAAGTTATTCTACAGAACCTAAGGTATCCAAAAATATTTTATTTGCAAAAATTGGACTTATAAAAATAAGGTTATGGCAAATATACTCAAATCTCTCATTTGAAAATTGAATGTTTTTAACTTTGCCAAAACAGTGAACTAATGATTCTAAAAGATTCTACAAGTCCAGAGCTTTTCAAAAATATAAAGTTTGTTACATTTGGCTAAACCAGTAAAAAGTTGTGATGGTTTGAAGTTGCAGGGACCTTTCTGCAAAACTGCCAAATTAAATCTATTCTGGATTAATTCCAGAAAAGGTGAGGCCACGTGGCGTGCTGTGATTGGCTTTACTGCGCTGACTAGGCGGCGGCGTGGCTGTTTCTTATTGGCTGATACCGGTTCAGAAAGTGATCTAATCACGGCCGTAGATGCGGGATCGGACGGCTGGGAGAGGTGGTGCTCACCGGGCGGCGGAAATGGAGAGGAAGGCGGCGCCGTGGCTCAGGCGTGGATGCGCCGGTTGTTCCGGTGGTCCTTGGGCTCGGGGAAGATGACAACGAGGTGCGGCGCGACGCGGCGGAGAGGATGGAGGTGATGGCGTCGTCGATTGCTTCCTGTGTAGACGAGGGGGCGTGGTCGGAGCGGTGCGGGCGTCGGCGACCTTCGGGTGAGCACGAGCTGCTCGATTCGCTGCAGTAGAATTCGGGGTAAGGGGTCAGTGAGGTGCGCCAGGACATGGGGAGGAGTGTGGAGAGAGCCTCGGGCTCCGGCGCTAGCTCACCTCAATGGAAAAGGAGGAAGACGGCGGCGGCAGTGGCGGGCTCCGGCGTGCGATTGCAGCAGCCTGGGGCACGAATTGGTCGGGCGTGAGAGGGTAAATGGAGGGGAGGGTCTGGGGACTAAAAGGAGGCCGTGTGTGGTGCCGTTGCGGGCTCGAGGGAGTGAGGCAAGTGGGCGAGGTGGAGGGTGCCGTCGTCGGTTCGTGGGCGCGGGCGCAGACGGTTGGAGAAGAACCTGACAGGTGGGGTCGGCGCGTCGGTGAGAGAGAGGGGAGAGAGGCTAGGGTGGGCTGAGTTGGGCCGCTAGGCGCCGCGCGCGCGTTAGGTTAGAACGGGCTCGGCCCTTTTATGTTTTTGTTTTGTCCTTTTGTTTTTCTTTTCTGTTTTTCTTGTTTTCTTTTATAATTTTACAAATCCAAATCATTTCAAACCAATTTCTAAAATTTTGCAAATTCAAAACCTTTCGTTTAAACTTGCAAGCAACACTTTTCAAACACATTTTTTAAAATTGACAATTTCAAAATAATGCATAAAGGTTTATTAGAACCTTTATGTTCAATTTATAAAATAGGGTTTTATAAATTCCTTTTGAACTAAAACTAAAATATAGAAAAGGATATGAGTAATATCACTCAATATGATAACTCAATAAAAATACAAAACATTTTATTTCAAAAGAGTTTGATAATACATTTTAAATACAAATAATAATTTAAAGTATCAAATAGATGTTTTACTTCAAAATCCTTAAATCTTAAAATAGAAGGTAAAGAATTATTTAAAATACATTTCCAAATCATATTTCAAAAATATTGTATAATTGTTTGATAATTTTGAAAATTGGGTTTTAATAAAATCATTTGTGGTTTTAAAGGAAATCTAGGAAATTTACCACAAATACATATTTTGAAAAAGAGTTACCAAGAATCATTTCAAAATCATATGAAAGAGTTAAAAACTAATTTTTGAAAATAGAGTATGTTTAAATAACCCAAAACAATTTATAAATAGGGTTTATTAAGTAATCGAAAGCAATATATTGGATTCCACTTCAACTTCGAGTAATTTATTTTATTCAAACAAAAGTTTCAATTTTTAGTGATTTTTAAAACATTCCAAAAATCTGGGATGTTACATTCACACGTGGTCATCGTCGTCCAGGGCAGCTGCCTCGTGTAGTCGTCGTTGTCGAGGACGAGCTGCACGTGGTGGCACTGGAGCAGGGGATTGGTACGCAGGTGGCGTCGAAGGGAGAGGGAAAACGGAGGAGGCGTGGAGAACAGGGAGATTAGGGTTAGATGGGCTCTGGGGTTATCCACTCCTAGGGCGGACTGTGTGTTGATTCTGGAGTTTGGGGGGTTAAATGAAAATGTGTCACATATTTTGACTCCGTGGACTTTGTACAAATCTCCAACAAGCATAGGGCACAGATAGTGCCGGAGTGCCAAGTTACATGTGCGAAATTCGCGTCCAAGGGATCGAAGGACAACGAAGCAAGCAACGTAGCCAATAGGCAAGCAACATATTTTTTTTGAAATTCTAAAACCATTTTTTTACACCAGAAATCCATGGTCTACTAAGAAAGCAAGCTAAAAAGTGGGGTTATACGGTTTGAATCAAAGTTAGACGGGGGTGCGTACGCACCACCATGGGTAGAGAATCCACTCTCATATGGGAGACACAAGAGCGGGAAGACAATACCCTTCTATGTTTTCTTGCGACCTAGGTTGGAGACGTGTAGGGAGGAGAAATAACTAATAGAAAGAAAAATATAAAGAGAGAATGAAAAAAATGAGACGTTCGCACTTAACGCATGTGTATGATGTATTTTTGTAAAGTATAGGAGTAATTTCTTATTAATATATTTTTTTCTCTCTCTGTGGCAACTTTTTGGCTGGTCCAAACAATGACGTACATGCTGGATATATAATGGCAAATTGACGGACCAACATTCATATTCAAGGATGCACTAGCCAAAACCACTTAATTGTTAAATTCAATCGTAGAATTAGAAATTATAGAACTGAAGTACATTTTTATTTCTATAAGGCAAAGGCAGCGCAAAGCTAACCACAAGGCTTGACGACAAATCACACAAGCAACCAGATGATAGTGCGTGGGCCGCGCACACAAACACAAAAACAAACTGCGGGCTGCAACCAATCCACGGCCAGGGGCGGCCAGCGCCCTCTACTAATCTACTTGTCCCCAAACTTGTCCTTGAGCATCAGGGCAAACTCGTAGACCTTGTCGGGGTCGGTGATCGCCGACGAGACGCTCTCGCGGCCCCTGCAGCGCTCGGCCCACGCCACCACCCCCGGGCAGTGCTCCGCGACGCTGAATCCGCCAAACTCCTCGTAGGCGCGGAACCACGAAATGAATGGCGCCAGGGCCACGTCCAGGAACCCGAACTCCTCGCCGCCGAAGTAGTCCTTGCCGCCGAGCTCCGCCTCCAGGGCCTCCAGCGCCTCGATCATGTCCCTCTTGGCCTCCTCCAGAGCCGCACCATTGCACTTCCACAGCCGGGTCTGGCAGTCGAACAGCTGATGAGCCGGAAGCAAATTTAGTTAGAGGACAATACATGCATCCTATCGATCTTGGAATAGCGGGAGCTGATGAGACTGCACGCACCTTCTTGTCGACGAAGTCTGCCAGAAGCGGGCCTGCGCGCGGGCGTAGGGGTCGCGGGGGAGGAGCTGCGGCGCGGCGGGCCACGCCTCGTCGACGTACTCAACGATGAGGAGGGACTCGCAGACGGGGCGGCCGGCGTGGAGCAGGACGGGGATCATCTGGTGGACGGGGTTGGACCGGAGCAGCAGCTCGCTCTTGTGGGACAGGTCCTGCTCCAGGTACTCGTAGGCCACGCCCTTCTCCGCCAGCGCGATCCGGCACCGCTGCCCGAACGGGCTCACCCACAGGTCCAACAGCACCACGTCCGCCATTTTTGTTAGCTGCTGCTCAGAGGAAAGGGAAGGTGGTGGTGTGTGCAGTGGCTGCTTGCCTGCTTGGCAGTAGTATCCGAGTGTGCTGGGTTACTTTGAGGGTTTCAGCGGAGGCTTTTATAGGCGAAGATCGAATGATCGATCATTGACCATACGGACTTAATTTACTCCTTGTGTCCTGATTGGAAGAACAGATTAAGTTTTAGGTTTTGCTTCACTTCTAGGTTGCTTCGTCGATCCTCGTTGCTGAGTAGTTGTCTCCTCTCCAAGGCAGCATCTCCAGAGTATTCACACACACTACACATGCACGGATGTGTGGACGCATGCTAGATGCTACTACTACGTGGACGTGGTTGAACGTATTTTATGTCCGGGCCGGTACACAAGCACTGGACCTAATATTTACTTTTCAATTGTATCTGAATATCGTGATAAATTCGCAACGATTGGCTCCATGCAAAGTATTTCTGTAACCTCAAAAGCTACACTTTTAAAGCGGTACCCTAGAGATACTACTAATTTAAAACTATTTGAATGAATGTGCACCTTTGGTATTTACTACTATCTCTCTTCATGATTTTTTTCTGAAGTCAAACAATGTAAAGTTTGGCAAAATTTATATAAAAATTTATCAACAATTCTAATACTTTATAGATATCACATGAATATATATTTAATGATGACATCGTAGATATTGATATTTTTTTCTCTAAAAGTTTGGCCAAACTTTATATGGTTTGACGTATGTCAAATTTTATACGCCTTTTTTACGAAACGGAGGGAGTAGAATATACTTTTTGTTGTTGGTGCCTTGGACTAAACCATGCAAAGGGGCTAAAAAGATGTGCTGATGTTATGGGTGAAAATATCAGAAAATGCTTTTGGCTCCCGAGCTCCAGTGCACCCTCCGGTTTAATTTTTTGAAAATCATACTTATGAATTTCAGAAAAATCTGAAAAACTCAGGGTGTAGCCAATAGTATATGATGACGTGGAATGACCGCTTACTAGCTGCATCTATGACTCATAATCCACTCAGAATATAGCTTTCGGGTCTCCCATGAGTATTAAGTTGCAAGCAACAGATTATAGAATTAAGCAAGGTGTGTAATGTAAACAAACGCATTAGACTTAACAGCAGTACCCTTAAGCTACGCATCGGTTATTTTATCCCTAGTGGCAAATACACATCTACAGACTTAGTTGTTTCTGTCTATCAAGTCCAGGCTTCTAGAGGCATGAACCCACTATCTAGCATAAATACCCTCTCTTGAAGTCATTAGCATCTACTTGGCCAAACCATCTACTAACAACGGAGAGCATGCAGGAACATAGATAAAACATAATATAGATAGATGAACAAACTTGATCATAACTTCACAATTTATCGGATCCCAGCAAACACAACATGTAGCCTTATATAAAGATGATCTTGATCATGTTAGACAGCTCACAAGATCTAGACATGATAGCACAAGGTGGAGAGACTACCAACTAGCTACTGCTATGGACCCGTAGTCCCGTAAAGAACTACTCACGCATCACTCCGGAGGCAGGCATGGTGATGTAGAGTCCTCCGGTGATGATTTCCCCTCTGGCAAGGTGCCGGGAAGAACTGCAGAAACCCTCCCGAACTAGGGTTGAAGACGACAGCGGACTCGGAACTTTTCGTGGATTTTTGCTCGGGTCTCTAGGGTTTCCCGATTAGATGCAATTTATAGGCGAAAGGGAGGCGTCGGTGGCCAGCCGAGGTGGGGCGGCGGCCTAGGCGCACGGCCCCACTCTGGGCCGCGCCGTGGGCCTGCCTGGTGTGGTCCCCGGCTCCGTCCTCCTGGCTGCTGCTCCGTCTCGGTCCAGAAATAAATCAGTTAAATTGGCGTCCGATTCCGAGAATATTTTCAGAATAGATTTTTTGAAATAAAAAGACAACAGAAAACAGGAACTGGCACTGTGGCATCTTTTTAATAGGTTAGTCCCAGAAAATGCATAAAAATGATATAAAGTGTAAGATAAACATGTGGTAATCAATATATAATAGGCATGGAACATCAAAAATTATAGATACGTTTTGGACGTATCAAGCATCCCCAAGCTTAGTTCCTACTCGTCCTCGAGTAGGTAAACAATAACACAAATATAATTTTTGAGGTGACATGCTACCAACATAATCTTGATCATATAGTAATGTAAAACATGCGAGCTGAGATCAAATCATTCAAAGCAAAAGTGTATGTTTGATATTAAACACATAGATGAATAAAGCAAGACAATTAAACAAGTAAAAACCTTTCATGGAAGATGCTATAAAGACATGAAACCGTACAAAGTTCATTATAGATGTTTTAAGCATTCAGTATAGAAGTTATCCTTCTACTCAAGCATCCAACAATCTTTCACAAACATAGAAAGGATCCAGTCAAGCAAAAGTATCACAAACGTAATGAATTCGCTGGTTAGAAGTTTTACTCAACCGGTGAGCGTAAACATTTGGTATTGGCACCAAGCTGTTATGGCAAAGAGAATAATAATGGGGGTTTGGAAGACCAATGGAAGAAAGGCTCACAAAGCTATAAATGATCATTAGACAAGAGGAAATCTTATAATCGAAGCTATGCAAGGAGTAGTGATTGCCATGCAACGGATGCACATAGAGCTATAAGTGTATGAAAGCTCTCCAATGGAACTAGTGGGGGTGCATCCAACTTGGTTGCTCATGAAGACCTAGAGCACTTTTGAGGAGGCTCATCATTGGAATATACAACCCAAATTCTATAACGTAAATTCCCCACATAGTTATACTAATGAAATATGAGAACTCTCTCATATGAAGCATAGGTGCTACTAGCACAAATGATGACTATAAAACTGGTGCTAAACATGAGCACAAGTGTGGATAAAGGATAGTAATGTTGCCCCCTCTCTCTTTATTTCTTTTCTTTTCTCTTTTCTCTTTTTTTTCTTTTTCTGTTTCTCTTTTCAATGGCCTCCGTGGCTTTTTCACTTTTCTCTCCCTAACTGTAGGGGTAACACTCTAATATGACAACACACTTTTTGGTACAAATAACTCATAATGAACAAAAACATGATGTATAAAACTGTATGTCTCTGCCAGTGTAGCAGGATGTGCAATGATCTAGCGTAACATGGGTAAAACCACACATCAGCTGTATAGAATCATGCAAAGCAATATATAACAATGATGAATGACAACAAGTCATGTAATGTAAGGTGGAAGTTGCATGACAATATATCTCGGAACAACTATGAAAATGCTGTGATAGGTAGTTATGGTGGCTGTTCTGAGGAAGTTGTTTGGCTTATGTGTAGGAGAACAAGATGAAGTTCTCCCACGGGTTGGATGTACTGGCGAAGTATGCACAACTATCAATGTGAGCAGAAGACAATGCACAGCACCGAAGAGGCTAGCAAAATATGGATGGTGAAAGTGCCAAAAACCGTAGCTCAACATTAGTCAAAAAGAACTCACAAGTTTATTGCAAACAACTAGCAGGTTCAACATTAAGAGCATGATTAAATTTACCCCAAGGAGAGCCGTTCACAGAGGCACAAGTACCCCGCTAGATCCCTCGACCTTAGCACGCAACTATGTTGTTTCCAAAAACCTTCAGACATGAGAAGCTATCAAGTCCAACTACACCTTCAGCAATTTTAAGAGTTTGTAGTATGGTACAAGCTTTAATAACACAACCACTAATTAGATTTTAGCTTTAATTAACCAGCAAGGATTTAACATCTAATTTCTTAATATCTCAAAACATTTGCAAGGAATCAAGTTATCAAAGTTCAATGATCTACAAGACTATGCAAGTTTTTCCATTATACAACTACCACACACTTTAGCATTTTCTGTTCCAACCAGACGTTAATTTTACAACTCTCGAAACAAATATAAGTGAAGCAAGAGAGTACTTTCTATAATAAAAGAACTAATAGCTCAGAACAAGAGATACATGAAAAATAAGAGCTAATAGCATAGCAGTGCTAAACAGGAATACTCAACAAGTATAAGTGAAGAACAGGAGTATTCTAAGCAAAAGCGGAGTGTGTCTCTCTCCCAAACAAGAGTGCTAGGATCCAACTAAGTTATGATCAGAAAACATAACAAAACAAAAACAAACAGAAAATAAAACACACAGACGCTCCAAGAACAGCACACAATATGTGAAGCAATAAAAATATAGTCTCACTAGAGGTGACCTGATAATATGTTGATGAAGAAGGGGATGCCTTGGGCATCCCCAAGGTTAGACGCTTGAGTCTTCTTGATATATGCTAGGGAGATCCAAGGGAGCCTCCCCAAGCTTAAGCTTTTCTCTCTTCTTGATCTTCTTATATCATCCTCCTCTCCTAATACTTGAAAACTTCCTTCACACAAAGATAACTCGCAAACTTCATTAGAGGGGTTAGTGCATCAAAACATAAACTCACTTGGTTCTGTAAAAACACATTGCATACTTTAGTTCAAACATTAGCTACTGTTACTAAGCAAGATCCTGATCTCCCCCCGAAGAACGTGAATCTAAACTTGCAAAAGAGACAATGCAAAACAAAGACATAATCTGTCAAAACCAGAACAATCCGTAAAGACAAAAAAATTTGAGGCACTTCCGTTGCTCAAATCAGAAAACGGTTAACTAACGAAAGATTGGTCATACGTTCAGGCTTCTGCTAAAATTTTACAGATTAAAATAGTAATCCGTGGTTTTTCACGAATTTTTACCGTTAGGTACAGAAATCTGTTTATGGACAGCAAATAAATCTTTACCACCCTCTTACATTAGAGGCTTTTCTTGGCATAAAAAAATGAAAACAAAAGATACAAAGGAGTTGTTACAGAAGTAAGCAACATCCTTGACTCAAAAACAAAAATAATAGGAAATAAAATTGGGTTGTCTCCCAACAAGCGCTTTTCTTTATTAACGCCTTTCAGCTAGGCACAGTAATTTTTATGATGCTCACATAAGGATAAGAGTTGAAAATAAATGAAAGCATCAAGAAGCATATATAAAACATATTTAAATCTAACACTCTTCCTATGCATAGGGCCTTGTAAGAAAACAAGCCAGTGGAGCACAAAGTGACTAGCATAGGAAAGCAAAACAAGTGCAATTTCAAACCTTTCAACATAAAGAGAGGAGATTTAATATTATTGAGATATATGAAACCGTGTCTCCCTCTCTCATACTGACCATAAGGTCTTAAAGCAAATAGCATATAAAAGCAACACAAGATAAAGCTCAAAACTGTCATCATAAAGAGAGGAAATTTAATAACATGAAGATTTCTATAACCATATTTTCCTCTCTCAAAATAATTTTTAGTAGCATCATGAATAGACTCAACAATATAGCTATCACATAAAGCATTCTTACCATGATCCTGTTGGAGATATGCCCTAGAGGCAAATAAATAATAAGTATTTATCGCATTATCTCATTAAGTTTATAATTAGTTTTATACCATGCCATAACTGTATTAATCGGAATTGTTAATACACGTGTGGTATGTAAACAAACCAGAGTCCCTAGTTAAGCCTCTATATAAACTAGTCCATCATTCAATGGATGCTCGTGATTTCCTGATCATATTGATTCATAACAGTTGATGATGGAGTCATTTTATTAGTAGAATAATTTGATGGACATTACCCACCAAAGTATTGCAAAAGGATCGTATCACTAAGTTCAACACTGCAATAGGAAAGTAACATGATAGCTTATTCCTTAGACTGTGAGATTATATCAAGTCGCTGCTTCTGGAAGATAATTTGATCGCATCAAACGTCATATCTTATATAGTGTGACAATAAAGGTGACACTTTCGGGTATTGGAAGGAAGTAGTCGGGGCGAGTGATCAAGAGCGGGATTTGTTCATCCGTGTGATGGAAAGATACTCTGGGCCCACTCAGTGAGATTATATCTATAAAGCTGCACATCGTATGACTAGGTAAATGGAGATATAATATCACGGAACGAGTTAAAGCAGCCTTGTCGGTAACGAGATAAAACACAACATAGGATGTTGACGATCATATCTCGGACAAAGGTAGTATCGATGGAACAAAGGGAATGAACATATCATGTTAACGGTTCAACGACGATTTATTATGGAATGCACAGGGTCCGTCACATTCATCCAGGGCTCCCTGACGGTCATTGGCGAGCGAGGGGTCTCGACCATGTCTGGAGTATTCCCGAACCGTAGGGTAACACACTTAAGTCTGGACGACGCTTGGAGAATGTTTCGGAAACATCGTAATTATTTAGGTATAGAGAAAAGAGGTTCCGGAAAAGTTTCGGCAAGAACGGAAGAGTTCCGGGAAGACCGAAGTGAGTTCGGAGTGGTCTGGAAATTATTCCGGAGTCACGGGAGATTAAATAGTATGTAAATATATTAAGTATGGAATTATATATATTATATTAATTTAATATTAAATAAAAAGGAGAAAAAATGTTCAGCCCACCTAGATGGGCCAAACCTCGGAGGGAAAACCCCAAGTGGGGGACTTCCCCCTAGGAGGTGGTGCGGCTGGGCCTAGGGGCCCATGCGGCTGCACATGGGGTGCGGCTGGGCCTCTTTGGCCGGCGCACCCCCTCCTCCCTCTCCCTTTTGTTTAGTCCCAGATGGACAACTTGAGGAGAGATGCAACCCCTCTCCTCTAATAAATAGG
The DNA here is from genome assembly GCA_947311845.1 of Poa pratensis. Classification (NCBI taxonomy): domain Eukaryota; kingdom Viridiplantae; phylum Streptophyta; class Magnoliopsida; order Poales; family Poaceae; genus Poa; species Poa pratensis. The sequence goes on from CAMZMU010000110.1 coordinate 21,618,478, forward strand.
AGGCAGGATTAATTGAGAAAATACACAATAAATCCAGGAATTAATTCCGACTGGCCTAGGCTTCTCCCTTGTCCACTTCCACCCTCTCCGTCTCTCGACGTATGCGGTCCCACGTTTGGACTGCATATACGTGAGACCTATAAACCGCAGTACGCCGTTGTGCTGCGGGATTCCACCCAAAGTTCTCGCTTCCGCTATCTCGGCTGGATCGGGGAGACCGGAGGTCATCGTCAAGGTCCGTACGTGTGCGAGTACTCGGAGGTGCCGTACACTCAGGCTCGGCACTGGAATATCGTCGTCGCGCCATCTCCTTCATCATCGCGCCAATTTCTTCGCGACCTTGACGTCGGCTACGTACGTCTTCATCGGCAACGCTTGTGCGGGAGCGTATTTCCCGCTTATCGGTCTACGAGGGTACGTGTCCGATAACTTCTCTGTTACAACATTACTAGATAGATAGATCCTGCCTAGTTTTCGGTGTTGCGATAGTTAGAAAAATTATTGTTTTCTTCTACGAACCCCATCATATCCACATGCATAGAAGTATCATTACTCTCCACATAAGCATAATCAATTTCATTAGTAATAGTGGGACTAAAACTATCACATCCATCATTGTAATCATCATAAATTGCAGGCATAGTATAATCATAATAAACTTTATCCTCGATAGTTGGTGAAACTAAAATATCACAATCATTATAATCATCATAAATTGGAGGCACAGTATCATCAAAGCAAATTTCCTCCTCCAAAGCTAGGGGACTAAAAAGAATATTTTCATCAAAACCAGCTTCCCCAAGCTTAGAGCTTTCCATGGCATTAGCAATAATGGTGTTCAAAGAATGTATGCTAATAACATTGCTACTATCATGATTGTTATACAAATAAAGTTCCATAAGCTTTTTAATTTTCTCTTCAAACACCTGATGCATGTAAAATGCATACATGAACTTTGCACTTTAATTGCTTATATTCCAATCATATTTGCATCATATAAGGGTTATATCAATGTTTTATAATGATTTTTGGGAATATTCATTTATTTCCTATTTTTATGGAATTAACCCTGCACAGGCAGAAAACCCCGTTTTCTTATTTTAATGTTTCAGGGACCCAAACGTCAACGAAATCACCTGGAAATTTACGGGCGTCAATATTTGGAAGGAAGAAGACCTGGGCGAAGGAAGCGAGCAAACGGAGGCTCGAGGGCCAAACGAGGGGGCCCACGCGGCCTGGTACTGTAGGCGTGTGGGACCCACCCATTTGGGCCTCGTGGCTCCGTTGCCTTCGATCTTCTCCACCGACATCGTCTTGACCTAAAAACGCCTATAAAAAAGGTCCCCCGACGTTCTCTGGAAGGAGCGCCGCACAAACACAGAAACACCGAAACGGAGATCAGGAGCTGCAGATTGGAGGGGGAAAACTCCGGCGGGGCGCTGCCGGCGTGGTCTCCATCTTCTCCATCGACTTCTCCACCGTCTCCATGATGAAGAGGGAGTAGTCCACCTCTGGACTATGGGTTTGTGGAAGTAACTTATGTATCTCTCCTCTCTTGAGCTTCACTAATTAGCACCGTATGAGCTGCTGAACATGATTACGGTCACCGTTGTAATACCTTTGTGGTGGATCTTTATGAGTTAATATATGTTTGAGATTGCAATGTTTGTTTCAGTTATGAGTATAGATGCATATTATGTACCCCGTTCTTGTCTACTTGTTTTGATCAAGCATGTTTATGAGAGCGTGTGTGGGGGAACGTGTGCATTAGTTGGAGTAACGGGGGGTGGCTAGTGCAGTGAACGTGAGAGAAAGTTCTGCGATCCACTTTGGTATCTTTACCTTACTTTGTTACCTCACTAGGGATAAACTAAAATACCATGCTACCGGGGATGTGGGCGTGACCATTGCCACTACTCCATGACTAGATCTAGCATGTTCTTATTTTCACTTCATGTCATGATACTTAATGCTATACTCTGAGTTATCTTAATTACTGAGGTGTTATGATTTAGTTCGCATCTTGGTGGAGTATAAGAGAGGTTAATAACCAAAAGATCTCTATGTTAGGACGTGATGCCCATATATCTAAGTAACTTGTTATCAAACCCTGTGTTGCAATCTCATATGTTAACTGTGTGTTCCATTGTCTACCACTTTATAAAGAGAGAGTGCATTTGTGAAACCATGAACCCCAGTCCATTTTTAATCATAAGAAACACCTTTCCAACACCATATACCACTTTTCTATTTTCAGCCATCATTAAATCCGAAAATACAAAAATACTTTTCATCTTGCATACATCATTCAAAAACCCAAAAATATCATTTATCATTGCATCCACCATCATTGCATATTTATTTCTTGTTTGCATTGCATAACTATCCTGATATCATTCTTACACCTTGTGCTTGACAACCACAGGTGAGGTTGAGGACCAAAACATCTAACCTTGTTTTGTAGGTAACCAAAAGAAGGATAAGAAGATAAATCTACCACTTCAGATTCCCCGAGAGTTCGATATTAAACCCTCGAGTCACCCCTCGTGGGGAAAACTGTCTTCCACTTACTATACACTCTGCACTTGGAGTCTCAACCTAATCCCGTTTATTTTGCAGGTATCAAGCCTTGCTCTTCGGGACATCAAGACGTTTTCTGGCGCCGTTGCCGGGGAATCGTAGCTGAGAGATTTATCCAAGGGTGTGCATCATCGCATTCATCTCACAACAAAGTCAACGTCACCAACTTGTGCTAACACCTAAGCTTGGGGAGGTTGCACCTACGTGAGCACCATCTTATCCATCTTTACTTACAAAGCAATTTATTTGTTTTGTTAGTGTCATTGCATATCATATCATATTTATTTCAGTTTTGCATAAAAAATTAAAAATACCAAAAAAAACTTGCTATCATGGTGCTTGGAAACAAACAAGGAGGGAGTTCTCTAGGGAATTCTGTTTCTAGTTTTAAACAATATCATGGAGAAACATTAAAAGATGCTTGGGTAAGAATTAATAGGATGCATTATGAAGATCCTACACCTTGTGAAGATGAAAAGCTAAATCTTTATTTCTATTATGGAATAGATCCTTGGTATCAAAATGCTTTAGATGGGGCTACAGGTGGAAGTTTTGTCTTGTCAACACCACCTTGTGCAGCCATGACACTTAGAAGGATTTTTGGTAGCTTTGTGGGTAGCAAGAAAAAGTTGGAAGACACCACAATAGCACTTGCTTCATCAAAGGATAAATTTGAAACTAAGTTAGAAAAGCTACCTAGTAAGGAAGATTTTGAAAACTAGTTTCTTATTCTGAAAACATTATTCCAAAGATAAACAATGAATTGGTTAATGTCATGCATAAGTTGAGAATTTGTGAGAAAGAATTTCTGGAAAAAGATGTTTACCTGAACAATATTGAGGAAAAATTGGTTCGAGTTAGTGATTCATTGAGAAAAGATTCATCTCTTAAACATGTGAAAGTTCCTGTAGCAACAAGTTTGGGTTAAAAAGGAAAAAAAGTTGAGGAAGTTAAAATGCTTAATGAAGTCAAGGATCCTTTGCTTGACTTAGAAAATTGTAGCTTGCATGAATTAATATCTATCTTACAAAAATTTGCAAGTGATCCTTCCATCAACACTAACCAAGCAGGTTTTGGTTCTTATATTGCTAATCATGTCTTGAAAGAAAAGATTGCTAGGTACAACCAAGAGGCTATGATACCACCTAAGCTTGGGGATATGTGGATACCTAAGGTACTAGTAACTATTGGAAAAGAGACACACCATGCCATACTTGATCTAGGATCTAGTGTCTCTGTTTTATCTAAAGAACTATATGAAGTGCTTGAATTGAAAAATCTTGAAAAATGCTCTATTGAACTAGCACTTGCTGATGACTCTATTAAACATGCTTTGGGAAAAGTAAGTGATGTTATGGTAGAGTTACATATGACTTTTGTGCCTGTGGATTTTCTAATCATGGACATGGGGAATAAAACCTCTAGTCCTATTATTCTTGGAAGACCTTTTCTTCGTACCACAGGTGCTATCATTGATTCAAAGGAAGGGAATGTAAAGTTTCAGTTTCCACACAAGAAGTGCATGGAACACTTTCCAAGGAAGAGGGAACCACCAAAGTTCAAGCTCCCTCATGAGCTTCGTCCACAATAAAACAACAAGTAAGAAGCCTAGCTATATGGCTATAAAGAAAGCGCTTTGCGGGAGGCAACCCGGTTATTTTTTGTGTGATTTTTCTTTGTGTCCTCTTGCTGTAACAAGAGATTTGTTTAGTTAGGTTCTGGAGTTTTTAATAAAGTGCCAAGTTTTACCCTTTTTGGTTTGAAAAAGTTGCTTATAGCGTTCGGAGATTTTATTCCTGCACGAATCAGTGCACGGTATGATTTTTAATTCTTATTCTGTAACTCCGAATGAGCTCATATTTGAACTGTAGTTGCAACTTTTCATCCTCTGTATGCATGAATTTTTCGGAATTTTTCGAGAAAGTTTGGTAGGGTAGAAAAATACGTTTTGCTGCTGCTGTTTTTCTGGACAGATTCTGTCCCATTTTGTTTGATGCATGCTTTGAGCTTTTAAGTTGAATCTTTTTGATCCAATTGAGTTTATGAGTAGGCATACAACATTATATACTTTCTGGACATTCATATGAATTTTTGTTCAAGGATTATATGCAGCAAGGAACCTATTTGTTTATCACTATTAATGCACCCCACAGAAAAGAGATGGGAGAAACGGTGTTTTGAAGTTTTTTCACAGGGATTGGAGGAGATGCACCAAGAGCTATCCAAGGATGGTGAAGACCATAAGCTTGGGGATGTGAAGACAACCCCGCTGGACCTACACACTCTCGGTTTGCACACGTCCAACTTCTGTTTTTCGATCGAAACACTTTATCGCATAAACTTGGAGCGTCGTTTTTTGTTTTTGTTTGAGTCTTGAGAGACCACCACACTATCAATTATATATGAGAGAGCTACTGGAAATATGGGTTGAAATATGTTGGATGCTTTTATAAGATTGGGAAAAGGGATGTTTGACTTGATTTTTAATGATACATATAGTTGCATGATTCATGAGCTTGTTTATGAGTAATAGTTTGCAAATTCTTTTTGTAGAGCTATCACTTATTCATGTTTTGGTGCTGATTGTTATTTACTTGGTTTAACATGGATTAGTTAGTTCTATGGACACTCATGCATGCATCTAGATGGTCAACTTTCTCCCTTTTGCTAGCCCAAAAACTCCAACAAGCAAAAACTTGTTTCCAACACCTTCAACCAAAGTTATTCCAGTGAGTCCACCATATCTACCTATTGGCTTTATGCTATTCCGAGTATGTTTAACATGTTGTTTGTGTTATCTTACCTCTGAATGAAAATGTTTATGTTATTGATTGCAATGGAAAAAATTGGTTATATAGCTCTCACGAACTTGATGCACAATGTTCTTTTATTTGCATAATAAAACTTGACCCATTGTGATTAAGATTATGATGTTTGTGGCTTGATGAATGTTTTGGGTTGGAAGTTAGCCCATATGTGCTGTCACATGGCAAGCTTTCAACACGCTCTTCATCTCATTTAGTTGATATCATGTGCTTTTGTCTATGGATGCTTATCATGTTGAAATAAATGTGGAAATAGAGTGAGTTTAAATGAGTTTGTGTAAATGGTTAGAGAGACGCCTGGGCCGCTAATCTAAGCCATGCATCATTCATGGTGGAAATTTACTTACATACTATGGTGAACCTTCTGTGATACACCTTGCAATAAAAAACTATTCCAAATGGTAAATAAAAAGGGTGTTGAGATTGTTCATTTTGTTTGTTTGTCTTGTCATTTTGATATGGGCTTGTTCCATATCTTGGGACAAGAGGTACCCCAGTTGACGCTCTTGATGATACTATTATGCTTACAATGATATTTAATTGAACTTGCTTTGTTTCCCAAGTTGAGTAACACATGGTGTAAGTACTTGTATTCAAGGGGCATGAGACATTCAACCCATTCTTTATCAAGCACACTACTCATATTTGCTTTCACTTTAACCTTAATCATTCAAGATGCTATGATAGGGGCAATGAGAGCTTGACACCAATGAATACCTTATTGCAATCATTAACTTAAGTAGAAGAGTTTGGAAGTTGGATGAAACTTATGCATGCTTTACCTCTACTCACATATACATCTTTCCAAAGTGTACACCTATCATATTCAGATTTTCATCTACACTCTATGACCATTGTAGGATGTTCTACTTATCATTATGCATACATGTGTTCCATATTACTTGCTACCATGTTACACTTTGTGAACTATCAATGAACATCCTTGTCTTGAATACTTGATATCACTTCATAAACTATTTGCATATTGCTACTCCTTTGAAGAATGAATCATTTGACTATATGTAGCAATAGTAATCATCTTTGATATCATTGTTAAGTATTAAATTGCAAAGTCCATGTTAGTTTTATCATCTTCATACTCGAGGACGAGCATGGATTAAGCTTGGGGATGTTGATGCATGTAAAATGCATACATGAACTTTGCACTTTAATTGCTTATATTCCAATCATATTTGCATCATATAAGGGTTATATCAATGTTTTATAATGATTTTGGGAATATTCATTTATTTCCTATTTTTATGGAATTAACCCTGCACAGGCAGAAAACCCCGTTTTCTTATTTTAATGTTTCAGGGACCCAAACGTCAACGAAATCACCTGGAAATTTACGGGCGTCAATATTTGGAAGGAAGAAGACCTGTGGGCGAAGGAAGCGAGCAAACGGAGGCCGAGGGCCAAACGGGGGCCCACGCGGCCAGGTACTGTGGCCGCGTGGGACCCACCCATTTGGGCCTCGTGGCTCCGTTGCCTCGATCTTCTCCACCGACATCGTCTTGACCTAAAAACGCCTATAAAAAAGGTCCCCCGACGTTCTCTGGAAGGAGCGCCGCACAAACACAGAAACACCGAAACGGAGATCAGGAGCTGCAGATTGGAGGGGGAAAACTCCGGCGGGGCGCTGCCGGCGTGGTCTCCATCTTCTCCATCGACTTCTCCACCGTCTCCATGATGAAGAGGGAGTAGTCCACCTCTGGACTATGGGTTTGTGGAAGTAACTTATGTATCTCTCCTCTCTTGAGCTTCACTAATTAGCACCGTATGAGCTGCTGAACATGATTACGGTCACCGTTGTAATACCTTTGTGGTGGATCTTTATGAGTTAATATATGTTTGAGATTGCAATGTTTGTTTCAGTTATGAGTATAGATGCATATTATGTACCCCGTTCTTGTCTACTTGTTTTGATCAAGCATGTTTATGAGAGCGTGTGTGGGGGAACGTGTGCATTAGTTGGAGTAACGGGGGGTGGCTAGTGCAGTGAACGTGAGAGAAAGTTCTGCGATCCACTTTGGTATCTTTACCTTACTTTGTTACCTCACTAGGGATAAACTAAAATACCATGCTACCGGGGATGTGGGCGTGACCATTGCCACTACTCCATGACTAGATCTAGCATGTTCTTATTTTCACTTCATGTCATGATACTTAATGCTATACTCTGAGTTATCTTAATTACTGAGGTGTTATGATTTAGTTCGCATCTTGGTGGAGTATAAGAGAGGTTAATAACCAAAAGATCTCTATGTTAGGACGTGATGCCCATATATCTAAGTAACTTGTTATCAAACCCTGTGTTGCAATCTCATATGTTAACTGTGTGTGTTCCATTGTCTACCACTTTATAAAGAGAGAGTGCATTTGTGAAACCATGAACCCCAGTCCATTTTTAATCATAAGAAACACCTTTCCAACACCATATACCACTTTTCTATTTTCAGCCATCATTAAATCCGAAAATACAAAAATACTTTTCATCTTGCATACATCATTCAAAAACCCAAAAATATCATTTACATTGCATCCACCATCATTGCATATTTATTTCTTGTTTGCATTGCATAACTATCCTGATATCATTCTTACACCTTGTGCTTGACAACCACAGGTGAGGTTGAGGACCAAAACATCTAACCTTGTTTTGTAGGTAACCAAAAGAAGGATAAGAAGATAAATCTACCACTTCAGATTCCCCGAGAGTTCGATATTAAACCCTCGAGTCACCCCTCGTGGGGAAAACTGTCTTCCACTTACTATACACTCTGCACTTGGAGTCTCAACCTAATCCCGTTTACTTTTGCAGGTATCAAGGCCTTGCTCTTCGGGACCATCAACACCTCATGTCCCAATTCAAGATAAAGTTTATAAAGCTCTCTCATGTTGTTTTCAGCCATAGGACTAGTTTCAAGGAAGTAACCATTGATAGCAAGTAAAGAGCTAGACATAATAACTCAGCAAGACAATAACAAAGTAAAGAGAATGGTGGTGTGTAGCTCCCCTTGTTGTAGCCTCCAATTCCCCGGCAACGGCGCCAGAAAAAGTTGCTTGATGGCGTGGAACACACGTTCGCTGGGAAACCCCAAGAAGAAGGTATGATGTAGTCAGCAGCAAAGTTTTTCCTTGATTATAAAATCAAGGTTGTCAGATCCAGTAGGAATTGGAAGAGTTTCAGAAAGGTGTCAGCGGCGCTGTTACCCGATCACTGACGTGGACCTGCACACACACAATCAAAGTACTTTGCCCCAATGAAACAGGAAGGTTGTCAATCTTCCCGGCTTGCTGAATACAAAGGATTAAACGTATGGTGTAGAATATGATAATGAACACAAAAGTAGTAGTAGGAAGTAACGTAGAGCGTGGTGAAAACGGTGTTTGTATCAGTGTGGAATAAAAGACCGAGGTCTACAGTTCACTAGTGGTGTCTCTCCATAAGACAAATAAACATACATGTTGGGTGAACGAATTACAGCTGGGCAATTGACAAATTGCAAACGCATGACAATGCAATATATGACAAGCTTATGTTCATTGTTATATTTATTGGGCATTACAACAATAAAGATAAACCGCTTACTAGCTGCATCTATGACTCATAATCCACTCACAAGATAGCTTCCGGGTCTCCCATGAGTATTAAGTTGCAAGCAACAGATTATAGCATTAAGCAAGGTGTGTAATGTAAACAAACGCATTAGACTTAACAGCAGTACCCTTAAGCTAAGAATCGTTATTTTATCCCTAGTGGCAACAGCACATCTATAGCCTTAGTTGTTTCTGTCTATCAAGCCCGGGCTTCTAGAGGCATGAACCCACTATCTAGCATAAATACACTCTCTTGAAGTCATTAGCATCTACTTGGCCAAAGCATCTACTAACAACGGAGAGCATGCAGGAACATAGATAAAACATAACATAGATAGATGAACAAACTTGGTCATAACTTCACAATTCATCGGATTCCAGCAAACACAACATGTAGCATTACATAAAGATGATCTTGATCATGTTAGACAGCTCACAAGATCTAAACATGATAGCACAAGGTGGAGAGACTACCAACTAGCTACTGCTATGGATCCGTAGTCCCGTGAAGAACTACTCACGCATCAATCCGAAGGCAGGCATGGTGATGTAGAGCCATCCGGTGATGATTTCCCCTCCGGCAAGGTGCCGGGAAGAACTGCATAAACCCTCCCGAACTAGGGTTGAAGACGACAGCGGCCTCGGAACTTTTTGTGGATTTTTGCTCAGGTCTCTAGGGTTTCCCGATTAGATGCAATTTATAGGCGAAAGGGCGGCGTCGGTGTCCAGCCGAGGTGGGCGGCGGCCTAGGCGTGCGACCCACCCTGGGCCATGCCGTGGGCCCGCCGGCCTGGTTGGGCCCCCGGCTCCATCCTCCTGGCTGCTGCTCCGTCTCGGTCCAGAAATAAATCAGTTAAATTGACGTCCGATTCCGAGAATATTTCCAGAATAGATTTTCTGAAACAAAAAGACAGCTGAAAACAGGAACTGGCACTGTGGCATCTCGTTAATAGGTTAGTCCCAGAAAATGCATAAAAATGATATAAAGTGTAAGATAAACATGTGGTAATCAATATATAATAGGCATGGAACATAAAAAATGATAGATACGTTTTGGACGTATTAGTATATCACACGAGCGTGCAAAATATCAAATTAAAATACTTTGTATTCCGAGCTACACCAAAATAACAAAATCTGATAAAACTTGGAGATTTGCAAATATACATACTTAGATCCACACTTTTGTTATTTTTGTGTAGCTCATAATACAAAGTTTTTAAGTTAATATTTTGCACGTTTGTAGGATAAACTATTGCGTACACCGGGATTTTTTCAGAAGTTTTTGAAACTCACAAATATAATTTTCGATTTTTTTAAACCGGAGGGAGCACCGGAGCTCGGGAGCCAAAACTATTCACTCTGAATATATAACCTACATGGAATTACCTCCTTTCATGTATATGCACAAGTCATATTGATCTTTCTCACAAAAATTCATATTAATCTTGCATTACTCAAACATGTTTATGTCTGATCAAATTAATAGAAATAAATAAAAAGCATCAATGGTACCAAAGCTTCCTGTATTCATTGGAATGCAGATGATGATATTTTTATAGAAATTTAATCGAACTTAAATATCATCTATACATTCGCAACACCGAACCATTTTCTCCTCTCCAAAACAAGAAAGGCTATTATCTAGAACCGCACCACTACCCCTCCGCATGTAGGTCACCACACCGCTCCACCTCCACTGACATGGGAGGTCGGGGGGGGGGGGGGGGGGGGGAGGGTTGCATGATCTACGGGATGTAGTTCTAGTTTTTCCCGAATTGGGGATTTTAGTGGGGCTTCGTGACAAAGCTTCATTAGTGGTGGCAATGACGCGTCGACGCCGATAGGTTTTAGGGAAGTCAAAGGGCCAAATCGAGCTCATTTAAGAAGGAGCTTTGCACGGAGGTTAGTTATCGTGGAGTTCTTCTTGCACACCATGTCATCTGTGTGGATTTTCTCAGCTCGTAACGTAACGCGCTGAGAGGACATGTGGAAGAGAGGATTAGAGAGAGGGATGTTAGAGTGTGGGAGGGGATGAAGTTTTTGCTTTTAGTTAGCGAAAACGAAACTCAAACTGAAATATCTTTTGAATCTAGTTCCACGTCAATATGTTTTGATGGATTTATTTTTGGCGTATTTGTGTAGTTCGCACAGTAACTCATGCACTTCGTGCAAAAATATACCTGCGTTGTCTTGCCCCTACAAAATTAAAACAAACAAGAAAGAAATAAAAAGGAAAACCAAAAAAAGGTAGAACACAGCAAAATCTTGCTTGCGGCTGCCCCTGAACTGATTGTGGCGCAGGGTGCTCTTCTTTCAAGTCTTAATTGGGCTCGCCATGCTGATGAATGAGCCTTGGACTAATGCAACAACTCAAGGCCCGCAAGGCCCTGAGGCCTGAGGCACTTATCTGTTTCTGTTTTGTCCCCTTGGATGAGAGTGCAGGAAAATCTTCTAAACGAGAGAGCAGATTACAGAAATTCCCCTTACCAAAGACGATGAGCCCCCTAGTTTTTTCTTTTGAACTCGCTCCTATGTAACTATTATTCGTGATTAATAAAGACCGCAGCAGGACGGAGGCCGCAGCAGGACGGAGTCTTACTGCTTCCCTAAAAAAAGCTAAAAAAAGTTAAATAATACATTTTTTAATAAAATCGAAAAATATTACGTATTTTGAGCAATTTTCAGAAATAATACCCCTCGGTATGGATGTTAGCCGATAGGGGGCGGTCAGCCACGGCGTGGCCAACTAGCACCTATCGGCCGCGGTGTGGCCGATATGTATCTGACCAGATCGGGCTAGCAATCGACAGCCTAATCGGCCACGACAAACCCGACTAGCCTAATCGGCCAGGATGAAATCGACAAGTCTCTGCATGCATGCACTCGCGCCATGAGCCGGGGCGAAGCTAGCTGAAGGATAGACGCTCTCTTTGCATGCATGCCTCCGAGCGCGATGACAGCTAGCTGGGCTCACCCGCGGATCGCGTCGTCGCCGTACGCCGCCAGGCACGTGTTCAGCTTCGACGCCGCCCACCGCAGGTCGTTGGACGGCAGATCCGCCACCGTCGTGTTCAGCTTCGACGCCGCCCACGCCGGGAAGATGGCGAACGCGCGGGAGAGCATGGACACAAGCAGGGAGAGGTCCCTGATGCAGGCCGACCGGCAAACCCGTCGTGGTCGTCGGAGTGAGCACGCACGCACGGCCAGCCAGCGAGCGAGCACACACGTACGACACGCCCGGCCAGCACGCACGGTCAGCCGATGAGCACACACGCACGGCACGGCCGGCGAGAGCACACACGCACGGCACGGCCGGCGAGCGCGCACGGCACGATGCGCAGCTAGCTAGCTCGCTAGCACGCCCGGCCGGCCGGTGAGCGCGCGTGCACGCGCAGCTAGCTAGCTAGCCAGCCCAGCCCATCGCGCGCGGAGGCCAGCACTCGTCGGCCACGCTGTAGACGACAAGCACTCGTCGGCCGCGGCGTAACCGATAAGTGCTCGTCGGCCACGGCGACGCCGATAGGTGCATGAGCTCTCGGCCGACTAGCTGGTCGGCCACACCGTGTTCGACAGGCCCCTATCGGCTACACCCAAGCCGAGGGTGTATTATTTCTGAAAATTGCTAAAAATGCGTATTATTTTTCGATCTTATTTTAAAATGTATTATTTAAAAAATTAGTCTAAAAAAAGCAGCGTCCGGAAGCCGTTTTAGTGTTTATATTCACTCATTTGGCTCCCCATCGAGTCAACATGTGTAACACGCGGAGACCATCTTATATTTACAAACCGAGTCAACATGGGACACGTTTTTTTTTTCACCGCAAAAAAACATCTTTTTTTTTTACTAGTAATATGCCCGTGCGTTACAACGGTTGAGAAAAAAATCGGTGTTGAATGCCTTACAACAGCCCACTAAGTTTTGTGTCTATCATACATGTCTCGTGCTCAATTCTAGCTTAGCCCCATGCTCTATTACACATCGTTCCTGAACAACATCATCAATTTATATTTGCCGAGTATAACAGATATCACCACAAAGCATCCCAAAAATAACCAAACAAATAATATCAAGAATGCAATGGGCTAAAGTCAAATTAATTGGGCAAAGTCAAATTAATTAGGCCAACTCTCATAGTCTCCTCCGATGCACCACGCATCGACTTCTGCCTCGAGAATAAATACAAATGGTCCTTGAAATAAAAGATGGCTATACTTGCATCATCGGGACATACCAAGGATACATCTTCCATAGATGATTTAGAACATCCTCCCCCTTCCAATAATCCAGATTCCAACATCATTTTAAATAAGCAACAAAAGTATGCCCACTGAATCCACAAACATGGTACTAAAAGGAGCATCCGCAATATAAGGTACTCCCTCCGATCCGAAAAAACGGTCGCGGACGAGATTTTGCAAAAACACCCTCAAATGTTTTCAGGCATTAACCCGCAGTCCTCGTCAACACGTTCTTCCCCGACACAACGAAACAACACCACCTCACCCTCTCCCGATCCCCTTTCCGTCCGCCGCCGTCGCCGGCTGATCTCCGGTTGCTCCTCCCGCCGTCGACCACGGACCACCGACCAGGCACCGCCTAGTCCTCCTCCATCGGTTCCCAGGCGCAGAACCCCCGAGCCGCAACCCCCAGCGCGAACCTGGACGCCCAAGATCCCGTCGGCGAGCTTTCGGTGACGCGCGCGAACCGGGGCCTGCGGGAGGGTTTGCAGGTCCAGAGGAACATGGATCAGAAGCTTCGGCGAGCGGCCGAGCGGAGGAGCTCCGGGAAGAGCAGTAGTAGCATGGAGGAGCCGCAGCAATGGCTGGCAGCGTGGAGGAGCAGCAGCAACGGCCGGTAGCGGCGGATCAGTGCAAAGCTGCTCGCGGGAGCTGCACACAGAGGGAGTTGCTCGTGGGATCGTGATGGATAGGGGCGGAGCTGCTCGCCGGAGAAAGGCGGAGCTGCCGATCGGATCGATGATCGTGTTTTGATTCTCAGGACATTTTGTGAAGATGGAATGTCCATGGATCGTTTTGTAAAATGGACATGTTAAGTGGCTGCGAATGTTTTTCGGGATCGAGGGAGTATCACACTTCATTCTTCCTGAGCCTCCTCAAGCCATTTGACAAAAGGCTCCAGGGGTTTGACGATAAATTGCATGCCAGTTAATTAGTTAGTTAGTTGAAGTTATAAGGAGGTTTAGCCATAGTAACTGAGACGCTATAATAGCTTCCACATAGGGCGCCAAGATACTTGAAACAGGTGGCTTTTCAGTTACATGCATGTGATCAAATAAGTTAGATGCAAAGGATAAAATAGCTTACCTCCCTTTTTGGCTCGAACCCTTTAGGAACCAAAGAAGTATGGTATCTTCAGCTTACACATCTTGATCATACAGTGATCTTACAATGTCAGGGAATAGCTCCATCAGCTGCATGTCCTCATAGCACTGTGTCTGCACCTTGTACAGAAGTTCCAGATCTAGGTTTCCACTTGTGCAAAATGCATTCATAATACCAACCTAAGCACACCTGTAAATGCAAATAGAAAACATAACAAATAAGATGGATCCCATTTCATATAATATCGCTAGTAATTACATGTCTAACAAGTAAAGGAAGCCAGTATTGCCCTAAACTTTACATGTTATCTTTATTGGAGATATGGTGCTGCCTGTTTAACTTGGGAGCAAATTGCAAGATAAACTGTGGTCATACATGCCGAAGTGCTGAATCCGAATTTTGCTGCAGGTTCTTTCCAGACCACTCAACAGCTTCCATCAGCACATCACACGGCACGCAGACAACATCTATATCAGGAAATTTATTGCTTGACAACCTCAGTATCTTCAGATACGTTAGCTTCTTCATTGACCATGGTGGTCAGTGTTATCATTTTACCACCAAAAATGTTATCATTTTTTTTTGAGATCCGAGACTGATATCATAAGTGATCAGTGTTTCGCTTGAGAAGGTGGAAATAATTGATAAAATCTAGCATGTAACTATACAAAGTTGTCAATTGATGTGAAATTCTGAACCTGCAACGATTGACGCTCAATCACTATTTTCACTACAAGTGCTATAGAAGATATGCATATGAACCTTACATGTATATATGGCAAGCACATCAAGCATGAAAACATGTCAATTGATTTGTGGAGATAATTCCGCTTACGTACCTAGACTTTTGTTAGGTGACGTAACCAATTTACAAGCCCGTGAATCAAGTCCTTCAATTTGTTGGACCACACCTTTCAGCAACATGAGCACATGCAGCTCTCACTTCATCTATCGGTATATAGCATACTTACTATCAGTGTACTTTAAGAAATCAAATGAATAGGAAAGTAAAAATGTAGTTTATACTTGTTTGAGAAAACTAACACAATGAAAAAAGGGGGAGAATATTTAAAATTGTTTACATGCACGTTGATAACCTATTTACAATTTGAAACAAGCATATGAACTACAAATATTCAACAGAGCCAAATCTTTTAGGGATCTTGTGCAGTGTGGAGATGAGAGGGAAGTGACAAACCTTGTGGAGATGCAAAAGCGTTGGAGAGCCGCGAAAGTGGTAGGATATGAGCGATCTTCAATGGACGGGCTTCTACGACGAGAAGCTTTTCCGGGTACTTTGCGCCGAGGATGCTGGAAGCCGGTGGACTTGAGCTTCCGCCTCGCCGCTGCGGACCTGGTCGCCGGCGCCCTAGAGCGATCGATGGATCTGGTCCTGTCCGAAGTTTAGCACCATATCGCCACCCAGCATCTTGAGTGTCGTCCTGGTTACATGGCAGTGCCACCGCCTGCCACAGCCATGTTCCGCGTCGAGTCTTGTTAGTAAATACTCAAATGATGCACTAAAAACAAGAAGTTCACGCACGGGTCATGCAACAAATACAAGAAATTCATGAACCAACGTACAAAAAGTTCAGTCGGCAAGATGTGAACTAAATACTCAAATGCACGGTTATGACACATATAATTGAACAATCATGTGGCCGGCACAAAACATTAGTAAGTGAAGATGCAATTACCAGCAACAGTGAGGTCACACGTTTCGTAACAGACAGGAGAACACCATCCACTACGGGACTGGCTCGAAACGCCGACGGAAGCCGTCGGCGTACGCTCGTATGCCGTCGGCGTATCGCCGTCGGTGTAGCAGCCCGTCGGCGTAGCCCCTCTGCCGTCGGCGTATGCAAGGCCGTCGGCGTACGCCCTCATACGCCGACGGCAATGCCGTCGGCCTATAAATGCAATTTTTTTAATTTTTTTTTGAATGTTTTTGAAATTTTTGAACTTTTTTTTCTATTTCGAATTTTCTAATTCAGCTACATACTAAATCTCTAATTACACATTTAATCATAGGTCAAAATACTTACGCTGGTCAAAGTTCCCGTTCGGTCACCCATCCTCAAATTGCTGCAGCCCAAGCACGCTTAACCTTTGAGTTTCTTCATTGTTAGCTTTCAAATGAGAAATGAGAACTTACTGATACTTATATCATATCAATCATATTAACCCCTGATTTAGGATGTTACACTTTTTCATTGTTTAAATTTAGAAAATTCATTTGAATAATAGTATATTTTTAATAAATGAAAAAAATAAAATTATTTTTACTTTTATTTCCTTTTTACATTTAATATGGAATAATTCATATCTTTAATTCCGTTAATCGAAATTTGAAAAATAAAATATCTATGTCAATTAGAAAAATGAGAGGAATTCAAATATGACATCCATATCATCCTTTGCATTGTATAAACATCGATGGTTTTAGAAAATTGATTCTTTTTTCACAAAAATCAAATAAAGTGAAAAACCCTCAAAAAAGGTATCCTTTGACATGGAGTCCTTTTATGTGTACTAGTTGCTAGGAAAAATTATAAACTTGAGTTTTGACAAATATTTCAAAAAAATGTTTCACAAAAAGGTCTATCATCTATAGACATGTATAACTTTCGTGTCAAATGACCAAGTTAAATGACATGTATAACTTGGTCTATCATCGATTTTTACCTAATTATTCCTATTTAAATGACTTTATGTCGATTTTCCAAAAGTAATTGAAATTGAACTACAAGTGTGTAATAGTTTGGTCTAATTTTTTTACAAAAATACTTTCTATGTACTAAAGTAGTGACTTTATCACAGAAATATCAATAGTTTTGAAAAATGTGACCCCTTTCAGTAAATAGACACGACGGTCATTTTGACCGTTTTTTCACAAAAATAAAAGAAATTGAGAAAATACTCAAAAGATGAATTCCTTTGACATGGAGTCCTCTTATGTGTACTAGTTGCTAGGAAAAATGATAAACTTGAGTTTTGACAAATATTTCAAAAAAATGCTTCACAAAAAGGTCTATCATCTATAGACATATATAACTTTCGTGTCAAATGACCAAGTTATGGCCATCCCCATGCCATAGTTTTTGGTAATGTGTCCATACTTGACACATAGGGGTGTCTTGGTATGGAAAACATTGTTGCCAAAAACAATTTCCAAAATATTTTAGTAAATATCATTTTCCATTTTTTAAGTGTCAAAAATGACTTTTTAATTAAGCAAGTAACAAACATATGTTACAAAATGTCATGTGCACGGTGATTTTTTTTTTATGGATGTCATATTTGGATTCCTCTCATTTTTCTAATCGATTTA
This sequence comes from Poa pratensis, assembly GCA_947311845.1. Classification (NCBI taxonomy): domain Eukaryota; kingdom Viridiplantae; phylum Streptophyta; class Magnoliopsida; order Poales; family Poaceae; genus Poa; species Poa pratensis. Next base: position 21,636,163 of record CAMZMU010000110.1, read on the forward strand.
GACATTTAATTTGTTAAATTCCGATTTACGGATTTAAAGATATGAATTATTTCATATTAAATAAAAAATAGAAAAAAGTATACGCCGACGGCCGCCGTCGGCGTATCAAATGTAAACAAATTGAAAAGGTATACGCCGACGGCTGCCGTCGGCGTATCAAATGTAGAAAATAGAAAATGTATACGCCGGCCGACGGTAGCCGTCGGCGTATGTCGGGCTACGCCGACGGTTTTGTTGCGCCGACGGCCGCGTTCGCCGCTTTTCTCGCTCGCATTATACGCCGACGGCCCCGACATAACTTGGCCGTCGGCGTTTTGTGGGTTTCCCGTAGTGATCCTTAGTCTTCAAGGCAATCGCGGTGGGTCCTAACTGCAATCGTAGCAGGGGCATTAACATCATAAGAGCTACTTACATGCAGTGACGCTGCTCATCGATCCCAGCTAAAGCTTGCAACACGGGTCCTCCAGAACCCAGAGATCTGTAGTCCCATCCTAAATACCAAACCTCCCAGCTGGCTCAGATTTACGAGCAAAGTTCTTCCCGCTCACAAACCCGACGAATCTAGCCCCAAACGGAACGCCATTTAGGCGCAGTTTTTGACAGTTCGGGGATCCAAATAGAAAAGAAAAAAAGAATCCCACCTGGATGGCCTCAAGGGCGTACTCGACCTGGAACAGCCGCCCTTCCAGGGAGAAGGTGTTGACATCGTGGGCATACGCCGTCCTGCACACGCCGAGAAAACCCCCACGAAGATCAGCATCCCGCCATCGTCGTGTGACATATCGAATCGATGTAAAGAGGGAGAGAGAAAACGAAAATCGAAACTATAGGAGGATGAAATCAATTACCTCGTGAGAAACATCGTGTCGTCGTCACCGGATCGTGGGAGGTGGAGTAGGATGGCCGGAGAGGGCGTTTCTGCGTCGCGGGACAAAGATCTCGCCGCCGCAGCGCGCCAAAGGAGGACAACCACGACGGTGGGGTGGATCTGGAGGTAGGGGAAAGGGCATTTCCCGTTCGATTAAAACAGATATACGAGCCAAGAAGGTTAGGGAGGAGGGAAAAGGGAAGAGACGAAGGTGCTTACTTTCTCGTTTAGGCCATTCCCCTCATCACCTTGTGCATCGCCGTTCGCATCCATGCCCAGTTGTGTGGCCAGTACGGGCGACAGAATCGGGAGGTTGGATACAGCCACCGGTTGGAGAGGAGCCGCAGTGGGGGAAGAGGTCCTGCCGTCAGTGGCTGCGTCCAGCTTGACCTCTTTGTTGACCTCGCGACTGAGGATGGAGGTGTTGGCAGGGGTGGCCGGCGAACCGAGTGGGGGCGCAGGAGCGTGGTCCAGGGAAGGGAGAGAGATCGTGAGGGAGAGTGAGAGGCGGCGGCGGCCTGGTCTCACGAGGCAGAGAGCAGGGATCGAGGAAGCAGAAAGGACGCCGACTTGGGCTTCCGCGACCTTGGCCGGCGACCAAGCGCGATGTCTTTCTCCTTTGGCTGCTTCTCCTCGCCGGCCTAACGGAGGCGCGAGGGTCTCGGGCGGAGATGGGGCGACAGAGGCGGTGTGGAGGACGGGCGAGGGAGGCATGCGACATCCAGTTTTCACGCGTATTCGGCGAGCCGATAGTTTTAGCGATTTTGGTCCCACATGTCGGCGCTGTAGCGATGGGAGAGGTTGGACGGAAGGTTTGACTGGTTGGCAGACTAAGAAACACAACTTTTCTTTTAGATAGAAGAGAAATGACATAGAACTCATGTACAGAAAAAACATGCACGGAACACCAGGGGGTCAACGCTCATCCCTGAACCCCCATGTTTCTTCTTCACCGCGGCGTCCCGGTGCCTGGTGCCATGGCGTGACTGCACATGAACGGTAAAGCAGACTAGGCTATACCAAGTCGCTGGCACCTGGTTGAGCGTGGCGGTGATTGAGGAAGAGAGGAAATCAATTGATCCATGAGCACATCGAGGTGTCTATAGTGTCAAGAAATGGGCATCTGGAGTGTAATACCGATGAGCAGAGCAGGTTCAGAAATCATGCAGGCTGGCCAAGGTCTCCCGGAGGGAGCCGACGATGATTGGAGCCGTCCAGGCGACTGGATGATTGTGCGCGATCGAATCCGATTCTGGTCGGGCTGCGGCGCACGGGTAACCGGGACAAAAGGCGACGACGCCATGAGAATGAGAGGCGCCGGCAGCACCGGCTGAGAGGGCCCTCCCTCCCATGGTTGGCACTGAATTTGCACTTCCCTGATGGCGCTGCCAAGTTCCACGGTACATGATTTTTCTCTTCCGAAATAAACTCACCCAAGATTCAACAATTTTATCTGATAATAATGCTGGTCTCATATAGAATTTGAGACCTCTTGCCTTTAAAATTACTAGTAATTGTGCCCGTGCAATGCACGTGTTGGCTAATTCAACTTAAATTATGAATATTGGAAGCAAAAAGAGCCAGAAATTAAAATGCTTGCATACATCTTGGCACGACATCATTTATATTTAGTACATAAGGCAAGCGGCAGCAAAATCCTCAATGATTACTATCATACAGTTTGAACCTAAAAATAAATGGAGAAACTTCCGCGAGATTTATCATTTATGAGAAGTTACCTTCATGAGAGTTCCAAAGACATAAACACTATCTTCTTGCTCTCAAAAAAATAAAATAGTAATCACTATCTTCTACTCCATCGACGAAGATTTGTACTAAATTTGCGTCAAAGGAATGTGGAACAGAATGTAGTTTTGAAACCTGAACTAACCATGATACAGTTTCTAATAAGTGCTCCTAATCCTCTACGGCTTTTGGTGCCTGCTCCTTCGGCGCAACCTTTTCCTTGGTGGCCTCTAATTCAGCTGTGCTCTTCGCTAAGGCGGGCTTGAACAAGTTATTGTAACTGACAACTGCTAGATGTGGTGCTGGTAGAAAAAGATCCCATTTAATTAGGGCAGTGTAAGAGGCAATCATCAGAAGCCAAGAACTTGAAGCAGGTCTCATGTTAGGGCATGCTCTCCAAGGTCGTCTGCAAAGGAACTGGAATTAGTAGACATTCTTTCGATCATGATACGAAGGCTAAGAAATAGACATGTAGTGCATTGTGTCAAAAGATTAATCTGAAAACTCGATAAGTTCATCAGTGACTGAAATAATGCATACATGCATGCACATTCTATTGGTAATTTAGTTTTGTTAGTCAAAAGTTGCGAGATGAACAAAGTAAATGAAAAACACTTGCCCTTCTAGGTAAGCTTCAACTGCTTGATCGCTAAAGAGAATTGTTTACCTTCTCTAGTGGATACGTAGTGTTTTTACAAGCAGAACACTTATCCGACTTCCACAAAACACAGAAGATAACTTGTTTGGGACCTTGACTTATAGAGCATAAGCAGAATGATTTATAAGCTGCAGACCTGCAGTATGTAAAGTAGCCCATTATTTCACACGGATCTGCAGACTTGCTTTTGTTCTACCTGCTTGCCATACTACATAGTTTCATAACATAAGAAGGAAAACAGATACATGAGGTGAGAGGGCACCCTTGATGTTGTTCTTCTTTTGGCTGACATGAACCAAACATTTTATCATTTGAACTAACATCAAGTGTTCCCCGTTGAACACTTACTGGAGCTTAAGTCTGTAGATCTGTAGCAGAGCTTTAGTCTGTAAATTTTACAAACTTATACTGCAGCTTAAGTCTACTATTCTTGCAGAAAATATGTCCAAGAGCTTTAGGTCATACATGCCGAGACCAGTGAAGCACAAAGTATGCATCTTCTTCCTATCTGGCCTTGACACACATAGTCTACAAAATTATTAGAATTATGGTGAGAATGCAGTCTGATGAGATTCTTGATGTGATTGCGAAACAACAGTGCGAAGAACCATGAAGGAATGAAGGTGCATGCATGTTTGCTTAAAAATCTTGAACTCCATCCATGGATGAGTGACTGAACATCTAAAAAGGTGCAGTTTAACATCAGCCCATGGGCAATACATAATTCAGATCATATAGCTATGTCCGTGAGAACTGAGAAACCGATGCATTATGTACCTAATTTTTATCTCTCGCCTAGCGTGTAAAATCGTCGTGTATATGTTGTTAAACTGGTACTGCAAGCAGCAGAATAAATTGGTACATAATTTGAGAAATGAGTATCATTACTGCTAATTATGAGTTACTGCATGTTTTCTATCAAAAGTCTACAATGGCATAGCTAAACTCATCTACATCATGTCCTAAGACAACAAAGATACAATAACCATGCTCATGTTTATTCATAATCATATATCTTACCATATCGGCAGATCAGCGAGTAGTATGACAATAAGCGCCGGAAGATACCACGATAAGCAAGTTGTATTCATGCCAGCTTAAGCTAGTTCTGCTAGAATAAATCAAAGACCTAAAAGCAGATTATCAATAATTTAAATAACTATTTTGTGTCCTAGAGAAATCTTACTTTGCATTTTATAGCACTACAGATCAACGCAGCAGTTTGAATGCTTGCTTAGGCAAACACCACGAATTCTAAGAGAAAAATGATAGATAAATCTTACCTTCGGAAATGGTTTCCACAAAGAACTGTCAGACTGAATCCATGCAATCCTAATTATAAGGCTCCTTCAGACATAATTTCTAGCTCTTCATCCTGTTAATCAGATTTGACAATATAATTAATTATTAAATCAAATGCATTAGTAAGCCAACCAAGCAGGCAACAACGTTTTCAAGAGACAAACTTAGAATATGCAGAAATAACAACTTCTGAAATATGCCATCCTTTTTACAGTTAAAGATAATTCTACTTTAACATGATCTCAAGAATCATGGTTTTCCTGCCATTGCTCCCACTTCTCTTGAAAATAGTGTATACGACCTCCTGGCCAATCCTTTGCGCCCCAATTTTAACACTTGGATGACTACACAAAAACAAATCGTGGTAGAAATTTGAAAAGACAACATGAGTAACTTGATAGATACTAAAGCACAAAGAAACTAAACAGGCTAGTGGCAGAAATTTTTCCAATAGTCAGGAATCTTTCAAATACCAATTTTAGCTAGTGTTTCAGAGCCATGTACTGCTCTAGATAATAGGTGTAAGTAGAAGATCTATAAACACAAGACCATCAATACAATCTACTACATTCAAATATACAGAAGTCCTTCCAAACAAAATATATATATTTGAAAAGCATGCCACGAAGTTTTTACATGGAAAAGAAGCCTCTTCTGCCTCCGGTTCAGCGGCAGGAACTCAATTTCCTTGACAAGTCTTTCCGGACATATATGGAGCACATTCACTGACGGGTCTAACTGATTCGAGCTTGCCAAATTTCTGAAACTTTTTCAAACAAAGCTCAACTATACAGATGATATTTAGTCACATGCAGATTTTATCCATACAAGATGGATGTTCAGTCTTTTTGTACAGTATATATGAAGACCAGGTAGATTTCTATTAAATATATACACGCAATGATTTGATGATTGCGTGAATCGTCGTTCTTATTACACTGGGATCTAGAAAAATCGACCTTCCATAAGTCTCACGGACTATTTTAAGATAGTTGATCAGACCAATAAAATGCAGCTAAACTTGTAGCAAGTATTTGGACTGATGAAACAGAACATTCAGAAAAGCATATCATCTCCATCTCCTGTAGCCTCCCGTTGCTAAATATAGCCTAAACTTGTATATGACCTACTGCTAACAAGGAAATATGTAAAATTATTTCTTCTCCCACATTAGCGTGGTTCAATTAGATAACTCCTTTACTGGACAGTAAATTCAGGCTTGATGGACAATAACGGCAGCTGAAAACGACATCAACTCGTACTACACTGCATATTTTGTCCTACTAAATCTGAAAACGTGGGTGAACCATGCTGGTAAACAGTGAATAGTTTGGGAGGAGCTGTTCAAGAACAGAGCTGATCCAAAAATTTGTTCTGAGTTACGTCGACGCGCTGATTCGGCCAGCCGCGTTCGGGAGGGCGAGTAGTATAGCTGGATCAAGCAGTTCGTCGCGTCTGGTCGTGGTGGGCGGCGGTGCAGCTACCCAGCCTCGCGGTGGTGAGCGGCAGGGGTCTCCGCGACCGCGGGGCGGCGGTCGGCTGTGGTGGTCGCGGCGGTGGGCGGAACCGCGGAAGGGGTCGCCGCGGTGGTTGGGCGACCGGGGCTTCTCGCGGCGGTGGGCGGCCGGGTCGCCGCGGCGGTGGGAGGCAGAGGTATTCTCGGCGGTGGGGGGTGGGTCCCCTCACGGCGGCGGTGGGCGGCCGGGCTCGCCGCGGCTATGTGCGGCACAGGTGTTCAAGGCGGTCAGCTGCGGGGCTCCTCGCGGCGGCATGCAGGGTCTTCTCGGCGGTGGGCTGCAGGGGTCGTGGCGGCGGTTGGCCGTCGGGGTCATCGCGGTGGTGGGCGGCCAGGGTCGTGGGCGCGCAAGGGGATTCCGCGGCGTGCGGTTTATTTTCCTTTCTGGGTTAGTGGAGATGAGAGTGCGGGAGATGGGCTCATCATTGGGTGAGTGTCGTCCGTTAGATGTACCGGATGGACAGCTCTGAGATGGGGGGTACGACTTAATGAGACCTCATCATTAGTTGAATCTGGATCATTGGATGATGGTAATCTGATGGCTGGTGTTATTTGGATCAGCCACTCTGAGTCTTTTAATATTAGTGCAGATGCACCCGGCAGTTCACTCGAAAGTTTGAACCGCTGGAGAAAGGCCTGTAATATATTTTAACAAGGTGTTCATCGGAGAGTCAAGTGGTTCAGACGGCTTGATCCGACGATGGCGACAACCGTCGGATCACGGAAGTAGGGATGCAAATGGGTGATCCTCTCCGTTTCAACCTCTTTAGATCGATCACCCGCAAGAAAAACCTCTTTACTTTAATCAAATAGGCTAAATCTTTAAACTCACATCACTTTTGAATGACTAGTTCATTTCTCTGAACCAAAAATGGTCGGAGGGTACCTATGGCCCTATGGGTAGGTATGCAGGCGGCACAATAGTCCCGCAAAACTGTATGAATCGAACACAGCTAAAACTAAACTCTCTGAGTTTATACACGGAGCTGGGCAGATCGAGCGCCGCTACGCAACCCTACCAAAGGGTCACAATTGTGCACATCTACGTGGAAGTAGCATAGAATGAATGGAGATCCATAGCGATGCAACCACCAAACGGACACTTGTATAAGTTGACATTTTTAGGAGCGGAACAAACCCGAACCTCGTGTCACTCTAGGAGCGTCACGGAAAAAACCTACCCAAATAGCGCCGCCACCCTTCGATCTGCTCCAGCCCATCATTCTGTTGCCACCAGACAGAAGATGTAGCCGAGCTAAGCACGTGTCGTAGACGACGGCGGCGGTGCCGCTTTTCAGTCGTGGTGGCGCCTCTCTCAGGTGGTTTACGAATGACGGTGGTGGAGATTTCACTCGACGACGAGCTTCTCTAAGCGATGTAGTTACCTAGGCGACGTGGCAACATAGCCCAGTTGTCGCTCCAACACTTGGTGCGACTCCATCTCTAGCGGCGCTACACCTCTGTGTCACGGTCCTCTGCGGCCTCTCGGTGTTAGCCTAGTCTGGCGAAGTTATACTCGCAGCAAAGGCCCAACCTCCCGCGACGCACTAGTTCTTCTCCTGATCTGGTTATTGCTGCCACTGGACCGATGGGTCGACTCTGCGGGGTTGGTGTTAGACGGTGAGATGGCTACACTATTTGGGAAATGCTGCTGGCAAAAGTCGGGATCGACTGCGGTTGGAGCCATTGACAGTGGTCGGGGACCGTTACCTTTATGGAGGCATCTTCGGTAGTGCAGTTTGTCTCCCGCCCCAAGATTCTCCCGGAAAAACCGTAGACATGGGTACCGCTTGCTCGGATGATGGTGATGTTGGAGATATGCCCTAGAGGCAAATAAATAATAAGGATTTATTGCATTATCTTGTTAAGTTTATAATTAGTTTTATACCATGTTGTAACTGTATTAATTGGAATCGTTAATACATGTGTGGTATGTAAAACAAACCAGAGTCCCTAGTTAAGTCTCTATATAAACTAGTCCATCAGTCAATGGATGATCGTGATTTCGTCCCGATCATATTGATTCATAACAGTTGATGATGGAGTCATTTTATTAGTAGAATAAATTATGGACATTACCCACCAAAGTATTGCAAAATGATCGTATCACTAAAGTTCAACACTGCAATAGGATAGTAGCGTGATAGCTTATTTCTTAGACCGTGAGATTATATCAAGTCGTTGTTTCTGAAAAATACTTTGATCACATCAAACGTCATATCTTATATAGTGTGACAATAAAGGTGACACTTTCGGGTATTGGAAGAAAGTAGTCAGGGCGAGTGATCAAGAGCGGGATTTGTTCATCCGTGTGATGGAAAGATACTCTGGGCCCACTCGGTGAGATTATATCTATAAAGCTGCGCAGCGTATGACTAGGTCATTGGAGATATAATATCACAGAACGAGTTAACCATGGAGGCCCTTCTCCACTGGGATTTCTCCCCCGGCCTTGCGGTCGAGGCGCAGGTTCGTCGGCGTTTTGGCTCATCCGTCCATTTCTCCCCTTCCTCTGGCTCCAGGGAATTCTTTCTGGTGGTTTCTTTTTCCTCGGCATCCTTTGTTCTCTCTGAAGAGTCGGTTGGTCTAGCTCTACAATCCTGTATTGGTGGTATTAGTGCTGGTTTCAAGGTCTTTAAGCTCTCTGATCGGAGATTTAGATTCTCAGTGGCATCTAATCATGTGGGACATTTCATCTATGGGCTGCGAGATAGAGTTTGGCCGGATTTTATTTGCCACTTCAGTCTTTTTCGTGGTGTGGATCCAAACATTACTGGTTTTAATCATCTTATGGATCCCTATTGGAATTCTTCATCGGAAGTGCTTGAGGTTTCTCAGAGATCCCCCACTGTTTTTCGGCCGAATTTGGGTTTTCTGAAACAGAGTGCAGCTCAGGATCATTCTGCCGTCCAAGAGTTAGCTAAATTTGACCTTACATCTTCAGCTGAACCACCTTGTTTTCACCCTCAGACGTTGATCAAGTTTGGTTCTTTTGAAACTTTGCATTCTGCGGAGGCACAGGCAGCGCCGGTGGCCGCCGATCAACCGGCAGAGATCCTTTTTGGTAGTTTCTCCTCACCGGTTATTCCGGCCAAGCGCATTCAAGGAAAAGGCATTTATTATAATCAGAGTTTTTTGAGGAAACTCTGTTCCAGACTTTCCGTTTCCACGTTGGAACATTTGGAAGATTTGCGATTTGCGCGATACTCGGATCGGGATATTATGGAAGCTCTGTCAATCCCTGCAATCCCGCCCAAAGATATGGTTTTTGAATTCCTGGGCCGGTGTTCTCGCTGTGGGCTTAAGGATCATCTTATTGCGGCCTGTCCAGGTATATGTGAGGACTGCCAGCTTCTGGGGCTCAAATGTACTAGTTGTAGTGCATCACCAGGTTCAGATGGTCTCAACCCCAAGAATGTTCAGCCTGGCAAGTTGGATCTTCTATCAGATACATCTTTTTGTGGTAAGCGTAGTCATGGTAAATGCCCGGACGAAAAAATCTTGCCATCTTTAGGATCTCGCACAAGATCTTTTTGGGTCAAAGTTAAATGCAAGAAATGCAGTTTGGTGGGCCATTCGGCAAAAAATTGTCATGTACGCAAAATCTGGATCCCCAAGAAACAAAATTGTGCCATCGTACAAACTCAGGTTGGAGTGGAGCTGGACAACAAAATTAGCGATGATCCAAGGACTTCGTCTCCAAATAACGAGGATGATCGGTCTCAAGTTGGAGAAGCAGCAGAGACAATTGTTTCTAGTGGAGAGAGTGGCGTTTTGAGCGTTGCTCGCGCTGGGGATCCTAGCGTTAGTTTGCAAGTTTGTGAACACGTGCTTCAGATTACTCCACAGCTTCAGAATATTGAGATGGCTAGTCAGGTGTTGAGTCCTCCTGGGATGGCTAGTCAGTTTGTGAACACGTTGTTTTCGGTGCAGCATCTGAATTCTGGGAGCTCTTCTTTGCAGCGGGATATTTGTCCTTTGATGGATCCTCCCTTTAACTTTGTTCAGTTTTGGCTGGGAGACAGTGCTTTTTGGTTGACCCTTACAGAGTTTAGTCACTTTGTGAAATTTGTTTTATCTGTGAGATATTTCCAAGAGCCACGCCTCTGTGCTCCTATGTTTGATGCTTTGATGGTGGACTTTGAAGTAGAAGAAGGTCTAGCGTTTCAGCTTTTGGAGCCAGCTACTTGGGAACTCCTTCAGTCTACTCTTGCAAGTTTATTTCTGTTCTCTATTTTTCACTCGTTCTCCATACTGGAGGTGGCCGAAAAGATGACTATTGCGCAGCTGTTTGAACTTGGAAAGTTTGGAGGTTCGATTGTTATCAATAACCTGTACTTGGATGTAGCAAACAATGGAGTGGTAAATATTCAGTTTCTGGAGCCTTTTTCTGATTCAGAGGTTGATGCTGGTAGACCTAGTGGAATTGCGGAGAACTTGGAGTTTCGAGACCAAGTTTCAAATGTGGGTTCTTCCAGCGCAGTTACCTGCAGCAAGCGTGGCAGACCAAAGAAATCTCAAGAGCCTAAATTAATTGTTACTGGCCCTCGGCGCCCAACTCGGCAGAACAACAACGGGTACAAGCATGAGGCCATTCCTAATTTCCCACCTCGTCGTTCCACTGCTTCCAAGGCCAAGAAGCCGGAGGTTTTGCGTTTGGAGGAAATGCGTCGCCTGGGTATTGAGCGCTGCCACATTGATCCGGAGGAGCTCACGGATGACAAACTTCTCCAAGGGCGTTCAGATTAAACAAGCACGCTGCAGCTGGGTGCTTGAAATAAATAATCTTGTTGCTTTTCTTAAATGTGTTATTCTGTTGAACTACTCTAGCTGCGCCTGTCTTATGTCGAGAAGACTGAACCTGGTTAATATCTCTCACCATGCAATCTACCTTGCGTAACAGAACTTGGAATGTGATGAGCTGGAATATTCGGGGCATTAATGATCCCGCGAAATGGCCTCATATTCGTTGCAAAATTGAAGAAAGTGGTGCTTCCATCATTTGTTTGCAAGAAACTAAGCGTGCAGTTTTTGATCTGGCTTTCATTCGAGGCTTTGCCCCAAAACGCTTTGATCAATATGCTTATGTCCCTTCTGATGGGGCCTCGGGTGGGCTCTTAATTCTCTGGTCTAGTAGGGCATTTGTTGGTAATGTGGTGATCCAAGATTATTGTGGTCTGGTTGTTGCATTCAACTCTCTTCACTCACAGGATGCTTTTATGCTTGCCAACATCTATGGTCCTTGCTCTGGCCCAGCCCGTGATGACTTTGTAGCTTGGCTTTTTCATCTCGGCATTGAAGATGATAATCTTTGGCTTCTTGTGGGTGATTTCAATTTCTATAGATCGGTGGAGAACCGTAACCGTGAAGGAGCTAACCTTGCTGATATTGAAACTTTCAATGAGGTGATTAGTTACCATGGTCTGGTTGAATTACCAATAAAAGGCCGCTCTTTCACTTGGTCCAATATGCAGTCAGACCCCCTTCTAGTACAGCTCGATTGGTTTTTTACTTCCACGGCCTGGACGCTAAAATTTCCAAACACCATGGTCACACCACTAGCGAGGCCAACCTCGGATCATGTGCCATGTGTGGTCTCGGTGGGCAGTTCTATCCCCAAAGCTGCTGTTTTCATATTCGAGAACCACTGGATCGCTTTGCCTGGCTTCTTAGAGGTTGTAGAGTCAATCTGGCAGATTCACTGTCCTGGTGATAGCGCAAAAAGACTCTCCGCCAAGTTTAAACTCCTCAGGAAGGGTTTAAAGAAATGGTGCACTGGCATTTCTCAGCTCAACAATATAATTGAAAACTGCAATGAAGTTATTCTATTGCTGGATGAGTTGGAAGATCAGAGACCATTGCACATTTCGGAATGGAATTTCCGGGTCATAGTAAAGAACAAACTTGATCAACTTCTCAAGTGTAAGGAGTCCTATTGGAAGCAGCGTTGTACAGCACGTTGGGCTAAATTAGGAGAGGAAAACACTTCTTATTATCATGCCATGGCAACCATTAGTTTCCGGCGTAATTCCATAGCATCATTGACTAGGGATGATGGGTCTGTTGCAGTGGATCATGAGGAGAAGGCAGGGATTCTTTGGATACATATAAACAGCGTCTGGGTGTTTCATATGGTATTGACGAGAGTTTTGACTTCTCTCGATTCATCCTGCCACATGATGATCTTGGTTCACTTTCTGCACCCTTCACCATGAGAGAGATTGATGATGTGTTGAAGGCCATGCCAAATGCAAAAGCTCCTGGCCCGGATGGCTTCACCGGGTTGTTTCTTAAAAAATGTTGGCATATTGTGAAATGGGATTTCTATGATCTGTTTAGGGAATTCTGGAATGGAGATGTTAACTTGCAAAGTATTAATGACTCTTTCATTACGCTGATCCCTATAAACTCGCCGGAGGGGCCAAATGATTTCCGGCCTATTTCACTTCTTAACTGCTCTCTCAAATTTCTCACGAAAATTTTGGCCAATAGGTTGCAATCGAAAATATTGCAACTCATTCATGTAAATCAGTACGGCTTCCTGAAATCTCGCTCTATTCAGGATTGTGTAGCATGGGCTTATGAATATATCCATCAGTGCAAGCAATCAAAGAAAGAATGCATCATTCTCAAGCTCGATTTTGCCAAAGCTTTTGACACTATTGAACATAAAGCTATTCTGGAAATCCTGAAATGCAAAGGCTGTGATGAGCGGTGGGTTGGTTGGATTTCTCGTATCATGAGCAGTGGTACCTCCTCAATCTTGCTGAATGGAACTCCTGGGAAAAAGTTTTCTTGTAAGCGAGGAGTTCGTCAAGGGGACCCGCTGTCTCCGACCCTCTTCGTGGCTGGGTCTGACTTACTTCAGTCCATGGTGAACACCTTATTCAGTGATGGTATTCTACACGCCCCTCTTCCGATTCCAGGAGCAGATTTTCCCATAGTTCAATATGCAGATGATACTCTCCTAATATTGCAAGCGTGTCCGAATCAACTTCTAGCTTTGAAATCTTTGCTACAGGATTTTGCAAGTGCCACAGGATTGAGAGTCAATTACTCTAAGTCATGCATTCTGCCGATCAATGTTTCAGAGGAGAAAATGATTGAGCTGGCAGCAGCTTTTGACTGTTCCATTGGCACGCTCCCATTTACCTACCTCGGTCTACCGCTAGGAACTGCAAGGCCGATGGTGAGAGATCTCGCTCCGGTTAGTGATCAAATCGAGAGACGTTTAAATTCCTGTGCCCGGTTCTTGCCGCATGGTGGCAGATTGTTGTTAGTCAACTCAGTGTTGTCAGCCCTCCCCACTTTTCTCATGTGTTCCCTCAAGCTCCATAAGTCTTTCATCAAGACTGTCGATCGCGCTAGACGCCACTGCCTATGGGACAAGCGTGAAGACTCCACCTCATTTGCTGGCTTAGCTGCTTGGGATAGAGTCTGTCGACCCAAAGAGAAAGGAGGGCTAGGGATCATCAATCTGGAACTACAAAACACAGCTCTTCTGCTGAAACAACTGCACAAGTTCTTCTCCAAAGATGACATCCCGTGGGTCAAGTTAGTATGGTCACAATATTCTGAAGGGGCACCTCATGCCCAGACAAAGAGGGGTTCATTCTGGTGGAGAGACATCTTTAGCCTTGTTGACATTTACCGCAGTATCACTTCCTGTCATGTGGGTGATGGTTCTTCAGTCTTATTCTGGAAAGATTTTTGGCGTCAAGATGAACTGTTGTCTGATACTTTTCCACGCCTTTTCTCCTTTGTGGAGCGAGAGGATTTGACGGTCCAAAAAGTTCTGATGAGTCAGAACCGCAGCTCAATGTTCGCACTGCCCCTGTCGGTTGAAGCCTTTGAGGAGTTCCAGGCACTCCAGCAGCTATGTGAAGAGGATATGATTCTGTCACTTGAGCCAGATAGCAGATCTTTTTCATGGGGCAAGAATACGTATACAGCCGCGAGTTTCTATCAGTTCATGTTTCAGTGTATGCCAAATGACACGGTCCTCACAAAAATTTGGAAATCACGGTGCATCCCAAAGCTGAAGGTCTTTTGTTGGCTGCTGATCAATGATCGTCTAAATACGAGAGATATGATGATACGTAAGCACTGGCAAGTGGATGGAGGGCCAAACTGTATCTTGTGTACCCACTCCATCTTGGAGGATTCAGAACATCTCTTCTTTGGATGTGCTTTTGCTCAGGCGTGCTGGAACACGGTGGGTATTTCTTGGGATCTTTCCAAAGATGTTAGAACAAGGATTGCCCTGGCAGCTGGTTCTTTCTCGCGCCCCAATTTTCTGGAAATTCTGGCCTGTGTGGCGTGGAATATATGGAAAGAACGCAATGACTTTATTTTCAATGGAGTGGATCCGTCTATGGAAAGCTGGAAGCGACGTACCAAAAAAGATTTGCTGCTACATCAGTTTCGAGTCAAGGCCTCGCTGGTTCAGAATATTTTGGACACTGCTAATATGTACTTCGGTTAATTTTTTGTTACTCTTTTTTAGACCGTGAGCTGGGTCATTTTGTTGTGACCCTTCCTTCCCCTCTCTCACCCCCGCCCCCTGTATGTAAAAAACTTTTTGTTCCCGCTTCTGATTAATTGAAAATTCACACCGTAGGGGTTTTCCCCTACGGTATCACGGTCTAAAAAAAAAAAACGGAACGAGTTAAAGCAACCTTGTCGGTAACGAGATAAAACACAACGTAGGATGTTGACGATCGTATCTCGGACAAGGGTAGTATCGATGGAACAAAGGGAATGAACATATTATGTTAACGGTTCAACGACGATTTATTCTGGAATGCACAGGGGCCGTCACAGTCATCCAGGGCTCCCTAACGGTCATTGGCGAGCGAGGGGTCTCGACCATGTCTGAAGTATTCCCGAACCGTAGGGTAACACACTTAAGGTCTTGACGACGCTAGGAGAACGTTTTGGAAACATCGGAATAATTTAGGTATAGAGAGAAGAGGTTTCGGAAAGGTTCCGGCAAGAACGGAAGTGTTCCGGGGAAGACCGAAGTGAGTTCGGAGTGATTAGGAAATTGTTTCGGAGTCAAGGGAGATTAAATATCATGTAAATATATTAATTATAGAATTATATATATTTATATTAATTTAATATTAAATAAAAAAGAGAAAAAGTGGGCAGCCCACCTAGATGGGCCAAACCCCGGAGGAAAAGGCCCAAGTGGGGGACTCCCCCCCAGGAGGTGGTGCGGCTGGGCCATGGAGCCCACCCGAATGGCCGGCGCACCACCCTCCCCCCCCCCCCCCCTCATCCTCCTTTGTTGTTTAGTCCCACATGGACAATTGGAGGAGAGGTGCAACCCCTCTCCTCCAATAAATAGGAGGTCGGATTAATTCAGAAAATACACAATAAATCCAGGAATTAATCCCGGTTGGCCAAGGCTTCTCCCTTTGTCCACTTCCACCCTCTTCGTCTCTTGGCGTATGCGGTCCCACGTTTGGACTGCTTATACGTGAGACCTATACACCGCAGTACACCGTTGTGCTGCGAGATTCCACCCAAGTTCTCGCTTCCGCTATCTCGGCTGGATCGGGGAGCCCGGAAGTCATCGTCAAGGTCCATACGTGTGCGAGTATTCGGAGGTGCGTTCTCTCAGGCTCGGCACCGGAGCATCGTCGTCGCGCCGCCTCCTTATTCGTCGCGCCAAGTTCTTCGCGACCTTGAGGTCGACTACGTACGTCTTCATCGGCAACGCTTGTGCGGGAGCGTATTTCCCGCTTATCGGTCTACAAGGGTACGTGTCCGATAACTTCTCCGTTACAACATTACTAGATAGATAGATCCTGACTAGTTTTCGGTGTTGTGATAGTTAGAAAAATTATTGTTTTCTGCTACGAACCCCATCAGTGGTATCAGAGCCGATCTATGCGTAGTATTGCTGGTACGGTTAGAACACATGTTGAATGTGGGCATCGATTCTATAATTGTTACCCTCTCGCGTGCACTTGCAAATGTTGTCGGCATCGAGTTGATGAAGCGGCCCGGACCGACCTTACGCGTACGCTTACGTGAGAATGGTTCCGCAACTGACATATGGCTTGTACCATATATGCGGCTAGCGGGTGTCTGTTTCTCTCTCTTTAGATGGCTTAGCATTTTCAATGGAGGGCACTGAAAAGGGTGTAATAGAGACAATTATTTAATCTTTGTTGTGGTTGTATGTTCGTAGGTAAGAAACGGTTCTTTAACGAAAGTCCTAGCAGCCACATAAAACATGCAAAAGTTAAAGTAGAAAGCGTCTAACTTTGTTTTGCAGTGGGACATTTTAATATGACATGATCACGGTAAGTTTTATGTTATCGGAGGCAAAAGGTGGCGCCGTAGACTCGGAGCACCGCCGAGGCGCGCCATGGAGACCAAGGCGCATGGGTCATGTCATATCGCACTTCATTACATTATTTTGATATTGTTTGTTGTGTGTGAATACTATTTGATTGCTTATATTAAGATATACAACGATAACAATAATAGGATGATCCCTAATTAAATACCAAAATTGTGTTCTCCCTTAGTGTGCACCACCAATAAAGTTCTACGTTACGGGGTACGCCCACTAGTAGGAAAAGCCAATTCTATGGAAGCTTATTCTGTGGCGCACCTTCTAGCCGTGCGCCACAGAAGCTTATTCTGTGGCGCACCTATAAAGATGCGCCACAGAATAAGGTTATTCTGTGGCGCATTACTTATTGGTGCGCCACAGATCAAGCTTATTCTGTGGCGCAGCTATGAACATGCGCCACAGAATATGCGCGGGCCCCACACCCACGCAAGGGTCAGTCACTTTGGGCTTTATTCTGTGGCGCAGCCATGCCCATGCGCCACAGAATAAGATTGTTCTGTGGCGCAGCAGGGTGCATGCGCCACAGAATACGCGTATTCTGTAGCGCACCGGCTAGGTGCGCCACAGAATAACTTTCAGAAAAAAAATTGGGTCAGCAGGATTCGAACCTGGCTAGCCAGAGTAATCTGTTTGCTCACTAACCACTGGGATATGCTGGTGTTGTTATGTCAAACAGTGCATCTGAGTTTTTAAACTGGACTATTAAATAATTCTGTGGCGCACCGAGTAAAGGGTGCGCCACAGAATATAAGAATTCTGTGGCGCACCGCGTCATGGGTGCGCCACAGAAATATTTTGCACAGGCTTACATGTGGGCCCTCCTATGCGCCGCGGCCTCACTCGCATCCACTCGCGAAAAACCCTAAGTCCTCAACTCCCGCGCGCGCGCTTTGCCGTCCTCGCCGTCGCCGTCGACGATCGCTCTGGCCGCCCTCGCCGTCCTCGCCGTTGACCTCGCCCTCGACATCCTCGCCGCCTCTTCCCCTCCCTCCCCCTCGCCGCCTCCGCCTCCCTCTGGCGCCATCAGCCGTGACCCGCCAGCCTCTGGCGCCGCCGCCGTGACCCGCCAGCCTCTGGCGCCGCTCCTTCCCCGTGCCTGCACTCTCTCCCTCGATCCTTCACGTCGCGCTGCTCGACCTCTCCTTCTTCCTCGCCGGAGCCCTCAACGACAACAACTGTCCAGGTACAACTCGAGCCGTACGTCACCTGTTCGACAGAATGCCCGCGAGAAATTTGAAGTGCTCGACCTCTCCTTCTTCCGCTAGGTTGTAATCAGACCAATATACACTTGGAAGCCATGGGCAACTGAAATCATGAAGTGCTCTCCAAAGATTGACAAAGATTGCAATAGCTAGGTTTGTAGTTGTACCCAAAATATAGCTAGGTTTGCACTGATCGCAATAGTGAGTAATGGGTATTTTTCTACTGTTTAAATGTTGCATGAATGGGTGTATGCTGCACTATATACTTACCACTAAAAATGTTGGAGTTTTAATGTTGGAGTTTTTACATCAGTGGACACTGGTTGTTATTATTTGCTTGTGTGGGTAGATGTGCACGAATTCAAAAAATTGTGTTAGTGAGTCTCGGGGGGAGGGGTAGTGCGGCATGTGGAAGAATTGCCATCTTGGTTGCTAATGCTTTTTGTCTCCATTTTAAAGAGCTTTGTTTGTGTTGATGCTTGTTTGTAAGAAACTAGAAGAAGTGATTTATGCTACTGCCACTATGGTTGCTAATGCTTTTCTTGTTTTTGTTAATTTATTGCAGCGCCAGGAGGAGCACCTCCACCACGCCGATCTCGGACCCGAGCCTCCCTTCCCTACCCGAGGTAGTTCCTCTCTCCCTCGATGTGGATGTGGATGTGGTGATGTATGTGCATGAGGATATGTGTCCACGACCATCGTGTCGTGTTGTTGTGCTCCGACCATCGTGTCGTGGAGATGCCGGCCGGAGATGCCGTGCACAGATGTGGATATTATTTGTGAAATGCTTGCAGGTACCCCCGAGAGGCCCTTGAGATTGCCGGAACGTCGATTAACTTCCGTTCCGGCAATTTCGGGTACTCCATATGTCCCTTTTTTAGCAAAGGTCATGCCGAATTTTTTCGTGAAATTTGGCATGACTTTGCTAAAAATAGGACATATGGGGTATTGCGACTAATGCATGGGCCGGGTATCTTAGTACTTAGTTAGGTGATTTTTTTTCTCTTATATTTGTCATACTAACGTTTTGCCTCTTTTTAATGCAGTTCAAACATGTCGGGCGACGCTTCTAAGCGCATGAGCATCGAAGAGCAAGCAAGAGTACAGAACATGGACTTTTGGCCCGACGATATGAGGGACGAAGCCGCGGTCACTAGTGGCGACGAGGCTGAGGAGCATCAACGGGAGGTCCGGGATCCCGACCCCGAGTACTACGAAGAAGGTGGTGAGGATGACACCTCAGGAGATGGTGGCGACCACACGACCACTGGCGATGACTGCACCGATGGCGGCGACCACACGGAACCCGGCGACAGCAACCCGGCCGCTAAGAAGAAGAAGAAGCGGAGGGCAAGGACTAAACCGCGTAAAGTGCAGTCGGTGGACAATGTCACGGACGTGATCACGGAGGTCAGTCCAAGTGGCATGCCGTTGGAGCCTAAGCACGTTGCACGAGGGTACAGCATGCAACTAGGGTGCATCCTCCGAGAAGGCGTGTCGATCAACACGTCTGACATTAGAAGCGAAGAGAATGCGGCTTTGCTCGAACACCTGCTCAGGAGGGTTCACCGACGATACACCTTCCCGAACCCTAAACCCAAAAATGTGGATAATTACGCCACCACGAAGATGAGCACCGCCTTGAGCAGCTGGAAATGCCGGGTGAAGGCGAAGATTCATAATAAGAAGAGCTGGGAGGAGATTAGTACAGGCGAGCCTCACATCACCTTAGAAGAGTTCGAGGTATTTAAGGACTTTTTAAATTCTGAGGTGTGTACAAGATGGACCGAGTGGGGGAAGGAAATGCGGAAGAGGAACTTAGGTAACCACCGTTTGGGAAGCGGCGGTTACAAATCCAAACAACCCACTTGGGACAAGGAGGACGCAGAAATAAGAAAACGTGGGCTGGACAACCCATGGGATAAATTCACAGACGAGCAGACCAGGAACTTTGTCCGGTCCCGCTACTATCTCAACTGGGAAACTGGGGAGTTCGTTACCGATCACGACGATGTGAAGCAATTCCAGCAAAATCTGGTAAGTGAATTTAAATACCACAGATATCTCAAAGTCCATTGCGTTGATCTCAAATTTCTAAGTGTGTTCACCTTTGTGTGCAGGAGGACGAGTTGAAGGCTGAGGCTGAGGCCGGCCAGTCGTCGTCCCAGGGTGAGAGGGAAGTGTGGGACACTACTTTCAACCGGGCGATGAACGTTGCAAAGGGAAGGGACAAGTTGGCGCCGCCGACATCAGCTGGCCGTGTGTCAGGCTATGGTACGAGCGTGAAGTTCACGGAGTACTACAGCTCGGACGGCGCCGGCGAGAAGAAAAAGAGGAAGAGGACGTCCAAGAACGAGGATAGAGCCGAGGTTGAGCGGCTGAAGGCGGAGCTGGAGGAGCTGAAGAAGAACACCGTGGACAAGCAGGAGGTGCAAAAGCTAGTCCGAGAAGGCATCCACCAGATCATGCCCCCGCAGATAGTGGAGGGGTTCGCTGCCTGGATGGCGGGAGGTCAACAGGGGCCGATACACGTGCCCAGCTTCTCCGGCAGCAACTCCACCATGAACCGGTCGCCGAGCGACATCATCGTGACCCCGCCGCCCATGGCCCCTTTGGTCACACCGGCGCTGCCTACCGCACCGGGACGCGAGAAGAAAACTCCGGCCACCGCCGCTGGCACCGGCGCCCGTGTCTCGACGGAAGCCGAGCTGGACGTCGTCACCAAGGTTACTAATTAATTAGTCTGCGTCGTCTTCTGTATAACTATGTCCTTCTGTATAACTATGTCTGCTTCGATCGATGACTGTATTAATCACACAAATGCATATGTTGCTTAATTTCATTATAGGAAACGCCTTGCATGCTCCTGCATAGGGTAGGCGACGAGTTGAAGGAAGTTGCTACGGGCCTTATCCTAAAAACAGGCAGCGAACTAATGCACCACGCTCCAGTGGACAAGGGTTTTATGAAGGTCAAGGTAGTCACGGTGCCGAAAGTGTATCACAACATGGACCCCCCCGTTCAACCTCAAGGAGCCGATGAACACGTGGTCCTTGGAAAGTGCCCCGAATGGGTCTCGCTATGGCCGAAGACCCAGATTCGTCTTGGGGGGGGTATTATTGATGAGGGCCCAAGACGCAACACCGGCGCCACCTCAAAGTTCCGGCGGGACGCTCCGATCCGTCCCCCGAAGAAGCCTGCAGCCGTCGCCACCACCACCAACCGCCAGAAGCAACTGTTGGTAGGCAACGCCTCTGCACCTCAACGTATTGGTGGCAACGACGACGACGACGATGATGATATCGACGTCGGTGGCTTCCTCAACACTGGCGCCGAAGACGCCGACGGATTCATGCGTCCTGTGGATCTCGAACCACCCTTCCGTGCCCACGCCGATCAACCTGCTCGTCTCAATGCAGTCACGCAGCGCCTGGACTTCCAGGGTTTATCTCAAGAGACACCTCCAGCAGCCGGCGTTGCAGCTCAAGACAAACCGGCTACCGGCGTTTTCTCCCCTGGCACGATTGCAAAATCGGTTGCAGAGGGGCTTCGTGGGCAGCCATGGAGCAATAAGCCCAGGAGGCCCCTCAAGAAGATGCCAAAGGGCGCCTCTGCGAGCCAGCCACCTAAGATGCCAAAGGGATCAAAGGGCGCCTCTGCGAGCCAGCCAACTCCTATGATTATCCAGGGTCGTGAAGACACCATACCACCCCCTCCGGACAAATCGGCGCACATGGTTCATGAAGCTGGAAAACCGATAGTGCCTCCGGAGATGACCCACCTCGCAACTCCATCAATGATCTCTTTGAGCGCTTCTATCTCTATGCTAGAGGGCTTTCTTCTAAAAGACAGGGATCCAAATTACCCGGCGTTCACTGTCCAAGTGCCAAAGGAAGAAGGCGGGTTGGTGGTCGTCGGTGAACACCCCGCGGATCTGTTCTTAGTAGCATACGAGGACGTGTTCAATCTATTTAACCAGCAGCGGCTCAACTATAACTTGGTCCGCCTATACGCGCTCAATGAGGCCATGACTATCCACAGAGATAATCTCTCGCATGTCGCGGTAGCGGATCCCTACTACATGCGTGACAGCCAGCTGGTGCAAGGATCTGTGACACGGACCAGCGCAGTTGAGTACCTCGAGAGGTTCATGTTGCAAAACCAGCAAAAGAATTGCCTTCTTGTGCCTTTCTTTCCCGAGTAAGTACACATCCGCTCGCCGCCGTATCTTGTGCCTTTCCGAGTTCAATGCATGCATGTTTCTGATCATCATCTCATTTAAATTGTGTTGAGCAGGGACAAGTACTGCGTCCTCATCATCCTACACCCGAGCCATTACCATGCCACTTATTTTGACTCAGGTAGTAGTACTACGAAAAGGTATGCCAACATAATTGCTGTCCTCAATCAAGCTCTTCACGGCTACCACCAAAAGGGAGGCGTCTTCGAAAGCACCGTGCAACCACAATTAATTGATAATAAGTTGCGCCGGTTCAAGCATATCACCGAGTTCTCTTGCCTCAAGGAGCAGTCGGGCAGCGAGATGGATGCCTTCTACGCCCTCCGTCATATTAACATGATTATCCGAGATGGAGCGCAATGTGGTTTGCCATCTGCTTTACAAACATGGGTCGAATATGACAGACGCAAGTCCGATATGGATCTTAGAAAAGATTTCCAATGCATCAAGACCAAGTTATCGGAAGTCATCGTCGGAAATGTTATCACAACAGGGGGGACCTTCCATTGCTCCCGACGAGGTAGATAGGATGTATTATAAAAGAAAACCTTACACATGCACACATACATACTCTATTTTATCCACTTAGATGAATAAATCATGCATGCATACTCTATTGATATTATTAACCAATATATATATCTATCTCCATCTACAGGGTTGCATCAGAGAGAAATCGAAGAACGCCTAAAGTTGCAGAAGGACAACAGGGCGTGGATGACGAAGAAAGACGGCAAACCATTCCCGGCGCCGCTCGCTACATGAGATCGTCGTGCTCCCGCTTTTGCTCACCGTCAACGCCGAGATGTAATCTATTCGATCCTAGTGTAGGCGGTGAACACTTCATTTGTAACGTGTGCAACGATCGATTAACTTTTGTATATATCTCAACACTTGTGTAAAACTTTGGCACTTTTGTATCAACTTGTGATGAGACATATATTAGTAATGTGTTTGTTTTGATATATGTATCTGTGAAAATATATCCCTGTTTCTGTTATATCTGTGTAAATATGAAATATACATGTATTCTGGTATTATACTGGTATTTGTATTCTGGTAACATACGGGTACAATACGGCACAGTAATTCTGTGGCGCACCCAGAACTATTCTGTGGCGCACCATATTCTGTGGCGCATGGTGAGTGGGGTGTTCTGTGGCGCACCAGGCTGGGTGCGCCACAGAATAGCCACTATTCTGTGGCGCACCTGGTGGTGCGCCACAGAATAGCTTATTTAGTGGCGACTATTCTGTGGCGCACCACCCATGCGCCACAGAATAGAAAAATGGTGCGCCACAGAATAGCTTTTCTGTACTAGTGGCCGCATTGCGGTTACACTCGTCTCTTCGTTCGCATACAGTGGGTGTAAGCCACGTTGCACACGCAAATACACTAAGGTCAGATTGGCGAGCCTAGTATGTACAGACATAGCCTCGGAACACGGGAGATCGAAAATCGAGCATGAGTCACATGATTGTTGCGATTGGTACTTCGTTGCCTACTTTTAAAATTATGATGTCGGCCTTGTTGATGGGGGGCAGTGTAGTGGATTAGGATCGTGTAATCACTAAGATGTTTTAGGGATGATTTTCTTAGTGGAGTGTGTTTTATAATGTTATTATAAAATAAACTCATATTATTATAAACTTAGCCTTATCCGTTCTTTGCAAATTATCTCTGTAGATCAGAGAGTCTTGAGTTCAATCATTTTATTAGAAAAGGGAATCTCCAAAATGATGGATCCAACTTTATGGCGTGTTACAGAAACCTGAAAGGCGTCCTCTACCAAAACGACATTTCCTACGTGATAGAAGAATTCTTAGGAGATAACCCAGGAAACTCCGCAAGTGCAGAGGCGAGAGAAGATTTTCGTCAACGTCGAGACATCTTCATGAGTGTTCAGTACACGATGTTCGGCTGCATGGATCATGAGTTGAAAAATGAGTTTCGCCACATGGAGCCTTTTGTGATGATAAATGCTCTCAAAACTTGGTTTGTAGACTGAGTGAAACTTGAGCAGTTCAAGCAGCTGGATAATTTTCTTTCACGCAAGATGGAAGAACATACCTGCTTGGAGACACATTTGTGTAGGATGTTTGACATTCACGATGATCTCACAAACATGTGCGGCTACTGGATGGCGGATACTTTTGTGATACAGGCAGTGTTGCGTTCTCTACCTCCTAGCTATAAGGAGCTTGTCGATGAGTATGTGATTAAGAGTGAGTCACTCCTCTTCACTGATTTCCTGGTTGAAATCAAAGACATGAAGGTGGAATCCATTGAAGGAGAGATTGATGACACGCAAGGTATATTTGATATACAAGTTATAAATGTTATTTATTGCACTTGTTAATATTAAAGTATTTGATGCTTATGTGCTGTTTTATTGAAACAGCACCAGAATATAACATGATATCTGCAGAGTACAACATGATGTTGTGGAATGATGGCAAGCAAAAGAGTTGATGGCCAAGGAGTTTCAAGCCCGTAGTTATCAGTTTTGATTAGTAGTTTTTGAATAAGAGTTTTTGTAATCGATTTTGAGAGTGATTGTAATAAGTGTGTCTTGCATTCGGTGAGACAAGTTATTCATATTTGTAAGGAAACAAGCAAGTTGTTTTTATTATGAATAAAGTTTCTTATGGTCACATTTCGATTATGAACAGGTTATTCGTGTAAGAATCTCAATGATAGCAAAGTGGGTATAATTGCTAAAATAATATCCTAAGTCAATAATCATATACACTACCGAATTTAATCATATTAGTGTTGCGAATATTTTGGATGTT
Organism: Poa pratensis; assembly: GCA_947311845.1. Classification (NCBI taxonomy): domain Eukaryota; kingdom Viridiplantae; phylum Streptophyta; class Magnoliopsida; order Poales; family Poaceae; genus Poa; species Poa pratensis. Next base: position 21,660,862 of record CAMZMU010000110.1, read on the forward strand.
TTGATCTTGTGTATTTGCATACGACATGATGATTGAAAATATTGATGTATCAATATGAGAAGAAATTTAATTTGAAATCATGCAAGATGATTGTTAAAATAAATTGTGTGGTGAAAATTATTATTGTAGCCTTTTACTATATGTCTAAGTAAATAAAAGTATTTGCTGAATGATACAATTGTCTGAAATCATTTGATTAGATCAAAAGGATTTTTCGGAGAAAAGGATGATATAAAATCGGGCTATTATAATTGGATTATAATAAAGATTTTAAAGATTTATTTTATCAAAGAAGACTTGTGAAATTTCGGTTCACAGATTATAACAATACATCAAGCATGTTGATTTATGTGAATATTATAATCATACTCTATTTTATTTAAAGTATGGTCTTAAAAGGGTATCTCTTAAAAGATTAGATGTTTCGTTAAAATTAGTAAACTCCCTTATTTTGAAATCTTCACCTAAAATTCGTATAAACGACAGTATGTTAAGTGTCGTGGTTTATAGGATTATATGATAATACGAAACTGTATACGAAATAGTTCTTTGTAAAATATTCATAGGAATGAATATATGTTTCATATGGCAAACACCGACGAGGGCAAAACTAGTATTGCTAACTTGGTGATTTGTTGAAAATAAGTTTCAAGAAAGGATATGAAATAAAGTAAAAGTTTAAATGAGGTAGTTGACCTTGTTCGCATCATGTGAGAGATAATGTTTTCGGAATATGCTCCGGTGACAAAAAATCTACAGATGGAAATGAAAAATGATGATAAAAGACCATAATGTTTTCAAATAAGGAGCTTTTTATAAATAGTAGACATTGAAGAATATTTTCTGTCCGGTCACGGATTAATATTCATGATTTAATAATCTCGTTACTAGAACAAGGGATACCTATGAAATACAAAGAAATTAAGGTGATACCAAATTCGAATCATGACTAAAGAGTCATAAATACAAAAGGTTGCATTTAAGATTATGGTAGTAAATGTTGCTTGAATCTTATTAAGTGAAAGGATTACTTGATTTTTCACATACAAGTTGTGTGAAAAGAATGGAACTGTGAGAAGGATATGAAGCTAATGTCTTGGACAAAATCAAATTGTTTGACTGCATTGGATGTAGACATGCCTAAGTCTTTTGGATTTGTATTAGACAAGTATAATACATCGTGTTTGGAATTTTCGAATTGATGAATGATCAATGGATTTCGGTATTGACCGAAATATCGAAAGAAATTATATTTGTATAATTTAAGTGGGAGTAGGACAGCTCACCATATTAATATGCAAGTCATGTATTATTAAGTGGGAGCTTGTGGGCAACACAATATGAGATGTGATTGATATTTTTGAGTGGGAGCATCATAAGTTACACCATCTCAAATGTGATTGACAATTTGAGTGGGTGCTAAGTCAGGTGTTTATATGTAAATGACATATAGTAGATGGTATTAGGAGTAATTGTGGAATTACAATAAAGTCATGTGTGTTTTAAGCATGAGCATCTGTTTTGAATAGACCAGGGAATTTCAAAATGGAAGTCGAGGTGTTTTTCTAGATTAGATTCTGAAAAGTCAGAAAGAGACGTGACAAGGAGGTGGTCCTTGTAAATCTAGATAAAATAATCATGGTTGTAAAATATGTTGCACCTCTATGCCATGATAAGGTGGCAGCATATGGAACCATATTATATATTCGACATGATATGACTAGTGTTCTTACAGGAAGAACAAGTACTGAGGTGAATATCCTTCGTTGTTTAAGAGAAACTAAGGATATGTGGTTATTTCAAGTCTGTTGTGGAGGATGGTGAGTTTAACAAGTGTTATGTTAATGGATCAACCTAGATGACAGAAGGAAATAAGGATAAAGTCGTTATAGGATTGGCATTAGGCTGACAATAGAATGTCAGGATCTACTTAGGTAAATATAAAAGTATATAGATACTGCGAAATTACATAGGATTGGTAGAGAAAATGTATTCTCTAAGTTGAGTGTGTTTTAAATGCAATTAACTGATATAGGATCAGAGTAAGCGCAGGAAAACAAAAGTCTCACTTAGTTGCCAAATATGAATATTTGTTATAAAGATAGCTTGATGATATCAAACAAGGTGATATCAATGATTCGCAAAGAACTTACGGTTATGAAAGGTTCTGGCCGAAGGAAACCTCTTCCACAAGCAAGCATTATCATAAACGCTTATAGAAGATAAGGTTGTATGATTGGTATAGAAATGCAGCTGGTTTATTTGAAATCTAGAGCAAGTGGGAGACTGTTGGAGATATGCCCTAGAGGCAAATAAATAATAAGGATTTATTGCATGATCTCATTAAGTTTACAATTAGTTTTATACCATGATGTAATTGTATTAATCGGAATTGTTAATACACGTGTGGTATGTAAAACAAACCAGAGTCCCTAGTTAAGCCTCTATATAAACTAGTCCATCAGTCAATGGATGATCGTGATTTCCCGATCATATTGATTCATAACAGTTGATGATGGAGTCATTTTATTAGTAGAATAAATTGATGGACATTACCCACCAAAGTATTGCAAAAGGATCGTATCACTAAAGTTCAACACTGCAATAGGAAAGTAACGTGATAGCTTATTCCTTAGACTGTGAGATTATATTAAGTCGCTGCTTCTGGAAAATATTTTGATCGCATCAAACGTCATATCTTATATAGTGTGACAATAAAGGTGACACTTTCGGGTATTGGAAGGAAGTAGTCGGGGCGAGTGATCAAGAGCGGGATTTGTTCATCTGTGTGATGGAAAGATACTCTGGGCCCACTTGGTGAGATTATATCTATAAAGTTGCGCAGCGTATGACTAGGTCATTGGAGATATAATATCACAGAACGAGTTAAAACAACCTTGTCGGTAACGAGATAAAACACAACATACGATGTTGACGATCATATCTCAGACAAGGGTAGTATCGATGGAACAAAGGGAATGAACATATTATGTTAACGGTTCAATGACGATTTATTCTGGAATGCACAGGGGCCGTCCCAGTCATCCAGGGCTCCCTGACGGTCATTGGCGAGCGAGGGGTCTCGACCATGTCTGAAGTATTCCCGAACCGTAGGGTAACACACTTAAGGTCTTGACGACGCTAGGAGAACGTTTTGGAAACATCGGAATAATTTAGGTATAGAGAGAAGAGGTTCCGGAAAGGTTCCGGCAAGAACGGAAGTGTTCCGGGGAAGACCGAAGTGAGTTCGGAGTGATTAGGAAATTGTTTCGGAGTCACGGGAGATTAAATATCATGTAAATATATTAATTATAGAATTATATATATTTATATGGATTTAATATTAAATAAAAAGGAGAAAAAGTGGGAAGCCCACCTAGATGGGCCAAACCCCGGAGGAAAAGGCCCAAGTGGGGGACTCCCCCCAGGAGGTGGTGCGGCTGGGCCATGGGGCCCACCCAACCACCATGGGGTGCGGCTGGCCCATGGTGGCCGGCGCACCACCGCCCCTCCTCCTCCTTTGTTGTTTAGTCCCACATGGATAATTGGAGGAGAGGTGCAACCCCTCTCCTCCTATAAATAGGAGGCCGGATTAATTCAGAAAATACACAGTAAATCCAGGAATTAATCCCGGTTGGCCAAGGCTTCTCTCTTTGTCCACTTCCACCCTCTCCGTCTCTCGGCGTATGCGGTGCCACGTTTGGACTGCGTATACGTGAGACCTATACACCGCAGTACGCCGTTGTGCTGCGAGATTCCACCCAAGTTCTCGCTTCCGCTATCTCGGCTGGATCGGGGAGCCCGGAAGTCATCGTCAAGGTCCGTACGTGTGCGAGTACTCGGAGGTGCCGTTCACTCAGGCTCAGCACCGGAGCATCGTCGTCGCGCCGCCTCCTTCTTCGTCGCGCCAAGTTCTTCGCGACCTTGAGGTCGGCTACGTACGTCTTCGTCGGCAACGCTTGTGCGGGAGCGTATTTCCCGCTTATCGGTCTACAAGGGTACGTGTCCGATAACTTCTCCGTTACAGCATTACTAGATAGATAGATCCTGGCTAGTTTTCAGTTTTGTGATAGTTAGAAAAATTATTGTTTTCTGCTACGTACCCCATGAGGCGAATCTTGTGTCATGATCCCGTTTCGAAGACACGTTTTGGAGTTGGATCTGGCTGGAGGACCTTTGGATGCTTTTTGAGTGATGGCAATGCGGATGCGAAAGGGTCAGGTTCTAGGTGTGTGTCACATCATGGTTGGTAGTTAGTCGGCCCGTGAGTTCCAAATGGCATCTAGCTTGGTAACGATGACGTTGATGAGTGAAGATTTTCTCGCGTCAAGACTTTGATAGTTAGCTTTTTTTTTTTGGCTTGTCCGACGGGTCTTCGTGTTGGACTTCCCTTCATGCGATATCGGAGCTGCTGCCACATCATTCGAGCGACAATGTTGCATGCGACAAACGGTCTTGTCGTGAAGGTGCTCATCTGCGTAAGTCTTTTACATCTTGTTTCCTGAGCTTGTCATCAGAGACAGAATCACAATCATCTATGCGATGGGTCGACCGTTTGGCATAGAGTGATGCAGGCTTTATGAGGTTGTTGTTATGATGACTTCTTAGGTGGTCGTTCTTGAGTAAAGTCCGATTCTTTAGTTCGTAGAACAGTGATGGCGATAAAACCGGTGGGCCACCTCAATGACGGTCCTCGCGTTGGCCATGTGTGTGTGGTTTGTGCTTGTAGTCATATTGGTTGTGAGTAATGTGGGTGGTGATTTGTTGTCTTAAAGAAAATTCAAATCCTTCAAGCAGAAAGAAAGGCATCCCACTGTTAAATTCTCTGATTGGCACCTCGGCAACATAATGCCAGTTCCCCATACTATATGCAATCTAATTTGATGATAGAGACAACAAAGAGATGATCAGCTCGTATATTTCGCAATTTAAGTGTTTCCGAGAAAATATCTCGTGCAGGTACGTACACGGTTGATGACGACTAGTAACTAATTCAAATAGACAGGCCAATGCTATGTTAAAAGAAGGAGATAGACATCGCATGCTCTATGACAAGGCTCGAGAGAAAATATCGTGAAACCACATGGTAATAGTACAAGCAATTGGGTCCTGTCGACATCGGAAATGGACAGATGTCAAGCAACTGGGTTCTGCCGACATGCCAACTATCAATGCCAACTGGGTTTTAACGACAAGCAAGCAAAATATCCAATAAAATCTCGGCTTCAGCAATGGTTGGAAACGCTCTATTTAGAGAGAGAACTCAGCTCTCCACAATAAGCAAGCCAAAGGAGAAAGAAAGAACACACACAATCCATCTATCCACTTGTGAAAATGTCTGGCTGGTTTCAGGAGAAGCCCAAGGCCGCCGAGGCCACGACGGGGCCGTCCGTCCAGGACCGTGCCATCGCGGCCAAGGACCAGGCCGGCACCTTCATCGGCGAGCAAACTCAGGCCGTCACCACGGCCGCCTCGGGGACCGCCGAGTCAGCCAAGAAGATGGCAGGCGACACCGTGCAGTACGTCCAGGACAGGGCCGCCGACGCGGTGGAGTACACCAAGGGCCCCGCTGCCGCCGACAAGGAGCCCGCCACCGGCAACGTCTTCCAGCAGGCCGGCGGGCAGGTGATGGGTGCCGCCGTGGGCGCCAAGAACGCCGTCATGAACACGCTCGGGATGGGAGGAGATGCCGCCGCCGCCAAGAAATAAGACGCGGACCTCCTGCCTCTTCTCGTTTCGTTATTCCCTTCCGTATTTGCTCTGTTTTCCGTTCCACGACTGATTTGTACGCGTGAATTGGTGTAGCTTTGATGTATGCTACCGAGGTATGAATATACTTCCACCTATCTGAATCAGACGTGAGTGAGTTAGTCGTGCACGAAACCCAGATATACATGCTTTGGATGTTGTACATTTGTAGTCCCCGGCCGTTTGGGAGCAAGGAAAATTCACACCCCTGAAAACAGATAAGTAGGGCAACTTACTATGCCTCTATGTGTTTGGATAGCCGTTATATGCATGCCATTTAGACAAAAATGGCGATTTGTCAAATTTTCAGAGGTCAGAACGCGGCTATAGCTACCTAATAGTCCTTGGAAATCAAGGATATAAGCAACGGGCGAGTCCAGGAATTAATTGGAGGGTAGGCTGAAACTTAACAACGACTAAACTAAACGACTACTTCCGAAAAATAAGACATGAAATTATTTAGGACAAAATACCACAAATTTTCAGGTTAAATAAATACAAATCACACACTAATACATTCAGTAATAGAGTAGCAACAAGACAAAGTGAATTCTCTATTAAAACAAGTAAACAAACATGTACCTCTAAGAAATCACATTATACCCATGCGGCAAATGTCTTTTATGATCTCTCAATTTCTGAAATTGTATCATGATCTCATCATCATGAATGCTTCTGAATATCTCTATCTCACAGTAGCACACCATTAAATCATTTAGCCATTCAACAGACACTTTATTGCGCAAATCTGTTTTAATAATCTTCATTGCTGAAAATATTCGTTCAACTGATGCAGTTGCCACAGGAAGAATGAGAGCCAACTCAATGAGACGGTACACCAATTGGAAAGATGTGTGTTTTGTTGTTTAAACCATCAGTTGAGCAAGTGTGGACAGATTCTGACATCATTAAATTCTTCACTTCTCCTAATGTTCATAAGAAATCTTGGGAGGTCAATTCTTAGCAACAACATATCCGCTTCTGTGAAGTCCTTAGCATAAATTTCAGCAAGACAAATAAGTTTGTCAACATTAAAATTCTGGCAGACCAGGCGAGCGCTGCTATCTCTCCGGTGCCCATGGACTTCCGGCAGGCCGACGTGCTCCTCCAGCCCCCGCCCAAACTTCTCGCCGGCTACAGCTAGGGTTTGGCGGCCAGGCGTGTCCGCCGTCCGCGCGTCGCCTTCTGATGGTGCAGGCGTGCGGCGCTCCGCCAGAAGCCCAGCCTCCTTCGCGGCGTTTGTCACTGCCTCGCCGGTCGGCCGGTCCCTGCGTGGCCGTGTCCACCTGGCTCGCTGCTGCCCTGCTTTTGCTTCAGTGAGGCCGCCGCGACCGGCCGCGAGGAGTAGGGAATTGGGGATTGCTTTGCGTAGAATAGCTGCGCTGTGCTTACTGTGAGATGCTAGTTGGGCTGCAAGTAACATAGCGAATGTACCTGGCACAAGATTAGTAGTCGTTTTTTTTTTTTTGCTTTTTTGGAGGGTAGGCTGAATCCTGTTTAAGCCTGTCTAGTGGCCTCGCCTTTGGATATAAGCATCAACGCCGGCGACAAGATCCAGTTTGAAGTCCATGCTTCAACTGTTACTATGTATCAATCTTAGTTAGTATATATGAAGAATCCGTCTAAAATAACCAGGCTGTGATTTATTGAGATATTTGCCTTTGGTCGATATATTGCCGGTGTCATCTCATTCCAGAAATGAGACGTCAGTTTGATCACCATTAATATCATCACGTTTGTTAGTTATTGTTGAATATAAATATATTTGTCTAGCCTCTTTCCATCGGTTTGAACTTTTGGTCGAGATGACTAGTGCAGCAATTCTATATGATATCAGAGCCAAGAGGTATCAAGTTTAAGACCTTGCTCACGCAGTATTAAAAAAAAGATTATGTGGCATGCACCGAACCCACGCTAACGACCGAAATATCCTAAACGTGAAGGGGGTGTTGAATATAAATATATTGACTAACCTCTTTCCATCGGTTCGGACTTTTGGTCTACATGGCTAGTGCAACAATTTTATAGTTATGTTTTTTTTTCTAGATTTGTAAAGTCATCTTTCGTTTATCTCCGTCCTGCTTCTACTAACAGAGTACTAGGACAAGTTTTAAAAAATCAGTTACTTAATGGTTGATTTGAAGAAGGTGCAGTAGAGGATAATTTTCACTTTAGAAAAGGAAATATAAATAATATTCCAATATGTCTTTGTCACTACAAAGATTACCAGCTCTTTGAAGCAAGTGGGCTCTACAATAGGCAAGTTAACTATATTTTGCACAATCACTTAAACATTAAAAAATGGTGGGCGAGAAATTGAAAAGAGCGCCCCTATTTTAGGACGGAGGGAGTAGCATAATTTGTTACCATCACAATAACCTTCATTAAAAATGAGTTTACAAAATAATAAATAAAAATCTATATGTTATCACACGTATGACACTACACATTATGAAAATATAAGCATATACTAATTACATATCCATATTAGTCATCTAAGTTTTTCATCCAATTCGCAAATCCGGTTGCCCATTGCCAAATGGCTCTGCAACGGAGCTTTTTAACTTTTACCTTAAATCGAACCGGTGTATGGCTGTGCCCATGAAGTACGAACTATTTACGTCCAAATGCCACCATAATGAGATAAGTGAAAACGGTTCACGGATAGTCTGTTTCCTCCATGTTCATCGTGCAGGACCTGCACACGACAGACGTCTGACTAGGGTTTGCGTGACGCAAGGCTCTCGTGCCGTGCCGTCTCACCCGTGCTCTCCGTTTCTCTCCTCCCTGCCGCCAGCCTCCTCGTTCGCGCCAGAAGCCGGTGCTCGTCGGGCTGCCCCCAACGCCTCTCAGTCCCCATCCCACGGCCCTCCGCTCGTCTCCCGCACTACTAGATTGCCGGTGACCTCATCGACCAGCTGAGGGCGAGGCATTTCCTTTGTGTTGTTAATTGTGTTTATGGGCTAAGCATATTATTTGAATCAGTATAAAGCATAGTCAGCTGAATCATGTTAAGTCGGTACTTATACATCATCTTCAGCATACAAGGGTATTCCAGATTTTCACCACCAGCTGCATTTTCACCAACCGTCTTAAAAGCATGTTGCCAAACATCAGTTTTACATTCACCAGCCCAGCCGTCCAGCTCCAGCTACTTCTCAGAACTTACTAGCGTCACCAGCTCGTCGTTCAGCTGCAGATCAAACAAACATGCACTTAAACTAAAAAAAACGTTTGAGACAGCTCCTGGCTTTTGGCTGAGCCGCTGACAAGTGGAGCCCACTCATCAGGGTCTTCTTCCCCGTCCAGGCTCTCCAAAGGGCCAAAGGCCTGATCCCCAGCTGCAAAGAAAGCATACGGCCCACGAGCCGGGTTTAAGCAGGGTTCTTTCTTCTCCCTCACTGCCTCCGTCCTCCCACCCCCCGCCTCCTCTCTTGCGGCGCCACACCATGCTGCCGCGATCGCCGGCGAGCCTCCACCTCCGCCAGTTCCGGTGGGCCCGGGGCTTCAGCTCGTCCTCCTCGGCCGAAGGGAAGATCGTGGCGTCGGTGGTCTTCGAGCGCCTCCCGGTCGTCATCCCCAAGATCCACCCCGTCGTCTACGCCTTCCAAGAATTCTCGTACCTCCAGATCCAGCCCGCCTCCCGTCCAGAAACGCTTCGCCGTTCGCTTGTCTGATTCCGTCCTCTCCTCCCTCCTTTTGCTAGGTTCCGGTGGAGGCAGCAGTACAGGCGGAAGTACCCCGACGATGTCCTCGGCAAGGCGGAGGCGAGGTGACATTTCCCTTCCTTTTTTTTTCCTTGCGTTATTCCTATTTGTGTTTTGCGTGGTGTGCCATTTCTGGGTTATGTTTCTTACCCTATAGATTTGATGCTAGCAAGATTGGAATGTATAATGGGGTTTTAGTGGAGTATGTGTTAACACATTTTCGTTGCTGTAACTGTGGGCAGCATGAAATTTGAGTGCTACTATGACATAAGCGTGTGTATAATAAGACATGGGAAGTTTCGAGGAGAGGAACAGAATTTTCATGTGCTGTGCGCAAAAGGAACAACATCTATCAAGCATCATTGCAATTAGCGTTTATAAGAGCAGTTGGAAGTGAATATAAGGAGTGGCTGTACACGTAATGCCAGTATTTGTGATTCTTCCTGAGTAACGGATGCATGGCCCAAAAATGGCTAAAGATAATATTGAGAAAAATAACCCACTCACTACTTTTGTCATGTCAACCTGGAATCGTATGCCCTTGAATCATATAGCAGCATGGAGGTCTGCATATTGATATCCATGAAATGGAACTTGCACACCAGTGGAATGTTCCGCTTCTCCAGAGCGATCTGTGATGGTGCTTAGGAGGAACGTCAGTAAAGGATCTGGTCCATTCGATGTGAATGAAGAAGCGCGTGATTTTTGCAGAATCCCTTCATATCTATATGCCCATAAATTGCACCTGCTGTCAAAGTTATCTGCTCCGTAGCATAGATCATGCATGACACTCTAGGCTTTTGACTATATACAGTGATTTGAATGCGGTAATGAATGTTTGTGGATGGTCTTTGATTCAGCTATTTTCTTGTCACTAACTCACTATATACCTTGGGTCTCAAATACGTTGCAACTTGCTCGTTTTTGTGTGTAGGGGCAAGGGTGATTATCAGATTGATTATGTGCCTGCTCCAAGAATCACAGAAGCTGACAAAGCAAATGACCGGAAGTAAGTCTCAGCTTCCATTCATGTTGTTTTGTTTGTCAAGCCTAACTTGCTTGGTTGTATACTTCCTCAAATATTTCATGTGGTTATCGTCAGTGTTAATTATCCTCTTGTCACATAAGCATGTGATAGTTATATTGTACATTGAGCTGCCCTGAATGTTTATAATTACTTCGATAGTATCATATAAACATGTCAATTAATTAATATAATTACATCTTATTCTGGTTTTGTCTTTCGAGCATACTAATTTTGCTGCATTCTAGGTTGTAGTAAACTGATTCAGTTTCCCATCCCCTGTACCTTGTATACCCTTACCAGGTGACATGTTTTACTTCCTTTGTTCAATGCCTTAAATCTAATGGCCTATTTATTCTAAAAGCTGAAACTATGATATAATGTTAGTGATATAATCCTCTTCTTGCGCAACTTTTTGTCAGTGATACTGTCTCCACGCGTCACATGCATGGCTGCGGGAGCCTATAGTTGAGTGTATGTGCCCATTTACCGGCTATCATTTGCATGTACTTTCCTATGTAATAACATGGTTTGTTACCGACGAGCACTCACCATGTGCCGAAACTCAAATATATGTTGTGAATTAACTCCCGTGACAATGCTGCTCTGTGAGTGTAAGTGCGTAACAAGCTATCTAACTTGTGCCAATCCAATGTTATCTGTAGGTCACTACAACGAGCTCTAGATAATAAACTTTATCTTCTTCTGTATGGCAAGACTTTTGGGGCTCCTGATGGCAAGCCTGTTTGGCATTTTCCAGAAAAAGTGTATGAAAATGAAGACACTTTGCGTTTGGTATGCACTTATGAGAAAAAATACCTGTAAATTTCCATATATATTATCCTTGCCGTATTTCAGTTCCAGTTTATTTACTTATACTATTTTACACTTTGTGTTTGTGCAACCAGATTAGAAATGTGGTTTTAGACTGTCATCTTTCATATGTTTACATATTGGGTATTTTGTTTCAGTGTGCCGAGTCAGCGCTAAAATCTGTTCTTGGCGGACTTGACAACACATATTTTGTTGGCAATGCTCCAATGGCTCATATGGTAGCCGAACAAACAGACGATTCTAGTGTTTCATCATTCAAGGTATTTCTTGTTTTAACACATGAAAATAATGATGGCGTCTCTACTATACTTTAGTTCTTTGCATTGTGAACATGAGCACTACTATGGGATTGTCTCTTAATCCTGTAAATGCTTCTGGCAGCGTTTCTTTTTCAAGTCGCAAGTGATCGGCACCACAAAACTTGATATCGGGAAATGCGAGGACCACGTGTGGGTGACCAAAGATGAGCTGCTGGAATATTTTCCGGAGCACAAGGAGCTCTTCAACAAGATGATCATTCACATAAGATAGCTCTGGAATCTGGCGGTAGCGGCAGCAAAGCTGAGGCTACCTGAATATCGAGCATTGCAGCATCTGGCATCATGCTGCTTGAAAGCGATAACTTCAGACGTGCCTTTGTTGACTCTCTGTTTTGGTTGGTGCTGTTAGATTAAAAATGCATGGCAGCTTTCCCGCCGCATGATATATATTTGCTGTTTATGAAATAATTGATGGGGATTCTGTTCTCCCTATTTTCCTGATGTTTGTCACCAACTTTTATTTCCTAGGCGCTTGAACGTGTAACATTCTACTTTCTGCAGTTATTGTTTACTGATAAGGATTTTCTCGTTCTAGCAACTTTTGATCCATCTTTCCTCGCAGCAGATAAAATAATATATTTTTTCTGGTGCAATGGCCGTCTTGTCGTGTCAGTGCTCTGAATATGGTGTGTTTATGTCTTCCGAATCAGCTGAAGTTGTACTCTTTTTTTTTTGCACCGAAACTTCAGAGCTTTATTAAAACATCAACATCCTATTACAGTCATCTAGCAAACTGGGAATTAAAAAGCTCGGGCTTGACTCAAGCCAGCTATCAGTTCCGTTCATACTTCATAGTGCACGCTCGCTGCGCACACAAGTGAGCCGGACCATTAGCAGATCTACCAACATGCTGAATCGAAAATGACACAAAATCTCCAGCTAACTCCTTAATTTCATCTAAAATAGGCGCGGCAATAGACCAGGACATGCCGCGCAAAGACTAGAGGTTCACCACCTCGAGACAATCAGTCTCAATAACCACATGCGAGTAGCCTCGCAATCTTGCAAAGACTGCACCCTCCCTGACAGCCAACAGCTCCGCGATCATCGGGTCTGTAACTCCAGCGAGAGGCTTACACCAAGCACCGAGGAAAGCCAGATGAGAATTACACCAAGCACCGAGGAAAGCCAGATGAGAACGAGCCACTCCTCCAGCACCTCCAGTCAAAACTTCACCATTAATAGATGCATCAGTATTTATCTTTACCCAGCCTGTGTCAGGCAGGCGCCAACTCTGAGCCTCCGACTGCCGCTTCAAGCTCTTCGGAAATTCGAGTAACGCCATTATTTCGTGTACCCTCGTGACGCTTTGCACAGGATCATAAGTTTCTTTGTCATGGATCCACCTGTTGCAAGAGACATGAAACCATGTCTAGATACATCTATTTTTGGGCAAACTTAAGACACTTATTTTTGGACGGAGGAAGTAGTAATTATCTTGCATAGATCATCTTCAGAGAACATCTTGTCCATCAAAATATCCCTCGCCCAAGTATCCGGATGCAAAATGGTATCTTGATATCAAATCTCACCAAGGCTGCATCCTAAAACCTCCTCGCATGCGTGCATAGCAGTAGCACATGCATCAAATCTTCATTCATGGCCAGGCATACCTCACACCGGCCTATCTCTTTAATGTGGCGGTGATTCAGTGTCATAGCATCTGGAAGAATACCACGAATAACTCTCCACCAGAATACTCTTACTTTCGGCACCACCTTCAATCTCCAGAGGGTACTCCACAACTGCTCATCGGTCGATGAAGCTTCCATAACCGCCCCTTCCTCTAGAGCTTGCAGCTCGTTGCGAGTCATAAGAGTAGGAGTTAGGAGTGGAGCTTAGCTCAACTGGTTGGGGGAGTGGATGTACAAACCCAACACCCAGGTTCAAGTCCCCAGGGACACGAATTTAGGTTCCTATTTATACTTGAGGACCATGCTTTCCTGGTACTCATGCAATCTATCCTGAGGATCAGGCTTGGTTATTAATCAAGATAAAAATCCTGATACCCATGCTTAAAAGGGTGTGTGCATCCCTAGTGGGTGCAGAGGCCGGGGAAGTGAAATTTTCCCCCAAATTTTAGACGATCCGAAAATCGCGAGCGGCTGAGGGCGATGGCGGGGCGACGCCGAGCCACCTTGGCACCGGCGGCTTGGGGGCCGGACTGCTCCGGCTCACGGTTTGCCTGCCTCGGCGCGCTCACGGCGAAACCATCCGGGGAACTCGACCATGGATCGCTGGGGGAGGAGTCTCGGCTAGAGGCGGATCCCGCTGCAGTGCCGTCCGGACTCGACGCGCTCGACGGCGGACATGTCGCCGTGCAGGTCGCGCTGGAAGCAGTGTTGGAGGGCTCTCCTCGTTCGGATGCGGAGCTAGTCCAGGAGTTTTGGACGGACGCCGGCTTCCCCTCGCCGGCGAGCAGAGTTTGGGAACGCACGTCTTCGACTAACTCAGGTGAGGGTTTTGGTTCGGCTGTGTGCAGGGATCCGGTGCCGGAGCGGATGGTGGTGGAGCCGGCAGGAGCGCTGCGACGCTGGCGCCGTGGACCGTCTTCCTCGTCGTCCGGTCTGCGGCTCACGCGCTCGCCGCCGAGGATGGGACCGTGGCGAGGACCTCTTCCTCCTCGACGCAACTCGCCGCCGCCCATCCTTGGAACGTTCATCCACAAGGCCTTCAAGGAGAGATCGTCGTCGGCGGCTTCGGTGGCGGTGGCCGTGGTGACTTCGCCGGAGGCGGAAGTTGCGGTGGCCGTGGCTACATCGCCGGCGGCGGAAGTTGCGGGGACGAGCGCGCCGCCGGCGGTGGGACCGCGGGATCGCGCGGTTGCCCGTGACCGTGCAAACCCATGGGCGTATCTCTATCGCCCGTCCAGGAGATGCCCTAGTTCTTCTTCGCTACGGTGGGGTACGATCGGGCAATCGCAACGCCGACTTCCACTCGTCTCGGACTCCATCGTCTCGCCAAGTTCGCCTCCGCTCGCCCACGACTCGACCCGCTCATCATCGTCCTCGCAAGTCTCGCCGCCGGGTCTGCGGTGGGAGAGGTCTTTCGCCTCTGTCGCGGCTACGCCGGCTCGCCTCATGGTGGTTCCACCTCGCGCGCAGCACGGTGGGGGGACGCGGATGCCCGGCACACGTTTCGCCGCTCCGACTCCTCTCCAGCAGCAGGTCGTGGGGGCCGGGGCTGGTGGGCATCGCACTGGCGCCCCCCGCAACCGACGGCTGCACCGCCGCCCTTTCTGGCTCATGGCGCCGGGAGCGTGGCCAACTTGCGTGCTGGGAATTGCGATCATGCGGACGAGCGGGACCGTCCTGGACCTTGGGCCCATCTCCACCGTCTCTACAAGGTGTACTGGGAGCGGGCTCGTCGCTCGTGTGACATGGGCTTGGATGTGAATGGGAACCAAACCTCGGGTGTATCCAATCTTGCAAAATCTGGGACCTCTTCGCAGCCAACTACTCAGAGGACTACCATGGTTATTACTCCATATAATCCTCATCCGCAAACCCCTCGCGGGATTGAGATTGTATCGAGGATAAGACGTGTCTCACCGGGTCTGTTGAGGGATGAGGGTGCTTCTGCTTCTTCTGCGACCACGCCTACGGAGACGGGTTCTGTCTCGCCGCGTACACAGCCACCCACTACGACGGTCTTTACCGATGGAGTCACTCCGATCCGCCGTAGTGAGAGGTTTGGGGTGGCGGCGGATGGGTCTTCCATGACGGACGAGGACTCGTTGAAGAAGGCTATGCATCGTAAAGCGGCTCACAACTTGGACTCTCTAGGTACGGAAATAAATCAAAGTCTTTTCTTTCGTTTTCTCCTATTTCGATTCAGTCCAAGCTTAATAGTGTAGGTTTTAATCTTGGTAGTAGTAAGAAACAAGTAGAGGTTTCAACTAATGTCTTGAGGCATATGGAAGTTGACCGTCTAACGGTTATTCCTAAAGCTTCGACTAAGTTGACAGCCACCTATTTGGATGAAGAAGAAGCGAATGCCACATCAGATGGTCAGCTTCTTTCTCATCTAATTGGTGAAGTGTTGGAGGGTGGTTTGGATGACGACGGTTTGAGCTCATTGTATGAGTTAAAAGCAGCCGGTCGGAAATCTAAATCTACCACTAACAAGTCTCGGAAACGGGCCAAGTTATCCAAATCCCCCACGGTTTCCCAATGAATGGCATGTTTGCAAATAGCAGAGGTCTTGGTGACTTGGCTAAATATTTGCACTTTGCTGGTTGTGTTCGGGACCATAATTTGGATTTCTTAGCTATTTCTGAGACGGGTAGACGTGAGTTTTCGCAATCTCTATTGAACCGACTTTCGGGCGGTATAGAGTTTGATTGGTACTCGCGTCCCCCTCATGGCCGTTCCGGCGGCATTCTACTAGGCATCAGGACTGATACCATGGAAGTGTTGGATGTTACGGATGGTGATTTTCATATTAAAATGCACATCCGTAATAAATCCGATAATTTCATTTGGAGTCTTGTTGCCGTGTATGGGCCGGCTCAGGAAGCGGCTAAGACTGCTTTTCTCTGTGAAATGGTAAACTTGGCAAAAGATAACCCACACCCTGTTATCATTGGTGGGGATTTCAATATGCTACGTTTTCCGTTTGAGAAAAGTAAAGGTCGGTTTGACAACCGTTGGCCTCTTTTGTTCAATGCAGTCATCGACAGCTTGAACTTAAGAGAGATAACAATGGTGGGGAGACAGTTCACTTGGGCTAATTCTCTCCCTGAACCCACATACGAGAAACTAGACCGTGTACTGATGGATACTGATTGGGAATCTAGGTTCCCACTGGTGTCGGTACGGGCTCTAGAACGTATTGAGGGATTGTCAGACCATGCTCCCATTCTTTTGACCACTGGAATACCAGACCACAGTGTAAGCCACGGTTCAAGTTTGAGCTTGGGTGGCTGCACCGCGAGGGTTTCCATGAGATGGTTAAAAGAATTTGGGAAAGACCAGTTGCGGGTGATACGCCTATCCAGCGGTGGAACAACAAGATACGTGCTTTACGCACACCTCGTTGGCTGGGCTCGTCATACTTCTGGTTTACTTAAAAAAGAGAAGGAACGACTTTCCTCGATAATTGATGCTCTAGAAGCATTAGCAGAAGTTCGGTTACTATCCGCGCAAGAGATTGAGCTAAAGAGCCAATCCAATGCACAGATAGCGAAGCTACTGCGAGAGGAGGAGTTAAAATGGTATCAACGTTCTAAAGCCCAATTCATCCTAGAAGGGGATTCGAATACTCGCTATTTCCATAGTATTGCCAATGGCAGACACAGGAAAAAGCGCATTCATTCTCTAGTCCAGGATGAGGGAACGATTGAGGGCCATGAACAACTAAAGTCGTACATTACAAATTACTATAAAGGCCTGTTCGGTGCTCCAGAGGAAGGAAATTTCACTTTGGATGAGTCTCGAACAGAGGATATCCCCCAGGTTTCAGATGCGGAAAATAGTCTACTTACTAAACTCTACTCAGAGGAGGAAGTGAGGATGGCGGTTTTCCAAATGAAACATAATACAGCACCTGGACCTGATGGTTTCCCGGCTGAGTTCTACCAGAACTTTTGGGATGTTATCAAGTCTGATTTACTTCAACTGTTCGCTGTCTTCACAATGGACAGCTAGAGTTGTTTCGTCTCAATTTTGGTGAGATAATTTTATTACCTAAGGTTAACGAGGCAGAAAGGATTCAACAATTTAGACCTATATGCCTTCTTAACGTTAGTTTTAAAATATTCACCAAAGTGGCTACGATTCGACTGAACAGTGTGGCAGATCATGTGGTTCGTCCGTCTCAGACGGCTTTTATGCAAGGCCGCAACATCCTTGATGGAGTTGCGATCCTACATGAAACAGTTCACGAGCTACATAGGAAAAAGCTGAATGGGGTAATTCTTAAAATTGACTTTGAGAAAGCTTATGATAAAGTCAAATGGTCTTTCCTTCAGCAGACCCTCAGAATGAAAGGTTTTTCTACTGAGTGGTGCGCGTTAATAAATAGCTTTGTTTCGGGAGGAAGTGTAGCCATTAAGGTCAATGATGACACTGGCAAATACTTTCAAACGAAAAAAGGCCTCAGACAGGGTGACCCGTTATCGCCAATACTATTTAATATAGTGGCTGATATGTTGGCTATCTTGATCGAACGCGCTAAATCTGAGGGTCAAATTGAAGGAGTGATTCCACATCTTGTAGATGGTGGTTTATCGATTCTTCAATATGCTGACGATACAATTCTTTTTATGGAACATGACATCGAAAAAGCTCGTAACCTTAAGCTGATCTTGTCAGCATTCGAGCAACTTTCGGGTCTTAAGATAAATTTCCATAAAAGTGAATTGTTTTGCTTTGGCGAGGCTCGAGAAAACGCCGCCTTGTATGCTGAACTTTTTGGCTGTGAGCAAGGTCAATTTCCTATCAACTATTTGGGTATTCCGATTCATTATCGGAAACTTACAAATGCTGAATGGAAAAAGGTGGAGGAAAGACTTCAATTACGCTTAAATAGCTGGAAAGGCAAACTCTTATCCCTGGGTGGAAGATTGGTTCTCATAAACTCGGTACTAACAAACATGGTACTGTACATGATTTCATTCTTCCAATTGCCCAAAGGAGTCTTAAAAAGATTGGATTATTTCCGGTCTAGATTCTTTTGGCAAGGGGATTGTGAGAAGAAAAAATATCGTCTGACTAAATGGAGTGTGGTTTGTTGCCCTAAAGACCAAGGAGGGCTCGGAATTCATGACCTTGAGGTCAAGAATAGAGCCTTGCTAGGTAAATGGCTCTTCAAACTTCTATCGGAAGATGGAGTTTGGCAAACCCTCCTTAGGAGAAAGTATGTGGGAGATCAAGCTGTTTCTCAGGTTTTTGGAAACCTGGCGATTCACACTTCTGGGCTGGCCTCATGGCTACAAAGAAGTTTTTTTTCCAACATGGATCTTTCTCAATTAGGGATGGATCGGAAATTCGTTTCTGGGAGGATAAATGGCTAGGCCATTCTACCCTTAGAGAACAATATCCGGCTCTGTACACTATTGTACGAAACAAAAGCGACACGATCGCGAAGGTGTTGGGTACCTCCCCACCAGATGTTTCGTTCAGAAGAAGTTTACTTGGAACGAGACAAGCATCCTGGAATGCCTTGCTCATCCGATTGGATTCAGTCCAATTGTCGGAAGGTCCAGATAAATTCAATGGAATCTTACGAAGAATGGAAATTCTCGGTTGATTCCATGTATAGAGCTTTAATTCTACCCGAAGTGCCAGTCGATATTAAGGATAATAACAAAATTTGGAAGATGAAGATCCCCTTAAAACTAAAGTGTTTGCGTGGTATCTTCGTCGGGGTGTAATTCTTACAAAAGACAACCTTGCCAAGCGTAATTGGCACGGAAGTAAAAAGTGTGTTTTCTGTCAACATGACGAGACCATTAAAAACTTATTCTTCCAGTGCGAATTCGCCAGGTCTATATGGTCAGCCATCCAGATAGGTTCTACCTTACATCCACCGCGTACTGTTGCAAACATTTTTGGCAACTGGTTAAATGGCGTGGATCCTAGGTTTAAACTCTTCTGTAGGATGGGCGCGATTGCCATTATTTGGTCGCTGTGGCTATGTAGAAATGACAAGGTTTTTAACGATAAAAATGCTTCTGTTATGCAGGTTATCTATCGGTGTACAGCTACGTTGCGAGCATGGTCGGCCCTGCAGCGTGTGGAGCACCGAGACTTATTTTTGGAGGTGGTGTCGAGGCTGGAGGCTGCGGCCAGGGAGTTATTCTCCCGGCATGGATGGCAACATAGACTCCGGATAGACCTACCAGCTTCTTAGGCGGATTTACAATTTCTCATTATGATATGTAATTCGTCTTTTTACTTTTTGTTCTGAATTGGTTACTGATGAACTCGTGGCTGTGTGCATCTTAGCTATGCAGAGGCCGGGTGTAATGCTTAAAACTCTTAAGTAATAAAATCCCTTTATCTAAAAAAAAGTCATAAGAGCACGGTATGCTAATTTTATAGTGTAGATTCCCGTCTTTTCCAAAGCCCAAGCTAAGAAGTCCTCGCCACCAAACGATCTCAACGGAATATTGAGGATAGCATCAGCGTCTGGTGCAACAAAAATTCTCCTAATCAAATCAACCTTCCAACCTCCTGTATACGGGTCAATTAGATCAGATACTTTCTCCAACGGTTCAGTACCCTGTCGAGCCATTGGTTTGAAAGAACTAGTACCCGGAATCCACTTATCCGACCAAGTAGAAATCGAAGTACCATTAACAACTCTCTTTATCAGACCCACATCAAGGGCTGCACGACCTGCAACAATGGCCCTCCATGTGGCTGAAGCACCTCGTGGGACAGTGGCTTGCAAGAAATCAGAATTATGAAAATATCTCCCCTTCAAAACCCTTCCACACAGCGATTCCGGATGAGTCAACAAATGCCATCCATGTTTGCCTAACATTGCAAGATTGAAAACTTCAAAGTTCCTGAAACCCATACCACCTTTTACCTTCGGTGCAGCAAGTTTCTCCCAAGAAATCCAATGTAAAGCTCTTTTATCTAGAGAACTTGCCCACCAGTATTTGGCCATACAAGACGTGAGAGCCTTACACACCTTCTTTGTCAACTTGAAACAACTCATACTAAAAGTAGGGATTGCTTGAATTACTGTCTTTAACAGCACCTCCCTACCCGCACAAGCTAAATTCTTCTCAGACCAGCCATTCATTTTCCCTCTTGACCTCTCACCGATATGGTCAAAAGTGCCACTGGTAATTCTTCCAACTGCAGTCGGCAGTCCCAAATACCTCTCAGAAAATGCTTCGACAGCAATTCCCAACCCTCCGTTCTCTTGACTCTCAAATGAGTGTATCTAGACAAAAAAACACGTCTAGATACACTCATTTTAGAGTCAAGTATTCCATCTGTTCCTAAAAATAAGCTGTTTCGGCTTATATTTAGGAACAGAGGTAGAGTGAGTACAATTTCCTCAAAGTTATGCTATCTGTCATGGCATGGTGGCATGTTTGGTTGGTATACTAAGCATATCAAACTTTGTTGTACCACGAGTTTAATCTGAGTTGTGATATGTATGTAATTGTGTTGTGAAATACATATGCATTTACTAAATGGAGAATGCACATTGCAAACAGTGAAAATAACAATTCTGTTGTCGATGTGAGTGTGACTACAAGACAAACGGTGCTTCATAGTTGGCCGTTGGCCGTTGTTGATATGGTTTCTCATCGGCGACGAACATATGTACATGTCCTTTCGTGTTTGGGCTTTGAAGCAAACCGGCCGTCTCTCCATCGCTGACAAGCCCTCCACATCAGTGACAAGATTCCATCAACGTGCCTAGCCTATGTCCGGTTGCCGGTTGTTGGTGAGGGTTTTCACCCGTATCTATAGGATTGCTCTGTACTTGTGTTACTGTCCAAGAGAGTAGTAGATGGACACACGTTGATGAGAAGATTCACATTTGTTTGCCACGATTTGGCCATAAATTGTTGAATACGCGCGTCCCTAGTTGTTGAAGTACATAACATAGTTACGTACATGGAATCCGCTGTATATCATGTCTGCCTAATGTTAGGACTTGCTGCAACCCTAATGGACGTTATCATCATCATGTAGTTTTTGCTTAGTCTGTTCGGATGGTACCACAATTCAGCGCCGCTCTGTTGTAGAGCTACCAAATGGATTGGAAACAGAAGAAGGCACAGTGATTCAATAATTTCATTTTATGTGTATGGTCAGAATGCCCCCCCCCCCCCCCCCCTGCGTTAATTTGTTGCATGGATTTTTTTTTGAGGCTTAATTTGTTGCATGGATTTAGAGTTGTGTCTAGTTGGTTTTATCTTGATAACTCCTCTGTCAGAAGAGTGTGATCTTGAGAAAAGGCATAGAACAAAATTTAGTGGTTAGTGAAAGTGTTTGTGTTTACTAAACTACTAATGGCTTCTAATATGTGAATATACGGAATTAAGTGACTCACCTGCACTTGGACAACGCAATAGCATATGTTATGAGCATTCATAGTGAAAAGGATTTAAGCAGCCACTGAACTACTCCCTCCGTTCCTAAATATAAGATGTTTTAGTTTTTGTCCACATTCACATGTATCTAGATGTATGTGGACATGTTTTAATGTGTATGTACACTCATTTAAGTTTGCACCTAGCCAACATGTGAGCTAGCTAGAACATCTTATATTATGGAACGGAGGGAGTAATTAATATCAGCACAGTGACTGAATATACCGAATTAAGTGACTCACGCAATAGCATATGTTATGAGCATTCATAGTGAAAAGGATTTAAGCAGCCACTGAACTAATTAATATCAGCACAGTGAGACTAGTCACAGTGAGAGTAACATGAGTAGTAACATCAATGCTACGCAGGCAAAAAATCTGACGTGGGGTAATTAATGAGGAGAGAGATGGTTATGTTAGCTAGCTATGTTATCGTAACATCACACATTTCAATGCAAGATGAGTGTATAAATTAATAAATACTGACACTACACATATTACTCCCACTATAGAGGTACGTATTGGAACGTTTTGCTCCTGTGAAGTGGCACCAATAGGATCGGAGCCGTATCAAAGACGTTTGGCGCTATAGGAACCTAGACGTGGACATTGTTTTCCAGAGGCCAGACGTGGGTGAAGTCACTCCAAGGGATTCGATTTATCCAATCCAGAACATCCTGAAACCACATATAATCCACAGGTGTCAATCGAATAGGTTCTGCCGACATGCCGTTAGCCATCAAAGCCGGTGAATGGACAAATGGCCGACAGCTCTCCCAAGGAAAACATCCAGTATAGATCGTACACGCCATGAAGGCGATCGATTGTCTTTTCTCAGGTCTCACAGTCACAGCAATTGCGTAGACGCTCTATTTAATGGAAGAACACAGCTCTCCACAATAAGCAAATCAAAAGAGGAAGAAAGAACACACATCCATTTCTATCCACTTGTGAAAATGTCTGGCTGGTTCGGGGAGAAGCCTAAGGCCGACGAGTCCGTCCAGGACAAGGTCATCGCGGCCAAGGACCAGGCCGGCAGCTTCCTCGGCGAGAAAACTCAGGCCGTCACCACGGCTGCCTCGGAGACTGCCGAGGCGGCCAAGAAGACGGCAGGCGACGCCCTGGGGAAGGCATCGGAGACGGCGCAGGGTGGTAAGGACAGCGCCGTCGAGAGCAAAGACCAGACCGGCGCCTTCCTCGGCGAGAAGACCGAGGCCGCCAAGAAGGCGGGGACCGAGACCGCCGACGCCGCCAAGCAGAAGACCAACGAGGCCGCGCAGTACGCCCAGGACAGGGCCTCCGACGCCGCAGAGTACACCAAGGCCGAGTCCCCGGTCGTCACTAAAGAGCCCACCGGCAACGTCTTCCAGCAGGCCGGCGGGCAGGTGATGGGCGCCGCCGGTGGCGCCAAGGACGCCGTCATGAACACGCTCGGGATGGGAGGAGACAAATGAGATGCCGCCACCGAGAGAAATGACAATCAGATGCGTTCGCGTGGTCCTTGCTCTTGCCCTTTTCTCCGTTTCGTTATATATTCCCCCCACATTCTACTGATCTCTACACGCGCGTTGGTGTAACTTTGATGTATGCGACCGAGGCATGAATATACTTCCACCTTTCTGAATCGAACGAGAGTGTCTGAGGGACTGAGTGAGTCTAGTTGTGCATGCCGAAAATGCAATCCCACCCGGGGGTTGCGTACTTGCGTGTCCCCGGCCTATCTTCGCATGTCCATGCGTTGTTTGCGATTCGGGCAGCCCTTTCTGTAGATTGCAAAACACACCCTAAGCTATGTTTATTTCGTGTCTGTAAGGCCCTCCGCTTTTATGTAACACTCACACCTTTTGCATATTTTTAGGTCTGAATCAGTTTTTGTTCGGATCAGAACTTGTGGGAAAATCCTAATTTGTGCACGGATCGTAAAGCAGATGGATGATCATGAGAAGTCGGGAACCTCCAAGTAAGTGTAGTTTTGCATTTTTGGTCTTATTATACAATACACACCGTCATGGCGATTCAAAAGTGTGGACCCAAAACATCATAATATAACATATGCATGTTCAGTTTCACTGTTCATATCTCTCTAACTCTTTCTTACCTTACAACGTGGGACAACTGTCGGCTTTGAACCACACTAAAGTTGGTTCGGTTCCATGCACATTAAACCACCGCGGTATATGGAATCGGTTCAAAGGTAGGAGAGGAAACATTTTGAATCGTTTTTCCTACACACTGTGGTTGGTATTAGTGTCCCCAATGTCTCTACCCATAACATAGGAGCCTTCTGGGTCCAAGATCTCATATCAATTTTCAACTGGTGGGAAAGAACACTTAGCTCTAGATACATGTGACATCAAGATAAGGGTCACGGCTGCACCAATTGTCCACCAAGTTAAAGACTCTTATTATTCTAAAAATAGAACGTGTATTCTGTCTCCATCTATATAAGATTCTCAGCTATTTTCCTGAAAAATAATAGTAGAAAAATAAGACCCTAGGCTATCGAATAAGAACAAACACGACCATGAGTTGCCATATGGCAACGTCATAGTGGGGTTGTCATCCATCATCGATAAAATTATCGAACGACTGGCAACTCATCTGTTTCAGGTTCTCAAATCCGAATGTTTGCTTCTTTTTCCCATGCATAAAGCACACGAGAAGTTAGCATAATTTCTCGTGTTTCCTTTCCTTCCTCTATAACTAGCCGCCCCATTTCCCTATCTCAATCCACCTGATCCATTGGCTTTAATAGTTTGGTATCAGAGTCAATGATCTACGTTGCCACTATGCAGGGCCGGTCCTGAGATATCGGGGGCCCGGGGCAAAACTAGAATCTGGGCCCCTAAATTTTAATATAAGAATAATAAATAATATATATAATTTTCTAAATGCAGCCAAACACAATATCAATATCACACCTCTAGGAAACATCAGAATAATAAATAATATATGTTTACATATAATTTGCTTAATACGCACAATGAGGTCTTCTCTCGGTGATTTGGACTCCCGCCTCTCAGTGTGGATGGATGAGGGTCGGCAAAGGGGCGTCTCTAGGAAACAGTCGTACTACCCTGCACTACACACGACACATATATGCCTCTATCGTTTCCGATGCGTTGTGTCATGGCTATGTTTATCGTACAGTACTATTGCCGAGAGTTTCGTCTTTGGTAAAAATTAGAGGAAACAACAATAACTTTTTAGCCCTGCCAACAGAAAAAAAAGAACATTTTAGGGAGCATAGAACGGGAATTACAAAACCGAATTCAGCGATTTTTGTAACAATCAATTCCTGCATGGTGGTCTCTTCCACATGTCCCACCTTACTTAATCACCTCGTAGTTTTTTTCACTGGAACTCGTTGAAAATGGCCCAAGCGAACAAAGAAGAAAAGGCCAACTTCAAGCCCACTAGAAAAAATGTAACACTTCAGCCTTCAGCGCTTCGTGCTTCCTCCGTCCTTCCTGCAGATGTACGGGAGAAAACCTCCTACATGTCTCTAATGGAGCATCGTCTCCCAATGCATACCTAGATCGATGGGGCCCCCTAGGATTCGGGGGCCCGGGGTGGCCGCCCCCCTGACCCCCCTCAGGGCCGGCCCTACCACTAATGGTGCACCATGAGCGATCCCGTGGACCCAAATCAAGTCATCAAGTTCGGCGACTGTTGGGATATGCCGAATGGGGTACACAACATGTATAGGATAAATCCAGCTAACCAGGTTGGCTCACGTGTGACAAGGCATAAGGCCTGCTGGGCGGCCCAGTGAGCCGAAGCATAAGACAAAGGTGTAGCCGACTAAGAGGCAGGTCCAAGATGGTGGCCATGAACCAACCGACTTGGAGGACAAGGCGGTAACTTAGCTGGATTGGTTTAGAACTCTCTATCTTTGCCGGACATGACACTTTAACTTGTAAGTTATAGGTCCGACAGCCTATATAAGACAAACCTCAGGAAGGTTTAGGGCTAAGTTTATTCTCATACTCGCTGTAACCTGTAACACTGAAATTGCCTTATAGTGAGTTACAACAGCACGTAGGGTTCCGCCAGCGGCGTGGAACCTGAAGCTGGGTAAACCGCCGTATACGATCTCAACCCGGACAACTCCCCCCACGATCTACCCTCGTCGTGAGACACCCCTGATGGCGTCCACGATACCGATACCACGACAGTTGGCACCCACCGTGGGGCCAAAGGCTTCTACCGTTACGTTCCGGGCGGGACCACTTGGCGGTATCGGCGAAACCATCACCGTTGGACGCGCCATGCGTTTCCTCCATGTCGGCTATGTCAACAACGACACCTCATGGATTCCGGCAAACGACTTCCTGGTGAGCTCCTACATCATTCCAATCGGCTTGAGCAGCATGGTGTTCGACTTCCCGCACACCGCACCGCGAGCACGTCCACCCGTCAACAACACATCTACCAGGAGGTCAACACACAAGACGGATCTAAATCCGCCTTCTCTCATGAGTTGGCAAATTCTGATCTACACTTTGACGGCGTTGTGATCCGCCTCCCGGCCCGACAGCTCCGAACCTAACTCGGTTCTTCATTTTTTTTGATAAAGGATAATATATTATATCAAAGTGAGATAAGTACATCCGGCCTCTGCAACAACACGACATCAAGAACTAGTCTAGATATCGAGGATGCACACATCTAAATTATTACAAAAAAGAAAAGAAAGAGAAAAATAAAACCGCAATGGCATGCAGCAAATCTACATCAACCGTTACAATTGGCAGCACTCGAACAACAAGAAAATGTCTACCAAAACGACGCGTCCTAGAAGGGTACGAAGCACAAGCATCGTCGTCGCCGAATCCAACCAAAGCTGGATCATGGGTTTTCACCCTGGAGAAAAAAGTCCAAGCAATTTCCAGACAATGCTTCCAACAAGGAAACGATGCATAAACACCGCCATTGCCAGGTACAATCAATCAAGATCAGACCTAGAGCCTTCGCCCCAGAACTCGGAATTTGGTACTCGTAGAGCACCACATATCTTGTTGCCTTGCGCTGCCGCCTCCAACTTACCGAGCCAGCACCACCATACCGCCCAGTCTTGACAGCTGAATCGGAAGTCCGTTCGCCAAGCCATGAGACTGGGTTGACATGGCCATGCTAGCACCCAAATACTGTTGCAATAACTCAGACAGCTGATCTTCGCATGCACCTGACGTGAATTTCACGCGGCCAGATCGTGCCAACAAGAACAGACTGCGCAGCAGCACATATAGAAGCGGGGTGCACATCCACGTTGCTGAGCCAATTAGGCCAACACCTGCAACGTAACTGCACCGAGGAGGACTTTACCTACCTCTGATCCAATGAGACCAGCCATGCGAGGCTATGGCCACTAGCCGGTGCTCACCGCCGCCAAGCCGAAGATGCCATCAGCACGGGGTATCTAAAGATCCATCGCGTGCTGCCAGCGTCGAATCCCATCCTAGCGCAACACTTCAACGATGAGGAGGCACGCTCCCAGATGCACGGGATGGGGTGGTCGACGGCTCTTGGATCCCAACTTCCAGCCACCGTGAGAACCGGCGACGACGTGCCCATAGGTGAGGAATTCCGCTGCGCCAACAGGGGCGGGGACGAACCTCCATCACGCGTCCATGCACTGCTCGAATTGTGCAGCCAGTGCCACCATCATATGCACCAACAGGCCGGAAGATGTGTGATCTGCCGATCCAAAACGGAGAAAACGTGAGTCTGCCGCCGCCCCGTCGGCCAGCCAGGCTGTTCCCGGCGGCGTCCGGCGGCGGCGGCGGCGGCGAGTAGGGAAGCTAGTCGGAGGGATGCAAAACGAGATTGGATCTGGGCGCCGCCCGTGTCGCCCGTGCGAGCAACGCGGGGGCCGTTTTCCTTCGTGTCGTCTCGTTCTTCCTGCTCTAAGGGATCATATTTTCCAAATCCAGAACATCCTCAAACCACATATAATCGACAGGTATCAAGCGAATGGGTTCTGCCGACATGCCGTTACCCATCAAAGCCGGTGAATGTACAAGTGGCCGACAGCTCTCGCAAGGAATACATCCAGTATAGATCCTACACGCCGTGAAGGCGATCGATTGTCTTCTCTCAGGTCTCAGCAATGACGCAGACGCTCTATTTAAAGAAAGAACGCAGCTCTCCACAATAAGCAACCCAAAAGAGTAAGAAAGTACACAAGCCATCTATCCACTTGTGAAAATGTCTGGCTGGTTTCAAGAGAAGCCTAAGGCCGACGAGGCCACGACGGGGCCGTCCGTCCAGGACCGCGCCATCGCGGCCAAGGGCCAGGCCGTCAGCTTCCTCGGCGAGAAAACTCAGGCCGTCACCACGGCTGCCTCGGAGACTGCCGAGGCGGCCAAGAAGACGGCCGGCGAGGCCCTGGGGAAGGCATCGGATAAGGACATCGCCGTCGAGAGCAAAGACCAGACCGGCGGCTCCCTCAGCGAGAAGACCGAGGCCGCCAAGAAGGCGGCTGTCGAGGCCGCTGAGGCTGCCAAGCAGAAGGCGACCGAAACCGCGCAGTATGTCCAGGATCGCGCCGTCGAGAGCAAAGACCAGATTAGCGGCTTCCTCGGGGAGAAGACCGAGGCGGCTAAGAAGGCGGCGGTCGACACCGCCGACGCAGCCAAGCAGAAGGGCACCGAGACCGACCAGTATGTCCAGGACCGCGCCGACCAGACTGGCGGCTTCCTCGGCGAGAAGACAGAGGCTGCGAAGAAGGCGGCTACCGAGACCGCTGACGCCGCCAACCAAAAGGCTAACGACGCCGCAAAGTACGTCCAGGACAGGGCCTCCGACGCCGCAGAGTACACCAAGGCCGACTCGCCGGTGGCCGACAAGGAGACCACCGGCAACGTCTTCCAGCAGGCCGGCGGGCAGGTGGTGGGCGCCGCCGTGGGCGCCAAGGACGCCGTGATGAACACGCTCGGGATGGGAGGAGATGCCGCCGCCGAGAAGACCACAAATTAAAGGACTAAATTAGACGAACGCGCGCGGTCCTCGCTCTCGCTATCGTTTCCCGGATTCTCTCCGTATATGATTTTATTCTCCATTCCACGACTAATTTCTACACGAGCATTTGGTGTAACTTTGATTTGATGTAAACGACCGAGGCATGAATATACTTCCACCTCTCTGAATCGAAAGTGAGTGTGTGTTTAGTCCTGAACGAAACTCGATATATATTATATATACATGCATGCATAAAGCAATTAAAGCATGCACTTGCACGCCCCCACCGGTGCTGAGTAGAGCCAACTATAAATGTTATTCACTCTGTACCAAAATATAAGATGTTTTAGATATTTAACATTTTTCTGATAGGGATGTGCCTAGACGTCTATTAGTGTGTATATTCACTCATTTCAATCTGTATGTAGTCCGTACTGAAATATCTAAAACATTTTATATTTTGGTTCGGAGCACTACTGGAAAATGATTCTCCGCCAGGTGGTCTCGGCTTCGCCGAGTTCAAAATCACAGGGCCACCCGACAAAGAGCTCCTACGCCGAAACTGAGCGCGAAACACTCGGCGAACAAGGCCATACTCAGCAAACATCATCTTCACCGAGAGGGCAACGATAAAGCACTCGGCGAAGAGTATTTTGTCGGCAAAGACCAACAAAAGCACTCGGCGAAATGCCTGGCCACATGGCGCCTGTCAGTGGGCCCCATGGCGCCTGTATGAGGCAGAACACTTCTCGCTCCCGAGAGACCCCGACAGCCGCACCGGGACACCCCCGTCCGGCAGCTCGTCCCCTCGCCGCCGCCATAGGGGGTCGCATGGGAAAAGGATAGTCAGCATTGGCAGCGGCGGGGCCTCCCCGTGGCATGGTGGCGCTGGGTCTTGGTTTGGCGGGGGATATGGTCGACGGCGTGGCGCGAGAGGGCTTCTCCTTTTTCACACGTGGATCGATGTTGGCGAGCATCCGCCACTTCCCAAGGCGTGAGGCGGTACTCCAAATTCATGGTTGAAGAGAGTGAGAGGCAACAAGTTAACACCAATTTTAGCAAAAAATGGCTTCCTCCGACACAAGGCGAATGAAGAAAGACAACACTAGAGAGAAGAAAAGTGGAGGTGTCGTGCCAAGAAGCATAAAGGAAACCATGTTCCACCTTTACCCAACCTACACGGGTGAGAAGAAAAGAAAACAACGGAAGCAACTTGTCGTAGAAGAGTACAAAGAAGAAGTACTCTCTCCTGCTGCAACGTCACTACCACGTCAACCTGAGCCCAAGTTGGAATATAAGCCACTATTTAAGATATGGGTGAGTCGATGCAATCTCCTCTAAAACTATCAAGGTACTCCAATATAGATAAGGAGAAGAGGAAGGGCCCGGAGACACTCTCACGGCGTTCCGATCGCCGAGGCTCCCAGAGTATGGGAAAGAGAGTCTAGAAGGATGATGAGGGAATGTGCACTTGCATAAAAAATAAGAGGACAACAACTCTCTGAGAGGAAACCCACTAAAGATTAAACCGTTTGTTCCAACATGAGATATTTGTGATCGAGTAGCATATGAATTTGCTAGTGATTGTGCTCTTGTGGCGCCGTGTTTGGTTCGAAGGTGTCTCCAAGTTTGTATCCAAATTAGGACAATTCAAGGATGCAATCGGAGCTCTGCTCAGGTGTAATTAGATGTGTGTACTCATGTATTCAGATGTATGCAAATTACACGCGCACTGTGATCCGTGTTAAAATAACAAGTTACACACGAACGGTTTTGTATTTTGTAAAGAACTGGAGTTTATCTTTTGTTGAGGGAGATTTTTTATTTTATACTCACGAACAAAAAATACAATAGCATGTGGTTTTTAAATTTTGATTTGAAACTTTTGCTATTTTTCTCGACTTTAATGTGATTTTGCTGGAATTATTACTAA
Organism: Poa pratensis; assembly: GCA_947311845.1. Taxonomy (NCBI): domain Eukaryota; kingdom Viridiplantae; phylum Streptophyta; class Magnoliopsida; order Poales; family Poaceae; genus Poa; species Poa pratensis. The sequence goes on from CAMZMU010000110.1 coordinate 21,691,456, forward strand.
GTATATGAAAGCTGGCGCAATCGGCGGCCTCTCCGCGCTCGGCGACTGTAGATAGCTACAGTTCGCACTGTTCATCTACACTGACGGTTTTCGCACTGTTCATCTACAGTGACGTGTTCCGGACCGTCTGCCGGCGATCGAACGGCCCACGTAGCACAACCGTGACGGTTTTGCAAAAAACACCCTCCCTAAACAATAAATCAACCCGCACTCCAACATTTAGCACTGCGCAGGACCTTTTTGAAAATATGCGAAACTACATGGACTTTTTTGCAAAAACGTCCGCAGCCTCCCCCTTCTCCTTCCTCTCTCGCGCGCGACGCGAAGCTCGGCGGCGCCGCCGACGTCTCTCCCCGCCGCTCCGTATTCAAATCGAAGCATACATCGAGATGCGCCGTTGCTCCCTCTCCCTCCTCGCGGACAGCCGCTTGCCGGAACGTTGCGGCTTCGCCGGAATCAGCGCGGCCGTGCTCGGACGCCGCCGCCGTGTTCGCAGGCCACCGGCGACGCTCCGATGACCAAAAAGAAGAGGCGCCGCTACTCCTGGGTAGCCCGCGTCGATGCGAACCCAACACACACACCCGCACGTCCTGGCTCACCGTGAATCGCCGCCGACGTTGTCGTTGCCGCCGCGGGAGCTCCGCCCAGTGGCGACGTCACCGTCGCGTCACAGCGGGCCTGGGCCTGCTGGGCTGGGCTGGACAGCTGGCTCGGCCCGTTTATTTTTTTCCCCTTCTCTTTCTGTTTTGTTTTCTTATTTTCCAAATCTTTTGAAATTTTTCAAATACAACTCCAAATCAATTCAGCCCAATTTCCAAAGAAAAAAATGTGAAAAACAAAATAACCATTTTAGATGCTTTGGGACCTTTTCCAAATTATTTTAAACCTTAGTTTCCAAATAAATATAATTTAACCAAAAAAATAAAAAAATAATGCTTTACATTATTTGAAACACTTTATGGATACTTTTTCACGATATTTATACAAATTTCAAAAATGTATTTCCTCTGATTATAGAGTTACATTATATTTTTAAAGCAAAATACTAACTTATTGCACTTATTGCATCATTTTAAATAGATTAACATTTAGAGATAATTTAACTGAACTCTCTCCAATTACGCGCACAAATTTAATAAATGCTGAAAAGAGTCAATAATTCAACATGATCATAATATATTTTCCGTCCTATTATGGTGCTAAATAATAAAATTGTGGCAAAATAGTACTATATTTCACCATTTAGATTTAGCTAACATATTTGAAGGGAATATAACTTATAATCCTCTAATTCTGTAGTTACACTTCAAAAAAAAAAATGCTTGCTTAGATCATTATTTGGCGGAAATACAAATTCATTTAGTCAAATTATGAGTTTAAAATTGAATTCACAAAATGCTCAAACAATGTATTCCCTCCAAGTATGAGTTCAAAAATTGAATTCAAAAAATGCTCAAGCAATGTATTCCCTTCAAATATTGGGTTAAATTAAAATTCCCTCCGATTATTGAGTTAAATTAAATATATAAGATAAGACACAGACATATCATACCAAACCAATTAAGTTAACATTTACAAATAATATACCTAAACTCACTCTAACTATGCAATTCAATGAAAATTATAGCAACATGGAACTATATTTCGCTATTTCAATTTAGCTAACATATTTACAAAGCAATATAACTTAAATCGGAAACAATCCAAATCCAATTCCTCTAATTAGGGATTAAATTTCATGAATGCTCACTTAATGTATTTCCTCTCATTACGGAGTTACATTAATTTTTTCAAGCAAAATACTAACTTAATGCATCATTTTAGATAGATTAATATTTAAAGATAATTTTACTGAACTCTCTCCAATTACACATACAAATTTAATAAATGCTAAAAATAGTCAACAATTCGACATAACTATAATATATTCCGTCTAATTATGGTGAAACTTCATGTCATTTTATACATGGATTTAATCATTTTCTTTCAACCTCAAATAAAATCTAGAAAAATATTATCAGTGCTACAAAACATATCATTTAAAAAGAGTTTAGTACAAAGTCAAAGAAAAAAAATAGCTACTTCAAATACTTTGGTACCTCCTCAAAATAATTGCAAATCTTCAAAATATTGCATAATACATACAAAACCATTTGACATTTCATGTGATTTTATACATGGATTCAATTATTTTCTTTCAACCTCAAATAAAATCCAGAAAATATTATCAGTACTACAAAACATATCATTTAAATAGAGTTTAGTACACCACTTAAATACAAATATCCATTTATACCATGGGCTTCAAAATATCAAAATATGAATACCACACAAATGTCAAATTTGACAAATAGCTGTTTCAAACTTATTTTCCCACTAAACATAACTGAATAAAAAAATGAAATAGAACATGCTTTACATGTTTTCAAACGCTTCATTAGTAGCTCTTTGGGTATTTAAACAATTTCAAACAAATATGCTAATTGCTTCAAAATGGGTAACTTAACCTATATCCATCAACAAAATATGAAAAATATATCAAAAACAACCACACACAAAAAATGACTACTTATGGCGTACGATCAAATTTCGATATTTCAAACTTCTAAATACCTTCCAAAACTGATCATTTCACAAATGTTGAAAGAACTCCAATATGCAAAACTTCCCAATTTCAACGAATTTAGAAACCTTAACAGTTTTACATCACAAGCTCTCTCTACATTCTAATATTTTCCAGATCTACACACTTCTAAAATGTTGTCATTTTCGAAATTTCAATTTAAACACAATAACGCGACATACAAATTTGAATATTTTAAATTTTGTCATGCCTTCCAGATCTAACCATGTTACTAACGTTAAAAGAATTCGAATCTAAGTAACTGTCCAATTTGAACAATTTTCGAGCTCTAAACAAATTCCAAATGTAAGCCCTCTTTGCATTCCAACATTCTCAAATCCACACAATCTTAAAATATCGAAATCTTCAAATTTAAATTTCACCACGCGCTTTCGGATCCAGTTAAAAATTTATGGCATCATATAACCATATATCTGAACATTTCAGTCCACCAACTATTTAGACATACTCTACACAAAAAAACCCATAATATTTCAAAATATGCATTAAAAAAATATTACAACTACTGCATTCCATACATAATTAATCAACTTCAATTTGATTTTAATTGGACTTCTACAATTCATATATCTATTTTTATCATTACAGTAAGATCTATGATTTGTAAAATTTATAACTCCCAATCTAAAATTCGGAACAATGCAAAAATGTATGAAAATTTGTGGACCAACTGTATTCCATACATGCTTGATGAACTTAAGAACAATTAAAACAAAAAATTACAATTTGGTGACATTTTAGAGACAAACTAAATGCATTTCCTCCAATTTTATATAATTGGATCTAATAATTGCTCACATAATGTATTTCCTCTAATTGTGGAGTTACAATAATTTTTTAAAGCAAAATACTAACTTATTGCATCATTTCATGTAGATTAATATTTAGACATAATTTAGCTGAACTCCCTCCAATTATGCACATAACTTTAATACATGCTAAAAAAATCAATATTTCGACCTACCCATAATATATTCCCTTTTATTATGTTGCTAAATAAGAAAACTATAGCAAAATGAAACTATATTTGAACATTCCAATTTAGCTAACATGTTTACAAGCAGTATAACTTAAATCCATCTAATTACGTACTCACATTTCTAAAAAAAAAAATGAATGATCACATAAATATTCGGAGGAAATACAAATTTGTTCCCTCTAATTACGGCATGATTTCAAATTGAACTTATAGCCAACATACATTATACAAATTATAGCTATCTCCTTTCCTTATAATATATATGACACAATTAAAAAAAACACACAAATTACCACGCGGCGCAAAATTTAACTAGTCGCTTCCCAAAAGTTACTCGCTGCGCTGGTCGCTCTTCAGTCTGGTGCGAGTGTGCGACTGACACAGCTTCTCCCTCTGGTCTGGTGCGACTTCCTTCTCCTCCAGAGATCCCGCCCACGTCGCCGCCGTCCACATCGCCGCCGCTCCTCGCCGCTGTGGAGGTACAGTTTCCCTCCCCCCCTCCTTCTCTTTCCCTCCCATCTTTTTCCGTCGCCCTTCCCCACCCCAGGTTCCCCACCTATCCACTCTTCTCTGCATCTTCACCTCGTCGCCGGTACAAGATCCGGCCGCCGCACCCCTTCTACCAACGCGACTTGCATGAAGAACATGCATATATTCCCGTCCCCCTCTCATGCTCCTTCTCCCCTCCCCCTCCTACTTCCCCCGTCCCCCACCCACTCTCGTCCCAGCGCCTTGGCCTCGGATTTATCCAGATAGTTTCTCGTGCAACTCGTTTCAGTGTTTCAGCCGTATGCCTTGGCCTCGGATGTCATCCTTATTCATGGATTTGGGAATAGCTGAACTAACTGTTCCTTAGTATGGTGTTTCTTATGGTTTGATTCTATAAAGCCCCCACCTTTTGTACCTTGCTGGATGCTGGTGATAGTTGCTCTACTGAGGAAACACATCCATTTGTTAATATCTGGCCTGATGTAGTCATGGTAGTAATGTATATGAAAGATCTTAATTTTCTCTCTCTCTAGAACAAGCTTCTAGCGGTGTGCTTCATTTCAGATAACGCAAAACTGCAGACATGCACTTATTTTCTGTATAGATGGCCGTGCTAATTAAATTGAAGTCGCTGTTTTATTTGCACCTTATTCACATATTTGGTTCTTTGCTTGCTCATTCAAATGTTGTCATGTTTACACATCTCAAGTGTTTAATGGTGTTTTGTGTACTATGTTAAGTATTTAGGTTCACTACAAGATGAGAAGTTGCTCATGCTATCGTATTGTGTCCACTTCAAATATGCTTAGCACGTTTTATACAAAAGTCCAGTAGTGCTGTTTTGCTACTAGAACTTCGTGACCATTTATAGTGTTAGAGCCTCTGGACTGAAGGGGATGTCCATGGCAAGGAGGCGCTAAACCGCTGGCATAAGGAGAGATCAGAGAGAAATTAAGATTAGATTACTTTATTGATAGGACGTATCAGTCAATGCAGCGAAGGGGCCTTGTATAGGTGACTCAAGAATTTAATGTCCTCACAACATACAACTCTGCTTGGACTCAAACTCTCTTGCAGAACATGACTCGTGCCGGTTCTACTGAACCGACTTCAATCTAACAATCAAAGACTGTTTCCTAAGTACAAATCATGACCTCTTTCTAGGCTTTTAACTCAGGTGCGGCAGTTATGGGCTTCCTCCTCTCCTAAGGAATCCACACATAATATCTAGTGAAAACAATCTCTTTGATCTATATACTAGAAAACAATTTTGGTCTCATCACCAAATACATAAACATTTCTGTAAGAAAAATCGATCTTTTTTCTCTGGATAACAATAAAACAATTTTCTCATAGCTTTTAATTTCATTTCTTATCCTTATGTCTGATGGATTTTTGTTGCTAATTTGTGTATTTCTTCAAGTCATGTTGAGGTTACGTTATGTGTGTGATGATAAAGATAAGCCTTCATTGTAATGGTGAGTGCACCAGACAACAACAGCCCTTTGTGCTGGACACTCCTCCTGCCATGTTGATCAAGTTGTCCAGATGGAAGGGAAGGGGATTTGGGGAGGCATTACTTAATTTCTTGCTGTCGTAGCAACAAGGCTAGACAACAAACTTGTGGCACCCCTCTAATCCTGTCCGCATACAAAGACATTCACGGGGTATGCAGGAAACTTGAGACGGAGAAGTACGCGAGTATGTCTGTGACCCGACGTAAAGCTACTTGCAAACAGCAAAAAGACCAAAAGGTGTTGCAAGGAAGGAAACAAAGCTCTCTTTGTTTCAGAAATTGGAACCCTTTGGTGAAGGGGTAGAGGAAGTTACAATTTTCCCTATGGCCATTTGCTACCCTACCCCTATATGCACTAATGACCTCGAGGCCAAGTTTTGTCCTTTCCTATAGGAAAATCCTGGATGTACTCAATGTGTCCTGCTCGGCATACTACCTATTGCCGATGTGGTGTGTGAGCTTCCCACTGGTGCGAGTCACTCGTTGGTGCAAAGTTTGAATTTCTTGTGGTGCAAAGTGCGGCTTTGAGTGTTGGAGAGTTTCTGGTAAGCCTAGAGAGTCGGATCAGGGTAGCATGGCCCTTCCCTAATACTTGCTTTATCTGGAGTTCGGGACAAATCTTCGACCCTCCTATATGCAGGAGCCTAACCATAGTATAACTTTATCCTATCAATCTCTTAGACTGTCTTTACCCCTAACTGTACTGGTGCTAAAACGTGTGTAAATTTCCTGACTATTTAATCAGTTTGCTACTTTGCTTACAGAATATCGGAAGTTTCTAACTAAAATGCTGTCCATTATTGACTAGTGCAAGTTTGTGTCTATAATATTGCATAAAATGTGGAAGTTGCAATTAAATTTATAGCCTAACTTATATCTGTCTTTCCATTCTCTTGCACTCCTAGGTTTTAAAGAAATGGTGAGATCTTCCGAAGCCCGAAACCTCCCAGCTCGTCGACGTAAGTTATCTTCGTCTAAGGGACGTTCCTGCTATTGGAAGACAAAAGAAACAGGCGAACAAACTGATCTGCCGTCTGCCTGTGAGAAAAGAGAATGGAAAGGTGCAACTTGCCCAGTTTGCTTGGAGCATCCACATGATGCCGTCCTCCTCCTCTGTACTGCTCACCACAAGGGTTGCCGACCATATATGTGTGGCACCAACTACCATCACTCTAACTGTCTTGAACACTTCAAAGAAGCTTACGCGAAAGAGAAATTGGCCCTTGATGTTTCTACTGAGTCTGCACTTAGCCTCCCCGCAAACAAGCAGCCGTCTACAATGGAACTTGCATGCCCTCTGTGCCGTGGGGAGGTCAAAGGATGGACTGTGGTTGAACCAGCTCGCCAGTATCTCAACCGCAAGAAGAGAGCGTGTGTGCATGATGGCTGCACATTCGTTGGTTCATACAAAGAACTTTGCAAGCATGTGAACTCCAAACACCCTTCAGCAAAAGCTCGTGAAGTTGATCCTGCACTTGCAAGCGAGTGGAAGAAGTTTGAATGTGAAAGAGAGCGCCAGGACGCAATCAGCACCATCAGGGCTTCGAACCCAGGAGCTGTGATTATGGGGGATTATGTCCTTGAATTGAACGGTGGCGGCAACAACACTATGTTCGCTGATGGGGATGAATTTGACTTGGAGGATAGGCTCAACTTCTTCACGTCACTAGACCGCACTCTGAATGAGAGGATTGACTTCTACGAGTCCTCAGAAGGCAGTTTGGATGAGAGCATCGACTTCCTGGCATCCTTATTTAGCCGTGGCAGGAGAATCGCAAGTGGGGATACACACAGCAGGGCTCACAGAAGGCACAGGGAGAGACCTAGGCGTAATTACTCAGCTAATGCAGCTGATTCTTCTGACATTCAGCAAGATTCAGTTAGCACTCAACGGGGACAGCGAATTGGTGCTGCTCGAGCCCCAGGGAGAGCTCCACGGCGGTACCATTCTATGGTGACTCATGTACGTGAGAGCTCGGATTAAATTACTGTGGGGTGTGTTCATTATATCCATGCGCTAGTTAGGCAAGAATAACACAGCTGTGATGGGTGATGCCACCTGGTTCTCCGGGGTTTGTCAGTCAGGTTTCTTCCTTTGGCTTTGTTTCATCACTGAGACGGCAACAGAGGATACAGGTTGGACTGAAATCTCTGGTTGGCGATGCTCATGCCGGTAGTATATGCTCTGTTGCAAACAATTGGGATCAAAAGCAGCCGCTGTTTTTCCTGTGCTGCATTGCATGGATTTTGATGAGTGTCTGTATGGTTTTCATTTAATTATGACGATTGCTACTTGTGTCATTTGTGTTATTATTATTGTGTCATGCTGAATTGCACGGCTGATTTGATTTACGAGCTTATTATCCATGTACGAATCTTGTTGACGGTTTTATTGTATGAAGCTGTTGCTGGCTATCTTTGAGTCGGCAGTAAACCTGCAGCCTGCGGCTGTATCACAGTATCAGTCAGTCATTCCTATAACTTATATTAAGAGTCGTACCTTTTGTTTTTTCTCCGATTTTTGAGCCTCCGTGCGATTTTTTGGGTGCGACACCTGTCCCTGTGCATCTCCACGTGGAAACGCGCTGAGTCTGACCGCGGGATGGAAGTGGAGTCGGCCGGCCTGACAGATCAGAGTCGGCCAGCCGTTCTGCTGATCCGGGCTCTGTGTTTGCTGTTTTGTTCTTTTTACACGTGTCGTCTAGCGCTTTGTGCGGGCTTGAGTCGGACCACGGGCTGGAAGTGGAGTCGGCCGGCCTGACAGCTCAGAGTCGGCCAGCCGTTCTGCTGATCCGGGCTCTGTGTTTGTTGTTTTGTTCTTTTTACACGTGTCGTCTAGCGCTTTGTGCGGGATTTTGTTTGCTGTTATGCGGCCTGGTGAGGCGATCTCCATGTGGCGCTCCAGCTTCTCGCCATCTGTCCCGCGCTGGCCAGCTGTTCCGGTGCGTGGATCACGCTGGCCAACCGTTGCGTTGTGTGTTCGACGCGTGCGTGGGGACGGTGACACGCACTGATTTTAGTCGTGCCACAGTCTCCACGCGTCTGTTTTTCCTTGTTCATGCTGCTATGTATAGTCTGGTTCGAGGCGTTTCTTTGTTTTCGTGGTGCTTGTTTCATTGTTTCTCGGAGGGCTGTTCTCCTTCTTTTCCTCGGTCATTGTTCTTCTTTTGTTCTTCTTGGTGCTTGTTTCATTGTTTCTCGGAGGGCTGTTCTCCTTCTTTTCCTCGGTCATTGTTCTTCTTTTGTTCTTCTTGGTGTCTACCGCTCTTGGATTGATTTTTTGTTCTTTGTGGCCCTGTTGTTGTTCGTTTGTTGCTCTTTTTTTTTCCTTTGGTGTGATTTTCTATGTTGTCTCCGGTGTTTCTTTTTTTGATCTTTTATTGGCGTGTTGATTGTGTTTTGTTTTGTTCTACAGGTTCATCTTTTCACGTGATTTCAGGGTTTCGTGGCTTCTTCTTTTCGGGGAATCTTTCCTTTGTTCATGTTTGCTGCTGCGAGGTAGTTATACTTCCGTTCTCGTAGATTTGTTTTCTAGTAGTTTTTTCATTGTGTTTCATTTATTTCTTGTTTACTTCCTGTTGGTTACTGTGTTTCGTTCCGTGTGTATCTTTGTGTTCTTCGGATCGTGCTGATTTGTCTCTCTGGGGCTCCGCTGGGTGTAAGTTCTTTGTTTCGGAGTTGTTTGCTGCTTCTTCCTTTCTTTTTGTGGCCTGATGTTGTTGTCTCTGTTGTTTCCGCTTATGTTCTGAAAGGATCGGTATGGCCACCTAGGTGCTACTCAATTTTTAGCTATTTTTCGAATTTAGGCTTGACACAAAGGTAAATTCTCTAAATATGCAACTACGGTAAATTTACCTATATGACAAGTTAATACAAGACTAAGCACGATACAAGTAAGAACTAGCGAGTAATGAGTAACCGAACGGGAAGCACGCGGAGATAAGGATGTATTCCCGAGTTCCTCCTTTTTAGGGGAGTACGTCTCGTTGGAGGGGTGTGAGTTTCAAACTCAAACGCCACAAATGGCCTCACCCTATTTTCCGATGAACCTTCCACTATCGGAATCCTTCAAGGCGGAATCCGGAGCCCTTACAACAAACTTGAGGCTCAACCCACAAAAGAATTGGGGGCTCCCAAGCACCACAACACCTGCTACACAAAAGTAACAAGCAAGTAAGTACAACAAGATGCCTAGGTTTTCCTAGTGGAAACCCTAGGCTCAAATCTCTCAAGTGAATGAGGGGGAAATGAAGAACGCTTTGGTGATGTAGTAGATCCGGGCCTTCTCCTTCATTCCTCCAAAGATCAACGAGTTTGGTTGGAGGGATTGGGAGATCTAGTGATTCTTGAGCTTGCAACAATGGTGGACTTGAATGCTGGGCGAGCTAGCTGGCTGGAGGTAGGTGGAGGGGTATTTATACCCCTCCCAAAATTGTAGCCGTTGCAGTCCACTTATACCGGAGACTCCGGTCCAGGAGGGACGGAGACTCCGGCCAGGCCGGAGACTCCGGACTTGGAGGGGGCGGAGACTCCGGCCCCAGGCGAAAAACTCCGGGGTTCCTCCGGACCGACTCCGGACCGAAGATAGAGAGCGCCGTCTTTTGGAGCTCTTCACTCCAAAACTTGATGGGCCGGAGACTCCGGCCCCTGAGCACCCCTGAGGGCGGAGACTCCGGCCTGGACAGACATGTTGCATTCTCCTTTTTCCTTGACAAGTGTTTCGATGCAAAGTATAAATATTTCTTTTAATTACTGCACACTTGAAATCATATTAGATATTTCCTAGTGTTGTTGCCTAACACACAAAACACATAGGGGATATAAAATATGTCCTTTCAATCTCCCCCTTTTTGGTGTTAGATGACAACACTAGGATTTGCGACATAGCACAAAGCAAACATTGACAAGTTCCATAAAGAATTTGAGAAACTCCCCCTACATGTGTGCATATAAGTAGTTTGCATTGGAATACAAATGCTCAACATGTAGAAAAGAGGCAACTCACAAGCAATATTGGAACAAGATAAAATTGCATAAACATGAGACATATCAAGACAAGGGTTGAGATAAAAGGAAACATACCTTGTGCATAATAATGTAGAATATAGACCAATGCACAACAATATATCACAATAATAGATACCATCTCAACCATAGATAATATGAAATCCGCAAAGTCTCACACCACAAATAGGAACATAGTCTCACACAACAAATACCAAAGCAATGCAAATAGTTCAACAACCTAAGATAAATGGACACAAGCTCTAAAGAAATGATAAACGGACATGCTTGTGTCCGAACCCTTGCAAATACCACGGTGAAAGCCTAATAGAACTACTTCTCCCCCTTTGGCGTCGAAACGCCAAAAAGGAAAAAAGAGCGATGCTAACGTGTCCCAAGGAGATCACTCATCCTCTTCATCTTCGTCGGCATCATCACCACTTGCTTCTTGGGTTTCCTCCTCATTGTACTCTTCATTCTTATCATCATCCTCATCATCATCTTCATCATCATCAACTTCATAACGCATAGGAGCCTTGTTGGTGTTGCGAGAAGAGGAAGGCATGGAGGTAACATCGTCATAATCACCCAAAGGAAAGTAGTCCACATTCCACTCCTCAATTGGAAGAGTAGTATCGGACTCCGGTGACGCGAGGGTACCTTCGGGGCGAGGAGGGGTCCTACCACCGTTGTTGCACTTGCGCAACTCTTTGAACATCTTGTGTTGGTTGGAAAGGATGTGCTTCCTCTCAACATAGCCATCATAATTTTCCTTGTGGATGGCAAGCCCCATACAAAGCTTTGTCTTTTGCCACCAAGTGAGGTGCTTAACTTCATTGTTGACCCTTTCTTTGCCACCAATATTCCACGAGAGGGGAGTGGCATTCTTCCTTCTTGCCCTTGGAGCTTCTTCCGCCTCTATCTCTTGATAAGTGGCTTGGGGAGAGGTATGGATGGCTAGCACTTGAAGGTTTCCACACGTGTGTTGCTTGAAGCGAGATTGATCGAGTTGGGGGACCCTTTGAGGATAAGCTTCATGTCATAGGGAGCATACATAGGATTCTTCTTCTCATGAATAGCGATGTTGATCTCACATATAATCCATCACATCAATCTCATACCCATGAAAATTTGGTCCGGCAAGGTATGTCTTGTGAGCATGATGCATGAGATTGACAAGAGCTCCACGGATAGCATCTGTATTACCCGCTTGGGGTGCAATGCTCCAACGAAACATGCGAATCAAGATATTGTAGATGGGCTTGAGTCCTCGGGTGGTAGCAATGGCACCCTTTTTAGCACAAAGAGGGGCAAGTAACTTTTTATCATAATCCACCCCTTCAACATGCATCCTTCGACCCACGGAAGTGGAAGCCCCTTTGAACTCATAACCCAAAATCTGCCCAAACTCTTCAAAAGTTGCATCACATATGAAAGGGCCCGTCATCCAAGTCATTTTGGTGTTCTCCTCCGGTCCTAGCACAAGAGTGGCAAAGAATTGTTGGACCATCTCAATATCATAGTTTTGTTGGGTGGAAATGAGCTTCTCAAGGCCTAGCTTTGTAGCAACCCAAATTGCCTCCACAAAGTATTGCTTCTTGCCCAACACTTCAAACTTCAACGGTTTTTGAGGGCACACAAGGGCTTTTGGGTCCAAGTTGGCATAGATTTCTTTCATAATGAGCTCTTGCACCTTTCTCCAAAAGTGACCATCGGTTGAGTTGTTGGGCATATCATAGAACCTCTGCGCCCTCATGGTTCTAAAATCCTTCTTGTTCAAGTCCGTCATGGTGGTCAAGTTATCAAACTTGGCCTTCTTGGCCCTTTCTTCTCAAAGAAGAGTAGCCTCCTGCCTAGCCCTTCTTGCATCGGACTCCTTTTGCTGCTTTGCAACACTACGCTACACATACCGGTCTTGCTCTTCATCATAGTCCAAATACTCTCGTCCTGACTTCTTTGGTGCTTTCTTGGGTTGGGATGATGATGAGCCCGAATGGTACCTCTTGTTATCTGTGAAACAGGAGTATGTAGGTAGCAAGGGGTTGAGAATACATGTCTAGGAAGCCAAAAAAGGAAGCAACTTGTGATAACTGGGCACTAATTGGTTGATCAACACCAGAGTCTCCGGCCACAGGAACCGGAGTCTCCGGTCCGTGAAGACCGGAGTCTCCGGCCCTGGGGCTAGAAACCTCGATGCAGATCCAAAAATTGGTGCAAAGTTGTCACATGTTGCTTCTCGAGAGTAAAATGCCAGCATATAGAATCTACACCACAGAGTATAGCACTATCTATTCTCAAATCAACATCTAGGAAGAACCCTAGAAGGAGAGAGAGAAAGAGTACCCTTGCCCTTCATAGTGTAGTCCAAACAGACGGGAGGAGAGTCCCCGGCGTTGGGAAGGTGGAGGAGGCCGGCGGCACGGAGCAGCCAGAGAAGCACTTTGAGACGGCGGCGGCTGCAGGGGTGGTTGTGGAGTCGGGTGTGTGTAGGGAGTTGTGATTCAACCCCCCACCCCGGCTCCTTTTGGAACCCTGCAAAAACTGCCGAGACCGGAGTCTCCGGCCTAAACACCGGAGTCTCCGGCCGGGCCAGAGATTTCCAGGTTTAGAGCAGAGACTCTGGACAGACCGGAGTCTCCGGTGCTACACACCGGAGTCTCCGGACCCAACTGCTCCAAAAATGCCAGATTTTTGTGGAAGGACATGTATGTTACAAGAGGAGCACGTTTTAAGATAAGATTTGGCTTAGGTTGAGAGCATTGTCACTGATGGTGGGATACGCATTTGGAAGTTGCAAGATCAAACATAAAGGCCAATTCCAAGTGTTTCTCCCAAAAATAAAATAAAGGTTTAGAAAACCCAAATAAATCCAATAAATCCAAATAAAATCCAACTCCTCACAAAGAGGAGGGTGGTGGCCTAGGCCACCATGTATGATTTTTGTGGCGTGACACCGCGAAGATGTATCTTGGGTTCACAACCAACACTCGTCATTTAAGCTCACAATTCATATAACAAATATAGAGAAGCAAATGAGTTCTTAATGTCGGCTAAATGGGGGGAGTGATAGTCCAATGTATTAGGGCCGCACTCCCCCTATGTCCATGCCTACACCTAAACATAATAGATAGCCAAGAGATAGGTGTGTATGCAAAATAGTCAAGCCAAGCTCCTTGAATCCACGATATTTAGCTCATTCCTCAAATAAGTGAACCTTGCTTCATCAAGAGGCTTCGTGAAAATATCGGCAAGTTGGTCTCTTGTGGGAACATGGCCTAGCTCAATATCACCTCGGGCAACATGATCTCGAATGAAATGATGACGAATCTCAATATGCTTGGTTCTTGAATGTTGCACCGGGTTGTGAGCAATCTTGATAGCACTTTCATTGTCACATAAAAGAGACACTTTGTCACAATTAACACCGTATTCCTTTAAAGTTTGCCTCATCCATAACAATTGGGTGCATGCACTTGCGGCCGCCACATACTCGGCTTCGGCGGTGGAGAGAGATATACAATTTTGCTTCTTGGAAGACCAAATCACCAAGGAACCACCAAGAAATTGGCAAGCCCCAGAAGTTGACTTCCTATCATCATGATCACCGGCCCAATCCGAGTCCGTGTACCCACGAAGAGAGAAAACCTTGTCGTTGGGGTACCACAAACCAAACTTTGGGGTATGAATCAAATATCGTAGAATTCTTTTGACCGCCACCATGTGGCTTTCTTTAGGAGCGGCTTGGTACCTTGCACACACCCCTACACTCAACACAATATCGGGTCTAGATGCACAAAGATAGAGCAAAGAACCAATGATGGAACAGTATACCTTTTGATCGACATCTATACCCTTTGGGTTAAGTTGTAGATGAACCTTGGTGTCCATTGGGGCGCGCTTCTCCTTGACACCTATCATATCAAACCTCTTGAGCATGTCTTGGATATATTTAGTTTGAGAGATGAAAGTCCCTCCCTTCAATTGTTTGATCTCAAAACCAAGGAAGAACTTCAACTCTCCCATCATGGACATCTCAAACCTATCGGTCATAAGCTTTGAAAATTCATCATTGAAAGCTTTGTTAGTTGAGCCAAAGATAATATTGTCCACGTAGACTTGGCATATGAAAAGCTCCCCTTTTACTCTCTCGGTAAAGAGAGTGGGATCGATTTGCCCAACCTCAAATCCACGGTCTACTAGAAGCTCTCTAAGGTGCTCATACCACGCACGTGGAGCTTGTTTAAGTCCATAGAGCACCTTATCGAGCTTATAGCTAGACATGGTTAGGCAGTTTAGGATCCTCAAAACCCGGTGGTTGCTTAACATATACTAATTCTTTAAGTGGACCATTTAGAAAAGCACTTTTCACATCCATTTGTTGCTGATGCACCTAAAATGCATCTACTTTTCCAAGCACTTTGCTTCATAATTTGTTCCGGAATCTTCCCATATTTGAATAAAACTGCTGAATCTGACGCTATTTTTAGCGAAGTCTCATTTCTGGCTATTTTTGCAGGAAATTAAATCGGGAAAAAATACCACGTCAATATTTATGGAAAAGGAGGACATTGGGCAAAGGATGGACACGAGGGAACGCTCGAGGGCCAAAAGAGGGGGACCCACGCGGCCCCTGTTCCTGGCCACGTGGGCCCACCCCAATTGGGCCTCGGGCGCCGCCTTTCCTTCGGCTTTCCGCGTACCCCCTCATATATACGAAAAAGTGGGTGCCCTAGGAGGAGAGGAGTTTTCGCGAAATAGAGCGCCGCCACCACCACGATCTTCGTTTTCGGAGACAGATTGATCCAGGATTTCTCCTCCGGTGGAGGGATCCGGAGACCGTCTTCACCGCCATCTTCACCGCCTTCATCTCCATCAACCATGAGCTCCCTCTCCATCACCATGTGTGAGTAGTCCGCTGTAGGCATGTGAGGTGGATGGGGATTGGATGAGATTGATCATGTAATGATACCCGTTGTTCGAGATCTTAGGGGTTTATCTTGAGGATATTTTTGTATTGTGTTGATGCACTTATGCTATGCTTAATGCTTGTTACTAGGGCCCGAGTGGCATGATTTCAGTACTTAACTTATTTTGCTTCATCATATAATTGAGTTTGGTATTTATCTGCAAAGTGTATCACCTGCTATTATGTTGAACCTGCGAACCCTAAAAGTGATAGTATAGGGAAAACAAGTGGGAGATGTTTTAGTTTGAGGGTTCTATGTGTTCATGAAGTGTTAATGCGTTGTTCCGGGCTATTCGAAAGGGTAGATCTTAATTACCTTTAGTTCCAATTTGGCCCGGTGAAATGGGCAGGTAGGACAATAGATGTTGTGCAAATTCTCTTGGTTAGTACGCACAACTAATTATGGAACACATACCTACATATATCGGAGTTAGAGATAAGTCACATTGCTATTTAAATCTTATTATATGATCAATCTTATTCATGCAACACCCCGCTATCACCTCATGCCTACGTTTTAAATCTCTGAGTTACACTTTCACTTTTCCGGGGAAAACTGGGAAACCCTTGTTCACTACTGCTGTTCTATTTGCTACTTGAATCATACTACTGCCATCACTATCACTGCTACAAGTTTATTCATATACAGGTGTGGTTGAGAGTGACGCCTCAATTGCCAAAGTCTTATTGGTATTCTTGTGTTCCCATCGTGTCGAACTATAAATTTGGGTAATACTTCCCAACGAAGATTTCAGCGATCCCCTATACTTGTGGGCATCAAGACATTTTCTGGCGCCGTTGCCGGGGAACCTAGATTTATTGGTAAGACAACTTGTTATCATTTATTTGCTGCATTTGCTTTTTCCTAACCATGGGAAAGGAAAAGATTACTCCGAAAGAAGTGAGGCCTTCAACTACTCGTAGAGGTACGGACTTGCTAAGTAGGCCAAACTTTTCACCTAATGCTGCTTCTGCTGTTGTTCCTAAGAAAAAAGGAAAAGTTTTGAATAGTTCACCATTGTCTAAGATGTCTACTAGTACTGAAAATGATTTAATATGTGGTAGTATAGACAATGAAGTGGCACCTGAAACACATGATACATCTGAGATAACTGAAACACCTGAATCTGCTATTATTGAAAATGTTGAGTCTGAATTAGAAGATAATGAATATTGTGATGATGAACATGAAACTTCTTCTGAGGAAGAGGATGCATTTATTAGGGCTTTTATGGATTCAAATTTTGATAAATTGAATAAACTTGATATCTATAAAAATTCTCCTCTTGATGATTATTTCCCTGTTACTGAGAAAATGAATGCTCCAGCTATTAAAATTAAAGACAAAGATTATGAGTTTAGTGTTGATCCTGAAATAATTGAAAAAGCTGAGAAGTATAAGTTTTATGGGAGAGACCATGAGTTCCCTTTTGAACACATTGCTGACTTGCATGATTTATCTGTGTTATTTGGCAAAGATGAAATCCACCAACGCTATCTATTATATTATTAAAACAACAAACAATCAACGGTGAAGATTTGTCATCGTAAAAGTAAGATGTCTAAACGGTCCAGATTTACGACCAGCCATCACGCACAACATGTTTGGAAAGTACAAGAATGGGCTGTCCGGCGTGAACCCGCAGTGCACTTTGAAAAAAAAGGACACCGATCACATATAGCTCAATGCATCACGCATAACAAATTTGGAAAGTGCACGACTTATAGAGATAGATTTCCTGCATTTGAAAAGAAAAGGAGACCGACCACAGCCCAATGCATCACGCCTAACAAATTTGGGAAGTACACGAATTATACCGATCACATATAGCCCAATGCATCACTCATAACAAATTTGGAAAGTGCACGACTTATAGAGATAGATTTCCTGCATTTGAAAAGAAAAGGAGACCGACCACAGCCCAATGCATCACGCCTACTCTCGCGCACGCGGAGTTGCACGCCGTCGGCCGGCCGGCCGCTACTCTCCGTAGTAGCTAGATCTGCACTTGATGGAAGATGCGTAGCATGCACAATCAGATGAGCACAATCAGATGAAAGATGTGTAGCACGCACAATCAACTATAATGGCTGCCGAAGCCAGAGACGACAATCCGCGGAAGAACATGTCGAAGCCTATAATGGCCACCGACTGGATCGATTTGGATATGGAAGTGTTCGTATGTCCTGCATAATATCTACAACGAGTCTGAGACGACGAATGGGAGACCTTATGTATAGATCTAACGCCGGTTCGCCATGATACCAAGGTATCCAATTTTTCTATCACACCGGGAAGTTTGAATTTGCAATTGTTTTTGCGTACAATACGAAGGTAAATAAGATGAAAAGGATCATCAGAAGTTTTTCCAGATTACTATCTCGACTCCTCAAGTTAATTTGACAGCACCCATCAGATGGAAGTCACATCAACAACGCTTGCTGGCATTGTCAAATTGACGGCACGTAACAAGGCAGCAGGGCACCGGCTGATCAAAGGCACGCCACCAGCTTTGGTAGTAGCTACAACCTTCATGTAATAGCAGCAATCTTCAGATTTGATGTGAATTTACTGATCGAAATCAATACAACTTGCACCAGAAAATCAAAGGCACGAAAGGGGATACAGCTTAGGACAGATCGAAGTCACGCCAACAAAACTTGCTTGCATCGGCAAATCGACGGCACACAACAAGGCAGCAGGACGCAGACGGATCAAAGGCACACCACCAACTTTGGGTAGTGGCTGCAACCTTCAGGTTATGGCCGCAATTTTCATGTGGGTTAGATCTTCCCCTCCGAGCATGCAGTTTTCTTACAAAAACATGCTCTCATGTGAATTTACTGATTAGTTTAGATCACCTATTTCTGGATAAATCATAGGTGTATTATTAATTTTACAACCTGATTTCATTATACAACATTACTATTTGCTTAGATTATTTTTTCAATCTAAGAAGCAAATTTCATATGTACCTATGAATAAAACTATTTGTAAAATTGTTTTGAAGGCAATAGGTCTTTGGCGTACATGATTGAAGTGAGCTAACTACGAGTAGACAAACATGCAACATCGGAGTCAAAGTAATAAATCACAGGATTCAATCATCCCATCGGCTGATGAACTTATAAGCATAGACATGATCTTGATGGTCAAAAAAGTATTTTCTCTACATATTTTATAACAGATTTTCTTCTATTGTCTGAACTACAACTAAGATCTTCTTTTCTTCTCTTTTGTAGTGTGATACGATACATGCTTTCATGTGGAAGAATATGGTAGATACATAGAAATCCAAGATCAATGACAGTTATGAATATTTCTTTAGCAGCTTCAAAGTTGTAGAATCTTCAAAATATTGCCCAGTCAGCAATGACATTAGCAGTAGTTTTGCTACAATACAAAGATGAAGGAGGTGAAGGGAACATATTGGATAAAATAAAATTTCAGAGTTTGAGTTTGCTACCAAGCATACCCTACAAGAACGGAATGGAAATGACCAACAATGCTCAGGTATGTTGATAGGCGTACTTCTGACTTCCAGGTTTTAAATCTTTACTTTTCAGTACTATGTCGATATTTCAATATTTCACCCCAACTATGAATTTCCTTCTTAATCAAGCAACTTTCAAGTTGGGTGACGTGGTGGTCCAAGATAAACTGACACTTAGTTCACCTGGAGGTTTTTGCATCACAGGCAACGCAAAGAACATGAAACCGGTCTGAATCATTGTCCTTTATCGTGTCTTTAACAATACTGTGAAAAAACTATTTAAGAAATCCAATAGCAATCTTTAGGTACCTGCAATCTTCGTGTGTTTTTAGATCTTCCCCACCATTAGGCAGTTTTCTTTTGAACAACATGCTTTCATGTAAATTATTGATTATTGATTAGATAGATAATTTATTTCAAATGAAAAATCATAGCTATATTACGAATGAACAAACAGTCTTGCATATGGACAACCCCAATATTAATATTAATAATTAGTTAGATTATCTTTTCAGATCAAAGTATCAATTTCATATGTACTTTCGAGTAACTATTTCTAAATTTTATTTGGAGGCAACAACTCTACCACGTACAAGAACTTAAGTGAGCTTACCACAAGTGGAAAAATAGGGAACATCAAAGTCATAGTAATAAGAATGTGGGATTCAATCAACCCTTCAACTGATGGACTTATAAGTATCGACATGATATTGATGGACAAACATGTATTTTTTACATGTTCAATAATGAATCTCTTCTATTGTCTATACCGCTGCTAACCTTTTGTTTTCATTCTGCTTCAACGGTGATAGGATACATGCAGTGGCAGATACACATCAAGCTAGCCGGGTGCACAGGGCACAGGGTAGAAGCGATTTGCTTTGCAAAATAGAATTTTTCTTCACCATGTAGGTAGCCCCTAAAAATGGTTTTTATGTTTTGTGACACCCTCTGGGCACCCTGGTCCCAAATGTTGTAGCTCCACCACTGGATACACGGTACTATATGGAAGAATATGACGACACATGTAGATAAAAGATTAAGAAAATTTGTATATGTCATTAGAAACTTCAAAGTTGTAGGATCTACGAAATATCGCCGAGTCAGCCATGAAATTAGAATTACTTTTGCAGACAATAGAAAGGTAAAGGAGGTCAAGGGAGCATCAGATAATTTTTTAGATTACGAGCTACTTTGAGTTTGCTACCAAGCATACCCTACAAAGAACGGAAAGAAAAAAACAAAAATGCTTGGGTATGTTGATAGTTGTACTTATCTTGCAGATGTCATTGGATTACTCAGCAATATTAAGCTGATAGAATCAAAGATAACGAAGAGGAACACCACTGCGGATATACGCGAGATTGAAATTATGATACCAGAGTAAGTGAATATAAATGCCACCACATTTTGTTTAGCAATAAAGACTGTTTTCTCCCTTTAATCATATTATTTCCAGTCAATACGTTGCAATGAAATCAGTAGAGGCGATAAACTCTAAGCGCTTCGTTTAAGTGAGGATTGGCAATCGAACCATCATTATTGTTACGTCAACAATGGTGAAAAAAAACGATGGGTAAGTCAAATAATGCCACACTACATTCTCTTATTTCCACACAAGAGTTCTAAAAGATTTATTTTTGATTAAATAGGTTTGTCTCTAAATTCAACAAGCGCCACAAGATTATATAGAAATCTAGATATACCCGAGACTTGACAACTTCGTGACAGTTATGAAACACAATTATTAGTTAATTATCGAATAAGAAACCACAATGTATCTGGATTTACTAATTGAAATATTTCTCCCTTTTCTGTAGTAATTTGACCGAGAAAACATTACCACAAATGATGGAGATAGATTAAAGTACTCGAGGAACATTGGAGGAACAAATGTTTTATAGAAGGAAAACATTAGAAGAAATTACCAGGATCGGGCACGACAACCAAAAAGACCAGGTAATGCATCAGAAATCTTCCGCACACAAGCCTCCAAGACCTATACAAGTATTTACACATTTTTTGAAGAGCTAACATTTAAAAATTTACTCTTAGGACTTTGTGTTCACAACAATAGCTACAACTGATCGGTTAGAAGAAACTATTCAATGCTGATACATGTCATACAGTGTATGCAACAAAGTTGCTACCAGAGAATCTGATAACATTATTGCGAGAACGTATATCCAGAAGGTGTAACAGTTAACACCATGGTAAGAATATTCTACTATTTTGAACATCATGGTTTCCTATCACATTTTCGTTACACTAATAAAATGGGATGTTAGGTACCGCATTAGGCTCCAGATTAGTGATCACACAGCTACTACAAGTTGCACTCTACTCATTGCTGGAGACTAATTTGGGATGGAGTATTTGATAAATAGGCCAAAAGAATGCTTAATACATTGGTCTCATCATTGCTGGACTGTTTTGATGGAAAATCCCTAGAAGTTCCAAAGGTCATGCAAGAATTATGTGGATGAAGACTTATCTTTCGATCAAGCTAAACGATAAAATATAACTCTCCGTATGCAAAATTTTGCGGTAAAAAAAACTTGCGTCTGATGATAAGCTTGAGATGCGGTACTTGGTTGGTAAAGCAGAAGAGCTAATTATCCATTTTATCTGCTTTAAAGTAAATATTGCATTTTTATCTATAGAGTACATATTTATGAATCTTCATGGTTGTGATGAATAGGATTTAATGGATGACAAAGTGCACAGCATTGTAAACCAGGGAATAGGCAAATTAAACAACCCTCATAGGGGTAGGGTGTGCGTGTGTGCGTTCATAGGGGTGAGTGTACGTGCGTATTTGTGAGCGTCTGTGTTGTACTGTGTTCTCAAAAAAAAAAAACAACCCAGATAAAAAGGCGATTGAATACTTGAACATAACAATTTTTTAGCAACATGTCTCTTACTATATGTATTGTATTTTTTCAGGTACATAAAAAAATGCCTGTATGATAATCTAAAATACCGTGGAAGAAAAATCAGGGCGGACGTTCTTAAAAGGAATGCGGGCCACACCTTGACTGCTGAATGAGGGCCGCACCTTGACTGCTGAATGCGGGCCGCAGCTGCCGCCTTCGTCGACCAAGTACAGGTCAGGTCGCGCACAATGCAGTCCGCACTGACCTTGCCGGCCACCGCATTGTAAATCAGGGACGGCGAGATCCAGCCTCGCCGGCGGGCAACGCCATAGCCGGAGCTCCAGCGTGCATCCACGATTTGGTCAAGAATCGCCTCCAAGACCATGACCTGGAATACATTAGAGAAAGGAGATTTTCTTGGGTGCGGTCAATGGATTTGGTACAGTCAGACGACTCACTGGGAAAGAAAAGAAAGGGGATTTCTCTTCCATGCTTTTTAGAAGAAGAACATAGAGAGTGGACCGTTATTTATAATCACTGAGCGTGTCCTCAAATATACAGTGAGAAAAAGAATGGTTGGATTAAAAAAACTCGGCAATTAATCTGGGTAAACAGATGCATTTTTAAAAGCCAAAAGATAAAATTATTATTTTGACTCCATTAAAATTCAATTCTGAATTGTCAAATGTAAATATGAGAAGAGAGAAGAAAAGAGGAGGAAGGATATACAAATATAGATACAGGAGTCATCACATTATTTTGTTGGACCCAATGATATTATAAATGTGAAACCAAGTAAAATAATTTAAGACAACCTAATATACCTAAACTTGAGAATAAAAAAAATCCAAAAACATATTACAAACTCGAATTCCTTTTCTGTTGAAAAATACTTAACGACCCTTAAGGTATTAAATTTGTACCTATCGGACAATGTCTCTCTAATTTTTTTTTAAAATGTGATAACAAGATATAAGATCATCAAATAGATAGTCTAGCCGCGCAAATGCGCGGGCCACCCCGCTAGTTATTTCTTAAAGTTATTTCCTTTTACTTTGGGAGGAAATGCTAAAACTTGGTATAACCGTTTAGAACCTGGATGTATTACTAGCAAGGAGGAATGCTTGCAGGTATTTTATAATAAATATTTCTCTGCTGATAAGATTCATGGTTTAACTATTGAGATTAGCAACTTTTCACAAACAGAGAAGGAGGATTTACCCCAAGCTTGGGGGAGGTACAGTAAGATGGTTAGGAAATGTCCTACCCATGGCTTCAAGAATAATGAAATACTTGATATATTTTACAATGGACTAACTGAAAATACAAGAGGCTATCTTGATAGTATTGCAGGTAGTGTTTTCAGGGAAAGGACCGTTGATGAAGCAATTGAGTTATTGGAAACTATCTCTAGAAACTATGAAGATTGGAATATTGAAATAATAGATGACAGAGAGATATTTCCAGAGAAGAAAGGAGGTATTCTTGAATTAAACAATGAGGCAATGAAGGGAGCCTCCAAGGATATGAAAGAGAAGGGAATTAAAACCTCTCATCTTAAGGAATTATCTGAAATGGGTGTTAAACTTCCTATTGATCGACCATGTTTTCCAATCCCAGTCAATGCTATAAGCTCTTTGGAAGGTAATGAAAAGGTAACACCTCCTATTGATGTATCATATGTTAATGATTTTGCTTATCATAA
Organism: Poa pratensis; assembly: GCA_947311845.1. Lineage (NCBI taxonomy): Eukaryota > Viridiplantae > Streptophyta > Magnoliopsida > Poales > Poaceae > Poa > Poa pratensis. Next base: position 21,715,129 of record CAMZMU010000110.1, read on the forward strand.
TAAACCTGAAGAGCATGATATTAGAATGAATATGATGGAAAACTCTCATAAAATTAAATTCCTTCGTGAAAATATAAATGCTAGTGTGGGAGAAGTTAGAAGAATTGTTAAACACTGTGAAATGATGAATAATCAAATTGAACAAATGGTTTCTCTTCAAAATCAATTGTATGAAAATCTTATTGAGAAGAAACAGGTTTGTGGGGTTAGTACTAGAGGTGGTGCAAGTACTCAGGACCCTGACTATCCTGAAAACCATCCCAAGAGAAAAGAGCAAGAGGCTCTCAAAAGGAAATCTTCTGCAGGAAAATCTCCCAATGGAAACAAAGGCATTGATGATTCTCAAGAACAAGACAATGATATTTCTATTTCTGATGCTGAGACCGAAGATGATAATGTTGAAGAAGAGGAATCATCTCCACCTGAAGAAGATCAACATGAAGTTGAAAATATTGCAGAACCTGAACCTCCTGAAAAGGAAGACCCTCAACCATCTACTGAGAAGAACAAAAAGAAGAATCATCCAAATCCACAAAAAGGTAAAGAGAGGGATCCATGGGTACAAAGACCCATACCATATCCCCAAGAGGTAATGAAATCTTTGGATGATGCTAGGTTTGAGAATTTTTTGAGTTGATTAAAAATTTATGTTTGCAAATTCCTCTTGTTGATGCTATTAAAATTCCTCCATACTCAAAATATATGAAAGATATTGTCACTAATAAAAGGAAGATACCTAATGATGCAATTACTGCTATGCTTGCTGATTATTCATTTGAAGGAAAATTGCCTGAAAAGCGTGGAGATCCTGGTATTCCGACTATTCCTTGTCGTATTAAAGAAACTTATGTGAAATATGCACTATGTGATTTAGGAGCTGGTGTTAGTGTTATGCCTTTTTCTTTATATAAGAAACTTAACCTAAAAAATTGGTTCCAACTGAAGTTTCATTGCAAATGGCTGATAAATCAACTGCTGTGCCTATAGGTATATGTGAGGATGTTCCTATCTCTATTGCTAATGTGTTAATTCCTACAGACTTTGTTATATTAGAAATGCCTGAGGATGATAATCTATCTATTATTCTTGGAAGACCCTTTTTAAACACTGCAGGAGCTGTGATAAATTGCACTGAGAGCAAAGTGACATTTAATGTAAAAGGAAATGAGCATACTATCTATTTTCCCAAGAAGAATGTTACAGTGATAAACAAGAGTGTGAATTCTATTCAAAGAAATACTATTATGATTGGAAGCTTTGAAATTGCACTACCACCTCCTGAACCAAAATATGCTATCTTGATGATTGGAACTATTCCAATCAAGTATGAGGTATCTTGAAACTCTTCTTTATATCTATAAAATAAGAATCATGTATTATATCTTTTGCATATTATTAATGAGACTTGATCAACCTCATTACTAATGTGGAAATGATGAAAACTTGATTCCCATAAAAATTTGTATTGCATTTTAATTTTATTTATCTTAGAATTTTAGAGTATATGCATAATCATAATTATTTCAGAGTTCAGAAATTCCAGAATATGAAGTTTGAAAAATTCTCTTTAGAAAATTGTCTCTGAAAATTCCAGAAAAATTTGGAGGTAAGTTATTTAACCAGAGGGACCATCTGCCAGAAGTGGGACACCAGGAGGCCACCAGGGACCAAAATGGGGTGTCCCACGCGGCCAGATTCCTTGGCCGCGTGGGACCCACCAACTTTGTCCCCAGGTGGTGTTAGGTGAGTGTCCTGTGCCCATCTCCTTCCCCTCGACAGAAAACCACTTCCAGGTATTTTTCCCAAATTTTCCCGAGCTCGTTCTTCCTGCTATCCTTGGATCTCCAAGTTTAGGGCAGATTTTTCAAATCTGTTTGGTGGGATTGCTCCTTGGTATGTGACTCCTCCACCCATCCAATTATTTTTTGTTCTTGTGCCTCATGTATGAAGTATTTTGCTGCACTAGGTGTCACCTAATATGCTTGAGAAATCCATGGATTTAAGTTTTCTAGTTGATATGGATGCATGATATTGATGTGGAGACTAGTTATGGATGGCTCAATGTTGTTTTAGAGTGCTACATCTTAATTTTTGTTGAATATTATTTATGGGCAGCAAGGTACCATGATGAACAAAGGCAAGGCATTGCTTGGGATGAGCTCAAGACCGAGGAGAAGAGCATCTAAAGTCTCCCTTAATTATGATGACAACCATCTTTGGGAGGATGATGCAGTTTTTGTGGGGAGAAGCTGAAGATCCATACAACTAGATGGCAAGACCCCATGTTCTTGAGCAGTGGGGGATAAAAGAAGACTTCGACACCTTCGCCAATGCAACTGGTTTGCTTGAGTTTGCCCAAAATCCACGAGGTACATACGAGGAACTCTCGCGAGAATTCCTCTCCACATTCAGGTTTGAGGGCCCTGAGATCTACAAGCACAGTAAGAAGAGTAAGGCACCCTCCTACCTTTGTTTGTAAATTTACTATGAGGGGGGAGCGCCTTGTTATGTCTTTGGAGGAGTTTTGCAAAGCTATTGGTGTGGAAAACAGGGGTAGTTGGGATGAAACCCGTGCTGACTCCAACCAGGAGCTTGTTGCATTTTGGCACTCTATTTCTGTTAACTCTCATGATAGATTGAATAGGGGTAAATTTACTCATATACAGCACCCAAGTTTGAGATACTTTGCGTTGTTCCTTGCAAGAGGATTTCTTGCTAGAGACAACAATTCTGCTTGCACGGGACCAATGGTTTATTTACTTAAATGTGCAAAAGAAAACACCACATGTGAGTATAACTTGGGAGTCATTCTTGCTAGATCCTTGCATACGGCTGTGAGTAGAAATATTACTGATCAAACCCCTATTTATGCTGGTGCTATTGCTACTTTAGTGTATGAATACATTAAAGATGAAAGAGGTTATGGTGATAACATGGGTACTCCTGTGATAGAGTCCAATTTACTCGATTTTGCTTTGACTACCCGTATGGATATAAGTGTGATGCATGGGGATCATTATTGGTATAACTATTTGAGTACTAATGGACAAAGAGTGCCCATTAGGCTCCCCCGTGCTGACCTTTTTGACAGGAGTACCGGAAAATGGATTGTGGAAGAGATGCCGCCTCAAGAGGAGCCACAAGATCCAGGGATGCAAGGCTACCAACCTCGAGAGGAGCCCCAAGACTCAGGAATGCAAGGCTACCCATATGGTTACTTCCCTGGAGGTGGAAGTGGATACAACTACTACCCGGGATACTAGCTTGATCGCAAGCTTGGGGGAGTACCTCTCTCCCTTTCCATTCATTGTGTTATATCACTGTTATCTTGTTATGTTTTAGTTTCTTGTTCTAAAAATCACAAAAACACAAAAAAATTTCATTTGTTTCTTTAGTTACTTCTGGACATTTACTTTATGCATCTTAAAACTAAAAAGAACAAAAACATTTTCGTTTTATTGAATCCAAAGTGAAAACGGAGGTGCAGGAATTGCTGAAATCTGCTCACTGTTCTATTTTTCATATTTTCTCTGTAACTCCGAATGAGCTAAAATTTTAACCACTACTGCAACTTTTCATAACCTACACACCCGTAAATTATGAGATTTTTCTGAAGTGTCTAGGTAGGGTAAAAACAGTACTGTATGCAGTAGCATTTTATGGCAGATTTGAGTTTTTATTGCGCAGTTCAAATTGGGAGAGGAGAACAACAATGATGAGTTGATGTGCATGAAGTGGATGAAAGGTATGACACCTTTGCCCTGCTTATGTGGACTTTTTAATAACAGCAAGTGCGCACATCATAGTTTCTTTAACATCTAGGGAAGTGGTAGCAAATGTTTATCTCTCCGTGTTCTAGTATGTTATATTATGATGCAAGTGAGATAATATGTAGCGACAACACTTGGATGTGAGTTGAGTAATTGTGGCTCTAAACAAAGGTCTACGCATCCCATTGTGCTTGCTAAACTTGCCAACCAAAGAATAAAAGAATTTTTCAAATGATAAACATGAAGTCATATGCTTGACAAGCTTAGTGGTTGGGAGTTAACTTAAATGTGCTGACACATGGAAAGCTTTCAACATTGCACTAAATTATATTTAGTTGATATCATGTACCTTTGTTTATGGATGCTTATCATGTGCGAAATAAATGTGGAAACTTAGTAAGTTTGAGGAGTAGGAATAATTGGCTAGAGAGACGCCTGGGCCGCCAACCTAAGCCATGCATCATTCATGGTGGAAATTTACAGCGTACCATAGTGAACATTCAGTGATGCACATCATAATAAAAAGCTACCAAATAGTAAATAAAAGAGTGCTGAGATTGTTCATTGTCTGTTTGTCTTGTCGTTTGGACATGGGCTTGTTCCATGTCTTGGGACAAGAGGTACCCCAGTTGACGCTCTTGATGACGCTTTTATTACTTGCAATGACTGAAAAACTCGAACTTGCCTAGTGACCAGAGTTGAGTAGCACGTGGTGTAGGTACTCGTATTCACGGGGCATGAGACTTTCAACCTCTAGTTGGTCAAGCATATGAGTCATAATAGGGAACACCAAATGGTTTGATAAAACTGAGAGCAAGGTTGTAAGCACAATGAGTTCATTAGTCAATAAAAGAAAGAATCAAAAGATCTCAAAAATCTTGTCTTGATTCAATTAAAAGCGATGCAAGAACCTTTGTTTATTTCTACAGTTGGGCAAACTCATCCAAGTATTGACACTTCATGATATTTCTCTTGCAACATGTATAAATGCTTTAACACTGATTAGATATACCTTTGCTAGCATTTTGTTATTTGTTATGGAAATTATGTTTGAATACTTGTTGGTATTAAACGGTGTTACATATGCAATGCAAAGTTCTTGTCAAAGTCTTTTTATCGCTTCTGCACTATGTTTGAGTTGTTCGAGGACAAACAACGAGCTAAGCTTGGGGGAGCTGATGCACCTAAAATGCATCTACTTTTCCAAGCACTTTGCTTCATAATTTGCTCCGGAATCTTCCCATATTTGAATAAACTGCTGAATCTGACGCTGTTTTTAGCAAAGTCTCCTTTCTGGTATTTTTGCAGGAAATTAAATCGGGAAAAATACCACGTCATTTTATGGAAAAGGAGGACATGCAAAGGATGGACACGAGGAAGCGCTCGAGGCCAAAAGAGGGGCCCCACGCGCCCCTGTACCTGGCCGCGTGGGCCCACCCAATTGGGCCTCGGGCACCGCCTCTCCTTCGGCTTTCGCGTACCCCCTCATATATACGAAAAAGTGGGTGCCCTAGGAGGAGAGGAGCTTTCGCGAAACACACCGCCGCCACCACCACGATCTTCGTTTTCGGAGACAGATTGATCCAGGATTTCTCCTCCGGTGGAGGGATCCGGAGACCGTCTTCACCGCCATCTTCACCGCCTTCATCTCCATCGACCATGAGCTCCCTCTCCATCACCATGTGTGAGTAGTCCGCTGTAGGCATGTGAGGTGGATGGGGATTGGATGAGATTGATCATGTAATGATACCCGTTGTTCGAGATCTTAGGGGTTTATCTTGAGGATATTTTTGTATTGTGTTGATGCACTTATGCTATGCTTAATGCTTGTTACTAGGGCCCGAGTGGCATGATTTCAGTACTGAACTTATTTTGCTTCATCATATAATTGAGTTTGGTATTTATCTGCAAAGTGTATCACCTGCTATTATGTTGAACCTGCGAACCCTAAAAGTGATAGTATAGGGAAAACAAGGGGGAGATGTTTTAGTTTGAGGATTCTATGTGTTCATGAAGTGTTAATGCGTTGTTCCGGGCTATTCGAAAGGGTAGACCTTAATTACCTGTAGTTCCAAGTTGGCCCCGGTGAAATGGGCAGGTAGGACAATAGATGTGCAAATTCTCTTGGTTAGTACGCACAACTAATTATGGAACACATACCTACATATATCAGAGTTAGAGATAAGTCCCATTGCTATTTAATCTTATTATATGATCAATCTTATTCATGCAACACCCCGCTATCACCTCATGCCTACGTTTTAAATCTCTGAGTTACACTTTCACTTTTCCGGTGAAAACTGGGAAACCCTTGTTCACTACTGCTGTTCTATTTGCTACTTGAATCATACTACTGCCATCACTATCACTGCTGCAAGTTTATTGATATACAGTGTGGTTGAGAGTGACGCCTCAATTGCCAAAGTCTTATTGGTATTCTTGTGTTCCCATCGTGTCGAACTATAAATTTGGGTAATACTTCCCAACGAAGATTTCAGCGATCCCCTATACTTGTGGGCATCAGTTGCAAGATAAAATTATGATGAGATGCATATGCAAGGAGGATACAGATGGACTCAAGGCGGGCCACGGGAGCATAGGTCTCTCCAAAATCAATGCCTTCAACTTGAGAGTACCCTTGAGCCACCAATCTTGCCTTGTTTCTCACCACCATGCCATGTTCATCTTGCTTGTTCTTGAATATCCACTTAGTGCCTATAACATTGCGGCACTCCTTTGGCTTCTCAACTAGCTTCCACACTTTATTGCGATTGAAGTTGTTGAGCTCTTCATGCATTTCATTCAACCAATCCAGATCTTCAATATCTTCAAAGACTTTCTTTGGTTCCACCATGGATATGTTTGCTTGATGTTCACTAAAGTTTGCACATTATCTTCTAGTCACAACCTTGCTTTTCAAGACACCAATAATATTTTTCAACAAGTGTTGTCTTCTTTCCATGGTCTTTACATTTCTTGCATGACAACGGGTGTCGATATCCTCACGGGAGTTAGGAGGAATCTCTTGATCATCTTGATCATTTGTGTCCTCGTCTTGACCGGAATGATGACCTTGGTCTTCAATGTGCACTCCTTCATCACTAGAAGGAGAGGATGGACCTTGGTCTTGATCATGGCTAGCATCAACAATTGGAGAACATGGTTCTTGCATAGCAACTTGATCAACATGAGGAGGGTCTTGAACTTGTTCTTGGCTAGGTGCATCATTTGCTCCACCGGATGGTGCGGTTTCCACTTGTGATGATGAATGCTCCACATGGGTTTCCACTTGTGATGATGAATGCTCCACATGGTGGATCTCGATTGGGCGAAAGAATCCCATGCCCATCCGCCTTATAGCATCTTGAGGTACCTCATCATCTACATCACGAACATGAAATTGCGCCACTTGGGAGACGTCATTCTCATCGAACTCCACACTACAAGATTCTACAACGATCCCGAAGGACTTGTCATAGATTCTATAAGTGTGGGATTCGGCACCGTAACCAATAAAAGTACCCTCTAAAGCCTTAGACTCAAATTTAGATAAACGATAACCTTTGATTTTATAGAAACACTTACAACCGAACACCCGGTAGTAGGAAATATTGGGCTTGTTGCCGGTAAGCATTTCATATGGAGTGAGCTTCTTGCCCGTGCGGAAGTAGAGGTTGTTTGATGAGTGACATGCCGTGGAGATGGCCTCGGCCCACAAGAAAAGTGGAGTCTTGAACTCCGCCAACATAGACCTTGCCATGTCCATAAGGGTCCGGTTCTTCCTCTTGGCTACACCATTTTGTTGAGAGGTATATGCAGCGGAATATTGATGACGAATTCCCTCTTCACTAAGAAACTCAATTAGGGTGTAGTTCTTGAACTCGGAGCCATTGTCACTTCTAATGGCCAATATCATTGTGTTGACGTTACACTTCATTGGAGAAGTCGATGACGGCTTGTTGGGTCTCACTCTTCGACTTGAAGAAATAAACCCATGTAAATCTTGAATAGTCATCAACAATCACCAAACAATACTTCTTCCCACCAAGACTTGGTTGAGGCACGGCACCAAAGAGATCAACATGAAGAAGTTCCAATATCCTCGTTCATGAAATGATGGTATTGTGTGGGTAGGGAGAATCATGCATCTTTCCTTCAACACAAGCCCTACAAAGACGATCTCTAGAAAAGGAAACATTCTCTTTTAGTCCAAGAATGTGGCCACCCTTGTGGAGGCTTTGCAACGTTCTCATATTGACATGGGACAAGCGGCGATGCCACAACCACCCCACGTCGGCCTCTCCGAATAAGCACATCGCTTGAGAGTTGGTTGACTCCGAAAAGTCAACCACAAACAACTCATTTTCGACATACCCAACGAAAGCGACCTTTAGAGTATAGCTCCTCAATAGTACCACAATATCAATAGAGAAATAAACATCAAACCCCATCTTGTTAAGGGCATGAACGAACATTAAGTTATAACCAAGGGACTCGACAAGCATGACATTCACAAGGGTGATATCCTTTTCGACAACCACCTTGCCGAGGCCCAATACCTTAGACTTTGATTTATCTCCATAAGTGACGGTTGCTTGGTTTACATTTGGTCTCAACTCCGTCACAATCTCCTTGCTTCCGGTCATATGACTAGTGCACCCACTATCAATCACCCATTTCGACCCACCGGAAGCATAGTCCTACAAGAAATCATTGCTTGGTTTTAGGTACCCATCTCGCAATGGGTCCTCTTTTGTTAGCAACAAGGGTCTTAGGAACCCAAATAGAGTAAGCAATGAAACCATCATAAGGACCAACATATTTTGCATAAACATCCCCATAATAATCAACATAAAGAATATAGTTGGGGTTAGCATGTCCCGCAAAGTCACTACGAGGAGTGTTGCCCCTTGTGGCATCACCACTCGCAATGGTAGTCTTCTTTGCTTGAGCGGGCTTGGCCTTCTTCTTGTTCTTCTTCTTCTTCTTCTTCTTCTTCTTCTTCTTCTTCTTGGCAACATAACCAAGACCCTCTTTCCCAATGTGTAGCTTTTGCGTTTGCAAAAATCATCAAGAGGCTTACTTTGGGAACTAGAGGCCTTGGCAAGTTCGCTCTTCAACCTAGCATTTTCCTCAATAACATTTGCATGAACACAAGAAGTAGTAGTGGAACTAGGAACATTGGTTTTAGATGATTGAATTTGAAGTTGTTCAAAAGACTTGGTGAGGATAGTGTTCACTCTCCAAAGCCTTGTGGGCCTTGGTGAGCTTCCCTAGCTCCTCGGTTAGTCTATCATGACCAACACCAAATTCAACCTTTTCTTTCTTGTAAAGCTTATATTTTGCAATAGCATGGTCATGTTCTTTAATGATTTGAAAAAAAAATGCATTTTGTGACTCATCAAGATTTTCAAGTTTCTCTTCAAGAGAAACACAAAGCTCATGCTCTTCCTCAAGAGCCACGGTGAGAGCGGCAATATCATTAGCATACTCTCTTTCAAGTCTCTCCCTCTCCTCAAGCTCCTCTTGAGTCCGCCCATAATCGCTCATAAGAGCTTCAAAGCGTGTCTTGGCTTCACCTTGCAAGTTATTCATGAAACGATCCAAAGCAACATTTTCTTCCTTTACTCTAAGACTCATAAGATCATCCATTTCATTTATAGTCTTGGAGGGGGAAGGAGATGATACCTCGGTGTGCTTGGCCATGAGACAGTTGGCGGATTGGATGGGGACGTTCTCATTGGGGATTCGAAGAGAGATGATGATGTTGATGAAGCAATGGCAATAGCGGCCACTTCACTTGTGGTTTCTTCTTCATCGCTCTCACCCCCAGACATGTACTCCTCTCTAGTCACCAATACCATTCTTGAAGGTGGCTTCTTGTTGGGAAGGTTCTTCTTGAAGAAAGGTTTCTTGCTAGGGGACTTTGAGGCATTCTTGAGAACAAGTCTTCCTCCATGTTCTTCACGGTTCTCATAGGGACACTCGGCAACATAGTGATATCGATCTTGGCAATTGAAGCAAGTCTTCATTTTTGGGTTGCCCTCCTTCTAGCCACTAGATTTGAACTTTTGCTCCACTTGAGCTTTAGCTTTGGATGGATTCTTCCAAAGGTCCTTGCCGCAAGAGCCACATAGTCTCTATGGGCAATCTTGAGTTCTTCGGGGTCCATGGAGGACACATCTTCACAATCTTGATCTTCATTGTGTTCAACCACCTTGGCCTTCAAAGCAAGAGTAGCTCCTTGTTGCATTCCAATAGCTCGGGCACGAGAGTCTTGTGCAATTTTGGCTTGAACCTTGAAAGATTGCATCTCTTGCATGACTTCATTGGAGGTTAATTGTGGATAGTTGTGTCTTCCTTGCAGACTCTTCAAGTCGGCCGGTTCGAAGGGCAAGTGACCATTCGCATACTTTCTCTTGATCCAATCATCATTCACATGGGGCGCACTAAGAGCTTTATAGTCATTGGCAAGGGAAGTGAGTCTTCGATACATTTGCTCGTGGTCTTCTCCATCTTCCATGAAGAACCCTTCGGCCTTTTTGCTCATTTCCTCAAACCGGTTTCTCCTCATGCTTTCATTTCCAACAAACACCTCAATGAGGCACGTCCAAGCTTCTTTGGCGGTGGTGCAATGCTCGATGTGAGACATATCATCATCTCCCACGCATCTCGGATCAAATCAAGAGCAGTGGCATTTAGTTGACAATCAACTATTTCTCTTCTTGTCTTGTTGGATTCATCCGCGGCTTGATATCCTTGCTCAATGATCCTCCAAAGCTTGATAGATGCACTGTTCACATAAGATCTCATAGAAGATTGCCATTTAGTAAACAAAGATGCATTTAACTTAGGTGGGTTTCCCCTTAGGTGTATAGGAGGATGAGGGATAGGTAGGTCGGAAGAGTATTGATAAGGAACTCTACCATATTCTCCCGAACCATTAGTTGGTTTAATTGGGGTGTCAATTTTATCTTGGGCAACCCCCTTCTTCTTCCCATCAACCTCTTCTTCCTCGGGTTTCTTAGGAGGCTCCGAAGAAAGAGGAGTGGGAGGAGATGAGATACCCTTGGCCTCCATGAGTTTCAAGATCATCTCTTGCAACTTATCCATTTTAGTGTCCATAGAGCTCTTCAAGGCATTGAATTCCTCTATGGAAACCGAAGTGGACTCGATGTGGTCCTCGAGAATCTCATTTCCATGCTCGTCAATGGCCATACTTCTCTTAGGCGGTTAAGCCTGAATAAAGAGCCGAGGCTCTGATACCAATTGAAAGGATCGGTATGGCCACCTAGAGGGGGGATTGAATAGGTGCTACTCAATTTTTAGCTCTTTTTCGCATTTAGGCTTGACACAAAGGTAAATTCTCTAGATATGCAACTACGGTGAATTTACCTATATGACAAGTTAACACAAGACTAAGCACGATACAAGTAAGAACTAGTGAGTAAGGAGTAACCGAACGGGAAGCACGCGGGACAAGGATGTATTCCCGAGTTCCTCCTTTTTAGGGGAGTACGTCTCGTTGGAGGGGTGTGAGTTTCAAACTCAAACGCCACAAATGGCCTCACCCTATTCTCCGATGAACCTTTCCCAAAAGCTCGGTTCACCTTCCACTATCGGAATCCTTCAAGGCGGAATCAGGAGCCCTTACAACAAACTTGAGGCTCAACCCACAAAAGGATTGGGGGCTCCCAAGCACCACAACACCTGCTACACAAAAGTAACAAGCAAATAAGTACAACAAGATGCCTAGGTTTTCCTAGTGGAAACCCTAGGCTCAAATCTCTCAAGTGAATGAGGGGGAAATGAAGAACGCTTTGGTGAAGTAGTAGATCTGGGCCTTCTCCTTCAATCCTCCAAAGATCAACGAGTTTGGGTGGAGGGATTGGGAGATCTAGCGATTCTTGAGCTTGCAACAATGGTGGACTTGAATGCTGGGCGAGCTAGCTGGCTGGAGGTAGGTGGAGAGGTATTTATACCCCTCCCAAAATTGTAGCCATTGTAGTCCACTTATACCGGAGACTCCGGTCCAGGAGGGCCGGAGACTCCGGCCAGGGCGGAGACTCTGGACCCGGAGGGGGCGGAGACTCCGGCCCCAGGCGGAGACTCCGGGGTTCCTCCAGACCGACTCCAGACGAAAGATAGAGAGCGTCGTCTTGTGGAGCTCTTCGCTCCAAAACTTGATGGGCCAGAGACTCCGGCCCCTGAGCACCCCTGAGGGCGGAGACTCCGGTCTGGACAGACATGTTGCATTCTCCTTTTTCCTTGACAAGTGTTTCGATGCAAAGTATCAATATTTCTTTTAATTCCTGCACACTTGACATCATATTAGATATTTCCTAGTGTTGTTGCCTAACACACAAAACACATAGGGGATATAAAATATGTCCTTTCATGTTCTTTGTTTTTGTTAGTTTTTTGACTGATTTGAGCGGGCATATCATATGAGAATCATCACATCCCCTTCTTTTCCTTGGGATATAATCTTCTTGCCCTCTATCATGGACGTGATGATTCTCAATTCAATATCAGCCCTGGCAGAATGGTTGACTTCCCTATCACCTGAGAAAGTTTGGTGCACATCATCATTATCTGCCCTTGGAGAATCCACCTTGGTAGATACAACAAGGGTGCCATCACGGGGATTCTCGTTGTTTGTTGTACTGCTGTTGTTCTCATCAGATGCAGCAGTAGAACTCTTCCCGATTTTGTTCACAACGTCTTGATTTGGCACTTTTGAAGGCAGCACTAGCATGTTTGAAAAAAGTGTCTGATACGTCCAAAACGTATCTATAATTTTTGATGTTCCATGCCTATTATATATTGATTACCACATGTTTATCTTACACTTTATATCATTTTTATGCATTTTTCGGGACTAACCTATTAACAAGATGCCACAGTGCCAGTTCCTGTTTTCTGCTGTCTTTTTGTTTCAGAAAATTTATTCTGGAAATATACTCGAAATCGGACGCCAATTTAACTGATTTATTTCTGGACCGAGACGGAGCAGCAGCCAGGAGGACAAAGCTGGGGGCCACACCAGGCAGGCTGGCGGGCCCACGGCGTGGCCGAGGGTGGGGCCGCGCACCTAGGCCGCCGCCCCACCTCGGCTGGCCACCGACGCCGCCCTTTCGCCTATAAATTGCATCTAATCGGGAAACTCTAGATACCCGAGAAAAATCCACGAAAAGTTCCGAGGCCACCGTCATCTTCAACCCTAGTTCGAGAGGGTTTCTGCAGTTCTTCCCAGTACCTTGCCGGAGGGGAAATCATCACCGGAGGGCTCTACATCACCATGCCTGCCTCCGGAGTGATGCGTGAGTAGTTCTCCACGAGACTACGGGTCCATAGAAGTAGCTAGTTGGTAGTCTCTCCACCTTGTGCTATCATGTTTAGATCTTGTGAGCTGCCGAACATGATCAAGATCATCTTTATGTAATGGAATGCTACATGTTGTGTTTGCTGGGATCCGATGAATTGTGAAGGTATGATCAAGTTTGTTCATCTATCTATATTATGTTTTATCTATGTTCCTGCATGCTCTCCGTTGTTAGTAGATGCTTTGGCCAAGTAGATATTAATGACTTCAAGAGAGGGTATTTATGCTAGATAGTGGGTTCATGCCTCTAGAAGTCTAGGCTTGATAGACAGAAACAACTAAGGTTGTAGATGTGCTGTTGTCACTAGGGATAAAATAACCGATGCTTAGCTTAAGGGTACTGCTGTTAAGTCTAATGCGTTTGTTTACATTACACAATTTGCTTAATGCTATAATCTGTTGCTTGCAACTTAATACTCATGGGAGACCCGGAAGCTGTCTTGTGAGTGGTTTATGAGTCATAGATGCAGCTAGTAAGCGGTCTATGTATATTGTTGTAATGCCCAATAGATATAACAATGAACATGTGCTTGTCACATATTGCATTGTCATGCGTTTGCAATTTGTCAATTGCCCAGCTGTAATTCGTTCACCCAACATGTATGTTTATTTGTCTTATGGAGAGACACCACTAGTGAACTGTGGACCTCGGTCCTTTATTCCACACTGATACAAATACCATTTTCACCACGCTCTATGTTACTTCCTGCTGCTACTTTTGTGTTCATCATCATATTCTACACCATACGTTTAATCCTTTGTATTCAGCGAGCCAGGGAGATTAACAACCTTCCTGTTTCGTTGGGGCAAAATACTTTGATTGTGTGTGTGCATGTCCACGTCAGTGATCGGGTAACGGCGCTGCTGACACCTTTCTGAAGCTCTTCCAATTCCTACTGGATCTGACAACCTTGGTTTTGTAATCAAGGGAAAACTTTGCTGCTGACTACATCATACCTTCCTCTTGGGGTTTCCCAGCGAACGTGTGTTCCACGTCATCAAGCAACTTTTTCTGGCGCCGTTGCCGGGGAATTGGAAGCTACATCAAGGGGAGTTACACACCACCATTCTCTTTACTTTGTTTTTGTCTTGTTTGTTTATTTTTATTTTATCTTGTTTGCTTTAAAAATCAAAAACCACAAAAAAAAAAATTCAGCATCTAGTTTATTTTGTTTTGTTATTATGTCTAGTTGTTTACTTGCTATCAATGGCTTATCTCTTTGAAACAAAATCTTGTTGGCAAGGTGGGTCCACAGAGGATGAACAAAAATATTATGTGAATTACCGCTTGTCACAAAAGGGGGGTACTTATGGAAAGTAATAAGTCAACTGGAGACGTATGCTATAGATTTATGCTCTATATTTGACAAATCATTCTGCTTTGATGAATCTGAGTGTCATAGGAAGTCTAAACACTTTTCTTTCCAATGTACTTGTAATGTTAATCAAGCCTTAGCTTCTTATGTTAAAGGTTACTATAGTGCATATGAGGTAGAAAGAATTGAAGAATTTATTGTTTTTAAGGGTGCCCTTGAAATTAGTTCTTTTCTTGAGCATAAAATTGATGCCCCTTATAAATCTGAAAGTCTTGCTATACTTAAATATTGTTATGATACCTACAAGGATAAGAATTCTTATATTACTGAACATCTAAAGAGGTTGTGTCCTCCAAAAGATGAAACTAATGCCTTGCAGAAACATATGGAAGAAGAAATTGCTGAAACTGAAAGCTCATTGGATGAAAAAGAGGAAGAGAGTGATGAACAAAAGGAGGATCTACCTTCTAATGATAGTAACTCTTTAACTCTTACATTATATGATTACCCTCCATGCCTACCTAAGGAAGAAGAATGCTATATTGTTGAATGTTATGATTCTATTGAAATATCTTCTTTTGATAAATTTGAAATAACAACATCCTTGACTCAAGAAAAAGAAGAAATAACAGGAAGTAAAAATGTGGTCCCTACTCTTATATATGATAATGCTCTTGATGATGGTCCTATGTTGACTGATGATATAAATTATACTACTATTGTCAAAAGTGGGTTTAATGACCCCACTGTTTTTGAGCTTAATAAAAACTATGTGTTTGTAGATCATGAAAAGCATGCTTTATGTGATAGTTATATTGTTGAGTTTGTTCATGATGCTACTGAAAGTTATTATGAGAGAGAAAATATGGTTATAAAAGTTTTCAAGTCACTAAAACACCTCTCTTTTGTTGAATGTTTTGAACTTGCATTTGTTTCATCTTCCTATGCTAGTTGCTTTATGCTTCAATAATTTATTTTATTACAAGATTCCTTTGCATAGGAAGTGGGTTAGACTTAAATGTTTTTGATATTTGCCTCTTGATGCCCTCTTTTGTTTTTCAACTCTTATTCTTATGAGAGCATCATTAAAATCTTCTAGCCTAGCTAAAAGGCATTAAAGAAAACGCTTTTGGGAGGCAACCCATTATCTTTTGTTTTCAGTTTTTTTAGTCAAGGAGGTTGTTTACTTCTATAACAACTCATTTGTATCTTTTTTTTTTGTTTTTGTTGTGCCAAGAAAAGCCTCTAATGCAAGAGGGTGGTAAAGTTTTATTTGCTGTCCAGAAATAGATTTCTGTACCTCACGGTAAAAATTCGTGAAAAATCACGGATTACTATTTTAATTTGTAAAGTTTTGAGCAGAAGACTGAACTTATTACCTATCTTTCGTTAGTTAACCGTTTTCTGATTTGAGCATCATAAGTGCCTCGAAAAAATTCGTCTTTACGGACTGTTCTGGTTTTGACAGATTCTGTCTTTGTTTTGCATTGTCTCTTTTGCAAGTATAGATTCATGTTCTTCGGGGGGAGATCACGATCTTGCTTAGTAACAGTAGCTAATGTTTGAACTAAAGTATGCAATGTGTTTTTACAGAACCAAGTGAGTTTATGTTTTGATGCACTAACCCCACTAATGAAGTTTGCGAGTTATCTTTGTGTGAAGGAAGTTTTCAAGTATTAGGAGAGGAGGATGATATAAGAAGATCAAGAAGAGAGAAAAGCTTAAGCTTGGGGAGGCTCCCTTGGATCTCCCCAGCATATATCAAGAAGACTCAAGCGTCTAAGCTTGGGGATGCCCAAGGCATCCCCTTCTTCATCAACAATTATCAGGTCACCTCTAGTGAGACTATATTTTTATTGCTTCACATATTGTGTGTGTTCTTGGAGCGTCTGTGTGTTTTATTTTTGTTTGTTTTTGTTTTGTTTTCTGATCATAACTTAGTTGGATCCTAGCACTCTTGTTTGGGAGAGAGATACGCTCCGCTTTTGCTTAGAATACTCATGTTCTTCACTTATACTTGTTGAGTATTCTATTTAGCACTGCTATGCTATTAGCTCTTGTTTTTCATGTATCTCTTGTTCAGAGCTATTAGTTCTTTTATAGAAAGTACTCTCTTGCTTCACTTATATTTTTTTGGAGAGTTGTATAATTGGCGTCTGGTTGGAACAGAAAATGCTAAAGTGTGTGGTAGTTATATAATGGAAAAACTTGCATAGTCTTGTAGATCATTGAACTTTGATAACTTGATTCCTTGCAAATGTTTTGAGATATTAAGAAATTAGATGTTAAATGCTTGCTGGTTAATTAAAGCTAAAATCTGATTAGTGGTTGTGTTATTAAAGCTTGTACCGTACTACAAACTCTTAAAATTGCTGAAGGTGTAGTTGGACTTGATAGCTTCTCATGTCTGAAGGTTTTTGGAAACAACATAGTTGCGTGCTAAGGTCGAGGGATCTAGCGGGGTACTTGTGCCTCCGTGAACGGCCCTCCTTGGGGTAAATTTAATCATGCTCTTAATGTTGAACCTGCTAGTTGTTTGCAATAAACTTGTGAGTTCTTTTTACTAATGTTGAGCTACGGTTTTTGGCACTTCCACCATCCATATTTTGCTAGCCTCTTCGGTGCTGTGCATTGCCTTCTGCTCACATTGAGAGTTGTGCATACTTCGCCAGTACATCCAACCCCGTGGGAGAACTTCATCTTGTTCTCCTACACATAAGCCAAACATCTTCCTCAAAACAGCCACCATAACTACCTATCACAACATTTCCATAGCTGTTCCGAGATATATTGCCATGCAACTTCTACCTTACATTACATGACTTGTTGTCATTCATCATTTTTATATATTGCTTTGCATGATTCTATAAAGCTCATGTGTGGTTTTACCCATGTTACGCTAGATCATTGCACATCCTGCTACACTGGCAGAGGCATACAGTTTTATACATCATGTTTTGTTCATTATGAGTTATTTGTACCAAAAAGTGTGTTGTCATATTAGAGTGTTGCCCCTACAGTGAGGGAGAGAAAAGTGAAAAAGCCACGGAGGCCATTAAAAAGAGAAACAGAAAGAGAGAAAAAAAAAAAGAAAAAAAGGAAAGAAAAGAAATAAAGAGAGA
Source organism: Poa pratensis (assembly GCA_947311845.1). Taxonomy (NCBI): domain Eukaryota; kingdom Viridiplantae; phylum Streptophyta; class Magnoliopsida; order Poales; family Poaceae; genus Poa; species Poa pratensis. Next base: position 21,732,722 of record CAMZMU010000110.1, read on the forward strand.
GGGGGCAACATTACTATCCTTTATCCACACTTGTGCTCATGTTTAGCACCAGTTTTATAGTCATCATTTGTGCTAGTAGCACCTATGCTTCATATGAGAGAGTTCTCATGTTTCATTAGTATAACTATGTGGGGAATTTACGTTATAGAAATTGGGTTGTATATTCCAATGATGAGCCTCCTCAAAAGTGCTCTAGGTCTTCATGAGCAACCAAGTTGGATGCACCCCCACTAGTTCCATTGGAGAGGTTTCATACACTTATAGCTCTATGTGCATCCATTGCATGGCAATCACTACTCCTTGCATAGCTTCGATTATAAGACTTCCTCTTGTCTAATGATCATTTATAGCTTTGTGAGCCTTTCTTCCATTGGCCTTCCAAACCCCCATTATTATTCTCTTTGCCATAACATCCTGGTGCCAAAACCAAATGCTTACTCTCACCGGTTGAGTAAAACTTCTAACCAGTGAATTCATTACGTTTGTGATACGTTTCCTTGACTGGATCCTTTCTATGTTTGTGAAAGATTGCTGGATGCTTGAGTAGAAGGATAACTTCTATACTGAATGCTTAAAACATCTATAATGAACTTTGTACGGTTTCATGTCTTTATAGCATCTTCCATGAAAGGTTTTTACTTGTTTAATTGTCTTGCTTTATTCATCTATGTGTTTAATATCAAACATAGACTTTTGCTTTGAATGATTTGATCTCAGCTCACATGCTTTACATTACTATATGATCAAGATTATGTTGGTAGCATGTCACCAAAAAATTATCTTTGTGTTACCATTTACCTACTCGAGGACGAGTAGGAACTAAGCTTGGGGATGCTTGATACGTCCAAAACGTATCTATAATTTTTGATGTTCCATGCCTATTATATATTGATTACCACATGTTTATCTTACACTTTATATCATTTTTATGCATTTTCTGGGACTAACTTATTAACAAGATGCCACAGTGCCAGTTCGTGTTTTCTGCTGTCTTTTTGTTTCAGAAAATTTATTCGGAAATATTCTCGAAATCGGACGCCAATTTAACTGATTTATTTCTGGACCGAGACGGAGCAGCAGCCAGGAGGACGGAGCCGGGGGCCACACCAGGCAGGCCGGCGAGCCCACGGCGTGGCCCAGGGTGGGGCCGCGCACCTAGGCTGCCGCCCCACCTCGGCTGGCCACCGACGCCGCCCTTTCGCCTATAAATTGCATCTAATCGGGAAACTCTAGATACCCGAGCAAAAATCCACGAAAAGTTCTGAGGCCACCGTCGTCTTCAACCCTAGTTCGGGAGGGTTTATGCAGTTCTTCCCGGCACCTTGCCGGAGGGGAAATCATCACCGGAGGGCTCTACATCACCATGCTTGCCTCCGGAGTGATGCGTGAGTAGTTCTCCACGGGACTACGGGTCCATAGCAGTAGCTAGTTGGTAGTCTCTACACCTTGTGCTATCATGTTTAGATCTTGTGAGCTGCCGAACATGATCAAGATCATCTTTATGTAATGGAATGCTACATGTTGTGTTTGCTGGGATCCGATGAATTGTGAAGTTATGATCAAGTTTGTTCATCTATCTATATTATGTTTTATCTATGTTCCTGCATGCTCTCCGTTGTTAGTAGATGCTTTGGCCAAGTAGATGCTAATGACTTCAAGAGAGGGTATATATGCTAGATAGTGGGTTCATGCCTCTAGAAGTCCAGGCTTGATAGACAGAAACAACTAAGGTTGTAGATGTGCTGTTGCCACTAGGGGTAAAATAACCGATGCTTAGCTTAAGGGTACTGTTGTTAAGTCTAATGCGTTTGTTTACATTACACATTTGCTTAATGCTATAATCTGTTGCTTGCAACTTAATACTCATGGGAGACCCGGAAGCTATCTTGTGAGTGGATTATGAGTCATAGATGCAGCTAGTAAGCGGTCTATGTATATTGTTGTAATGCCCAATAGATATAACAATGAACATGTGCTTGTCATATATTGCATTGTCATGCATTTGCAATTTGTCAATTGCCCAGCTGTAATTCGTTCACCCAACATGTATGTTTATTTGTCTTATGGGGAGACACCACTAGTGAACTATGGACCCCGGTCTTTCATTCCACACTGATACAAACACCGTTTTCACCACGCTCTATGTTACTTCCTGCTGCTACTTTTGTGTTCATCATCATGCCAAATACTTTGATTGTGTGTGTGCAGGTCCACGTCAGTGATCGGGTAACGGCGCCGCTGACACCTTTTTGAAACTCTTCCAATTCCTACTGGATCTGACAAACTTGGTTTTGTAATCAAGGGAAAACTTTGCTGCTGACTACATCATACCTTCCTCTTGTGGTTTCCCAGCGAACGTGCGTTCCACGTCATCAGTGCCAACATGTTCTATAGTATCAACGACATGATCAATAGAGCCTATCTCAAATCCAAACCACCTGAACAAGTAGCGAAGTATTCGGACAAAAAATGTGCTTTTAGCTAGTCTACTACTCAATCTTCTGAACATGTTAGCACCATTACCGGTTCTAACAATCTGGAAAGCCTGTGCAGCAACCTACGGCTCCCCAATTGCGACAAATCTAAAAGTGCAAAAAAATGGAGAGCATTAAGAATGATGGACCCTTAACTATGTTGTAAAACTACAGAAACAGCTGGTCATTCGTTTAACGAATCCTGATATTACAGAAAGAGAAAGTGGTGGCATGATTTTAGGTGGAAGCTGACAAGCAGTAACGCCTGTAACAAGAAAGGCCGGTCCATAATTATCTGAGAGTGGGGCGAACAAAAATAAATACAATACAATTTGTACTAAACCTTTATACTTATGTGGTTGTTATTTTTAGCATATTATATTATTACAAGTATTTTTTGTTTGCTCACGTAGTTTAACCACATAACTCGCAAGATAACGAATATTAGTTGATGTGTTTTTTATTTATAGTGATTTTGTTGTAAGACACTAAACTACATTTTTTTCTTCTAAAAGGCTGTTATAGAACTATGTTTTCTACAATGCATTAATCGATATAGTTTATACGTATTTATTATAAAGAACTGTGAAGAGTACGATCTATCAAAAATCTCAACATTAGTATCAAAAGTCTCGATAGTAGTTTCTAGTATATGATTAAGTAAGCATCTTTATAAAAACTTAGTATAAACTTACCCATTGTCACTGTTTTTGCAGTCATAATTATTAGCAAGTGAAAATTAAACAAAGTGTGCATACTTTGTAATCGGAATTGAAACACCATTGTTCAGTGTAATCACTAGCGAAAAATAGTGTAAATTCTAACATGTTTACATATGTAAATTATATTATTTGATATTCTCTTAATAAAAAATCACAAACAAGTAGCTCGTCACTTTATGAAATAAAAATTTGTTGCACGTAATTAAATATGGAAATATAGTTACATAGATTTTCATAAAACCCTGAGGACTTTAGCTGGAAAGAGAATAGCTTGGTACTGAAACTTGTTGTTGCCGCTGACATTGGTTTGTTTTTATGTCCTAAGAGGCTGTGTATGTTTTCCCTTCCATAAGTTAAATATTTTGGTATGATAAGTTACTCCCTCCGTCTCAAAATGTAAGGCGCTCATGATTTTTTCTGCATATTTAATTCAAGTCTTTGAACACTAATAATGTCAAATGTATGGATTGAGATTTTATACATGACATTGTCACATTTTTCTTCTAGAATATTTTCCATGGATTTATCATATATTTTAGATATATTAAAATTGAAATCATAGACAAAATTGTGTGTTGTTGGCCAAAAGAAGTCATTCATGATTTATAGTTTGTACGTACCAGTAATGGATAATAGCATAATTGAAAGGACATCCCTCCGTATGTGTATTTCGTGTGTTTGTTGACAATATAAGTGAGATCTTACTGTGTGCTAAGTATTTTTAGATACACTTTATGAATAGCACAACACGGTGATGAATCCCTCAAAAAGGTGAAAATATCAAACTCGGTGTCAGTAAATTTTTGGTTTGTTGAGTCATAGGACATTCGTATTGGGTTTCTCGATGAAAGGTATGGGAAACAGAATCACGTACACAAACCCCATACTGCATGCACTAAACTTTCCTATTCTTTGGGTGGAGAGATCCCTCAAAATCTTGTTGCCATTGGAAAGCGTGTGGAGACTCCTTGGTGAGCACTAGAGACTCCGGTCTAAATTTTCAGACTTGGTTTCCCAAAGCTTCGCCCTGTGGTGCGAATCTGGGGTGCCTAGTCCAGAGTTGGGTATTTTTTGTCTAATCTGGCCCTTTTGCCGAACTAATGACGTATCTGGCCGCTCCCGGGAACTAATTGCAAATCTGGCCCACCGAGGTCGGCGCCTACCTACACAAGGTCGGCTCCATTTGCGTTGGCGCCGACCTCATGGGCCAGATTTACAAATTTTGGTTGGCGCCGAACTGCACAAGTTCGGCTCCATTTGCGTTGGCACCGACCTCAGGGGCCAGATTTGCAATTAGTTCCCGGGAGCGGCCAGATACATCATTAGTTCGGCAAAAGGGCCAGATTTGGCAAAAAATACCAGAGTTGGACCAGAGTTTTGACCAGAGACTATGGAAGTCACCAGACAGGCTGGAGTTTTCGATCCCCATGACAGTAGTTTTCGTACCAGGTTCCGGTGTCTCCAAGCCAGAGACTCCAAACTAAGTTTCCTGCAAGTGCTAGATTTGGAGGGGCCTATATAAGGCCTCTTCTTCCTAAGAGGAGGATACAACTTCATTTCCTCTCTCCTCCATTATTGCCGAACTCCACTGCCCCAGATCTCTCATCCTAGCCAACCAAACCTCATGCCCTTAAGGGTTTGGACGAGAAGACCTAAGTCTACACGTTCACCAAAGGAATTCGATTGTCCCCTCGTTCATTGTTGAACTTCTTACTCTTGGGATTTTAGAACTCTAGATAGAAGTGGTCGTCCCAGAAGTTCAATCATTGTGGTGTAAAGCTTCGGTATCGCGTTGAGAGACTCCAATTAAGTTGTGGATACCCCAACCTTGTTTGTAAAGTTTTTGGTCAATGCCTTTAAGTCAAACTCATAGCGGAGAGGAGGAGGAGCGAAGGGAGGTGGTGGGACGACTATAGGTGAGGCGCACCTTCCGTGTTGCCAGAAGAGGTGACGAGAGGTTGTGTTTTCTATGAGGACAGTAAATATAAATGTCATGCGATGGGATATTGGTGACAGGGGATGACGACAACAGGAGGTACATGAAGTAGGGATTAATTAGGGAGAGGTCATTTGCTACTCTGCTCGTGGATTATCATGGCCTCACTTGCCAGGGTTGTTAAAAAAGGTTGACGAATTAGTAGTATGCTCGATTAGTAACTCAAATATTTGTAAGCAGGAAGCACCGACAAATATATATCTAAAAAGGATGACTAGAAGTAATAACATAGACTAGACTCCCGTTATGACCAGACTAAGGTAATTTGTGCAAAGAGATTGATACTCAAAGGGGAAACGTAGAAAAACCCTTTTACTATTATAAGAAAATAGAAGAATAAAACTTGTAATATTGGTTTGTTTTAATTCATAAAATTATACTCCCTCCGTTCCTTGATGTAAGGTGTATATTTTTTTTTCAGAAAAATTCCAAAATATAGGGTATAATACGATTTATGGACACTTTACGCATCCAAAAATGAATCCTAATTTATAGAGTGTACTCCCGATTTTTTCCAGAACAAAATGAGTCCACCGCATGCCAAATACCCATATCTTAATTTCCGTACAGAAAACTATACACCTTACATTAGGAATGGTGGGAGTAGTTATTATTTCCACTAGATGACCGGTTGCGCCACCGGCGCAGGTGCCGAAATCAAGACTGTAATGCAGGCTTAAGTTTTATAAATTTTAAATGTATTGTTGTTTTTGTTTGAAATTCGTATGACTATATTTCCTCGTTGGTGACGCGGTACAAAGATATCTTGTAACTTAGAGTATACACATTCACTCCCTAATTGTGAGTATAGGGTATAGGGTTTAGGCTTCCTATTTTTGAGTATACACGATTTATAACTAAATTTATTCCCTAATTGGGAGCATACATAGTTCGTAGTTCAAATAAATTTCCTAATTTTCAGTTTAGGTAAATGATATGTCACACGCCTTCAAATTATTTGTACATTAAGAAGTATCATCTCGAATTAGTAATATACAGTGGACATTTTCCTGTGATTGCACACTACACCCTATAAAACACAGTAGACGCATGCTTGTCCTAAGAATTATCATGGGAATCAAACATATTGACCCAAAAATTATGAAGAACACATTCTGCATGCCTCTGAGTAAGTATACATTTAGCAGAGGTCCTATGTATAACAGTAGTAACAAATAATCCAACCTTATGACTCATGTTATTTCAGTCTTGAAACGATGTCACATTGACTTCCATGTTTTATACACCATCTGACAGACATCGACAGTGCGGTTACAATGGAGAGAAAAACTCATTGAAAAGAATTATTTCATAAAGAAGGGAATTGATATGGATGCCATAATTTGAATAACTTCCTTATTCTTCGTCGTCCGAAATGCAGATAACTTCGCCCTTAGGGCAGTTGGGCTGAATCTCATCGCCGGTGATCTCGACAGGAAGAGGCCGATGCTGGGTTTGGGCTACAGCGGGTGGTCCGATGTCCTTGTACACCCAACGCTTCTTCACCATGCGTATCTGTCCATCGTGATTCGCTGCCTTCAGTTGCTTGGCGATGCGATCCCTCATCTCTTTCTCATCCGCTGCTACAACCTTGTTGTATTGGTCGAGGGCCTCTGCAGTGAGATAGTTGGAACGTATGGAGTACGATGAATCACAGCCCCGCTGTCCGCTGTGTCAGATAGCGGGTCCTCGAAGCTCTGCAGTTCCTCCTTAGTCACCCAATCTGCTGGCGTCCCTGATTCTTCGTCGTCGGTGCTCGAAGAGGAACTCACTATTGCGCGCTTCATCTTGCTTGCCGCGCGCGCGCTTCTCCGCTTCCACTTCGGCGTACCGGGTCGCTGTCATCATCTTGCACCTAGTTATCTTTGCCCTAACCATGGTGGATTGCAACGGGGATGGACTGCAACGGAGGATGTGCAGAATGGAGATTAGAGGATGGTGTCGAGACGTGGGCTGTTTAAAACTGCGAACCGATGGATCGCTGCCCTTTTGTGTTTCGTGCCCACTAAATGTGAAGGAGGAAGTCAAGACGACAGCCTTGTTTGTGATGCGAACACGTTTTCAAAACCGTACCATTTTCATACTTATCTTGAGTTACTAATTGTAGGGGCAAAAAAACTCGTAGCAAGAAACTATACTGCTTCTACAGATTATTGTTATCTTTTTACTCGTGAACAGACTCATCGGGAAAAAAGCAAACACCGCTTGTGATCGTATTTGGCAGCATGATGTTTGCATATATGTCTGGTGGTGTCACAGAATCTTTTTTTCTTTTGACAATTAATACCATATATTATAATAGCGAATAGTACATGGTAGAGATACATGAGTTGAGTACAGCGATTACAAAATAAAGTCTAAAATAAATGAGCAAATCTTCAAACTCTTTCTTCTTCCATGACACAATGTTGAACTTTTCTGAAGGCAGCCGTAGAACGACAAATATACCAATCCACAGACCTGCGAATATCAACGAGAGTTCTCCCATAATTTTGAGCCGCAATGCCAAGCTTACGTGCACGCACACAGCCATTAAGTTAATCAACCAACATCGGTAAGAGAACCAACACCAATATTTCAGGGAATACCAACCGGACAGCTTGGTCGACGTCGCTGGGAGCCGAGAGTACGAATCACCATTGTCGCGTACGTAGCAGTCGGGACAAATATTGCGAGGACAATCCTCGCTGCAACCATAAGAAAAAATCCAAAATCGATCCGGCGAAGCAAGATCAGAAGAACCAAAGCTGACAAATTTAATCTTACAGCAAGATCCGACGAATAGCATGATGATTGCATATATGTCTGGTGGTGTCACGGAATCTTTGATTGTTTGCATATATGTCGTTAGTGATTGATTGTGTATTTGTTTGTTATCATGGCAGTGATGACGGTTGCGCCACTAGCGCACGTGACGCAGGGAAGACTGTAATGTCGCCATAAGTTTTATATATTTTATGTATATTGTTGTCTGTGTTCTATATTCGTACGTGGGTATTATGGATCGATAAGCGATTGATAAGATGTTTTTAAAAGTGGATATAAATTGGTGAAAGCACATAAATATACAACTTAAATTGTTTGTCTTATTCGTACTGATATTTTGATGAACTCCCTAATTTTGAGCATACATAATTGATAATTAACATGAACTCCCTAATCTTGAGTATACATAATTGATAATTAACATGCTTTCAAATTATCTTTACAATTGATACTGATTACAAAGTGAATATTTGTAATCACGAACGCATTCAAAATGTTTTGTGCAATATTAAGAAGTACTATCTTGAAGCACTAAACACAATAGCATGAGGGTAAGTATATAGTGATTGCACACTAAACCCTTTAATTCCAGTAAGTACAAAAAGACTAAACTTAATTATTGACGAAATTTTAGTCCTGAAATTTACAGTGAACATTGTTCCATGATTGCACACTATACCCTTTAAGACATGGTACAGGTAGGCAGGCCTGAGAATTGGGATGGAAATCAAATATGGACCGAAAAATAATTAAGAATACATTTAGCGCAGGCCCCATATTTCAGTAATTCCTAAGGATTCAACTTAATCATGCATGATATTTCAGTTTTGAAACAATGTCACACTGAACATCCATGTTCCATACACCATCTTACATAGTGGCGTAGCTTAGTGGAGGCGAAATGGGCCGCCACCCCCAGCCCAGCTAAAATCCTTGTTTATCCCTAGTATATAGCTATATAATCAGTCAATGCCGGGCTATAGCGGGTGTTCTGTTGTCGCTGTACCCCTTACGCTTCTTCATCGGGTACATCTCTCCATCGTGATCCGTCGTCTTCGGTTTCTTGGCGAAGTGATCTTTTTCTCTTTGTCGTCCTCTGCTACAATCTTGTTGTACCGGTCGATGGCCTCCTGCATGGGGTTGGAATAAAACAGCAGGTGCAAAAAAATACCCTGGAAAACCATCTTGTAACGTATTTAACCAGAAAATCGATTATGCTCCCGTGGAAGTATCTACTCGTAACGAGGAATTTTGGGTCATTGGATGTCAAATGCAGATCTCATATAACCAAAATAATAGGGATATGTCAGAAACACACAAAATACAGTAAATATTTTAAATGCAGACGTAATAAGAATGGACATGCTATATCCTTCCAAATACTTACGGTGTTTTTGTTTTCTTTGAGAAAGTGGAGTGGAGAAGGTGGCCCTGGGAAATTTTCTGCTTTTTAGAGAAACAGAGACATGGTTTAGGGTAAAACCAAGAGGCTCGATTAACCGTTGTATAACTTTATAGGCATTTCTTCTAGGATAAGCGCGAGACATTCAAATCCTTCTATAACCTAATACGGTAATACTGTAGAAAATTAAAAAGTGGAACTAATTGGACAGCTCTATCTTAAGTTCCAAGATAACTGGAAAATTATTTGCAATTCTAAGTCAACTAATGACATTGAAATATCATGCAGCCAAGAAACTGATATATATCAAAAACTAACCTTGATATACGACATCAATATCTTTATTTCAGCACATGACAGAAGAGCAAACCTTATGTATATGCACAATTGGTTATGTGCATTGTCAGCCCTGCTACCCTGCACAATAGCACAAATTCTCAACGATCAAATGCACATTACCGTAATACCCACTAGTACAGAACGACACATCGGAAACGGGCCAAAAACCCCTTCGGCAACGGAGAAAGGGTCTGTGTCCCCGCCTCTGTCACTGATGTGAAGCCTCGCAATGGCAACGGAGGAGATAAACCGTTTCTGATGTATTTAACATTAGACATGGAGTTTTGATAATAACCGTTTCTAATAAGGGTTACAGGAAAACAAAAAAAACACGGTGACGGGCTGTGCCGTCGATGGAGCCCCGCTCCATGCGACTAGACGGCCGCCCGATCGTCACCGTATTCCTGTACGCCCTGCTTTACAAAAGTTCATCAGTGCGCGTGGCTGGAGCTCTGCTCCTATGTCTTCACGGCCGCCAGATGAACATCTACTGTCTTTCCTGCTGCGCAAAATGTACTGCTCCTGGTGACGGCACCGTGTATGGAGCCCCGCTCCTAGGTCTTCACGGCAGCAGCATCGTCACCAAGCATCCACCAAGCCCTTGAAACAACGAATATTCTTTGTTAAAAACAACAAACAAAGCTAATAAACAGAGCCAATAAGCAGTAAACAAAGCAAACCGAGCTAAATACATAGCTGAAGAGCTAACTAATAGAGCAAACCAAGCTAAATAAGTAGCTAACATAGCAAATACATACCTGAACAGAGCTAACTAACAGAGCAACCTGAGCTAAATAAGTAGCTAACATGGCAAATACATAGCTGAACAGAGCAAACCGAGCTAAATAAGTAGCTAACATAGCAAATACATAGCTGAACAGAGCTAACTAACAGAGCAAACTGAGCTAAATAAGTAGCTAACATAGCTAAACAAAGCAAACCGAGCTAAATAAGTAGCTAACATAGCAAATACATAGCTGAACAGAGCTAACTAACAGAGCAAACTGAGCTAAATAAGTAGCTAACATAGCAAATACATAGCTAAACAAAGCAAACCGAGCTAAATAAGTAGCTAACATAGCAAATATATAGCTGAACAGAGCTAACTAACAGAGCAAACCGAGCTAAATAAGTAGCTAACATAGCAAATACATAGCTAAACAAAACAAACCGAGCTAAATAAGTAGCTAACATAGCAAATACATAGCTGAACAGATCTAACTAACAGAGCAAACCGAACTAAATAAGTAGCTAACAGAGCGGTCATTTAGCTTAGGCGAGGCGGGGTCGCTTTCTGTCGCGGATTGCGTCCCAGGCATCGGCGTCGGAGCCACTGCCAGAGGATACGTCAGAAGAGACCTCATCCTGCTCGAACACCAGAGCGTCCTCCTCCTCCTCATCCTCCTCCTCCGCCGCCGCCACCGCTGCCGCCGCCGCATCTGGCTCAGGGCCTGGCCAGGGAGAAGAGAGCGGTCTATGGCCGCCCGGGGCCGCGTCTGGAACAACGCCTCCTCGGCGGCTTCTATCGCGTGCTCGGCGGCGGAGATGCGGATAGCTCTCTGCATCGCAGACGCCCGAATGACACCCTCAGCGCGCTCGCGCTCAAAGGAGGCGCGAGAGAGGAGGAGACCGACCTCCAGATCCTCGTCCTCATCGTCCGAGGAGGACGATGAGGACGAGATCCGGGCATTGGTGGCCGCCGCCGCCGTGGATCCGGATGGGATTTGACGGCTCAGAATGAACTCGCGACCGCAGTCGCAGTCGCCAGGGATCTCGCCCCAGTTATAGGGGAGATCCGGGCTGCGCCTCCGAGGGTGGGAGGAGGAAGATGCTCCATCCTGACTTCCGTCGGCGCCGGAGGGGTTCGCCATCGCTAGGGTTAGGAACTGGGGAGAGTGAGACTGAGAGTGAGAGTGAGATACATTACTGGAGTGGGAGATATTAATACCGGCACCGCTTAATGTGCCTTCACATGGGAAACGGAGATAGACCGATCTCCGTTTCTGATGTGGCAATATCAGCAACGGAGATATTTTTTCCTCCGTTGCCTATATATGAGCAACGGAGATCTTTTCAGCCTCCGTTACCATTGTGTCGGGCCCATCGACCGACTAGCGCGCGCACTCGCGGAAGGGCGCGGAGCTCATTTTTCCGTCGCCTAACTCTTGCCGTTGCCATAGAGGGGTATCCGATGTGTCGTTCTGTACTAGTGACCTCTACTATGTTCTCATAAACTAAAATTAATATTGACTTGAGGAGTGATGCATGTAAAATGCATACATGAACTTTACATTTTATTACATGTTATTCCATGTTATTTGCATCATATAAGGGTTATATTCATGATTTATATTGAGTTTTGGGGATAATTAACAACTCCCCATTTTTCTGGAATTAACCCTGCGCTGTCAGAAAACCCCTTTTTCTATATTTTACGTTTCAGGCGACCAAATCACGTCATAATGACCTGAGATTTTACGGGGATCATTTTTTTGGAAGGAACGAAACGTAGGCGCAAAGGAATCGAAGAAACGGAGACCAGAAGGCAGAAAGGGGTGGGCCCACGCGGCCAGATTCCCTGACCGTGTGGGACCCACCAATTGGCCCTCGGGCTCCGCTGCGTCGATCCTTCTTCCCGAAGCTTCGTCTTGACCTAAAAACGACTATATATAGACCCCCAGGGCTTTCGCGAAAGGAGCGCCGCCAAAACAGAGAAACCACGAAACAGAGACCTGGAGCTGAAGATTGGAGGGGGAAAACTCCGGCGGGGCGCTGCCGGTGTGGTCTCCTTCCCCTCCAACAACATCTCCACCGACACCATGATGAAGAGGGAGTAGTCCACCCTGGACTATGGGTTTGTGGAAGTAACTTATGTATCTCTCCTCTCTATGAGCTTCACTAATTAGTACCGTATGAGCTGCTGAACATGATTACGGTCATCTATGTAATTCCTTTGTGGTGGATCTTTATTATGAGTTAATACATGTTTGAGATTGCAATGGTTTTGTTTCAGTTATGAAAGTAGATGCATATTATGTACCCCGTTCTTATTTACTTGTCATGATCAAGCATGTTTATGAGAGCATGTGAGGGGGAACGTGTGCATTAGTTGGAGTAACGGGGGGTGGCTAGTGCAGTGAACGTGACAGATAGTTCTGCGATCCACTTGGGTTTTCTACCTTACTTTGTTGCCTCACTAGGGATAAACAAAAATACCATGCTACCGGAGAGTGGATGTGACCTTGGCCACTACTCCATGACTAGATCTAGCATGTTCTTATTTTAACTTCATGTCATTGAACTTATTGCTATGCTCTGATTTATCTTAATTACTAAGGTGTTATGATTTAGTTCGCATCTTGGTGGAGCATAAGAGAGAGAACAACTTATACTTGAGATCTCTATGTTAGGACGTGATGCCCATATTATTAATAACTTGTCAAACCATGTCTTGCCATCTTACATGTTAATTTTAGTGTTCCATTGTCTACCACGTTATCAAGAGAGAGTGCATTTGTGAAACCATGAACCCCGGTCCATTTTTAATCATAAGAAACACCTTTCCAACACTTTTATCACCACTTTTGTTTGCTGCCATTATTAAATCCGAAAATACAAAAACACTTTTACATCTTGCATTCATCATAAAAAAACCCAAAAATATCATTTATCATTACTACCACCATCCTTGCATATTTATTTTACCATCATTGCATATTTACTACTGTTTGCATATTTATTTTATTATCATTCTCACACCTTGTGCTTGACAACCACTTGGTGAGGTTGAGGGCACAAAACAATTTATTTTGTTGCAGGTTCTCAAGAGAAGGATAAGGAGATAACACCTGAAATACTGGTTCCCCGAGAGTTCGATATTAAACCCTCGAGTCACCCCTCGTGGGGAAAACTGTCTTCCACTACTACATACACTCTGCACTTGGAGTCTCAACCTAACCCATTTACTTTTCACGCAGGTAACCACGCGAAGGGCTCAAGACGTTTTCTGGCGCCGTTGTGGGGTAACTACGTGAAGGGCCATCAAGACGTTTTCTGGCGCCGTTGCCGGGGAACCATAGCTGAAAGGTTTATCCAAGGATCACTCACATCAAGTCAACTTCATCACCAACTTGTGTAACAACCTAAGCTTGGGGAGGTTGCACCTACGTGAGCATCATCTTATCCATCTTTACCTACAATCATTTTATTTTGTTTTGTTCTTGTCTTGCATATCATCTTTATATTTCGGTTTGCATTTTATATTCAGTTTTGCATTTTTGTGTTGCATTTGTTATTTCGAGTTGCATTAGTGTCATTTTACTTTCAGTTTTGCATAAAAAATTAAAAACACATAAAAACTTGCTCAATGGAGAAAAGAACTTTTTGGCCATTTAGTGTTAAGAATTTTCCTCAAGATAGGAATTTCCCTGTTAAAGAATTTGAGATAGATCCTAATGTCACTAAATTGATTTTTGAAAATCGTTTTTCTGGGAAACCGAAAGAAGATGCTCTTCAACATCTTAGTAAATTTAATGAAAGATGCAAAGAATTAAACCTGATTCATGCCAATGCTAATGTGATCAAAGTAAAGCTTTTTCCTTATTCCTTGGCTGGAAAAGCTCTAGATTGGATATTAAAATGGCCACCTGGGAATTTTAGCAATTGGTTTAATTTGAAAGCTGCATTCATTGAGAGGTTTTGTTTTTCAGCCATGGTTTATAATATGAGAGAAATAGTTATCACCTTTAAACAAAATAAGGAAGAAACCTTGGTTAAAACTTGGGAAAGGTTTAGAGGTATAGCTTATGGAATGGAACATGGTATTAGAGATTGGATGCTCATGCACATATTTTATAAAGGATTGTCTGAAACTTCTAAACTCTTTTTAGACAATGAATGTAAGGGTTCTTTCATAAATACTACTATTGCTGATGCTTACATTCTACTTGATGGCTTGATATTGGAAGTAAAAATTAAAGAAAGTTTAGAAAAAGCTCAAGTACCTGAAGATGTGTTTGATGACCGTTATGAATTATTTAATCTATATAATAGAGATAAAAAAGTTGAGGAAGTTAAAATGCTTAGTGAAGTTAAGGAACCATTTGTTGATTTAGAGAAGTGTAGCTTGCATGAATTAATTTCTATCTTACAAAAATTTGCAAGTGATCCTTCTGTTAATATTAACCAGGCTGGTTTTGGTTCCTATATTGCTAATCATGTCTTAAAAGAAAAGATTGCTAGGTACAATCAAGAAGCTATGATACCACCTAAGCTTGGGGATATCTGGATCCCTAAGGTACTAGTAACCATTGGAAAAGAGACACACCATGCCATTTTAGATCTAGGATCTAGTGTCTCTATATTATCTAAAGAACTATATGAAGTCCTTGAACTTAAAAATATTGAGAAATGCTCTATTGAACTTGCACTTGCTGATGATTCCATTAGACATGCTCTAGGAAAAGTAAGTGATGTTATGGTAGAGTTACACATGACTTTTGTGCCTGTTGATTTTCTAATCATGGACATGGGGAATAAAACCTCTAGTCCTATTATTTTGGGAAGACCTTTTCTTCGTACTACAGGTGCCATTATTGATTCAAAGGAAGGGAATGTGAAGTTTCAGTTTCCACACAAGAAGAGCATGGAACACTTCCCAAGGAAGAGGGACACACCAAGGTTCAAGCTCCCTCATGAGCTACGTCCCCTTTGATTATCAAGTAAGTAAGCCTAGCTATATGGCTATAAAGAAAGCGCTTTACGGGAGGCAACCCGGTTGTTTTTGTTTGAGATTTTCTTTGAGTCCTCTTGCTGTAACAAGAGAGTAGTTTGTTAGTTTTGTTTCTGGGATTTTTAATAAAGAACCAAGTTTTACCTATTTTGGGTTTGAAAAGTTGCTATTCATTTTCGGAGAGTTTTCTGCCTGCACGAAGTCTGTGCACGGTTTGATTTTTCATTTTTTATCTGTAACTCCGATTGAGCTGTAATTTGAACTGTAGCTTCAACTTTTCATCCTCTGCACACGTGATTTTTGCAGATTTTTCTGACGAGTTTAAGTAGGGTAGAAAAATGCGTTTTTGCTGCTGTTTTTCTGGACAGATTCTGTCTTGATATTGTTTGATGCATTCTTTGAGCTTTTTGCTTGAATCTTTTTGATTCAATTGAGTTTATGAGTAGGCATACAACATTATATACTCTCTGGACATTCATATGAATTTTTGCCTAAGGATTTTATGCAGCAAGGAACCTATTTGTTTATCACTACTAATATCACCCCACAGAAAAGAAATGGGAGAAACGGTGTTTTGAAGTTTTTTCACAGGGATTAGAGGAGCTGCACCAAGAGCTATCCAAGGATGGTGAAGACCATAAGCTTGGGGATGTCAAGACAACCCCACTAGACCAACACACTCTCGGTTTGCACACGTCTAACTTCTGTTTTTCGATCAAAGCACTTTATCGTATAAACTTGGAGCGTCTGTTTTTTTTGCTTTTGTTATTTCGGTTTGTTAATAAGACCACCACTATCATTTATATATGAGAGAGCTACTGGAAGTTTGGGTTGAATTATGTTGGATGCTATTAAATATATTGGGATAGGGATGTTTGAGTTGATTTTAAAAGATACATATAGTTGCATAATTCATGTGCTTTGAATGAATGTTAATTTGCAAGTGTGTTGTCAAGAGCTATCTTTTACCATGTTTAGATGTTGAATTTTAACTTTACTTGGTTTAACATGGATTGATTAGTTCTATGGACACTTATGCATGCATTTAGATGGTCAACTTTCTCCCTATTGCTAGCCCAAAAATTACAACAAGTAAAAAGCTTGTTTCCCAACACCTTCAACCAAAGTTTTTCCAGTGAGTCCACCATATCTACCTATTAGCTTTATGCTATTCCAAGTATGTTTATCATGTTATATTGTGTTATCTACATTTCTGAATTTAAATGCTTATGTTATTGATTGTCATGGGAAAAATTGGTTAAAAGCTCTCACGAACTTGATGCACAATTTACTTTTATTGCATTTAATAAGCATGAACCATTGTGATTAAAATTATGAAGTTGTGGGCTTGACAATAGTTTTGGTTGGGAGTTAGCCCATATGTGCTGTCACATGGCAAGCTTTCAACATTGCACTTATTTATATTTAGTTGATGTCATGTACTTTTGTTTATGGATGCCTATCATGGGTGAAATGAATGTGGATACTTAGTAAGTTCAAAGAGTTTGTATAAATGGTTAGAGAAATGCCTGGGCCGCTAATCTAAGCCATGCATCATTCATGGTGGAAATTTACAGCATAACCATAATGTTCATTCAGTGATGCACCTCATAATAAAAAGCTATACCCATAGTAAATAAAAGAGTGCTGAGATTGTTCATTGTCTGTTTGTCTTGTTGTTTTGACATGGGCTTGTTCATGTCAAGGGGCAAGAGGTACCCCAGTGCAGTTCTTGATGATACTATTATTACTTGCAATGACCTTTATTTGAATTTACTTTGTGGACCAAAGTGAGTAACACATGGTGTAGGTACTTGTATTCAAGGGACATGAGACATTCAACCAATACATTGTCAAGCACACCACTCATATTTGCTTTCACTTTAAACATTAATCATTCAAGATGCTATGATAGGGGTAATGAGAGCTCCACACCAATGACTACCACATTGCAAGCATTAACTTAAGTAGAAGTGTTTGGAAGTTAGATGAAACTTATTCATGCTTTACCTCTACTTATTTATCTATCCAAAGTGTCCACCTTTTATATTCAGTTTTCATAAGAAGTACTCTATGACCACCATAGGATGTTTTTACTTTTCATTATGCATACATTTGGTCCATAGTACTTTCTTCTATGTTACACTTTGTGAATTTATCATTGAACATCTTTACATTGAGTATTTGATATCACTTCATAATTTATCTTGCATATTGTTATTCCTTTGAAGAATGAATCATTTGACTCTATGTAGCAATAGTAATCACCTTTGATATCCATTGATAGTATTAAAATGCAAAGTCCATGTTAGTTTTATCACCTTCATACTCGGGACGAGCATGGGTTAAGCTTGGGGATGTTGATGCATGTAAAATGCATACATGAACTTTACATTTTATTACATGTTATTCCATGTTATTTGCATCATATAAGGGTTATATTCATGATTTATATTGAGTTTTGGGGATAATTAACAACTCCCCATTTTTCTGGAATTAACCCTGCGCTGTCAGAAAACCCCTTTTTCTATATTTTGATGTTTCAGGGACCAAACGACGTCCAAATGACCTGAATTTTACGGGGATCACTTTTTTGGAAGGAACGAAACGTAGGCGCAAAGGAATCGAAGAAACGGAGACCAGAAGGCAGAAAGGGGTGGGCCCACGCGGCCAGATTCCCTGACCGCGTGGGACCCCCATGGCCCTCGGGCCTCCGCTGCCGTCGATCTTTCTTCCCGAAGCTTCGTCTTGACCTAAAAACGACTATATATAGACCCCCCAGGGCTTTCGCGAAAGGAGCGCCGCCGAAACACAGAAACCACGAAACAGAGACCTGGAGCTGAAGATTGGAGGGGGAAAACTCCGGCGGGGCGCTGCCGGTGTGGTCTCCTTCCCCTCCAACAACATCTCCACCGACACCATGATGAAGAGGGAGTAGTCCACCCCTGGACTATGGGTTTGTGGAAGTAACTTATGTATCTCTCCTCTCTATGAGCTTCACTAATTAGTACCGTATGAGCTGCTGAACATGATTACGGTCATCTATGTAATTCCTTTGTGGTGGATCTTTATTATGAGTTAATACATGTTTGAGATTGCAATGGTTTTGTTTCAGTTATGAAAGTAGATGCATATTATGTACCCCGTTCTTATTTACTTGTCATGATCAAGCATGTTTATGAGAGCATGTGAGGGGGAACGTGTGCATTAGTTGGAGTAACGGGGGGTGGCTAGTGCAGTGAACGTGACAGATAGTTCTGCGATCCACTTGGGTTTTCTACCTTACTTTGTTGCCTCACTAGGGATAAACAAAAATACCATGCTACCGGAGAGTGGATGTGACCTTGGCCACTACTCCATGACTAGATCTAGCATGTTCTTATTTTAACTTCATGTCATTGAACTTATTGCTATGCTCTGATTTATCTTAATTACTAAGGTGTTATGATTTAGTTCGCATCTTGGTGGAGCATAAGAGAGAGAACAACTTATACTTGAGATCTCTATGTTAGGACGTGATGCCCATATTATTAATAACTTGTCAAACCATGTCTTGCCATCTTACATGTTAATTTTAGTGTTCCATTGTCTACCACGTTATCAAGAGAGAGTGCATTTGTGAAACCATGAACCCCGGTCCATTTTTAATCATAAGAAACACCTTTCCAACACTTTTATCACCACTTTTGTTTGCTGCCATTATTAAATCCGAAAATACAAAAACACTTTTACATCTTGCATTCATCATAAAAAACCCAAAAATATCATTTATCATTACTACCATCATCCTTGCATATTTATTTTACCATCATTGCATATTTACTACTGTTTGCATATTTATTTTATTATCATTCTCACACCTTGTGCTTGACAACCACTTGGTGAGGTTGAGGGCACAAAACAATTTATTTTGTTGCAGGTTCTCAAGAGAAGGATAAGGAGATAACACCTGAAATACTGGTTCCCCGAGAGTTCGATATTAAACCCTCGAGTCACCCCTCGTGGGGAAAACTGTCTTCCACTACTATACACTCTGCACTTGGAGTCTCAACCTAACCCATTTACTTTTCACGCAGGTAACCACGCAAGGGCATCAAGATCGTTTTCTGGCACCGTTGTGGGGTAACTACGTGAAGGGCCATCAAGGAGAAGGTGATTTCTACAACTATAGTGCAGAAATAATACTTGATTTTCTCAGTACTATTGTTATCAAAGGAATGACTCCTGCAATTTATATTATCAACCAATTTATCAGATTTCATGCACATCGAAAACTCTAAAAAAAATAATGCCAAGAATAAATAACTACTCTTCAGCCTTCAAAGTTAATATGTAGAGGGCTCGTCCTCACTCATGAAAGTGTTTTATATCTTTTGCACTGCCTCTGTGTATGTCTTTCGGTTGTATCTATCATCTGCTACTTCGATTAAAAAAAGTGATGAACAGACCTAAAAAACAATGATGCAGCTGCAGATTAAACTGACACTTAAACAAACATTGGACTGCCTTCCTTTATATCAGGTGCAAAGAAGCATCAAATACAGCAGAGTAATGCAGCAAGCACATAACGACAACCCTTAGATCAAAAACACATGAGCTGGTAGTTACTTGAAAACTAAGATGGTAATAATAAGAACGGCTTTCTAAAAAGTCTAAATTATCATTTTCTTTTACTACCATTTGCTTTCCTTAGAGTTGAGCATCTCATTTTGATCAATTATATTTAAAAAGCATAGGGAACCATGCAATATGAGAAATAAGGGAGGGAACCAAGACCTACAACAAACCAACACTCCATATTAAGCATAGGGAATCCAACTATATGTAACTCAAAATAATTGAGATGGTCTTTGTCCAAAGCACAGTATACCTCCAAGGACAAGGAATAAAATGTAGAATACAAAACTGACCACGAGGAGAGAGGCGAGAAGTATAAACATATCTACAGAAGCCATAGAGAAGTCCAAGAAACCACCGATGGCAATGGCGTGTCGGTGAATCACCTGGACACCCAAACCCTAGCTGCAAAATAAATAAATAAATTAGAGGGAGGAACATGCAAAACAAGCCAACACCAGGGACACAGGAACAACTTACTCTAAAAATGATACTGACATCTTACAATTTTGCGAATGTACAAATACAACCAGGATATTTTCTTGGTAGTGATAAAACTAAAGTACGAGATGCGACGATATTTAATAGACTAAATCCTAACAATTGTATACTTTAGATGCTAATATTGATCTGCAACACATAGTACAGTGCGAAGTCTACATCTCCAGCATATAAGTTGACCTCAGCCTGAACCGAAACATGTGAATTAAAAGAAAAAAGAGTAGCCGCTACCGTAGCTGAATCCCTTTTCTTCTTCAGAGAGGCTTTCTTAAAATCACAGAAACAAGAGAAAATAGTTGGGCAATTGACATGAGCAAGAAAATGTTGTGCACAGCTTGAGCTAAACAGGTACATCAGAGGATGACTTTTACAAATAGCAGTATATGCAACATGAAGTAAACAATGAGTGAAGATTATTGGAAATTTAAAGGTCACACTGTACTTATCAAACGAACTAAAGTTTTGGTAGCAAGAAATCAGAAAATATAGTTAACTGTCCACATGTATTTGGACCACAGCTTCCAAAGCTAACTTACTTACCCTGCTCTTTACCAGAATTGGTTTTACTGTCCCTCGTGTAAAGATACTCCGCAACAGAGCAAAAAGTACATGGCACCCATATAGACCATATAAAGTATAGAGGGAAATTGAAGCTTCAGTTAGGGTACCTGATCAATAAATAGGTATAATTACCAATTAGATTTAATAGAGATTTATATGAGAGTTACAATATAGACATGGTTAAAAAAATCACTCGCATGCTTGACATTTAGACATTTCATATCCAAACATTTGAGCCGTGACTTCAGTCTGAGCATAGCATCCAATTATTTGGAATCTGGAGTGCATGCATAGAACTATCCAATTGGGGAAAAAACATTCGTCATTTACATGCTTCAATGGCATATTATATGAGAAATTCCATACGAATTGCAGAAACATGCGAAGGATACAATATGAGATGAAAATGACAAGTACTATGGTAAGCCTGATTATCAGGCAACACCTGCAATGGCAAGTGTACCATATTATCAGCAAAACAAAGTGAACAATTATTTTGACTGCAGTGAAACTGAGTAAAGCAAAGTGACCAATTATTTTTACCTGCAAAGCTAGACTGGAATCCTGAACTGGTATCTAATTAGAAAGACGCGTGACGGGAGAAAAGAGAGGAGCTTAGCACCATGGCCAAACTTGTTACTGCGTGATATAGAAAAGCTAACCGGTAAACAAGCAAGACGAAGAAGAACGGTAGTGTAAAATAGAAAGTGGGACAGGTACCATGTTTATCAAGACAAACCTAATTCTTTGAATCTGTGGTATCCTTCAAATATTCGCTATCCTTCAAATCTTCGCTACCTTCGGGTCTTCGATACGCTTCGAATCTTTATGGGGGAAGTCTATAAATTATACGGGGTCACCCCCATTCCATTTAATTCTGCATTGTCAAGCCTGTCTCCATAGAATGGATCAGATTTCAGAGATCTCCAGCGTCACGGTATATGAGTCCCTTGACAAATTCCATTTGGTGAACCCATAGTCATGTGAAAATGCAGCATTACTCTTGTCCACGTCATACTAAACATACACCTGTCAAGGCATATTTCTTTTGTAAGTAGCACATATCTTAGCTTACTCGCATGAGTTCATTAAAACTGCTGGTTATGGAATATAGATTTTGAAAGCATTTAGATAACAGAAATAAAACAAGTTTGTGTGTACCTGTTCTCCGAATTTAATGTCCAGTGGTATTAGCAAAGTGAACAGAACATCCCTGCCCATAAAGCCTTTCCTTCGATCTCCCAACAAGATTCTTTTGTGGTAATATCACCATTGTGATTTATCTGATTTGATAAAGTACCCACATGATTATAACTGAATGTATTGACAGTGAAAAAATCACATGAAAGGTCTCTAATGGAAATATTAGAAACGGTAAGCATGACAAAAATTACAAGAATGCCTATTGTAATTAGGAGAGTTGGCTTGGAATTATTTGGATTAGCAACACCAGACCATGCTATCCAAAATCAAATCACGCAATAATCCACTTCATGTAAATGACAAATAAAAAGTCTGAGAGTTCACCTAGGACTCAAAAAACCTCTATTGCTGCTCAACCATCCACATCAATTCTGACAGATCCACTCCCTGTAGCAAAAACAAAAGATGACCAACCACACTAGGTATTGCGGATGATCCCAAAATGCACAAGCGACCACTGAGTAATTCAAAGCCCTAGAAAAGAAAACCTGAGCCCTCAAGCTGCCAAGAAGCATAAGAAGAAACCTTGGTCATAGTAGAAAGACTGCAAGGCCCTAAGGAACTCCTGCTCCATCTACTCAATGGTCTCATTCTGCTTCTTCTCCATGCTGCAGTACTCGCGAAATGCGCAACAACATAGGCTATCCCAGGAAACCTTCAAACCTGCAGAACAAAAAGAATTAAAACCTTATAGAATCTAAATTAATTAGATGATAAAAACGTATGGTAGTAATGAGCGGACGTGTCCCGCACTAACTAAAATAATCTATTTCCACAAGAATTTCCCGCTATCTGTTAAAGAAGATATGAATAAATAAAAGAACATGGATACTAATTCAGAACAGTGTTGCATTTTTTTTCTATCTATGGTCAGTTGGACTGAAATAATACCATGTAGAGAATATCACCGTGACATCCAGCCAAAGACATTATTTTGTAACACTTGTATTGATAAGAAGACCTATAAGAAAAGACCAAAAGATATAGCGCATCCAAAAGCTATCCCAAATCCTAGTAAAGAGCAAGAGACTACTAAATGAGAAAGTGCTAGTATCACTTAGCAATATTGACACTTTATAAAAATTTCAGCAGCTACACTACTTCTATCAGCCTTGACCAATTAAGAATGAGCTCATTTTTTGTCAGCTTCATAAAATTGAGATGTGGTATAAAAAGATCCTCCAACTTAAAAGCAACAAAAGCTCCATCGGGTTACATGATATAATAGGGTATAGCACACATAACTGTTAACTACTGATTTTATTGTCTGCAAAAATTCAAAGGTGACATGGACCATAGAACAAAATGATACGCACCACCTCATCATGCTCACAGCTCACCACTCCACAGAGAGTCTCTTCTAATTAGTACAATGGATTCACATACTACAGACAATTTGGTGACGTGCTTGCTCTGTAGCTTATATAGATGAAAATTTGACATGCTACTGCCATTCGAAGGAACCAGTGGAAATCGAACTGTATGTGTAAATGATCTACTATTTGTTCACTAATGACCAACATTTTGTAAGGACGGTTAATAATTCTGAAATACAATTAACATCAAGCTGTACAACTAATAGACAGAAAAGAAATAGCACGTTCAGTGTTGCACAAGAGATGAAGACGACGGGAGCACGTGAATGCGTCCAACAATTGTACAAAGGACACCATACCAGATAGGGGAACACGTGGATATGGCGACCTAGATCAGCAATTGTGGAGATCCTGCAGCACACGTAGAGAAGGAAAGTGAGGCAGCAAAAATAACTGAAGAATTTTTCTCTATCCTTCAGAGCATCTCCTATCTCGGTCTCTCCAGGAATTCTTACCCCTCTTTGTCCTCTCCCTGTGGTACCTCTCTTTCCGCAGTCCCATGTCGGAGCAACCTGACCTTCAAGAAACCGAACCACGGAGCGAAGAACTGCATAGTATTAGCAGAGAAGAAACTGAAATGAATCGACCAGAATAGAAGGACACCCAAATCAAAGGGAAACCAAAATTTATGCAGGGGAGAGGATCACCTGGTGGTCTACGGAGTGGCAGCACTGACCAAGGCGGACGATATCAGCAGGGGCTCGCAAGCAGGAGTGTCGTCGTGGAGAAGCTAGCTTCCGCCGCCAGGAGGTCGACGCCGCTCGACGTGAGGGCCGCGGCTCGGCCTGCAACCTCCAAGGCTCCACCTCGATCCGGTTGCCAGTCCAGATCAAGGCGGAGGGCGACACACGTCCCTCCGCAAGGGCCGCGGCGATGACCGCGAGCTGCAACGCCGGCGGAAGTGCCATGCCCTCACGCCGTCTCCCGCGAGCTGCCGCGCCGGGGCAGGTCCTCGACTTCGTCGGGGTCGACCGCCGCCCTCGAGCGGGAGCCTGGCCGCCGGCCGCCCGCGAGGTCTAGCGCGACCGCGCCCTCGAGCGCGCTCGCCGTGCTGCAGCCGCCGGGAGCCGCCGCGTGCCCGATGCTCCGAGTTCGGCCTCCGCCGACCGCCAGATGCGCCGCCGCCGCATCGAAGAGGCCGCCACGGCGCGCAACAGCACGTCCTCCGCCTTGCCGCCGCTATGCTCCAGCGCCTCTTCCCGCCGCCATCCTCGAGCGCCTCTTCCATGGAGGCGACCTTGGAGGTACGGCGGCGATGCAGCAGCAGGAGAGGCAGCGGTGGAGGAGGAGGAAGCGCACCGCGACGGTGGAGCTCACAGGAGGACGAGAGTGGATTGGGGGAGAGGGGACGCGAGGGATTGGGGCGTGCGGGGACGAGAGGTGATAGGTGGCTAGGGTTTCACCGTGCGTCGTCCCCGCGAAAAGGAAGTGCGACGCAGGAAGCGCTGCACGTGGGCCCGGGCCGATGGAAACCCCACATGTCATGGACACCCCGTGTTGGGCAGCGAGTGAAAAACGAAAAAAAACGAGGATCCAACGGCCCCAAGTAAAAGGACGGTGGGAATGGAGGGTGGAGATAAGCTGGGCTAAGAGCAAACTTGGCTGTGGACACTCCTTGTTTGTGCTCATCATTTATAAGGTAAACTAGATGACCGGTTGCGCCCTGGCGCAGGTGCCAAAATCAAAACTTTATGTAGCCTTAAGTTTTTATATATTTGCAAGTTTGTGTTTGCATAGGCTATCATCGATAATTGGGTGAACACATATATGAGTAATGAATGGTATATTGGTTAAAACTATCATTACGACAACATCCGTTTAGCTCGGTTTTTTACGGATATTAATCTGAAAATGGTGAAGTTGTATGCATGAAACATCAATAAAGAAAAAGTGGATTCAAATTGATGAATGTACACAAACATAAATTGCTTGATAATATATGACCTACTCCAATACAGAGGAGTACGAAAGTTTCACATTGCACGATTGTCACAATGGTAATGACATACTGATATTGCACTTATAGTTGAGAGAAAATCTTATTCTACAGAATTATCTCATAGAAAAGGAAATAATTAGCGTTTACAACAGAAACAAACCTTAGCCTACAATTCAAAGATAGTTTAAAACCCTGGTCAAAGATTAAAAGTCCAGTATAGTTTCAATTCTTTTGCTATGTACAAAAAGAGTTCAACATAAATAAATTCAGCATACTTGTGACTTGTTGTAAGCAATTCAAACAAGCACTACACAGAAGCAAATATGTCTGTGATTTTAGCCAATGAAATAGTCGACGATGCAAATTTAATTACCAAGGTTAATCTTAAATGTTGCGCAACTGCGCAACCGCCATAAGGTTAATCTTAAATGTTGCCTAAGACTCACCATTTTTGACATGGGTATACATATCGGGTACCCTATCATGAGGGTACCTGGTGCACGTAACGACTAAGGCCCAATATCGAAGAGCCTACTCGAAGCCCAAGACAAGAGGCCCAAGAAGATGGAGTACCCTCCAAGATTAGACATAGGCATAGTCGGTTTAGACTTTCCTTATTGTAAACTAGGTCGGTTACAAACTCCCGAGACCCAGCCTATTTAAAGGCTGGGAGGGGTGCCGATCTAGGACCAAGCCATACTCGAACCACCAAAGCTCTTGCGAGATCGTCATCTCGCCGGAGCCCCTTGTAACCTCATAATCTCCAATCAATAACAGACAAGCAGGAAGTAGGGTCTTTACCTCCACCCGAGGGGCCTGAACCTGGGTAAATCTTTGCCTCTGCTTGTCAGCCGACGAAACTACCAGTACTACCACGTTCTCTCCCCATAATCTCAACCCTAGGTCCTTAACCATGGGATTTGATGAGGGTACACCTCGTCAATTGGCGCCGTCTGTGGGAAAGAATAGTGCTGGACTCGCGGTTTCTTCGGTTCCATCGGAAAACGGCGACTCGCCGATCGGATCTACAAACGGCAACTCGCCGGCTGCATCGACAAACCAGAACTCGCCGACTCAGGCGGCACACGGCAACTCGCCGGCTCACTCGACAAACGGCAACACGCCAGCTTCACCCGCAAAAAGCACATCGGATCCTCTGATGGATTTCGAGCCACACTCGCCAGGATTCCAGGAGGCCTTCTCCGATCTCGAGTCAGGTTTGGGTTTAACCGTTGGTTCGTTCAATTTTTTCGTCAACAAGCTTGGTGTGCAGGACTTGACGGATCCACGCCAACTCGCGACTTCGCACCCGAGGCTCCATCGGTTGCGGCTCCTTCGACTGCGGATCCCTCAACTGTGTCCATACCATCGTCGACCCTCCAAGCTTGTTCGTCTGCAACAACCATGTCCACACGAGAGATGCGCGAGCTCATTGAAGAACTCCAGGGCGAGGAGGCCGAATCAGCATATCGCACAAACGATCCCGAGCTGGATCTCCCACTCGAGGATAGTTTCGACTGCGGGATCTCCCTCAGCGACTTCGACGAACCTGAAACTCATATCGACAACCACGTCGACTCCGAGATCTGCGCCAACAACAACCTCGACTTCGAGATTCATAACAACCTCGCCGACGCCGAGATGAGCATAGGCGACGAAGGCGTCGACTGCGAGATCCGTCCAGACGACCACTCGATGAACATACGGACTCAGACATGAGCCTCGATGAAGATGTCGAGTCCATGACGGGACTCGAAAGTACATACACATACCCTCGGGTCATACCCCAGCAGGTCTACGTTGCCATCGCCGCAGAAACATCAGACTGCGGCCAGTCGCAGGCCTACAGAATTCCCGTGCACAGTTACTATGCCGGACGGAGTCACAACTCTCACAATCACTGCTGAGATGGCAGCAAAAGCAGATAAAGTCATCAAGGAGTGCACAATGATGCCAGCAGACGCAACACAAGAAGAGATGTTGACCTTCCAGTACTTCAACTGGCAGGAGTCACTTCGACTGAAGCAGATAAGAGCAACACTCGAAGAACGCAAAAAGCAAGCTAGCTTGTCGAGTGCGCGAGAAGACAGCTCTCCCTGAGCTCCACCGGGCGAGCAGACACAGACCCAGATCAAGGTTGTCACACCTCTCGCCAGGCGAGAAGGCGGCACTCACCCGCAACTTAGGCAACTCCTTCATGACATACGACGAGGAAGGACTGCCGGTGCCCAAAACAGCAGCAGGTGCTCTCTACACCGCTGCAGCATACCTGGAGGCAATCAAGCCCCCAGCGGATGACCCCAATGCAAAACTACACCGCCAACAGATCAAATCACTCGCCTTAGCTGCAAAGGCCATACGCCAAATTCCAAGAACTCCAGGTGGGAGTCGAGACCGTGCCCTAGTCGACGCGCCTCGGGAAGAGCATAATCACAGTGGTCGTCGCCACCACTCGAAGGAAAGAAGCGGCTCGCGAAGGCGCAGGTCCAGGAGCAGATCACGCAGATCTTACAGTAGCGACTCATACTCTGATCGAGAGCCTGAGCCACATGGAGCTCTGTGCTTCACTCGACGCGTCCGCGAGACACGGATGCCCAAAGGATTCAAACTCACATCGAACAGCCCAAGTACACGGGTCGACAGGAACCTTCCGGGTGGCTGGAAGATTACAGGCTGGCTGTTGCGTGCCAGCGGGCACAAACACACAGCCATGCAGTACATACGACTCATGCTCGAAGGCACAGCCGCGACTGGCTCAAGGCCCTACCTCCATCAACATACGACTCGTGGGATCACTTCCGCAGGGATTTCGTCAAAAACTTCGAGCCTCTATGTGAGCGCCCGAAAACATTCGAGGAGCTGCGGGCCTGCGTTCAACGTTCAGACGAAACGTTGAGGTCATACATCAGACGATGGACTGAGATACGTAACTCAGTTGGAGTGGTTTCAGAAGATATGGCCATGGATGCTTTCGTCATGGGCCTCGCCAGGCGAGACTTCAAAGAAGCACTTGGCCGCCAAAAGCCAAAATCTGTAGCCACCTCTTGCAGATCGCGACTGAGTGGGCAGATGGAGAGATATGGCGCACCACACGCGGGTCCTCACCCCGTGACAAACATGAGAATAGCAGTCGAAGCCACAGAGACTCGTACAGAGACGACCGAAGGCGCAAACGTTCAAAACGTCACTACGACGATGACAGACCCGAATTCATGGCGGCTGGGTTCTCCACACCCCGCAATGACCAGGACAGAAGCGACCGACGGTCGGAAGATCGGCGAGACAGTCGAGATGATCGGCGAGACAGTCGAGATGATCGTCGAGACAGCCGAGACACGGCCAACGCAGTGATAGCTACAAGAGGAAGGACTGGCGCAAGTCACGGGCACAATCTGAGCGATCATTCGAAGAAAAGATGGACGCTGATTGCAGATTCCACCTGTACAAGGGGGACGACGGAAAACTGCGATCCAATCACTCGATGAGAAACTGCAGGGAGTTCGACCAAATGGCGACTGATTACGTAAATCGCAGAAAGGCAGCAGCCGCACAAGCACCTGCACCCGTGCCTCAGCCAAACAACGTGCCTGTTCTGATGGCACCACCTCCACCACCACAGCCTGCCCCAGGCGGAAATCTCGCGGGTGCCATACAGCCCGTACCTCGGGTGGACGAACCACAGTACCCTCCGCCCCAAGGGCAGATGTACATGATACAGAAAGGTCGACCTTCCAACAGGGAGCAAAAACTTCGCACTCGACAAGTAAACATGGCGGTCATGTCACCTCCTGCGGTAACAGAATACTTGAAGGGATCCGAACTACAATAAGCTTCAGCAAAGAGGACCACCCTCCATCGGTTGTTCGACCAGGGCACTCTGCTCTGGTACTCGACGCGCAAATTGGAGGCTACGCCATGTCCAAGGTCTTCATGGATGGTGGGAGCGGCATAAACATCATCTTCGCAGATACGCTCCGCAAAATGAACAGGTCAGTCGAAAACCTGCCAAGATCTTCAAATACCTTCCACGGTATCGTTCCAGGGAAAGCAATAAGCCCAGAGGCACCATACAACTCGACGTGACGTTCGGGGACAAGCACCACTTCAGGACAGAGTCGATTGAGTTCGAAGTGGTCGACTGGAAGTCACAATACCATGCTATACTTGGACGCCCGACGTTCGCTCGATTCATGGCGGTGCCACATTACGCATACCTCCAGCTGAAGATGCCTGGACCAAAAGGAGTAATCACAGTCAAGGGGAACTTCCAAAAGTCTGACTCTTGCGACCGAGAATTCAGCAAAATCTCTGAGATGTTTGGCATGGAAGCAACACTCGCTGATCTAGCGGTCTCCAACGATCGAACACTTATGCCAGAGCACAAAAAGGTGGCAGTCGACAGAGCATTCATGCCACCAACGACACAAGATCGCATCAGGTGCACCCGACTGACCCGACCAAGACAGTCAATGTCTCGTCGAGTCTGCCTATCGCATAGGAAAGCGCGCTCGTCGAATTCCTCCGTGAGAACTGGGATATATTTGCATGGTGTCCAGCAGACATGCCAGGTATTCCCAGGGAATTCGCCGAGCACTCTCTCCAGCTACTTCCAGGTGCTAAACCAGTCAAACAAACAATGCGCCGCATATCCGGCCCAAAAAGAACTGCAGTCGAAGCCGAAGTCGACAGGCTACTCGCAGCAGGATTCATCAGAGAGATCAAGAAATCACAATGGGTGGCCAACCCCGTACTCGTAGAGAAGAAGCACACAGATATCCTTCGGATGTGCGTAGATTTTACAGCACTCAATAAGTGTTGTCCAAAGGATCACTTTCCACTACCTCGAATCGACCAGATCGTCGACTCCACCGCCGGGTGCGCTCGCTTGTCCTTCCTGGATGCTTACTCGGGTTACCACCAGATAAGGATGAAGGAAGAGGATGAAGAGAAAACGGCGTTCATAACCCCACTCGGGGTCTACTGCTACACCACAATGCCTTTCGGGCTCAAGAACGCAGGCGCAACCTATCAGCGCATGATGCAAGATTGCCTCAAGAAGCAGATTGGGCGAAACGTCCAGGTCTATGTAGATGACATCGTCATCACCACAAGAGAGGAAAACACACTACTCGATGACTTGCGAGAGACATTCGCAAACCTCAAACGCTTCCACATCAAGCTCAACCCGAAGAAGTGCACGTTCGGCGTGCCAGCCGGGCAACTCCTCGGGTATCTAGTC
Organism: Poa pratensis; assembly: GCA_947311845.1. NCBI lineage: Eukaryota > Viridiplantae > Streptophyta > Magnoliopsida > Poales > Poaceae > Poa > Poa pratensis. The sequence goes on from CAMZMU010000110.1 coordinate 21,763,588, forward strand.
TCAGCTCGAGGAATCGAGGCGGACCCGGAGAAAATACAGGCCATCTTGACGATGCAAAGGCCTTCAAAGCTCCACGACGTGCAAAAGTTGGCGGGTAGAGTAGCAGCACTCAGTCGATTCATCAGCAAGCTAGGCGAAAAAGCACTCCCGTTCTATCGACTGATGAAGAAGGCAGATAAATTCGAGTGGACGCCAGAAGCCGAAGCAGCCTTCACGGACCTCAAGCGAGTCCTCACAAGCCCTCCAATCCTCGTAGCACCAAGGGAACGCGAGCCACTATACCTATATGTCTCTGCAACTAACAGGGTGGTGAGCACTGTTCTAGTGGTCGAACGCAGAGAGGAGGGACACGCCCAAAGCATACAACGTCCAGTCTATTACTTGAGTGAAGTGCTCTCCACATCAAAGCAGCGGTACCCGCACTATCAGAAGCTGGCATACGCCGTGTTCATGTCCTCAAGGAAGCTGACGCATTACTTCTCCGAGCACCCGATCACTGTAATCAGCACTTCAGGGATCGGGGACATCCTCACAAACCCCAATGCAACTGGGCGAGTAGCAAAATGGCTCATCGAGCTAGCACCAAGAGACATCAAGTATGATTACCCGAAGGCCATCAAAGCACAAGTTTTACCCGACTTCCACACCGAGTGGATTGAAGCTCAGCTCCCAGGAGCACCAGATGTGTCCAATTCCTGGACTATGTACTTTGATGGCTCGAAGAAAAACGAAGGCGCAGGTGTCATCCTCATATCACCAAAAGGCGACAAGCTCCGCTACATCCTGCAAATGGGATTCGAGTTCCCATCCAATAACGAAGCAGAATATGAGGCTCTGATCCATGGCATGAGGATGGCCAAAGCCTCGGGTGCACTCGACTGATGATCTACGGCGACTCGAATCTGGTGGTGCAGCAAACAATGAAGGCTGCGACGCAATCGCAGATAACATGATCGCCTACCGTGACCTGTACAACATCATGGAGGGCAGCTTCGAAGGCTGCGAGTTGCGGCACATAGGGCGTGAGAGCAATGAAGAAGCAGATAAGTTAGCCAACATTGGTGCGACCAAAGCACCAGTGCCACCTGGTGTCTTCTTCGAGCGCATCGAGCACAGATCAATCAAAAAGAAGCGGGCAACTCCTGCATCAGCCGCACCAGCCAAGAGCAAAACACCTAGCACAGAGGACCCACCAGTCGAGGTACTCCTCATCGAGCCAACTTGGACTCAACCCTTCCTCGCATACATACTCCGCGGCGAGGTACCCGAAGACTTCACAGAGTCAAGACGCGTCACTCGACGATCTAAAGCATACACTGTCATCAACGGTGAACTTTACAAACGCAGCATATCAGGTATGTTCCAGCGTTGCATAGCATTTGAAGATGGCCAAGCCATCCTTCGTGATATTCATGCAGGTACTTGCGGGCATCACGCCAGCAGTCGATCACTCGTAGCCAAAGCCTTTCGCGCAGGCTTCTACTGGCCCACAGCACTCAAAGACGCGGAGGACATAGTCAAAAGGTGCATCGGCTGCCAAAAATTCGCCACAAAGCCGCACGCACCCGCATCGGCGTTGAAGACAATACCATTGGCCTGGCCTTCGCCCAGTGGGGGCTCGATATGGTTGGGCCACTCAAAAAATCCTCCCATGGAGGGCATACTCACCTTCTGGTGGCGGTCGACAAGTTCACCAAGTGGATTGAAGCAGTACCCATCACAAGTTCGACTGCCACTACAGCAGTCAATTTCATAAAATCCATCATATACCGCTTTGGTGTGCCAAGTAGCATCATCACTGACAACGGTACAAACTTCACGGCTGAGGAATTCAAATCCTTCTGCAAAGAGCAAGATATCACGCTCAATTATGCATCTGTGGCGCACCCGCAATCAAACGGCCAAGTCGAAAAGGCCAATGGGCTTGTGACGAGTGGAATCAAGAAGCGCCTCCTGGTGCCACTCAAAAGGGCTGCGGGTGCTTGGGTAGAAGAGCTCCCGTCTGTGCTATGGAGCCTACGCACAACACCCAACGCCTCAACGCAATTCACTCCATTCTTCATGGTCTACGGCGCAGAGGCAATCCTGCCATCAGACGTAAGGTTCAACGCACCAAGGGTCGAAGCATACAATGAAGAAGATGCAGATGAAGCACTCGAAGATGCAGTCGACTTGCTGAAGAAGCACGCAACACGGCGCTAGCACGCACAGCTGTCTACCAGCAAGATCTACGCAACTATCACAGCCGTCGACTGCGTACCAGGTCCTTCGAGGTGGGTGACTTGGTACTTCGACTGAAGCAAAAGAAGGTGCATAAACTTGCTTCTCCATGGGAAGGACCCTTCATCATCACCGAGGTCATTGGTGGTGGAGCATACAGACTGAAGCACGCGAAGACCGGCGAACTCTCCCACAATCCTTGGAACGTTGCGCAGCTGCGCCGTTTCTATGCTTAGATTGCTCAGTCGCATAATGTAATAGGCTCATATGTCGGATGGCTGCAGGTTTCAGACGCGCTCTTTTCCTTACCAGGGTACCTAAGGGGACTGGAAGGTTTTTAATGAGGCGGCCTGCAGCCTAACATTCATAAATGGAATATAGTCAATAAATTCCTCATACTTTTCCTGCTTACTACTCGCATAACTTATCAGCACAAACTTAGCCTCACCCGTATGCTCGGGGGCTGAGCTACCTCATAACATAAAAGCTTTCGCTCCTTCAAACATAATACTCCAGCCACACTCGAATACTCGGGGGCTGGATCATAAAACTAAACACAAAGGAAAAAGTTGCTCAACCCCAATCAATCACTCGGGGGCTGAGCCTGCAGGCATAAGTTGAAGCTTCAACTCTCATAAAATTCATAGCCTCACTCGAGCACTCGGGGGCTGTAATTCATGATCTATTAAGTTTTCTCATAAACCCCACTCGATACACTCGGGGGCTGCATACATACATAAACAAATATACGTACAAGTGGCAAATTTACACTCGGGGGCTGTTCCCTATACATAAATACCCTAATCTTCCGGTTCATCCTTTGCTGGAAGAACAGGGCCCATAAGTTGCGCTTGATAGCAATCAACCAATGTCCTCGCATGATCGAATGTATCGTCAAGATTCGACTGGGACAAGGACGATCCAGGCGCAGGTGGACGTAGCTGCAAATTTGGACGTTGACTTCGGAGATATGCCATGGTTGCGTTGGCGCCATCCACAAGCTTCTGGGTGATAAAGCCTCGAATGGAACCTGTTGACCGGAAGAGCTCGAGTAACGCGTGGATTCCTTGAGGTTGCGGCCCAGCTGGAAAAAGCATCTGGTTGATTCGACTGAAGGCCGACCTGCATAACTCAAGAGCATAGTGCTCCGCCACACCGATCCTGCAGAGTCGCGAGTATGCGTGCTCGGTGCTTGTCCAATCGAAAGTGCTGGCGGCCAGTCGTGGGTTCGTCAGTTGCCATGCTCAACTGCTCATCCACGCGAGCCTGCTCCGCCTGGAAATCTTGAACAAAACCTGCAACAACACAAGTTGGGTGAACAAAAAAGAACAGGCTGTGAACTCATAAGATCAAGGCAGTCATGCTTACACTCGAGCTGTCTGTTCACGATCTCCATCTCGCCAAGCACATACTCCTCCCGTTGGGTGGGTAAAGCAGGCCTTGCCCTCATCCTTTCCAGCTCACTTCGGGCACTCGCCAGCTCTTGCTCCTGTTTCGCGAGTCGAGCCTTCATATAACGTATTACTGCGGCATCGTTTGCCGCCTGAGCTCGAGATCGAGTAGGGGCATGATGCCGCGACGAACTGGATGAAGTGGCGGCTGGCCGTTTCTGTTCCAAGCATCATAAAAGTTTCATAAGAAACATCACAAAGCTTAGGCGAGTAACAACACGCAGCTTTACAAGCAGAATCATAACAAGGAACATAAATTCATACAAAGGTAGCAAAAGCACATGCATACTCGCATGGTCATAAGTTTAATTACAAGACATCAAAGGCGCGGCTGCCCTACTTCTCAGACATTGACTCTGACCTAGCCCTACTCGCACGAGCGGCGACCTCTGCTGCCCGGCGCTCCATGGTGGCCATAAAAATTTCAGCCAACTTTGCGGCTGGCTCGTTCAAATGCTTTAGGGACACCAGTTTCCCGCCAGGCTTACGAGGGAAAGCAGACAGAGCGGCTTCGAAGTCACCCTCTATCCCATGACCTAAAAGGAGTTTGAGGGTGGTCTCTGAGCCGCGTACCGTCAAAGTGCGAGCAAAGTTCGCCATAGTCGAAGTTCCCGGGCCCAGGACGTCTGCGAAGCCATCCACAGTCGAAGGAGGTTGGCTGGATGGGAACACATCCTTGAACACGGCGCCGAGCGTGCTCGTAGATTTGGCGAGTGCATCCTTGGCTTGGGTGGAGACGACATCCAGGTCGCCGATTGCGCGGTCAAGGGACAAATCGACACTCGATTGGTCTACAGGTGCCGGTGCGCCAACAGCTCCTTCAAAAAAGCAGAAGTAACAGAAAATGTTACATACTATTCAGTGGCAAAAAGAAGTAGGCAAAAAGTGAAAGATTCAACTCACCGCCTACGTCTCGGGTGAGGCTCGCCAGGCGCTCAGCATAATTCTTCTCGCGCAAAGCGGCGGAGTCCTTGGCATCATCCAAGGCCTTCTTCGACTCAGCCCGCTGTTTGGCGAGTGCCTCTTCTAGCTCTTTAACCCGAGACTCAGCGGTTGCCTTGTCACCTGAGATAGATGGACAGATGTCATTCACAATCGACAAAGCAAGGACATACAGAAGTCAAACACACTTACGGCTGAGTTGCTCCATGGCAGCGCGTAGGTTGTCCCTCTCTTGTTCAACCTGGACAAAAGCCTTGCCTGATTCAACCAGGTTGAGGTAGAAGGGCTGCATGCACAATGGAACCAGCATAAGCTATACACAAATAAATCCTAGAATGAAGACTCGACAAAAGACACTTACGTGTTCAACCCAAGGCGCAGGCTTGGCAGCAGAAGTCCCAATTTGCGGAGTTGACGAACTCGCGATCTTGGCGGCTTCAAAGGTAGTAGCCGTGGCTACTGTTCTCACAACCTCAGCCGCAACAGGGGAAGCTTCTGGCTGGTCTGGAGTCGGAGCTCTCTCGGTTGGAGGAGTTGGAGGTCGCACAGTCTCAGCACTGCAAGTGACCGAAAGACATGCAACATAAAGAAACAGTACTCAACTCATAAAAAAATTAGTACAAAAAGGAGCAAACCTGTGCTCTTCTTCATCCTCAGTGTCGAGCTCGTCAAAGTTTGGGCCTCCAAAAGTAGCCCCACCCGACTGAGGAGGAGGAGGAGCCGAGCTCAAAGGACTCACGTCCAAGGGAGCAGCTGTGGTCGTAGGAGACGAACCTGAGTTTCCATCATCCCTCACATCCGATTCCTTCGCGGGTGAGCTCGTGGAAGAAGACATAACTTGGGCTGCCCGACGGCGCTTGCGAGCAGGAACCTCGCTAACATCCTCAGTCGCGGCAGGCTCCTTGCCCTGTGCTTCCTCTACCCCTTCCTCTTCAACCTCTTCTGTGGGTGAAGTGGTAGCCGAAGGTAGAGGCGATTCATCCCCTCCCTTCGCTTCTACTGTCACCTCTGTTTCATAAGTTGGGCCATCTTCGGGAAGAGGAGGAAGGGTTGAGGTAGTCGAGTGGCCCTGCATACAAAATATAGCAGTCGAAAGTCAAAAAGATGCACAGAAGGATAACAAAAACAGGAGATCATAGACTCGAAAGATTCACTAACCTCTGGCAAAGGCTTTTCAGCCCCATAAGGATCGACTGGGCAGTCGACATTGCAGGGCTCGCTTTGTTTTGTACTGGTGATGGACCGCACATGTGCCACCAGTTCACTCCTAGACAGCTCCTCCTTGCTCATTCGAGTGGAGTCGAGGGGACCTTCGTACTCCCACATTGGGTGGGCACGAGCGCGGAGCGGCCATACCCGCATCTTCACAAAGGTGGCAATCAGATGCACACCCGTGACGCTGTTAAGGAGCCCTCCAATTGTCTCCAGCAGGGCGCTGCTTCCGCCACTTCTTCAGTCGAAAGCTCATGGTCCCAGGCTTTCGTCCTAGCGGCTATACCAGCAGTCGAAAATGCTGGGGCCCCATCCTGGTCGACTCGCACATAGAACCACCTCTTCCTCCACCCCTGCGCCGAGTCGACTGGCTTCAGGGCGAAGTACCGGGTGTCGCTGCGCACTTGGATCTGCAGGCCTCCGACTGGATAGGTTCGGCCGCCTCGGTTGTTTGGCCGGACCATGAAGATAGACTTCCATAATGCCCAACTCGGAGCAACTCCCAAAAAACACTCGCACAGCGTGATGAAACACGCAATGTGCAGAATACCGTTCGGGGTGAGATCATGGATCTGCACCCCGTAGGCAAAAAGCAAACCTCGCACAAAATCATGGAGGGGGAGCGAGAAACCCCTAGGCAAAAACTCCGCGAAACAGACGCGCTCGTTAGCGCGAGGCTCGGGAAGTACCTCCTTGGGCGAAGGTGCGCGGACGAAGAGCTGGTCGGAAGGTGGCAGCAATCCCTCCTCGCGCAGCTTGTCCAGCTGCGCCTCCTTCAGGGTGGATTTCATCCAATCGCCATTGGTCTTCTTGAGGTCGACGGCGGCCGCAGATGCGCCAGCCGCAGTCTTCTTCCCCTTCATCGCCGCCGCATCGGGCGCGGCGGCAGCAGTCGAGGCAGAGCGCTTGTTGCCCGCCACTTTCTTCATTGTCAACGAACAGGTGGGGAGCGCGCAAAGCTTTAGCGCAGGAGCAATGGAGGCAGAGCGCAAGGAAGACGATGGAACAGGGGCGGCGCGCAGAGCAAATGGCAGGTAAAAAACAAATGCCAGCGCCGTTCCCCTATTTACCACAAGTCAAAAGCAATCACAGCCATTCAGATCCAAATCGTGCGTTACGCACGCAATCTGACCGTACACGTGGCAAACGCGGAGGGCAACCGTCGCCGGCCACTCCGCCCACTACGCACGTAAAAAGAGGAGCCATCATCACGCTTGCGGAAAAAGTGGGCCCGTATAGTCAAATCAAGTCCAAACGGCACCGTCTTCGGTCAGCTCTGCACAAATGGGCCCACCTATGTGTCACGTCCCATCAATCGCAGCATAACGCACGCCACGCGTGTCAGAAATCGCAGTCGAAATAAACGTCATCCCTGACGTCATTGAAGCATCTGTTCAGAAAATACGTTCGAGTATGCCCAACGCATATTGGTCACTCGATTGCCTTGATTAGTTCGGGTGTGACAAAACCTTCTTAAGGCAAAATTGGTTACTCGACCGTTCCTTCGACTAAGTCATATTACTCCCATCGGGAGCGTATTCAAAAAATTCTTCGACTGAAGATGCTCAAGACAATGATTGAGATTATCCTCCATTTACAAGTAATACAGCATAATCTCGGGGGCTACTCCCATCGGGAGCACTGTCGTGCACCCGATAGAATTACGGCACAAATTTCTTCGATTAGCATATGCAGAGTAAGGGATTTTTGAGATTATCCTCCATTGCAAAGCAATAAAGCACAATCTCGGGGGCTACTCCCATCGGGAGCGCTGTCGCGCACCCGATAGCATAACAGCAAATATCAGTCGACAAAGGACACGACTCGTCCAACAAAGTTCAAAAAACATACTCGAAACATTCCCGAGTTGCGTCCGTCGCAAATACCTCGGATGCTGCACGCATAGTGCAAAGGTAAGACCCGCCGAACTTTCGAGCTGGGCTAAGGACCGTTCCAGCAACGTCAATCCTTATACTTTCCGTGTCAGCAGACATGATGAAAAATCCCGACGGACGCGTTGGGTAAAATTCAAAGTTATACTGCAGATCGACTCAGTAAGACCTCAGCGGCCTAGTCGAATCTGACCAGTTTGTTCCAGATTCGAGTCCGGGGACTCGAGTTTGATTGAAAGCTAGTAAGGTTTTACCCGAATGTGTAGTTAACCAGTCCCGATCCGTCGAGTGTACTGGGCCTGCTAAGCTATTATCCCTTGTCATCATAAGCAGAAACCACAGTCGATGAGATACTCGACATAGCCAAACGTGTGCTATTCATACAGGAATTCCAAATTATATATACAGAATACAAAGCATATGACGTGCACTTACGAAAGAGTCCATGCCCGATTCTTCGAGTCAGACAAGTACTCGGGGGCTACTGACATGGGTATACATATCGGGTACCCTATCATGAGGGTACCTGGTGCACGTAACGACTAAGGCCCAATATCGAAGAGCCTACTCGAAGCCCAAGACAAGAGGCCCAAGAAGATGGAGTACCCTCCAAGATTAGACATAGGCGTAGTCGGTTTAGACTTTCCTTATTGTAAACTAGGTCGGTTACAAACTCCCGAGACCCAGCCTATTTAAAGGCTGGGAGGGGTGCCGATCTAGGACCAAGCCATACTCGAACCACCAAAGCTCTTGCGAGATCATCATCTCGCCGGAGCCGCCTTGTAACCTCATAATCTCCAGCGATCAATAATAGACAAGCAGGAAGTAGGGTCTTTACCTCCACCCGAGTGGCCTGAACCTGGGTAAACATTTGCCTCTGCTTGTCAGCCGACGAAACTACCAGTACTACCACGTTCTCTCCCCATAATCTCAACCCTAGGTCCTTAACCATGGGATTTGATGAGGGTACACCTCGTCAATTTTTTTACCTACAATTTAGATAAAATTAAGCCTCTCAGTCCATATATATTCGTCTTAGTCAAGTCTAAATTTTTTGTACTTATAATTTGCGTGAAATTAAGCCTCGTGGTTGAATACTTGAATGCAAAGCACAATCCAAACTATTAATATAATCATATGCTTTATTGTAAATATAAATGACCGGGTACATATTTAGTTGGTACCTTTTGTTTAGCACTAACTTGTGTTATGTTGATCCATATTTACTCTTATATTTCAAACCACTTGGTATGCTGACTTTTTTGGACTAACATGCCAACATATTTTTTTAAATTGTGAATCTGTTTGCGTCAAATACTAATAAAAAGTGGAACCTAAACTGGTGAAATTAGAGAACATTAAGAAACTGATCGACAAAATTTAACCAACTCCAATATAAAAGATTCATGCTGTTTACAATATAATAGTTCAGGAAAATTAGATCAAACATATAAAATTTATAGAAAAACGCCGGTATGTATGATTTAGTCCAAATAATTGCCATAGGCTTTGTCATCGGAGATAAAGAGTATTTCTTTGACAGGCATCTGAATAGGAACTTCTCCATCCTTCTTTTGGGTTTCATCGGTTGGTTTGATCTCATTGAGCAGTTTGCGCTTCTTTGCTGAGTTTGGCTTCTCCACCTGCCTTTTTTCAAGGCGACATTCTTCCTCTTGGGCGTACTCCACCATCCTCTGCGGCCCGTTGCGCAACCGCCTGTATTGTTATCATAGGCTTATGAGAATAAAAAGGGCTCCACATCATAAGTTATTCCTATAATCACCTCTTTGCAAAATAAAAAAAGGGAGATTGTCATAATATTATGAGTAAAATTTAGATAGGGCATTTGTGAGAAGCATTACACATCAAGCAGTAAAGTTCATAACCCGAGGTATGACAGTATTGACTGAGAATTAATTGCCAAAATCTGATTAGGACATTCCAAAACTACAGTACTAAACAAACTCTAGTATTTTGTAATCTCTCATCACCTTATACATATATTTTCTAATCTCTCATCACCTTATGCCAACATAACATAGATGTACCTACATAGTTCATAGAAACATAAACTGGCCAACAAGATGTGACACTCTAAAACTAAACACCCAGCCACAGTATCATTCCCCTAGCCTTCATCATCGGAGATGACGATAATCTCTTGATCATAGCAGCTGACTCGATGTTTGTCGGCAGTGACTTAAACAAACGACCACATCCTTGCTCTGGTTCTAAGCATTCAGTTTGGCTGTCGACCAACTCACGTCCCTTCACCTGCTTCAGCTCCCCATCATGTGTGCAATTTCTGAATGCATTGTTGCCCGCAAAGATATGGTGGGAGGTAGCTAAAAGGAAAGAGTTTAAGCAATTGGTAGTGCCTAATTAAACTAACTGCTGACAGAAAGCGATCGGAAATTTAGTGGTAAGCACGAAACAGCAGATAAGAAAAATGCTTTGTCAGGGAAAGACGAAGCAACCAATTCTTGCAAACAAAATGTGAGAATTGATCATTGGCCAGCGAAGAAGAAGCAACCAATTACTGTAAATAAAAGCAACACAGACGTAGGACGATACAAATCTACACACATGCATGACAGAGTGCGCCGTTTGGCTCTGCTCGGCGTCCCTCCTCTCAATCCATCCACCGTGATCTAAACCTGAGAGAGTACAGTCAGCGGTGAAAAGGTCTGAACCTGAAACAATTAATATTAGCAAGACCCCAAGGTTTGAATCATTAATATAAAAAACCAATTCCCAACTATTTTTGCCTAATCATCTCAAACAAGGAAGAAATCCTAATCAAATGTAATAGACACATCGATTAAGCATTTTTGGCTCCAAATTGTAGTTATGTAAGCAATCACACGAGTGACAATTTACAACTGAATTATCACAGTTCTTTCAAGCAGTAGCATTCTTCAAATTAGCAGTTTAGGTATTTTCTCTTAGGTGACTTCACATATGACAGGACTAAATTAACTCAGTATTTCCACAAGAAAACTATCAGAAAGTCCATGCAACCAGCCTGAGAAGAAGAGCATGCAGAATAATAGAAACCTAATGAAACACCGAGCAGGTGAGTAATTAGGAGGTGCGAAAAGCTTAAGAACATATGGTAACAAAGATGGGTTTTTCTTATCAGATATCAGGTAAAAACCCACTGCCGCCAGCGAAATCCTAGACAAATCGAGCAGAAATTGCTCTGCCGCGTTATAATGAAGTACAACCCAAAGAAACTCTTTCTTGTAATTGCACAATGACCTCCTAGGAGGATTGTAACAAACTCTTTCTTTCCAATATAATGAAACGCAAAGGACGTCCTTTGTGTTTCCTCTAAAAAAGAGGCATAAACGGGTTGATCCCGAGAACTTAGTACAAAGGTCATGTATACTTTCATTATAATGGAGCACGGCCCAATATTTGTGTACAGAAATGATTAGATGACTACTAACCAACAAATCTACGACAAAAGCGTGTATATTTTCTAAAAAACCTGATGTCTTCTAACAAGATTGAGAAATCTCAGATAAGAGTGAACCCAGTAGAAACATTTACTCAGAACAATTATCTGAATGCAATATATCCAGCTGTAGATATATAATTTCCCTACATTTAATCAAAGCATGTTCTCAAGGAAAGGAAGGCAAAATTTAGTGGCAACTATGCACTAACAAAAACAGAGAGCATTGTACATATAAGAGGCCTGAATGGCTCACCTCAAAGCAACACCTTCTAGCATGCATCATGGGAGAAGTAATATGTAATCATCCCCACAATGGTAGCATGGATTCGGTCTGGCATACCTTCATATAAATCACAACAACAGTGCAATTGGTGCTGGAGATATTGACAATGTGGCCGAGACCCCTGTAGCTTCAACCTGTCAATTGGAGAGCAAATAATAGAGCTGGACTTACATAACACCGAGGAGAATATCTGAATGATGCAACATGAAACATATAATTACAGATTACAAAGTTTCTTGAAGAGAGATAATACCAAATCAAGTATTCAACATAAGCTAGGCTAAATCCAATCTTCTCATTTCTAAAATATGCATATGATAAAGAATTACTGTATATACAAAAAAGCTATTTCAAATAAATAAATAATTAGTGTATCTTCCTCACAGGATAAAATAAGAACATGAAAGAGCAGTAGATTAAAATGGCACAGACAAAATGAAATAGCAACATGCATCTTCAGCTCAGGTTTTTTTCCCTTTGGTACTCTCCTCTTCAAATCCCTCTTGATAAGGTTATAGGTGCTAGACCAGTAGCAGATGATTCAGCATGTAGTACCTCCTGGACACACATCAAGTTGGCTGGATTTAGACAAAATGTTAGTATCAAAAGAGGAAAGGGTGACCACGGCCTGCAAAAGGGAAAAGTGTAACACCAAAATTTATCAGGCCTACAAAATGGAATGGATATTGATAGTACTTCATAGCATCAAATTTGCTCTGCTAGTAACTCATAGCAAGGAGGTACAAAACAATGCCAATTCCAGATATTTGAATTTTGAATGAGCCGGTAGTTTTTTTGTTCTCTAGACACCAAGTCTCATAAGAAACATACACCAGTATATGCGATAAATAAACTGAAACTATGTAGCCTTGGAAAACACGTTACGGTGAACACACGGTACAGTGAAACTATTGACTTCATAGCATCTAAGATTGGCAGTAACTTCGGAATGCAAAAAACAAACAAAGTAAAGGGATTATTGACCCTGGAAATAGTAGAGCCCTTGTCCAAAATGCAGTCATTCATTGCCTGGTCACCTCCTCTTGAAGTCGAGGTTGCCGGTGTCGACACCCCAGTCTGTCTAGGAAAGCACAGCTCCACATGATTTGTCTCCGAAAAAGTAATACTCAACTGAAAGTAATGTTCCAATAGGTCTAAGGATGACCAATGCCCACAGAAACATTGGAAGTAGAATAAGCTTGAACTAAACATAAGGGCTCAGGTAAGGAACCAATCAATTCTTTCATCATGCGTCAAAAGTAACCCTGCAGTGTCCCAATATTTGGATCCATCAGTTTCCTACACAACTAAACATAAGGGCTCAAAAGTAACACAGAACACTACAGATAATATCCATCAGTTTCCTACACAACTAAATCAATCTGAAACATAAACCACACGATAAAAATTCAGAAAATGGAAAGAGAATCAGCACATAATAGAAATTGAGAAGATGGGGAGGAGAAGAATGACAAAAAGAAGCTCACTTCACCTGATGAAGTTGTTCAGGTTCGTAACACTCTCTCGTCTCAGCCCGACTGTGTCCTTCGCAAAGCGCAATCTGTCTCCTAGGCATGCTCAATAACCTGGGCAGAGGGGGACGGAGGCGCAGGGGCACATGTCGCGACACTGAGGAGGCTGCACCAATTCGACTATCAGCTGCCAAATATAAATAATAAAAAGGATTTGATTCTATTAACGACTACAAACTCGAGGAATTGGTGGCTCAAATGTGGACCGTAATATTTGAAGTCCTATCTACTTTAGAGGAAGTTCCTCAAATGTATCGTTCACACAGCTAATGTATTGTATTGTTTCATCATTTTGACAGTAGAAAAAAGCTAGAGCTAAAACACAATATCATTCAGAAGGCAAACAATTAAATACAAGAATTATACCCAACATTCTTGAGGATGCTCAGCAGATCGGTAACTCTCTGCCATCTAGGTCGCTGATACGCTTCACCGGCCACAGGGCTGTGGAAGTTGAGGGCCGAGTGACTCATATGCTGTCCTACCTCGCTGCAACGGAAATCCCACTAAGAAAACTCAGGACAAAGATGCATATTTAGAGATAAATGTGGTTGACATTTATAGGTTAAATGAGACGGAGAAGGACTGGGAGAAGCTCACGCTGGCGTTTCTGCTGTGCTCGCCGTCGCTCGACGTGTGGGCCGCTTCTCAAGCTGTGCTTCGCTTGGCCTGCAACTTTCAAGGCGCCATCTCCGGTAGCCGGTCCAGATCGAGGCGTAGGGCAAGACGAGGTTGTTGGGAGACGCGGCGGCGACGGCTCGATGGAGGACGACGGCGACGGTTTGATGAGGAGAGGTGGAGCGCAACCATGGCGGCACGCCGACGTCCTCGCGGCTGCAACCTTGCTCAAGGCAGGAGGTGGGTGAAGATGGCCGGCGACCAGAGAGAAGGAGCAACGCGGAGAGAAGAGAAGGGGCGTCCTCCCTCCGCGCACATCGTTTCTTCCTCCGGTCGTGCGGGCGTGCAGCCCACCGCCAGTATCCCCCGCACCGGCTCCTCTTCCTCTTTTCTCCTCCATCCACCTCCCGAAAGCACCCCTCTCCTTCACAACGGCGAGCGCGCGAGCGGGGCAAGGGCGAGGCGCTGCCTCATCTTTGGCCGAGCCGACCGCCGCCGCCGTGCTCCTGCTCCTCCAACGACCCGGCTGCAAGGGCAGGCGGGCGGGGGGCGGATGAGAAGGAAAGAGACTTGGGAGGGGCATCGGCAGGCGTGGCAGGGAGAGAGGAGCACGAGCGGGGACGAGAGAGGCGGCTGAGAGGGAGGAGTCTATGCAGGCGGACGCCCGCTAGAATAAAATTTCTGTCCGTCAGGCCAACTCGTCTGCTGATTATCCGCCTAGCTAAACACGTTTTGCTGAGTGGGATTAGCATAAAGTATGTCTGGCGGATTGTCCGCCACGTCCGCCGGATCGTCCGTCGACATCCCTGAGACTGGAGGAGGAGAGCGAGTGGCGATTGGGTTAGGGTTTGACCCCAAAGTTTTGTCTCGTCACCGCTCGAGCTTGCCCTTTCGGGTTGCGAAGAGACGAGCGAGCGACGCAAGCGGCATCCCCACGCGACAGTAAAACGAAGGAAGAAACAGCGACGCGGAGGACGTGTTGCAAGTGGGCCCGCACCGATGCAAACCCCACATGTCATCGACCTAACGTGTGTGGCAGCGAGTAGGAAACGAAAAAATGAAGATCCAAGGGCCAGGGTGAAAGGGACGGTGGAAATGGATGGTCAGGATAGTGTGGCTTGAAACAGTACCGGGTTGAGGACACGCTCAGGATGTGGTTGACATTTATAGGTTAAATTCAGTCAAAAACCATTTCTTCCATGCCACGTTCACACGTGACGTAAGCGCCCAAAAGAGGACGAGTCAAGCCCTACCGCCGCCGCTCAAGCCCCCATCATCCTCTCACGCGCGTCGCCCGCCGTCACCGTCGTTCACGTCCTCCCTCACCGCGCCCCTGCTGCCTTCACCCCGTCCGCAATCTCTGGTCACTGGGTAATCGAGGTACGAGCTTGCTTCGTCCATTGATTAGGTTAACATCTCGACAGTTTCTGGGTGTGCCGGTTCCGCACCCGGCACAGGCCGGCTAGATCCGCCGCTGTTGCCTAATCGCGGTTTCGTGTTGTTTTCACTCGTCGATGCAGGGAAACATGGCGAGGCTGGTGTCGACTTCCCTCCTCAGGGGGCTCGCGCGATCGTGCCGCGCGACCAGCACGGCGGTAAGTGCCACCGCCCTTCATCGGTTCATATTGTGAATCTTCAGAGGTTATCCCCCAATTTTACCCACTGGTCGTAGTAGTAGCTCAAATCGAACCCTAAAATCCCCAAATTCCTGTCAGGTTCGTTGAGACCTCGTAGTAGGTTCTTCGGTTCACTCGTCTGCAGTTATGTGAATTTAGTTTATATTCATCTGTCTCATCGTTCTAAGATGAGGTTGTGACTATTATCCTGTCATGGCTTCCACCTTTCAATAATATCATGTCTGGAGTTGAGAATCCGGTGACCTCCCATGCACCATAGATTTTATCCATAAATCCTTCTATGTAGAGAGCTCATTTCAGCAATTATTTTATCTTAATCAATTGTTGCTATAGTATAGTTTTCCCCCAAATGGTCTCCCACAAATGTGTTATATTTAGATGGGATGTTCAGGCAACCTGTTTAATGCTGTGCACCTGCATCAAGAGGAGTGGTTTCGTGAGGCTGGAATCATCTCCCGACTCTGAACCTTATAATGCTTTGAACTGGTGCTTTGGTTTCGTTTTAAATGGAAGAGGGGCTAAGAGCCATTGGAATCTATAGATTTTTGCAAGTTTAGTTTCATCTTGGACTTGTGATGCTTTTATCACAGTTGAGGTTTTGTCGTCGGTTTTCCCTATTCACTACCTTCAGTTTTCATGGGCATCTATTGTCCTTTTACCCACGTTTTTTTGTTGTATAGAACTGTCATGCTTTATTTTGCCTACAATTTATTGAAGAACCAACCAAATGTTGAACTATCAGCTTTTGTGAAACAATCCAGATAATTTATGTTGTGATGCTGGTCTCATGTTCGTATAATGACCTTATTTTGCATGTAACTGGAAAAGCAGTCTCTGCCACGGCCAACTTTCCAACAGTTCATGACCTACTCATCAGCACCCAGTGGTGATTCTAACGTGAATGGAGACACAAGTACAACACGAGTAGCTGCTGATCCTGATACACATCAAGATTTCCAGCCTACAAGCAAAGGTTCTGACATGTCTTTGTATGACATTGTTGCTCAGGTATTTACATGTACATATGTGCTTTCAGAACGTTTAGATTCAAGCACTTGAAATGTAAAATAAGCATGTCACTAAATTGTAAAGCATAAATTTGTATCCTGTTCTTGTGCCATTTATTAATTGCCCCAGTGAAATCTTTGGCAGGATATCAAGCAGAATCCAGTCTTGATCTACATGAAGGGTTATCCTGATGCTCCCAGGTGTGGATTCAGTGCACTGGCAGTTAAGGTCCTCCAGCAATATGGTAAACTATATCTCGGTACCATCTGTCAGTTCATTGTATCTCTGGAATCCTCTGGAATCCCTAAATTATATACTGTCTATTGCAGGTGTCTCTATCAGTGCTAGAGATATTCTGAGTAATATGAAGCTCAAGGAGAGTGTCAAAGCTCACACGTAAGTTGGTCGTCAGAACATCCCTGATGAAAGATATACTTTTAGTTGGAAGAAAACTGTCTCAAAAAAGGGAAAACGGAACATGATGTGTTTGATGTATACTTGATTCTGCATCATGACAATAGGGTATGAGATGATATGCCAAATATGCCAAAGAAAATATGTTTTAAGAAGGGGTAAATTTAACTTCCACAAATGATAAACCTACACACAATGAGTTTGATTAGGTTTGAGGCTTTACTTAAAAGGCATTCATCCAAAACGTGTGTGCCCTGTGTCACCCAGAGCACGGTTCAGCTAGCTGTGATGCCAGCCCTTGCGAATTATCTATCATTTGTTGGTATTATTACTTAAATCTACTGTTTGTCTGTGCAGTAACTGGCCTACATTTCCCCAAATATTTATCAAAGGAGAGTTCGTCGGGGGATCTGATATCATATTGAACATGCACCAGGCAAGTTAACTGATCAACGCTATTCAGCTGAACTGTTATGTTTCACTGACTGACTGACTTCTCTCGATTTTCTTCAGAAAGGTGAACTTAAGGATATGCTCGGTGATATTAATGCGCAAAAGGGCGAGCAAGATAGTGCCCCATGAAACAAGCCACATTCTGTTGGCGTTAGCATGGAGATGGATGCTTTCTTTCCGAGTAGTCATACTCGGATGATCTTCATGTGACGTTCTGTTGTTTCTACGCAGCATTCGATGTGGATTTTCATTCTCCTGTTGCCAGCCATGATGAAAATCCCTCGGTTTCAAGAGCGTCCAAGCTTTCGTGTCATGATAAATAAATAAATAAATAAATAAATAAATAAATAAATAAATGCCACTTCTCAAAACTATTTTTTTGTACGTTATAAGTTTGTAACTTTACTCAGGTGTTTTTGGTTGGATTCTACTCTGTGGGTTCGGTACAGTTGCAATGATAAATGGTTAGGCTGTTTACATACATACAGTATATACTACTGTTCTATCCGGCCATTTAATTTTATTTTTGTTACCGATTTATTTCCACCGCAAGCGCATCCTAAATTCAAAGTTTGTGGGGATGACCTGTCTGAATACAGAACTTAATGGCGTGACACAACATGGACAGATGCGTGTATGAACTTATGTTATAGACCTGCCCTAGTTGAACGATAAAATAGTGAGTTAGTGACATCTCTATGAGAGCGGATATTGTGCACCTGGTTTGAAATAATTATTATAACATACATCTTTTATTTTTGAAATCTAAGAGAGATTTGTGGATACAAATTGTTGGATGTACAAAAATTTGATCGAAAAACATAATAGTTTGTGTCCTGCAAGAGAGGGGAAAAAAGGACTGTGAATGACGAGAGTGGATTTTTGGAATCCGGGCTACATGGAGTTTTTTTTGAAAAAATCGAAATGACATTTTTGAGTTTCCAAAAATCGAGAAAAATTACATATGTAGATAATGTCGAGATCTACAAGCGTGCGGAATTTTACCTTAAAATTCGCAGTATTTTGGGCTATACAAAAAAGACAAATCGGGAAAATTTCAAATTTTTAAAACTGTGTATTCTTCACCATCCAGATCCACCCATTTGTCTTTTTGGTGTAGCAAAAAATACAACGAATTTGGAGTTGAAAATTTACACGATTGTAGATCTCGACAATATCTACATACATAATTTTTTTCTTGATTTTTAAAAACTTAAAAATGTCGGTTTCGAATTTTTGAAAAAATGGGCACCATGTAACCCGGGCTCTATTTAGGTTTTCGTGTGAATGAGAGTGGACATTTGGAACCGGGCTACATGGAGCTCTTTATTTTTTGAAAAAAAGTCGAAAATGACATTTTTGAGTTTCCAAAAATCGAGAAACAAATCACAGATGTAGATAGTCTCGAGATCAACAAGCATGTAAAATTCTGCCTTAAAATTCGTTATATTTAGGCTGTACATAAAAGACAAATCGGGCAAAATTTCAAAATTTTAAAACTGTGTATTGTTCACCACCTAGATCCACTCGTTTGTCTTTTTTGTGGAGCCCAAAATAAAACGAACTTGGAGCTCAAAATTTAGACGGTTGTAGACCTCAAATATATCTACATCTGACAATATCTAAATTCGTTGTATTTTGGGCTATATAAAAAAGATGTTGGAAATGCGTGCATATGAAGTTGGAAATGCGTGCAAAAAGAACCAAGGATCCAACATATTAGTGGATGTTCCCAGTTCATCAGATAATTTACATCCACAAGTATTTCCGAATTTTCTTAGAACTTGGAAATGAGAAAACCCAAACATGAGTATATGTGCGCATCTACTTTGCCTGATTCAGCCGTACAGCAAATCGACTAGAATTGCAGCACCTTTCAAAAGAAAAAAACTAGAGTTCCATCAGAAATCTTGTTACCTGCAGTCCATGAGGATCTGCAAGTATACTTCTGTCCAAAAAGATGGCATCTGTCAACATCACATATATACTATTCATCAAGCACGGTGTTCTGATTTATTACCAGATACCTCAGTGCTGTATGTTTTGGTTTGTGCAGAAGGCAAAACATCTCAAGTGGAATAATCAACTCCGAAGAAAGAAGAATGCACAACATTGAAAGAAAAATACCATTAATAACCATAACCAAACCGATCACAACACCTCTCTGACATTGGATGGAAACACATACCAAATTATGGAAAATCTCAACAGTACAAGATTCAGTGAGGCATGCCTGCGTATGAAACGCCAAGCTAAGACATGACCGTATACCCAAAGCCCAAGTTGGCTACCCAACCATTTATCACTCCACAACCACAGGTACTTATTATTTAGAGGCCGCTACACCGAGAGCCTTTCTTCGTCCAATCAAGATGACGAAGTGCCAATTTCCAGGTTCGTTGTAAGCCATTTGCCAACTTCGTCCATCTCCTCTGGAACGGTGTAGTGTCCGAGTCTTCAAGGAGGAGAGCAGATCGATCAGCATAAGGAAATCACAACGTTAAAGGCGATAGAGAATGCATCGAACCTGTTGTACGACTTGAATGCCACATTTGAAAACCCGGTTGACTTCAGTGCATCAGCGGATCTCTCTCCGTGCTTGTAGAGGACTACATCATCAGCTGCATAAAACCAAAAGTGTTCACAGTTAACTAATGGTGGTGCACTGGTGCTTGCTTGTGCATAACTCAACACAAATATAAAAAGTACTGCAGTCCTGATGCATCATGAAAGCGGATGACAGTTATCAAGACACCTAATCGAAAAATATCTATGGTTCCGCTAACTCGTGTTCGGCTGATGCCCATGAAAATTTGAGGCATTTAATTGATTTCCCTAAGAAAATTATTTATCACATTTTCCATAAAAAAATTAAACTATGCATAGCTAATCATCTTAACTATCCCCGTGAGGCCTGGCTCATGGAAATCATATCAACTCGGCTACTAAGAGGCAGACCATATCTTAGGCAATGCAAAACTGGAGCAAAAAACTCTCTTGTGATGCTAATATTTGAATCCAAGTTAAAGGGTGAAAGAACTGTCCAGATACATGATAGGCAACTCTGTTCTGTTATATCTATTCGGAAGAGCAACTCGTGTTCGGCTGATGCCCATGAAAATTTGAGGCATTTAATTGATTTCGCTAATAAAAATTATTAATCACATTTTCCATTAAAAAATTTAAACTATGCATAGCTAATCACCTTAACTATCCCTGTGAGGCCTGCCTCATGGAAATCATATCAACTCAGCTACTAAGAAGCAGACCATATCAAGCTTAGGCAATGCAAAACTGGAGCAAACAACTCTCTTGTGACACTAATATTTGAATCCAAGTTAAAGGGTGAAAGAACTGTACAGATACATGATAGGCAACTCAGTTCTGTTATATCTATTGCGAAGAGCAACTCCAGATGGTACAAGCGCGTAGCTACAAGTGCTCTTAATTCGTAAACAGGAGACATATATCTCTGGTTTGTAGAGCACATGTAACTACAATTAGGTATTCATATCAGTATATGCATGGCGGAGAAATACAACATGCTAAATGCCAGCATTACCAATTAGGTATTCATATCAGTATATGAAAAAAAAAACTGGAAATCATGGAATAGATATGCACCTTTTCCATGACAAAGCAGAAGAGGTAACGATGAAGCCTTCTGTGCAGCCTCCTGTGAGCTCTCAATTTTGTTCTTCAATGACCTGAGGTGACAACACAGCACGAAGTTGATCAGCCACAAGACATCAGTTTCAGCGAAACTTGCACACATAAACAAACTAGAACAAACCTGGCACATGGGAGCCAGCCACTGAGACCAACAGCCACACTTAGGTTCACAGGATATGGATTGCCATTTCCATATTTTCCATGAGCAAAGCAAGTCCCGGAGTACAGCGCAGTAGCAGCACCCATACTAAAGCCACCAACGCCAAGCTTTACTGCGATGATTAGAGTAACAGGGTGAGAATTTTTAGTCATAAATAAGACCCCAACAGTGTCCATTCTATTGAATTATGGATATATAAGAAAAATTAGCATGTATCTAGGGAATAAGCATGAGCTTTACAAGCATCTAGAAATGTAAAAGAATGCCCACAGCACAAGGAATGTCTTTCCTCATCTGATAGTTGCTTGATAAGAATGGGTTTGAAGAAAGTAAATAAACCGAAATTGGCATGGAACCATACTGTCGGCAGGCTCGGTAGACAATAAATTTGCAACATGTGCAGCCGAGGAATCCAGCCCCTCAATATCATCAGGAGAATCTTCTGAAAGATCAGCAACGTCAAACCCTGTGATCCCAGAAAAAGAGAAAAACCATGTCAGCACACACCTATAAAAAAATAGCTATTTCAAAAGGAGTTAGTACTATACATCCAAATGATAAAAAGGAAATTCACATATTATAGAACCTACATGCAGTAGATGGGAATCCACCAAAAATTGCCACAGGCCTCGTAGGTGCAGTTGGGCAAATCCATTTTATCTGCAGCGGTAGCAAATACGATAATCAGGACTTCCAACAGGATACATACTTGAAAGTTGAAGTGTAGATCCTAACTTACATTAGGAAGGGGAAGAGTTTCCAACAGTTGAGACCAGCTGCAAATATAACATGAAATCCATTATGCCAGTAGGTTCTAAATATTTTTTAGCATAGCAGTATACCAATATTTTCTTTAAAATCATGATAGAACACTAGCTATATTTCTGGCCAATAATAACAGCGATGTATACTCAAATGAGTATATGTAATTAAGAATTTACAATGACGGCTATGCCGTCTGAAACAGTACACATATTATACTAGCAGATATTAATCCACTGATCATCGAAAATATCACACCAAATATCTATTTGGTCAATCAGATGATTCAGGAGGTCAGCAGCCTCATCACACATGTTTATTGGGCAGAGAATTGATTTCGACAAGCCGATATCATCACAAACAGTAGGACAGTGAGATGTCCACATTCTAGAGTAGAGTTGGTTGAGAGACGTGGAAAATATAGACGAGATCCTATGACTACGATTCGGCGAATGCATCTAATCCCAACAAGAGTTGGTTGCGACCGAGATGGGAAGAAGGCGTACCTGGCTCCATTGTCGCCGAGGCCGTGGAGCCAGACGATGGTGGCCTTGTGCGCGCCCTTGGGCCTCACCACATGCGTCCGCCCGTACTCAAACGGCCGCTTCGCACCTGCATCCATCCACCATTTCATCCCAAAGCCGACAGATCAAGCTAATGACAAGGCGCAATCAATCAATCAAAGGCGTACATACCGCTGCGACGGAGCTGGCGCCGCCAAAGCTCATCCCGCGAACAGTCGCCGCCGCTCCTCTCCTGGCGAAAACCACGCTCGCAGACGCCACGAATCCCACGGCCTGGACAAGAAGCAGGTTAAATAAAAGGTGAAGCGCGCGCGGCGTGGGTACGAGGGAGCAGAGGCGATTGGAGGGGAAGAGAAAGGCAGATTTGGGCGGCGGAAAGGGGAGCGCCTTTTTCCTTATGGGAGTGAGTGCGGGTGCGAGAGGGAATCTACGGGAGATTGCTGCCGGTGGCAGGGGCAGTGCTCCACCACCACTGCCGGCGCCACCACCTGAGCGCGCGTGATGGTTGTCGCAGGCACGCCACGAATGGAACAGTGGCCCGCTACAGGACTCGCGGGGAAAAAAAGTAGCCGACCGCGCGCTTGGCGGTGGCGGTGGCAGAGGAGAGGCAAGGCGGATCGGGGTTTGGGGCTTGCGAACCTGAAGGCCGGCGGCGGAGCTGAGTAGGAGGGAGCGGGTGTCGTCGCGAGGCGCCGGCCGATGCGGTCGTATCGTCCGGATCTTTCTGTTCTCTTCTTCTCCTTCGCAGTGTGTGGACTGGTGGGTAAACGTGGCTTGTTGCCTTGTTGCCTTGTTGGGTTCGGTGATAGGACTGCGTGGTGCGAGCCGGTGCGACCGAAGCAAAAAAAAAAAAAACATGGTACATCCAAAAAACTGAGCATAAGCGAACCCAACCTTTATCTGAGTACCTCTCAGGATGGGAATGGGCCGGGTCGACCACCGGGTCACTGACCCGGCCCAAAGAATCAAGGCCATTGGGCCAATTGGGTCGGCCCCATACTGAAATTGGGCCAGTGAGGCCGGCTCTGCATAACCCAATGGGTCGAGAGGGTCGACCCAAGTGGCCAAGTCGCCAGAGGGTTCGATACCTCAGTGTCGTCTATGCACGCTTGTGCTCTAATGGCCGCCGCCCGCCGCCACAATCTTTGCTGCCGGCGGCGCTGCATCCGGCTATCCCAGGCTCGCTGCCACACCGTAGATCAACGTCGGCGAGCAACCCATCTCCCTGCTGCTTTGGTCAAGGTACCGGATCTTGAGCCTCAAAGCGCGGCGCCGGTCGGCCACCGCGTCTCACCGGCGGCGCGGGTCGGCCACCGCGTATCACCGGCGGCGCATGGCCGTCTTGGTCCCCGCGAACTGCTCGTCCATGGCGGCGGCATGGGTGGCCACCTCGGAGCAACCGGCCTGCAGGGAACTGACTATCTCAGCAGCAGCAGCGTCGAATTTGTCGATGAGGTGGCCGAGGCGGGAGGCCGCTATTGAATTGCTGCACTAGCCATCTAGACCAAAAGTCCGAACTGATGGGAAAGGGCTGTGCAATGTATATATTATATTCTGACACTCCCCCTCACGTCCAGGCAGTGGACTTTTCCTCACGAGCCTAGGACGTGGAATTTAGGGTGTCCGCAGATATTTATTTTTAATACTGCGTTAGCCAGGATTTGAACTCTAGACCTCTGCCTCTGATACCATATTAGATTGATGCACTAGCCAATTATCCCAAAAGTCCGAACTTATGGGAAAGGGCTGTGCAATGCATATATTATATTTCTGACACTCCCCCTCACGTCCAGGCTGTGGACTTTTCCTCACAAGATGCTATGAACGTGACTATGACAGACCGCCGCGCCGGCAAATTTGAGGCTAAATTTTTCCACAAGATTCTACAAGAAGAGATTGGTGGTGTTAAAGGACATTTTGGACCAATCAACGCATTGGCTTTTAACCCCGACGGTCGGAGCTCGAAAGGTTATCCATCTCATCGAAAGATCGTCAACGTGCACGCCGGCGGGGATCATACCGAACGGTGCCTTAAATTCCACGTCTTAGGCTCGTGAGGAAAAGTCCACAGCCTGGACGTGAGGGGGAGTGTTAGAATATAATATATACATTGCACAACCCTTTCCCATCAGTTCGGACTTATGAGATAATTGGCTAGTGCGTCAATCTAATATGGTATCAGAGCCAGAGGTCTAGAGTTCAAATCCTGGCCAGCGCAGTATTAAAATAAATATCTGCGGACACCCTAAAATCCACGTCCTAGGCTCGTGAGAAAAGTCCACAGCCTGGACGTGAGGGGGAGTGTCAGAAATATAATATACGCATTGCACAGCCCTTTCCCATCAGTTCGGACTTTTGGGATAATTGGCTAGTGCATCAATTTAATAGCCGCGACGCCGACGAGGCGGACGACGCGCGCAAAGGGGAAGGACCACCCCGCCGTGGGCCTCCTGCGGGGCCCGAGCGCCTCGAGGGCGCGGTCGAGGAAATTATGGTGGTCGGCCGTTGATTTCGCTCGGATCCTTCTGGTGGTCGGAGCTTGGTCCGGTGGGTGTGGGGGCATGGAGAAGGGAGCGGATGGTCCGTCCGCCGCCCGCCGCCGTCAGCCGCTAGGATGGAGGAGCCGGCCTACCTCGCCTCCGTCGCTGGAGAAGAATACTTTTGGGTCGACCCGAGATACCCAACGGGGCAGCGAGGCCACCCAGTTTTCTTCGCTGGGCCGACCCATGGCCTCTAAAATTGGCCCCGAGGCCACATGGATGGGTCCAAGGCCGGGGCCGGGTCGGCCCATTCCCATCATGTACCTCCAGAAAACTGAGCCAGCGGTTTGACGAAACCTCGCTGTCGACGGGAACATCGTCTCCCACCGAAAGATTATTCGTATTTATGAGATGCACATGTGTCAAATCTTGGGTTCGGATACTAACGCTTTTCTAGACATATGATCACAGGTTGGTTCTTGACCAAAACACTTGTGTTCTTCCAATTTTTCCTTATTTAGGATTTCCCCCTAAATACATGTGGAATGGCATGTCATTTATTTTAATATAAAAAATATTTCACAGGAACATTTTTATATTATATGTTCACAAATTTGTTTTGCAATAAACTGATATCTGTATGGCCCGTGTAAAAAGAAGAAAATATCTTGTGAAAAGTCTTATATTATCACCAAATTTTATGCTTTTTACACATGACTCAAAGAATATTGTTTTATTTGTTTTGTTAAACGACTTCGACAACGCATAGCATGTTAAAATCTACGTGCGTACATTTTTTGTATTTTTTCTTTAACATTTTGAAATGGGTTTAAAATGCATTTTAAAATCTTTGTGCGTACATTTTTTGTAATTTTTCTTTAACATTTTGAAATGGGTTTAAAATGCATTTTAAAATCTATGTGCGTACATTTTTTGTAATTTTTCTTTAACATTTTGAAATGGGTTTAAAATGCATTTTAAAATCTATGTGCGTACATCAAAATGCCTCCCACAATGGGTGGCCTTTTTCTCAAGCTGATGATACAATATAGTAGACAACTCCATCTAGCAAATAAGAATCGCTTAGCATAATGCAATAAATTAAAGTGAATTAAACAACAAACTGAAGAAGGAAAAATGTACTACATTTTGCACTTGGTCATAGCACCGGGTAAAAAATTTCACCGAGTGTTGGATGTATGCCAATCTATGGCGGAGAGAGAGCTTGGTGCACGTGGTGTGGATTGTATGCAAATGTTCATGTACAATCGATGGATTTGTTTCCCAAAAATCCATACTTGTGGCCAACCAAGATTTGCAAAACAACTCATTCTCATTAACCGAGCACAAATTCCGTCCAGATGGCTTTGGGTCCGGCATCGCATCAACACACATCACAATTAAAAGTACCGTTCCAAGTATATCTGGTGATGATAAAGGAAATGTAGAGGGACAAATTTGCGCCATGCCGAACATTTAGCCTAACACTCGGTCTGTTTCGACACCGGAGTTGCCTGACCAGCAGCTGCATTCACCTCGGCAAGCCGGCTCCTTGGATCTCTTATCCTCTAGCGAGCTCCCCTTCGCATGGCGCAGGGCTAGAAACTTCCACTTTAAGCGCATCCTAGTAGAGGTCGTCATCCGACCCAGATCCGCTACCGTAGCCGGCCATGACGGAGTGAAGGGGTGAGGGGTGGAGTGGAATGGAGCTATCGAGACTGAGGCTAGGTTTGGCCCAGAGTGGGGTTGGAGTGAGCTATTGAAAGTGCATGTGTTACCCCATGCGTGGTTTTAGTAATTAATGACAATCCCTATGGACTAATGTTTGCATTGAGATATCTTTATAGATCTTGTCCATGAAGAAGATTGTAGTTCATGTGCTGGAATCTAGAAGATTACATGATGATCAATGATTTATTCAATAGTTTATATGAAGAATGATCATGTGAAGAGTTGAGCTTATTACAAGCATGACTTGGAAAAGAAGATTGAGTGAACTTCATGTTATCTCCAAGCCATCATATATCAAGATAAGAAGATGAAGTACAAGTGGATTCATGAAGACGAAGATTAGCAAGGCTCTCCCATCATGGTGTATGGGGGAGTATTTGGAGAAGTCTTCATCAAGCATGTGCTAGCAAGCACAATCAAGAAAGGTGTTCCGACTTGAGGGAGACAAGATCGTCATCATCTAGATCAAGTGGAATGCGCAAGACAAAGGTATGATCTTGATAGGGTTTCTATTTTACCGGTCTCATGGTGTTAGTGGGAGACCGGGTTATAGGATAGAGTGATAGACGGCGTACTATCAAGAGGGGCTCTCAAGTGAGTAACTTGATCGCATCCTTATGGAGAGCTCAAACCTTTGCATATTTGGCATATCATCTTTCTTAGTTCTTATTTGGCTTTTATCCATGTGAGAATTTAGAGCTTGTGTTCATCTCCATACCAAGATCTAGTTCATCAAAAACGGATTTCATTTGGATATCTTGTGGTGTTTTTTATGTTGGAGGTTTTACCGGTTCGTCTCTTATAGAGAGGTCAAACTCTCCTCTTGTGATTTCCTTCTCACATGATGGACTATGATGTGTATATGCATGATCTTGTAGTGCTTGTGATTATCTTCGGAGCAAGCCCAAGATCATTGAAAACGGAGTCCGGATGGAAAACTTGTTGCGTTCTCGGTGTTGGAAATATTACCGGTCCTTCTCGAGATAAGGTCCACACCTCCCTGGTCTTGGAGCGAAGAGCCCCGCAGGACGGCGCTTGCGGTATAGGGGTCCGAAGTTGGTCCGGAGTGACCCTGGAGTCTCCGCCCCGGCCGGAGTCTCCGGCCTTCGTGGTCCGGAGTCTCCGGTGCAAGATTCCTGCATCGGCCTTTTTTCCTGCCCTTCTGGGTCCGGAGTCTCCGCCCTTTTGGTCCGGAGTTTCCGCCCGGGCCGGAGTTTCCGGCCTTCGTGGTCCGGAGTCTCCGGTGTATGTTGGCTGCAACGGCTCTTTTTCTGGAGGGGTATAAATAAATACCCCTCCACCTACCTTCAGCCAGCTAGCTCTTCCAAGCAAGTTTTTTCCCCCTCTCTCTCCTCCATTGTTGACCTTGGAAAGCTTGCCCCTCTCCCAATTCTTCCCATGATTCTTGCATATCTTTGAGAGATTTGAGAGAGGAGATCTAGATCTACATTTCCACCAATCCATCTCTCCTCTAAGTGAGGGGAAGTCTCTTGATCTAGATCTCGGAGTTCCATTTGTTGTGTTCTTCGTTGTTTTTCCTCTCTTCTCTCCCCATAAGCATTAGTTGCTTATGGTGGGATTTGAGAGTGAGCGATTTGAACACTTGTGCTCTTGCCATTGATTCGTTGCATCGGTTTGTGCTCTCCACGAGGATTCGTGGAAGTTGAAAACTTGTGAACTTGTTACTCTTGGGTCTTTGGACCCTAAAAGCCCGTGTGGTGGTTGAGACCCTTGTGTGTTCACTTGTAGCTGTTCGGGAGCCCCCAACCCCGTTGTGGGTTGTGCCCCGGATCGTTGTTGAAAGGCTCCAGATTTCCGCCTCGAAGGATTCCGATAGTGGAAGGTGAACCAAACCTTTGTGGTGCGGTTCACCGGAGAAGAAGGTGAAACCTTTGTGGCTGTTGAACCATTGT
Organism: Poa pratensis; assembly: GCA_947311845.1. NCBI lineage: Eukaryota > Viridiplantae > Streptophyta > Magnoliopsida > Poales > Poaceae > Poa > Poa pratensis. The sequence goes on from CAMZMU010000110.1 coordinate 21,791,955, forward strand.
GTTGGTTCACACCTCTCCAACGAGACGTACTCCCCTAAAAAGGAGAAACTCGGGAATACATCCTCGTCTCCGCGTGCCTCGGTTATTTCAATACCCGAACTCTTTACTTATGCACTTTACATTGTGATAGCCTTCGTGCTTGAAGTATTCTATATTGCTATCACCTTGTTACTTGTCTTGCTTAGCATAAGTTGTTGGTGCACATAGGTGAGCCTAGTTTATTTAGGTTGTTGGCTTGTTAATTTAAACACCTAGTTTTATTCCGCAATTATCAAGTCTAAACCGGAAAAGTTTTAATCGCCTATTCAACCCCCTCTAGACGACATCATTGTCCTTTCAGCTATGTGTGGAATCGGACTGGGCCATTCTAGGCTGGATTCGACATGGGTCCGCAGCCCTATTTCCACCCCATATGTGCTGCTATATGAGGGGTCCGAACTTTGCGACTAGATATGAGGAGTCCGGTTAGATGACTTTTTTTGTCCGACGGATGGGCGTATAGGGAAGTAGGGGGTGATTGGTGCTCCTCTTATCCATCTCGCCGATGTACCGATCGACTCGGTGGTCACTCTTCGCTCGACTCCTTATGAATTGCCAAAAAAAAAGTTACACGAAGCAGGGACGTGGCATGCTCCCTCTCCGTTTAGCACTAGGGATGCCGACGGACGGTCCAACGGAAGTGGCGGACAGTCCGCCAGGCCCCATCAAAGTACAAAATTTGTTAAGCGCCATTAAGTCCAGTTTAGAATTCATTAAGTGAAGTTTAACTAGCGGACAGGTCGGGACGTCGGGGCGGACGTCCGCCTGCATCCCTATTTAGCACCACATCGTTGTCACTGCAAAAGAGATGGAGTATGATGAGCGATGGGAAGAAAGTGATGGTGCAATCTGACAAAGGACAAATATTAGTGAGGTTTGCAAGTCGACAGATCAGAGATGGCAGTCCTCACACAAGTGGCCGCCGAACCCCACTGGAACGGATCCCCAGATCACGCCGATGCCGAGTGGCCCAGTCACTGCCAGCGCTGCAACGGTCCACGTGGGATTGTTGGAGAATTCGAATGGAAAGGATCGTCGCTGCACAAGGCAATTCTCGGACATAATTCTCACACGATGATGCATATGCGTTTGCTTAATACCTGGGCCAGTTTGCGGCCACAAATATTATGCGGACCAGTACGAGGCCCATTGGTCATATCCTATTTACCGCGTACAGCGTACACTCCGCGTACCCAAGCCTTCTTGGGCCTTGCCCATTTTCTGTCACGCGTAGGCTGCTTTGCTAACTGCGAGTCTGCGACCGACAAAGCTGGGTTTTCTTTTCCACAACGAAGTTTCTTGGTTGATGGTGTAATCCCAAAAGGCCTTTGTGATTCTATTGTGGTGCTTATTCCAAAGGTGACGAATCCTACCCACCTGAAGAATTTTCGCCCAATTAGTTTGTGTAATGTCCTCTATAAAATTGCATCAAAGGTCTTAGCTAACAGATTGAAAGTCATCCTGCCCTCGATTGTGTCTGAGCATCAGAGTGCTTTTGTTCCGGGTAGACTGATTACGGACAATGCTCTCATTGCTTCGGAATGTCTTCATACTATCAGAAAACAAAGATCGAAGAGGCCATTTTTTGCTCTAAAGGTGGATATGATGAAAGCCTATGACCGTGTTGAATGGAATTATCTGGAAGGCTGCCTTTTGAAGCTTGGTTTCTCCCCAACTTGGACTAGTACTGTTATGAGATGTGTCACGTCAGTCCGATATGCAGTTCGAGTTAATGGGGAGTTAACAGATCCTGTGGTACCGACTAGAGGTATCAGACAAGGGGACCCCATTAGTCCCTATCTTTTTCTTCTCTGTACGGAAGGACTTTCTTGTCTTCTGCAAAAAAGGGAGGCCCAAGGTGAACTACAAGGTATTCGTAATGGTCGAGTTGGTCCCCCTATCTCACACCTATTGTTTGCAGACGATAGTTTTTTCTTCGCTTGCAGTGATAGAAGAAGTGTTGATGCCTTATATAGCACCTTGGAAACTTACTGTGAGGGTTCTGGGCAGAAAATAAATAAGGATAAATCGGCCATATTTTTTGGTGCTCACTGTTCCGAGGCTGTTAAGGCTGAAGTCATGCATAAACTTGGGATTCAGATGGAGACACTAAATGAAACATACCTGGGCATGCCTACGGAAATTGGAAGATCTCATGTGTGGACTTTTAGATATTTGCATGATCGTATGTGGAAGAGGATTAATGGATGTTCAGATCGACCGATGTCACGGGCTGGTAAACAAACTTTCCTTAAGTCAGTCGTTCAAGCAATAACCACTTTTGTGATGAGTTGTTTCCAAATACCGGTATCCTTGTGTGAAGATATGAGAAAATCCATCGCGAATTACTGGTGGGGAATAGAGAATGGGAGAAAGAAAATGCATTGGCGATCGTGGCAATGGCTCTCGACCCCAAAGCCCTTGGAGGATTGGGATTCCGTGACCTCGTTTTGTTTAATCAAACAATGTTGGCCCGGCAAGGGTGGAGGCAGCTGACAGATCCCTCCTCGCTATGTGCCCGTGTTCTCAAGGGACGTTACTTTCCTGAATGCACCTTTTGAGAGGCGCCAAAACCTAGGTCTGCATATTACACTTGGAGAAGTATCATGTTTGGACGAGATCAGCTGAAACAAGGGGTGCGCTGGGGTATAGGAGATGGCGTCTCTACAAAAAATCCTTAATGATCGATGGATTCATGATGTGTTGCCGATAATGGTGAAGCCACTGGTTCCGATACCTGATGACCAGACTGTTGACACGCTGATTTCAGATGAAATAGGGTCCTGGGATGTGGAGCTAGTCAGGACAATTTTCCCTGCAGAAATTGCAGAGAAGGTGCTTCAGGTTCAGATTAGCCGCCATGGAGGTGAGGACTTTGCGTCATGGACTCATACTCGTTTCGGCCAATACACTGTTCGCTCTGGTTATAATCTAGCAAGGATGAACAGCTTTAGTAATCAAAGGAATAGACGGGGATCCTCGTTGGACACTGAAGGAAATTCGAGGTTATGGAAATCTCTTTGGTCAACAAAGGCACCTGGGAGGATGAAGATAGTGGTGTGGTGTTTCGCTCATGATTGTCTCCCATCTGGGCATATCACGACACAACTGCTGCCTGACGCACTGCGCGTGAAGAAGCGAGCGATGGAAAGGGAACGCTTGCGCAAGACCCAACAAGCTACGGCCCAAGAGCAGCCCAAGAGCAAGAAGTGAATGCATCGGAGTCGATATCACCTGGCTGCGTCTAGAGAAACGGCATCAACTTGTAATCCAAGACATATTGTCTCTGACGAGATTTCTCTCTTCTTCCTCCTTCACGAACTCAGTTCGTTGAATTCTATCCATCCCAGCACGACGCTGTGGAAAACCTTGTAACCTGTCGTGATTATCATGTATCTATGAGTAAGGTACTTACATTTGGTATCTAGAGCAACAAGATCTTTGGATCGATTCAATTTTTTCCCCAATTCAGCCACAAAAGAGAGAGAGACAACAAATCGAGAGACACATGAGTCAAATTGGAGTGGCTGGAGGCGAATCGGGAGCAGAGACGCGGTGGTTGAGCTACATCTCGTAAAATCCCACTCACGTTTCACAACTCGCGGCGGAAGAGCGGTCGATCGGCATCATCCGACGACCTACGGCGGCGCTGGTGGCGGTAGATCGTTCGGGCGCAGATCTCGCGGCAGTGGGACGGTTGCTTACGGTCATATCCGTAGGTGGTGAAATCCCGGTCTCACGGTGGATCCGTGCGTCACTGGAGGCGAGTCCTTGCGGCGGCGGCTGACCTTAGTGCCCGGTGCGGCGGTGTGGGGACAAGCAGAAGAGGTCCAGATGGAGCGGGCACAGGCGGAGCTAACAGCGTTGAAGAAACAAGGTGAAGAACTCCAGAAACAATGCTCGGAAACAACTTCCACTCCGAAATCCATCAATGCAACACTTCAAGGATTGGGTGCGTGGGTTCCTAAAGTCGATGCATCCATCAAGGGGATCAAAGAGGTGATGGAGACGGTAGAGAACAGGCTGACAGTGCTAGAGGCAGAACAAATACCTGTAGGTGAAACAAAGACACCAGTTGTGGAGATTCAGGATCCAGAGCAATGGCTGTTGCCAAGCAATTTGAAGCTGATAGTGCCAGGCCGCAACAGTCAGCGCAGGGATTTTCCACACACCCCAGTGCACTTTGATTAGGGCGATAATTCAGGTGTGTTTGAGGATAGTGGATACCCGGGGTCCAAGGCAGGAGGATCACGCTCTAGGCCACCGAAAACTGATTTTCCCCGATTTGATGGTGAAAATCCGAAGTGGTGGAAGTCAGTATGTGAGAAATACTTTGCACTGTATTCTGTGGATCATGGAACTTGGGCTAGTTTTGCCACGATACATTTCACTGGCAATGCAGCATTATGGTTGCAAACATATGAAGCGGAGCATGATGTGGACAGTTGGGAGGAGCTGTGTGTTGCAATACATCAGAAGTTTGGTCGAGATCAGCACCACAAGTACATCGAAGCACTGGAAAGATGCAAGCAAACACACACGGTAGCCAAGTATTACCAGAAATTGAAGCACTTCGACACAAAGTACTAGTCCAGAACAAGCACTATGATGAAGCCTATTTTGTGACCAAATTCGTCAATGGATTAAAGAAGGAAATCCAACGAGCAATTAAGCTGCATAAACCCAAAACAGTGGATGCTGCACTGTCATTAGCAGAAACACAAGAAGAATTGTTGGAAGAAGGAAGACCATTCAGTTATACCAGGTCACATTCCGAGTACAGTCACAAGAACAAATACACTGGTTTCCCAGGCAGAGGGATAGTGGGAAAAACTCCAGAGGATGCTAACAAAAAGGATGATAAACCTCCAGAAAAGAAACCATGGGAGGAAAAACTCAACAATCTCAAAGCACAGCGACGTGCAAGAGGAGAATGCTTCAAGTGTGGCGATAAATTTCACCCAGGCCACCGTTGCAACAAAACAGTGCCCCTGCACCTCGTGGAAGAACTGATGGAGGCTTTGCAGTTGTCATCATCTGGAGATGAAACTGACAAAGAAGGGGACAGTAGCAGTGATGAGTCCTTGACATACATTTCTCAGTATGCCTTAGCGGGAGCAACTGCAAAAAGAAGCATTAAATTGCAGGGCATGATCAATGGCAAACAAGTGCTGATCCTCGTTGATTCCGGCAGCTGTGGAGTTTCATCAACCAAAGCACAGTAGCGCAATTGAAACTGGTGACCAGAGAAGTAGCTCCAGTGACCGTACAAGTAGCATATGGTTACAAAACAAAAGTCACCTCTGAAGTGTCAGACTTACAATGGGAGTGCCAGCGCAACAAATTCAAGAATTCATTCAGAGTATTCAACATTCCTTGCTATGACATTATTCTGGGAATGGATTGGTTAGATGCTTTGTGGTAAGATGTGGGTAGACTGGCCAAAGAAAATAATGAGATTCCGCCACAATGGGGTCAGAATCACTCTCAAATAAGTCAAAGACAAAACTAAAAGCTGTGAGCCAATCTCATCAGCTGAAATTCAACAGTTGATCAAAACAAACTCCCTGGCGCAATTGGTTCGGCTGTGTCCCATCATTGACACAACAAACAACAATGACATACCCTATGAAATTGAAGATGTTTTGCAAGAATACAAACAATGTTTCCAAGTGCCGAAGGACCTACCAACACATCGTTCGTTTGATCACAAGATCAACCTCATGCCTGGTGTGCAACCGGTGAATGTGAAGCCCTACAGATATTCTCCACAGCAAAAAGATGAGATTGAAAGACAGATAAAAGAAATGATTGCACAGGGTATCATTAAACCCAGTCAAAGCCCATTCAGCTCACCAGTGTTACTTGTCAAAAAGAAAGACGGTACATGGAGATTTTGTGTGGACTATCGCCAACTGAATGTAGTCACAGTAAAGGATCGATACCGATGCCGATTGTGGATGAGCTATTGGATGAATTACATGGAGCACAATACTTCACTAAATTGGATCTTCACTCTGGATACCATCAAATACGAATGGTAGAGTCGGATGAATGCAAAACAGCCTTCAAAAGGCACATCGGTCACTATGAATTCAGGTCATGCCATTTGGACTCACGTGTGCGCCGGCGACATTTCAGTCTGCAATGAACACGATTTTTGCACACCTCATCAGGAAGTTTGTGCTAGTGTTCGTCAATGATGTCCTTATCTACAACAAGTCATTGGCAGAACACAAAAAACACCTGGCAGCCGTGCTTCAGCCGCTAGAGCAAAACAAACTATATGTGAAAGCAAGCAAGTGCTCTTTTGCCCAGCGATCCCTGGAGTATTTGGGACACATCATCAGTGCTGAAGGGGTAGCAACTGACACAGCAAAGATCCAAGCAATCAAAGATTGGCCTAGACCCACAAATCTGAAACAAGTGAGAGGAATTTTGGGCGTCGCTGGGTATTACAGGAAATTCATAGCACAGTTTGGACTGATTTGCAGACCATTAACAAACCTGCTGAAGAAGGGTGTTCCGTTTGTTTGGTCACCAGAAGTAGAACATGCTTTCCAAGCTCTCAAAAAGGCTCTCACGGAAGCTCCTGTTTTAGCTTTGCCAGATTTCACAAAAGAGTTTGTATTGGAAACTGATGCCGGTGCTACTGGTGTGGGAGCTGTACTCATGCAACAAGGGCACCCACTGGCATTTCTCAGCAAAGCATTGGGCCCTAAGAACCAAGCACTATCGATTTATGATAAAGAGTGTTTGGCGATATTACTGGCAGTGGAGAAGTGGAAGCCATATCTTCAACATGGACCTTTCATCATAAACACAGACCAGCGAAGCTTAGTCCACTTGGGTGATCACAAATTCAACACAACTATTCAACAGAAAGCTTTCTTCAAACTCCTTGGTCTGCAGTATAAAATACATTACAAAAAAGGAAGTTCGAATGTGGCAGCGGATGCATTATCACGCCGTGACCAAACTGTGTGTGCAGTATCCATAGCTACACCAAGATGGTTGGAAATTGCGGTCGAAGGATATATGAAGGATGAGAAAACAAAACAACGTCTCACTGAACTAAGTGTGCACAATGAAAATGCGCAGGGGTTTCAGTTGATAGACGGCGTGATTCGGCACAAAGGGAGAATCTGGCTGGGGGCTCACTCTCAAGCAAAACAAGCTGTGTTAACAGCATTACACAGCAGTGGTCTAGGAGGGCACTCGGGGGCGCTGCCCACATACCACAAAGTCAAAAATATTTCTTCATGGCCTGGCTTGAAGCAAGATGTGTACACATATGTGCAACAATGCTCAACATGCCATCAAGCAAAAAGTGAGCACACCAAACTGCCTGGTAAGCTGCAACCACTACCCATACCACCTGAAGCCTGGCACTAGGTGGGAATGGATTTTATTGAAGGGTTGCCTCTCTCTGGCAAGTTTGACACAATTCTGGTGATTGTTGAGAAGTTCACGAAATTCGGCCACTTCATACCACTACGACACCCTTTCACAGCAGCTTCGGTGGCGTAGTTGTTCATGGACAATGTGTTTCAGCTCCATAGTATGCCCAAGGTACTTATCTCTGACAGAGACAAGGTATTCACCAGCAGTTTCTGGCAGCACTTATTCAAACTTACTGACACTACTTTAAACATGAGCTCCTCCTACCATCCGCAAACGGATGGGCAAACCGAAAGATTAAATAAATGTCTGGAGACATATCTGAGGTGTTTGGTTCAGGCAGACCCTAAACAGTGGGCAAAATGGCTATCTCTTGCTGAGCATTGGTACAATACTACCTACCATTCTGCAATTGGAAGATCACCGTTTGAGGCGTTGTATGGCAGGAAACCTCGCCATTTTGGGTTTCAGCAAGGGTCTCCGACAGGGCAAGCTGATTTGGATGAATGGCTCCAGAAAAGAGCAGCCATGATGCCAGTGATCCGTCAACACCTGGAACGGGCTCAACGTCGCATGAAGATTCAAGCAGACAAAAACAGAACTGAGAGAATGTTTGAAGTCGGAGATTGGGTCTACCTGAAATTACAACCATATTTGCAGACCTCTCTTGCTCGGCGTTCGTCGCAAAAACTGGGGTTCAAATATTTTGGTCCATTCAAAGTGCTCAAGAAAGTGGGACAAGTATCATACAAGCTAGAGCTTCCGGAATCCGCTCGCATTCATCCTGTCATCCATGTTTCGCCATTGAAGAAGGCGTTGAAGCCAGGCGTGCAGGCAAGTGCAGACTTACCTTTAGCTTTGTTGCAGGATGATATCAAGGTGCAACCATTGCGCATATGCAACGAGCGTTTCATTCGCCGTGGCAACAAGAAGGTGCCACAGGTGCTCATCAGCTGGGAGGGATGGCCCGAGTCTTGCAGGACCTGGGAGCATCTGGGGGCCATCGTCGACCAGTTTCCGCTTGCACCAGCTTGGGGGGCAGGCTGGTACTCCAGAAGGGGGTATTGTCACGACACAGCTGCTGCCCGACGCATTGCGCGTGAAGAAGCGAGCGATGGAAAGGGAACGCTTGCGCAAGACCCAACAAGCTACGGCCCAAGAGCAGCCCAAGAGCAAGAAGTGAACGCATCGGAGTCGATATCACTTGGCTGCGTCCAGAGAAACGACATCAACTTGTAATCCAAGACATATTGTCTCTGACGAGATTTCTCTCTTCTTCCTCCTTCACGAACTCAGTTCGTTGAATTCTGTCCATCCCAGCGCGACGCTGCGGAAAACCTTGTATCCTGTCGTGATTATCATGTATCTACGAGTAAGGTACTTACAGGGCATCAACTCCAGGTGCGGAATATTCCAGCAAATGCTTGCTGTGTTTTTTGTGGACGCCATGAACCTATCGAACATACATTGCTGTTCTGTCAGTTTGCTCAGGAAGTTTGGGAAGTTGTCTCGGCTGAGTATCATATTCCGCTTTGTCGTAAATCCTTCACATCCACTAGGGCGTGGGTTTTGGATTTCTTTGATCGTTGCTCAGCCATGGAAGCCACTACTTTGACTGTTACCATGTGGCATATCTGGGATGCTAGAAACAGAGTTAGGGAAGGTGAAACTCTGATGCATCCACGTTCAATTGCTGAAAAAGTTTTGGCATATATCGGTATGATTGCTATGCATCTATATGAAGAACCAACAACCAACCACAGGTGTGAGACCACGTCGTCAACTCTCAGATGGTCAACACCGCCGGAAGGTAAGGTAGCTGTTAATGTTGATGATGCAATTTTCACTGCTTCTCGTCGTATGGGGGATGGGCGTTGTGATCCGAGACCACAGGGGAAACTGCTTGGTTGCGTGCAACGAGCAGCATATGGAGGTCGCAACGCCGGAAATTACTGAAGCCGTGGCGATGCGCCGGGCTCTCACCCTTGCTATTGACGAAGGTTTTGCTGATATAATTGTCAACTCGGACTGCCTCTCAGTGGTGCAGCGTGTGACTTCAGAGCTGGAAGATAGATCGTCGTGTGGCCCGGTCATCCTGGATATCAAGAAGCTGACGAGCTCTTTCACCTCGTGCTCTTTCCATCATGTGAACCGTGTTTTAAATACTAGCTAGATCTAGTGAGTTTTCTGTTTGCTCTGTGTGGCGTGGGTTTGCTCCGGAGTTTATCCGTGAGTATCTATCTCTACTATATAATATGCCTAGAGGTGGTGATGGTCATGGTCATGGTATGTTTTTCTGTTTCCCAATTTACACCCGTGAGTTAGGAGATATTACCCACCACTGCCACCGGTAAGTGGAAAAAACGTTTCGTTTTTTTTCCATATGCCAAATCGAAACCAAAGCCCAGCTCCGCGTCCCCGGCGACGAACCCATCTGGAAACCGCCCCCCAATCCCCCAGCCCTCGCCGCCATGGCGACCACCGACGATCCCACCGCCGCCGGCGAGGTCGCCCGCCTACTCGCCCACCTCGACTCCCAGAAGCAGCTCCTATCCGCCCACCTCTGCTCCTCTCCCATGGCACATGCGGGTCGGAAGGAGTCGCCTTCCTCCTCCGGTAAGAGGAACGGAAACCCCGCCGCAAAATCCCCACCCCAAGCTGCAGCCCCTACTGGTCGTCGCCTCCGCCGTCCCGGTCGCCGCCACCCTGCTGTCCTGTACGTCGCCTCCCCCCCCTCCGGTTATCTCGGCCAGATCGTCATCGCCCTCTCTTTGGGCTCTGCCTCGCCGCGAGTAGACGCAGAAGAATTTCCATGGGAGCCTCGTCACCAACAGCACTTGCGACGGTCTCGGGGAGGAGATGAATCGCCGACATTTTTGACCGATGGTACGATTCCTATATCAGCCCCTAGCCTGCCCGTGTAGATCTGCACTTACTTAGAAAAAAATCTTAAGGAAGTGTCGAATCATCACGTGGAGGTGGCAGTATGAGATTCAAAACAATAATTTAAAATCTGACAGCGTAGGGAATGTGTAACGCGATGGCCAATGGCTACGAATTTCTGAGTATATTTCAATGACACCTTGGTGTAAATTTCTTCTAGGTATTGGGTGAAAATCCTATGGAATAGTGCTTGCAACTTCCTCTCTTGACTGTTTCATTTGATAATAGTTGGCCCTTGGGAATGTGCTCCCACAACGAATATGCTGATTCTCGAGTCTATTTTGTCCCACGTCTGCTTGAGATCAGTATTCTGCTTTCTTTGTACATGATGATTTCTTGTCTTCTCAGGTGAAGGTCTGCTTGAAAATGTTCCCTCAAGTTTTCGCCCAGTTTCCTTACACTGGAATAGTTTAAGCCTCGACTACCAAGTACTCTCTCCTATATCACGTGTTTCCTTATTCCTAGCATTTTCAAATAACCAAAATTGAAGAGGAGACCTACGTTTCCTGAATTGCTGGTTTATTTTTTCATGATCCATGGCAAAGGCTTTTTATCCATGTCTGTCCTTGAAATTACTGCATGCCTTAAAATTACCACATGCCTCATATTATTGTCTTTGTTGTTTCACTTTTTTGAGGAAACGCCTAGCTTCATGTTTTCCAAAGTTTGAGCTAGCTGATGTGATTCACGTAAATGGCCTCTTAAAACAAATTACCTGCTTGCTTGGTCATACAAAATTGGTGTGCTTTATATGATTGTTCAAATGTAACACATACTGCATTCTGACTGATGCTATATGGTGAAATAATAGAGATACTTCAAGGAACCGTAAACTTTGATGCCCCAGCAACTTTAGAATTTACACTTATTTGTACTGATAAATAAATTATTTTGGTAATATTGCATAAGAAATGAGGAGTATAGTGGATTCTTTTATCCCGATTGATGTCCTTGGTTTATAACACACTAACAGTCTACTATTTCTGCACTTTTGCTTGAAAGCCTGAATAAGCTTGTGGAGCTACTTAAGTATGTTTGCACTAATTTGAGATTCTGTTCATGGATAATACGTGCTCATTCTCATGTAGTTTAGTGTTCAGTTTGATTGAATTAACTAGAGACGAAGTTTGTGTATGCGCGGTCATACACTTCCAATTGTGAACAGTAGCATATCTGAAATATTTTGTGTATGCTTTAGAACTAGAGAAGTAATTTTCAGTTTAACCATGGTAGGATTTGTATTATTGTCACAATCAGTGGCCTTGGCTTAGTTTTATAGTGTTTTGCTTTATACCATATATGGATGAAGATCGTATGTGAAGCAGGAAGTTGTCTTCTTATTAGGCTGAAGCATACTTGTTCTTCCCATAATCATATATTAAAAATTACCAACACTGTTTTTCTTATGAAACGCCTTAGCCTACAAATTATCTATGAAAAACTATCAATCCAAAAGATGCGTAGGAAGAGAAAGATGAAATAGTTCACACGTGTTGTTTCCAGAAATTCATGCAGTCACTTTTGTTTCATAGTTATTTCAAAAGGATATGGTTTAGTTAGATCTTTCTGAGCAAAAACTTACTAGAGGCAAAACAATCACAGTCGTTACCGTTAGTTTTGTAGCACAACAACTTTGCCAACACAAAATATCCTATAGTTTTGAATTGTAAAGTGTCGAGTTGCATCGATCAGTTCGGGGAGTTCGGCGACACCGCCACCCACATGGTCGAGCAGTTGTTCTGGGTCAAAGAGAGACATGAGAGGTATGGGGTAGTCCATTAGAGAACAATGAGGTGGGGCGAAGACAATTTTGTACACGTATCGTACTCAGAAAAACACTAGAAAGAGATTGGGAAATATATCAACATACTGTATTGTTAACTTTGTGAAGCATGGTATTCCTACTTGGGAAACAAATCGTCCTGGTCATATTTTTATAGTCGTAACTGCACGATTTGAGTCTGCTTGGATACACACCTCAAAATTTCTCACTTCTTGCAGGTTTTGAGTTGGGGACAAGCACCTTAACGGCTTAAAGGGATATATTATCATGGAGCTGCGAGACCTTGACTTGTATCCTATGGAGGTTACATTGGTGAATAAATATCAATAGAGGAGGATGCGGCTAGGTGCTCGACAACGAAGAAAGAGAAATGGATGGTGTGGTCCGGTGCGGTGCGGTGGATGAGGAATAAAAGGTGCGGCAGGTGACTAGGCCATAAGAAGGAGGGAAGAATACATTGTTGGCAGGATACGTCATGGTGGCGCCGTAGTGTGATTCTTCTCCATTGCCGTTAGCAGGGGAGTTTCTAGGACGAAGTATGACACTATGCGCTTCTAAAAGAGTAGAGATTACTCTCGAGCCAGAAAGAATAGGACTGGTATTCCAGGCATGGGTGGAGGAAGTCGAGAGAGTATTTTATCAAACTGAACGTGAACGCAGGATTTTGTTGCTGAACCAATAAAATCTGCCATGGTGGCTTTCTTATTGGTGTATTAGTAGATGATGTAACTTTGTTGCCGAACCAATAAAATCTGCCATGGTGGCTTTCTTATTGGGGCATCATATTTGTAATTACTATGCGGTGTCTTAATTTTTGTGAAAAGTCGTTGATCATATTATCGTTGTTTAGTATTGGTTATTCTTGTCAAGAATGGATGATATATCAATCGGAAATAATATAGAATGGAGTACACGCACTGATTATTTTTCACTTGTTGCTCTTTGCTGAATTCAGCGAGTCATATGACTTTGCTTGCATTCTAATTGACAAATACGCGTTGAATGTCTAATTATTATTATATATTACTTTCAGTCTTATGTTTTTGGGAGACATAGGACGGTTGAGCAGGGTAGAGAAGAAAGACATCACATACTCTTATCCCAGAAATCCTGTCTCCTTGCAAGGTGATAGTACGGAAATGAGGGATGAGATGAAAGCTCGATAAATTTAGACACCCGTAGCAACGCACGGGCATTCAACTAGTATACTATAATATTCCTAACTGCCGTGATGGTACGTTCTCGTGGTACGTCAGGTGGTGGTGGTACGTCGGACGTAGTACGTCCGTGCTTCTCAGCCAGTACAACTCCTATACGTTTACAACTACTACTATACATTCCGAGTACAACTCCTATACTCTCGCCGCTCGCGGGAGTCGGCGAGCTGCTCCCGGAGCGCCTCCTCCGACATGCCCTGCTGCCGGCGCTCGACGCGCGGCCGGGAAGTCGGCGAGCGAGTTGAGTAGCGCCACACCGGCGCTCCACATGGACTGTGGAGAGAGCGACTGTGCGAGACTCCGTGAGATGGCCGGCGACGGTGCTTGGGGTTTCCTTGGAGGCGCACGACGAGGGGTCCAGGAGGCGGCGTAGTGCGTCGCGATGGAGCAGTGGAGGGATCCTTGGAGGCGCGCGACGAGGGGTCCAGGAGGCGGCGCGCTGGAGCAGTGGAGGGAGGTGGGGAGGGGCTGTTGGATGCTCACCGGCGCGGACGTAGGCGTGGACCGACGTGGTCGACGGGAACGAACACGCCCGGCCCTTGAGGTGCTCCACCTCGAGGTCCAGGAGGTGCAGTGGTCGGAGATGGGCGCGGGCATGGAGGGAGCTCGGGCGTCGACGGTGTAGTGGAGCTCGGGCAGCCAGGCGACGGCGTCAGACGCGATGGAGAGGACAGCGAGAGGTGGATGCCTCGGCCGGCCGGGGTCGGAGCAGAGAGGCGAGCGAGGGGAGAAGAGGATCGAGCCATCGAGGGGGAGCGTCAGCGTCTCCGGTGCGTTTCTTGCGTGTGTGCTGTGTACTGGAGAGAGAAAAGAGAGAAGAACAGGGGGCGGCTGCAAGATGCGAGGGGGGTGGGAAAGGAAAAAAGACCAAGGTTGAGCTAGGGTTTTGGCTGGGATGGGCCTTGGGCCGTCACCAAATCCAAATCGTAATCAGCACCGCATCCAATCGTTATCATGGTGTACGAGATGCTAGCTAGCCGATTTTTTTTTTCTTTTTCCTTCAGATGTGTGCTATCACCTACGGTGTATACCATAACTTACGCGTCTGAGACAAAAGCTAGATAAGTTGGTATGTTTTTTTCTAAAAATAAATTCTACTATTTTCAGTTTATTTCACGCAAAGATGGATTAAAATATTATCGTGTTTCCCATCCACGATTAGACCGATGCAGTTAAAATAATCTAGATTGCGAAATCAAAAAAGGGAAAAATGTCGGACTGCGCGTTCAAAGGAAAAATCTAAAATGATCACTTCCATAACTGAAAGAAAGTAATAAATTTATAATAGAACCATGGATGTGACTGATGATAAAGAAGAAAAACTGGATGAAGTTTAAATTGTCGGACCACGTCATTTTCTGGTATTTTTTTGTCGCATGTTGTATTCTTTCTAGGACGTACTACAGTATCCGTGTTTGATAGGAAGACCGATTTAATATTTCTGTAAAATTTATGTAGCCCGTAGCAACGCACGGGCATTCAGTTAGTCTATGTGCACCTATGTGCACATAGACTTTGGACAATTATACCCTTACCTATGTACTAGCGGGAAGGAGAAGGCAAACCCACAGGCTCGCGAGCGAAGATCGAGTGGAGGAATGCTTTGCCATAGACAGATAGAAGCACTACTCAGCATTTTCATATGTTTGTTGAACTTTTTACATCGGAGGATCGAAAACAAAGCTTTAGCCTACTATGAATTACATTAAGACCTCTGCACTACCGCCACCAGAACAAGCCGTTGACGCATCGATGTCGCCGCTCCCATACAGAAACTGGCCTGACCTTGTCGATGACAATCAGGAAATCTCTGTGCACATGCCCCTTAGGACTAGCGCCTGAACCGCAGTCATCGACGTCAAACCCTTGAAGCGACCTGGAGAGCCTGGCACCAAATCTCGATGCCGCCTTGTATGCACGACAAGAAACTCTAACCTCGCCGCCCTGAGAAGGTGGTAGGAATCTACGTCGGATCTTCGTCTAATTCATCCCGATGAACTAAATTTAGGACGGTCAAAACCCGAAAGACCAACTCGAAGAAGAAGCACCACAACCTATCTAAGCTCTACAACCTATCTACTAGCGGGATTCCCCTCCCCGCCACCAGCGGAGAGGGGAAGGCGAATCCACGTGCTAGCGAGCGAAGATCGAGGGGAGGAAGGCTTTGCCCTAGACAGAGAGAAGTACTACTCAGCATTGTGATATGTTTGTTGAACTTTACATCGGAGGATCGGGAACAACAGCTTCAGCCTACATATAAACTAAGCTGATTATAACATGTCATATCTATACACGAAACACATATAAACAACAAACTAGGCAACGGCCAGCCACACGTACGATCAAACTGTACTACGATCACTAGTTGAAATGCCCGTGCGTTGCTACGGGCTAGCAAACTCAACATAACTCCTCTTTTTTTACTTTGTATTTTTTCACACCGTATTTGTAGTTTTAAAAATGTTCAACGTTATTTTTACAGAAGGTACATCGGAATATATATCGAATTTAAAAAATCTACATGAAAATTTTCATGCATAAATGCGAGCAAGCATATATAATATTTCTAAAATCAATCTATACCATTTGTTGTCATTGTAACTCTAGAATATTTAGATACAAAATAATACTTTGTGATGTCTTTTGATCGTACATGCATTATTATTGATTGACATCCTATAAAAAGGATCTAAATATCTGCCAGATGCTGCTTCTTATAGTTCAGTTTAGCTACCACGGCATCTATTTATCACCATTGTTCCGCTCATTTTTTTTAGGGTCCCTCGGTATTGGTAAATCAGTAGACAAACCATCTTACTCTCACTTTCTCTCTCACCGTTATCTTGTTTCTTTGCTTTGACTTCTCTCTCTCCTTTCCGTGGATGAATGTAACATCCCGAGGTTTTCCCCAATTAGATTTGTTTGTTTTTCTTTTTGCATAATCATGTCATCATGCATTTTGTTATCACCTTGCATGTTTTGCTCAAAATGTTATTTTGTTAAACCTTGCCTCTCTTTTGTTCCTCTCTTCTCTAATTTCTTTGCTCTCTTATCACTCCTTTTATCTTCCCCTCTTCTTCTCTTTTATTTTTCTGGATAATTGAGAAATTCGTAGAATTCTTATCGGGCCAGGGAAAAACCAATTCGGCCCATCTTCTTTGAAGCTCCAACCCACCTCCTCCCCTTGTCCTCTTCCTCCGTACAGAGGTTTCGTTCCCGGTCTTTTCTGTTCAATTTTAAAATCGTTTAAAAATAGTTTCCGTTCACACCTATTTTCTGTTCATTTTTTAAAATCGCTCAAATTTCTGTTTACTTTTAAAACCGTTCATAAAAAGATTGGGTTCACCATTTTTCTGTTCATTTTTTAAAATCGATCAAATTTCTGTTTACTTTTAAAACCGTTCATAAAAAGATTGGGTTCACCATTTTTCTGTTCATTTTTTAAAATCGTTCAAAAATAGGTTTCGTTCACTGATTTTTTTTTCACTTTTAAAATCATTCAAAAAGACTTTCCGTTCACACCCATTTTCTGTTTATTTTCTAAAATCGTTCAAAAATAGTTTTCGTTTATCAGCCTTTTTGTTCACTTTTAAAATCGTTTAATAATAGTTTCTGTTCACCTCATTTTTTTCATTTTTTTAAACGTTGAAAAATAGTTTCGTTCACAGGCCTTTTTTTGTTTATTTTTTAAAAATCGTTCAAAAAAAGTTCGTTCACCCCATTTTCTGTTCATTTTTTAGAATCGTTCAAAAATAGATTTCGTTCATCGACTTTTTTGTTCACTTTAAAAATTGGTTAAAAATAGTTTCCATTTCAACGCCATTTTTTCTGTTCATTTATTTAAAATTGTTCAAAAATAGATTTTCGTTCACCGGTCTTTTTTGTTCTTTTTTTAAATCGTTTGAAACCAATTTCTGTTCAACTCCATTTTTTCTGTTTATTTTTTAGAATCTTTCAAAAATAAATTTCGTTGATAAATTTTTTCTGTTCAACGCAATGGACTTCGAGACCGACACTGCTTCGTCGATAAAACAAAACACGGACTTCAGGTCCTATACCAACACTGCTCCGAGACGAACAATGTTCAAACACACGGCCATGGGCATCATATAAAAACGTATGGACCCTTGATCAAAAGCATAGCACCAAATTCTGCTGCCACAGATCCAGATTGACATTGCCACGCCCTTTCCCAGCACCGGAAGAACCAACACCGGAAGAACCATAACGCAGCTCGCCGGAAGAACCATAACGCAACTCGGCGTTGCTTTGTCTCACGCCTGCAACCACGACGCTGAACTCAGAAAATTGGAGATACAGGTATGCCTACCGTGATACGTAATTGATAGGGTCAATCATAAAATCCAGTCATAGGCATACCAGACTCTTCATCCTCATCGTGCCATTTGTTCCAGTCACCGGATCAGCAGAGGCATTGCCATTAACCATTTGCCCCTTTGCTACCAAATGAGCCTTATTTTGGTCCCTCAGGTTTTCAGAGTCCATCCGTTACATAGCCACATCTTCCATATGCCCTGGTTTATCTCCTGGAAACTAATCAAAATTTCAAACTTCAAGCAATAATATGAAGCGATGCATGAGATTTCAACCTTTAATTGATTAATAATTAAAATCATACTTCGACTCGTTGTCTTAGGAGCAAATATCTTCCATGGGTTCGTTTCCCACCAACATGAACAGCCATATCGCAACTCAAGCAAAGTGATGTACCATCTATGTCACAGTAGAAGAAAGCTGCATTGACAGGTTGGAAACATATGAAATTAAACTTAACAGGTAAGTGCTAAAATAATTGTTTGTAGGTCAAAATGCATACCTGAAGAATTTGCCCAACCCTGACATGCCGACTAGCAAGCTTGTTACACATATGTACCTGCAGCACAACATAGAAAGAAATATCAGACACATCAGCTTGAAGATTATGTCTTGGCAATCAAGTTGCAATTTATCCGAAGCGACGAAAACTGGAATGTACATCTTTGTCTTTCTTGATGTTAATGGTATTGCATGAAGGATTTGTGCACGCACCAGAGATGCACTACTTTTGACAACTAGAGATGTAAGTGGGATCTCGCCAATATCCCACTTCTATTTCATATGGGGATTTTAGTTCAAAATTTCGGACCAAAATTTGAACTAGAAATTCACAAATGAACCAGAAGTGGGACATTGGTGGAATCCCACATGACACCTTAGGATGTGCGTACATAACTTATCATAACTTGCAGATATAAACAACTCAACTGTAGAAACATACTTATCATTTGAGTTCACACAACTGTAGAAACATACTTATCATTTGACTTGGACAAAAGAAGAACACAATTATTTACTCCAGCCTGACCAAATAAGATCATAACTAAACACATGAATGCCAGTGCTTGTGATGAATTTACCAAAAAAAGTATTTTCACCTTTATATGTCTTTCATATGTTACCAACACAAATGCTCCTTTAGCTTAAGGTGCATATATTTCACCATAAAACGCAATGTCAGACACATATTTTGGGGTTCATTAATCACTATTTAGGTTCATTTGTAGCTCTGCACAAGGTACCATAGGCACTGTTCTGTTAACAGAACAAACTACTCCTAAAACATCTGCTACAGCATGCAACATAACTCCTCTTTTTTTACTTTGTATTTTTTCACACCGTATTTGTAGTTTTAAAAATGTTCAACGTTATTTTTACAGAAGGTACATCGGAATATATATCGAATTTAAAAAATCTACATGAAAATTTTCATGCATAAATGCGAGCAAGCATATATAATATTTCTAAAATCAATCTATACCATTTGTTGTCATTGTAACTCTAGAATATTTAGATACAAAATAATACTTTGTGATGTCTTTTGATCGTACATGCATTATTATTGATTGACATCCTATAAAAAGGATCTAAATATCTGCCAGATGCTGCTTCTTATAGTTCAGTTTAGCTACCACGGCATCTATTTATCACCATTGTTCCGCTCATTTTTTTTAGGGTCCCTCGGTATTGGTAAATCAGTAGACAAACCATCTTACTCTCACTTTCTCTCTCACCGTTATCTTGTTTCTTTGCTTTGACTTCTCTCTCTCCTTTCCGTGGATGAATGTAACATCCCGAGGTTTTCCCCAATTAGATTTGTTTGTTTTTCTTTTTGCATAATCATGTCATCATGCATTTTGTTATCACCTTGCATGTTTTGCTCAAAATGTTATTTTGTTAAACCTTGCCTCTCTTTTGTTCCTCTCTTCTCTAATTTCTTTGCTCTCTTATCACTCCTTTTATCTTCCCCTCTTCTTCTCTTTTATTTTTCTGGATAATTGAGAAATTCGTAGAATTCTTATCGGGCCAGGGAAAAACCAATTCGGCCCATCTTCTTTGAAGCTCCAACCCACCTCCTCCCCTTGTCCTCTTCCTCCGTACAGAGGTTTCGTTCCCGGTCTTTTCTGTTCAATTTTAAAATCGTTTAAAAATAGTTTCCGTTCACACCTATTTTCTGTTCATTTTTTAAAATCGCTCAAATTTCTGTTTACTTTTAAAACCGTTCATAAAAAGATTGGGTTCACCATTTTTCTGTTCATTTTTTAAAATCGATCAAATTTCTGTTTACTTTTAAAACCGTTCATAAAAAGATTGGGTTCACCATTTTTCTGTTCATTTTTTAAAATCGTTCAAAAATAGGTTTCGTTCACTGATTTTTTTTTCACTTTTAAAATCATTCAAAAAGACTTTCCGTTCACACCCATTTTCTGTTTATTTTCTAAAATCGTTCAAAAATAGTTTTCGTTTATCAGCCTTTTTGTTCACTTTTAAAATCGTTTAATAATAGTTTCTGTTCACCTCATTTTTTTCATTTTTTTAAACGTTGAAAAATAGTTTCGTTCACAGGCCTTTTTTTGTTTATTTTTTAAAAATCGTTCAAAAAAAGTTCGTTCACCCCATTTTCTGTTCATTTTTTAGAATCGTTCAAAAATAGATTTCGTTCATCGACTTTTTTGTTCACTTTAAAAATTGGTTAAAAATAGTTTCCATTTCAACGCCATTTTTTCTGTTCATTTATTTAAAATTGTTCAAAAATAGATTTTCGTTCACCGGTCTTTTTTGTTCTTTTTTTAAATCGTTTGAAACCAATTTCTGTTCAACTCCATTTTTTCTGTTTATTTTTTAGAATCTTTCAAAATAAATTTCGTTGATAAATTTTTTCTGTTCAACGCAATGGACTTCGAGACCGACACTGCTTCGTCGATAAAACAAAACACGGACTTCAGGTCCTATACCAACACTGCTCCGAGACGAACAATGTTCAAACACACGGCCATGGGCATCATATAAAAACGTATGGACCCTTGATCAAAAGCATAGCACCAAATTCTGCTGCCACAGATCCAGATTGACATTGCCACGCCCTTTCCCAGCACCGGAAGAACCAACACCGGAAGAACCATAACGCAGCTCGCCGGAAGAACCATAACGCAACTCGGCGTTGCTTTGTCTCACGCCTGCAACCACGACGCTGAACTCAGAAAATTGGAGATACAGGTATGCCTACCGTGATACGTAATTGATAGGGTCAATCATAAAATCCAGTCATAGGCATACCAGACTCTTCATCCTCATCGTGCCATTTGTTCCAGTCACCGGATCAGCAGAGGCATTGCCATTAACCATTTGCCCCTTTGCTACCAAATGAGCCTTATTTTGGTCCCTCAGGTTTTCAGAGTCCATCCGTTACATAGCCACATCTTCCATATGCCCTGGTTTATCTCCTGGAAACTAATCAAAATTTCAAACTTCAAGCAATAATATGAAGCGATGCATGAGATTTCAACCTTTAATTGATTAATAATTAAAATCATACTTCGACTCGTTGTCTTAGGAGCAAATATCTTCCATGGGTTCGTTTCCCACCAACATGAACAGCCATATCGCAACTCAAGCAAAGTGATGTACCATCTATGTCACAGTAGAAGAAAGCTGCATTGACAGGTTGGAAACATATGAAATTAAACTTAACAGGTAAGTGCTAAAATAATTGTTTGTAGGTCAAAATGCATACCTGAAGAATTTGCCCAACCCTGACATGCCGACTAGCAAGCTTGTTACACATATGTACCTGCAGCACAACATAGAAAGAAATATCAGACACATCAGCTTGAAGATTATGTCTTGGCAATCAAGTTGCAATTTATCCGAAGCGACGAAAACTGGAATGTACATCTTTGTCTTTCTTGATGTTAATGGTATTGCATGAAGGATTTGTGCACGCACCAGAGATGCACTACTTTTGACAACTAGAGATGTAAGTGGGATCTCGCCAATATCCCACTTCTATTTCATATGGGGATTTTAGTTCAAAATTTCGGACCAAAATTTGAACTAGAAATTCACAAATGAACCAGAAGTGGGACATTGGTGGAATCCCACATGACACCTTAGGATGTGCGTACATAACTTATCATAACTTGCAGATATAAACAACTCAACTGTAGAAACATACTTATCATTTGAGTTCACACAACTGTAGAAACATACTTATCATTTGACTTGGACAAAAGAAGAACACAATTATTTACTCCAGCCTGACCAAATAAGATCATAACTAAACACATGAATGCCAGTGCTTGTGATGAATTTACCAAAAAAAGTATTTTCACCTTTATATGTCTTTCATATGTTACCAACACAAATGCTCCTTTAGCTTAAGGTGCATATATTTCACCATAAAACGCAATGTCAGACACATATTTTGGGGGTTCATTAATCACTATTTAGGTTCATTTGTAGCTCTGCACAAGGTACCATAGGCACTGTTCTGTTAACAGAACAAACTACTCCTAAAACATCTGCTACAGCATGCAACATCCCAGCAGTTTGAGAACTCCAGTTGGTTGCAGAAATTGC
Source organism: Poa pratensis (assembly GCA_947311845.1). Lineage (NCBI taxonomy): Eukaryota > Viridiplantae > Streptophyta > Magnoliopsida > Poales > Poaceae > Poa > Poa pratensis. Next base: position 21,814,254 of record CAMZMU010000110.1, read on the forward strand.
TACGTGGAGGGATCTTTATTATTATTTTGTATTTGTTGACTATTGTGTTATATAATTTTGATAGTTATAACAATAATGAAATACAGAAGCATCGAATATCGGTGCAATTTTGCTCGTGTTTTGCTCCACAAATAAATGGATAAAGGGATACTTAAGAATAAAGTTATCAGGGTCAAACGATTTTGGGTAGAGTGTTAATTTTAACTTACATGCGTCCATGCCACAATAACATAAAAATCAGCCCGTAGCAACGCACGGGTAAGTTCCCACTAGCAGTTCACAGAATAAAGTGATGTTTATAACCTTTATTTTTCACTTTGGTTGCAGAAAATGGCAGAGCAAAGACAACTGATTTATCTCCAGGTATGCCTATACGAACCAGACTCATCTACGACATAATCCTATCATATTCCGATACTAAGTCGCCTCCAGCAAGCTACCATCGGCGAGAAAACGTACCTCAACTAAAAGTTCCTGTCGAAAGCTACCTAGCTTGACTTTCTTCATGGGTCTACACATAAACCATAGTGTTATTTCAGTGTCATGGAACTTTTCAAGGAGACGTAATTGATAGGATCAATCATAAAATCCAGTCAAAGGTTATTTTAATAGTATAGTTTTTATTCATTTTTTTCCATAACTTTTATTTTTCACTTTGGTTGCAGAAATTGGCAGAGCAAAGACAACTGATTTCAAATATTTCAGAAGACAGAAATCAAGCCAGACGTGAACGTGATAGAGCTCGGAGAAACAGTTTGACGGCCGAGCAAAAGGAGGAGATTAATGCACGTAGAAGAGAAAAAGATAGAGCTAAACGAAATAGTCTGTCCTCTGAGCAAAAGGAGGAGATTAATGCCGGTGCGTTGCTACGGGATTGCAAAATTATACCATAATATTTATTTGTCACCTAACATCCATTTGTGATTAAATTAATTAAGTAATTTGGTCTGAAGGATATAAATCGATATAAAATATATTCCACTTGATTTTGTTACGGTGTGAATTAGATTTCAAGGGACAAATGGAAGTTCATTTAACCGTAAAATATATTTCCACCTGATTTTGTTAACAAAGTACTTCAAATTTTTTGCAGCAAACAAATTGTACTTTAAACGAATTGGCATTTCTCATCTTGGGAACATGTAATACTTTCATTTTAGATTCACATTATATACACTTCACAGACATATAGTTCACATTATACATTTATTCTAGATTTGTGAAAAACAATTTATATCATTTGCACAATCCTTACATGATCTGGATCACTGCATTCATCCTAGTTGTCCTTGACAACATGATCAATTCCGTCAGTAACCATTTCATAATCTGACAAATATAGCAATGTAAAATATATCAATGAACCAGAAACGAATATGCGTCCATGGACTGAAGCTAGAACACGTAAAACCGATCTGAAAGTGTGTGTACCACCAATCCTTCAAAGTGAGCGTCAGGGGGTCACTGCTTGAACCAAGCCTTCGTTTCACAACACCTGTCCAACCATAATTTCAGATAAAGAAAATAAACAAAGAGATTATATTAGACACAAGATGAACAACCATTTTTGCAGCCAAATTCAGGAAAAAAAAAGTAGGTGACGGATCCAGAACAAACTGATTGCTATGACATTGAAGAAGCAAAATACTGAATTCAGAATTCACAAGGACGTGGGAGCAGAGAACTTCACACTCAGAGGCAATGAATCCATCGATATGTGCAGTCTGCACCTCTGCACCTTCGGTGACTTGCAAATGCGCATGATGCCTGCCAACTGCGCGAGCATGATGGTGCGAGCTCCACGGCGTGAAGACATTGTCGGTATGAGGGACTCAGCTTGAGTGACTTTGAGCACAAAAGTCTAGCTGTGACTTTGCTCTCATCTCAGCCATCTAAACTTGATCCAACGGATAGAAAAGAGTGAACATTTTTAGACTAAAACTTAAAACATTATTTACTCACAAACTGTATGTCTAAATATGACGAAACTTTGACCTAATGCATACTAACGAATATGTGATTTAATAGAGTTTTTTCAATTTTTCTGAGAAATTTGAATTTTAAGTTCAAATTTGTGTAATGAATTTAAAAATGATGTTTATTCACAAATTACTTGTCCAAAAACGACAAAATTTTCACAGTATGCATAGTATAACATATAAGATTTACTGGAATTTTTTCGATTTTTTCTAAACATTATACAGCGTACATCTAGTGCAAAGTCACCGCTAGACTTTTGTGCTCAAAGTCACTCAAGCTGAGTCCCGGTATGAGACTGTGTGCATTTAGGGGCACAACCAGTTCATTTCTCGCTCTCCAGAACATACTCTTCATTCAGCCTTTTATACCAAATCAACGAGGAACAAATAACTATTTGCCACCTGAAGCACACCGGATTCAATACAGATGAGATAAGATAACTCGTAGCTTCAGTTACAGCACATGCTAGGATGCACTGCAAAACTGTAACTGTTTTGCCCATTAATGGTAGCGTTTATAACAATTTCAGTCTAAATACAGCTTGTATCCACGTTGAGCATATGTGAGATCACATCGGTGCTGCTCACTGCTCAGCGTATGTGCGCCAATGTCACCCGCATCTCCATGAACACAACAATCAGAGGTAAACCCAAAAACAATGGGTACATAGAAGACCTAAAGCACACAGCCAAATTCTGAAGATTGCACGAGTTCTTTGGACGACTGCAAATACAATATGTCGATCTGTTCAAGCAAAAGAAAACAAAGATGAGAAAATTGAAACATTCGGTAATGTGCACTGAAAATTAAAGAAACAATATGTCAAATTGATGATGTTCTGCTGTACAACTTCAGCAAAACAGATTAATCATAGAAACAACATTTAGATTCTTCATGAGCTGATGAGTACCTGCATAACTCAGGTCGTGGATTTCGGGCTGGTCAGGACATCGAGTGGAGTTTTTTTCCAGAAAGGGAGATGCTTGTTGGACATCGGCAAGCTTGCTGATGTTCATCGCAAACCATGCTGATGGCAGGAGGAGCACACACAAGAGCCTGCCCGCCTCGAAGCATCATGCAGCTGCCCGTAAACAAGGCCAACCGCAGCGCCGCACGCCTCCGAGGCCACCTACCGCTAGAAGGTCTGCACTATCCCCAAGGTGCCTCACCTGAAGGTCGGGGAAACTTCGACGGGATCTAGAGCTCAGTGCCGCCAAGGTCACTTGCCGCGGTCCGGGCCACGTCAGGGAGAGGAAAACGCGTGTGCGAGCTTGACGAGCTTCAGGATGCTCGGAATGGAGGTGGAGGCTGGTGTACGGGCGGCGGAGCCGGCCGCTGAGGATAAAGGTCGGGTAGGAGCGCGACGCCGGCGGCGGGAGGTCACGGACCACCGCGAGAAGCAGGAGGCCGGAGGCAGAGGAGCAGAGCGCGTTCCCTGCGGCGCGCTCCTTGCGGACGGCGGCGAGCTCCCTGCGGCGCGCGGCCATGAAGCGCCAGAGCGCGGGGCCGTCCATGCGGCGGACCCGGCGTCGGCGACGGCGGCGGAGAGCGCATCGGAGGCCTTGGCGAGGCGTGCAGGGATGAAGGCCTTGCGCACGTCGAGCGCCGCGAGGGACTCGGAGGTGGACGCGGCGGCGGCGGACGCGGAGTGCGCGGCGACGTCCTTGTCGAGCGAGGCGAGGTGGCCGAGCGCGAGGGACCAGGACTCGTGGCAGGCGGACAGGAGCTGCTTCTGGGAGTCAAGGTGGGCGAGGAGGCGGGCGACCTCGCCGGCGGCGGTGGGATCGTCGGTGGTCGCCATGGCGGCGAGGGCTGGGGGATTGGGGGCGGTTTCCAGATAGGTTCGTCGCCGGGGACGCGGAGCTGGGCTTTGGTTTCGATTTGCATCTCGACTGGAAAAAACCGAAACGTTTTTTCCACTTACCGATGGCAGTGGTGGGTAATATCTCCTAACTCACGAGGGTAAATTGGGAAACAGAAAAACGTACCAACCATCACCTCTGGCCATATTATATAGTATATATATATATAGAGAGAAAAACGTACTCACGAGGATATATGTATCACGTCTACGGGCATTCGTTCCGGCGTGTTGCCGCTAGAGCAGCGTCTTCCTCGTCAACCTTGATGTTGGTTTCCTCGATTACCTCCCTAGCCTCGCCCCCAGTGTTGTCATATGTCTCGTCAATGTCCGGAAGAGGGAACGACTTTATGTCTTTGCCCATGGATTGTAGCATGCCCCTTATATCAAGCAACACCATTTGCTCCACCGCTTTTGGACACGTGTGTTGCTGTCGGTAGTCGTCTGACATCGCCTCAAGGTGTCGATCCCAAAGACCGCGCACATCGCCAGGCTCACAAAATACCAAGATTGTTGCAAAGAGCCTCCTGAGTGAGGCTGGCATGGCGAACTACTCCGACTCAGTAAGACACTCATCAAGCGTGTTGTCGGCCTCGATTAGACCCTTCCTTTCCGCGGCCTCACGAAAGGTATCACATAGCACACCATCAACTGTCTTCAGGTCATCGAAGGACGTCGAGCCTGGTACGTGGTTTAGAAGCACCCTCAGAAAATACCGCTCCCCCTCAGCTGGATTGGCTGTCATGATTCGGCCTACTTGGTGATCCCTTTTCCTTGGCTTCCAGTACTTTGCAGGTTGCCATGTGAACCTTCCTGGAAAATCCCTGTAGAGAATATTTCGAGCCCACTCGTACGTCTGGTTAGCCACGAAATACTCTGTGAGCATGGATGTGTTCTCCTGGGCAGCGACATCCTCCAGGTTGTCTCCCGCTTTGAACGTGACTCTTTGCATATCTGGGAGATGAAGAGGCAGCTGTAATACAGACGGGTGGCACTCACATAGTTTGAAGCCGAATATTCTCCACATGGCTTCAGGAGGAGTAACCCACCTTGCGTCAATGTATCTCTTGATCTCGTCTATGTTACCATTGGCGTCGGGCTTGTCGATGTTGAATGAAGTCTGATCGTGGCCCTTGTATATGTACTTATACAGGTACTTGACTGCCTTTATGCTAGAGCACACCTCCACGTTGATATGGCAATTGAACATCCGCAAGAGGTAAGGGTTGTAAGGCACAACCCATCTATTGTCGAGCGTTGCACCGCGGACCTTTGCCGAACGGCCATCCTTTCGTCTCCGATAAATGGGGTATGAGTCCTTGCCCTGTATGGTGGTCTCGTTGAACGTCCGTGGGTACCTACACTTGCACGACCCATCTTGCATACACACGTTGTTTGGCTTTAGGGCACCGCATGGGCCGTGCATCATATGCTTCACGACCATGGCGTACAGCTCCGGGTATTTATCCTTGTCTGGGAGCTCTGCTGATATGAGGTGGTCATACTGCTCTGGCACAAGGAGCTTATACTTCGAATCCATGATCAATAGGAAATGGGCATGTGGGAGGCCTCTCTTCTGGAACTCGACCACGTAGACGTACGCCTTCACAACGCCTAGGATGTTCTTCTTGGTCAGCATGTATTTCATCATCTCAGCTTGGCCCTAAACACTCGGGCCACAATATCTGGCCGATCCTGCGCGGTTTGGCCCGGAAGCAGGGCATCCTGTATCTCCTGCCAGTTTGGATTGCATGTCATAGTCAGGAAGATGTCTGGCTTGCCGTACGTTTGTACCAATGCCATTGCGTCCATATGCCTCCGCTTCATGTCTCGGAAGCACCCCTGAAAATTCCAAGGTAGAACGATCCTTGTGCCAACAGCGCTTGCTCGAGTCTCTCCGGCTGTGATGCTATCAACAATGCCTTTATATAGATCAGCACGTATCTCCGGTTGGTGCTTCCTTATCCAGTTCAACCTGCATCCCTCGATCTTTATGTACATGTCCACACCCCATTGCTGGAATAGACGACCTCCATGTAGTATGGGGTTGAATATAGCAGGACGTGTCTGTAGTCGATAACAATAGTAGTCCCTGACAGAGACACATAAACTGCCACCCCCCTCTGTAATAACAAAGAAAGAAGAAAATAAAGTTATGCATAACATATGAGAAGGATATAGACAAAGAAATACATAAATATCCTAGATAGCTGAACCTGGATCGTCGTCACGCTCTGCTCTTGGTAGTTGTGCAAGGTTCCAAGACTTATTACGTTTAGGTATATTCGGATGCCAACCGAGCTCCCCCTTTGGGAAGAAGAGGGGTATGAGAGCGGGTCATAGCATCCTTGTGTGGCCTGTATACTATACCTCTCATTGTTGTTACCGTAGAGGGTAATGCTGCGCTTGAACCTATTTGCCAGGTCACTGCCTTCGACCCAGATTGCAGCCACCTCGGACGACAACGGTGTGTTGTATCTCCGTTGGTCTAGCTTTTTGTCGGTGTTCAGTTCTATACGATAGTCCTCGAGGTTATCCTTGTGCTCGCCCAATCTTCTAAACGTCTCGGAGTAGGGGTTTCCTCTCAGTATTTCCACAACCTTACTAACAACCTCCTGGTCTAGTTCCTTTGTGGCTTCCTTGCGATGGATCAGGCTAGGATCATCATCGTAGAAGTAGAGTTGTAGATGTTCCGAGCGAGAGCCTGGCCCAAACGAATGCACATTGTGGTACATTTTGCCTTGTGCTCGGAATGTGTAGGTTCCGGATCTCATGTTCGTGCAGTCGTTGTCGAGACTGACACCAAGTGTTGTGAAGGAGAAGTGGCCGTTAAAGAATCGTATGCTCTCTCGAAAATGTCGACTGTCGGCATCCATGCTAGACCATAGCCTCATCAGCTCCGGGATAGGCACTGGTTCAGCCAGCTCGATTTGTCCGTTTCGACAACAGAATCCGGGGGGCTCATGCTCGAACTTCTTGGCATGGCAGTGTTTGCAGTTGGGGACTTGCTCTAGTATGTGCATGCTATCTGGGAGGTTCGAGTACACAAAATCGAAAGGATCGATAGCACCCTCGTCAAATGAGTCTATTGATGTATCGAGGTCCATGTCTTCAGCGTCGAAACCTGCATGCATATGATATCAAATTATTATGTTCATATATAATCGTAACAGACTGTGTTATGGAAATCTGTCCTTAGTACCTTCACTGGCATACATGCAGCACTCCTCGTCCGTTAGGTCATTTGAGATGGTCTTTTCATCCATGATACCGTTGAGGAAGGCCTCCATGTCGCCTACAAAATAATTGATTTGTTAAGTACGATGCTTTAGTGCACCATGGCATAAATAAGTTTTTAAATATCAGTGTGTTACCGTCGGTCCTTATGGTATACTCAGGAATGCTCGTTGGCAAAATAGCTGCATTTGGGCACGGCATTGCGATGGATTCAGCACATGGGGTATCTCTCCTAGCTGCGGCGTTTGTCCTGCGCCGAGCCCTCTTCTCATCAGTTATTCTTTGTTTAGATGTCTGTTTCTCGGTTGCTCTTCTGAGTGCATTAATCTCCTCCTTTTGCTCAGAGGACAGACTATTTCGTTTAGCTCTATCTTTTTCTCTTCTACGTGCATTAATCTCCTCCTTTTGCTCGGCCGTCAAACTGTTTCTCCGAGCTCTATCACGTTCACGTCTGGCTTGATTTCTGTCTTCTGAAATATTTGAAATCAGTTGTCTTTGCTCTGCCAATTTCTGCAACCAAAGTGAAAAATAAAAGTTATGGAAAAAATGAATAAAAACTATACTATTAAAATAACCTATGACTGGATTTTATGATTGATCCTATCAATTACGTATCCTTGAAAAGTTCCATGACACTGAAATAACACTATGGTTTATGTGTAGACCCGTGAAGAAAGTCGAGCTAGGTAGCTTTCGACATGAACTTTTAGTTGAGGTACGTTTTCTCGCCGATGGTAGCTTGCTGGAGGCGACTTAGTATCGGAATATGATAGGATTATGTCGTAGATGAGTCTGGTTCGTATAGGCATACCTGGAGATAAATCAGTTGTCTTTGCTCTGCCATTTTCTGCAACCAAAGTGAAAAATAAAGGTTATAAACATCACTTTATTCTGTGAACTGCTAGTGGGAACTTACCCGTGCGTTGCTACGGGCTGATTTTTATGTTTTTGTGGCATGGACGCATGTAAGTTAAAATTAACACTCTACCGAAAATCGTTTGACCCTGATAACTTTATTCTTAAGTATCCCTTTATCCATTTATTTGTGGAGCAAAACACGAGCGAAATTGCACCAATATTCGATGCTTCTGTATTTCATTATTGTTATAACTATCAAAATTATATAACACAATAGTCAACAAATACAAAATAATAATAAAGATCCCTCCACGTAGCAATTTCTGCAACCAACTGGAGTTCTCAAACTGCTGGGATGATGCATGTTGTAGCAGATGTTTTAGGAGTGGTTTGTTCTGTTAACAGAACAGTGCCTATGGTACCTTGTGCAGAGCTACAAATGAGCCTAAATAGTGATTAATGAACCCCCAAAATACGTGTCTGACATTGCGTTTTGTGGTGAAATATATGCACCTTAAGCTAAAGGAGCATTTGTGTTGGTAACATATGAAAGACATATAAAGGTGAAAATACTTTTTTTGGTAAATTCATCACAAGCACTGGCATTCAAGTGTTTAGTTATGATCTTATTTGGTCAGGCTGGAGTAAATAATTGTGTTCTTCTTTTTCGAAGTCAAATGATAAGTATGTTTCTACAGTTGTGTGAACTCAAATGATAAGTATGTTTCTACAGTTGAGTTGTTTATATCTGCAAGTTATGATAAGTTATGTACGCACATCCTAAGGTGTCATGTGGGATTCCACCAATGTCCCACTTCTGGTTCATTTGTGAATTTCTAGTTCAAATTTTGGTCCGAAATTTTGAACTAAAATCCCCATATGAAATAGAAGTGGGATATTGGCGAGATCCCACTTACATCTCTAGTTGTCAAAAGTAGTGCATCTCTGGTGCGTGCACAAATCCTTCATGCAATACCATTAACATCAAGAAAGACAAAGATGTACATTCCAGTTTTCGTCGCTTCGGATAAATTGCAACTTGATTGCCAAGACATAATCTTCAAGCTGATGTGTCTGATATTTCTTTCTATGTTGTGCTGCAGGTACATATGTGTAACAAGCTTGCTAGTCGGCATGTCAGGGTTGGGCTCGCAGACCCTAATAAATTAGTACGCTGTGATATATGTGAAAATTCTTCTGGTATGCATTTTGACCTACAAACAATTATTTTAGCACTTACCTGTTAAGTTTAATTTCATCTGTTTCCAACCTGTCAATGCAGCTTTCTTCTACTGTGACATAGATGGTACATCACTTTGCTTGAGTTGCGATATGGCTGTTCATGTTGGTGGGAAACGAACCCATGGAAGATATTTGCTCCTAAGACAACGAGTCGAAGTATGATTTTAATTATTAATCAATTAAAGGATGAAATCTCATGCATCGCTTCATATTATTGCTTGAAGTTTGAAATTTTGATTAGTTTCCAGGAGATAAACCAGGGCATATGGAAGATGTGGCTATGCAACAGATGGACTCTGAAAACCTGAGGGACCAAAATAAGGCTCATTTGGTAGCAAAGGGGCAAATGGTTAATGGCAATGCCTCTGCTGATCCGGTGACGGGAACAAATGGCACGATGAGGATGAAGAGTCTGGTATGCCTATGACTGGATTTTATGATTGATCCTATCAATTACGTATCACGGTAGGCATACCTGTATCTCCAATTTTCTGAGTTCAGCGTCGTGGTTGCAGGCGTGAGACAAAGCAACGCCGAGCTGCGTTATGGTTCTTCCGGCGAGCTGCGTTATGGTTCTTCCGGTGTTGGTTCTTCCGGTGCTGGGAAAGGGCGTGGCAATGTCAATCTGGATCTGTGGCAGCAGAATTTTGTGCTATGCTTTTGATCAAGGGTCCATACGTTTTTATATGACGCCCATGGCCGTGTGTTTGAACATTGTTCGTCTCGGAGCAGTGTTGGTATAGGACCTGAAGTCCGTGTTTTGTTTTATCGACGAAACGGTCTCGAAGTCCATTGCGTCCAGTTTTTTTGCGTCCAGGTTTTTTGCGATTGCTATTTTTTTTTGAGTTCTGTTTATTTGGCCGATCGAGCGTCCAGGTTTTGCGGGCTGTTTAGTGGGCCGATCTGATCGAGCTCGTCTTCGGCTGTTTATTGGGCCGATCCGATCCGATCGAGCGCGTCCAGGTTTTGTAGCGACGACGTACGTACGGTTAGCGTAGCTATCCTAACACTTGAGTGTTTGACAAAAATAGGGATGTTAGTTTTCAGCTGGACCAGCGCATGCTTTCTAGCAATAAAAGCACCCAGGTGTTAATTATTAAGTTAATATACAATTTCTGCCTTTTGTTTTCAGGTACATGACCACTATAATTAGCTCATATCTGAGAACTCGAAGGGCCATGCTTTAGACATGAACAAAGTAAGTTGAATTTTTTAATACGATCTTTGTATGATCTTGAGCACCCAATTGGCTCATTCCCAGCCTACCATTGTGAGTGTATCTGGAGCAGCCATGTTTTATCGTTCAATAGTTCAATCTATTAAGTAAACACTCTCAGGTTTGTACACTGAAGTTATTTTCAGATTTAGTGAGAGTGCTTTACAATGTTGTCAGCTATTGATGATAATCCATAGATGTATGAACCTTTTTACGATTTCCTTTCAGTTTACAAATACTTTATACAACAACACTGCTAAATATTAGATTTTAGATTTTGTAGGCCAATCACTAATGATTGGAGCATTCATGATCATAGTCTATTTTAGTGACTGCGGGCGGCAGGTCAATCAGAGATTTTATTTTTTCTGCTGTGTACTGATGTGGCAATGCTTTGTTCTACAAGGAGAAGAAGAAACAGTGAGGGAGATGGAGAAACTGCTAACTGTTTGGAGAAAAAGCGAGGGAGAAGAAGAAGCAATGCTTTCTTTCTGCTGCCATTCATGGTCATACTGTTTGTTGTGGAAAAGTTAACACTATTTCGGCTAATTCAAAGCGATGTCAGATTGAATGATTCAACATGTGATTTTTTTAGCGGAAGCCTCGGTTTTGAGATATACTCTGTAACATATAAAATTTAGGGGATTGTGGGACTTATCCTTACCCTTTCATCTTCACAATTGCGTTCTCATCCGACATCTCACCCAATGTATCTATCATGGTTACCCTCACGTTCTCGTTTTAGAGAATCATAAAGTGGCCAAGCTCATCCGCTTGGATTAACCAACTTGGACATATTTTGATGCGGTGACACGGGTGGGTCATTGTGTTGAAATAGAAGATGTGGATCTATGTGTGTCGGTGGTGTGAGACGAGGAGGGCTTGAGCCAACCATGCTTATTGGGTTAGTGACTAATGATCTTTTCTCCCGTTGCAACGCACGGGCATTTTGCTAGTATTTGTAATGACTATATGGTTATGTGATTAATAAAGTTCAAGTTTCGTTCAAAAAAAAAATCCCATATAAAACGGGAGCTCCTATTCTGCGCTACATTTTTTTTAGGGTATATTCTGCGCTACATGCGTCAGCTCGCGAGGCGACGCACGCACGCTGGCCAACCTGGGCCGGCCCATTATCTGTGTTCGGCTGCTGAAAAAAATAATCCGGTTTTTCTTTAAATGCGAGAATTTGTGAAAATAAAAAAGTTCCCAATTTTTAAAAATGGCCATAAATTAAAAAAACATGAATTTAAAAATGGTCCATTAATTTGAATAATGGATAGTGAATTTAGAATGTCCTAAATTGCAAAAAGGTTCATGCATTTTAAATTTGTTCACGAATTAAAAAAATGTTCATCAATTCGAAAACGATTCATGAATTTAAAATATCCTTAATTTTAGAAAGCTCATTATTCTTAGAAATGGTTCATGAATTTGAAAAAGTTCATGAACCATTTTTCAAAATTTGGAATTTTTTAATTAAACATTTTTCAGATCTCAATATTTTCAAAATCTAAACATTTTTAAAAATTTGAATTTTTTCAAATTCATGAACTATTTCAAAATCTGGACGTTAAAAAAACAAAAAGCAGAAAACCGAAACAGAAAAACAAACAGGAAAAATGACAAAAAAATCGAATAAAAACAAGAAAAATCGGTTGGAAGCTTCCAGATCCCAAACTGGTAAGGGAAAGCTATGTGGGCCGACCCACTTTCCGATTGCTGAAGAATGGTGCGCGTTTCCCCGCTAACCTGTCCTATGAGTGTAGAATATGGTTCACCATATACCAACCGCTGATGCGCGGATGATCGCCTGAAGCAATTCGCAGCGGGCCAACCCTTTTAGATAGTTGTGTTTTTGTCTATCTTGTTATGTCCGTTTTTCTTTCATTTATTTATTTTCTGTCTTTTTTTTTTTCTTTTTTTCATCTTTTTTTATTTTGAAAATATTCAGATATAAAAATATTCAAAATTGAAAAATGAATTTCATGTTTTTAAAATGTTTTTTTATTTCACTTTGTCGTTACAATCTACTCTATCGAGCACACCTTTTTCATGTTTGTAGTTTTGAGATTTTGGTGTTCTTTTCATAATAGGTCGGATATGAATCAACGATATATCAACACGCCTTGCAAGGGATGTGTTCCTCACCAAAATACATTAAACAATATAAGATAGCTTTGTACCTACCTAAGGGGGGGGGGGGGGGGGGGAGTTGCTCATGTGGTTCTTCAAGACCTATGGGGTTAATCTATCATGTGCATGTCTGGTCTTTTGTGGTTTCATCACCAGAAGCATGGAGAAATATCGACATAAGTATGACAAAGCTAGTAATGTTACCTTTGGAGAATCTCCATGTAATATTGATGGTCTATTGTTATTCCTTTTTGATTCCTACTTTATGTACTTTCTTTGTTGAATATGTAAGGACATATCATTCTCAAATATATAATCCCTCTGTCTCGAAAGAAAGGCAAGAAAATGTGCAATTTCTAAGAACAACTAAAGCTCCATTATAGACAGTCACCGAGACAACATTTTTAACTAATACTCCACTTTGAGACCACTTCTATGTGAGCATCTCTAGGTTTCTAGTATTGCGTCAAACTTTTTTTTTACCATGAAAACCGTAGTGGAAGCCCCCACGACATATTTTTTATAAATAAAAGAACGAAACCAAGTACCAAAATATTTACATGGCAACTAGAAAGGGGAAGGAGAGAGGTTGGCAGATTCAACCCTATAAGAGAAAAGACAAAATAGAAGAAAAAAACAGATTACAAACTATGCAACCTATCACCAAGTGGTTCCTTGTGTTTGGCTTTGACTATATGAAGCATTAGCTCAACATCCTTCTTGAAAAGGATCTTCCACCTTGAGAAACTTGGCACTTGATTTTCAAACATGTAGTTGTTCCTCTCCTTCCAGATGTTCCACGCGACACAAACAACTAGTTCCACGAAGTAAGGACCATTGAACGAGGATTTGGTCACCTAGAAAGTGTCAACTATGGAGTTCCCTCTAGCCCAGCAAATGTTAACATAGTTCCAACATCTAGAAGCAAAGGGACACTCAAAGAACAGACGATCTCCAGCAAGTTAGAGAAGCACATGATATAGTTATTCCCAGATTTCAGGTGCCACTGTCTTCTGATCAACATATCTCTTGCATCAATTCTATCAATAATCATGAGCCAAGCAAAAACCTTGAGTTTTGGAAGACACTTATTTCTCCACAACCATTTGAAGATAACATCCGAACTGATGCCATCAAATAATAATTTATTACAGCTGGAGGCACTGTACATTCCTTTACTAATCAAATACATCCACTGATTATTGTCACCTCTATGCTGGTCTCTCAGGTCAGCTAGCTCATGTTGCGACAACTGCCGCTAGATAATATAAACAACACTCGCTAGATATACGAGTTTTCATGCATCACAATACATAAGGAATCTTCCATGGGGCAAAACTCTACTTTCAAAGGGGAAAAGAGAAGTGAAATGGGTGAACTCCCAACTCCATATATGATTTCCCAAGCGGACCAACTTGCTAAATTCAAGCACACTATAGAATGCATTGATATTCTTGGATTATTTTACTAATAGAAACTTGTGGATTTTTTTTTAAATCTGCTACAACACCTGAATTGTCAATTCTAAACATGTCCTTTTCCGTTTAGCAGAGTTTGCAACGTCAGTACAAGCGTTTTTAGTGCAAAGTACAAGTGTTTCTTGGTCAACAAAGAAGGGGCCGTGACAGCCCCCCTAGATCATGTCGAAACCGGGCGGGCCCAGCGCCAGGCAGGTGACCCAGCCTCCATCCATCCATTCAAAAAACATGGCGAGAGCAACACCACGGAGGCGGCCGGCCACGCCACGATACGACGACGGCGACGGCGACGGCGACGCGAATGATTGGGAAGGAGGGTAGGGGCGTACGGCGAGGCGATCCGGGCAGCACGGAAGGCGACAACGGGAAGTGGGCCGCGACAAGATCCATGATCCGAGGAGATGGTACTCGCCCCCGCCTCCCTGCCTGGATTTTTGTTCCTTCCTCCGCTCCCTACTTGTCTCCACCCGCTTGGATCTTCCCGGATTCCTTCCGCATTATGCACTGCGATCCGCGGGCGGCGGGAGCCGGCTACGCCCGATCGCCCTAGGGTTTGGCCGTAGCTCCTCCGATCGGCCCCTTCTGGTTGCCGCCGCCGCTGTAGAGATGAGCCGATCGAGGTTGAAAAGTATTTGGATTTTAGTTTTGCGGAAATTGGGGCCGATTTTATGCTGGATCCTATGATTCGACTGTGATGCCTTGGTTGGGGAATGTACGGTAGGATGTAATTAGGATGTTTTGAATTGACAATTGGTAGAACATTCAGCCCAATCTCGTTATTGTCGAGAAGCTTCCCTATTGGAGTAGGAGCATTAAACCAGGGACCATTACACACATACACCCAGAAGAGAATTCGAGTAATTATTCAAATTGGATGGTCCCACTATTGTTCCCTCCTTAATTAAGGTTGTCAAAATGAAAACAGTAGGGGATATTTAATCTGCGATTAATATGTAGTCCTTAGATACAGCAGATCAAAGTGTCACTTGCTGGATTTCAGTAGTGCTAGCACGGCCAAGATGGGAAGGAGGAATGGGTTTGGGGTCGACATTGCGGAACTAAGGAGGTACTGCGTGCGTGCTGTGTTTGTATTGGCCAGAATGTGAGATCAGGTGGGAAAGGATTTGGTTGAGCCACAAAAAAGAATCCCTTAATCGAAAAAGGTGGGAAAGGATTAGGGAGTGGGCAAATAAACATGGTCTTTAGAGAGCGGAGAAACTCGTAAGAATTGAAAAAGAGGATCGTAACCTCTTATAAGACTGTTGAGCCTGAAGCCCTTTAAGTTCTAAACACTCTGAAGTAGTCTGCGTAGATGATTTCATCGCCTGTCTATTTGTGGGTTACCAGTGAGATGCCGTCCCCTTAGTATTAACATCTGCCATGACTAGTTTGCATGAGCTTATAAAACATTGCCAACCAGTTGTTTAAGCAACTGAAAGAGCAGTAGACCACCTTCGTCGATAATTATGTACTGAAGGTACTTATCCTGATATTAACAATGTGAACATTTAAGTTATCTGGCAAATACAAACTTTTAACGATCTGGAGAAGTGTTTTATTTCCTCAACATGGAAAAATGTTAATGACTCATTTTGAAATAGGGAATTTCAGCTGACATTTGTCTCTGACAGTGTTTGATGCCTGCACTGCAATGAATCTTGTGATCGTTGATGTTACTAGCATAACACTCAACCAGTTTCTTGACTCTCTGAATTTAATTTTGCAATTGCAGGAATACCACAGGGACTTTAGAGAAACCTATTCTTTTACAGTTAGATAGAGCTGGCCAAAACTGGATGTCTCTGCAATGCTACAGTCCAAGCTATACCATTGTTTATGTGGTCTGTGAAAATTGCATTGTCTATACTGTACATGTCAGGAAGTGGAATGCAAAACAGTTACTTTGTGAGAAGGTACTCAGATGGGCCATGAGAGCAGCTCAATGCCTGGTGTTGGCAGTCATGTATGGTAAATATTCCTGCTTCTACATTCAATGCCTATACACTCATGGGCTAGTATGGGCCTGAATATGTTCCTGCCATCAGCTATGCGTACAGTGATCATATTCATATGGACCTTTCCCCACTCCCCGCCTCTATCTTCCTCAGCTGTGCAGTTATTGCGCAATAGACATTCGCTGATAAACAATTTTACCATTCTTGTGTTTACCTGTTCTTACATCACTGCTGCAACTTATTAATTATATTCCTGAGGCAGGCCGTATCATATTCATGAATTGGTATCAGAGATATAATTGCTTCATTTACTTTCGTGTATATCTGCACAGTTCTTTCTATTCAGATGGTTTGTTTGTTCTGCTATTCATCACAATGCCTGCAGAGAGTACTGTCTTCTTCATTTACTTTCCGTGTATATAGGAGCTGTCCTCCCTCTTCAAATGACTTGTTTGTTCCGTTAACCTATTTGTAAGAATGCATGTGGAGAGTACAGTCTAGTTCTTAGCTATCGTCTTCCCTTCATGTACAGGTCAGATATAATTTCAAGACGACAATCCCCTTGGTAGTTGGAGGTTCCATTGTAAGGAGGATTGGAGAAAATATTTTCTACCGCTTTTTTATTGGTTTGCTGTACCAGTCCACCAATCCCTGTTATACATTGGGTATTATCAGAAGAGCACAGTCACGTGATGGGCATGTGATGGCATGGATTCTTGGACGAATGGCATGATCATCGATTCATGGTGCCTGCTCTTGGCATCTGACACGACAGGTCGGAATCACGTATCCCCATGTTTGTATGTTTTCATGTAGTCTGGTATGCACACTTTAATTGTTTAAATGTACTTATTCACAAAATAATGTATGCTGCTTACAGTAAAACCGTGACCATTTACCTAGAAATTGTTTTATATTATGACATTGAAGCATCTATTTCATGTCATTGAGAACCAAACCAGACAGTTTTGTATGCTGGACATGAATACATAATCTGTGCTTAGAAGCCTAGAAAATAAGCAATCTAAAACAAACCTAGAAATCAAGCAGTCAAAAATTACTGTGATACATGAGAGCCAGCAATTGTCACCTTGAGCAATTTCGTTTTTTTTAGCCTAGGCTTGTCTAGCGTTTCTTTTTCCTTCCTTTGCTCTTTTTTCCTTGCCCTCGGGCACCGTTTCCTGTTACACTTGTTTTTCTACCTGCTAATACATGAGAGCCAGCAATTGCTGGGTCTTTCGATTTTGTTACTGTGATGACTACATTAATGAACTTGCAATGAAGAATATCATGTTGTGAACAGATTCAGTATGTTAATTGTCACACCTTCTCAGAAGCCTGTTAATCTTGTGATGTAGTTAGTTAAACGAGCAATTGTTACCGTTCTTTTGAAATATGAGAAACTGACATCCATAGATGGACATGCCATATGGGATCATAAGCACCATAGCAATTGAGCAGACAGCTGCACGGTGCAAGAAAGATGTATAATGCTGGGTTTTTTCTTCCTTTTTTCCCTTCCTCGAAAAACGACTATCCAGATCAGATATTTGTTCTGTTATCTGCTCAATCCAGACTGGACCAATGTAAGGACAAGAGCCAATAACCCAGCAGAATTTTTGGCGAATGAAAAAACTGGTAGTGCTTTACTCCGGAACAGTGCATGCCAGTGGTCGGAGACATGGAGCTAACCTTTTCTGATAGCAAGAGCATTGATTCAATTTTCCAATTACTAACAAGACGAGAGAGAAGATACTTCCTTGCTATGAGGCAGTGAAAGCTGGACGGACTCCAATCATCAGGATGCAGCTTGGCACGCTGCTGCTGTCTACTACTCTCCGACATTATGGCATAATTCAAGGGCGCTAAGGGCCACAAGAGTTTGGTACTTAGTGCCCCAAGATAATTAGCCAGAACAAAAACCAAACGGTCTACATGACGAGGGATTAGATTAGCATAAGGACCATAGATCTTAGGGGATTTACTGGGGAGCCGTAATGCCAGTAAAAAACTAAGGAGATTTGCGGTCTTCAAGGTCTCCCTAAGTCTATGAGCTGGAATCCATGGAAGAGTGTACACTCCAAGCATGTCGAGCTCATTATATCTTTAGATAGTTCAGAGAAGCTATGGTTTGGCGTGACCATGATTTGTTTTTTGTGTTGATATTGGAATTAGGAGAGAACTTGGGGGTGATACGGTGTTCCGCATCCCGATCACAGCTGTGCAGACGTTGGTCGGACGGCTGTCGAGCATGATACAGTTTGTTAACTGACGGGGAGCTTTTTGGCGAACCTGCTCTGCCATGTGATGCTAGACCCTCTCGATCCTGTCATTTGGCCTGTGCCGGAAGGTACGACTATGTATTCTTTGTCACTTGTTTGATGTTCTCTCCCTCCAAAGTTTCGTCTAGTTTCAATGTAGAACAAACACTGCAGGATACAATGGTGACACATTACACTAGTTTTTCTTCCATTGCCATGCATGTGCTCTGTTATTTTTCGTACCGCGCCTTATTTTGACTTGAGGCCTTGCTGCTTCTTTTGGTTATTGTTATTGCTTTTTTGGATTTACAAGGTTTTCGTCTATTCAATTTCCACTTGCCCTGATCAGTTTCTGCTGGATAGCTACAGGCTGTAGGTGCTGCAGAAAATGACAACGGAACCTAAGTTAATGCAGCTAGTTCCCAACAAAATATTAATGAGGTCTACTCATATATTATCTCCTAAAGAATCAAACGTGCTTTACTGTCTTCTGATCTTATAAAACATTTGTTTTTTTTTGTTTTTTCTTTCAGAAAAATATAGGCAAGTTGAACTTGCAAACACTCCATGGTACAAACGTTACAAAGCTAATGTCCGAAATCTTTAGACAGATAGCTATATTTTTTGATGGAGCATTTTTGGAGTTTGACTTGATTATTGCTCCTGGTTTGTACTTTGTACGGATTGTTGAAAATTTCAAATATTTCTGAGTTAGTGAACTGACATGCACATCTGATCCAGTGCTAGCTCATATATTGAAAGTTGCATTGCTCATTAACAAGTACATAACGATCTTTATAGTAGATGTGTGGTTGGTGCTGCACCGGGTGGATGGACAAGAGATACTCAATTATTGCACGAGAACTAGCTGTTTCACATGAATATTTGTACTGTGTCCATTTGTCTTTAGGTTGGTCTGACTTAAAAAGGCAACAAAGATGCCATATTAGTACTAATGGGGTAACTCATGGTTAGGTTCTCTCTCGTGGCCATTTGGCTCAGGCTACATTTTGTTGCATAACACAAGTTCAATTATTTAATCATGTGCATAGACAAAAATGCACTTTATGTCCATAGACTCGGAAATATATAGATTTCCATCGATATTTTTCTGGTTAGGGCAAACCTTAAATCCTTGAGTCCCTTAGATGAGAAAATTCAACACTATTGATATGCATGTTTTGTGATTAGCTCGTAGAGACTTGGGAGTATGACAGAAAAACGATAAAGCGGGATTATACATTCTGCAAAGATGGGTAGTTTATGCTAGTTTATGAATGTTAATATAAGAATGAGCCTGTTTTCATCACATGGAGAGTGCTCTATTTTAGCTACTGCACTTGGTATTAGCTGGCAATTTCAGTATGGTATAAGCTAGGTACAGTTGAGTTAATCTAGATTAATGATGCTGCGATCTCCTTTTGCAGATAAACAATGGAACACCCGAGACTGCAGATCTTTTTTTTGGAAAGCTCACCAACAGCAAAGAATCGTTCTTGCATTTTTTTTGGATTGATTGGTTCAATGAAACAAAGGTTCCTGAAGATGCATTTAGTTGACTAGCAGCAGATAGGAGAAGATTTGTGAGATGTGTAAGCAGATGTGCGTTGCCCCTAGGAGGGGAACTGGTTCACACAAATTAACAAACAAAAAAGACTACAGCGGTGAAAGGTCAAGAGACGATTCCCTGGTATTAAGACACATTTCTCCCATGCTCCCTGCCTTACGTAGCCCCCCATTTTTTCTGCTCAACGTAGTATTCATTTTTGAATCCATATCATCCTGCAGCATGCATTCAATTACCCTAAAGCTCAAACCCTATAGTCCTGATCATTTGCTACTGCAAAGTCCTTATCTTTATATGCTTCAATCACATGAATGATGAGTTCGAAAAAGAAAGGCAGCCTGCTATGATCATTGCATGCAGAAATCCAATCTTGATCCCTGCCGCATACTTTTGCGGCATGTTGTGAATATGCACCGAACAGGAACACATTTACAAGTGCCAGTGCGGTCCCATTCAGTCCGATGTTCTGCACAACGGCCCTAGCCCTCCTAGTGAGGCTAAACCATGCCTTCCTCCTGAAAGCTCCTCATAAATTGCTCAATAGTTTACATGTCACGCCTTTTTAGGGCCCCATCGTGATGGTAAAGGCGTTTCTAGCCCCCCGGATTTTGATAGTAAAGCATGCTTCGCATGTCGGCTAGAGTGGAGAACCCTATGACCAATTCTGTGTTAGGCAATGCTAGTTAACCCTAAACCTACTCTTAGAAACCATTAACAGAGTTCAAGCCATTGTGTGTTTATTTAATCATAAAGGTAATCATGCGGTGTGTTGGGGGTCACATGCTCTTTGGCATGCCAATTGCCTCGTTTTTTGATGGCACATTGTTAGGATAGGGAGGAAGAATGTCATCTCACTAGAATTAAGGGCAAGGAAGGATGCTCTCTGGCACATGCCTTCCCTAATGGGGACCAGAAACACATGTGAGCTACATAACTAGAGCTCCCCCTCAAGAGGAACAAGGCTGTGGTGGTGGCCCCCTTGGGAGATCTCTAAGACCAGAGCTTTCTTGCCCATAACACCACCTTATTCTTCTTCCCTGGTCCAAATTCCATGGTAAATTACAGGTACACGACACTAAAATTCCATAGTAGCTGATTGTGGTAGCATGTTAACTGTTATAGTTTTGTTCTCCGGAGTCGGGTAGCTGTATTTTCTACTCAATACATTTACATTATGTAGCATCATTATCACAAATATTCTTGTTTCTAGGACTTATCGACTTGTGATTCTCAGCATTTCTGGAAGGAAAAGTAGAGCATTACCTAAATGATGCTACAGTCTCAAAAGGAAGTTTGTGGAGGAAAATGTGCAGCGAGGGGATTGGATGTTGTCCAGCCAAGAGTTTTTTTTCCTTCTGCCAAATGGAGCTTGGCTTTGGGAAGAAGAGAAAGGCATTTTGATGGATGGAGATGGAGGCAAGTCCCTCAGGTGGGGAGAAGTGCCTGTGCTCCACCTGGCTGGCCGCCAGTGTAGTGGCTCTGTGTACGCCTTTGCCTTTTTTCACAAAAGAGGTAAAAAAGGGGCTGTGCTCTTGAAACTTTGATGCTGGCAACCTATACGTACCGGCATTATGGTACCCTCCTGTCCGCGAAGGCCTGTGATGCAGCAACAGTCAATCGGGGCATAAGTAAGTAAATCCTGCCGCGCAATGCACACTGAGCAGTGCCCCTTTTCTTTTCTGCACATCAATGATTGGGAGTTTTGAGGCATATGGTAGGCACTTTATGGTTTTGTTTACTACCTTAGCTAGACAGGCCGCTGTAGGCAGGTGCTAGCTGGTTTCTTCATCTTGTGCCCCAGATTGTTTACAACAAACACAATTACTACGCATGAGTCCAGGAGGAATTCACATCTTTCTGCTTCCAGTGAGGAATATACTGCTAATTCTGCAGCCGCAAGCAAAAAACATTCCCTGTACACAAGGACAAGTGTGCCTGTATGCGTTTGTTTATTGATCCCGTCATGGAAAACTGGTAAGCAGGTGAGCTTTTTTTGTTTTTGTTTTTGTGCTCCATGAAATGAATCTGAGCTGTACTTGCAAGAGGCATGCATGATCCAGATCCAAAACTAAATTTGAATGAATCATTTTGCAGATCCCAAGAGCTGCCTGCTTGGCTGTCCTAAGTACACTGCTCCCCCCACAGGCCACTGGAGTCCATTGCAAGGCACGCCAATTCATTCCAGCATCTCAATCCATTTCCATTCATCCTCCTCTTGATACAAACAAGGTGGCAGTGGTGCTTGTGCTGGCTGGCTGGCGCAGTCTGACAGAGGAGATGAACAGTCGCAGGCCCCCTCCCCGGCCGCGGTCCCTGGGCCTCATCGGCCGCTACAGTCCTGGTCCTCAGTCGGCCCGCGATCGACCGCCCTTGCCAGCCAGCACTACACTTGGCCGGGCGCCGTACAGGTCTTTCACAACTCCTTGATGTGTTACAGTCTTTGCATACAGAGGGGTTAGCAATGGCGCCGATCAGAGCAGAGCAGGCGTTTCCCCAATGGTACGCCATCGCTATGATCAAATCTACCCGTCTACCTGCTGCTGCTGCTCTCTTGGCTGCCGTGTTTGCTTGCTCCAACTGTGGCACACCATTTGTTCCCTTAGCCAGGCACTCTTAAATAGCCAGCACCCAGCAGTGCCCATCTCTTCCTTTAATGGCTTCTACTCTGCATCGCAAGACAGAGGACCACGGAGAGAGAGATGAAGAATGACAGGGAAAGTGCGCCACAATCTTAACATCATCTCCCATACTTGCCTTTTTTTCTCTACTTATGCCACAAAACATAAGGAACATGACATCTGTACAATTTGCAATCTTCCATACACACCAAACCCCATCCATCCATCCACCAAGGAAGAAACCCAAAAGACAGAAAAACTTGGGAGACACAGCTCAAGCCTTCTACACTGTTACTACTACTCTACTAATCTAAGCAGCTGCTGGCATCTTGGTGCGGGATATATGTTAGTACAGTACATGGGGGTTGGTTATTGTACTCATTCTCTTGGTGGTAGCGAGCCTTTGCTCCAACGATCTCTGCTCCGGGATGGCAAAGCAGCAGCAGCGTACACCATGATCGAGCACATGGGGTCATTTCGGTCTGTCATTCTGCCAGACAGTGTTAGTGAGGTTCATCTTTTCACTGACGTCGCCGCCGCCGCCGCGTGATCGGAGGATGATGAGCGGGATCGGAAGATCACGGGTGCCCCGTACTGAGGGTGGAGGAGCATCAGGACAGTCGGAGCGTGGACGTACTTTGGCGACAGCCGGAACTCGAACCGCTGGAGGATGATGGCCACCGTGAGCTTGGTCTCGAGGAGCGCCAGGTTCTGGCCGATGCACATCCGGGCTCCCAGCCCGAACGGTATGAACGCCGCCGGGTGCTTGGCCGCCCGCGCCACGCCGTCGGCGAACCGCGCTGGGTTGAACTCCGTCGCGTCTGGTCCCCACAGCCGCGCGTCGTGGTGCACGGCCATGATCGGGATCAGCAGCTCCGTGTCGCGCGGGATGTGGTACCGGCCGCCCAGCACCACGTCCGACTTTGCCCGCCGCACCGTTGCCACCGCCGGAGGGTACAGCCGCAGCGTCTCGTTCAGGATCATGCCGAGCTGTCAGCGGAATCAACAACACGCGTCACCTCTCCGGCCAGGGACTGGTTTCAAATTAATGATGGCACAAATGAGGATCTCCTTTGGGAAGGGTACACGTGCTTACAGTCTTGAGCTTGGCGAGCTGCTCGCGGCAGGGGATGTCGTGCGCGCCGCAGACGTCGAGGACCTCCTGCCGGGCCCGCTCCTGCCACTCCGGGTGCATGGCGAGCACGACGGTGATCCACGTCAGGAGGTTCGACGTCGTCTGCTTGCCGGCGAAGAAGAAGGTCTTGCACTCCTCCACGATGTCGTTCACGGTGATGGGGCTGACCGGCTGCTGCGCTCTCCTGCCGCCTTTGCTGCTCGCGTTGATCATGAGGCCGAGGAGGTCCTTGGCGCACCCTTGGAGAGCCTCGTCGTCCGTGGCCTCCTGCCGCCGGCCGATGAGCGTCACCAGGTTCTTTCTGATCTCCTTGTCCAGCTTCCACGAGCTCGTGTTCTTCTTGGTCGGCAAGAACCTGTATATATATGCGCGCGCAGGAAATTATTAAATTAGCAATGCATTAACCGGAATTAATTAAATAATTATAAGTACAGTGATTATGGTTTAATGAAGTACCTGTATCCAGGGATGAAGACCTTGCGGAATGCCTCGGAGGCGAAGGCCATGAGCTGTGTCTGGAGCTTGAACACTGCCTTGCCGTCCTCGTAGCTCCTGCCGAAGGCCGTGCGCGTGATGGCGTCCTCCGTCACGATCTGGAACCACTCGGACACGTCGATCTCGACGTCGCCCGACGCTGCGTCGGCCATGGCGTCCCACTTCTCCACCATGTCCACGACTGTCCTCCCGATGAACGGAAGCAGCATCTGCGTTTCGGCATGCACGGTCAGTTGAGAGCCGTAATGCTGCAGGAGGTATGAGCAGCATAGCTATTTCGGTAAAGAGTGAGGGACCCGACTGACTGACCTTGAGGTTGTCCATGTGGAAGGTGGGCGCGAGCACCCTGCGGTGGTGTGCCCACTTCTCGCCGCGCAGGCTGACGAGCCCCTCGCCCTCGAGCTGCCGCACCATGGGGTGCGACTCGTAGCGGTCGAAGTGCTCGGCGCGCGAGAGGAGGATCTCCCGGATGAGGTCCGGGTCGGCGACGGCGAGGCGCGGCGTCGGGCCGAACCATATGAGGAACGTGGAACCTGTATGTGGCAGACAGAGCAGCGATCGATGAGCAACCAAGGGAAGGGAGAAGCAGGCAAACAAGGCCGGCCATGTTCCGCCACATCAGCATTCACCAGCTGCCAATGCGGCATGAGCGCCATTCCGGGTACGTATACGTATTAAAATTAAAATACATACATGAAGCAATTAACTAGAGTAGGTACGAGTTGCTACTACTGCTAAGCTGCAAATTATCATCCAAGATCACTTGCAGTCTGAAACTGGTACTAGGACAAGCAGGGGAGCAGTAGCAGGAGATGTGGAGGGCATAGGGTCGTAAATGGGAATGGCGACGGATGGGAGGCCGGGAGGGGACGGCGGTCGGCTGGATGTGGCCGGGGAAGGGAGCAAGAAAAGGAAACGTGTCCGAGGGCGGCAAGTAGCTAGGGAGGGAGAAATAGACCCCTGTGGCCACCTAACCGGCTGCAGCCGGGGGACAGCGATAACGAGAGACAACTACGGCAAACCACTCCGACAAGCCCAGGCGCCATCTCGACATGCCACTTAATGCATGTCACTCCAGGGCCGCATTTCGGGAACAACTAACTAGGAGCTCTTGTCGCTGCTGCTGTTCTCACCCATGCCACCGATTCCATGTATCTTTTTTAATCTTATTAGTGTCTTTTTTCATTTCTTTCAGATAAAAAAAGAAGAAGCAGCAGAGAGAAGTTGCTGCGAAGAGCAAGCAGAGAAGAAGGCCATGGATCATGGATGGATGGGCATGCAAGCTGGTGGGCGACGTTCTTACCGTAGATTTTCTTCCAGTGGTGGTAGAAGGCGAGGACGCGGGGGAGGACGTTGTGGGAGCGGTAAGGGGGCGGCATTGGCTTGGCGGAGGCGGCCACCATGAGCGCCACCATCTCCCGGACGCACCCGATGAAGAAGCGGTAGGGTGGCCCCCTGATCCCCTGCCGCGCGAAGTGCTCCTCCACACGCCGTGGCCGCCACCACAGCACCTCCATCAGCTTCGCCGCCAGGTACGCCAGCGCCGCCATGGCTGCCGCGATCCACCACCAGCAGCCCATCATCATCTGCACCCAAGACGCAATTATCCTGGTCCTGGGTATGCTCTCCTTCCCTTTCTCCTGCTTCACTGTCCCGTGCTCTAACAAAGAAAATAAAGAGAACAGAGGAGGAGGGCGCGTGAGGTGGAAACGTGGTGAGGTGAGAGGAGAGGAGGAGAGAAAGCGAGGGTGGATTTATATAGGGCCGGGGAGCTCTGGGCTCAGTCTGGACTAGTAGTACCATCAGTGTGTCTCTGTCTTTCTCTCTCTCTCAATGTGTGTGTATGTGTAGGATTAGTTTCGATGAAAGCTCATTTAATTTAATCAGGAGGGGTACAATGGTAAAACCAGCATGATTGATGGCAGAGTCGAGAGAGAGCAGGGCCGGCGCCGTTGGAGCCGCCGTCGCGGGGATTAATGAGGGGTCAACCCAAATTGGGAACTTTGTTCTCTTTTGTTTTGGCCTCCTCTCTCTCCCTCCCTCCCTCTCAACCTCTCTCTCTCCCTCTCTCCTCGCTCTGCGGCGGGGGCTCTGTAACGTTGCCAACGCTGTTCCATTTTCACCGCTGCAAACTTTTGCCAGTGTGCGCCGCGACAGGCTACAGAGATATTCTGTTCTCAGCATCTCCCTCCCTCTCTGATGGACATGCTGTCCTTACCATGTAGCATTAGTGCTCATCGATTCATTCATCTATGTACCTCCCTGTGTTTGCGTGTCCACGACTAATTATCCTCCCTGCTCTGCTGCATGCACTGTGCTAGGTTGTGGCATGTCAGTCAGGTTGTTATCTGAGTGAAGCCCTTTTTCTCTTCCGCCGCAACAAGCTTTTGCATTGCTGGGTGCCTTTTGTGGGTGCATTTTGTTATGTTATATCAGCCATGGTTTTCCTTTTGGGGTGATGCAAGGGGGGAAAAGAGAAAAAAAAGGGTTTTGTTTTGTGCTGTAGGGCCCTAGTCCTAAGCCTAAGCTCAGAAGAGACAAGGCAATGGAAAAATGCATCAGTGTAGGGTTTTATTTATTTCTTTATGCTGTACAGAAAAGGTAAAAAGTGTTGGCTATGTATGATCAATCAATCAATCATCCATCGTTAGGCTCTGATAGGTTCAACTTCTATAGAGGAATTAGTGCCTGTCTAGCTTATTACATGGACTCCGCCTTTGCTCTGTTTTTCTGTATACTGTCCGAGCTGAAAAAACATCAGACTACTAGTTACTGCGAGCTTCACAAAAGAAAATTATCGATGGTAAACAATACACTACTAGGTTACATTGATAAACTGTAGGAGTCTTCAACTTGCAATATTTTTTTTTTTTAGTTAGAGCAACCGGCATGAACATGTATTGTTTGCTGCGCAGCAAACAAACTCCGTTTCTCCTTTACTCCCCCATCCCTGCAGGTGAATTGTTCCTAACAAACTCCATTTATTCAATCCTCCTCCTTCCCAGTGGATTGTTGCATACCCTTTTTCTGGTCGGTTTTGTTTGTTACACATTAAGCTCCCTGAATTGCAGGGGAGCCTTTTCTGCAAGTGCCTTTCTTTAAAAGACACTCGTATTAATTGTACCTTGTTCTATTCTACAGCTAGCTAGCTACTCCTAACTCTTTTCTCTTCAAAAAATATCTCACACAGTATTCCTTTCAAACTCGGATGCAACAGGGGCCTCTTGGTTTGGAAATTGGAACTACTAACCCAGGCCATCATCATGCCGGACCAATTTAACCCAGCAGATAATGAAGCAACATCTAACTGTTTCTGATTATGTAACCCATGCCAAAGTTGACCTGGTGGAATCTACCGAGCCTAGTAACACCATTGTGTACGTTTGGAGCTAGATATTCAGAGAGATCCCATCAGAGATCAGCTGGTTTGCAACATCTGGTGGTGTCCCCATACCATTGATGCATGGTTTGTTTCCATTCTCCATTGATTACTTAGCATGATTGGAGGAAAGGGGCGTATAGTAGTGTAGTGTCATATACATACCAATGTGGAGTATGTACATATTGCCTAAAACTTGCTTGCAGAGTCTCCAATCCCAGTGACGTGACCTTGCACAATAATGCACAACTGGTTGTACACCACCACATTACCAGAGCTAAGCTTGTTAGCACCGTATCCTCCAACACTGCTCACCTGATGTGTTTGCTCACCACCTGCTTGCTTGGCCTGTTTCTGATGAGCTAACCGGAGCCAGCCGCAGATGATGATTAACTAGCACCATCACTATAGCCATGTAACCCACAAGTTAATTATATATGAATTCATGCATCCATCCACACATGCACCACAGCTCAAAGCTTACATCTTCATAGAAACATATATGATAGCCAGATGATAGTGATAGATCTTTTTCCGCTACTACCGAATCCGTGATGCATGCCTGAAAACCTGCAGGTGTCTGTCTGAAGTCTTTCGCCATCTGAATCTGATGCATCAAGACGACGCTGGGTAGCTGACTGATGAACAAGATCGATCTCTAGCTCGGTGGATGCGGGCACTGTTGGCATGGAGCGGTGTGCGAGAACGTGCCAAAGTTTCCTTCTGGGTGCTGTGTGTGTGATGGATTGGCTTTTGCTAGGGCCGGCGCTGCTGCAGCAAGCTAGGAGGCTGGAGGAGGAGCCATGCATGCCTGCAGTGCGCGGCGCTGTTGCTGCGATGGGGTGGTGGTAGCCATGGATATGAAGGAGGGAAAAGACTTGACATGCAACTGGAGGAGCAGGGTCAGGTCCAGGTTATATCTACCCATGTCCGTTTTTCTGATAGCTGCTTCCGCTGAGGTGAGCCATCACGCACTAGAGCTACACCACCCACAAGCCAGATCGGGTAAAACGTGAGGAACCACATGAGATGCAGGCATGTTTCATCTTCATATTATGTATACAGTGTAGCTAGCTGCTGACTAGGTAACTAGGTAGTACCACTACCATGCCTGTGTATTTAAGCATCGTGCGTAAATTTGTATCATATCATATCTCCATATCCATGCATCAATCTCTCTGGTGACTGGTCACCTACTGTGTCTGAGATGTTATCGACCGAACCCCTGTTGAGAGGGTGCAAGGTGCTAGCTGAACTGCTGAAGGAAGCTAACTGTAATTACTACGACCGATTGCCGTCAGCAATCATTTTCATTCTTGGTTGATCGGTCGACCTCCTCCCCTGTCTGAAGAATCGACCGAAGTGTTAATAGCAATCAGTGGACGATGAACATTCATCCATCAGAGCGACAAATGCCGGCCAGAGAACGGAACTATCTGGTGGTTAGTTAGGGTGCATGCATGCATATCCATGCTACATCACAGCACAACACAGCAACAGCAACAATACTTATGTGTTTGTTATTTCTTCTCAATAGTGGACACTGGTACACACAGAACAACACTAAGCAATGTCCATCTTAATTATGCTGGACATAACTAACTAATCATGCCTATATGTTCTGTCCAGAAAATGTTAATCAGTCACGAGTGTCTTGTCGGATAGGAAATTAGAGAGGCATGCATGACGTATTTGGCCGTTGGTTGAAATAGAAGAGGGGTCATGCAAGAAAGCAATTTAAGAACCAATATAGGGCCTCTTTGGTTCGAAGGAGAAACGTAGAAAACCAAAGGATTGGTATCCCATAGGAATTGGTCCTTGTAGCACTGTTTGATCTTAGAAATGAGGCAAAGCAGTAGGGTGGGAAAATTTTCTTTGGATGTCATTTCAGAGGAAAAGTGTAACACATTTAACAACCACCAACATCTCTTTTTTTTCATTCCTACGATCGAGGCAAAACACTGTGCGTGTGTTAGTGATGGGACACTTAGTGTATGAGCATAATTAGTTGGACTCCTATGTTTATAACATTCCTGCGATTAGAACAACCCTTGTCAAAAATCTCCTGTGATCTCGAAAGATGCTGGTCCGCAGCTCCAGGTTAAAAATAGAACTGCTCCCCAACCCCCCCCCCCCCCCCCCCCGTCGCTCCCAGGCTACTCTGGGGGAGATTCATGCCGCCGCCTCCCAACCTCTCTCTCCCTCCAGCGTTCCCTCGCCGTTGCTGCCGCCGGCCGTGCGCCACGCTGGCGGCTGCCCCCTGATGAGGGTCAACCTCTAGGGTGGCCCAATCTTCACGGATTGACGGGGGGAGTGGACGAACGCACGCAAGAACACGAGGAACACGAAAAACACAAGGGGAAATTCGTGGCAAATAGTGGGGATAACGCCTGAGAGGATCCCCACTCAACAACAACTCTCTCAAATAGAGAAGCCTTTGAATCAAGAAACCAAACCAACTCAACTCTTAGTGGAACCGATTTCCTCTTACCGGCCGGTCCACCGATCCAATATAATCCACAAAGGTGGGCGATTGGCAAATAGTCTCAACTACAAGAAGAGGACCTTGACTCCCGGGGGAGGGATCGATCTAGACTCCCGGAGGAGGGATCATAGCCACAAGGGGCAAGAGGAGCATAGCTCAATCTCTATCTTGTCTAACCTAGATCTGAGCATAGGGGTCCTAGGCCACGAAGGGGTAGGTGGGAAAGGGATACAAGGGCTTCAGCCCCTAATCTGCACGCAGGCAGTCGGCCCACGTCGGTAGTACCGGCTTCGGGGAGGTAGTGCCGGCTTCAGGAACTGGCGCGGTAGTACCGGTCTGGGTTGTCTGGTAGTACCGAACGGAGAGTAGTACCGAGCTACTTCCGGGACACAACAGGGGCGAGTCCAGTAGCGTCTAGGGCTTCTGGTAGTGGTCGCGGTAGTGGGCCGGTAGTACCGGAATGGCCTGTACGGTAGTACCGCTCCTGGAGCTGTTGGCTTCGCTTCCTTCTCCTCTTCCAAGCCACCGTCTTGTCAGGCTTCATTCCTCTTGCACCATGGTCATCCTTTCGTGTACCCGTAGTCGTCGTGGTAAGCCTAGTATCAACAAAGGACGGAGGATGACGTAGTATACCATCCAAAAGGGTGGGAAATGGGTTCTCAAAGAGGATTGAGCTCACCTTATCACGAAGTGCTTTGACTCTTGATCTTGTCATTGGGCCAATTGGTGGACTTGATGTGGTGTACCTAGGTGGCACTACATCATCTCCCCCCGCTTCAAAAATAGTCGTCCTCGACTCATGCTCGTCATCATCATGGAAAGGAGGTAGATGTGTAGACCTTGTCGTGGGTTCACCATGTAGTCGTGCTTGATGGAAATGATATGGCACATCTTTAATGTCCCTTCGCCTTTCAAGTAACCTACAAAGCTCACAAGGAAGACGAAACAACACTCAAAGAGTAGCAAATTCGTGAAAGTGATTGCATGAGCGCTTATGTAGAAGGAAGCCACCTTAGCAAGATGTCGATGTGTTCTTCTTGCAAGATCTTCCGTCATAGGAATCCGTGGTTGAAACAACTCATGGAAGCTCATCCAAAGGTAGGACCTACACAACAAAGACCAAGCAAATAATGTGTGTGCAAGATAGAGGAGCATATCATCAATGACATGTCCATTCATGTTCATTACACCATTAGCACAACACAAATATGTGAAAAGGAAAGCATATGCAAGGTCGATGTGCAAGCAATCTCTCGAAACATCCTCAAAATGTGGTAACACAAAAACTCCAGGAAAATTTGAGAAGGCTATGTTAGCTATCTCATTTTGAACCATATGATAAATATTGCACAAAAGGCATTGGAAAGAGAAATTTGTCAACATCCTTGATACAATAAGTGGAGAATTTGGCAAAAACACACGATGAAAAATGTCCAAAGTATCAACATGGGTGCAAACAAAGCATAGGAAAGAGCAAGTTTTCGACAATTTTGTTGCAACACCAAGTTGGTAGAAACCAAAACACTCATGACAAGACATGCTTATGATAACGATATGGTTCCAAATGAAGCATGGGGAAGAACAATAGTTCATCATATATGTGGCAACACATAAAGTATTCATGTGAGAAAACATTGAGTCATGCTTGTCATAGAGGAGACCAAAAGCAACATCATGATTGCAAACAAACCATATGAAATAGTAATTTTTTGAATTATTTGTTGCAACTCCAAATGGGTAAAAATCCAAACATGCATGACAAGACATGCTAAAAATGTCATTATGGTTACAAACAAGCCATCTAAAAGAACAATTGTTCATCATATTTGTGGCAACACATAAATCACTCATATGAAAGATCAAGGAGATATTCTTGTCATAGGGAAAACCAATATCATCAACATGTTTGCCAACAAACCAAAAGAAAGAGAAAGTGTTCAACTTGTTTGATGCAAAACATGGGAACTAGTTCTACACATCTCTTAGGTTATGGTGTTCCTCCCATCTAAGTCACCGGATTGGATCAATAGTTTTATCACATATTTATTTGATCCATTTATCTTGACTTTTGAAATTTTCATACATTATATATATTTCATAACTCTGATTAAATCATGTGGAAAATTACTAATATTTTCAACGATCCAAAAACAAATGTAAGCCGTACAAGTTCAATCGTACGATGACGAGTCTGTCCAACGGATGAAGTCAAGGCGTGTGAATTTATGTAACCTCCCTCGGAGCACGCAAAAGAAATGAACACCCACATTCAACACGTCCCATCAATGGACATCGTGGGTAGAGATTTCATTATGATCACCACCAGTAATTTCACCAGCCGGTTCGGATTCACACGCAAGCCACAACCTCTCATATCCTGAAAACATATAGTTATCAGGCCACTCTGTCGGAAACAAATTGCCGTGCATCAATGACCTTCTAGGTCCCGTGAAGTGATAGCTACCTGATCAGATGCCTGTTCAGACTAGTCAAATCACAAACAGCTCTTGCACTCAAAACGAAGCAGGAAGGAAGGGTATTAGAGCCGGGTTCGATCCACGACTCAAGTGTATGCTCTCAAGAGCTCTTTGTGTCAACTCATGCTCAATAGAGGTTGACATTAAAGCATGTGGCCCAATGCACACTAAAAACCAAATGAAAAGGTTGTGTGCATGGTAAATGAACACATCATCCATCATGATGCGTCTCTTCATTTGCACTTCACCAAACACACCATAATCAAGTGGAATTTATGACATATGTGGATGGTTACTTTGTAAAGTGAAGGATGGAACAAGACCCATAAGAGAAAATGAAAAATCTCCAAAATGTGAGAAAGCTATGGGTGCAATCTCATTAGAAATCAAGGGTCATCATTGCAAACCAAGCATTTGAAAGAACAAGTTTTCATTGTTTTGGTTGCAACGAAGGGAGAGTAGTAAAAACATTGATTACAAAACAAGTGAATGGTATTTTTTATCACCAATAGAATAATCCACATGATTAACATTGTTTTGAGGCAAGGTATCACATGGGAATAAGAAAGAATCATAGGTGACATCACGAGAATCATCCAATTCGTGCAAGCAATCAACATTCATCATGTCCACTAGAGGGATCATGGTCACATCAACACGCATACCTTTGTAGTCCCACTCATGTGAAGTAGCAGTGTTGAAGTAATAGGGGCCTCCATGTGGCCGACTTGTCCATCGTGATGTACACATGGGGTGGCATCATCATCTTCGTCCGCCATGTGCATCTTCTCCATTTGAAGCATCGTTATGTCGAGGAGTGGCGTCGCATCATCCATGTAACCTAGCACACAATGAGAGAACACACTAGAGGTAGAGGGTAAGTTGTTAGAATTTGAAATGGCCTCACAAGACCTATCAACTACCTCTCTCAACTCATGTGGTGTATCACTCATTCCCTCAAAGTTGGAGCACTCAATCTCACGTATGGTGGAGGCACTCAACTCACTCTCACTCTCACTCAAGTGGGATAAGTGGCTCTTATTCTCACGTGGGATTAGTACCATCTCATAACTCAAGCTCATAGGGATAGACTCGGATTTCTCAACTCCATACGCCACCATGGTTGAAGGGAAACTCCCATGCTCAACCTTCTTGACCTCGTCACCTCCAAAGATGCATGCCATAAGAGGGACATCATCACTCAACTCCATCACCAAAAGGGATCATCCCATGCTTGGCATCATCACTTGACCCATGGTCAAAGGTGATAGCATCATCCTTGCTCGCCTCCTTGGTCGAAGGGAAAATCCTATGCTCGACCATCCTGTCATCGCCTTGGTCACAGTCTTGTTCACCAACTTTGCACTCCCACATCATGTGACCATTTCCTTTGTATAGTGGGCACAAGAGATTGGGGCATTCCCGTGGGTCATGTCCTTGGGCTTGGCAATTGTCGCATAGGTCTTCATTTTGCCATATGGGGGCCAATGTGGTGGTGGCACTTGGTCTAGGGACCATGTCATGGGACGTGCTTGATAGGGGCTCCAATGTAGCAGTCGTGGCCTCACATGTGTCACCATGTTTCTTGTGACGTCGACATGAGCTTGACCATTGCTCGAAGAACTTGTCGATGTCGGCCATGAATTCGTCAACACAAGACTCGATAGACACCATAGAGTGCACACATGTTGCCATCTTGGATGTAGAAGTTGCACCTTGAAGTTCTTGTGTAGGCGTAGGTGCTTGATGGCGTGCCTTCCGTCTTGACTTCTCTTCATGTCGGAGTTGGCGTTCTTGAGAGGAGAATTGACGTCGAAAGTCGTTCGGATGCTTCTCCTCATGTCGACATCGGTGTGCTTGTCGTCGAAGGTCCTTGGTGGTCCCACTCGAACTTGGTGATATGTTCTGAAGCTTGGCGAGTGTGTCGATGTCGTCTTCAAGCTTGGACATGGTGTGGTCCACATTGACATCTTTCTTGTGGCGCCTTCTTGAACTAGATGGGCCTTGGTTTGGGTTGGCCTTGTCGATGCACTTCTTGTTGCGCCGTCTTGATTGTTGATGTAGCATGTCGAAGCTTGGCGCTCTTGGTGATGTTCTTTGATGGGCGTCTTCTTGAAGTTGATGGAGCTTCATAGGATCACTACTAGGAAATAGCCTTTCTGTGGCGCACCATTTTTGCATTCTGTGGCGCATGGTGGGTGCGCCACAGAATCCTCGCCACAAAAATATTATTTCTGTGGCGCACCCCCAGATGCGCCACAGAAAACAACAATTCTGTGGCGCACCCCTACCCCGGTGCACCACAGAATTTTTTTAAAAGTTTTAAAAAAAGGCGGCCAGATCTAGATTTGGGATTTTCAAAAAATTCAAAAAAATCAAAAAAATTCAGAAAATGAAATAATTTGGAAAACCCTAAATATTTGAATTTTTGAACATTTTTAACACTCCAAGCATATCTCAAATGATGACTTCCCAGTAGGTCACCCATCCTCAGATTGCTCCAACCCAAGCACGCTTAACTTCTAAGTTCTATTCAATTCAACTACCCTCATGCTATTCAAGTTCTTATTGATAATAATATGATATCAACCCACTTAACCGTTGTGTATGTGTATATATGTGTGTGTAGTTTATGTGTGGTATGTGTATATATGTGTTTTTAAAATAAAAAATATCAAAAATTTCTGAAGGAAGTTCAAAAAATCCAAAAAAATAAAAAAATCAAAAACCCAGAAAACTTCAAAAAATCCAAAAAATCAACAAATCCAAAAAAATTAAATTTTTTTATTTTTTTGATTTTTTTTTTGATTTTGTAGAAAAAATCTTCTTTTTGAAATAACTTTTTACTCTTTTGGAATTTACCGAATCTGAGAAAAGTTCACCGGGTACACCCGGTGAAATCGAGCTCCTTTTTTCTCACGATTTTTTTGGTATATTAAACGTATTTTTTCGACATCGTATGCAAAAGTTATGGCCGTTTAAACATTTTTCTTCTGTTTTTTGCAAAAAAAGGTCAAAATTCATATTTCAAAATTTCTATACCTAGTAGACACTAAAACCTAACTATATCTCAAAGGATTTAATTTTTTGAAAGTTTTATCCTTTTCTTTTCTTGTTTGCAAAACTGAAAAGGCGATCCACGGGGGGGGGGGGAGGTGGGGGTGGTGGGATCCGATTTCAAAAAAAAAATCTGTGGCGCATGGGGCCTGGTGCGCCACAGAAGTTCTGATTTCTGTGGCGCATGAGAAGAATTTGCCTTTTTGTGCCGCATCCCAACCCATGCGCCACAAAAAGGTCAAATTCTGTGGCGCATCTAGCCCATGCGCCACGGAAAGGTCAAATTCTGTGGCGCATCTAGCCCGTGCGCCACAGAAAGTAGGCATTCAGTGGCGCATCTAGTGGATGAATGCATGGTGGTCTTCTCGTTGCTCCCTCTTGAGCTTGAACCATATTGGGTTGTCCCAACGAGCTTCGTAGTGCCACTCTTGAACACGGTGGTGATGGGGGTCATCTCCTCTTGCATGTAGTCAATGTCGTTGGAGGTGTAGGCGTAGAAGTGGTCTCCCATTGGATCCATGTAGTAGACGCTCGTGGAGTCTAAGTCATGGTAGGGGTCCGCCATGGGGTCCATGCTCGAGGAGGTGATGTCGGTGTAGATCTCCACCATGTCATCATTGCTTGTGTAGACGGAGTCGAAGTCGTGGTAGTCCATGTCGTTGGTGCTTGCGGAGTTGGAGTCATAGTAGCGGAAGTCTTGGTGATGCTCCATGTCATGCACGCTTGTGGAGTCGGAGTCGTTGTAGCAGAAGTCTTGGTGATGCTCCATGTCATGTTCGGTGTCGTATGTTTGGAGATGCTCCATCATGTCATGGTGGTCATTGTCGGTGTAGAGTTCCCCCCACGTCCTCTATGCTTAAGGCATCATAGTCATTGTGGCTCATCGTGTACTCATCATCATCTTCGCCTCCTTAGTTGGATCCGCTCTCCCTAGACATGTTAGCTCACAAGACAAGTGTATATGTGGA
Organism: Poa pratensis; assembly: GCA_947311845.1. NCBI lineage: Eukaryota > Viridiplantae > Streptophyta > Magnoliopsida > Poales > Poaceae > Poa > Poa pratensis. The sequence continues at coordinate 21,850,659 of CAMZMU010000110.1, forward strand.
GTGGAATGGAAAACTAACAGCTCAATCTCACCTTGAAAATAGTATTGGAACAAGTGGACCATGCCAAGAGGAACCGATACACAAACACAAAAGTTGATTGCGTTTCAAAGATCCAAAAACAACTCCAAAACACACACGGCTTATGGATGGATAGGAATGGAATGTGGAAAGCAAATTGAACCAAACCGGAACCAAGATATTGTAAAGGCAAGTAGAGAACCACGATGATCACAAAGCAAAAACAAGTCAATCTCCAAAAATATGAGCAAAGCTCATGGAAACACACGCACGGAGAGATAAATGGGACTCATGCAGCCAAGAAGTGAGCTAAAGGACCATATGATCCTACCGAAGTCTATAAGCTCGTGTTACACAAGTACAAGGAGAGCCACTAGTTCGATTGCAAATTATTGGTGGGCTACTAGATTTGCACAAAAAGTACCACCTACAAGGATTTCATTGAGATTGCGCGCTTCCTACAAGAGATATGGCAAGTGGTGTTTCTTCCTTTTCTCTTTTCTCTTTTGATTATTTTCTCTTTTGCACACCCACTTCTTTGATGCCAACAACAAGCTATATCAACTAGCGCATGCAAGTTTGCTCGGAACACTACACGATACAATTGTGCAAAGCCCAAGCAATCATCAAGAGCTAGCCTCAATAGGACAAGGTAAACACAATGGAGGTTGGCTATCAAAGGAATGTCAAGGGGGAAAAGATTCGTGATGTTTATACCTTTGCTCGACGATCTTTACCCTTTGGTGTGGAATGATCCGTCCTTGCTCCCGGAATTTGGCTTCAAGAGATGATGGATCTTCCACAATGGTGAGGTAGAGTGCGTTTGTAGCTTCGAAACGAGCCAAAGATCACTCAAAACGGAGTCCAAAAACAAAAGATATGGCCAATGCCCGGTAGTACCGGGACCAAGTGTCCAGTAGTACCGTGGTACCAATGCCCGGTAGTACCACCCTATGCCCGGTAGTACCGCCAAATGCGGGATTTTTCAGATCCGGGCTCCAGTCGCGATTTCTGCGCGATTTGGTCAGAAAAACTCACGGTAAAACAACAAATCTGAGGGGCAAATGATGGAATTAGGCCACGGGAACGCAAAGGAAGGTATATCAACAAGTTTAGCAATAGATCTATGGATCAAAACCTACCAAAACACACAAGATTCATAGATCGATTCAAAAGCAATTTGGGCCTATTTTTTGTGGAATTTTTGAAATTAGGCAAAATCAAAGAAATATTTGGTGGATTTGGGGGTGAGAACACAAATCAATCCGTGGGAACCTTTGCTCTGATATCATATGATGAGGGTCAACCTCTAGGGTGGCCCAATCTTCATGGACTGACGATGGGAGTGGACAAACGCACGCAAGAACACGAGGAACACGAAGAACACAAAGAACACAAGGGGGAATTTGTGCCAAATAGTGGGGATAACTAGAAGAGCCTGAGAGGATCCCCACTCAACAACTCTCTCAAATAGAGAAGCCTTTGAATCAAGAAACCAAACCAACTCAACTCTTAATGGAACCGATTACCTCTTACCGGCCGGTGCACCGATCCAATAGAATGCAAAAAGGTGGGCGATTGGCAAATAGTGTCAACTACAAGAAGAGGACCTTGACTCCCAGGGGAGGGATCGATCTAGACTCCCGGAGGAGGGATCATAGCCACAAGGGGCAAGAGGAGCATAGCTCAATATCTATCTTATCTCATATCTTATCTAACCTAGATCTGAGCATAGGGGGTCCTAGATATAGTGTTGACCACGAATGGGTAGGTGGGAAAGGGATACAAGGGCTTCAGCCCCTAATCTTCACGCAGGCAGTCGGCCCATGTCGGTAGTACCGGCCTCGGGGCGATAGTACCGGTCTGGGCTGTCCGGTAGTACCGAACGGAGAGTAGTACCGGGCTACTTCTGGGACACAACAGGGGCGAGTTCAGTAGCGTCTGGGGCTTCCGATAGTGGTCGCGGTAGTGGGCTGGTAGTACCGAGATGGCCTGTGCGGTAGTACCAGAATGGCCTGTGCGGTAGTACCGCTCCTGGAGCTATTGGCTTCGCTTCCTTCTCCTCTTCCAAGCCATCGTCTTGTCGGCTTCATTCCTCGTGTACCCGTAGTCGTCGTGGTAAGCCTAGTATCAACAAAGGACGGAGATGACGTAGTATACCATCCAAAAGGGTGGGAAATGGGTTCTCAAAGAGGACTGAGCTCACCTTATCACGAAGTGCTTTGACTCTTGATCTTGTCATTGGGCCAATTGGTGGACCTTATGTGGTGTACCTAGGTTGCACTACATCACCCCCACCACCGCTGCCAAAAGGCGGTGTGGGGGAAGCTCCTCCACTCCTCGTGGCATCGGTGGTGGCTGGCTCGGCTGGGAACAAAGATGGCGGCTCTCCGGCGCGGGCAAACCGGAGCGGCGGCCCCAGAGACTTGGTGGCGGCGTTGCTGTGGCAGGTCAGCGGTTCCTCTGCGCGGGGACCGCTCGAAGGCTGCGGATCGGGCCTCCTCATCAGATTTGGCCATTTTCGTTGGAGGCGCCCTTGCGTGTGGCAGGCTGGCAGGGCGTGGCTGCGTCGGTCGGTTCCTATAGATCCACGGCGATGGCGGTGAGCCACGGATCAAGGATGGCGGCGCCACAGATGGTGAGTTCGATATGCTATCGGGGCTCTTCTGCGGCGTGTCTAGGGGTGGCCGTGGCGCTTTTGGAGGGCTTCGTCGGTTGGTGGAGGTCGGGGCGGCGGCCTCGAAATGGTGGGCATAACAGTGGTGTTGTGGCGTGAGGTGCGGTTGTCGGTGCAGCGGCCGAAGTTGGAAGTGTCGGTACTCTTGTCGGCGTGGTGCTTGGAGGTGTCGTCCGTCTTCGTCCTGGTGCCTCCGCGCGGTGCGGAGCTCCAGGTGCAAGACCGATGGTCTCTAGGCCTCCAACTCTCGTGGTCAGGTGGTGGTCGGGGAGGAGAAAGCCGTGGCGGCGGCCCCGGAGCAGAGGATGCGGCAGGATCGTGGTTGGCATGGCACCTGCCGTGGCGTGAGGTGCCGCGGTGGTTGCGGCATGCGGTGATGGTGGTCTAGCCGGTCCTAGAAGGGCAGTTTCCGGGTCTGCGACACATCGCCGGGCGAAAGCCCTTCCCCGGTTGTCGACCGGTGCCGACGACGGTGACGCCCTCGGGCATCGTGTCCTTCTTGAAGGCGTAGTCGAGTGGTTCTCTATCTTCTCCACGCCGGGTTCTCCGGGAAAACCGGAGATGCCACGTGGGATCGGGGTTGCCTCTTGTTTCTCTAGCATTGCTTGCCTCTTGGGGCCTCGCCTTGGATGTTTCACCAGCCAGAGGGATCTGTGGAGTGCTGGTGATTGGCGGCGGCAATTTCTTCGCTTCGTCCAGGTGGTGCATGGCCCTGGGGCCGACGTGGATGTTGGAGCGGCGGCTCCGGGTTTCGTCTTGCGTTGAGGCCGCCTCTGCAGTGTTTAGTGTCGGCTATGGTTGCTAGGTCGACATGGTCATCGACTCGTTTTGGGGAGTGGCCTTAGCTCTAGCATGGATGTCGGAGTGGTGGCTCCGGGTTTCTCCTTGCGTTGAGGTCGCCTCCGTCGTGTTAGTGTTGCTATGGTTGCTAGGGCGACATGGTCGTTGACTCGTTTTTGGGGCGTGGCCTTGGACCGGCGTGGTGTTTTGTATGGTTTTCGGCCGGTTTACCTTATAAAGCATCTCCAACCGTGATTCCCAAACCCGCCCTATATGTTCGGGCGGACATCCCGGACATGCTTTGGGCCAAAAACCAGGGCCCAACCGCGCCCGCAAACTAAGTCCAAACGTCTGGGTTGTCCGACAAATCCCAAAGCCAGCCCATATGTGGGGCGGGTTTGGGGCCGTCCAGAGACACCCTGACGCGTCCGCCATGTCGGACATGTCAACGCGGAGCCACCCATTTCACCCTATATCGACCAAACCCTCGCCCGGCAGTAGATATTTTTCACACTCTGCCATCTCCTTCTCCTAGCTCTGCCACCACCCCTCATTGTCGGTCACCCGCACCTCCACCGTCCTCCGCACTCTCGCCTGAACCTTCCCCGGCCAGATTTCGGCCGTAGCAGAGCTTCGTGGTGGGCCCATTTCGCTTGATTTGGCTGCATTTTCGCCGAGCATTTCCGCCGCATCCGCCTCTCCCAGAGCCAACCTTCGATCTTCCATGGCTTCTTCGCACGCCCGGATACCCGATCTGTAAGTTCGCCCAAATCCAAGATCACCGAGCGCCATCGCTTGGCCAAAGAATTCATTTTTCACTCCGCCGCCCGTCTCTGCCCGCCATGGTTTCCTGGGACACCAACGAGGAATGGGCAGGCTCCTTCCGTCTATACGGGAGGGCACCTCCTCTTCCGACTCCACCTCGGTATGTCCTAGGTGTAGGGTTACGTGCAGAAATTTAAAAATTTCCGTCTTACATAACCGCCAAGATCTATCTATGAAGATACAAGAGAATAACAATTCAATGATCTAGCCGAAGTACGTTACCAACACCGTTGAAGCGGAAAAGATGTTGATGACGAAGTCGATGAAGCTCGTGGAAGATTCTCTCGGCTAAGCCTAGCGGAGAGAATGTTGTCGACTCCCGTGTCCAGCCTCCTGGATCCAACAGAGCGAGGGTCAAACGTCTTTCTACGGCCACCCCTCTGAGAGTTTCAGCAGAGCTTCACTATCCAGCGCTAAGCAAATACTGGTTATATGAAGGTAGAGATCTCAACACATGAGAAAGAGAGAGAGATTAGATCTCAATCTAAAGGGAGAGGAACCTCAAAACCCTGTAGATCGAACTCAACTCCTAATTCCTCCAAAGGGAGAAACTTGAGAGAACTTTTGTGTCACCAAAGGGAGGGGGAGGGGAGTATATATAGTGGGGAGGAGGGGAGGGTGCTTGGAGGAGGGGCAAACCCCTCCCCCTCATCCGCCGTCCCCGTGGGGCCCACCCGACCGAGCTAGGAGTGGGGAGGGACTCGTCCCTTGCCCAGCCGCCGGCCCCCTCTTGAGTCCTAAGGCCCATTCGGGTTGGGGGGAGTCCCCCCTCCTTGGCCACCGCCGGCCCACCTCGCCTCCTTGGAGGTGCGACAGCCTTGTGGGCCCTATGGGCCCACTCGACCTTCCCTCTTGGTGAGTTCCATTTTTTCTTTTCTTTTAATAATATTTTTTTTCCTTTAGTAATTTTGTCTAATTAATTCCAAACTTAATATTTCCTTTTACAGAAAATTCCTGAAATTAATTACTTATCATATAAACCTATTATATGATCTGGGACAGCTTGTGTCTGCATACAAAATCTCTGTACATATATTCCCTCATATATAATCACTCGGAATAAATTCGACAGTAATAGAAACTCTTCCTATTACGCTGAGACATCCAATGTCTGCATATTTAATCTCTCTCATATGTATTAGATATATCCATCACGCGGAAACACTATTCTAGTGATACTATTTCTATGTTTCAGATCAACCAGTATACACAACTAACCAGACCTAACTTAAGTGTGTGACCCCTATAGATTCGATAACGAGTAGCTATGATTAAAGTACCTATCTAATCAACAGTCAATGTTAAGACCGTTGACGTCCGGATCGACTACTACCATTATACAAAGATATTCTGTTGAACATGTTGGCTATTTAATATATCATTCCCATTAACTCATGATACTGAACTTTACCCGAGATAGATATTCCGATATTTCCATGAATAAACGCTTGATTCATTATATCTTTGTCTATCTCGTTAACTAGCAAGTATCTTTTTACTCATTCCCGTATTACGATATCCCACATGATAAAATTTCATCATGTAATGTCTGCAGAACATATTGGATATCGCTCATATCGAGTGGGCACATGATGTATCTCTCTTTGACAGAGGAGTAATTTCCATCTAGGAACATCAAGATTAATACACACCTTTAAAATTACCCAGTGACTACCATTTCGATCACCCGCTTACGACGTGATACTTGACAGTACCAAATAACACTTTGTGAATGTATAATCATAATAACTTCATGGTCTAAGGACATGTCATATAATAACCTTGCTATGACATGTCACTAAGAACAAAAGACACTATAAAGGAATCTCTTAGCATATCAACGATTTGGGTCTACCCAGCCATATTGTTTCCACCAACAATATGCTACTCATTGATTGACATAAACTATGTCCATGACTAGGAAAGCACCGTCATCTTACATACAACAAGTTGGTCCTTGGATAAGACCAGGGTATCTTTGAACTATTCATGTTTACTACACGTGCGTGTGATTTTTCCTCTGAATCTCACATTCAGGAGCCACATCAGTTATAGCATAGAAACATAAAAAATAATTATGAATCAGATGTAAATTATCATTGCCTTTTGGGCATACATCCAACACTAGGTTTTGCTCAAATTTTGAGTTTACCCCCAAATTATGCAAAAGCAATACAGATGCAACTCGGACGAAGATGAATAAGATAAAGAAACATGTCATCGAGGAGGAGATGTATCTCCATTATGCATTTTGAGCTATAGTTATTTTAGTTATAATTATAGTTGTTGTGTATGGTTTATCTTTGTGCACTCTGGATGTACTGCATGTATTTGAGGAGAAAATTTAGGGATTATAACTGGAGAACACGACAAATAGGGGTTGTCCAGTCACTGTTCGCAGACACGTCCGGATGTGTCCGCGGACAGTTTAGGGGTCAAATATGGGATGACCGGTTGGAGATGCTCTAAGCCGTCCAACTCTTTTCGACTTCATCAATCAAAGGTTTTTCAACCCTATGTTTTACACATGCAATCCTATGGAATTTCTAAGTTTTTACTTTTTACTGTACTTTTACAATCCTACAAAAAAACAGCCCTAACAATCCAGAGATAAAAGAAATAAAAAGGAGATAAAGAGAAGATGTTGTCCACCAGCACGACATACATCTATGTAGTTGCTGAGGAGAGCGATCTAGCGATGCTAGGTGATGGTGCAACATATACGATCGATCGAGCAGCGGGATGATCGAAAGATAGAAGCTTCTCATGATGCTGGGGTGATATATATGATCAGATCTAAATCCGGTGTGATGCTGATCTGACGGATGGGATGACACATTGGCGCTGGATCGATCGGAGAGATGTGATCGCCATACTACGTAGGCATATTCCCTGACGCCCACTACAGCTGCCACAGGAAAACAAGTAAAAACGGTCGATGTGTCTCATCGATCCATCGGCCTCGATTCCCTTCTCTTTTGGCATCGATCGAGCTAGCCAACGAATTAACGATGTCTCTTTGCTCAGCTCTTTTACCAAACTTTAATTTCGAAATGTGCTTGTCTTCTGTGGATATTCAACTTGTGGCCTCTTTTTTTACTGGTAGTGGTCGATCTGACTGAGGTGATGCTTGCATGGCTGAGTTTCGAGGGGTCTATTTAATCAATTGATCAGATATGCGTGGCTCGATGCGAGAGGAGGAGGTAGGCTGCGTTGATTAGCTAGGAAGCGCACACGTAGCTCGATCGTAGTATCATGCATCGATATGATCCACCTAATCATTGCAATGATCAGCCGGTGATTAATCATCTCAATCATCGAGTTAGCTCGCTAGGCATGCACATAGATTGATAGATACTCCACCAAACGACAACGGCGTCAGTTGCAGGCACACACTGCGTGATAAGACGTGACAAAGAACTACAATGCCAAGCAACGAGCTACCCGGCCCAAAAAAAATATACATATATACTCCCTCCGTATCATACCATTTGGCAGTAATCAAGTGTGGTAAGAACCAAACATATACCAAACTGCCAAATTTTGGATTGGCAAAGTGTGGCCAGGAACTGAACACCCACTTAATTGCCTGCCCACAAGTTTAACTTGCCAAAAACGTTTAATCATCATGAAAGATATTTGGTTTGTTTCGAATTTCCGTTGAGCATGCTAAACCGTGGGCAAACCATTGAAGAAACCAAAGTAATGGCTAGAAACGTTATTGCTATGTGGTCAACCAGGTAGCAGGAAGAAAAGAATTAATTTGATGAAAAATATCAGAGCCTGCCCAGCAGCGCAAAAAAGTGGAGCTTCTTTTTGTCTCGTCGGCCCCACTCAACTGAACGCCACGACAGGTTTCTAGCCAAACTTTGTCAAGTTCCTTAATACTCACCAGCGAGTCATCAAAGCCGTCAACTAATTCAGAGGGCTTGACAAGTGTGTAGTTATAAAAACATGGTTGGTAAATTGGATGCCACAAAGTGTGGTCACTCAGTAGCAGGAAGAAAAATTAATTTAATGAAGAATATCAGAGCCCTTATCAACTTGTCGTTTTAACGAAATTTCTGGAGATTTGGAGAAGATCAAACCAGCCAACCATGCCCAAGTGAGGGTCATAGGTAGAGAGGATTGCCCCGCCCCAACATATGGCGAAGATAAATGTTGATGCAGTGACACAAAGACAGTAAACCTTATGAGAAAAAACAAAGACAATTAATAAAGGAGCAGTGTCGCAGTGGCTAGAGATGCAACTGGTATTTTCCTAGAAAGCTCTATTGTTATTGTTTAAGGAATGTAGATGTAGCTACACTGAAATGCATGGCGTGTAGCAAGTGATCTTCACCTACGCGTTGGAAGGTAGCGGCAAATTGGTTCAAATACCCCCCCCCCCCCCCCCCCCCCCCCCCCACCATGTCATTTGAATGTCGCGATAGATTGGTTTCCTCTCTTCTGTTGTAAAATTTGCTGATTAAGGAAAAGGTTTGAAGTTCTAGAAACAGGTTAGTTATTAGTAATGGCTTCTACATTCATTCGTGAGAGAGAAGAACATCCAATACTCAACCGCGTAATCTTGCTTGTAGTACTTTGCTCTTGATGTCGGTTGCTTATTTTCATTGAACTGGAGTTGACTTACAAGAAAATCAATAGAGACTTAAGAAATCCGTAGTCAACCGAATAACAAAATTGGAAAATAATCCTAGTAGTCATCTTATATCCGTGTTCTCCCTCGCCCTTATGCGGCCTATTTTGGCATCAAAATATGAGTGGATCCATATAAAAATGTTTACAGGATGATTTAAGTTCTCTCTAAGTTTTTGGTCTTTGCTAGGAATAAATTACACGCCTCTATCTTTGTTCCACTGTGGTCGTCCTGGATACATTCCACGACTACATGAGCCTATGGTATTTTGTTCCCATGGATCAACAAGTCCTGAACCGACTATTGCCATATGATGCTTCAGCTTTTCGTAGTTGTGGTGGTGGCGTCAAATGTGGTTTAATCAATGATGCTCTGCCGCTGTTTCTAACTTTCATGCCCTGGTTCTACTATCTCGACCGTACGAACCAAAGGCAAGTGGTTTGACATCTTGCCTTGCAAGCAGTGGCGGCGCTACAGGTAGACCAAACCTGGGTCGTGACCCATCCTTTTATTTGCACTTCACTGCTATAATTCCAGCACACTAATAAATCAATGGTATCATGTGTATTGTTTGGGCCTGTTTTGCTGGCCGGCCTAGTCTTGCAATTGATGCATGCTCCGCCGCTGCTTGCAAGGGCGTATTCCGCAATATATGGTGTGTTCAACGACCTAATTAAGGACTAAGGTCTTTATCATTTGGCGGATATGCACGTTTCTTCAGAAATCGTGATGAAATGTCGAGTGTGCAAAATATGAAGATAGCGACACCAATCAGGGAGATCTTGATTTAACTTATGGAACTTCCATCTAAAAAATTCTTTATGGAACTTTTTTTTTAGATACAAGGCACAAAATGCCCAGCTTTAAAATTAATAAAGCCAATTTATGGAACTTTTCAGCCGTGTCCATTTCTGTTTTTTCCTATCTCATGTATCTAGCTTGCTAATCTGTAAAGTCAGAACGGTTTTCTAAAAAAGGATTCCTATTGAAATTCAGGCATCTCAATATACCAGCAGAACCGATAGATCAAGAACGGAGTGGATCACGCTCGGCTCCACCCCTACCGGATAGAGCAAACCCACGGAGCGATCGAGCTCAGCAGTCACCGCGAGCGAACAGTGGAACTACACTACCCCTGGTCACTCGACAGATCGAGCGATCAGGGTGTCTTTCGGTTTGGCGCAATGCGCGATCGATCGCCGTCGCGGACGCCGACGAAAACGGCCGGCCGGGCCGGCGTTCCAGGCGATGGTCGCCCTGGTCGAGACACAGTGCATTGCTCCCGGACCATCGATCCATCCATGATCAGTCGACCGGCTACTCATTAACTGCACTGCACCCGTCGATGGCGATGGTTTAGCTCGTGCCGAATCATGATAAGAAGCAGCTAGCTAATCAGCATTAGGCTGCCGTTCTCTGCACTGGCGTCGATAACACTGATTAATAATGCTGGCCTCCGAGCAGCACGTGTGCGTGCCTTCTGAAGGTGCTGCTTGGTTTTCGTTGATTATCGATGCTAGGCGTGGTGGTAATTCTTCGGAGAGGGCGCAGCGGTTGCAGTCGTTGTAGCTTAGTCAATCCGCCTATGTCTTCATTTTGTTCTTTCTTTTCTTTGGGTGTTTGTTTGCTGCTGTCCCAGCATTCGTTCCGTGGTTGTATCGGTTGGTTGCTATATTAATATAGCGGGGCTACGACCTATTTCGTCAAATAATGCTGGGCTCCTGGCTAGCTAGCAGTAGATAGCTAAGCTTCCCTTAGGGTGTGTTTGGTTTAGGGGATATGATTTGTGGATGAGGGTACCACCAACCAGCTGGTTAGGGGTAGTCACTTTTTTTGTTTGGTTAAGTTGGATGAGAGGTGGTTAGTGGTAGCCATTTTTTTGTTTGGTTGAAAGGATGGTGAATGGATGAGTGGTTGTGGTGACCTTTTCTATTCAGATGGTGAGATTACCTTCTACACATGAAATAAAAGCTTATTTGGGGATATAAGGTGAAAAAGGTTAATAAAAATCACAATCTTGTCACTGTCTTTCAAGAGAAACACAGGACACACTGATACTTGAACACAAATCAGTGACAAATCCTTCCAAAAAAATTAGTGACAAACACGGACTAAATACAAAGTCAAACAAAGAGAACAAATGGTGAAGTATTACACAAAATCTGTTTACCTCACATGATGAATACACGTACAAGATGGGGCTGAATGCAGACATGCAGTTACAATCTAGGAATCTGACGTGGGATCCTCTCACCGGAGGAAAAACATCTTCAGAAAAGAGTTAATGCAGCACTGAATCGACCCCGGCCACAGCCACCAAGCCGTCCGGCATGTAGATGCGCGCTGCCCATCTCGCCGTTTCTGCCCAGGCCGAGACGGGGACTGGGCATCCCGCCATTCGCGCCGCCGGCATCCCCGCGTTCCCTGCCCCAGGTCGAAACGGGACGGGCAGCCACGCCGTCGTCTCGCGCTCCCCGCCGTTGTCTCACCGTTCCAAGTCCGGAGTAGCTCCGCCTCTGGTCTCCGGGCGCTGCGCGATTTATGCCGCCGCCGCCCCTGCTTCACGAGAAGGAGTGAGGATAGTCAGGAGATTGCATCCCTGTGCGTGAACCAAGGAAATAGACGCGAGATGGAGGGGCCGTCGCCTCTGGTTACCTGCTGCCGTCGCCGCCGTCTCTGGTCTTCCTGCGCCGCGTAATTTCCTGCGTGAACCAAGGAAAATAGCGGGAGATGGACGGCCGTCGCTGCCGTCTCTGTTCTTCCTGCGTCGCGGCGTGAGCGAGCGAATCGGCATGAAAAGGTGAGGCTAGCGACGGGAGCCAAAATGGTTATCGCTATCCGCGAGATTTGGACGGATGAGCGGAGCCACCGTTTCCACCGAATATGCCTGGAATCTGGTTGCCTCTGCCACTCCCATCCTCTCATCCAAACGAGTGGCAATCAGTGAAAAAGTGGTTACCTCTGCCACTTGAGGGATATCCCCTCATCCAAACACACCCTTAATCGCGTGTCCTAATATGACCCGGACATACGGGGCCGCCCTGTGCATCCACACGGTCCAACGGCTGATCAGAGCCAGTCATATGAGGAGAGAGCACAACAACTACATGCGCCTTTCTTCCTCGGAGAGAGCCAAGAAATTTTATCCGCAGCAATCGTGGACACCCATCTTGAAAGCATTGAATCATCTCACAATTTCGTAGATTATTCAATGTCGTAGTAATTACATTCCGTCTCACAATTTCGTCAAAATGGTTGATGGCCACCAGGAGTTGAGTTGCGCATTGTTTTTCCTAGTCAAATCTCATTTGACTGATGGAATTGTGTAGTGTAAACTATCAAGGGAAGCCTCCCTCCCGTCACGCAGTTCTAGAGTGGTCTGCTTTGCTCTTGGCGGTTTAAGCAGTGTTCTCCCTCGAAAAAAAGACCTCTGTCCGCACGGTAGAGTGTGTGTAGCTTTTGTTGTGTTGCGTTGCCCCTTCGGCTGTCTAGGATCACGCTGTCAAAGATATATGGAGTAACATTGATAAAGATGTAACAAAGAAAAACTCTTATTTCTTGTTTTGTGTATTTTTTCATATCCGCGTCGCTAGTAATTGATACTTTTGTGACAATGTATGAATACTTAGTATATGAAATGTAAAATTAATTAAATAGAATTGAGATTTTCTATTGAATGGTATATATTCTTGACATTATGCATGGGTTGCAGCTGGTGCAAAGCCTACATACATGGTGCTGCAAATACAAAACATGTGCGATGTTTTTTTTAACACATACGATTCACTCAAACAAAACGTTTGTGATAAAACAACAAAACGCACACGACCAATTATGTTTGAGCATGTGCGATTATGCTCAAACACACACGGATTTAATTGCGAAACCGTGTGTGATTGGTTTATCATCACACACATTACTGAACATCTTCCGTCTGCGAAGATTGCCCTATCACGCGGACTGTGTGCGATTGAGTGCCCGTTGCCCGATAGCGAAGCTTGCGATAATCATGTGCGACGGTGACATTAATCATGTGTGATTGTCTGACCAGTATTAGTTAGACAACACATAGTCAATTGTTTCGTTTTAGTCACGTGTGGATCCTTATCTAAGTGGATATTCAGCCTTAACGGGTCCCCACTGAGATCTAGTGGACATTTTTTAGATTTTATGGTTCTTGGCCCATTTGGTCCTTTTTCTCTTGCCCCATTCAATTTATAAAATCCATGAAATTCCAAATCCCCACTTTTACTTGCGTGACTTGCATAGTGAGTTTAGTCTCATACTGAAAGGATCGGTATGACACCTAGGGGGGGGGGGTGAATAGGTGCTACTCCAATTTTAGTCTTTTTCAATTTAGGCTTGACACAAAAGGTAAATTCTCTAGATATGCAACTACGGTGAATTTACCTATATGACAAGCTAGCAACTAAGCACGATATAATAAGGCGGTAAACAAGGATAGAGGTAACCGAAGTCAAAGCACGCGGAGACACGGATGTAATCCCGAGTTCCTCCTTTTTAGGGGAGTACGTCTCGTTGGAGAGGTGTGAACCAACACAATGGTTCAACGGCCACAAAGGCCTCACCCTCTTCTCCGGTGAACCGCACCACAAAGGTTTGGTTCACTTCAACTATCGGAAACCTTCGAGGCGGAGTCCGGAGCCTTTACAACAACGATTTGGGGCACAACCCACAAAGGATTGGGGGCTCCCAAACAGCTACAATCTGTCACAAAGACAATCAAGTGAGTACAATGGGGGCTAGGTTTTCCTAGTGGAAACCCTAGCAAATGGTCCCTCAAGTGAATGAGGGGGAAATGACAAACGGCTCGGTGAAGATGTAGATCGGGGCCTTCTCCTTCAATCCTCCAAAGATCAACAAGTTTGGGTGGAGGGATTGGGAGATCTAGTGATTCTTGAGCTTGCAACAATGGGGATCTTGTATTCTGGGCGAGCTAGCTGGCTGGAGGTAGATGGAGGGGTATATATACCCCTCCCAGAAAAGTAGCCGTTGCAGAAAGAATCACACCGGAGACTCCGGTCCTAGTGACCGGAAACTCCGGCCTGGGCGGAAACTCCGGCCTACAGGGCCGGAAACTCCGCCCCACACCAGGAGCTGAGCAACTTCTTCACAGCTGAGACTCGGGCCAAAACTCCGGTGCACTGGGGCCGGAATGTTTGGCCAGGGGCGGAAACTCCGGCCTAGGGGGCCGGAAACTCCGCCCCACACCAGGGGCTGAGCAGCAACTTCGCAGCAGAGGCTTGGGCAAAGACTCCGGTGCCCTGGGGCCGGAATGTTCGGCCAGGGGCGGAAACTCCGGTCCTGAGGGCCGGAAACTCCGCCCCACACCAGGGGCTGAGCAGCAAATCAGCAGCTTGCTGTTTCTTCGAGGACAAGACCAAGGACCGGAAACTCCGGCCTTGGAGGCCGGAAACTCCGGCCTGAAATGCTCCAGAAACTCTTTTCTCTTTTTGGTGTTGATGCATATGTTGTATACAATAAAACCTGCATCACTTAGCACCAGATTAAAACATCCAAAGTGTTGTTAACTAACACACAAAACTAAGAGATCACAAAATGTCCTTTCAATCTCCCCCTTTTTGGTGTTAGATGACAACACACGGATTTGCAATATAGTTCACCATACTATCATGTTTAACAAAAGGAAAAGCTCCCCCTAGATGTGTGCATATAACTCATTTGCTTTGGAATGCAAATGCACACATATAGAGAAACAAGTTCCACAAAAGGTGACATGATATGTAAACGATACAAAGCACAAACAAGACATATCACAAAGTAGGTTGAGCCTAGAGATAAAAACCATACCTTGTGCATATAAATGTAGATAAACATCCATATAACCATAGCACAATAATATAGGTTCAACCATACATAATAGAAATCCAAATGTCTTACACTCACATAGTTCACAACACAAGATGCAAATAAGTTCCAAATAACATAAAATGGACACAAGCGCAATAAAATGATAAAAGCACATGCTTGTGTCCAACCCATGCAAATCCCGGAGAGAACCTAATAGAACTACTTCTCCCCCTTTGGCATCGAGACGCCAAAAAGGGAAAAGAGCATAACTACACGATACCCATGGAGATCACCCGGAGCTTTCTTCCATGTCATCATCACCTTCCCTTCTTGATTGTAGTCCTCATCGGAAAGGTTCATGGGAGCCTTGCCGGTGTTGCGAGAAGAGGAGGGCAATGAAGTCACATCCGCATAATCCGACCAAGGAAAGACGTCTTCGTTCCATTTCTCAAGAGGAATAGTCTCGGCCGACGAGGAGGAGATAATAGGATTGCCATCTTCATCTTCTTCCGGAGGAGGAGTGATACTACCATTGTTGAGCTTGCGCAACTCCTTGATCATGATTTGTTGGTTGTCAATGATATGCTTCTCTCTCACATATGAGGCATGGTTCTCCTTGTGAAGTGCAACATCCATGCAAAGCAACTTTCTCTTCCACCAAGAGAGTTTACTCACTTCCGAGTTCACTTGAGCCCTTCCTTGAAGATAGGAGGGAGGGTCGGCATTCTTGCTTCTCCTTCTAGGCATTGGGGCCTCGGTCTCCGCTTCCTCACTACTAGATTGCGGAGGAGGTGCACGAGAGGAAGACGGTTGCTTGGTGTGCTTGCTAAGTTGGTGGAGAGTCCCCTTGGCATGCTTGGTGAGGCGAGAGGTATCGATGTTGGAGACCTTGGAGAGGATGAGCTTCATCACATAAGGTGCATAGAGAGGGTTCTTGTGCTCAAAAATGGCCCAAAGCAATTCACACTTGATGAAATCCATGACATCAACTTCTTGGCCTTCACAATCCGGACCGGCTTGGAGCACCTTGTAAGCATGGTATAAGAGTTGACAAGCCCTCCTCGAATGGCATCCACATTTCCGGCTTGAGGAGCAAGATTGAGCCGAACCATGCGAAGGAAAATGTTGAAGGTGGGGAGGAGGTCTTGATTGGTGCCAACGGATTTTGCAACTGAATATAAAGGGCGCAAGCGGCGTTTGTTGTAGGCTACCCCTTCCACATGCATCCTCTTCCCAACACAAGTAGTGGCACCCTTGAACTTGTATCCCAAACATCTTCCAAACTCCACAAAGTTAGAGGTGCACTTTTGAGAACCGGTCATCCAAGTCATGGTGATATCTTCATCATTATCAAACACCACTGTGGCAAAGAACTGATGCACAAGCTGAATATCATAATCTTCATGAACATGAGAGATGAGCCTCTCAAGTCCAAGCTTCCGAGCAATCCACACGGCCTCTTGAAAATAAGGCTTCTTGTCCAAGCTCTCAAGGCTCAACACTTTTTGCTCACACACCATATGCTTCTCAATGCGGGCATAAATCTCATTCATGATCAGCTGCTGCTCTCTCCTTGGAAACCTAGGATCATCGGTGTTGGATGGCAAGTCATAGAACTGCTGAGATCTCATCCGACGAAACTCGAGCTTCCCCATGCCCAAAACAGTGGTCAAGGAGTCAAAATGAGCTCTCTCGGCCTCTTCTTCATTATCAAAACCACCTAGGGCAGCATGTCTTGTGGCTTCTTCATCTATGGTACCTGCTGTCTCAGACGGCCAGCACTGCTGTCAAAAAGAAGCTTGTCCCTTGTTTGAGCACGGATGACTTTTCTTGGTGATTTTTCAGGATGTTTCATGGAAGCCTTTGTCCTCTGCCCACCTGTGAAATAACAGAATAGGAGAAAAGCATGGGGATAAGCTTGCATGTCCAGGAACCAAAAGAAGAAGTAACCAAAGAATTCTGGGCACAAAGTGTCTGATCTACACCGGAGTTTCCGGCCTCAGGGGGCGGAGATTCCGGCCCTGACCGGAGTTTCCGGCCTGGAAGACCGGAGTCTCCGGCCCTGAGATGGGGAACCTCGATTTAGTTCAAGAAACTTTGTGCTGAGAGTTCTAGGGTTAAATCTAGGATACACCTTGCCATCTAGAAGATTCTACACCATGAAAAACTAGGGGAACTACTCTCCAAACTTAGATCGATGTGAAAAACCTAAGGAGAGAGAGGAGGTACCCTTTTTGTCCATGGTGCAGCCCAAACGAAGGAGAGGAAGGTCCCGCGTTGGTGAGGAGGAGTAGGCCGGAGGCACGGCGGATTCCGGCGGCGGGGAGCAGCCGGAGTGGCACTTCGAGCGGCGGCGGCTGCAGGGGAGAGGTTGGGGGTCGGGGGTGTGTGGGAGTTGTGAAGTCAACTCCCACCCCGATCCCCTTTTGGACCCCTGCGAACTGCCCAGACCGGAGTTTCCGGCCTAAACACCGGAGTCTCCGGCCTAAGCCAGAGTTTCCGGGTTTAGGGCGGAAACTTCAGTCAGACCGGATATTCCGGCCCAAAGGACCGGAGTTTCCGGCCCCACCAACTCAAAAATGCCAGATTTTGTTGTGAACATGCAAGATGCAAGAGGAGCAAGTTTTCAGAAGGGAGAGGCCTGGGATGGGACACAAAGTCACTGGAAATGGTACTTCACACTCAAACTTGGTAAGAGGCACAAAGAAAACATTAAGAAGCATCATTTGAGTGTGTTTTCCATAAAAACCAACGGATAGGCAAAAAGGCCATAAAGCTCCAACAAGATCAAATCTTCACAAAGAAGATGGCGGTGGCCTAAGCCACCATGTATGAGTGTATGTGGTGTGACACCGCGAAGATATATCTTGGGTTCACCGCCACTACTCGTCATTTAAGCTCACAATTCATAAAATGAACAATATAGAGACAAAATGAGTTCTTTCTATCGGCATAATGGGGGGAGGGATAGTCCAATGGATTAGGACCGCACTCCCCCTATGTCCATGCCTACACCTAAACCAAACAAATAGCTAAGATAGGTGTGTATGCAAGATACTCAAGCGACGCTCCCCGAATCGATGATATTTAGCTCATGCCTCAAATAAGTGAACCTTGCTTCATCAAGTGGCTTCGTGAACATATCGGCAAGTTGGATCTTCGTGGGAATATAACCAAGCTCAATATCACCCCGGATGATGTGATCACGGATGAAGTGATAGCGAATCTCAATATGCTTCGTTCTTGAGTGCTCCACCGGGTTGTGGCCAATCTTGATAGCACTTTCATTGTCACATAAAAGAGGCACTTTGTCACAATGGACACCGTATTCCTTTAAAGTTTGCCTCATCCACAACAATTGAGTGCAACAACTAGCGGCCGCCACATACTCGGCTTCGGTGGTGGAGAGAGATATGCAATTTTGCTTCTTAGAAGACCAACTCACCAAGGACCTACCAAGGAATTGGCAAGCCCCGGAAGTTGATTTCCTATCATCCTTGCAACCGGCCCAATCCGAATCCGTGTAACCGGCAAGAGAGAAGTTGAGCCTTTAGGATACCACAAACCAAACCTTGGGGTATGAACCAAATATCGAAAGATTCGAAGAACCGCCGTTTGGTGGCTTTCTTTGGGAGCCGCTTGGTACCTTGCACACACTCCTACACTCAACACAATATCGGGTCTAGATGCACAAAGATAAAGCAAAGAACCAATCATAGAACGATAGAGCTTTTGATCAACATCCTTATCTTTACCCTTTGGATTAAGTTCAAGATGACACTTGGTGTCCATAGGAAACTTCTTCTCTTTAGCATTTTGCATCTTGAACCTCTTGAGCATGTCTTGGATATATTTGGCTTGAGAGATGAAGGTCCCTCCACTCAATTGCTTGATCTCAAAACCAAGGAAGTACTTCAACTCTCCCATCATGGACATCTCGAACCTATCGGTCATAAGCTTTGAAAATTCATCATTAAAAGCTTTGTTAGAAGAGCCAAATATGATATCATCAACATAAAGTTGGCATATGAAAAGCTCCCCTTTAACCCTCTTGGTAAAAAGAGTGGGATCGATTTGCCCCACTTCAAAGCCACGGTCTACTAATAGCTCTCTTAGGTGCTCATACCAAGCACGAGGTGCTTGTTTGAGACCATAGAGCGCCTTATCAAGTTTGTAGACATGGTTAGGGAAGTGTGGATCCTCAAATCCCGGAGGTTGCTTAACATATACCAACTCCTTTAAAGGACCATTAAGAAAGGCACTTTTCACATCCATTTGTTGCAACTTGAAATTATGATGTGATGCATATGCAAGAAGGATACGGATGGACTCAAGGCGAGCCACGGGAGCATAGGTCTCTCCAAAATCAATGCCTTCAACTTGAGAGAACCCTTGTGCTACCAATCTTGCCTTGTTCCTCACAACCATTCCATGCTCATCTTGCTTATTCTTGAATATCCACTTGGTGCCTATAACATTGAGGCAATCTTTTGGCTTCTCCACTAGATTCCACACTTTGTTGCGCTTGAAGTTATTGAGTTCTTCATGCATGGCTTCCAACCAATCCGGATCTTCAAGAGCTTCAAAGACTTTCTTTGGTTCCACCATAGAGATGTGAGCTTGATGTTCATTGAAATTTGCCAATTGTTTTCTTGTGGTGACCTTGTTCTTGACATTAACAATGATATTTCTAGATGAAGACTCTTTCTTCTCCAATCCTTTTTGACTCTTGCTATACGACGGGTTTCGATATCCTCATTGATGCGAGGAATTTCGGCTTGATCATCTTGATCATTTGAGTCCCCGTCTTGACCGGAGTGTTGACCTTGATCATCTTGAAGCTCATCTTCAACAAAGGAAGGAGAGGGTTGATCTTGGTCTTGACCTTGGCTAGTGTTGACAATAGGAGAACTTGGTTCTTGAATAGCCTCTTGGTCAACTTGAGGAGGGCCTTGAACTTGTTCTTGGATAGGTGCATCATTTGCTTCCATAGAAGGTGCAACTTCAACTTGTGATGATGGATCTCCACATGAGTGGAGCTAGGACTTGCTTGAGGAGGCTCATGATGGATTTCAATGGGGCGATGGAAACCAACCCCCATTCTTCTTATTGCTTCTTGAGGTTCCTCATTATCTACATCACAAACATGAAATTGCGCCACTTGGGAGCCGTCATTCTCATCGAACCTCACATCACAAGATTCTATGACTTTCCCAACGGTCTTGTCATAGACTCTATAGGTGTGAGATTCGGCACCGTAACCAACAAAAACACCCTCTAAAGCTTTAGATTCAAATTTAGACAAACGAACACTTTTGTTCTTATAGAAACACTTACAACCAAAAACTCGGTAGTAGGAGACATTGGGCTTGTTGCCGGTGAGCATCTCATAAGATGTAAACTTCTTGCCAACACGAAAGAATAACCGGTTAGATGAGTGACACGCCGTGGAGATAGCCTCGGCCCATAAGAATAGCGGAGACTTAAACTCCGCCAACATAGACCTTGCCATATCCATGAGAGTCCGGTTCTTCCTTTCGGCTACACCATTTTGTTGAGGGGTATATGCAGCGGAATATTGATGACGAATCCCCTCTTCACTAAGAAACTCATTTAAGGTGTAGTTCTTGAACTCGGAGCCATTATCACTCCTAATGACCAAAATAGGGACATTGTATTGGCGTTGAACAATATTGGAAAAGTCGATGATGGTTTGTTGGGTTTCATCCTTCGTCTTGAAGAAATAAACCCAAGTAAATCTTGAATAGTCATCAACAATCACCAAACAATATTTCTTCCCACCAAGACTAGGTTGAGGCACGGCACCAAAGAGATCAACATGAAGAAGTTCCAAAATCCTCGTTGATGAAATAATGGTCTTGCCCGGATGGGGAGAATCATGCATCTTTCCTTCAACACAAGCCCTACAAAGACGATCTCTGAAAAAGAAACATGTCTTTTAGTCCAAGAATGTGGCCACCCTTGTGAAGACTTTGCAAAGTTCTCATGTTGACATGGGACAAGCGGCGATGCCACAACCACCCCACGTCGGCCTTTCCGAATAGGCATATTGCTTGAGTGTTGGTAGACCCCGAAAAGTCTACCACAAACAACTCATTTTCAACATACCCAACGAACATGACCTTTAGAGTCTTGCTCCTCAAGAGTACCACCATATCAATAGTAAAATGGACATCAAAGTTCATCTTATTAAGAGCACGAACGGACATAAGATTGTAACCTAGAGACTCACAAGCATGACATTTACAAGGGTGATATCCCTTGCAACTACCACCTTGCCGAGACTCTTTACCTCAGCTTTTGAATTATCACCATAAGAGACGGTTATTGTATAATCTAGATTTGGTCTCAAGTCCGTCATAATCTCCTTGCTTCCGGTCATATGACTAGTGCATCCACTATCAACCACCCATTTCGATCCACCGGAAGCATAGTCCTACAAGAAATCATTGCTTGGATTTAGGTACCCATTTCTCAATGGGTCCTCTTTGGTTAGCAACAAGGGTCTTAGGAACCCAAATAGAGTAATCAATGTAACCATCATATGGACCAACATATTGAGCATAAACATCCCCATAATAATCAACATAAAGAATATAGTTGGGGTTGTTATGCCCCGCAAAGTCACTACGAGTGGTCTTGCCCCTTGTGGCACTACCACCCGCAATGGAAGTCTCGGCTTGTGCGGGCTTGGTCTTGATCTTCTTGTTGTTGCCCACTTTCTTCTTGGGCTCGGCTACATAACCAAGACCCTCCTTCCCTTTGTGTGGTTTTTGCTCAAATAAGTAAGCAATACCCTTATCTTTACTTTGGGAATAGAGGTCTTGGCACTAACATTTTCTTCAATAACATTTTCATGAACACGAGGAAGAATAGATATGCTAGTTGAGCTAGATTTAGAAAGTTGAGTTTGAAGTTGCTCATGAGACTTGACTAAAAGGGAGTGAGTTGTTTCCAAGGCCTTGTGAGCCTTGTCAAGCTTCTCCATACCTCAAGAAGTCTAGCATTAGCAACCCCAAGTTCAACTTTCTCCTTTTTAAGCACTTTATATTTAGCAACAACATGATCTCTATCCTTAATGATTTTATTAATGATATCATCATTTTTAGCATCAAGAGACTCAAGTCTTTCCTCAAGAGAACATCTTTCTTCACTCTCTTCATCAAGAGAGGCATTCAAGGATGCTACGGAAGCATTCAAAGAGGCAATGGTGAGAGAATCCTCTCTCTCAATCTTACTCTTTTCTTGAAGAAGTTCTTCGGCCGCACATAGTTGTCTCATGAGAGACTCAACATGTTCCTTAGCTTCACCTTGCAAGTTAGTCATGAAGTATCGAAAGCAACAAGTTCTTTCTTAATCACAAGACTAGATTGATCACTTATTTCATGCATAGTCTTGGGAGAAGGAGATGATACCTCGGTGACATTAGCCATGAGGCAACGAGCATTGTTGGTGGAGAAGTTCTCATTGGGGGATTCAAAGAGAGAAGATGATGAAGTTGATACAATAGCCAATGCGGCTACCTCTTTAGTAGGTGCATCTTCATCTTCGGAATCACTTGTGGCATATTCTTCTTGTGCCACCAACACAATTCTTGGTGCCTTCTTGAAGAAAGGCTTCCTTGGTCTTGCGGGCTTCTTTTGGATCAACTTTGAATGGTCCTTGGGGATGAGCTTCCCACCATTTTGCTCTCGGTTCTCATAAGGACACTCTCTTATGTAGTGGTTCTTGTCATGACAATTGTAGCACGTCTTCCACTTTGAGGCTAGCTCTTTCTTCCCACTTGAGTTGTTCTCTTTATCAACCTTGGCTTTAGCTTTTGCCGGGTCTTGCCAAAACTCTCTTGTGGCAAGAGCTATATGACCATTTAGAGCCGGTTCAAGATCATTTGGAGCAATGTTGCTTGGGCACGCTTCAACCTCATCAAGACATACCACCTTGGCCTTCAAAGCAAGTGAGGGGCCTTGTTTCATCCCCATGGCCCTAGCACGGCTATCTTCGGCATTCTTGGTGGCAACCTTGGAGGCTTGCACTTCTTGCATAACTTCATTGGATGTCATTTCGTTGTAGTTGTGTCTTCCTTGAATGGCCTTCACCTCGATGGGCTCGGAAGGCAAGAGAGCATTCACATACTTCCTCTTGACATAAGCATCATCCACATAGGTTGCCCCCACATCAAAGAAGGCCTTTGCAAGAGTCTTGAGTCTTCCATACATGTCTTCATGAGTCTCATTGTCAAACATGTAGAATCCTTCGGCATCATTGCTCAAAGACTCATATCGGTTTCTCTTCATGCTTTCATTCCCAAGAAATGCAACCTCAAGACAATTCCAAGCTTCTTTGGCGGTGGAGGCATTGAGAACATAATGCTTGTCACTTTCACCCACTGAAAGTTCAATCATATGGAGTGCGGAGGCATTGAGTTGCTTTTCGGCAAATTCTCTTCTTGTCACATTGCTTGGATCCGCAACCTTGTACCCTTCTTCAATGATCCTCCAAAGCTCGATAGAGGCACTGTTAATATGAGATTTCATTGAGCGTTGCCAACTAGCAAAGGCTAATGCATTAAGCTTAGGTGGAGGACCAATGGGGTTTATGCGGGTGGTGATAGGTGGGTCGATAGGGTACCATCCCGGAACGTTATGGTACTCTTCCTTCCCATCTTCATGCTTGGTAGGAGGAGGAGGAGATGGTTTAGATCCGGAGATGGTTTCCAACCCCTTCTCATTTTTCTTTTTACCCTCCTCGGAATCACCTTCATCGGAGTTAGAGATACCCTCTAGTGGGATGGTTTCCGAAACCTTGGCATTTGTGAGTTTCATGAGCATGTCACGCAACTCATCAAATTTGACATTCATGTCATTCATGGACGATGTCAATGTTGTTTCCAACGATTTGATATCGGCCATGGATGCCATGGTCTCCTTGGCCTTGGCAAGATCGGCCTCATCCTCACTTTGTGTCATACTTCTCTTAGGCGGTTAAACCCAAAACAAGAGAGCCTTGCTCTGATACCAATTGAAAGGATCGGTATGACACCTAGAGGGGGGGTGAATAGGTGCTACTCCAATTTTAGTCTTTTTCAATTTAGGCTTGACACAAAAGGTAAATTCTCTAGATATGCAACTACGGTGAATTTACCTATATGACAAGCTAGCAACTAAGCACGATATAATAAGGCGGTAAACAAGGATAGAGGTAACCGAAGTCAAAGCACGCGGAGACACGGATGTAATCCCGAGTTCCTCCTTTTTAGGGGAGTACGTCTCGTTGGAGAGGTGTGAACCAACACAATGGTTCAACGGCCACAAAGGCCTCACCCTCTTCTCCGGTGAACCGCACCACAAAGGTTTGGTTCACTTCAACTATCGGAAACCTTCGAGGCGGAGTCCGGAGCCTTTACAACAACGATTTGGGGCACAACCCACAAAGGATTGGGGGCTCCCAAACAGCTACAATCTGTCACAAAGACAATCAAGTGAGTACAATAGGGGGCTAGGTTTTCCTAGTGGAAACCCTAGCAAATGGTCCCTCAAGTGAATGAGGGGGAAATGACAAACGGCTCGGTGAAGATGTAGATCGGGGCCTTCTCCTTCAATCCTCCAAAGATCAACAAGTTTGGGTGGAGGGATTGGGAGATCTAGTGATTCTTGAGCTTGCAACAATGGGGATCTTGTATTCTGGGCGAGCTAGCTGGCTGGAGGTAGATGGAGGGGTATATATACCCCTCCCAGAAAAGTAGCCGTTGCAGAAAGAATCACACCGGAGACTCCGGTCCTAGTGACCGGAAACTCCGGCCTGGGGCGGAAACTCCGGCCTACAGGGCCGGAAACTCCGCCCCACACCAGGAGCTGAGCAACTTCTTCACAGCTGAGACTCGGGCCAAAACTCCGGTGCACTGGGGCCGGAATGTTTGGCCAGGGGCGGAAACTCCGGCCTAGGGGGCCGGAAACTCCGCCCCACACCAGGGGCTGAGCAGCAACTTCGCAGCAGAGGCTTGGGCAAAGACTCCGGTGCCCTGGGGCCGGAATGTTCGGCCAGGGGCGGAAACTCCGGTCCTGAGGGCCGGAAACTCCGCCCCACACCAGGGGCTGAGCAGCAAATCAGCAGCTTGCTGTTTCTTCGAGGACAAGACCAAGGACCGGAAACTCCGGCCTTGGAGGCCGGAAACTCCGGCCTGAAATGCTCCAGAAACTCTTTTCTCTTTTTGGTGTTGGTGCATATGTTGTATACAATAAAACCTGCATCACTTAGCACCAGATTAAAACATCCAAAGTGTTGTTAACTAACACACAAAACTAAGAGATCACAAATGTCCTTTCACATACTTCTAGCAAAGGAAGAGTATGATCAACTTATAATGTAGGTTGTTCTAATCTTCCTTGTAGCATGAGAAAAATGAGAGCAAAAACACGCACACTCACTCATTGAATCGGTATATAGCGTTTCATGAGTCGAGTTAGAGAGTGTTTTGGTAAAATTGCACCAACTTTAAATATGTATGTGTCAATAAGCATGTGCTTGCTTGACACGCTCCGTTTCTACTGATATCCTCCACCTCACGGTGGTTATGTTTTGTGTCTCAACAATGCTATGGCTATAAAGATGAGTAGAGAATAAAACAGACGGATCCAAAACTCGAACTCTGCCTCTCTCTCGCCATTGCCAAGTAGCTTTTGGTTGGCTGCTTCTAGACTTCCCATCCCAGCAACTGTTTGCATGGTCACACGGGAGTGCGGGCTTCCAAAACCCCGCCCCTTGACAACCTACAACAGTTGAAGGGCGACAAGTTTATTTTAGGAGAGTTTCAACGTGAATGCTCGCTTTCGTTTGACTACGTGTGAATTGACTGGTCCGGTCGACTAATTCATTGCTACAGAGGTGGGCCCAATTTAAAATTTGGCACAAGGCCCCAAATTTTTCTGGCCCAGCCCAATTTAAAATGCTTGCAATAATGGATGCAGAAGCAATAGTCAAATGGTGTGTTTTCATGAGACGGCGAGTTATCATGTGATTGAATAATTCTTTTGGTTATTTGAATAGATATAGTCATTAAGCAGGACCGGTACTTCTGTCACGAGATCATGCATGGGTTCTTCGACATCCACATCCTTGTTGAACTATTACCTAATTAATCGAGCACATACATATATTGATATATGCAACTATGCATGCATGTTGATCAATCTTCGCCGAGTAGATTAAGATCCAACATCACACGTCAGGTGTGCTGTGGAGTGGAGGTTCATAAGCACTTTCAGCTTCCGGTATTTCCGGTGCTTATGTACATACTCCCTACATTTTTAAATATAAAATGTTTTAGGTGATATACATGTTGTCTATATGCACACTAAAATAAGTAAACATATAAATTAAGATGTGTCTATATACATTTATGTGCATATAAATGTGGACAAAAACTAAAACATCTTATATTAAAAAACGGAGGGAGTACGTACCATTGCGTAAACAAAAGTCAGGTTGGTGGACATCATGGAGCAGGGCAGTGCCGTGTAGCGCTCCTGCTGCATGCCTTCGTCGAGCCTCTGTTCCGCCAGTTAAAATTGCTTTGTCAGTGCTTTTCGTTTGTACCCGGCTCTTAGAGCCTTGCAGTTTATCTTGCTGTGATGTTTGAACTTTAGCTGTTCTCGCTTTCCAGAACTTTAGTTTTCATTTCCTCTCCAGTTTAGCTCATGTAAAACTCAAAACTCTGGTTTCGTTGGTGAAATAAACCCGGGTCCGGAGCTCCCTGCCGGGGGCCCCATTGATCTCCTCGAAATAGGCTTTCGCCCCGCTATATTAATATAGCAATCAACCGATACAACTGTTAAACCACTGCTGAGCAAAGCAGAACAAAGCAAGCCCAAAAGAAACAAAAAAAGAAAAAGGAAGAGAAAACAAAGTCGACACCGGCGGTTCGACGAAAACAGAGATGACTCTCAACCACTGCGCCCTCCGAATAACCACCACGCTCCTAGCGCTGCGAATCGCCGCGAACCAAGCAACACCTCCAAGGAGGGAAGCGACGACGACGCCGCTGCTGCCCGGACTGTACCTAGGTTACCCGGTACAAATCCTAGGGTTTCCCTCGGTCGGCCGGTCCGCAACGGGGGCGGGTAAGAGATACACCCGAAGCCCTCCAGGAAGGACGGCGACACCCTCAGACGTCACCACGTCGGTGCCGAAACGACAGGGATTTCTCCCGACCTCCGAAAAACCACATCCCCGGGCACTCCAGGACGCTCCACCAAACTTGCCACCCACCAGCGCATGCCACCACGGTCTTGCAATCAACACCGCCGTCTCACCGTGGCCCACGTCGCGGGGTCAGTAAGACCGAGAAGCAAAAACATCAGCGAGGGTCAACGGTACAGCGGCACGCGGGAGGGAACTGCCTCCACCGTCGGGAGGCGATAGCCGACCAGATGCAACAGCAGGACAAACCAAACCCTCACCGGCCCGGCTGAGCCTGAGTGGGCTCGTGAAGTCCCGCCGCTGCACTGCAGCAGGGGCACCGCCGACGCCGCCATCCCAAGCACCTGCCTTTGCTCGTCGTCCACAGAGGAGACGTCACCACGCTTGCCGCGGTCCGCCCAGGCCCAGATGGACCCCAAAGGGCCCAGATCTAGGCCGGCAGGGTGTCGCCGGCTGGCCGGCAGCCAGCCGGCCGTGTGCAAACTACAGTGCCTCCTCGCGGCCAACGGCCGCGCCATGGCGGCGCACTCCACCCGATCGCGGGAACTCACGCCGCTGAGCCAGACCGCCATCAGCCGAGGAGCACCGCCGCCTGCAGGAGGTCCCGCCCTTCGTTCGCGCGCGCGGGGAGAGAGGCTATCCCCCGCCGCCAGCCACACACGGGAGAAGCCTGACGGTCTATGCCGGTGGCGGCGGTAGGAGAGAGGGAGGGGGAGGAGGCAGGAGGAGTAGGTGCCCTAGCCGCCGCTCACGGGAGGGCGAGTGAGGGAGCGAGTCAAAAAGCCCCATTGATCTAAAAACGTACCATTGCGTACATGGACTTTCTCAATCTTCTTTTTCCTCGACCAAATTGTTCTTAGCAATAGATTACGATTAACCAATAAACTAAACCTATATTTAAATATGCTGTCGATCGATGGCTCGATGCATAGGTAGATGGTTAGTTCGCGTGGTTCCATCAGTGCAGGTCCGTGACCGCCCACGCACTGATCGACACAGTCCGACCTGGCCTTCATCCAAGTTGTTTTTTTGCGCTGCCTTCATCCAAGTTGGCGTCAGACGCATATATATGTGCAGTGTGACTGTGTGAAGCTACATATTAATATACGTGGAGTGTTTACAATGTATATGTCCACAACCTCAAAAAAATTCATCCAAATTCGAAATGAAAATTGAGAAACAAAAAAGACAAATCTACTGAATAGTGACATTTTTGCTTTTTGTCTTTTGTGACACTGGTAACACTATTCATTCTGGATTTTTTTTTTTGTTTCTCAATGGCCATTTCGCTTTTGGACATGAACTTTTTGAAGTAGACACATATCTTGTAAACATGCACACTTTTTTTAGAAAATTTTAAACTACTTAAATTCTTTTTTTTAACAGTAACACAGTAGCACCTATAGGTGTGGTAGCACTAGATACTTTCTCTGACGTATATGTGCAGTCCAACTCCTGGACAGTTCTCTTTTCTTTTCCATATCCCAAGTTCCCAACGTATACAGTGCAGTGTTCAGCCACGGTCCATGGAGGCCCCCGCCGGGCGGCTGAAAGCCTGAAACAAAACTGCTCACGGACAAGCCGGTCGCAACGGCCGGCCGGTGCGTCGTCGACGACGACGACCGGCCATGCATATATGTACTGCATGCAACGCGTGTGTAGTTTATTAATCGATTAACATATGCAACTAAAAGCACCTTGGATCACCTGCTAATTACTATTTACTTAGCATGGCATTTATCTAGGACGGCCACGCCACTACCGCGTACACGCTTGTCGTCGATGTACATTGGAGATGCATGCCCGAGCTGCTGTGTTTTTTTTTTTAGATAAAAGACATTAACAAATGTCCTGCTTTAAGTTAATAAAGCAACAGGTCCACACACAAAGGATACAGAAGCTGAGGCATACAGCTTAGCCAATTGCGCAAATGAACATAAGTCCGGGGCCGGCCACCCCAAAACAGACCGGTAGCCTACTACACTCCAGCTAAATGATCACGTCTTGGGGCAATGGAGGAGTAGATTGCCTTAAGCGCGCCTGCCATCGCCTGTAACGCGTCCCTGTCGCGCTCCTTTGAGAGGCTCGCCCACAGCTGTAAGAACATGAAGAATTTATAGATTAAGTCAGAGGGTGCCTCAACACTTTAGCCTCCATGACCAGCTTATTTCTAGTACCCAAAGTGTCCAAAAAAGCACAGACACCAGAATCCAGCACACCCTACGGTTCATCCCCAGCAACGGCTGCAAGAACGCGAAGAACTGAGGGAAGTTTGCCGGTGACCAGTTGCACCCTAGCAACCGCCGCACAACACTCCACCCCAGTTTCGCCATAACACAAGAGAAAAAGATATGCGACGAATCTTCAATCTCGCCACAAAGGGCGCACCTACCATTAGACGGACCGTGGCGGTCCGCTAACTGTTGACCAGAGGGGAGTCTATCAAGCACTAGCTGCCAGGTAAAGATTTTTAGTTTAAGGGGCAGTTTGGCCTCCCAAATGTCGTGAGCATAGGCAACGGTCGCCCCACGCGAAAGTTGCTGGTACATAGACGACACCGAGAACACTCCCGAATGCTCAAGCGCCCATCTGACCTCGTCCTGACCGTCCTGCAAGACCACCGGGTCCAACACAGTCAGCAGCGCACTCCACTGCTCCATCCCGGTCTAATCCAAGGCCGACGGAAAGTGATACCTTGGCTGTCCGGAGCAAAGACCTCCGCAACAGAGATGTTAGGGTTACTACAGATGGCGAACAAACGCGGGAAGGATTTACCTAAGGGCTCTGGACCGATTCACCAATCTGACCAGAAAGTAGTACGCGTCCCGCTTCGCACTAGATACTTTGCACCTAGCTTAAACAGGTGTTTAATCTTGTGAAGGCTTCGCCAAAACTGCGACCCCCCGCAGGTCGTAGCCGCGAAGATATTATCAGCTTCAGGGTACTTGGCCTTGATCAGCCTATGCCAAATCGTCTCGTCATTCTGAAACAACTTCCAGACCCACTTCAGAAGCAGGGCTTATTCATGTTTTTCGTGCTTGTCAGCCCTAGACCCCCGCAGTCTTTTGGCCTACACACAGCTGGCCAGTTTAACCAGTGGTATTTACGTTTCGGGCCCGACCCCTCCCAAAAGAATCCCGCCCTAATGGCATCAAACTTCGCATGAACCCTGTCCTACATGAGAAATAGGCCCATAACAAAAATAGGGAGGTGATGACCCACAAGTATAGGGGGTGTATCGTAGTACTTTCGATAAATAAGAGTGTCGAACCCAACGAGGAGCAGAAGGTGCTGACAAGGAGTTTCGGTAAAGGTTTCACTGTAAATGCTAGCAGACAAGTTTTTAGGGGTTTTTGATATAGCAGGTAAATAAAATGCGAGTAAGTAAAAGACAGTAATAATAATTGCAGCAAGTGGCCCAATCCTTTTTAGAGCAAAGGACAAGCCGGTTGGTTTACTTATGATGACAAAATGTTCTTGAGGACACACGGGATTCTAGTCAAGTGCTTTCGCTTCACATAGTTGATTAATCTTTATTGTTTTGATAAGTGTTGTGTGGGTGAACCTATGCTAATGCACCGCCCTTACTTGGACTAATACATACTTGTGATTATACCTCTTGCAAGCATCCGCAGTTACAAGAAAGTAATTAAGATAAATCTAACCACAGCCTTAAACTCTGAGATCCTACGCTCCCTTGTGCACCGGTATACTAACGGGGGTTTAGGTTTCTGTCACTCCGGCAACCCCACAATTAGCAACCAAATACACAATGCACTCCTCTAGGCCCATAAAGGTGAAGTGTCATGTAGTCGACGTTCACACGACACCACTAGAAGAATAACACCACAACTTAAATATCAAACCATTAAATATTACTCAACATAATTCCACTACTAACAGCGTGACTTCTCCCATGTCCTCAAGAACTAATCGAACTACTCACGAGACATCATATGGATCATGATCAGAGGTGATATAATGATGGATAACGATCTGAACATATACTTTAATTCACCGATAAAACTCAATAGCATCAACCACAAGGAGTAATTAACACCGGGAGAGTTTCCCCTATGAACTAAACAAAGTATAGCCCTAGATGTTACAGCGGAACGAGATGGTGCAGCGGTGATGGTGGTGATGGCGGTGGAGATGATGATGATGATGATCCCGATGAAGTCCAGCGCGATGACGATGAGGATGGCGATGATCTCCCCCTCCGGGAAGGAATTTCCCCGGCAGATTTCTCCCTGCCGGAGAGCTTTTCTCTCTCTGTGGTTTCCGCCTCGTGGAGGCGGCGGAATATTTTCTCACGGACTCCCGTGTCTTAGGGTTTCTGGGGGATGAAGTACGCGAAGGGGGAGCGCCTGAGGTGGGCCAGGGGCCACACCTGGCCAGGGCGCGGCCAAGGTGGGCCCCGCGCCCAGGGGTGGTGTGGGCCCCTCCTGGCCCATCTCAGCCTCCCCTTTTGGCTTAGTCCATCTTCTGATAAAATAGGAACATCTGTCTTCTCGGAAATATTTTTAGTGCTCCAGAAATATAGTGCCTTGACGTTGCTTTTTCCAGCTGAAATCTGACTCCGGCAGTTAATTATCCAATGATCATCAAACATGCAAAATAAGACAAAATAACATAAGTAACTCCTCTTAATATGAAATATATCATTGAATAACAGTAAATTATGCTATAAAATAGTGATGCAAATGGACGTATCAACCCCCCAAGCTTAGACCTCGCTTGTCCCCAAGCGAAAGCTGAGCTCAGTAAACTAGAACAAAAGTTTATGGAGTGAAGCGTCGATAATAAAGAATACGGACAAGAAGCATCAGTAATTACTAAACAACACACTCATTTTAAACAGCAACTACTCTTCATATAACCTAACTTGAACATGAGTAGTGAAACAACCACAATAAAAATACACGAAGGAAATTATAGATTAGTAATGGCACACTTCATTCTTGGTCATAGAACAATAAGCAATCAATACTTATCTTTCGAAAGGAGTCTTTATATTAGAGCTTATATTGCAGAATTCCACACTCAATTATCACACCTTCTTTACAGTCATTGATAACTTGCAAAGCTATATTCTTAGAGGCAAAAGTCTTTGTGCTAAGACAAGAAAGGATAAAGAACATGATTGACAATATTAATGATATATATGGTTGAATCACAACAACTCAAATGCTTGCTCAAGAAGAAGGAAATAGGTGTACTGACTCAACATGAAAAGTAAAAGAAAGGCCCTTCGCAGAGGGAAGCAGGGATTAAGTCATGTGCTAGAGCTTTTAAGTTTTTGAAATCATATAGAGAGCAAAAATTAAGTTTTAGGGTGTTTGTTAATTGTCAACGAATGGTAGCGGGTGAAAACAGTATTCTCCCTGTCAAACAGACTTTTAAGAGCGGCTCCCATGAAGGACGTTATTTCTACCAGCAAGGCAGATCATCCCTCTTTCTCTTTGGTTTACACACATTCAGGTATTTCACTGTTTGTCATTGCTTACTGATAATCAGGGCAAAAGTGTGAAGAGAATTAATTGGTTAAAGTTGTAATTAATTGGGACTGGGCACCCGTTGCCAGCTCTTTTTGCAAGTTATTGGATAAGCGGATGTATATGCCACTAGTCCAGGTGTAAAGTCTGTTTGACAAGTAGAATAAAGGATAACCACACTACTTCCTCATGAGCTAGTAAACATTGACACAAAAGGGAATAATAACATTTTGAATAATTTAAAGGTAGCACATGAAAAATTTACTTGGAGTGGCAAAGAAATACCACATATAGGAAGTTATGGTGGACACAAATGGCATGGGTTTGGTTCAAGGATTTGGATGCACGAGAAGCATTCCCTCTCAGTACGGTGGTTAAGGCTAGCAAGGTCATGTAGCAAGCATAAAAGTTGGGGGATACACACAAATATATATAATAGAAGCAACCATGCTATCTTCCCTGTAAGCACAAATGTTTTAACTCAAAGAATACTAATCTTATTGGCTAGCAAGAAAGAAAGATAAAGGGATAATATTTTTGCATGTAATTCCCTCCTTCTACTTAAGTTTTCATGGTATTGCTACTAATGACCAATACTAAGTTTGCCACAACTAATATAATTTACTTAATGTACCCAAAAGTGGCGTCAATACTAATGGCAAGATCAGCACATAAAGAAGATTGCAGGCTAAAATAAAATGTACCGAAAGTAAAGGTGGAACTTCTCATTAATATTCTGAACAAAGACACACTCAAACCAACGGATACATGGATAACTAAAGGATTGACACTCCACATCGCAAACCATCTTATAAGATAACTTCTCTACTCATGATATGACCACGAAATTATAAAAACGAAAGGATAAAGATGATACTGGGCACTCCCCCAAGCTTGGAACAAGCCAAGGGAGTGCCATTACCCCTTGACGATTTAGGCTTGATCTCTTGGTGGCGACGGTGGTACTACGGCAATCGGGGTTAGGAAACGTTCGAGCATCCGGCGGAGCCTGTTATTCTCATCTTGAAGTATTTCCACCTCAGCTCTCAGGATACGAAATTGGTCACAAAACTCGTTCGTGGTTCGGAGAGCTTCAGCGCTGCAGGGGAAAACCGCAAATCTGGAATTGGTGGGGTGACTCCCTGCACATTATGAGAAAAAGCACGTTGAGGATTAATTGATCCCACAAAGGTGGAGTTGCTCGGCCTTGATTCTCCTTGTTGGCGAGGCTGGCCAGCTTGCACCTCCTCTCTGATGCTTCGATCCATGTCAGCTCTCCTAGCAGCAATCTCCTCCTCCGTCGCCCAACCGACGAAGGTTCCCTCTTCCACATCGCGTTCGAGTTCACGTCGGCGCCTTGCTGCATACTTCTCACCGCACTCCTCGCGACGCCATGTAGGGACTTGAAATTCCTGTCAGAACAGCTTGAAAACGAAACACGGCGAAAACACGATATACGGACCTCGGAGATCCGGGTGATTATATAGCAAAAAGTTTTACGCAAAAGGAAGGTACAGGACGAAACGGGGTCGGAGACGGGCTCCGAGGTGCCCACACGCACCCACGGCGCGGCCAGGGTGGGGCCCGCGCCCAGGGGTGGTGTGGTGCCCTCGGGCACCGTTTCCTACCCTTTTCCGACTCATAATTTTCCATATTATGTAAAAACAATAAATATTTAGGTTGAAAAGTAAATCGCGAACTTTTTCTTACCGAAACTGTTACCTATTCCAAATCAGCTTTTGCAGTTGTCTGAATTTGACTTTTTATAAAATCCTCTGGAGTTACCACTTTGATAAGATCAACATCTTCATTATAAGAATCTCCAGAAATGTAATGCTTGAGTCTTTGACCATTAACCACTTGTGGTCTGTCCCCATCTAGTGAATTGATTTTAATCGCACCTGAGCGATAGACCTCCTCAATGATATAAGGTCCTTCCCATTTTGAAAGTAATTTTCCTGCAAAAAATCTGAGACGAGACCTATACAATAAAACTTTTTCACCTACGTTAAATTCTCTCTTAAGAATTCTTCTATCATGCCATTGCTTAACTTTCTCTTTAAAGAGCCTAGCATTTTCATAAGCTGCATTTCTCCATTCATCTAAAGAATTCAAATTAAGCAATCTCTTTTTACCGGCAAGTTTAAAATCTCTATTAAGTTCTTTCACCGCCCAATAGGCTTTATGTTCTAATTCTAAAGGCAAATGACAAGCTTTTCCATAAACCATTTTGTAAGGAGACATTCCCATAGGATTTTTATAAGCAGTTCTATAAGCCCACAAAGCATCGTTAAGCTTTTTAGACCAATTTTTTCTAGATTTATTAACAGTCTTTTGCAAAATAGACTTAATCTCTCTATTTGACAATTCTACTTGACCACTTGTTTGGGATGATATGGTGAAGCAATTCTATGATTAACATCATACTTAGCTAAGTTTTTCTAAAAGCACCATGAATAAAATGAGAACCCCATCAGTCATGAGATATCTAGGCACACCAAACCTAGGGAAGATAATATCTTTAAGCATTTTTAATGATGTCTCACCATCAGCACTAGAAGTTGGTATAGCTTCTACCCATTTAGTAACATAATCAACAGCAACAAGTATGTGAGTATAACCATTTGAGGAAGGAAAAGGACCCATAAAGTCAAATCCCCAACAGTCGAAAGGTTCAATAACAAGAGAATAATTCATAGGCATTTCATTACGTCTACTAATGTTACCTACTCTTTGACATTCATCACATGATAAAACAAATTTTCTAGCATCTCTAAAAAGGGTAGGCCAATAAAAACCTGATTGTAGAACCTTTTGCGCAGTTCTATCTCCAGCGTGATGTCCTCCATAAGCACTTCCATGGCATTTGCTCAATATTTCTTTCTGTTCATACTCAGGAACACATCTTCGCATAATGCCATCTACTCCTTCTTTATACAAATGTGGGTCATCCCAAAAATAATGCCTCAAATCATAAAAGAACTTTCTTCTTTGCTGAGCTGTAAAGGTCGGAGGCAAATACTTGGCAACAATAAAATTAGCATAATCAGCATACCAAGGACTTTCGCGTGAGCTTACCTTTATCGCAGCCAATTGTTCATTTGGAAAACTATCATTAACAGGTATAGGATCATCTGAAATGTTTTCTAATCTAGACAAATTATCAGCAACAGGATTTTCAGCACCTTTCCTATCTACGATATGTAAATCAAATTCTTGCAGTAAAGTACCCATCTTATTAACCTAGGCTTAGCATCTTTCTTTTCCATAAGGTATCTAATAGCAGCATGATCAGTGTGAATAGTAACTTTTGAATCAACAATATAAGGTCTAAATTTATCACAAGCAAAAACAACTGCTAAAAATTCCTTTTCAGTAGTAGCATAATTCTTTTGAGCGGCATCAAGTGTTTTACTAGCATAATGAATAACATTTAACTTCTTGTCTACCCGCTGTCCAAGAACAGCTCCTACAGCAAAATCACTAGCATCACACATTATTTCAAAAGGTAAAGTCCAATCAGGAGGTTGAACAACAGGAGCTGTGATTAAAGCTTTTTTAGAGTTTCAAAAGCTTCCTTGCAATCATCATCAAAAACAAAAGGTACATCTTTTTGAAGAAGATTAGTGAGGGGTTTTGAAATTTTAGAGAAATCTTTAATAAACCTCCTATAAAAACCGGCATGACCGAGAATACTACGGATACCTTTCACATCCCTTGGACAGGGCATTTTCTCGATTGCTTCAACTTAGCTCTGTCCACTTCAATACCTCTTTCAGAAATTTTGTGCCCTAGGACAATTCCTTCATTAACCATGAAATGACATTTCTCCCAATTAAGAACAAGATTTGTCTCCTCACATCTCTGCAAAACTTTATCAAGATTGTGCAAGCAATTATCAAAGGAAGTTCCGTAGACGGAAAAATCGTCCATGAATACTTCCACAATTTCTTCACAAAAACCATGAAAAATAGCAGACATGCATCTTTGGAACGTAGCAGGAGCATTACACAAACCAAAAGGCATACGTCTATAAGCATAAGTTCCATAAGGACAAGTAAAAGTTGTTTTCTCTTGATCTTGTGCTTTAACAGCAATTTGTGAGAATCCAGAATAACCATCAAGGAAACAAAAATGGGTTTTCTTAGACAACCTTTCTAACATTTGATCAATAAAAGGCAAAGGATAATGATCTTTCTTAGTTACTTTATTGACCTTTCTAAAATCAATGCACATCCTATATCCCAACTACTACTCTTTGAGGAATAAGTTCATCATTTTCATTTGGTACAACAGTAACTCCTCCTTTCTTAGGGACACAATGCACAGGACTTACCCATCTACTATCAGCAATAGGATAAATTATACCAGCATCAAGAAGTTTTAATACCTCATTTCTTACCACTTCTTTCATCTTAGGGATCAAGCGACGCTGATGCTCAACAACAGGTTTTGCATCGGGTTCAATGTTGATGGCATGTTGACATATAGTAGGAGAAATCCCCTTTAAATCATCCAAAGTGTATCCCATAGCTCCTCGATGTTTCTTTAGTACTTCTAATAACCTTGCTTCTTCATTACCTGAAAGTTTAGAACTAATAATAGCAGGATATACTTTCCTTTCATCAAGATAAACATACTTAAGATTATCAGGTAACGGTTTTAAATCGAAGACAGGATCTTCCTTAGGAGGCGCTGAGGTACCCAAATCTTCCACAGGCAAATTATGCTTAAGTATTGGTGGTTGACGAAGAAAGGCATTGTCAATCTCATTCCTCTCCTCCATAAATACTTCACTTTCGTGTTCCTCCATGAATTGCTGCAAGGCATTGTTAGGAGCAACAGCAATAGAAGCAAGTTGTTCAACTTGAAAATTCTCATTAGGTAATTCAGTTTCATAAAGTTGTTTACCAAACTTAGAGAAATTAAACTCATAAGATTCTCCATTAAATTTAGTGTAAATTTTCTCTTTCTTACAATCTATAATGGCACCACATGTATTCAAGAAAGGCCTACCAAAAATAATGGGACACTTTACTAGCAACAGAACCAAGTACTAGAAAATCAGCAGGGTATTTAGTCTTACCACATAAAACTTCAACATCTCTCACAATACCAATTGGGGAGATAGTTTCTCTATTAGCAAGCTGAATAACCACATCAATCTCCTCAAGTTCGCAAGGACCAATTTCATGCATAATTTCTTTATAAAGATCAAAAGGAATAGCGCTAGAACTTGCACCAATATCACATAAACCATAATAGCAATGTTCTCCTATTTTGACTGAAAGCACAGGAACACTTGTTTTCCTAGCTCTACGGGATGTGAAACAATATTAGAGGCATCTTCACAAAAGATAATATGTCCTCCTTCTACATTTTCAGTTACCAAATCCTTTACTATTGCTATTGTGGGTTCTACCGCTATTTGTTCAGCAGGTTCTAAAGCTTTCTTTGCACTTTTATTAACCACACTAGCTATGATAGAATGTTCCCTAATTTTAACAGGAAAAGGTGGTTTCTCAATATAAGGTTCTGGCAAGATACGATCAACTGTATGAACTTCAATGTTTTTAATATTGGCAGAATTAGTATTATCTTTGTAAGGCAAATGATACTTATTGCAACTTTCTTTAGGAACATCAAGATAAGAGGCAAAAGCCTTGTAACAGTTTGCAATAACTTGAGAATCAAGACCATACATATCATAGAGATTACGAAAATTATCAGTATTCATAAAAGTTTTAATGCATTCGTAATCATGCTTTATACCTGATTCTCTACCTTTGTCGTTCTCCCATCCTTCAGTATTTTCCTCAATCCGATCAAGAAGGTCCCATTTAACTTCCTCTTTATTACGCGTAAATGATCCAGCACAAGAGGTATCCAATAGAGTTTTATCTTGAAGAGAAAGCCTTGCATAGAAGTTATCAATAACAACATTACCAGGAAGCTCATGAATGGGGCATTTGAGCATTAATGATTTCAATCTCCCCCACGCTTGGGCAATACTTTCTCCATCATGAGGCCAAAAATTATATATATGATTCCGATCTTGATGAATTTCACTAGGAGGATAAAATTTAGAATAAAAGAGAGGCACAATCTCCTCCCAGCCAATAGAACGCCCATTTTTCAGCATCCTATACCATTTTGCAGCTTTACCAGTCAACGATATAGAAAACAATTTCTTCTTGACCTCTTCCATTGAAATACCTGCACACTTGAACAACTCGCATAATTCATGAATAAATAGCAAATGATCCCCAGGAGGGACAGTTCCATCTCCTGCATAGCGGTTATTCGTAACTCGTTCAACAATTTTCATAGGTATTTTAAATGGAATTACTTGATCAGGTGGTTCCTCTTCTACTACCTTAGCAGTGGTAGTAGTATTTCCAAACAGGGATTCAAATGGAGATCTCTCCATGATAAAATAAAGTAGCAAGCAGAAATAAAAATAGCACCTACAGTAAAAGTTTCCCTTACCAATTCCACTTACCAATAGCGCTTCACTCCCCGGCAACGGCGCCAGAAAATAGTCTTGATGACCCACAAGTATAGGGGGTGTATCGTAGTACTTTCGATAAATAAGAGTGTCGAACCCAACGAGGAGCAGAAGGTGCTGACAAGGAGTTTCGGTAAAGGTTTCACTGTAAATGCTAGCAGACAAGTTTTTAGGGGTTTTTGATATAGCAGGTAAATAAAATGCGAGTAAGTAAAAGACAGTAATAATAATTGCAGCAAGTGGCCCAATCCTTTTTAGAGCAAAGGACAAGCCGGTTGGTTTACTTATGATGACAAAATGTTCTTGAGGACACACGGGATTCTAGTCAAGTGCTTTCGCTTCACATAGTTGATTAATCTTTATTGTTTTGATAAGTGTTGTGTGGGTGAACCTATGCTAATGCACCGCCCTTACTTGGACTAATACATACTTGTGATTATACCTCTTGCAAGCATCCGCAGTTACAAGAAAGTAATTAAGATAAATCTAACCACAGCCTTAAACTCTGAGATCCTACGCTCCCTTGTGCACCGGTATACTAACGGGGGTTTAGGTTTCTGTCACTCCGGCAACCCCACAATTAGCAACCAAATACACAATGCACTCCTCTAGGCCCATAAAGGTGAAGTGTCATGTAGTCGACGTTCACACGACACCACTAGAAGAATAACACCACAACTTAAATATCAAACCATTAAATATTACTCAACATAATTCCACTACTAACAGCGTGACTTCTCCCATGTCCTCAAGAACTAATCGAACTACTCACGAGACATCATATGGATCATGATCAGAGGTGATATAATGATGGATAACGATCTGAACATATACTTTAATTCACCGATAAAACTCAATAGCATCAACCACAAGGAGTAATTAACACCGGGAGAGTTTCCCCTATGAACTAAACAAAGTATAGCCCTAGATGTTACAGCGGAACGAGATGGTGCAGCGGTGATGGTGGTGATGGCGGTGGAGATGATGATGATGATGATCCCGATGAAGTCCAGCGCGATGACGATGAGGATGGCGATGATCTCCCCCTCCGGGAAGGAATTTCCCCGGCAGATTTCTCCCTGCCGGAGAGCTTTTCTCTCTCTGTGGTTTCCGCCTCGTGGAGGCGGCGGAATATTTTCTCACGGACTCCCCGTGTCTTAGGGTTTCTGGGGGATGAAGTACGCGAAGGGGGAGCGCCTGAGGTGGGCCAGGGGCACCACACCTGGCCAGGGCGCGGCCAAGGTGGGCCCCGCGCCCAGGGGTGGTGTGGGCCCCTCCTGGCCCATCTCAGCCTCCCCTTTTGGCTTAGTCCATCTTCTGATAAAATAGGAACATCTGTCTTCTCGGAAATATTTTTAGTGCTCCAGAAATATAGTGCCTTGACGTTGCTTTTTCCAGCTGAAATCTGACTCCGGCAGTTAATTATCCAATGATCATCAAACATGCAAAATAAGACAAAATAACATAAGTAACTCCTCTTAATATGAAATATATCATTGAATAACAGTAAATTATGCTATAAAATAGTGATGCGAAATGGACGTATCAGGAGGGCATCCAAGCAAGCGTTGGATAGGATTAGCCTCCCACCCGAGGAAAGTAACCTACCCATCCAAACTTCCACCTTACCAGCTAGCTTATTAACAAGGTAGTTCCATTGCTCGATGGTGAGTTTACGATCCGAGATTGGCAAACCTAAGTACAGGAAGGGGAACTCTCCCAGCTTGCAATTGAACAAGTTCGCCACTCTCTGTTGTTCCTGCCGTGTTTCCCTAGAACGATGACTTCACTTTTATGAAAATTGATTTTCAGCCCCGACATATCTTCAAAGCAAAGCAAAGGAATTTCAGGTTCGCAATGTCCAGGTCTTCATTTTGAATCCAAATTAGGGTATCGTCCGCGTATTGAAGGTGTGTTATTCCCCCTGGAATAAGGTGCGGGACGACCCCTTTAATGTGCCCAGCGTTAGCCGCCGAAGATAACATGGCCGAAAGAGCCTCAACTATAAAATTAAACAACAGCGGAGAGAATGGGTCCCCTTGACGCACCCCTCGCTTGTTGCGGAAATAGGGCCCAACTTCACCATTTATCGAAATCGCTGTTTGTCCCCTGGAAACCAATTGCTGAATTTTGTGGATATAACCTGCGTCAAACCCTTTTCGACGCAGAACTTCAATTAGAAACGACCAATTCACCCTATCGTACGCCTTTTCAAAGTCCAACTTTAGAAGAATTCCTCCAAGCTTTTTCAATTTCAGTTCATGCACTATCTCCAACAACGCGAGCGCCCCATCTAGGATGAACCTGCCTTTCAAGAAGGCCGTCTGCGTCGGGCTGATGATTCTGTTAGCTATGGGATCAAGCCGAGAAACAAAAGCCTTGGAAATAATCTTGAATATCACATTAATGAGTGCTATCGGCCTAAATTGAGAAATCAGATCCGCCCCTAGGATCTTAGGAATTAGGGACATCACTCCAAAGTTCAGTCTTGATACATCAATTCTACCCAAGATGAAATCATTGAGAATATGCAAGACCCCGTGTCTACACAACGGCCAGAAATGTTTGAAGAAAGAAACTGGGAACCCGTCAGGCCTAGGCGCGGTGTTAGAATTCATTTCCATAACAATCTGCTCAAGTTCAGTTTTCGTGAAGGTAAGAAGGATAGACTCATTTTCCTCCTCCGAGACGCGGGCCTTCCCAGCCCACGTATTGGGAGCAAGCTCTAAGTGTCGTTGGGACTCCGTCCCAAGCAGCTCTCGATAAAAATCGTAGACATGTTCCTGAATTTGTTTCGGGTCCCGAATCGGTCCAGCCTTGGATTGGAGAGTAGTAATCACACATTTTCTTCTTCTTCCGTTGGCCACCGCGTGGAAGTATGCTGTATTCGCATCCCCCTAGAGCGACCAGAGAATCCTTCCCCTTTGGCGCCAATATTCCTCCTCCATTCTATGAATCTGCAACAGCTGCTCTTCCAAGTGATAACGGAACGCCCACTCATCCTCGTCCAACCGAGCAGTGTCAGCTTTCGAGTCTAGATCTGTTATTTGGTTGACCAGAGACAACTTGCGGTTTCTGGTCTCTTTACCTAAGTTTTTACTCCACCCCCTGAGGTATTGACGGAGCCCTCCACTCATATGTTGCCACCAGTCTACAATATCCCGACCTCTGGCTCTCCCGGCA
Source organism: Poa pratensis (assembly GCA_947311845.1). Taxonomy (NCBI): domain Eukaryota; kingdom Viridiplantae; phylum Streptophyta; class Magnoliopsida; order Poales; family Poaceae; genus Poa; species Poa pratensis. Next base: position 21,892,835 of record CAMZMU010000110.1, read on the forward strand.
AGTTTGGACCATGTAGAAAGGACCAGCTCTTTAAACCCCTCGACTTCAAACCACGCAACTTCGAAAAAGAAACGGTTACTTCGCACCGGGGTGCCCTCGCCCGAGTTGAACACTAAAGGAGTGTGGTCTGATCCCAGGCGAGTATCAGCGTGCAGCGAAGCAAGAGGAAAGAGAGCCTCAAGGACAGGGCGATGAACACCCTATCTAACACACATCGGGCCGGATTCAGCTGCCTGTTTGACCAAGTGTACCTCGCACCCGAGCGAGGTACTTCCGTAAGCGCCCAGTTAGCAATGTGGTTGTTGAACAACTCAACCCGAGGCCAGTTTAACCTGTCATTTTTTTTGTCTTGAGCCCCACCCATCAAGTTAAAATCCCCGCCCATGATGATCGGAAAGCGACAGTTTTCCACCTTGGCCGACACCTCCTCAAGGAAGGCCGCCGAGGCTGCGTGATTTGCAGGTCCATAAATCCCGATCACAGTCAAAGGTTTGTTAAGCTTCCTATGTAGAAAGTTAGCGCTGAGAAAGTACTGACCCCTGTCAGTGCTTTCCACCTCAAACGCACTGTCTCATAGGCCTAACAGCATGCCTCCGGAGTGTCCCACCGCCGGAAGCCAACACCAAAAGAATTTTTCCCCGATCTCAAGACCTTGCAGCTCTATATCTGTGAAATCCTGCTTGATCGTCTCTTGTAGGCAAATGATGTCAATTTGGTGGTTGCGGAGCAGGTTTTTTATCAGAGTTCGGTGCCCCGCGCGACCGAAACCCCGAATGTTCCAGAATAGGATACGCATTAAATTTCCACCCCTCGACCCCGTGCTTGGCGGTTTACCGGGCACCGCCCCTGCGGCGCCACGGATTTAGCTCTTCTTCTCGTCGTAGCCTTCGGAGGAGAGGGTGATCTTTGCAACGCCTTCTTCGTAGAACTAACAGCACCTGCTGCAGCGCTCTGTTCCGACCTCTACCCCCCCTCGGGACAGGAGTCCAGAGCAGCAGCCGCCTCCTTTTCCTTAGTCGCTGCCGCTTCTGCCTCTTTTGCCGCCAAACGCTCTTTCTCCAACCTATCTCTAGTATTGGCCAGCGCCGCTTGCGCCAACTCGTTAGCCCTGATGAGAGAAAGAACCACGGTCAGAGAGCCTGCCGAGGCTGGAAAAACCACACAACTATCCGACGCAACAGAAAGAAGATGTGCATCGGGAAGATCCTGAAGAATAGCAAAGATGGGATCAAGCTTTGTACCTTTAACTTGTTTCTTGGATGACGGAGTAGACTTTGAGGCAGAAGCATTCTTATCTGTCGTCACTCTCATAGCCCGCTTCAGAATCTGTTCATCCTCCTCTCCAGCACCCCGCACACTCTTGCGAATAGTCTCAATCGGAGCTGCCTTGGACCTGAGCCCTCTTGCCACCGTAGCATTTAGTTCCGGCACCACCAGAGCCGAGAGGAAGTCTCCCAAGGCCAGTGACGCCGACGGGGCGGCGCGCACCCCGTCCAGCGCCTCCACCACAACTGGCGAGACCTCCTCCGCCCCTCTGACCCTTGCAGCCCAGTCTTGATTCATCTTGCTTCGCCAATCCCTAGACCTGGCAGGTCCACTTCCTCCTGCACCGCAGCCAACTCCGGAGACGAACCGACCCTGGTCGACTGCGGAGATGCTGGGACAGAGTCACTCACAGGCGGTGCCTCAAAGACGACAGCAGATTGGGCTGGCACAGAAGCCGCCTTCACGATCGCACCCAGTGTCTTAAAAACATTGCCTTCAGGGTCAAGTTGGAGCCATACTGAGAGAACATGGTTTTGGGTAGCTCTAAGGGGGTAGCCGGCTCAACCACAGCTGCCTCGGTCAGATTGTTGGGCTCACGCACCGCTTCCACCACACCAGCAGCCTCCTGCTCACGTTGCTGTCCCTCGGTCACCTGCTCCACAGAGTTGCCCTTAACAGGCTTGTCAGCACCCTCAGAGGACTTCTTCCTTCTCTTTCTGCCATAGTCATCGTCCTCCCCATCAGAGCTATCATCTGCCGCTGTGTCATCATCCTTGCGGCTTGGCGGCGGGGGTGGCGGAGGCAACTTGCCCAAGTCGCGCTCCTCCACAACCCTTTCGACCACCACCTTGTACCCCTGCAGGTTGACGTACAACATTAGGAAGGGCTTGAGCTGAACTGGAGCTCGGCACCCGAACTTCATGCGAATCGGAGCTTTTGAATCTGACAGCGCCGTCTTGTCCACCTCCAGGGGCGTACCCAGCTCCAGAGTGCAACCCATCAGAATCGACGCCTCCCGCAGTGGCTCCGGAACACCTAGCAGACGGACCCACACCACTTCCAGCTTCTCCGTAGCCAAGGGGTCACCCAACACCTCAGAAACCACAGCTTTGAACTCTGTAATTGGCAACACTACCCCTCCCCCACGGCTAGCCATCCGGAGTAGCCCCTTTGAAGGGAAGACAAGCATGAAATCTGTGTTACTCAACTTGCGCACCTGCCAGTTCCACTTCTCATTGACCAGCTCCTTGAATTCATCCTCTAGTTCCTCTGCAGAGAAGTTCACTTTCTCCACGTACACCAACGCTGTGTTTGCTGCAGGCTTCTTCAGCTTGTCTTCTGGAATTGAGATGTGGAAGAAACCTCTGCCCTCGATACCGTGCCCCACCCAGACTGGCTTTGGAATTAGCTTCGGGCACATCGCGGTCATATGCCCCTTGTCTTGACACATCACACAGAAGGCCTCCCCAGTGCACTGCGACTGAATGTGCCCCGCTTCTCCGCACTTATAGCAGGTGATGTTGGCGGACCTCGACGCCCCCCCCCCTCCCCCCCCCCCCCCCCCGTCGGTATAGCACGCGGCATCGCCTAACCACCGCCCCTGTCAACTCTCCTTGGGCCCCCACGGCCAAAATCATGCCCCCGCGGATTCTGCAGAAGTTGGTTTCTGACCCTGTCTTCTTCATGGCGGTCCTGCTCCCGCTGCCTTGCTTGCGCATCCTCACGCTCCCTCAGCTGCCTCCTCTGGATGTCTTGCCGGAGGTCACCATCCCGGTAGCGGTTGTCACCGCGACCACCTCATCATGCGGCCGCTTCCCCCACCTCTCCCTAACCTGCCAGTTGCGGTCCATCGCCCCCACGCGTGGCCCGGAAGAGGTCGCACGAGCTCGGTGACGGAGGCGAAGGTCTTGGCTCTGGACTTGTGGCGGCTGATATCCTCAGCAGTGGTTGGAAACCCTAGAGACAGATCTAGGGTTCCAACCGGTAGCCACAGCCATTGATAGGGCGGGGTCGGCTCCCCCCGCTCCCCACCTTGGGCCCTCCTAGGCCGCAGGCTGGGCTGTGGCCCAACAGACTCCACGAGAACAAGGTCACCAAGGGGCACGGAACCTGGCTCCCCCCCCCCAGAAGGGCCGTCCACGGCCACGGCCCAAGACGGGGTGCTGGGCCCAGCCCGACTAGGCCCAGCAGCCCCCACCAGGCCCAACTCGGAGGACCTCGTCCCCGACGAAAACCCTAGCTCCCCAACCTCCTCAGCACGCCGTGCTGACGGCGGCGGTGCCCTCGCCGCCGAGCTCGACAACGGCACCATCAGCGCTCCCACCAGCAGGACCTCAGATTCGACCAGCCCTCCGCTCGAATCCGGTGCGCCGAACCCAGCGCTCGACGAAGGTAGCGGTGGGAAATCCTCCGCGCACGACAGATCTTGGGAGTCCGACCATGGCGGCACCGCCCTTCGCCGCACACCGTTCTCCGGGACCCGAAGCTCCAGAACCGCACTGCCTGGCTGCGGGAACCGGCTTCCCACCCCCAGACCAGCGCCAGAGACCAGCACTTCCGGCAGAAAGTCCCCTAGCGTAACCACCCCGAGTGGTGCCCGCGGCGAGCCCCCATGGCTGTCGGCCGCTTCCAGCTCCAGCTCCTCGCACGACTCCGACGCCGAGGACACCGCCGTGCTCTGACGCCCCTTACGCCGGAGCTTTTTGCCCTTGCGCCGCCTAGGAACGAAGGAGGCGAGCCCATCGCCTCCCGGGTCGCCTGTCGCCACAGGACACCGCTCCGTGAGACACATCCTTCTTCCTCCCGAGCTGTTGTGTAGGAACAAGGAAATGACGAACGAGAGATCGATGGCTAGGCTAGATTCCAAAACAATTTCGGCCCAAATGACGAACAGTCGGCCTCAAAACTTGGCCCAAAAATGACGAAAGGGCGCGTATTTGTTTTGTTTTGGAACTAACTAGTTGGCATACACTTTTACATTCCTAAATTTTATATTGAAAATAGAACCATGCATGCTTCAAAACTGAGAGACGACTTACAAACTAATGTTCAGACCTATAATTTTTAAACCTAAGTTTGTGAACAGTCGCGATCTCGTCCAGATAATAATATGAATATATTAGCGAAGGATTTTGTAAATCCCAGTAGAATGGTGGACGTAAGTTATATGGGAGACGATTCAAATTATAATACCATTCAAATTTAACATGACACAAATATGCAGATGCTTCAATCCATGGTTTAAAAAATGTGAACTAAGACACGATTTACACATTAATGTACAAACCTACAATTTTTAGAGCTAGTTCTGCAAACGCCAGTGATCTTGTTCAGACAATATTTGACATTCTACACAATTATTGTATTATCTGCTTATCCATTAATGTACATGCGAAAAAAATCTAAAATTGTAAGCCTCCACTCGATTGAGTTTAGGTGATTGACCTGAATCTAAAAAAAGGCAAAAGTAGTTTAGACCAAAGTATTGATTAATCTGCATATAGTTTAGTTACAGGCAGGTTATCAATCTGTTGTAAAGATAAGCAAAGAGCATTGTAATTTGAATCATGTCCTGCATAACTATTGAAAAGTTTATGACATGTTCAAAAAGTTAACACAGATTCAATAAATAGTATTACGTGTATAGATTAGTAAATGCAGGTCAAGCAGTCATAGTGGACTCGATCTCTCTGCATGCGTAGGTGGTCAGTAAATTCGATCGATCGATCGATGGCTCGTGAGCTAGCACCTCAGACCGCCGCGCCTGCGGCTGCTGCCTGATCGCCTCCGGCCAGGTCCGCCTGGTTGCCGCCCTGGCTCCGGACATGTTTTGCTTAACTGAATTCAACGCAGGTCACCAGGAAGAAGGACAGCACGATCAGCTCGTTGAAATCATGTTCGTTCGGTTGTAAACATTCAGTCAGCTCCTCGTCTTGGCAACAGCTACTAACACGGCAACGCCGGCCATGAACACCTACGCGTCGGTCAGATGGTCACCCAGATGGAGCCGACGCACAGCAGCAGTCAGCATCACTGCCGTGGCCAGCACTCGTGTTCCCTATGTTAGGGACGCCATCGCGGGGATTACGTGCCCGGTCGCCGGGCTCGTGCTGGATATGTTCACGGCGGAGAGGCGATCCAGCAGGTTCGGCAAGTAATGGGCGGTGGAAGCACGGAGCAAAGGGCGGCAGAGCAAAGGATGTGTCCGCCGGTCCAGCACGTTCGGCAAGTGATGGGCGGTGGAAGCGCGGGGCAAAGGGCGGCAGAGCAAAGGATGGGTGCGGCGTCGACGTGGGAACGGGAGAAAGAAACAACAGGCGGATAAGTTTTCCTTTAGGGTGGCAATCCATGTAATTTACAGGAAAACGAAAAGGTGTGTTGAGTTGTCAAACATTGAACCGATTTGGACCGTCGATCTAATATTAAACGGTTGTGATTTAACGTATCTCGAACATGTTTGCTCTTTTAATAATAGGATAAATAACCACGAGTGTGCCCATACAAAACCTATGAGAGGCAAGTCGAGAAGAACACGGATATACAACATATGTGGTTCTCATGTCACCAGATTCCGTATGGTTGGCCAATCGGTACTACTCTCTCATTTCTAAATATAAGCCTTTTTAGATTTATTTAGCATTTTTCTGACTATTACATATTAAAACGTATTTTAGTTGGTAGTTCACTCATTTCCTCCTTATTTGGTCTGTATTGAATTGATAATGAGAGAGAATTTTATGTTGTATAAAATAAGTATAGCCAAGTAAGTGCATAGTAGTTGTCAAATTATATACGCACATTAATGGAGCCCGAGCTACATGGTGGCTGTTTTTCAAAAATTCAAAATCGACAATTTTAAGTTTTGAAAAATCATGAAAATTTCTCGGATGTAGATATTGTCGAGATCTACAATCATGCAAATTTTTAACTCCAAATTCGTTGTATTTTGGGCTGCACAAAAAAGACAAATGGGTGGATCTGGGTGGTGAAAACAATACACGGTTTCCAAATTTGAATTTTCCCTGATTTGTCTTTTTTGTACAGACCAAAATACATTAAGGTAAAATTTTGCACGCTAATAGATCTCGACACTATCTATATCTGTGATTTTTTACGTGATTTTTTGAAACATAATAATGTCATTTTCGATTTTTCAAAAAAAAACTTCATGTAGCTCGGATTTCGAAAATCCACTCTCCACATTAGGTCCCCTACACCAATCATGTTCTTGTAGAAAGAAAAAAATATATGCAACAATTTATGTATATTAAATCTATTTTGCTACACACGTCGACCTATCATGTTTTTTCCAAAATGTTACGAGGACAGCAGATGTTTATCATTATATTTATAGTTTTTAGTCGGTTGACGTTTATGAGCTCCAACTATCAACGATCTTCCAGCCGGATAAAAAATGTTGTGTATTCCTTCTCAAAACAAAAGGAGCACGTAAAATACCGGTTGGGTGCCCATTTGCGCTACTCACAAAGCCGAAGCCGTCTCCAGTAAAGCCGGTGCGGACCGAACGGTTGGACCACAAGCACACACGTCACACATCTGTAGGAAATATGGTGAATCACTGTTCATGCCGACTCCACAGATCCGGCATGATCGAACAGTGCGGAGGTTCGGAGCGGAGCATATCGGACAGCCAGAAAGCTCAAAACGCTATGGTGCGCCTGTGGTCTCTCACCGTTTATATCTTTAGATACAAGTGATGGAGACAATGCAAGATGGTTGATTGTAGGCGACATCTTTCAGCTACTATATAATATTTGTTGTATTTCACATGGAGTAGCAGTTTTGGTCAAGTTAACATTAGGTATTGTAACTCAGAAACTAATTCAGTTGCGCATGGGCTAGCTAGGAAAGCTTTTCATCGAGTTTCTACTTGTATTTGGGTCGATGAACCTAACTCCTAGCTTTATTATAGTTAGGCTTAGGGCATCTGTAGGAAATCCCTTAAACAGATAAAAACCGTAAAACTTGGGTCGATTTGTGGTTTTGGGCTTTTTTCTTGGCCCGAACAGATATCCCATATCGGCCCGTCCCTTATAAAATTATAAGGTGTCGCGTAAATTGGTGGATGCGTGCGATATATGTAGGGTTTGGCCACCGATTTAAGAGACCAACCCCTCACATTTCCACACCACCCGCCGCCGTGCGATTTTTTATTCCGGCGACCTCCGGCTTCTGCCTCCACCAGATCAAGCACCCCTCGCAGCTCCAATATGGTCGACAAACAACACCCCGACGCCACGTGGGGCTGTCTGGCAGCGCCGCCGCGAGGCCATGTAGCTCTCTTCACGGCGGAGGAGGAGGAGGTGCACTGTCGCGGGGCACGGTCAGAGCAGACGCGGGGCCACGGACGGCTCTCGCGAGCGCACACGTGGTGGTGGCACGGGCTCGGCCGTGGGCTCGAGCCTCGAGCCACTGCTGGTCACCCCTTTTGACGACGACGACGACGACTCTGACAACCTCGCGGGGGTCGACTAGGAAGAGGCGGTGATGTAGCGCGAGCGGTTGCTACGCTCCGAACCACGCGCGACAAAGCACCGCCACGCGTATAGGGAGGCAGTGGAGGCATTTAACCGCGACCAGGTTAAGCGGGGCCTTCATCAGAACGCTGAACACGCCAATCGAGAGTGGGAGTGGCGCTCGCCAGCCGTACCTCTTGGTGTATCCCTCGGACGAGAGCGAGTGAGCTCGCCAGCACCTCCAGGTTAGAAGGCCAAGTGAAGAATCCCGATGACCGCTTTGTGTTATGGTTAGGGTTATGGTAATCTATCCCCAATATTTAATGTTTCCTATGTAAATTATATTGTTTGCTACCTATGCTTGCTATGAATCTTATGAACATCGGAAGGGATTTGCTAGAGATGTTCTTAGCCTCTTATGAACGATGTAGCCTTTTTTTTCGATCAATAGAGTGCATCAGATGTCTTTCACCAAAAAATCTATAGCGCAGGTGGTAAATGCAGGATTTAGAGATGCAAGTTAAATCAGAATATAAATCTGGTGTTCAAGTAGCAAACCGTCCTATGATATGAGCCATGTTACAAATACCGCTTCAATGAAGAAAACTGTATATATCTTACAAATCTTGCTGATTGTGGTATTGCCCGGTCTGTATTAGAGCGCGATTCTTCCTGATTTTTTTTCTCAGTGTTCATGCGTAGTGAGAGTAGATCTAGCAACTAACTGCCACTAAAAAATATTTCGCTTTTTATGAAAAAAGGAAATTTCATCTTACTGAGAAACACCAACGTCAAACATAGGATTTGAATTCTGATGGGTTGAGATATGACCACCCTGCTAACCATCCAGGCACATGTTAATCGGCTGCAGCTTTGGATGATCAATGACACCGCCGCCTCGGTGAGGAACGGATAAGCAGCTGACCGATCAGACTCCGTCGCTGACGTACGTTGTAGATAGATATACATATGCGAAACTGACGAGGCACCGATCGAGTCATGTGCCTGCATGGGTCGCCGCGTGTAACTTGCCCACAAGTTCTTCTCGGAAGATAGATAAGCTCCTCCTCCTCAGCCTCGTGGATCATCATGCCAACAGTAGAGTAATTTGCCCACAGCTGTTAGTTTCACAGTCGAGAGCATAGTTAAATCGCCAACAGCTAATGACAAATCAAGCATCTTTGCCTAACTCGCGCTTAACTGGCCAAGTGATGAAACTAAGCATGACCAAGATAGCACTAGCTAGCCTAACTAAAGTTTCTTCCCATTACTCAATAGCTGATTCTGAGGTCGAATGGCTTTCTTTTTCCAACTATATATGTATGTCGATCAATCGTTTTTTCCCGGTCGGGGTAGTGACGATGGGCATCGTTACTATCTTAATCTTATATATTATGCTAACAAGGGTTAGATGGATAAGGCAGACGTCGGTTTTTATCAGTGTTTCCGCGAGGTTTGATTAGGCAGCGTACAGCTTGAATCAAATGGCGACTGACGTGCCGATTGATCCCTCTATAGACTATAGGGATGGATATTTGGTTACTTAATTTTCTTGTGACAGGGACGCTGATCGATGGGGTCCTCAGTCCTCACGTGAATATCACTAAGGTTGACGTACGGGCCAATTTGGCGAGTCTTGTATACAACCATGGTTATGGAGAAAAAGTTTAATCAGACGTTGGGTATGATTAGCGAGCGAGCGAGCGAGCTGTGCATGGATTGCCAAGTTCTCAGCTTCGTCAGTATTCAGTTGTATTCCGCAAATTGCTAACGTCAGCTGTATGATTTGCGATCATAGCTCCGAATCCTCTTGCTGATCGACATGCAGCGCCAATTAAGCGTAATCACAGTACATCATTTCAGACATAGGATTGATCAGTGCATATCTACATAAGCGTTAACTATGTACACATCCCATCGCTCGGGCTCTGGTGCATCGATCCCCGGCCGGTCGTCGGCGCCCGGAAAGCGCGTGGCTAGCTAGGGCGTGCTTTGTTCTGGGGCGGCGGAGGCGAGGCGGGACGCGATGGCGGAGTGGTACATGGCGTCGTGGAAGCTCTGCGTCTCCATCATCCGCATCCGCAGCTGCCGCGCCTTCTCCTCCGTCAGCACCCCGAACCGCCTCGCTCCTGCAGCAGCAGCAACAGGCTCCGGCGCCGGCGCCGGCGCCGGCGCCGAAGGCTGCGCGTCGATGTAGTCCGGCTGGCCCGACCAACCCAGCAACGGTGCCCACCATTTGGCGTTTCCACTTCCGCTCCACCTCGCCCCACCGGCCGCGGCGGCGCAGGCGCAGGGCTGCCGCCGCCACGGGGCCGTCGGCCGGACGGACAACGCCGTCGCTGCGGTTCCGGACGCCACTGCCATTGATTCTCGCCGCAAGAGGAAAAACGGGAATGATTCGCGGGGTTTGGTCTGCGATTGATATCGATGTGGATTGGGTTCTGTTCGTTGCTTTTGCTAAAGGTGGTAGGAATGGAATCGGATGGGTTGGAGGCGAGAATGGTGGCGGGATTATATAAAGCGCGAGGCGGATGGAACCCAAACGTGAGGAGCGGATAAGATGCGTGGTGGCCGTGACTTACCCGTCGGCCTCGGTGGAGACGAAACGGGCAAGGCGTCCCACGCTCATTCGAGGATATCCCTCCAGGCTCCAGCACAGCAAAGCCGAGATCATCAAGCTTTTTTTTTTTTTTGAAAACGGAGGCAAAAGATTTGTCTCATCCATTAAATAAGATGGAGAGAGTTGCCCAATTTATTTACGGAAAATCGGGCAAAAACTGTTACAAACTTGGTCACAAAAGCAACCAAAACACCACCAAATACACAAGTGGACTACTCCCAAAATAGACCACACAACCACAGAAACACACAAACACACGCTCGCAACACGATGCTCCTATAACACACTAATAGAAGAGACACAACGTCATCAAAGTGCCCCCTTAGATCAGCGATGACTCGAGGAAACCACATTTGCAAAGGCAACAAACACGAGCACAACCATGATGACAACCCAAGACACTGAGAGCCATCCATCAAGCAACTTCAGGCGCATTTCCTGTAGCGACACCCTTTTTGCTTCTGCATTTTGATTTCTCCTTCACGCTGCTTCTTTTTGTCTTATCCCTGCTAGCCTTCTCCTTCAGGAGACATCCAATCGTCTTGCCGGATCCAGGTTTAGCAGCAGCCAATGTGGCGAAGAAATCGTAAATCTCTTTGAGGACGAGAGACCCAGGCACTCGTGGCAACGGTCCAGATGTAGCAACCACATAGCAAACAGGAACAAACACACGCGAGAGAGAGACTGCACCTTGCACAACACCACTTTCCTCAAAGTCTAGCGCATCACTCGGCGGTGAAGCCACAACTGAAATCTCAGGCGATACCGCCTTCACTTGCTCACCGGAAAGAGACAAAACAGGTTTCCCACACAACTCCACAAGCTCGGGCATCATCTGCATCATCGGAGCCATGACCGATGAGCTGGCCCTAGCTGTAGGAGAGAAGCTGCCATGGAGACCCGATCCTCCCATGTCCGTGAGGCCAACATCAGTCACAATCAAAGGGCGTAGCTCAGATGAACTGTTATGCAACACAGGCGGCGACTGGGATAACTTACCCAGTGCAGACTCAGCCCGCTCCAGGAAGCTCTCAACCCGTGCAAGGCAGACCTGCTACTGCTCATACTGAGCTGCCAAAGCGGACTGCAACACCACATCGGACGGAGCTACCGAGCCAGTGGGAGCACAGACAACCGACGCCCAAGACCCAGGACGAAGCGCCTTAGCGGGGAACGCAGATCTCCTCGGACCCTCACATGAAGTTGGAGCATGACGATGATCAGTGTCGGACCCTGGTGGCGTGGCAAGGCATGCCAACGAGCTAAGCGGACGCCAGGGATTGCGACACTCACGCATACGGTGGCCATTCTCCAAGCAACGAGAGCACCGAACAGGATCCCTGCAAACAGCCGCACGGTGCCCATGAGCGAGGCATCTGCAACACCTACCAAAGAGCCAAGCGGGTATGGGGCGAGGGGGCAATGCCGACCGGCGAGGACCGTGCCAGGGCGGTACTTCTTGCCAGCCCCCGCCCATGTTGGCCTCTCGCGCCACGCTTGGCTGAGCCAGCTGAACATCTTGGGACAAATCTTTGGTAGCCGACGGCGACAATGGAGCCAACTCCTCTTCTTCACTGTCATCATCTTTGTCGGCGAGGGATGACCACAACCCATGCCCCCTTGAGCCCAGACCCACGGTGGCCTCCACAAGTACAGCCGGGGAGGAGCAGCAGGAGCGGGACAGGCTGAGGACGGCAACGCGGGAGCTCGTCCCCACGGCAGCGTCTGTGGCCGGGGATGGTGGAAGGCGGGGCGATGCAGGGGCCGGCGGGGTCTGTTTGGGTTATATTTGATTCATACTTCATGGAAGAGGACGATAAATATAGGGATCGAATTTACCTACGCCGCACTATTTTTCCATTTGATTCAACTGGATGTGTATTCCTCTTTGGATTAAGTTCCAAACGGAATCACGGTCAGGAAAAGAGTTTCAAAACGAAAACAGATGAATTCTACGAAGTTTTAGCTAAATAGTGCATGTTTAGTCGTTTACTGCAAGTCCACATCTTTTCTTAGTTGCAGCTGGTAAGACATGAGTTGCACTGAGACGATACGGCTGAGACACGATGTTATTGAGATATCAGATACAGCTAATGCACCCTCAGTATGTCTGCCTTTCAGTATAGCACGAGCAGGGACAAGTTTATTTTTGAGGTAATGAGACAAGTTTATTTAGCACTGTCCACCAAACAAAATCTCATCCTAGCATGGCCCCTTTCCAGCGTTATTCTTCTCACATGGCACCATGGTCCCATATGCCTCCGATGCCCGCCATCTCAGATGGCTTGTTTATATCCTCATCCTCCCCATCGAACTTAAGGGATATCTTAGTGTCTCTGCGTATCACCATCAATCTCATCCTAAGCAGTCGCTTTAATAGACTAGTGCTTGTATCACCATGTTCTTTTTCACCATCTGATCCCTTGCGTCCCGGATGATTGCGCCGGTCATAATATTGGCCATCCCTTGCGCTGACAATCTTATTTCAATCACCTAAACCAAAGCACTGAAATGTGAAGAGGTTCTCATTGATAGATTGTATCTGCACCTCCTTAGGTGGACTCCATGCAACTTGCATATGCGAGGCGAACACTTGGTCCGTCAATAGGTTGGTTGTTTTAACCCTAGCCACCGCCATCCACTTCACACCATGGCGAATCGGGTCCTATTCAAATACATGATTGTCAAACTCTTCTTCCAACTCCATCCTTGAGAGCAGATCACTGATCTTGTTTCCTCTTACGAGATGCACCGGATCCTCCGACCAGAGATGATGAAGTCACCTCCATCTTTAGTCGAAACCCTAGCCGCAAGTGGCAACCACAACCCTGGTAACCACGGGACATCGTCGATCTCGATCGCCCTCGAAACAAAGACGAAATCGAGGCGGAGTTGTAGATGAAATCGGAAACTCACGACGGTTGAGTGACGCCGAGAGGAGAGGAAACCCTAGACGCGAGCGGGAAAATGTACCGTCCAGAAATCGATTAATCAGTACCAGGTCACCTTATCGTTTTATTGCTAACTTTAACTCTTAGAAATGTGTGAACATATTTCTACATAAATTGAATTGTGTAGAATTGTGCTCGAGAAAATTATGCCTCAAATTCCTGGAGACTGACCTGCCGCACCCCCGTTCCTCCAGGACCCCTTTTGTCGGACCGAGCTTTAGTGACTTCATGAGACCAAGTCTCATGGTGAGTTACCCCTTATCAGCCATCCATTTAAGATCCGACGCACCAGATCTACCCCGATTTGAAGAAAAATTAAAAAAATATTAATATTTTTTAGAAAAACTATCATAAATGTTCTGTTTTACGTTTTGGGAAAGCTTTAACCTATTTAGATGTATGGTATGAGATTAAATAGCCTTTTGAGTTCAAATACCAAAGAAATTGTTTGCTCGCAAACTATACATGCAAATGAGTCGAAATTTTCACTGAAAATGAAACGGAACATTTATGATTTATTACGATGTTTTCAAAATTTTCTAAACACCTCAAATCATTTTGCTTAGAATCTGGATCGATGTGGTACGCCGGATCTTTGAGACTCACGGAGTCACCGAAGCTCGGTCCCCTTTTGTCACTCGTGTGGGCCGCAACTCCTTCGGTCGTTCTTCTCTCGCCGTCACCGGACGCGAAGCTGATCACCAGCTCGAGAGACGCATGCCGGACCTGGAGGAGGCTGTTCCCAGGTCAGCGTAGCGGCCGCGAGGCAGACCGGACCTGGAGGAGGCGATCCCCAGGTCACCGCCGCTGATCCGGGTGGTGCCTCTGCTTCGACCTGCTCGACCTCATCCCGTACCTGCCGTACCTGGAGGCGGCAGATTCCACGTGGCTAAAAGGTGGTTTCTCGGGTATGACCCGGGAAGCGGGTTGCTGAGGTGTTCATCATGGTGTGGCTACAAGGTGGTTTCTCGGGTATGTCCCGGGAAGCGAGTTGCTGAAGGAGGAAGACGAGCAGATCCTGACCCTAATATTTTTCCCTTTCTTGGTGACCTTGGCCCTCCCTTTATAGGCTAGGGGAGGTGGTCACCCAAAAGGTGTGAGGGGTTTTAGGCGGGAAAACGTGGTGGCTTTGCAGGCAACGTGGCCTCCTCTGGACCTTTCCTTCTCTGCAGGTATGGTGGATGCATCCGCCTACAGAGGAGAGCACGGCTGGTAGGGCTGACACCCCCACCACAGCTATCTCCTGGCAACGTCATCCATGACGTGATCCGGCGCCTTCGTCTTCTTGGCACCCAAGTCTTCAAGATCTTTTCGTTTGGCTAGTACTGGCATGCAAGTCTTCTGGATGTACGGAGAAGGTCACCTTTTCCATGCATGGGCAGGGAAAGAGCTTGTCGGGTCCTCCCATGCTGGTATCCTCACGGGTCTTGCTCTTGGTCTCCGGGTGAATGACCCCTGGATGTCTTCTCGGGTTCAAATCCTTGGCCGCCTTGAGTGTCGATGCCGATCTTGCCGGGTTTGCATGGGTTAGGTGGTCCAGACCACTTATCTTGTCGACGTAGCTTGGACCTGTCAATCTTCTTGGTGGTCCCACTCATGGTGGACCCGCTTTGGCAGCGGCGAACCCCATGTTCCACTGTTGCGACATTCCCACTGGAGTGAGGTGCAGAACGACCCCACGGATGTGTCCCACCGCGTTAGCTTTGTGAAGCATAGACGCCAATGTCTCGACCACGAAGTCGAACAAGATTGGGGGAAGTGGGTCTCCCTGACGCACACCCTAGCGTTCTGAAAGAAAGGCATGATGTCTCCATTGACATTGATTGCCGTTTGGCCCCCCGAAACCAATTGCATCTGACAGTGAACCATCATGTCGGAGAAACCCTTCCTCCTAAGAACCTCCCGGAGAAAATCCAAATTTACCGTTCATAAGTTTTCTCGAAGTCCAGCTTGAGTAATAAGCCTCCAAGCTTTTTAACTCGAAGCTCGTATCATCTTATAGCATGATAACAGAGGTAGCCTCCGTCCCTCGCTGCCCGGCCGGCAGCCGCGCCGAGAGCTAGAGCGCCTTGCCTTCTTGGCTCTCCGTGCCGAGCCCCGCCAATTTCACCGAGGACCTCCTCGCCCGCTTGCTCATGCATGCCCAGGGATCGCCGTGTCGCAACGCCCGCACGGACAACAACTCTATTTCAGTTCTTGATGGTGCCGCGACGGCGGGCGCTATTACCAAACTAAGCGCCGCCGAGATTTTACGAGTTCAGACTATGGGCGCTCGACGGCGCGCATTGCTGGCTCGGCGGGGACTTCTTCAAGATTGATCTCTCCGGGGGAGGCATGAAGTCGTGGCCCCCCTGTCCGCCTCACCATAGTCCACCTCTTCCGCAGCTTCGAGAGTCTCAAGTTCTCTCGTGCAAGGTTCAATTACTGCGATGAGCTCCCCCACATTATTACAAACTTTGTACACGCTTGCGACAATTAAATCAGATCGGAGGGAGTCGTATGTGATTGATTTCAGGACATTGTCCGTGTGACGTCCGCCTTACCTGCTAAACCTGCTTAGCCCGCATACATCACGGAAGTGGGCACCTGCAAGTCCTGCATCGCAGATTATGCGGCCAAAGGCGGACATGCCACGGACGTGCCCACTTGCATCATGAAATAAGACGTGGTAGAATCTGCAATTTCTTCTATGAGCTTAGGGCATCTCCAGCCGTGCCCCCAGGAGCCCCTCAGGACATCTTTTTGACATTTTTTGTCCAAATAGCGCCGAAATGGTTTCAGCCGTGCCCTCCAGGATGCCAAATAGCGCCGTTTAGCACCGTTTTAGCGCCGGCGCCCCCAGGCAAAACCCAGCGCGTTGGGGGGCAGCTGGGGGCGCCGGCTCTAGCCTTTTTGCATGCAAAGGTCCACGCCTCTCACCTCCTCTCTCTCCTCTCATCCACCTTCAGGCCCACCACGTGCTCTCTCCCATCTCTCTCTTTCCCACCCACCACGCATGGGACGGCAGCACGCCGCCGCCGCCGCCCAGCCCACCACAGCCTCCCCTCCGCCCTTGTCGCCCGGGATTCCGGCCATGGCGGCTAGCTCGCCCTGCCCCCGCGCCTCGCGCCGGCGTCGCTGCCTGGCTGGCTCTCCGCCGCCCGCGCCGGAGTAGCCCCGCTCGGCTGCCGCCGGCCAGCGAGCTCGCGCGGCCGCCCGTCTCGGCACCCTGCTCTTGGTCGCACCGCTCGCCGCCTGCTCGCCCCGTCGAGCTCGCCTGGAAGGAGGAGGCCACGGCCGGCGCGCCTCTCCTCGCCCCTCACGGGATCCCGGACGGCGGCGGGGAAGTAGGTGAGGTGGATGCAGAGGGGCGCGGGATCCCAGCGGCTTGAAATTGGTCTTCCCAGGAGTCTGTTTTGCGCCGGCGGTAACATTTTGCCCCCCAGGACATCATATATTTGGTCTTGGGTTTGCGCCACGGCTGGAGATGCCCTTAGGCTTGATCAAACCGTAAATGTTTAGTACCCGGCCAATTTCATTCGAGTTTAAGACAATTATGAAAACTGGAATGCTTCAAACCGTAACTACGCAAAGAACATAACAAAGGCACCAAAATACATCTAGGATACGCGAAATATTCACTTCTTCCAATGCAATTTTTAAATTTCTTACAGCCTAACAGAACAAGCTAAGTACACAGGCAACAGTTTCTCGGCAACACCTAATATGCTAATGTTTCTACTTCTACTCATTGCCATCCTGTTATGTTCCCTTTCGTATCCAATACTTTCTTCAGTTGCTCTCACGGTTACCTGATCTTACTTCGTACCATGCACGTACATGGCATATGGGAAAAACTCTACCCACGGTACCATGCATATCAGTGAACAATAGCGTACTCGGCAATAAGATGCTGCTTGAGGATCTACTCTACACTTGTGGTAGGATCATCAGGAAAAAGCCTCATCTTCGGGCCATTTTTTGTATCTTCACACGCTTTGCTGAATGGCATTTGAATGCACCTGCACGGTGGAGTTCAAATTGTCAAATTCATATAGATGGTATGGAATAGGATCAAAACCCTCCTTTTCCCAGAAGAAAAATTAAACAAGATACGGGACAGGATCAACTCACTACGGGTACATTATGAATTTGCGCCCGTGAAATCTGTCCATAATAGGAACAAAAGAACCAGCAAGCCGTATTTGTTCTTCCGCAAAAAAGAAAAAAAATTGCTCAAAAGTTCAAACGGTTGGCTCCTATATATGCGAAGCCAGCAAAAAGGTCAGATTGTGTAAAGACATTAAGCCGCCATCACGTCGTCATCTACGATTTCCTTCTACACTCGTTGAAATTGTAGTCCATTTATGGCCAGTTCTTTTTACCTGAAGGTGCCTTTCTTCACGATGGCTTACAGCTCTGTGCTTCAGCTCCCCACGGTTTGTTGTGAGCTCATCCAGTATCTCAGCGTCGTTTCTGCTGTCACAGCTTCCTGAAACATAGCCATCTTCCTCCTGCGCGAGGAACCAAAAAAGTTCAGATTAACAAACGACGAGGGACTCCTGAGGGGATTGCTGAGTGAAACATGATCTGGACTGATAATAAATAAGGTAGCGGAGAATGCAAGCTGAACTTGTACCAGTGTGTGTTCGAGATGGACCCCATCAAGTTCTTCATACTCAGCTGCGTCCAGTTCCCGCAGGTCATTGGGCTCGAAAAACTTTGGTAGAAGGTGCTGCCTAATGAGAATCATAAGGAAGAAAGGTATAGGGAAGAGGATCCCTGCTATTGGTATCCAGGTTGTGCCGAAGCATATCAAGAGATAGACAATCTGGAAGATCGTAAAAACAGATATTGTTCTTGAAGGCACCGACTCCACGAAAGATGCATGGGGACCTTCCAAGACCCTGCAAGAGTTACAGCACGATGGTTAGTGCAAACGGTTATATGATCGCCGAGCTTACGAAAACAGTTTAATACAAGAGGACGCAAGCAGGAATTTTCATTTGTTCAGATCAGATGAACAGATGAAGAATTGACATTACTTGTAGCGTCGGCTTGCTCCAATGAACAGCAGCCGTATCCTTTCCCAGAACTGGTTCCCAGGTAGGCTATCAATTGCCATATAGGCAAAGTAACCCCAGAGAACCGAAGTGGGTATCATCCTGATAACTGGCATAGCTACAACACAGGCACCAACCAGCAAGGATTGCAGCAGGTTGCTTAATCTCTGTTCGTTCACGCGAACGGGCAAATGGGCTTCAATATGTTTTCTAGGATCAAATTCTCCAGCCAATTTCCCGTCTTCATCACCTTCACGTAGCACAGCATCCTTCAAACTTTTCAAGTCCTTGTCAACAGAATCATCCTGCACCACATTTTTTAACATACGAAGATGAACTTGATGTTATTTCCATATAATGCTGGAAATATTATTTTAAAATATTTAGTGAAAAGAAATATGGTATGGAAACATTGCATGCATATCATGCTATGAAAAAAGAAGGATGCAGAAGCAACTACTCCCTCTGTATCATAATATAGGATGTTTTAGTTATTCCAGTACGGACTACATACGGAGCAAAATGAGTGAATCTACACAGTAAAATATGTGTATATACATCTGTATATTGTCTGTATTGGAATACCTAAAACATCTTACATTATGGTACAGAGGGAGTACATGACTTCAGCCTAGAAATCATGCAATACCATTAGTAAAATTAATGTGACTTGGATAACATATGAAGGGAAATTACATGATAAGATATAAGCTAATTTAGTAACAATGGCAGAAACACTCACATTCTGTTTGCTATCTATTTGGATGAAAACTTCATGCATCTTGCCATATATTTCCAAGCTGCTCGCACGATTCACCATGCCCTCTTTGGCAGTTTGAAGCATCTTTCTGCGTAGCAACTATTTGACAGAACAAAGAGAAGACGTGTGTGAAAACCTGAATGCCTATCCATAAGACACAGATCAGTGTGAATTTCACTAACCTGCCCCCTGAGGACAGCAAGGCTTCTTGTATGCATCGGGGACTGAGGAAGTACTCCATTTGATGGAGGAATGCCAATCAAACCACATAGTAGGACCTGCACAGTTTACATACTATGAGAAAAGGAAATGCAACATTGTTTATCAGAACTTGGAAGTTAAAATGCAATGAGGACTGGAATAGTATATAGATGGGTAGGGGTGTCTATACAGGCCCCATATTGCTCCTCTCTGCTGATCCACATTCTTCTGTACTATGGGAGAAATAAAAACGGAGTGTCGAACTTTGTGCTGACATACAGCTAATTATTAATGGTTCTTAAGGAAACCATGAAAAGACTTGCAAAAGAAGAGTCGCCCGCAATTACTAATTAAACACATTATTATCTGATAAATGACTTAGACGCCACGTACCATGAACGCAAGCACCAAAATGTCATAATAGTAAGCAGAAGGCTTCTTCAAATTAAACTCCTTTTGCTGAGCCAACTGTGAAGCTACACTATGATCAAAGAAATAAAGTCCTGCAACCATCAAAGCAGGCACGATGGCTGCAAATATATATGCTGGAGGGACGGAAAACAAATCCTGAAAGTGAACATCGGAAAAAACATTCAGAACTATGTCATGCAATGTAAGCTCTACTAAGTTAATTTGGACTAGGAAGATAATAAATAATGTTTGTACATCTAGAATCACAAGTCATTTGACTTAATACCTTTGCTACGGCCCAATGTCCCAGTGAAATTGACTCCCAGGGAAGTGGACTGAAGAGCCTCCTAGGAACTCCTGAAGGGACATTCCTTGGTAATGTGTATGAAAGTGCTGTCCACACAACTACCATAAGCGGGACACCATAATCGGCAATGAAGCTTCTAAGCCATCCTGCAAATGGCAATTCAAAGGCGCCGCGATCAGTGGCTGAGGTGCGTGGATATTAACATGGAGCTAGAGCACAAAACAGAATTTTGGAAAACTGCCCATATTTGGACTACAAATGCTGCAACAAAAACAGCTCAACCGAAACCCAGCTTAGTATGGCCCAGCCTTAATCCGACCTGACCAACACCCAAATGAGCCCACGGTTGGCCTAGTCTAAGCACGAGACTTATCTGAACCAGGCCCAACCCTCAGTCCAGTCCAGTCCAGCACGATATTTTTTCTCCCCTCTATCACTTTGCAAATTGAAAGGATGTCGTTGATTTGAAGATGTGTGGTGTAACATGAGAGTTCGGTTTGATAAGGAGCGCACTAGAAAACGTGTGACCAACCTATGCCATACAGCCATGACCTTGCCCGCCTAGTCTTCAATGCAGTGTATAGCAAGCCTATTGAAAAGATAACACCAAGTAGGCCATTGACATATATCCACTGGAACTGGTATATCGGTGAACTGTTGTCGGCAATCTCAAAATCTTTAGGCATGCTGAACTCGCTAATAATTCCCTGCAATAGATAGGTTCCATGTTAAGTATTTTCTGCACTACACAAAAAAAACTCGGATTGGTAGACACAGCGTACCTTGATAGCTTGTTGCAGGAACAGAACAGTGATGAGCATCCCAAAAAGTTCTCCTGCAACCCTTGTGAATCTGCTTATAACATTGGAGGCATTGATCATTGCCAAAAGAAACAGCATGATAGCAGTCCAAATGCAGACCCTGCCAGCAGCAACCAAACACAGGGCATTTATGTTTATGACAGCAAAGCTATCACAGTACTGGGTGTAATCTATTTTAGTACCTACCATCCAGCCCAAGCCAAATATAGGCGTTCTCCCAGACCAGGCTGCTTCTTGGCATAGTTGTAGAGGTACGTATACATGATAATCGTAGGTTCTGCCACTCCAACGATCAACAAAGGCTGCCCTCCAAGGAAGGAGTGTATTACGCCACATATCGCTGTGGATGCCAACGTCTCAACCGTGCTGAGGATACCATCTGGAACAAATCATGAGATGTTTGTGGTTACAAATCGCATGAAATCCAAGCCTAAGTGCAGCGTAGTGGTAGTTAGGAGGAGAAGGATTCACGTGTTTCGTTGCTAAGCTGCTCTCCGAAGGCGATGACAGGTAGTGCAGACGCAAAGAATATATACATGGTAGGTGCCAATATCCTGAGAATACATTGGGAAGCGATGTCATTTACATGGAAAAGATTTTGACACTGCAGATGATCCGATTCGGTGATTATTATGTATGTTTTTGAACAAAACTCACCTGAAGCCTGCTCGGAACCCTGCAATCCAGTCGTCCTTGTACCAAGATGCTCTTCCTTGGACATCAGAGACCACACCCTTAAAAGGGTGATCCATCAGCTGCGCGCACAGAGCCTTAAGAGAATCAGTAAATTTTGCAGCGAGAATTTCCATGGAAAATAGGCATTTGGATGACTTAAATCCTTATGAATAGTCATGCAGAAAATCAGCCGAAAAAATGCATTTAGTTGGACGCGGAGTTGGGTACTACACCGATGATTCCACGGACAAAACACAAGCGACTTTACGAAGGAGAGAATTATATACACGACTAGACGAGTTCATCAGTCAGCCCAACTTAGAGGTGACAAAACAAGTGTTGAAACTTTTGCCGTAAAAGCACACGCAAATAGATCGGCTGCTGATACCGAAGCAGGTAAGAGCACTGTGCCACAGACGCAGACAACATAGTACCAGTATCGTAAGTATTTCCTGGAATCAAACCACACAGTTGGAAAACCCCGACACGCAAATCCAAATGGAGCCCTCTCGCATCCGCATGCACATAATTAAGCCGGAGGCTGAGACAAAGGAACGCGAACAAGCCAGGAATTCCGCCCTTGCAGAAGGTGAAATGGACTCCAAATCCGCCGGGGAGAAACACGCAAGCAAAAATCACATCAAGTCGTACAAATCGCGTAACCGCGGATCTAGAAACCGAACCGAAACGCGGGCGTACGGATCGGGGGACCGTACCGGCGGCGGCGGGAGGAACGAATGAGGCGGCAGTCGCGCGGCTCCGATCGGCAATGCCGGGCCGTCCTCCCTCGGCGCGGGAGCGGAGACGTACAGCACGTCGGCGGCGCGTGGGTGGGTGGAGTAGGCGGGGCGGCGCGTGGGTGGGTTGTCCTGGAGGCCCCCGCGGTAGTCGGTTACTTATAAGCGGGCGAGACTGGAGGAGGAGGAGCCGAGGAGGGCTGGGGACCACCGGCGAGGAGGAAGAACGTTAAGTCGATTTCTCTACAGTCTGTCCGTCTCTGTGGCGACTGGGAACGGGGCAGGCGAGACCCGTGGCGGACGCAGGAAAAACTTGGAGAGTGGACACACTCCATAAAAAGTTGTCAAACGACAATATAAACAACAAATTGATTTATGATAATGTAGATTAATACATTTTTCTTAAAGTTGCGTGATTTCAATACAAAATAGTTTGAACACACATAAAGTATTACATGATAAAATATAGCATAAATAGAAGGTTATATCACTATGATTTTTCTTAACTCTACGTTCTCGCATTGCCATGAAAGTTTCAACTATGTCATCTTCACTTACTTCCAAGAACACTTCTCGCTCAATAAATGTCACTAAGCAATGGTTCAAGAGCTCATCACCCATACTATTTCTCAACTTATTCTTCACTAAACTCATGGAAGAAAATACTCTTTCAACACTCGCCGTTGTCACCGGTAAGATCAATATCAATTTGAGAAGTAAATAGACCAAATCATAAACAAGATGTTTTTTGTTTCAACAAGCATGGTAGAGAGCTCACAAAGATGATTCACACACTTGAACCTATCATCTTTTCTCATATCATCAATAAAGGTTTCAAGTTGAAACTCAAGTCTTATCAACTCCATACTTGTTAAGTCGTTGGGATAGAGTTGGGCAAGCCGCATTACCTTTTGTGTATCATAAGAAACAAATGAATTTGATGATTCAAAGCCGACATGCAAATAAGCAACTCCATATTAACCTTATCAAACCGATTGTCAAGCTCTTAAATAATTTGACGCAATATGGCTATTCCTCTTCTTCATGATGAACTCTACATTTAGAAGAAAAATTGAATAAACAACACATACAATTAATACAATTAATAGGTTGCTAGTGCCTAGTTGGACACAACAAATTGTCAATTTACACAATATATAGCAAATTGTGGGTATCAATTTACACAATATACAACAAATTGTCAATTTACACAATATATAGCAAATTGTGGTTATCAATTTACACAATATACAACAAATTGTCAATTTACACAATATACTAGTAGCAAAGCAAACAACATATACAATAAATAGCAAGGCAAACAACATACATATAGTAAATAGGTTGTCAATCTACTAGCAAAACAAGCAAACAAGTTGCATCTAACCAAGAGAGTTACCCTTGTTCGGTGCCGCAGTGGGCACTGGGCAGCAGTAGAACCGGAAACAGAAATGAGAATTTGTTGTATGGTGGGCAGCAGTACCGAGATTTGATGGAAGGAAGTGGGCAGCAGTGGGCAGCAGCTCTGTCCGGTGGCGGCTGGCTCTACGGCAGTGGGCAGCAGGAGCCTAGAACGTCGTCGTCCAGCGGCGGGAGGGCAGAGCGGGGGCAGGTGCGGCTGCCGGCAGTGGCCAGCGGGGGATCGAGTCGAGGTCGAGGGGGTGGCGGCCGGCAGCGGGGATCGAGTCGAGGACGAGGGGGTGGCGGCCGACGGCGGGGGAGGCTAGGTCGAGCGGTCAAGGGGGTGGCTCCGTGGCGGCCGGCGGCGGAGAAGCTAGGTCGTCCTCGCGGTCGCCATGGTGCGGCAGGATGCGCGGTTCGCTTCTTCTCGTCGCGTCCGCGTCCAAATAACTGGGGGGTTCCGATTTTTTTCCAAAATTCTGGGTGGGCCACGGTCCACCCGCTGCGTCTGCCACTGGGCGAGACTGACGCAAGTAGAGATCATGGCGACTTTGGCGGGTCATGGACGTTGTCCGCGGCACAGAGAACGTCTCTCTGGCACGTGCCCAGCCAGTCTGGTCCGTCATGAGGCTTTTGTGTTTGTGAATCCCGTCCACATCGAGGAGTAGCTGGTTCATCGATCTCAATATCTGATCTGTCGGCTCAGTTTCTCGGAGGTGCTCATAGGGTAGGGTATACGTGCGTTCATATGGGTGACTGTATGCGCGTGTTTGTGAGCGTCTGCGTTGTACTATGTTTCGCAAAAAAAAAAGAATCACGTGAATACTCAATTACTCATGTTTTTTTTGTAAAACACAGAACAACGCATACGCTCACAAAGACGTGCATACGCTCACAAATTACGCATGTTTGGTTTGAGATCATGTTGTTGTACTGTTTTTTCGGTCGTCCACTCGGGAAAACCCTAATCCCGTAGCCGTCGAACCACTCCAAGCCACCATCGGATGACTCCACTAGGCGAATCCCCCATGGAGGACGGCTGCGGGCTCTTCGCGCTCCAGCGTGGTTTCTTTGGCTGGGGAGGCTCGGTTACGTCGCCTGCGACCAGCGCCTCTTCTGTTGATCCCGGATCTCCTTTACAACACTCTCTGCCCGCCTCTCCTAGATCCGAACGGTGTCGGCTTGGGTTAGCTCCTTGCCGGCTATTTTGGCAGTGGCGGATGCGCCTCGGTGCATATTCGTCGCGATAGTGTGGGGTGCCCCCCCCCTCCCACCACCATTCTTGTTAGGTGGAGATGAACGGAGGTGACGAGACGCTCGCCGGCTGTGGGCAGTTGTGTGGCCGCGTCCCTTGGTGATCTGCTCGTGTTCGACTAATTTGGCCCGTTGGTTCTTGCCGGCGGCGACCGTGGTGCCTCCTGCGTGGTGGTGACGCCGATGTCGCTCAGGAAGGTGTTGGTTTCAGCGGGTCTTCCCACCTTTGTTCGGATGCTCTCCTCGGAGGGGGAGTCATCATGCAGCTCTCATTCCTCCTCAACCCTCGGGTCACGCCCTCACGTGAAGACATCGATCATGTGGTACAGGGTTTAATGATGGCGTCACCTTCCCTCCTGAGGGCATCGTCTTGAAGATTGTGATCCATGTGTGCTTTTCCTGAGCTGGACCTACACAGCATCGTGGTTGGCAGTTCGAACCCCGCAATAGGTGTCCGTGAAGTGCATGCACGACAACGACGGCGATGGCGAGTGATGGTTTGGTCGTGGAAAGACCTTATAGTCGGCTTCCCGTTCCGGCATCTCTGACTTGTCTTTCTGTTGTTCTTCTTCTATAGTGTAGTCGTAACTACTACTGGAGGCGTACGATGACCTTCACGGGGGCGGTTCAGTGGTGAAGATATTCGTCGGTTCACGTTCTGCTCATCTCCATAGTAGAGCTCCCCTTAAGGATCGGAGCTGCCACTCTTCTGCGTGAAGAGTCGTCTGTTTGGCTAGGCCGATGTGAGTTTCACGAGGTTGCTTTGAAGAGATCTTCGTACGTGGTCAGAGTCGATGAAATCAGAGTCGCTGAAAAGTAATGACGCCGACACTGATTGGCAACCGAGTGGCGACACCTTGTTTTCGGCTGCAGGTTGTGTTGGTAGCCAGTGTGGTTTTGTGTGCCCTTGCGGCGGTAGTGTTCCATGACGGTCGGCGAGGGTGTTTGTTCCGCTTTTAGTCCGGTTACCCGCTAATTAACCAGTCACCTCTATTTTTCTTTTTTATTAATGAAAATGGTAATACTTTTGTGTCGTTTCAACAAAAAAAAGTTAAAGAGCACTTTTTTTTTAAAACTAGAGGGCCTCGCCCCGGCTCCATTAAACATGAAACCAGTTACAGCATCCAAGTTTTACAGCTTCTAGGAAGCACTAATCACGACTCCAGGTCCAGCATTACTACAGGCAGGGGGGAAACGATAGTCCATCACTACTGCGACAGCCTCTCCCAAACCAACATACTACAAGTTTTGCCAACATATTGCCAAAATAGAAACATAACTAACATCATCACGATCCTAGGCGGAACATAGCACCACTGGAGAGGTAGCTCTGCATTCAACGATTCAGCAACTTCATTCCATACCCATCCCCCAGTGCCACAAAGTTCAGCTGTAGTCCGGCATCTCCTTCTTCTCCTGCCGTCTTCCATCCAAGTCCAGTGGCAAGATGATTGGGAACCACTGGTTTAGCACCAGAAGGTAGTTGCAGTGTCACCCAGGGTCCCGGAGTAGTTGTGGGGGCGCCCGAGCTAGTTGCTCCATAGACTTGGCCGCTCCCTGCACCTTCTCCCTGTCTCTTCCAGTGAACAGAATGCTCCACTGAGCAAGGTTGAAGGCTGCTTGCCTCCAGATCACCTGTAGGCCAGACCAGACATCATGGTTAAAGAAACTACTGTTTCTTACAATCCATAAAGTCCATAAAATTGATGCAGTTGTAGTGTTCTCCACAGATTGCTTATTGTCTAACCAAAGAACAGTCACCTCATCTAGGCAACAAGGAGAACCTACAACAATATAATTCCTTTTAGCTGAAGCCCAGATTTCCTTAGCTACAACACAATCGAAGAATAGATGCTCTATCGACTCCTTCTCATTAGAGAAGAGACAAGTCAAATCATTGAGCTGCTGTCTCTTAGCCAGGTTATCTCTAGTGAGCAATTTATTATGAGTAGTTAGCTAAAGAAAAAATTGGATCTTCGGTGGGATTTTAATATCCCAAACAGCCGCAATATTTACAGGCATGATTCCCCTAAAATTCACTACTGCATATAGTGACTTAACCGTATAAAGGTTTTTTGAATCCAATTTCCACAACAGGCAATCATTTTCCTCACTAAGTTGAAGGGATTGCGCTATCTGTAGAATCTCATACCACTGTTGAAGCAAGTTTTGATCAAAGCACCTTCTAAACGTAACTTTAGTTGGCTACCGTCCCAAACTTCAACAATAGAAATCGTTTTTTCATTGACAATCACATAAACCTCCCAGTATTGAATTGCCAGGCTGGAAGGACCAAACCAATGGTCCTCCCAAAACCTTACTTTTCTGCCATTTCCAACCTTCCACTGGTATCCCAGTTTCGCAGCTTGTGCTGCCCACATCACTCCTTTCCAAAAGGGGATGCATCGGTAGTATTGCAGTGAAAAATATTAGAATCATTACCCATATACTTATGGTCAATGATTTGTTTCCAGAGTTTATGGTTATCTAGCTGATACCTTTTAACCCATGAAGCCAAAAGGCACATGTTTAGGTCAGCTAGATTAGGGATCCCCAGACCCCCATACTCTTTCTTTTGTGTAACTAGACCCCAATTCGCTAAGTGATACTTAAAATGGCCTTCATAATTATCCCATAGACAATGAGCCATCTGGGAGTTTATCAAGGCTATAGCCCACTTGGGAAATTTAATTACACTCATGAGATAGACAGGGATGCTGGCCAGAACACTTCTGACCAGTTCTAGTTTGGCTGCATGAGAGAGTAGCTTCCCTCTCCAACCTCCAGCTTGCTTCAGGATTTTATCAACTAAAGGTTGAACATCCTCCCTTCTTAGCTTTTTATGATGCAGCGGCACCCCCAGGTATTTTAAAGGGAACTGCCCTAATCTACAACTGAGGATTTGCGCCACATTTTGAGCCTGATCTTCATCCACATTAATAGGAATCAGATCACACTTATGGAAATTTATCCGCATTCCCGACATTTGTTCAAAACACGAAAGCAGCCATTTAAGGTTTCTAGCCCCTTCCGTGTCATTCGATAAAAACAACAGTGTGTCGTCTGCATATTGCATACTTACTACACCGGTTTGATTAAAGCTGGTTAGTAGCCCAGTAATCTGGCCATGTCCCGCAGCTTTCATCAACATCTTTGTGAAAACTTCAGCTGTTAGGTTAAAAAGCAAAGGAGATATAGGGTCTCCTTGCCTGACACCTCTGCTAGCAATGAAATAATCACTATTGGTGTCATTTATACGAACACCGACAGAACCATTATCTAACAGGTTTTTAATTCTAGCAACCCACTTGGGGCTAAAACCTCTTGACTCAAGAACTCGAATTAGAAAAGCCCTATCAATACGGTCATATGCTTTTTCATAATCCAACTTAAAGATAAAACCAGATTGGTTAGTTCTCACCACATCATGAATAATTTCATGGGCTGAGACAACACTTTCCAGAATATACCTCCCTCTAATGAAGGCGGTTTGATTCTGGGAGATCAAAGTCTCACACACAGTACCAAGCCTATTGGTGGCACATTTAGAGAAAATTTTAAAGCTGCAGTTTGTCAACGCAATTGGCCTAAATTTCTGAATGCTAATCGCATCAGGTTCTTTAGGAATCAGCGTAAGCAGTGAAAAGTTTAGTCTATACAAATCTAAACTCCCACAATTCCAATCATTCATCAGGGCAATCAAATCATCTTTGATCAGCTCCCAAAAATATTGGTAAAAGAGAAACGAAAGGCCATCAGGGCCAGGTGCACCTTCAGCATATGAGCTGAATACTGCATCTTTAACTTCTTGCTCGGTAAAATCCGCATCTAAGAAGTTGTTTTGTTCACTGGATACTTTATCATTTTGCTCCCAAAAATCATCTAGAATATCTATGCCAATCTTATCCTCTTTACCAAAAAGAGTCTTATAGTAATCAACAACAATATCGATTATACCTTTTGTGTCTTCTACTGCACCATTAGGGCCTTCCAGAGATGTGATAAGCTTCTTTCTCCTTCTCTGGTTTGTCGTGGCATGGAAGTAGGCAGTATTCCTATCTCCCTCCAGGATTTGTTTCTCCCTCGATCTCTGTCTAGCCTTGATTTCCTCCTTTCTCCAAATATCTGAAAGTTCAGATGAAATACATTTCATTCGGGACTTAGAATTAGGAGATAAAGGTTGAGTCTCAGCCAAAATATCCAGAAGGTCATACTCAGCAACTAAATGTTGCTTCTTTCTATTTTGGTCTGCCTCCACATTTATACACCACCCTTTAGTATTTTTCCTTAAATTTCTGACTTTAAATTGCCATCTATCTAAGGCTGTGCGCAACCGGCAAGGGCTTGACCAGGATTTTATTACTACCTGGTCAAAACCTTCAACCTGTAGCCACCATTTTTCAAACCTATACATCTTTACACGAGGGATAGGAATCACACCCGTATCTAAAATCAACGGTGTATGATCACTACCCACTCTAGCTAAAGTCTTAACACTACTAGCCGGAAAACATCTGTCCCAACAAGTAGTGACAAACACTCTATCCAGGATGGCCATAATCAAATTATCTTGATTATTAGCCCAGGTATACCTTCTACCATTACTTTTAAGTTCTATAAGACCAAAATTGTTTATCCAATCATTAAACAAATCTGCCCAATGTTGGTTTATGTTACCACTGCTTTTTTCACTCGCTTCTCTAATGAGATTAAAGTCTCCAGCAATGGCAGTAGGTCCTGCCCACCTAGAGAAAACATTGTGAAGTTCATTAATAAACTCCAGCTTGTGTTCCTCATAAGCAGTACCATAAATTGAAATATATCTCCAGACAGCATTATCACTCTTGTTCTTAAGAAGAACAGTAACACTGTATTTTCCAATATCCCAGGAGACAATATCAAAGAGATCCACACTGACTCCTACTAGGATACCGCCAGTAGTACCCACAGCAGGGAGCCAATTCCAAGCATAATTGCCTAAAGGATCTAAAACTCTAAGCTGGTAAGGTTCAAACTCAGCTTTTTTTGTCTCAGAAAGACTAATTAAATCAGGATAATGAACATTAAACAAGTCATGCACCCTCCCCAATTTTCCAGGTCGATTTAACCCTCTCGGGTTCCAGATAAAAGCAACTACCATTAAAAACGTAGTTTCTTTTTACTCCTACTTTTTCTGTTGGTCACCTCTAACCATGGCGACTCAACATAGCTGTCCTCACTACTGTGAGAGCAGCTTGGAGAAACCCTATCATCCATACTTGGAGCAGGGTTTCCCAACATTTCTTCCCCAGTTAGACTAATGTCGCTGGGCAAAAACATATCTGGGTGATCAGAATGGAACTTGTCCAATCTATCAGCTTCAACATTTTTAATGACCTCAATATTGCCTTCGATCTCACTATCAGAAATACCAAGGCTAATGCCAGCATTTCTAGCATTGTGAATTAAAGACGCATTATCAAGGGCAGCAAAGGAATTCGAGAAACCATGTATTTTACCTCTAGATTTTCCGGCATCTTTAGCTTCTTAGATTTTCTGGCATCTTTAGCTTTCTTTAATTCCTGAGCCTTCTCCAATATTGTTTTGCCATCTTTCTGAATTCTCTTACTTGCTCGGGTGGCCTGTACTGGCCCCCACTTTTTTTGCGTCTTGGCTTGTGGGGCAGTTTCAATCATTACTTGATTAGTCTTGCTCACTGCTACATCTCCCCCAACTGGCTGGATTTCATCATCTGATTCCTCCATTCGAGTTAAGAGGTTGGCAGCAATATTTTCTCCCGGCTCTCTGACAGCCACCGAAGAGAAAATACCCACAGGACGAACCTGTCCATCAGTAATTTTCTGACGTACACTCTCCTCCATTCTAGCTTCAGAGATTGGAACTTGGAAATTTCCAACAGCGACAGTTCGGGTCCCTCCTCTTGTTGAGCCACTAGCAGGCGCAGGAGTTGTAGGAGGAACATTGCCCGTACCCCCTGGACCATTCTGTTCCTTACTCTGCAGCTCATGGAAGTCATCTCCCAGATCATCCTCTTCTTGTTCTGATGGGTCATCACCTCCAGGGTTATTTCCATCACCAGTATCCATCTCCAGATCATCTTCATCTACTGTAAACAAGATCAGGTACAGTTGCTGCTCCATCTCGAATAGCCTGTCTTTAGGAACTTTTTCCCCATCTCTCACTGAGACTTTTACACGAACCACTCTGTAGAAGCTTCTAAAGATTGTGTGCCAATCAACATTGACTAACACACCCACAGTTGAAGCAATCTGGCAGATAGTTCTCCAAGAGCACCACTTAGTAGGTATGCCCTCAAGATTGATCCATTTTTCTTTTAACTCTGCGAAAGGCTCAGCTTCACCGTTCCACTTGGAAAAAGCTATGCTGACTCCCTTCTTCTTGAGATTGATAGAAGGAAACTCAGCCAGATCTTCAATCTTCTTTGAAGGTGGCAAGCGTAACAGATATTTATTGGAGGCTAGCTGTCTGAACTGCCAGTACCAGTTCATTTTCCATATTTCGCTCAAGTTCTGCTCAAGTTCTTGCTCATTTACCTCACCTTCAATAACTGTCACCACTCCCACATTATCAAAGTTGAGCCACTTAGATGCTTCTGGACCTTCAACCTCTACATGGAAGAAACCAAGTCCAGGATTGGCACTCCCCCAAAACTGTGCTATAGGCATGGGTTTGTACCACTCCACACAGGAGTCCATGTGATGGCCTGCCTTATTACACATAAAGCAGCACTTCTGTTTTTTGCAGATCCCCACATAGTGTTCAGGCTCTCCACAATTATAGCAGATCATATCCTTATATTTTGGATCATATACCTCAGGCACAGACGCTTTCTTTTTCTCTTTGTTCTTCTCATTTTGAGCCTTCTCCTGCCTTGGTGCCTGCTGAGGAGCCGAATTGGAGCTCCCTTGCTGAGTGTTCTTCTTCTTATTTTTGCTGTATTGCTGCGAGCTAGCACTACTGGTCTGGCTCGGTACCTGCGGTTGCTGCACAACCAACTGTGGCACTTGCCCTTGCACTCCACCACCCGAAGACTGACTGAATTGTCCTCCAGGTGCAGGCATCATCTGATTATGCATCATCTGCTGGGGAAACATCGAGTATGGTGGCCAAGGCCCCATTGGATACTGTGGGAACATCCCCTGCTGCTACATCATCTGAATCATCTGACCTGGGTCGAATCCTGCAGGCTGTATCTGCACAGGCGGTGCCACCACTGGTTGATTCTGCTGCGGGGTATTGGGACGCTGCATACCTAAAGTCGGCGCCGAGGTAGGAGCCACAGGGCGCGCCGGTCGCTGCAGACCACGGCCACGATTGCCCCCGTACCTCCCTCCCTGTCCAGCACCTGCCATCAGGATCTCTGCGTAGGTTTCCCTCCCCGCTTCCCGCCGCCACCAATCCTTGGAGAAGCTGAATTTCTTCGGGACTGGTAGGCGACCCTCACCGGCTGGGAAACAATCTTGGGCAGTGAAGGATTTGTTCTCGAACAGCCCCTTCTCAATCCAGACCAGCGTCGATTTGGGGGCTGGAACCCTAGCTTTGACTCGTCGCTTCTCAAAAGAGGAATTTCTCCCTGAAAGCTTCAGGGTGGTTGTCGAAGACGTATTTCGAGATGCCGCATCCCTCTCATGGCGACACAGAGCTTCTCCGCCATGGATTTTGCCATCTGGCGCACATCCATGCCCTGAACCTCCCTTCCGACCAACAGATGGGCCCCGGAAAATCAAATTTCCGATCCCGCCCTGCCTGCGCCGCGCTGTCTGAGCGGCGACGAGCACGGCCTCGCGCACGGCGAGGGCTCCCGCCGGAGCGCCGGATCAGCCCCTGCACCCCGCGCAGGTCTTCCTCTCTTCTCTCCCTCAACCACGCGCGCATAGGAGCGTGGCGGGCTAGGGCGAGTCGGCGAGGCAGGGCCAGCCGCGGGACCGGCGGCGCTTGCGCACGGAGGCGATGGCTGCGGCGGCAGGGGTGGCGGCGGCGGCGGAGGCGGAGGCGGAGGTGGAGAACTCAGTGTGTTATTATCCATCAGACCATGGAAACTGTCTGCTACTGTATGAAGACAATTAGATGTATCTAGCGGTAGAGTTAGTCAGATCCGTGAGGCGACGTGATTTTGCAGCTAGTATCTGGCGACCGCGCGCCGCCGCTATGTGCCTTTACCGACGCCGTCGGGGAGTGCCTGTCCTGCTCGTATCCCTCTTCCTCCTGGGAGGTTTGGGGAAGATCAAGGTCCGTGGGAATTTGATTGGATTGGACCTAGAGGGTTGGAATTTTACGGGGAACTATTCTGTTCTTAAAGAGCACTTTTTCCTCCCTCAAAAACAAGTTCGTTTCGCATGAGGATGCAGGTCGAGAGGACGCCCTCCCTCACCCTATCCTTTCTTTTCGTGTGGTGGGCCGGCGAGCTGCGATCATGTGAACGTACGCCGGCGCGCAGCAGGTTCCGCATGCTCCAACCGCCCCGCTGCCTTTCCCGAGCTTCAGTTTGGATCCCGCGGACCACGCAGCTCCCGAGTCCTCCATCACACAGCACAGCATGCGTCAGAGATTCAGAGTTGCCCCATCACCAGCCAGCGACGTCTCCAGAATCCTCCAAAACGGAGAGAGCCAGAAAAAACTGAATAGAAGCACACAGGTTTCACGAACGGCGGTGGATATACGCAAAGGGTACTCGTACTCGTAGCTGCTGCTTGTTAATGCAGGATCTGTCATTGGTGGTACGAGGCTCATCAACTTGGTTTCCTGCCTTCCTAGTACACAGGTGGTCGCTCAATTTGTTCAGATTCCTAGTCAAGAACAAACACATGAACAATGATGTTGTTTTCCATACATCCACGGAAAAAAATGCTTGGAAGAACCAGGCGGCATCTGCTCTGCCGTACTGCTCATTTACGAGGGCAGCTGCTGCCAAGAATAAATTTCAAAGATGTGCAGTACAGAGCTGTTATGAATAAATTTCCAAGATGTGCAGTACAGAGCTGTTTATGCGTTTTGAAGAGAGGATTCACTTGCATGAGCAACTATAGAATTTATCCCGGTTGAGTTTTGAGAAAAACAAATAAAATCTCCAGGATTGAAGCGATGACGCCATTCTAATTTTCGCCGGCCGGGACTGTTCCCGTGAGCTAGTTGCCCGGCGCCACGCACGTCGGCACGGTTTTCCATTAGCTCAGGTGAACTCCGCCTCGCCGACGTCAGCCTCCCACCCGGAGCGCTTCCCCACCATAGCTGGCAGCGGCTTCTGCTCCAGGGCGTCCATGCCCGCCTGCTCCTCTCTCGCCGCTGCCGCTGCCGTCGTCTCCTCCTATTTTCTCTCTTTCGTGATTGGGTTTCTTTTTCAGGTTGTTTCGTTGTTTCTCGGAGCTGCAGCAGCCTCATGTCGACCTCGCGGTAAACGTCGTCCGCGAGCCGCCGGACCGCCGAGGCGAACACCGGTAGGTCCGCCTCGCCGAGCGTGTCGACGTCGAGCTCCCACCAGAAGCGCTCCCCTGCCATAGCCGGTCGCTGCTTCTCCAGGAGGACGTCCGTGAGCAACTGTTCAGCTCTCGCTGCCGCCCTGGTCTCCTCTGCCTCCTTTCTCATCGCCGCCGCAATCGTTTCTCGCTCTCCAAGGAAGGAAACAAAGAAAGAGC
Source organism: Poa pratensis (assembly GCA_947311845.1). NCBI lineage: Eukaryota > Viridiplantae > Streptophyta > Magnoliopsida > Poales > Poaceae > Poa > Poa pratensis. Next base: position 21,927,410 of record CAMZMU010000110.1, read on the forward strand.
AGGATGCGATTCAATCATTGCGGGTGCCGGTCGATCGCCCAGGGCCGAGCCCTTATTTGTATCGTGAAACTTGGCCGAGGCTGGCGATGGAATGTGTGACGAACAAGGCAACCACCGCGATCTTTCCTTGTCTCTCCGTCTGTCTGTATAAGAGGAAGCAGGAAATAACAAGGCAAGAGACGGATTTTCCACCATGCATGCACCGTCACAGATTGCAAATTGCCTAAATTACGTTGATTTCTACTTGCATACACGCCGGCTTGTGTGAACAGTGTAATATTAAGAAAGTACATTTCGAATAGAACCAGATCAAATTTGAGATATATTTCCCTTTACAATGACGAGACAAGGAAAATCCATGAGCCTAACGATGTGTGGTGTTTCGTGCATATTGAATGCATGCATGAGATGCCGATGGTCGATCACCCATGCGTCTATGTAGCGTGCACAAATGACATGTCATTGAACGTGCCGCGAAATTCTTGCCTGACCGCTAGCCTAGCCATCTTCACGTCCATTCACTATGTACATTAGTGAAATATATTGATTAAAAAAGCTAGATGAACATAAGAACAATGTAGAATAATTATACTCCATAGGAACAAACGGACAATTTAACCCGATAACATCAAAAACCCTAAAAAACATGAACTAGAACTGTTTCTTCTTCGTCGTCTTCTTCTTCTTCTCCTTCTTCTTCTTCTTCATGGCGCCTTCATGGTCGGGCGGTGGACTGACGTGACTTCAGAGGCGTCGGAATCCTCAGAGTCGCATGGATCGTCCGAGGACTCCGATGCCCCATATTCGTAGACTGGGGATTGCGTCGGAAGATCTCCACGCACCATCCTCGTCAGGGGTGGCGTTGTCGCCCTCATCGGCAGCGACATCGTCGTCTTTCTCCTCCTCCTCGTCGTCAGCGGCGTCGTCTTTCTCCTCGTCAGCGGCTGAATCTTTCAACATCTCCTCCTCGTCGTCGTCGTTGTCGGGAAAGGCGGAGCACAAAGGGCACAGTTTTGGAAAGAATGTCTTGCATTTTTGAATTCCAAAAATATATCATCAAACACACAAGTTCAACAACCTGCAAGAGCAAAAATAGATACATGCATGAGTAGGCATGTTGCCGGGATGTCCCATTAAAAAGGCAGGTCCCATATTTGAAATAAGAAAATCGGATCAGATAGCGCTCAAGAGGAGAGTCTGGGTAAGAGAAATACTAAACTCGCAGGCAATTCATATACGCATAAAATACTTAACCACTTATAAGACAATAATACATATATTTACACGCTAATTTCCATGAGATTTCATCTGGTAGCAACAATTTTCGTAATTGAATAGAGGAGAAATTGGGGATTTACCGCTAGTAGGAAAAAATTGAGGGGAACAGCAGGGATGAACTGAATATGAAGTATTCTGATCGATCAAATTTAGAAAACAAACTGTTTTTAATGAAAATATTACAATTTTTGAAACATTTTGAAAAATGAACAGTTTTCAAATTCCGAACCATTTTCAGTATGAACCATTTTCAAAAATGAAAATATTTCAAATTCTGAACCATTTTTAAAAATGAACATTTTTAAATTCTGAACCATTTTCGAAAATATTTTGAACAAAATCAAAAAGGAAGAAAACCATTAAAAAGTTAAATGAAGAAGAAGAAAAATCAAAAAAAAGAAAAAAAGGAAAAGATGAAAAGAAAATGCTACCGAGAAATAATAAAAGGAAACTAAGCCTCGCTCTCTCTCTAGAAGAAAGAAGGAGTAGCCTAGAACGAATAATCACGAGAAGGTCTAGCCTAGTAAGGAACCTATAGCGGGCGAGGCGAAGCTACAACTCGCAAAAGGCTTTGTTAAAAAAACTAGCAAAAGGCGATATATAGTCTTCTTGTATAGAAGGTCCCCTTTGTCGCCGTCGCCCACAAATCCTATATATCGTCCGTTAGCGTCACGTTACGTTTGCGTCGCCTGAAGCACATCTTTACTGGGTCGACCCATTTCGGCGGTGTGGAGGTTATGCCGAACTGGTATACCTGCCACGGTGGATAAAACCTGGCCCACCAAGGAGGCCCATCAGATAAAGCCGGAGGGCTTAATGGAGAAGGCCTCATGGGCTTAGGCGCAAGGATAAGCTCTGGGCTGGCTTAGTGAAGTCCAAGACGAAGGCCTGGCTGCGTTCGCCTTAGGGAGCAAGTTAGGGTTTGTTACCGTGTTAGTCTAGGACTCGTGATCTAGGTCGGTTAAGGCTTTCCTTGTAGGGGAAGGCTTGGCGCCTTTATAAGCCAGCCTTCCAGCAGCCTTAGGGCACGCATACAACCATTGTAACCTGTACACATATTTGCCTTGAGTGAATTATAGCAGCACGTAGGATCTCGCCACCGTCGTGAGATCCGAAGCTGGGTAAAATCGTGTGTGCAATCCCGTCACTGGAACCCTCCACGTTCTTCCCCACCTCCTCTACGGTACGTATGAATACTTCTAGTAGTTCCGCGTTACCAATACCTCGACAGTTGGCGCCCACCGTGGGGCCCAAGGCGTCGGGAGTTTTGTTTCAGGCGGGAGCATTGGGCGAGATCGGCAAGACTATGGCGTTGGTCGCGCCCGCATCATCAACAACTTTGGGTGCATCGAAGACGACGGGTCCTACGTCCCAGCAAACGACGCACTGGTGTCAAGCTTCGTCGTCCCCTTCGGCACCATCAACATCTTCATGGGTTTTACGGCTGAGGCGTATGGATTCCCCAGGGGATCCGCCGCCTTTTGGCCCACCCACCACCCCATCGATTATGCAATCGAGCAACAACACAGATCGGATCAGGCCTTTGTCTATCGCGATCTGAGTGACTCTGATACCCAAAGCGATTCTGACTCCAGCTCTTATGAGCTTATGGAGCCCGCCTCTCGCTTTGTCGGTGTCATTGACGCATCTGGCCCTAAGCCGGCCGAATCTGACCCTGAGTCAATATTACCTGCCTTACAGACAGGAGCAGACTCAGAAGCCGGATCTGATGGCACCGCTCCAATGGCGGAAGATTCAGATCTCGATGAGCATAAGGAGGAAGACTTTGCAGCACAGGTTGCCGCGCGAGGCTATGGCTCATCCGATCCAAACGAAGTCTTAATGACTTTCCCGGCACAGATAGCTATGGAGGATGGTGCGGCCGCGGCTAAGCCAGACGAGGCTGAAGTTTCCTCTAGCATCAAACACATTGGTGACAAGGCGGAAAAGCCAGAGGATGTGCTGGACCCTAAAAGGCCTCCCCCGGCTACGCCTATTGAAGAAGACCTGGAGCGGTCAAAGGAGGAACACATGCGCGCATTGGAGCTCCAAAACACCTTTGGGACCAAATCCAACCGCGGTTGAACTTGAGGAAAGACGGAAAGCGCTCCTGGCTGAGACTGAAGTCAACATCAAGTATAAGTTGTCCCTCCTGAACAAGGAAAAAGAGTTAATCCTAGTTGGAAAGGCTCTAGAAGAGGAAGAGTACCAGCGTGAGCGCGATGTTGAGAAATTCCGCAAAATACGAAGTATACGTGACCCTCTTCTGCATCGGGATCTGCAGGGAAACTTCGAGAAGACTTCTGCCCAAAAGCCTTTAAAGCCTTGGCAGAAATACTCTTTCAGAGTTAACCCTGATGGAGTCATATTCTTCTCCACCCCGGCCAAAAACCTAGAGGCGGCCAGGGAAATCATGGGAGACGAAGCAGTCCAATTGAAGAGCGCCACCATTATTCTAAAATGCTCATCGAAAAGGCGGTAGAGCAGCAGGCTAAGGCGGACTCAAACTCAAAACTGGCGGACGATACGCGTCTTTGCAAGACAGCCGTTGCCGGCGGTGGAGATCCAGAGGAACCAGCTGGTTCCAGTAGCCATGGCAATAAGGGTAAGAACCTAGGAAGGACAAAGTTCCTGACAAACACAGGGATGAGTCAAAGACTGGGTCCAATCGCCATAGTGACAAAGGCAAGGACGACCACCGGCAAAAGGATAACACACGCCATAAGAAGAATGATCCGCCTCGCCGTGAAAGAGATCAAGACAAGGGGAAGGACGCACGGCGTGGGAGTGACCGGCTTAACATGCCACCTCCGCCCGCAGCACGGGCAAGAGACGAAGGAAAAGGGGCAACAGAGATCCGCCTCAAAGGCGATCTCGCTCCCGCTCCCCTCATCGCCAAAGCCGTCAGGAGGAGCCAAGGCGTAGCCAATCCAACAAAGGGCCAGCCAGGGAAAACACTCATATCTCAGACGCCCGCATCCGTCTCGATGAGATTAAAGCGGCCAAAGAGGAGTCTTACCTGGGCCCTGTGTGCTTTGGACCGGCGATTCGCAAGGTGCAACTCCCATCCTCGCTAGGCAATGTCAAGAAAATTGTGGACAAGTACAATGGCATTGACAAACCGGACATATGGCTGCCTGATTACATCCACGCCGTTGGTATTAATGACGGTGATTACAATGCAGCTGTACGTTTTCTTCCACTCATGTTGGAGGGAACGGCCCGGTTATGGATCGACACTTTGCCAGAAAAGAGTATCCACAATTGGCAAGACATGCAGAAAACATTCATGCAACACTTCTCATGCACATACAAACGTCCAAAGGCTTACTCAGATCTACTAAAGTGCGCTCAAGTGGAGGGGGAGTCAAGCAGAGCTTTCATAGCTCGATGGACAGAGACAAAGAATGCATGCGAAGACGTTTCTGAGATCCAGGCCATACATGCTTTTATGAACAGCCTGAAGAAAGGCAACATGATGAGATATATGTTGCCAGCCAAAACATCAAACACCTCGGCGAGCTCTTAGACAGCGCGAACAATTACGCTGCAGCAGAAGACGACGCTCGAGCTGACGACGGCGATCTGCGCATGGACATAGCTGTTAACCCGGAAAAGCGAAACAACAATCAAAGCCGGAAAAAGAAGGAAGCCAACGATGCGCCAGGACCATCAAAGGAGGTAGCCTTTGCCAATAAGAAGGGTGGCCAGAGCGGGGCTAGCAGATGGCAGAAGAAGGCGATGACAGTCAAGGGTCAAGACCCATTAAAATCACCTATGACGACATCAAAGATGAACCTTGTGCCCATCATAGCAAGCTTGGCAAATGCACCCATACCAACAGGCAGTGCCGCCTTAACGATGATATCAAGAAGGATCCGACGCTGGCTTCAAGGCAAAACAGTTCAAGCGCAAGAACCGTAAAGACAAGAAAGAGCAGAAGGACAACGAGGAAAGTGCTTCGGAGCCGGAAGATCAGGAGCCAAAGCACAAGAGGAGCAACAAGTTTCCAAGGGTCGAAACAAGCCTTGTCACTTTCCTTGCCACTCCTTCGGCCAAAAAGGAAAAGGCAGCCTGGAGGGAACTCAATGCCACTATGCCAGCGGTTCCCCAGTATCTCAACTGGTCCGAGCACCCCATTACATGGGACCGCAACGATCATCCTGATCATATTCCACAGAACCCAGGGAATTACGCGCTCGTTGTAAACCCAATTGTGCAGCAATGCAGGCTTTCTAAGGTGCTTATGGATGGAGGGAGTAGCATCAACATCCTCTATCTTGAAACCTTAAAGCGCATGCGCCTTTCTGAGACACAGCTAAAACATAGCACAGTCAAGTTTCACGGCATAGTGCCAGGCAGGCAGGCCAGTTCTATGGGAACAATGTCTTAGACGTCACCTTCGGTGACGAAACAAACTATAGGACTGAGGAAGTTGCCTTTGAGGTGGTGGAATTCAAAAGTGCGTATCACGCAATCTTTGGCCGCCCAGCCTTTGCCAAATTCATGGCACGCCCGTGTTACATCTACAGCAAGCTCAAAATACCTGGACCAAACGGCGTCATCACGGTCAATGGCGACTTCAAGAAGGCGAAGGAATGCGAAGCAGGAAACGCCGTCTTAGCAGAAGCAGTCATCAGCAAGGAAGAGCTGGAGCAGTACAAGAAAGAAGTTAACACCAATGAAATGCCGGATGGTAAAAGCCTCCTTGCGCTCGGATGTCACTTTCAAGGCCAGCTCAAACTCGAAGAAGATCGTGCTGGACAACGCTGATGCAAGCAAGACGACGAACATAGGCGCGGACCTCAGTGACGCATAGGAAGGCGCGCTCGTCAAGTTCCTCCGTGAGCAACGGGATATTTTTGCATGGTCACCATCAGACATGCCAGGAGTACCCCGGGAACTTGCCGAGCACAGCCTTAATGTCGCCAAAGGTGCCAAGCCAGTAAAACAAGGTCTTCGTCGCTTCGGTCCAGAGAAGAAGAAAGCAATAGGAAAAGAGGTAGCTCGGCTTAGTGCCGCTAATTTCATTAGAGAGGTTATCCACACAGATTGGCTAGCAAATCCTGTATTAGTACCTAAGAAGGACGTGAAAGACTTGCGCATGTGCATAGATTTCACCGGCTTAAACAAAGCCTGTCCTAAAGACCCCTTCGCATTGCCGCGAATTGATCAGGTCGTAGATGCTGTATCAGGTTCTGAATTACTATGCTTTTTGGACGCTTACTCTGGCTACCACCAAATTAAGATGAAGGAGTCTGACCAAATTAAGACTTCCTTCATCACACCTTTCGGAACGTTTTGCTACATAACTATGCCTTTCGGGCTTAAAAACGCTGGCTCAACGTACCAACGGTGCATACAACGTTGCCTACACGATCAAATAGGCCGCAATGTTCACGCTTATGTCGATGACATTGCCGTTATGTCGCGAAAACGCGGCGATCTCATCGTTGACCTTCAAGAAACCTTTGATAACTTGAGAAAATATAACATGAAGCTAAATCCGGGAAAATGCTTTTTTGGCGTCCCAGCAGGAAAACTTTTAGGCTTCATTGTTTCAGAAAGAGGTCTTGAGGTTAACCCAGAAAAGATTCGAGCTATCATGGACATCAAAAAGCCTACTTGTCTTAAAGATGTCCAAAGGCTCGCAGGATCTGCAGCAGCTGTAAGCCGATTTATTAGTAGGCTTGGGGATAAAGCTTTACCCCTATACAGGTTGTTGAAGAAAACTAAGACGTTCGTCTGGACTGAAGAGGCAGATGCAGCCTTAGCACAGTTAAAAGACGCCTTAGTTTCAGCACCAATATTAGCGTCTCCTCTACCACAAGAGCCGATGCTACTTTACATGGCGGCTACCAACCTAGTTATTAGTGCAGTGGTTGTTGTTGAACGAAAGGAAGGAAAGGAGCTACCGGAACAAAGGCCGGTATATTATATCAGCGAAGTCTTCTCCGAATCCAAACAACGATACCCTCACTATCAGAAGCTGGCTTATGGAGTTTTCTTCGCAGCCAGAAAATTACGCCATTATTTCCAAGAGCACCCAATCACGGTAGTCAGTAAGGCGCCATTGGGTGACATTATAAACAACACGATGCCACTGGACGTGTGGCTAAGTGGGGAATTGAATTGGCAGCCTTCGATATCCAGTACAAGCCACGTACAGCCATCAAATCCCAGTCTTAGCTGATTTCATCGCAGACTGGACGGAAGCAATGGATGAACTTCCCCTCCCTGACGAAGAATATTGGGTTATGCACTTTGACGGCTCCAAAATGTTGCAGGGATCGGGAGCTGGCGTGGTACTGAAGAACCCTAAAGGAGACAAGATGTGCTATGTCTTGCAGATACACTTCAATGCCACTAATAATGTTGCAGAATACGAGGCTCTGTTGCATGGATTGCACGTCGCAAAGGATTTGGGCATTAGCCGTCTTTTGTGCTATGGCGATTCAGACCTCGTTGTTCAACAATTAGAAGGGGCATGGGACGCGAAGAGCCCTACAATGGCTGAATACCGACGCACGGTAGACGAGTTTGGTCGGTGTTTTATCGGCTTAGAAGTCAAGCATATCAAAAGGGAGGAAAATGAAGCAGCGGACGCCTTAGCCAGAATGGGCTCGAAAAGATCGAAGGTGCCCTCCGATATATTTTGGAGCACCTGTACGTGCCGTCTATTAAAGGCGGAGATGAGGATGACCCCATGGCTTCGCAGTCTGTTTCCGTCATGCTGGTAAGCCAGATGGACACAGCCCTACATAAATTTCCTCCTTAACAAGGAAGAGCCAGAGGATGAAGTCTTAAGGCGGCAAGTTGTGCGCAGAGCTAAGGCATACACAATAATAAATGGAGAGCTATACAAGCGGAGTACCACAGGTGTATATCAACGATGCGTTTCGCCGGAAGAAGGACAGGAGATACTAGAAGAGATCCATGGTGGATGTTGCGGTCATCATGCCTCTGCCCGAGCAATTGTCGCCAAAGCTTTTAGACATGGATTCTACTGGCTCACAGCAAAGCAAGATGCAGAAGAACTCGTCAAGAAATGCGTTGGATGCCAAAAGTATGCAAGACAGCCAAAGATGCCAGCCCAGGAATTGCGCACCATTCCAATCACGTGGCCATTTGCGGTCTGGGGACTGGACATGGTAGGTCCATTCAGGACTGCGCGAGGCGGCGTCAAACATCTCTTAGTTGCGGTGGATAAATACACCAAGTGGGTTGAAGCTAAGCCCATAAAAAAGCTTGATGGGGCAACAGCCAAGAAGTTCGTCATTGAGGTTATAACGAGATTTGGCGTCCCCCACAGTATCATTACGGACAATGGGACAAACTTCGCCGTAGGAGAACTGGCAAAGTACTGTGGTGAAGTTGGTATTCGTTTGGACTTAGCATCTGTGGCTCATCCACAATCGAATGGCCAAGTTGAGCGAACCAACAGTATAATCTACAGGGAATAAAGCCAAGATTAGAAGTGCCTTTGCATAGAGCAGCTGGAGCATGGGTAGAAGAATTACCTGCTGTCTTATGGAGCATACGCACAACTCCAAGCAGCGCAACAGGCTATACCCCTTTCTTTCTCATATATGGCGCTGAAGCTCGTGTAACAGCCTACGTTGAAGCAGACGCAGAAGAAGCCAGACAGGATGGCTTAGACCTTCTCGAAGAAGAGCGTGAGATAGCGCTTCAGCGCTCCGCCATTTATCAGCAGAACATGCGGCGTTACCACAGTCGCAAGGTAAGACGGAGATCGTTTCGAGAAGGCGATTTGGTGCTTCGCCTTGTTCAGCAAAAGGAGCACAAACTATCTCCCATATGGGAAGGACCCTTCGTTATCAGCAAAGCGCTTAAGAACGGGGCATATTATCTTGTGGACCTCCGTGATATCGAGAAGAAGAAGAAAAGAGGCCGCAAAAGGAAAAGGAACGAAGAAGCAGCGCTCAAGGAGACGAAACGTCCTTGGAACATTGAGCAGCTACGTCCTTTTTACACTTAGCAATTCTATTGTAATCACACCATATATGATTATGAAATAAAAGTCTTTGGTTCCCTCAATTATTTTTATGCATGAGTTCTCGCCGTCTTTTATTTCCATTTGATCATATATTTCGATAAAAATATCAATGTTAACCCGAATTGGCTTCGTGCTTGTGGTTACTCACATGATGCTTTTGCCTTAAGGCCTTACAAAAATTAAAATTGCATCCGTCTAAGAGTATTTATCTGATCGCGTATATGCTGGCTTGTCTTAGTAGATGCTTTACGCACCAAAAGCCGGCGCCGTTTCTGTGTTTAAACAGTTTGGTTACTAACCCTGTTGCCAGCGAAGTGTTCCGTGCCTTAGGTTCTGCCAGCATACGAAAAGGCTAAAGCATATAAGCCAGAAAACTTGAAGACGGATAAGGAGCATAGTTTGCAAGCCTTTTAAAAATAAGTGCATGCGTCGCAAAACAAACATGTTCAACAGATAAAAAGGCTCCTGCCATTACAAAACATAACTTAACAAGTCTTTTGTGCCATCTTTCATGACACGCTTAATGCAAAGTTTTTCCTGCATCTTATGCAGGGGACTGAGGAGGCGAAGACGCAGGGGACTTGGATGGATCCAGCGTAGCTTCAGACTCGCCTTCTTCTTCTTCATTTCCGTCTTCTGACTCATCGCCATTGCCAGTGGTGGGTGCTTCGGCTTCGTCATCAGACACGTCGTCAGGACGGGGAGGCACAGGCTTCTTGGAGAAGAAGATAGACAAGTCTACCATCTCAGCAACGGCTGAGGCAAAGCCAGAGACAGAGGCATAGACCTTTTCTTTGACGAGCTCGTTGCCGTCTCTGTCCTTGGCTGGGAAACACTTGATAACGCGCCACATGTTGACTTCGGGGTAGTGGCCGCGAACAAGTCCTAGAGCAAGTTTTGCTCCGCCTCTAGCTGCTGAGCGAAGACGCTCCACACCTCTGGGACGCAGTTCTGAAGAAGTGGCAGCAAGTTGCTGGTGTTTGTCACTTGGGGCAGCTGTTTTGGGAAGATGTTGGCGACAACGTCTCTTCCCGCAGCATACAGCCCTGACACAATCTCGCCACACTCCAAGATAAGCTCCAGGCGCGTCTCAGAGGTAAGCCTTTCCCCAAATCCAGCTGGAACTGAGGAAGGGAGGAATGGAAAAAATTAAGGCGCACTGAAGTGTTTGAATAAAGGCGAAAAGTGACAGAAAGTGCGAGAAGTAAAAGAAGAAAGGCTTACTTAGCAGTTTCTCGTCAATGGCGGTGCTCTCATCAGCTTGGCGTTCAAGACGACCTTGTAAGCTCTGGATTAGGAGCCCATCCTTTTCAGCCTGTCGCTGCAGTTTCAGAAGTTCTGCCTTCAGTTGTCTTGTGCTTCAGCGGCGCTGTCTTGGACGGCTTTAAGATTGGCCTCGGCCGTCTTTCGGTTCTCCTCCAGTTGCTTAAACAAGGCGGCATTTTCCCGCCTCACAACTTCTATATCGCCAGTCTCGCTGACGATCTGTTTTGCCTTCGCCACAACAGCTGCGCAAAACACATTGCATGTGTTGAGCATCTTATGCTTAAAATGAACTAAAGTCACATTGCATGTGAAAGAACAACATTTACCTTTGTTCGCCTTATTTTCGGCGACGGCTTGCTTGAGCACTTGCCTTTGGTTACTCAGTGAGTACCATAGATCGCATGTAAGTTGCTCACTGCTCTGCTAAGGCAAGGGCAGTAGTAAGTAACAAAGGTAAAGCAATAAGGTATGGCTACAATGGGCTTGGGGACTGAGTCTTTATCACATTAAAGAAAGGCCATTACGTCGGCTTAGTCAAAGCACAACGTAATGCCCGGGGACTAGTATGTACATAAAGACGGAATGTTTACCTGCATCATGGCCTTCAAGGCTTTGTAGCTCTTCTTCATTGTGACGTACAGCTCGTCACAATTGTCTTCCAGATTTAATATGGTCAATGTTTGACCAACTGGCCTTAGCTTCGGAGGCGGCTCGTTGCGCTCCTTCTCATCGGCAAGCATGGCGGCGATGTTGGGTAAGATGTACCCCTCGTCGTCAAAGAGCTCTTGCTTCACCATGTTGCGGATAGCCTCACGAGTAATGGGCTCGTTCGGCTCCTCTGACTGAAGTACCGCCGCCTTCCCAGCAGCGGCAGCCCTGGCCAACTTTTCAGTTTCCGTCTTATCAGGTAAGACGGCTGAGTCCAGATCTATATGATGATCTTCAGATGGGCCTGGGCTGTCTCTTGTTGAACGGAGGGAGTGGGGGGAGCGATGGCTGGAGAGGGCTCAGTTTCTTTGCCTGGAAGAAATTACTTTCTTCCTCTTGAGAGGTGCAGTTGGTTTGATCCTGCAAATCACATACAAAATAAGATAACATTCATAGACATTGTTCGCCTTACTAAAGAAATTGAGGTTCGGCTTACTTCTGTACTGGAGCATTGAAGGCCGCATCTTCATCGTCCTCAATGTCGAGCACTTCGGCGTTAACAGGGATGGCTTTTTCACGCTTCCGCCTTTCTGCTGCTGAAGTTGCTGCAGTGGCTCCTGAAGCCTTTCGTTTCCGAGTCTTTGGGGCTCGGGTGCCGCTTCAGGCACGTAAAACAAAGGAGCCAGCAGATTATCCGGCAAAAGGGCGAGCTGAAATCAAAAGTGGTGTTAGTAAGGCAAACATTGTGGAAGTGTAAAAACAGTAATGGTAAATGCCTTACCTTGGAGCCGGGTTGGCGGCTGTGTACATAGGACGCTGCTCTGTGAGCTGGATCCTTTCCTTGGCAATCCTCTTAAAGCGATACATAAGGGCGTCGTGCGTAAGGTCACTCTCACTAACACGGAGGGGATCTTTCTTCTGGTCCGTGTAGTGGCACATGAGTCCTTTGCGATCTTTCAAAGGCTGGATTCGCCTTGACAACCAACATAGGATGGTGTCTGCGCCCGTGAGTTTGGGCACAGCAGTCTTTGTCAAATACTCAATCCGCCTTTGCATGCGACGGAGGTTGTCAGGAAGGACCTTCAGTGGTTTCTCGCCCCAAGAAGGCGGGCTCCGCAGGCAAAGGAGAAAAGCGAGGAAGTCCTATGTCTTTGCCTACTGGCGCCATGTCTTTGCAGTAGAAGAAGGAGCTATTCCAGCCTTTAATGGAATCTATTTTTGGCGCCTTAGGATACCAGTCTCTGCCTCTACGAAGGTTGATGCTAACTGTTCCTAAGGAAAGCAGTTCTTCCTTCTCTGTTTGGCGCTTGCAAGTAAAGCAGTACTTGAAGAATTCTAAGCTGGGCTCTATGCCTAGTATCCTTCGAATAAAGCCATAAAGCCAGCTATGTACAAGATACTATTGGGGCCTACGCTATGAGGCTGAAGGCCATAGTAGTCTAAGACTGATTGGAAAAAAGGATGCGGAGGCAAAGACAAACCGCGGAGGAGATGTGAGACGAGGAGCACTCGTTCATCGCCGGCGGGATCTGGAGCAGGGTGGCCGTACGCTGACCGCCAGTGGCAGTTCTCCTGTGGTGGGAGGATGCCCTCCTTTTGCAGCTGCGTGAGGTCCGCGTCGGTGATGGTGGAAGCTGCCCAGTTGCGGGATGATGCTTCCTCTCCCTCCTCCTCTGCCTCCGCCGCATCGCCCTCGTCGGAGGGCTGGGCATTCTTCTCTGCTTCGATGGGGTGGCCGCAGAACTTGTCGCCGCTGCCGCGCGAGATGCAGATGCATCCGCGGTGCTCGATCCCCTCATGGCCAGATCTTGTCCTCCGTCGCCGCCGACGCCGCCGCCGTTGCCGCTCCCGCGGTCGCATCGGAGCTCTCCATGGGTGGGTGCGCAGGTGGTGGTGGTGGAGCTCGCCGGAGTTCGGATGGGATGGGCGCGAGGAGGACGATGAACAGGGAAATGAACCAGATGGAGAAAATCAGTTCCCCTTTTATGGGGGCCGTGCGCCGCGATTAGTGCGGTGAGATAACGTCGCGCGATTTTCGCCACGCGTCCCGCAACGGTCAGATATGGGCATCTTCTCCCGCACGCCTCGGAGATCGTGTGCGGAAAAATAGCAGTAATGGCGTCACAACGTCTCTTTGCTTGTCCAACTGTCGTGGACTGGCTTTGACTGCGGTGACGTCATGACAAGACTCGACGCTGACAGAATCTTTCTGCCAGATTGTTCAAAGTGCAGGAGAGTTCGGCTTAATCCTTAAGGCAGACTGAATGTCTCATTTTGGAATGCTCCAAGCTCTTCTGTCCGCCTTGCGCAAAGGCGAAAGCCCGTGTTTCACAAAGACGGCAAACGAAGAACTTAAACCTTTCCGGGGACTACTGTGGAGGTTATGCCGAACGGGTATACCTGCCACGGTGGATAAAACCTGGCCCACCAAGGAGGCCCATCAGATAAAGCCGGAGGGCTTAATGGAGAAGGCCTCATGGGCTTAGGCGCAAGGATAAGCTCTGGGCTGGCTTAGTGAAGTCCAAGACGAAGGCCTGGCTGCGTTCGCCTTAGGGAGCAAGTTAGGGTTTGTTACCGTGTTAGTCTAGGACTCGTGATCTAGGTCGGTTAAGGCTTTCCTTGTAGGGGAAGGCTTGGCGCCTTTATAAGCCAGCCTTCCAGCAGCCTTAGGGCAACGCATACAACCTCATTGTAACCTGTACACATATTTGCCTTGAGTGAATTATAGCAGCACGTAGGATCTCGCCACCGTCGTGAGATCCGAAGCTGGGTAAAATCGTGTGTGCAATCCCGTCACTGGAACCCTCCACGTTCTTCCCCACCTCCTCTACGGTACGTATGAATACTTCTAGTAGTTCCGCGTTACCAATACCTCGACAGGCGGATTTTCTTTTTTATTCTTTTTTCTTCTCAGTTTCTTTTGTTTTGTCTTTCTTTTTCCTTTTCCTGTTTCTTTTCTTTTCTATGTTATTTTCCCTTTTTTCTTTAATTTCATTTTTTTACTTTTTTATGATTTTTGAAAATTATTGTTCAAATCTAAAAATTGTTCATTTTTACGTTAAAAAGCGCCTCCTGAAGCACATCTTTACTGCATCAGCCCATTTCGGTGGATTTTTATCTTCTCAATTTCTTTTCTTTTGTTTTTCATTTTCCTTTTTCGTTTTCTTTTATGTGTTCTTTTCCTTTTTCTTTTCTTTAATTATAATTTTTTACTTTTTTATGATTTTTTAAAATTGTTCATTTTTTAAAATGTTCAAATTTGAAAATTGTTCAAATCTAAAGATTATTCAGATGTGAAAATCGTTCAAATCTAAAAATTGTCTGGATTTGAAATTGTTCAAACCTAAAAATTGTTCAGATTTAGAAATTATTCAGCTTTGAAATTTGTTCACATTTATGAAAACGTTCAGATTTAAAAAAATGTTTGGATTGAAAAATTGTTCCGATTTGAAACTTTATTCAGATTTAAAATACAGATTCTAAAAACGTAAAAAGAAAAGAAAACACTATGATTTCTTATTGGACCGCTCCAAAGCGGCCAATGAAACGACTCGCTTCAGGCGTCCGAGCCGAATAGGCGCTACCGCAGCCGCCATAGTTCCCCAGCGTCGCTCGCCACAACCCAATCGGGCTGGACATCACGCGAGCCACATGTCAGCCCATGCTCGGTACGACAGATCATCTCCCGAGGAGCGCGGAAAGAGAGACGAGCGCGTAATCCTGCCATTTCCTTCACCAATCTTCTACTAGTACCAAGGAATCGTCGACGTCGCCCGCGACAGATCCTAGGCATCATAATTGTCAGAAGACATCTGCAACAACATTGATCAACAACATCATTAAGAAAGCAATTTTTCTTAAATTCCGAATCAAAGAGAAAGAAAGACAAGACGATCATATATATTACAACCTTCGTACGAAAATATAAGATTTTAGCATTTTTCCGATACAGATATATCTAGACGCATATCAGTGTAGATTCACTCGTTTTTAACTCATAAGTAGTCCGTATTGAAATATCTAAAACATCCTATATTTTGATACAGAGGGAGTAGTATTTTTGCGAAGGACTACACGAGCTAATTAAGCTAGGGCTACTCACTTCATGTTCACGCCCGTTCGAAGCTTTATGCACGGACGTTCTTGTGCACCAACTCCTAGTGGTGTCGTTGTCCGTCGTGTCGAGCATGTTGTTTGGATGGCCAACATGACCTCGACGATGGTGTCGGCGAGCGCACTGAGCTGCTCGGCATTGACACTTCGCCTTATTGATGCCATTGTCCTGCAGCGTCTGCACCATGGTGCTCGGCAACTTGTGCAACACCATCGTGCCCCCACCCAGTTAACCTCGAGTGCTCCGGCCATCGGAAATCTGCAGACGCCGACCATGGCAGTGAGGAGCATGGACGCACAACGCCACAACCCAAGTGGTGGCCTCGACGGGCAGATCGAGTAGCTCTCGAAGTGCAAGCCCCTCGTCGAGCCCGAGGCCCCGCTCTTCTCTCTCCCGCTTTCGAGTTCTATCTACTTGATTTTTCGTGTTTCTTGGGTGGGCCTAGGTAGGTTCCGGCGGATCGATAGGCGGCCGACAGGACAGATCCGTTGCTTGCCTTTTCTTAATTGAAACGAATGGATAATAAATTTTCATATATATAGAAAATATTTGCTTACAATCGTACATATTTTTTGAAGAAACATAATTCTCAAGATCCAATAAGCCTCTCCTAGACGCCCTCCTTTTTCCAATTACTAGATGACCCGTTGCGCAACTGCGCAAGTGCCGAAATTAAGACCGTATTGTTGCCATAAGATCTCTTTGTTTCGTACTTTCGTTACCCATCATTCAAATAAAATTAAGCCTGTTTCGTGCAAGTAATTGACAGTCATTTTCAGTTTGATATGGCACATTGCATATTAAAAACAGATGACAGCACTAAGTTTTTTGGTCGAATACCGTGAAAGGACACAACATAAACAAATTATTAATAATAAATTACTTGCTGCAATACACAAGAGCACGTACGCTGGGTAGTGAAGCATTGTCATACCGCTAATAACACACTTATTTTAACTTGTAGATTAGAAGAGAAGTTTGGTCTAAAGACAAGCTCATAGAAACGCGAACTGACCGACGATATGACAGTCTGAATCTAAAGACCAAATCACAGTAATCACTGCCCTAATTTTCATCATCGGAGAGTAAGATAACCAGGTAACTTGGATCGAGACCTGATTACAAAATAGATCACAAAATAGATCTAAACAGGCGGAGCAGATAGGATATTTTCTAACAATTCGTAAGTCTTTGTGCCTTGGAAAATTATATGACACACATTTCTAGAAAGAGAGAAGAAACTAACCACTCGTTGCACCGACGCAAATGTCCGAGTTACCGTGGATTTATTGGCACAACAAAAAACATTGTAAAATATATTCTATACAAGTCACGAAGAAATGTGTCACGGATTCCAGTGTGCAAAGATCAATTTGAAATTGATAAATCTGGGAATTATGATTTACACTCTGCCTAAAGCATGTAATACCCTATGAGTGTATTGCCGGGCGGATTTATAGTTTTGCAGGCAGAATACTCCGGAACATAGAATTAGACATATACATCCAAAATATGTGAACTAAGTTAGCATGGTATCAGTTAATACAAAATCTCTAGGAATTGAAACCAATTACATGGAAGCCACAGAATAAGATTTTATGCCTGAGGCAGTAAGTATGTAAAACATCAACATAGGGCAATATGGAGGTACATATGTGCATACTAATAACATCAAATTGAAACAAAGGTCCTTAGAAGCATAGAGACAGTCGTAGAGAGTACACCTGCTGCCACACAATAACAATGCTATGAAGGTGGATATTAATAACATGAAACCAAAACAAAGGTCTGCATAAGCATGGAGATAGCTAGTGATAGTAACTAAATTATACTCATGCATAGCCCTGGTCACCAGGCCCTGTGCCGTCGATCTTGCCCCCTGCTTAGGTCTTCGTCGTCATTAGAGGAATAAACACCAGTTATGCCATCTATCAGTAGAGGTCCACGGTTGATCACCAGACTCCTTCACATTTATCAGTAAATCGTAATCATGTGTGCACTTCTTTGAAGGGGAGCTTGGAGGCGGTGGCTATTCGACGTCTTCATCGGAGTCTGGCTTGATAAGGGGTAGAACAGGTGCTGGCACCGTGATAGTGAGAACTTTGGGCACAACGCGGGGGTCAAATTGCATTGCTTGAAAAGATGCTATCAGACTATAAAGTAAAGATATTATGTCACAAAGTTACAATTCTACTCGCCTAGCTTGTTATTCATGCAGTACAATGACAACCATATAAGTAACTGTTGCAAAGCTGCAAAAGATGTAACATTAACCATTGAGGACCGATGAAAACACAATAGGAGGTACTTTGTGGCAGCAAATGACCCTATTCTCACATGCTCACCATCTAATGGCAATAATAACCAAATCTAAATGATAATGATGGTTAAGTTATAGCAGTTTGAGATAGAACCCAACTGGGAGCGGTAAAAAGAACATCAAACTGAATCATACCATTACTCAGAGGAAAGTAGAGTCACTGATCAAAGTAGAGTCACTGATGAAACTTGGAGCGCTTTATTTACCTTCAGATGTTGATTTTCCATATGTTTCTGATTTCCAAATAAGAACAAAACTTGAAGCCAAAATTTCATGACTCGTGGTGATAGGGCATCATCCGATCACTGTAAAAAGAAATCATCAGAAGTAGCAATGATTTATCTTCCAAAGAGCAACTTGCAACCAGCCCATGAACCTGAAGGACATATGACAAAACCATACAGCTGAGAGTATGAATTGTGTAAAGGCTAAAATAAACGTGTAAATATGTACATACTGAAGCTGAGGCACAAACTATAGTATCAAAATTAAAGCATTGCGATGTTACTGGCCACAAAAATGCATGTTTAAGCGAATTAGACTCGCTTGTGCATTATTTTCTCAACAATTTTTCAAATTTCAGATTAACAACATGAAGGATAAAATGTATAGCTCAGTGTATGAACTGTGTTAATGCTAAAAAATGATCGAAGACAGAAACTTAAGCGTACAATGCAATCTGATCCATCAAGAAGCTAGCAAATGTATGTCTAGAACCTCCAATCTAAGCAAAGGGAGAATTCATGAAAAGAACTCACACTCAAACGGAGGATTTTGTCATACCTCCAATTATCTCACCTTTGGAGTGCTACAGCTGCATTTGAACATAAGAACATGGTAGCGAGGGGCAACTATTTAATCTGTTGTAATGATGATGTGAAAGGAGCTGTAGTGAAGGAGAACTCTTCTAACGGCGGCACACTGATGCAAGCCAAAATCGGAAAAAGTAACCTGTGAAGAAGTTAAAATGATTAGGTGGACGAAAGGAAAACAATTTTTTACAGATCATGTAATTCCTACATGATGCAACTCATATCATATATTTGTAGAGAAAATTGCCATTTTAACTGCAGCTAGCATGTTATATCACTCAAGGGACACAAAAAAGTTTATCTTTTCTACACAAAGCTAAATATCAGTTCAGAGTAAGCATATGTAGTTAGATAAATCTTACTTCTGTTCGGCTAAACAAACGGAAATGGTCATTAATACACCGAATACATCAAATTCCAACGGAGGCGAATTACAATTATTATTCTCAGGTTAACAAATCATATCCTAAGCTAGAACCAACAGGCGACATCAGTAGTCTAAATACTTGACGTCAGCATTGGCATGAGGATACTTGACATTTATGTTTAAAAAGTAGCCTAAATACAGTGTGTGCACCACTCTAATCATGATAAAATGCATCCTCGTGACCTAAAATGCACCATGTTCAATTTTAGTCTAGCTCCACCCCCAATCCTCTATCGAAAGAGTTTAGCCTTTGATATAAAATGCTTCCTCGTGACCTAAAACATGGTCATTGAATAAAAAGATTCACTGTAGACTGAAATAAAATTGACGAGTTGCATCCAGTTCCTTCCGTCTATTGCATTCTTATTTGACTCCAGGAATTTCAATTTCAATACCTGAAGGAACTGAATAAAACGAGTCGATGTACACTGAATTAAATTGACGAGTTGCAAATGGCTTTTCTTCTGCCAAATTGAAAAGAAAGACACAAAACTTATTTTTTCCTCGTACAAGGCCAGATAAGACCATGAATCTTCCATTGGTGATGGTAAGTACTGCAAATGGCTTTTCTTTTGGCCAAGAGAAGTAAGCATCACCTCTGAAACACATTCGGAGGGCGGAAAAGAGTAAATGTGATATACATTTCTTAAGAATTAATTTCCAGGCAGCCGTATGTGCCATACATGCATGCCACAACATATGCAGAGAAGACCAAACCTGAAGCTGTGAATTATTAAAGCACTCGAGTTTATCGCTTGAACTGGATCTGCACAGAAGAACAAAACTGAAGAAAATGGCAAGCATGAAGCAAATATCAGTGCTCTTATCTTTGGGTACCTTATTCTCATGATAACCGCAGCAAAACACTGTCAAATAGACAGATGACAGAGTCAGTCCAGTTCACAAATTTAATGCATGGTTTAGCATAGAATAAAAAGGGGGAAGCATCAGCGGCTGACATGATATGTGTGGGTTGTACTCTGCATTACAAGCCTGCAAAGCAATTTTTTAAAAGATCCAACCTGCAGTCCAGATTAACTGTTGACACGATGTTCCTGAAACATCAAGCCAAAAATTGATCAGTACTCGATATTTTGAATTGGGGTAGGGAAACAGCAACCTAGGAATCTCATTATTATGTTGATACGAAGATATAACAATAACACATAAGCTCAGTTGCACTTCTAAGACACAACCAGCAAGGTTTGCACTTCTATGGCACAACTTCATGGGTTCAAGTGGCATTAATTCAATAACACAACCAGTAAGGTATTCCATAAGAAAAGGTTGACATCGCCAAGAGGAGTAAGCATCACCTCTAAAACACATTTTTTTCCTACAGAGGGCATGCACCTAAATAGTTTAAACAACTATCCAAGATACGGAAAAGGGTAAATGTAAAATACATTTCTCGATAATTAATTCCCAGGCAGCCACTCAGCTGCTACTATAGAGGGCGTGCACCCAGTTAGCCCCTCGTTGGCTCTATTTTCTCAAGTATGATCAGCTGGCCATTTAAGTAGTGTAACCTATTAGATAGCATAAAATATATCATAGCTTGAAGGGTACTGTTGTGAAAAGATCTGAACTGTATAATCCATGATAACAAAACTGTTTTGTTTGGTCACATTTGGGTTGCAAACAAGAACCAATTTGGGTTTCGGTTCACAAATATCAAATCTAAAAGTACAATATTCTAATGATCAGACCCCTTTCGATAAGCATCACCGCGGCCTAACCTCAGTCAGCATACAGTTCAATCCTCGGGAAGAAACACATTGGAAAACATATTACTTCTATTCTGCTCAGAGAATTCACAGCCCCAAAAACCATCCCTTTCTTGTAAGATTATCCGCAGATAGATACCTTCACAAATAGCTACTAAACACATGCCAATCGCTTTAAAAAATTTAATAAAAGGTGACATGCTTCAACGCCACAAAAAGTACTGACAAATGTCACCGACCTACAGAGCACATGCAACGGCCAGCCCAACCATGAAGTTCTTATCCTTTACTCGCCTAAGATGGGTACAATACAAACTGAAGACGGGAATTGGGACGTCCAAGCTGCTAGACGGGTCCGTTGGCACTCCACGACATCACTGACGATCCCAGCGACGACCAGCCCAACTGGAAGCAACATGAGTGGAACTGAGGAGCATGATGAAACTATATCGGTGCAACATTACATGACATAGCTTAACTATCTATCAGATTTGCAGCACAATAATAGTTAATGGAACCTGCTGGATATGCTATTTCGCTAATGCAAATTCCAGCCAGCAAAGATTAAGATGGAATCACGAGAAAAAGCAAGGTAATAACAAACTCTGCACTCCTTTCTTTCTTAAAAGAAAATAGGAAAGTTGCGCATTAACAGATTGATTGTACAACAATTACCTTATTTATGAATATTATATAATGTCATGCTTTTTAAATATATGAAAGTATTGCTCAACATGACAAAAAGCTAAATATCAACAAATTCATCCCATAGTTATTCTGTCAAAAGCATATTGAACGAAAAGGTGGCTCATCTCTTCTCCATCTAATTCAAGTGCAAAGTTTAAGCATTATCAAATTGTTTTATGCATGACTTTCAGACAAGAGAAAAATAGAACATCCTTCAAGAAAACGCCTTGACAGAGAAAGAAATCAGGATTTAACCTTACTAACTTGGATGGACGTTCTTCTTCATCGACAACAATCATCTTGCTGGCTCGCAGGGGCAATAGCCTACTACCAAATCATATCAGAACCTGAACAGAGGAGAAAAGTTACTACAGATATCTTACGGAAAAAAAACTAAACTGAAGCACATTCAACTCGTACCTCTTTTGTCATTCACTATCAAAGCTCTAACGCCAACATGGTATGTGGATTAACAAGTTTCAAAAGTCAGTGCGGAAGACGCGGAGGCCATGGCACCGGAGCCGTCGCTGCCTCCACCCCTCATCCTCGAGGTCCACCCGCCTCATGTTCCTTCTCGCCGCCCTCGTCCCCGCAGGTCAGGCCGCCCGCCTTCTGGGGCTGCCGCCATCCGAGGCTGCGCCCTAGGAGAGGAGGCTCGTGCACCCGCCGTCGTCGCCTCAACCGCTGCGGGGGCCTGCGGTGGAGTCACCCTCCATTCCATGGCGCTGTCAGCGAGGAAGAAGAGTGAGACTGAGAGGACGAGACAGAGAGAGAGGAGGGGAGACCAAACCTGGACGAATCTCAGCCCTGTGCTGCCGCTGTCGCTAGGAACGAGGACGACAGGAGCCGGCGCGGCGGCCGGTCGGCGGCGGAAGATGCGGCGACCATGGCACCAGAGCCGTCGCCGCCTCCATCCCTCATCATCGTGGTTCACCCCCCTCCTGCTTCCTTCTCATCGCCCTCATCCCCGCAGGCCAGGCCGCCCGCCGTCCGAGGCTGCGCCGGCCTGCTCTCCCACAACGAGGACAGATGAAGGGGGCAGGAGCTGGAGAGGAGGAGGAGCACGCCCGTGGCGGCGGCAGTGCGGGGCGAGGACGGAGGGTGCGGGGCGAGAGTGAGGATTGGGCGAGGTCGCCAGGAGGAAGGGCGTGGGATTGGCCGCTCCCGAACAGGTGCCCTTTCGTAGCGTGAAGAGACGGGCGCGTCGCTTGCCCTTTCACGGCAACAAAACCAGGTGAAAACCGGAGGTGAAAAAGCCGGAGGATCCAACGGCAGGAAATCCGCACGAAGGAAAAACCGAAAGAAAAACCGGGAAAGCAACGGTCAAGATAAGCTGCCTAAGGAGCTGCTCAAATGGCTGAGAGGGCTGGCTTTCTACTATCATTTATAGGTTAAATGCTGGCTGCAACCCGCAACCATCAGTACCTACCCGTCTAGCGCACTAGGCAAATGGTCTACTGGCGTGTGGATGGTGTGTGCGTAGCGTATAGTTTTTGTTAAAAAAAAAATTCTAATCTATTCATCAATTGTCAAGGTAGTACAAAGAATGCAAGAAGTAACAAAAATTACATCCAGATCCGTACACCACCTAGCGACGACTACAAGCACTGAAACGAGTCGAAGGCGTGCCGCTGTCATCGCCCCTCCCTCACTGGAGTCGGGCAAACCTTGTTGTAGTAGACAGTCAGGAAGTCATCGTGCTAAAGCCCCACAGGACCAGCGCCCAGACGAGCAACCGTCGCCGATGAAGAGAAGCGTAGATCGGAAGGATCCAACCTGTAGACACACGAACACAAACGAACGACGACCAGATCCAATCGGATCTGCCGAAGACAAACGCCAACCGAATCCCGCGAGATTCGATGGAGACACATCTCCACACGCCCTCCAACAACGCTAGACATGCTACCGGAACGGGGGCTAGACGGGGAGAACTTTATTCTATCTTCTAGGAGCCGCCGTCGCGTCGTCTTCTTGAGTAGGACACAAAACCTAACAAAACACAAAAACGCATCTGAAAACGGAGCCCTCCCGCCAGCAAGCATCGGGATCCACCGCGTCGCCATGGCCTAAGGCCACAAGGACGAGGCAGATCGGCGGCGGCGCTAGCGGGAGGCTGGGAAATTTGTTTCCATCAGGTTGTCAGGTGTGGATACGAGGAGGCCGGTGACCCGACACATGTTGCCGCTAAATGCTATATATTGTCGTTAGCGGCGCGAGACGCTTGCGCCACCTCAAGGGATCCCCTAATAGGCTGGCCTACTTGTCGGGTTTTCCTATTTTTTGTTTCATTTCATTTTTTCTGTTCTCGTTTTTCTTTTTCGTTTCCTTTCATTTTTTTTCTTTTTTTTTGCTTTTGCTTTTTCATCACTGTTATATGACTTTTGAAAAATAACAGATTAAAGAAATTAAACTTGAAAATTATTCACATTAAAAATTATATGAATTTTGAACAGTAAGATTTTCAAAAAACGTTCAGATACTGGATTTTTTAAATTTGAAAAATGTTCAAGTTTAGAAATGTTTTAGATAAAAATAGTTCAAATTTGAAAATTATTCAAATCTTTAAAAAATCAGATTGTAAAATTATTTCAATTTTGAAAAAAGTTAGATTTAAAAATTGTTCAAACTTAAAAACTGCTTAGATTTTTAAAAAATATTCAGATAGAAAACACGTATTTTAAAAACACAAAAAATAAAAAGTAAAAAAGAACTCACCTACTAATGGGTCACGAAATGTGTTCCATTAACTGCAGGCTTCAGGCGGCAGGGGTGGTTCTGGCCGCATGCGAGGGTGACATACCCTTCCAAATCACTCAAGAAAGGGTTCTCTTTACGAAGGGAACATGCGCACATTGTCGTCACGCCAAGTGTCGGCTTCTCCTTCCACGCGGTGCCCGTGGGTGCTTGTATATGTAACAAGTGGCAGCATAAGAAATTTTTTGTGAGATTTCTGCATCTCACGCACAGAGGTGGTATGCGCATTTACTTCGAGATTTGTTTTTAAAAACGAAATATCTTGAGAACCATTTATCGAAATTATGAACCGTTTTCATATTTGATATCCTCGCGTCGATATTTTCAAAAGTAGATCCCATGTTAATAGGTTTTGAGAAACTTTTTTTGCGCGTACTTTGTACTCCATGTTTTATATATTTTGTACATTCAGTAGCATCGTTTACATCCAAGAGCAGTATGGGTGTACAACCAGTAGCAACGCGTGAGTGTTACATCCAGTAGCATCGTGTACATACAGTAGCAGCGTGGTTGTACATCCAGTAGCTACATGAGTGTACATCCAGTAGCAGTAGCAGCATGTACATCTAGTAGTAATGTGGGTGTACATCTAGTACCATCATATACATCTAGTAGCAGTGTGTACATTTAGTAGCAGCGCGTGGATGTACATCCAGTAGTATCATGTACATCGAGTAGCAGTGCGGGTGTACATCCAATAGCATCGTGTACATCCAATAACAACATGAGTGTACATCCAGTAGCAACATGAGTGTACGTCCAGGCAACATGAGTGTACATCTTTGTATTTTGTACATCTTTGTATTGTTCGTAGCAACATGAGTGTAGTCAGTGTACACCTTTGCATTTTGTACTCTCTTCCGTATATTATAGTTTGTACATCTCGGTTTTTTGGAATTTATACTGGTCTGTGTACCGTGCGTTCTGTGCTAGGCACTGTGGCTTCTGCGCTTCCGGCCGAACGATCAGCATACGCCGCCTGCCTCCGTCCCGCACGTACACGGGGGCCTTCAGGCCCGTGCTTCGTACGCGCGCTCAGATGCCACGGGGGGCTTTGCGTTGGAAGCGGCGTGTTCGATTTCATCTCGTCTGGTCGCACTAGAGAGTGGAGAGCCACCACGTGGCGGCAGCGGAGTCACGCGCGGATGCACGGAATCGACCTTCACGAAGAGAACCCTCTAGATAGCGATACCCTTGACTGATGATTGGCGATTTTAATGAAGCTATGTGGCAAGCCGAACACTTCTCGAGATCCAAGCGTTCCGAACGGCTAATGATGGATATTCGAGAGGTTCTCTCACACTGTGATGTCCATGACCTAGGGTTTGTTGGTGTCCCATGGACCTTTGATAACAAGCAGAGGGGGTTCGGAATGTGAAAGTTCGCCTAGATCGTGCTGTTGCGTCGCCTGCATGGTCCCTCCGATTCCCGGATGCCCAAGTTCGCCACCTTGTTTCCTCACGATCGGATCACTGCCCGCTTCTTTCGTTCTTTGCGCAGGCTTAGCAGGATCAGCGCCCCATGCAACCTATTCGGCTCTATGAAGTCATGTGGGAGAGGGAGCCCTCCCTTACAGCACCAGTTGAGGAAGCGTGGTCACGGAGGGTTGGGGTTCAAGACCTAGGCGATGTTTGCTCATCGCTGCGAGGAGTGATGGGAGCTCTATATGACTGGAAAAAGACCAACTTCAAGTCTATATCCAGAGAACTAGAGAAAAGCGAAAAAGGCTTGAAGAACTCATGCATTGCAGCGATATTAGCCTCGAAACTGAAAAGAAGCAGCTGACTGCAGAGATGGATGAACTACTATACCGCGAAGAACTTATGTGGATGCATCAGTCTCGTGTTGCCTGGCTGCACGTGGGAGACCATAATACGCGATATTTTCATCGGAAAACAATGTGGCGCCGGAAGAAAAACAAAATCTCCGACTGAAAAAAGCGGATGGTGCTTGGACAGAAAATGAGGATGAGATTGGTCAGATGGCAACTAATTTCTTTCAAGGGCTTTATACTCAAGAGGACAATACTAACCCTACTGAGCTCCTGGATCTGTTCACCAGGCGTGTTGATGATGAGATGAATTCAAAGCTATGTGCGCCGTTCTCGGAGCAGGAAGTGAGTGATGCGTTGTTCCAAATCGGCCCACATAAAGCCCCCGTGCCAGATGGCTTTCCGGCCCGTTTTCTGCAATGAAACTGGGATTTGCTAAAGAATGACATTATCAAGGTTGTGCAAGTTTTTTCTAGCGAGGGAAAGATGCCGGAGGAGGTCAATGATACGGCCATTGTTCTCATCCCTAAGAAGAATGATCCTGAAGGTCTCAAGGACTTCTGCCCAATTAGCTTATGCAACGTTGTTTTCAAAATTATCTCTAAGTGCCTGTTTAATCGGTTGAGGCCCCTCTTACATGATATTATCTCACCGATGCAAAGCGCTTTCTTCCCTGGGAGATTGATCACTGATAATGCTCTAATGGCGTTCGAGCGCATTCATGTGATCCAGTGTAATTCGGAGGAGCGATCACAGTACTGTGCTTACAAGTTGGATATGGCTAAAGCATATGATCACGTGGACTGGCGGTATTTGGAAGGTGTAATGGCGAAGCTGGGCTTTCATAGCACTTGGATACGGTGGACGATGCAGTGTGTGACCACCGTACGCTATTCTGTTCGCCTCAATGGACATGCGTTGGACACCTTCACGCCTACACCCGGGCTTCGACAAGGCGATCCTTTGTCACCGTACTTGTTTTGCTGGTTGCCAATGGACTCTCGAGATTAATTCAGAAGGAAGTGGATCGAGGAAATCTGCAAGAACTGAAAATTTGCCGCAATGCCCCGGGTATGTCACACTTGTTGTTCGCTGACTGTTGTCTTCTGTTCTTCAAAGGAACTACTCAACAGGCTGAAGTAATCAAGATCATTCTTGATCGATATGAGCGTGGAACAGGCCAACAAGTCAGCTTGGGGAAGTGCTCCATCATGT
This sequence comes from Poa pratensis, assembly GCA_947311845.1. Taxonomy (NCBI): domain Eukaryota; kingdom Viridiplantae; phylum Streptophyta; class Magnoliopsida; order Poales; family Poaceae; genus Poa; species Poa pratensis. The sequence goes on from CAMZMU010000110.1 coordinate 21,954,449, forward strand.
ATGGGCAGCGTGTTGAGGAGCAAGTGCAAGTGGAAATCAAGGAGCTGCTGCGTTATGAAACTGAAAGTTTTGAGCAGAAATACCTAGGGCTGCCGGTCCCGGAAGGGCGTATAAAGAAAGGGAAGTTCCAAACTTTAAAGGAGAAGTTCCACAAACGCTTGTGCGATTGGACTAAAATGTACTTTTCAAGTGGAGGAAAGGAGGTTCTTATCAAGGCCATTCTCCAAGCTCTACCCACTTACACCATGAGTGTGTTTCAATTTCCAGAAACTCTTATTGAAGAACTGAATCAGCTGATCAGGAACTTCCATTGGGGAGACGAGCACAACAGGCGGCGTATGCACTAGCTCTCATGGGAAAAGGTTACCCAGCCGAAGGCGTGCAGAGGCATGGGGTTCCGAGATTTCAAATTTTCAACCAAGCCTTGTTGGCGCGGCAGGCTTGGCGCCTGCTGCAGTTCCCTGACAGCCTTTGTGCTCGACTTCTTAAGGTGAAGTACTACCCAGCGGGACATCTCTTAGACACGGCTTTCATCCAGCACGTGTCTGCTACATGGCAGGGTGTGGTCCATGGGTTGGAGCTACTGAAGAAGGGAGTGATTTGGCGCATTGGATCGGGCTCCATGGTCAAAATTTGGCGCGATAATTGGCTCCCGCGCGCGGACAATCTGAAAGTCTCCGGCATGAAGCAACGTTGTAGGTTGAAGTGGGTATCACAACTTATCGACCCTGTCACCCACAGTTGGGACGAGCCTACGATCATGAAGTTCTTCTTCCCTCATGATGCTGCGACGTTTCTCCAAATTAATCAAGCTGCCTAGCAGACTCACCGAGGACTTCCTTGCATGGCATCCCGAGAAGACTGGTGTGTTCAATGTGCGGAGTGCATACCGGCTTGGTTTGCAACCCAAGATTCTAAACATGGGGCGTGGGCAGAGCAGTACCGAGCCAGCCGGCGACAGGAGCATCTGAAATCTAGTCTGGAAGGCTCGGGTTCCACAAAATTGAGAGTGTTTGCTTGTCGCCTCGCCATGGACTCGTTGGCGGTGACTCAGAACCTGCATAGACGCATGCCAAAGGTTGACCCGGTCTGCTCGATCTGTGGCGTTGAAAATGAAGATGCCATCATGCAATGGTCTGATGCACAATTGCCCATGGTCTACGGTTTGGCATGCGCGAGGTCTGGGACCTTCCCCCTGAAGTGGCCTTCCGATTCTCTGGCAGAGACTGGCTTTTTCACCTCCTTGGCAGCTTGCATGCGGACGCCAGAGCGAAAGACATTTTTCTTCCGTGGCGAACCAGGCATCACAAGAATAATATTGTGCATGGAGATGGCAAGGCGTACATTCCTGCATCGATTCCTTTCCTGAAGAATTATATGGAGTCCTTGAGGACTGAGGTCCCTAACTTGCATAGGAACGGCAAAGAACCGGTGGCGCCAATCGTCATCCCTGGTCCGGCTACCCACCTGGAAGCGCCGTCTCATTGGCGTGCACCGGAGCGTGGGCAGATCAAGGTGAACGTCGAAGCTAGCTGGGACACGGCTACGGCTTCCGGGTGTGTTGGCTTCGTGGTGCGTGATCCCCAGTGTGCAGTTATGTTTGCAGCCTGGAACAAGCTGGCAGATTGTGATGAAGGGGATTGTGTGCAGAAAACAATTTTTTTCCTAACAACGATAACCGAAATAGGTAGGATCTATTACTATGTAGATATAAAGTAACAGAGGGGACGGTATACATACCCTTGTAGACCGTAAGCGTCGATGATCAAAAGATCTGTTTTGATGACGACGCGTGATGAAGACGAGCGGCAAAGACGACAGCGGCGCCAACCTCAAGATGATGGGGACGAACTCCTCCGAGTGCCCCAAGCGTGGCACCTTGTAGAGCTTACACACGTATGGAGAAGATGACGACCTCCAGGCTCTGATCCAGCAAAGCAGCGGAAGCAGAAGACTTGGATCCAGCAGCACGGCGGTGTGCGTATGGTAGAGAGAACTCGCGGAGCCGCAACTTAAGCAGAAGACTTGGATCCAATTACGGAGCCACAACTTAAGAGTATGAGAGAAAGAGAGAGGAAGGATGCCTACAAAAGGCCAAGGGGCATCCTATATAAAGGTGGAGGGGAGCTACCAATCTTGCTGGCTAGGCGGTGTGGGACTGATGCATGTAAAATGCATACATGAACTTTGCATGTTATTACTAGATATTCCTACATATTTGCAACTTATATGATGTTATATTCATGGTTTATAATGATTTCGGGGATTTTCTAAACAATCCCCCCTCTTTTGGTTCTAATTCTGTTTTCCAGAAAACGTCTTTTTTAGTGTTTCGGACTTTCCGGGAGCTTCGGGACTCCAAAAAGGGTAAGGCCAAAGAGCACGGTTCAGAATTTTCGAGACGAACGCAATGGGCTGAAAATGAAGACCAGAAACCCAACCAGCTGGAAACTAGAGGGGCCCACGTGGTCAGATTCCCTGGCCTCGTGAGGACCCCTCTTTTCCCCCCTCGTGGCTCCGATGTCGTCCGTTTTCGTCTCCGTGGTTTCGTCTTGACCTAAAACGTCTATAAAAATAGTCCCCCGAGGAGTTTCGCAGGGAGACGGTAGAAAAACACAAAAACCATGAAACAGGAGACAGAAGGCTGCCGCCGGAGAAGATCGGAGTGGGAAACGCTGCCGGAATCACCTCCGGAAGGCTCCTCCATCCCCCCTCCGGAGTCTCCATCAACACCACCGTCAAGACCAGCACCATCTCCATCACCATCTTCGTGATCCACTTCATCCCCCTCATAGTTTGAGATTGTTGAACCCTAGCTATTGTCTAAGTACTATTCTACATGTTTGTGAATTGCTACTTGTCATTGTTTTGTGGGGAGATTATATTCTCAGATTGTGTTGTATCACTTATGCCATTGAATCATATCATGTCTTCGCGTTGTGAGTAGTTCTCTCATGTTCCTGGGGGCATAGGATGGATTGGCAATGATTTATTTATGACATGTGTTGGTATTTTGTCTAGTGTTTATCTTTTTATGTAATTCTATGATGGTGTTGTGCGAACGTCGACTGCACATCACTTCACCTATATGGGCTCATAGGAGAACACCGTAGTGTAATGGAGTGAGGGAGACTTGGGAGGACATGTAAACCTGAGACCGAGTCATGAAGTTGCATTATGAGGGTATTAGTATCGGGGACCTTAGAGTTTAAGGCTATGGTGGGACTCTATGTCTTAATAACTCTTGTGCAGTCATTTACTTGGCCATAAGAACCATCATAAGGGGGTTTAGTTTATTTATTTAGCTTTCCCTAATTATGGCTCCGTCCAAAAGAAGATTAAAACTTGACAAAATGCTTACCTTGTTGTTCTAGAAATATTTATGCCATGAAGTCTAGGTAGCCCTTGGGAACGTTCTCCACTTATAAGAAACACACACTTGAGCTTGTCCTCTTGCTGCATAGAGGATTGGGCTTTCTCTCTTTGAGAGCTTTCACTTGTCATATTTTATTTTCAGCTTTTTACTTTATTGCAAACTCTACGCCAAAAACCCAAAAACACTTGCATCATTTAATCATTTTAGTTTGTCTAGTGCATAGATAATAAGAGAAGTGACACTCTTATTTGAGAGGATAAATACTTATACCTTCTACTCCTCGTGGGATCGATACTATACTTACACATTGAAGATTTCAACGATCCCCTATACTTGTGGGTATCAAGACATTTTCTGGCGCCGTTGCCGGGGAGTGTAGCGCTTAAGTTTTTATTCTTGTTTGCACTAGATATTTATTTTCAGTTTTGCATATACTCTAGTTTACTTTCAGTTTTGCATTTAGTTTAGTTTTACTTTCAGTTATATATATCAAAACACAAAAAAATTAGAAAATGGAAAATACCATAAAAACTTTTGGTATGGGCATAAGTCCGGAGATAATGAATTTTTACTATGGATACATGAAAGCTTCTAAAATTGCTGAGGAATCTAGAGAGTCAACAGAACGGAAAATACTAAAAGATTTCATGGAAAGTTTAAATTATATTGCTGGAGAGTGGCTTTTATTCCATGATAATAAAACTTGTTGCTTTAAACATACTGATAGACACTTTGAATTTCAATGTAAGTTCCATGAAGAACGTGTCATAGCATCTTACCATACTTATGATTACACTCATTTAGGGATGGAACAAGTAGAGGAATTTGTTACTTATTATGCATCTAATGAATTGCACACCTTTGCTAATGAAAATAAAACTTGCCCTAGAGTTAAGAGATTCGAAGGAAAGGTCACTTCTATTCTTGAACATTGCATAGCCAAGTTCTCTCAAAATATTTATGTTGACTATAATGAGAGGGGCAAGGTTCCCCAAGAAAGTACTGATGTTTTGCAGGAAGAAGATGATGAAAACATAAGCTTGGAAGAGGAAGAATGTGAAGAAGAGGATAAAAACCTAAGCTTGGGGATGCCCATGCAACCCCAAGAAGATGATGAACAACTAGAGAATGAAGAGAGGAAACTTCCACCTTCACCACCTATGGATGAGGGTAACCTTCAATATATTGCTGATGATAAACTTTGCTTTTATGATTCTGATGATGAGGAGGAATATCAACCTGTGCCTAATGAGAATATTATTGATAATAATTTTAAAAATGATGAGGAGTATGGTTTAGACATGTTTTATGATAGTACTCTAGATGATGGTCCTATTTTGCTTGATAATCCTCCATGTTTAGAACTTGTTACTAAATTTTGTGAGGATAAAGATGATATACTTGCTGTTTGTGACAATACTCTCATTCATGAGAGTCCTACTTTATTTTTGAATTCTCTTGATTACACTATAGAGGAGAAAATTCACTATGATGATGCTATGTCTCCCATTTATGATGATTACAATGACGAATGTGATATTTTCAGTCCACCTACCATTGAGGATAAAGTTTATCATGACTATGATATGCCTCCTATATATGATGATTACAATGATGGTTATGAATGTTTTACTCCCACTATCACTAATAAGAATGATTTTACTTATGTGGAGAGTATTAATACTTTTATGCTTGTAGATCATGAAAGACATGCTTTATGTGATAATTATATTGTTGGATTTATTCATGATGCTACTGAAAGTTATTATGAGAGGGGAAAACATGGTTCTAAACATTTCAATATTATTACGTTTCCTCTCTTTAAGTTCAAAGTGTTGAAATTGCTCTTGTTTTATCTTCCTATGCTACTTGCTTTGTGTTTCAATGATTTATTTTCTTACAAGATCCCAATGCATAGGAAGTGGGTTAGACTTAAAAGTGTTTCATATTTTTCTCTTGATGCTCTCTTTTGCATTTCAATTCTTGTTCCTATGTGAGCATCATTAAAACTATCATGGCTGTCCAGAAAACAGATTCCTAAGCTTCACTGCGAAAAATGTTAAAAATCACAGAAAAGGAATTTTGACCTGAAATTTTACGACAGCAATCTTCAGTTATTATTACACATTTCATTAGTTCAAAGTTTTCTGATTTGAGCAACGTAAGTGCCTCTAAAAATTGACTCTTTACGGGCTGTCCAGTTTTTGACAAGATTCTGTCTTTATTTTGCATTACTCTCATTACTTGTGTTTTGTGTGGTTCTATTGATCAAAGAGCAATACACAACCATAGTAACAGTAGCTAATGTTTAGAATCAACTCATGATATGTCTTTGCTGTACCTATGTGGATTTAATTTATGGAGACACTAACCCCTCTAATCAAGTTTTATGATGAGTTTTGTGTAAAGAAAATTTTCAAGTGGAAGAGTTGAGGGTGATGAACAATGATCAAGAGGGACAAACACTCAAGCTTGGGGATGTTACCCCTAGGCTCACCCTACATATTTCGAATAAGTACAAGAATTCAAGCTTGGGGATGCCAAGCCACCTCACTCCAACCATCTTGATACCAAGTAAGTAAGCCTAGCTATATGGCTATAAAGAAAGCGCTTTACGGGAGGCAACCCGGTTATTTTATTTTTGATTTTCTTTGTGTCCTCTTGCTGTAACAAGAGACTTAGTTTTTAGTTTTGTTTCTGTAATTTTTAATAAAGTGCCAAGTTTTACCCGTTTTGGTTTGAAAAAGTTGCTATTTGTATTCGGAGATTTTATTCCAGCACGAATCTGTGCACAGTATGATTTTTCATTTTTATTATGTAACTCCGAATGAGCTGAAATTTGAACTGTAATTGCAACTTTTCATCCTCTGTAAGCATGAATTTTTTCAGATTTTTTCGACATATTTAAGTAGGGTAGAAAAATGTGTTTTGCTGCTGCTGTTTTTCTGGACAGATTCTGTCCCATTTTGTTTGATGCATTCTTTGAACTTTTAACTTGAATCTTTTTATCCAATTGAGTTTATAAGTAGGCATACAACATTATATACTTTCACATTTTTGTTTAAGGATTTTATGCAGCAAGCAATTCATTTGTCTATCACTACTAATGTCACCCCACAGAAAAGAAATGGGAGAAACAGTGTTTTGAATTTTTTTCACATGGATTAGAGGAGATGCACCAAGAGCTATCCAAGGATGGTGAAGACCATAAGCTTGGGGATGTGAAAACAACCCCACTGGACCAACACACTCTCGGTTTGCACACGTCTAACTTCTGTTTTTCGATTGAAACACTTTATCGTATAAACTTGGAGCGTCTTTCATTGTTCTTTTTATTTCGGTTTGATGTTTATTTTCTTGAGACCACCACTATCATTTATATTATGAGAGAGCTACTGGAATTTGGGTTGAATTAAGTTGGATGCTATTAAAAATATTGGGATAGGGATGTTTGAGTTGATTCAAAAAGATACATATAGTTGCATGATTCATGTGCTTTTTAATGAGTATTAATTTGCAAGTGTTTTATCAAGAGCTATCTTTTATTCATGTTTCGATGTTGAATGTTACTTTACTTTGTTTAACATGGATTTATTAGTTCTATGGACACTTATGCATGCATTTAGACGGTCAACTTTCTCCCTCTTGCTAGCCCAAAAGTTCCAACAAGTAGAAACTTGTTTTCCAACACCCTCAAACCAAAGTTATTCTCATGATATATTGTTCTATATATTCTTCCAAATTAATAATGCTTATGTTTTTGTTTGTTATGGGAAAAGTTGGTTAAAAAGCTACCACGAACTTGATGCACACTTTACTTTTATTGCACTTAATAAACCTGAACCATTATGACTAAAATTATGAAGTTGTGTGCTTGACAAGAGTCTTGGTTGGGAGTTAGCTCATCTATGCAGACATGGGGCAAGCTTTCAACATTGAACTTATTTATATTCAGTTGATATCATGTACTTTTGTTATGGATGCTTATCATGGTGCCAAATAAATGCAGAAACTTAGTAAGTTTGAGGAGTTTGTATAAATAGCTAGAGAGACGTCTGGGCCACTAACCTAAGCCATGCATCATTCATGGTGGAAATTTACAGCGTACCAAATTGAACATTCAGTGATGCACATCATAATAAAAAGCTATACAAATAGTAAATAAAAGAGTGATGCGATTGTTCATTGTCTGCTTGTCTTGTCATTTTGACATGGGCTAGTTTCCATGTCCTGAGGCAAGAGGTACCCCAGTTGACGCTCTTGATGACGCAATTATATTACTTACAATGACTTTAACTTGAACTTGCTTTGTGGCCCGAGTTGAGTAACACCGTGGTGTAGGTACTCGTATTCACGGGGCATGAGGCATTCAACCCATACTTTGTCAAGCACATTACTCATATTTGCTTTCACTTTAAACTCTAATCATTCAAGATGCTATGATAGGGGTAATGGGAGCTCCACGCCAATGAACACCACACTGCAAACATAAACTTAAGATAAAAGCATTTGGAAGCTATATGAAACTTTTCCATGTTTTACCTCTACTTATTTATCTATCTTTCCAAAGTGTCCACTTTTATATTCAGATTTTACAAGAATACTCTATGACCATTATAGGATGATTTTACTTTTCATTATGCATACATTTGTTCCATAGTGCTTTCTTCTATGTTACACTTTGTGAATTTTCATTGAATATTTGATATCACTTTATAATCTATCTTGTATATTGCTACTCCTTTGAGAATGAATCATTTGACTTTATGTAGCAATAGTAATCATCTTTGATATCCATTGATAGTATTAAAATGCAAAGTCCATGTTAGTTTATCACCTTCATACTCGAGGACGAGTATATGTTAAGCTTGGGGATGTTGATGCATGTAAAATGCATACATGAACTTTGCATGTTATTACTAGATATTCCTACATATTTGCAACTTATATGATGTTATATTCATGTTTTATAATGATTTCGGGGATTTTCTAAACAATCCCCCCTCTTTTGGTTCTAACTCTATTTTTCAGAAAACTTCTTTTTTAGTGTTTCGGACTTTCCGGGAGCTTCGGGATTCCAAAAAGGGCAAAGCCAAAGAGCACGGTTCAGAATTTTCGAGATGAACGCAATGAGCTAAAAATGAAAACCAGAAGCCCAACCAGATGGAAACTAGAGGGCCCCACGCGGTCAGATTCCCTGGCCGCGTGAGGACCCCTCTTTTCCCCCTCGTGGCTCCGATGCCATCCGTTTTCGTCTCCGTGACTTCGTCTTGACCTAAAAACGTCTATAAAAATAGTCCCCCGAGGAGTTTCGCACGGAGGCGGCGAAAAAACACAAAAACCACGAAACAAGAGACAGAAGGCTGCCGCCGGAGAAGATCGGAGGGGGAAATTCCGCCAGAATCACCTCCGGAAGGCTCCTCCATCCCCCCTCCGGAGTCTCCATCAACACCACCGTCAAGACCAGCACCATCTCCATCACCATCTTCGTGATCCACTTCATCCCCCTCATAGTTTGAGATTGTTGAACCCTAGCTATTGTCTAAGTACTATTCTACATGTTTGTGAATTGCTACTTGTCATTGTTTTGTGGGGAGATTATATTCTCAGATTGTGTTGTATCACTTATGCCATTGAATCATATCATGTCTTCGCGTTGTGAGTAGTTCTCTCATGTTCCTGGGGGCATATGATGGATTGGCAATGATTTATTTATGACATGTGTTGGTGTTTTGTCTAGTGTTTATTTTTATGTAATTCTATGATGGTGTTGTGCGAACGTCGACTGCACATCACTTCACCTATATGGGCTCATAGGAGAACACGGTAGTGTAATGGAGTGAGGGAGACTTGGGAGGACATGTAAACCTGAGACCGAGTCATGAAGTTGCATTATGAGGGTATTAGTATCGGGGACCTTAGAGTTTAAGGCTATGGTGGGACTCTATGTCTTAATAACTCTTGTGCAGTCATTTACTTGGCCATAAGAACCATCATAAGGGGGTTTAGTTTATTTATTTAGCTTTCCCTAATTATGGCTCCGTCCAAAAGAAGATTAAAACTTGACAAAATGCTTACCTTGTTGTTCTAGAAATATTTATGCCATGAAGTCTAGGTAGCCCTTGGGAACGTTCTCCACTTATAAGAAACACACACTTGAGCTTGTCCTCTTGCTGCATAGAGGATTGGGCTTTCTCTCTTTGAGAGCTTTCACTTGTCATATTTTATTTGCAGCTTTTTACTTTATTGCAAACTCTACGACAAAAACCCAAAAACAGTTGCATCATTTAATCATTTTAGTTTGTCCAGTGCATAGATAATAAGAGAAGTGACACTCTTATTTGAGAGGATAAATACTTATACCTTCTACTCCTCGTGGGATCGATACTATACTTACACATTGAAGATTTCAACGATCCCCTATACTTGTGGGTATCAGGGACTAAACCCCACACCAGCCCACCTAGGCTGCGCCATGCCTGGAGCCCATCTGGGGGGCGAATTCCCCCTTTTATGGGACTTTGACCTCCGGTCAATGCCCATTTAAGGTGGGCTGCCATTAAATTCGAATTAAATCAAATAAAAAATATATTTATTCATTAATTACATTAATGAATATTAAATACATGTTATTTAATTTATTCGACCTCTAAAACATCTTTCGTTGCCCTCCGAACTCCATCGGATATGTCTCGGAACCATTCCACCCTTCTCTATTTTCTCTTCAATATCCAATCTTATTTAAACGTCACATACCCTTAAGTGTGACACCCTAGCGGTTCGGGATCACTCCAGACATGATCGAGAACCCTTCTCCGATCAATGACTATCAGGGAGACCTGGATGGCTATGATAGCCCCTGTGCGACCATGAATAACTTTGTCGTTTGAACCTTTAGACGTCAAGTCTCAGGCCTTTTGCCAGGCGATACTTAGTTTGTCCGAGACTCGATCTCCGGTATCATGATACCGAGCTTGATCTCGTTACTTGACAATACTATCTTTACTCGTCTGTGATATTACATCCTCGTGACCTAGTCACATGCTTGCAAGCTCATTGATGTAATCTCACCGAGTGGGCCCAGAGTATCTATCCTGCTATGTGGATTGGCAAATCCCGCTCTTGATCACTCGCCTCAACATACTTCCTTCCGATACCCGAGAGGAACACCTTTATTGTCATCCTATATAAGACATGACGTTTGATGCAATTAAAATATCTTTCAGAAATAGCAATTAGAGTTGATCTCACGGTCAAAGGCGTAATGACTACGTCATACAAATATTGGGTGTGTGTCCATCACATCATTCACCTAATGATTGACTTCATTGTCAACTGACATAAATGTCACATGATCGGGAAATCTCAATCATCAATTGCACAATGGACTAGTTAAATAGATGCTACTATGGACCTAGTTGTTTACGTATCATACGTGTATTATTGTTTTCGCTTAATACAGTTATATCATGATTCAAAACGTATTATGAACAATTGAGATATGATAAATAAAATATCTTTATTAATTGCCTCTAGTACATATCTCTTTCATGTGAAAGTGCTGAAGAAACCGAGGTGTCTTGGAGGGGCTCAGGTATCTAGCGACTAATGCTCATGAGGCGGCCATCGTCGAATCTGATTGTGCTAGACTGATCGACGTGCTGAATTCCCCTGTTAGAGACCAGTCCGGTCATTGAAGTTTATTCCTTGAAGCTAAAGCAATCATGCAACTCCTTCCTGAGGTGAAGCTGAGCAAGATCTCGAGGGTCAGTAATCGCGTAGCGCATGGTTTAGCACAACTAGACAAGCGTGAGTGTGGTGTTTCGCACGGGGTACTTCCTTCCTGCGTGTCGGAAGTCCTTTTGCTCGATTGTAATAACGTTGTTGCTTAATTAATACGTACTATAAAATCTCAAAAAAAAAGAAAACAATGGGCTTTCTTATTAGGCCGCTCCCATGGAACAAGTTGCTTCAGGCGGCCGAGCCGAATAGGCTCTCCCGCGGCCGCCACGACCGGGCCAATTCCTTGGAGCGCGAAACGAAAATAAAATAAAACGGAGTCCTGGTGTTTCCCTAAAAAAAAAAGCGCCATCTGTCCCGCCATTTCCTTGGCCAATTTCCTTCGAAAATCGTCCCCAATCTACAGTACTAGTACCAAGTAATCGTCGCCGCCCGCCACTGACAGATCCCTGCCGCCGCGATGCCGAGGAAGTGGCAGGTCTGGGGCGGGCCCGACGGCCGCCTCGTCTGGATCCCCGCCCCCGACTCCAACGCCCCGCCGCCGCCGAGCGCCCCCGCGGGGATGGCAGCCGTTTCGCCGGAGGACTTGCCGCTCGAAGGTACCTTATCCCCGCTTGGGTTCCATCCGAAATAGATATGGTGGTATTCAGTACAGACTCCTCACTCATGCCTCCGCATATCCGAAACCCTAGGCTGGGATGACACCGACGGAGGCCGCGCCGAGTCCATGGCCGACCTCCTCGTCCGAGGTACCCCTTCTCTCTTCTCTAGGGTTAAGTCAGTGCCCCGTGTACTGAAATGGCTGCGCGCGTGCTCTTCCGTGTGTACCTTGGAATGGACGCCAAATTATTCTGTTTAACTGCTGCCTGCTGTTCTGCAGCCCGGAACAAACTGCTTCAAGGTGACGCACCAATCGTCCAAACAGGAAAGGGTGACCTCTTCTGCACTGGATCGGGGAGGTCACTGGCTGTCAGCGAGAGTGCTATGAGGAGAGCCAGGGCGTTAGTCGGGGAGGAAACCCAGGAGCCTAGTGTTAACAAGACAAGTAGTAAGAGCCAGCTCTTGGTTTGCTTTCGTCAATTTTTGTTGCTGTGTTTGTTTGATACCATGAATTGGCTGTTTCAGAGCGACCGTTTGGAGATGTAGAGGGTGAAATGGATGTCTCATTCAGAGGTAAGACTTTTTGCCTCCCACCTTTTTCTCTCTACAGATAACATCTCACGTTACAACAAGCGCCACAAAAACTGCTTAGGGTTGATATGAAATTTACTTTCTTGAGATCGAATTAAGATTTCCATCTTGTAAAATTTAGGTTCGGTGCATAAAGATATCACACCCCCAGTGTTCCAAACTGGATCAGGAAAACCGGTCTTGCTGGACAAGGACTCAATCAAGAAGGCAAGAGCTATTTTACAAGGTAGGAAGCAGTTTACTCTCTATCTAAATGCTGGAAGTGCTTTCTTATCTATTATTTGTGCATGATCACATATATATGGCGCCGGCTAATTATAGGATTGGTTCATCCCACGCACTGTTAAAAAACATGCCACAGTTTATAAAACTAGCCAGATTTTCTGCATTGCCGACTATTTGTTATACCTACAGTTGAAATTCTATTTGGATGTTGAGCATGTGAACTCCATAGCCCATAGTAATATGGAATAACCTAACCTTTCTATATTAGTCAGGCTCCACAAAATTGATGTCTGTATAGTTTTTCTTAGTGAGAATTTCTAGTATATTTTATTTTTTTCCTTCGCATTATTTTAAAAAACTGTCAATTTTGTTGCACAATAGATGATGATAGAGCTGCTGGTGCCGTACAACCAATGTTCCGTACCGGAATCGGTAGGCCTGTTCCTGTGAGCCAGACCTCCATTGATAAGGCAAGGGCGTTTTTGGAGGGACAAACACCTGCAGAACAAGGTCATTTTGAGAAGAGTAGGATACACATTTTTGTATAGTTTAGTAATAACAAAACAAGCATGCCTTTACCTTTTTAATAACTGACCCCTCTTTCAGCAGGTGTGGATGGCACAGAACAGTTTCCATTATTCCAAACTGGTTCAGGTAGAGTTGTATCAGTCAGTGTGGCATCCATTCAGAAAGCTAAGTCTGTTTTGAAGGATAATAATAATACAAGCGATGGTGAGCTTTTATTATTCTGCTATTTTAATTCAGAGCTAACCTTTTGCCTAATTATTGCGAAACACACGCCTTTTTTTGGTGCACTGATGGAATTCCTCTCCTATTAGAAAATACGGGGAGTTTTGGTTGGCCTGACCAGCCTATGAAGGTCCAAACTGATTCTAGAAGACCAGTCGTGATCAGCGGAAGGTCCATTGAGAGATCTAGAGGTGCGGCGAAAGAGGGAGATACGGAAAAGAGTGGTAAGATTGGACTACTTGTGTTCCTTAAGAAAAATGCTTGGACTATCTGTCTTTTGATTTATCTAAATCCGGGTACAAATATTATTTCTTAAGTGGTTACTTCTTTGTGTAGGACATTGGGATACTGACTGCCAGTTCCCAATGTTCCAAACAGGATTAGGGAAGCCTGTTGCCTTGAGCCGGAGCTCAGTTCAGAAGGCAAGGGCAGTATTGGAGGGAGAAAAAAATAATACAACTGGTAAATGAACATATGCGCTAATTATTTTTATTTAAAGTTAGTTCTCAAGATCAGCATTATTTATCTATTTTCTTTGAGATTCAGGACATGGAGGTAATGGTGTTTGTGCCACAACTTTTCAAACTGAGACGCCAAGGTCTGTTTTGTCGAGTACCAGTTCGATCATGAGTGATAGAACTGTTACACCGAACGGAGATAGTGCAATGCAAGGTACTTGCTTTTCTGAAGTTGACTGAAATATAGTCTTGTTTTGTGCTTGTGTGTTATCTAGTTATATTTGAACAGCATGAAAATGATATTACTGACACATCTGGGATTTTCCTTATACCAAATAACCTTTTTTCGTCCTCTCGACTAGGAAAAAATCAGGAGGATGGCAACCACTTGCCATTGTTTCAAACTGGGTCAGGGAGGTCAATTGCTATAAATAAGAGCTCAGTTAAGAGGGCAAGCGCAGTTCTGGAGCCAAGGAATATTGCAAAGGAATTGGATGGTAAATTGCTCTCTAAACGCACACCATGTTTTTTTCTAAGCGTGCTCGTGTTACTCAATTTGTGAGAAATGAGCATTTATTATTTACTGACAGTTAAATTTTCTTTCTGTAAGATGAAGCTCATTTGGATGGTGGCCATGACACTCCAGTGTTCAAAACTGGATTAGGAAGGTCTACCTTAGCCAGTGAGAACACTGGAAAGAAAGTACCGGTTATCTTAGAGGCTGAAGAAGCAATAAAAGGTGGTTTTTTCATGTTCTGAATTAAGAGTTTAATGAGATAGACTGAAACAGTAGATATAAAAACTTGTTTTAGTCTGCACCTGAATTAAACATTTGCCTCGTATGTGCAAACCAGTAAATAGAAACATTGGAGAAGCCTTTGTTGAAGATACAAAATTCCAAGCTGGATTACAGATGTTTGTACCCCAAAGTAGAAGATCAAGCCATAAGGCCACTATTCTGTTGGAGCAACGAAACTTCACGGAGAAAGGTAGTTTTTGGAGTCACTAGGTTACACAGTGGGGGCTTTTTACATTTGAATGTGGAAAGAAACGACTCCTTTTCCCATTCCTTTAACATATATAATATATTATTTTGAAAGGATACGAAGGCTGTGGAGGTCAACTGCCAATGTTTCGAACAGGATCTGGAAAGTCGGTCTTGATTAGTGAAAGTTCAGTACAGAAGGCAAGGGCTGTCCTGGAGGAAGAAGGCAATATAAACAAAGGTATAACGGCGTACCAAACTTCTCTGAGAGTATTTCACTGATGCACTAACTGCTACTTTATTTTCAAAAGACGATTGTATAAACATTTAGCATGCATGCGTAGTGTTGAATCTCAATCTGTCCTGTAGTTCATTTGTAGAATTCCAGGCAGCATCGATAGCTTAGCTAACCATCAAAGAGTATGTTATGTGAATTACTTGACTGGCATGCTAATCCAAGGGTTTGCAATGCTTTTTAGTTGAAAATTAGACCAAGTTTACAAATTTTAAAAGCTAGCTATGAACCACCGACGTGTAACCTGATTATGTTGTAGCTTTCATTTGAAAGGATACACTTATTTATCTCTTTTGACTTTAGAATGTATCATTCTTCATAGTAAACGGATGTATGTTTTCAATAGTAGAATAGTGTATGATCAGTGTGAGCAGTCCAATGATCCAGTTAGGTATGGAGTGGCATGTTGATGTGATAACATGCATTTGTTTCTTATATAATGTTGCAAGAGTTATTTCAAAAGGATAAGTAATGTGTGTTTTGTGTGTTTCAGTTTGTGTACATTTGCCTTTTAGTGAGTTCTGATCTTGAGTTGTTCTTTTCCAGATAATCATAAGCTCCTCAACATGGACAAACAGTTTCCTATCTTTACTTCACCTCTCAAGACAAGCTGTGCAAGAACAGTAAATATATCTTCAGTTGGCGTGTCTCGAGCTGCTACTTTGTTGGGTTTGGAAGAGAAAACCCTTTCGTCACAATTTTTTGGACACGTGGGGGATAAGCTAGGAACAAAAATAGCCGTTCAGAGGGATAGTCCAGAACAGAGGTTTGATCTTGCATATTCTACAACAGAAAATCAAGTGCACAAGGAACTACATCGGCCATTTGAACTTTCTGGTAACACAGTCTTTGATTCCAGTGAGCATTCTATCAGATTCAGTACCGCGGGAGGCAGATCAATGGCTATTTCTAGTGATGCACTTCAACGTGCGAAAAGCCTTCTGGGTGAATCTGATGTGGTGGTTTCAGCAAACAAGTCACTAGGTTACTCTTTGGCATCCGGTGGTAAAGATGAGATACCTGATTCATCAAGAATAAGTAGGACCAATGGAAAACCTGAAATAGAAACATCGCAGCAAGCAATGCCTGATAGGAAGCACACTAGATCCTTTGGACATGCTGTAACTGATACCCCTGTCACTAATGAAAGTGCCAATATGTTTCATATGGGGAGTCATTCAATCAGTGAAATTCCAAAGATTCCGAAGTCTTCTAGGTTTTTATCTGAAAATTACGATGCAAAGGACACTAAAGATAATACACGACGGCTCCATATGCCAGCTGGAGCGCTGGTTGATATTACTAACTCCATGGGTACACAATCTGGAAATATTGATAATGTTGGTAATGAGAAGAGAAGAATTGGGGGAAGAAGCTCCCCATCTCCCTTTAAACGGCCACGCTCTTCCAGGTCCTTTGATTTGCATCCCTGTTAGCAAGTTGTAAACTCCTTGATACCATGCTTCTGATATGCCCATGCTGAAAATGGTTAGGTTCATCGCACCTATAAGCAGCAACAAACAGTCCTCTGCTGGTAAGCCGATTGCTGATACATAGATACTAGCTCATTTGAGACTAAGTCCTACTTGATTGGTTGAACTATTGTTTACAGGAGTACCCAAGCTACCTACAACTCAGATCACTACCTGTCGAACAAAGCTGTTTGCATCTTATCCTTTTCAGCATAAAAGGAAAACTTGGAAAGAGTATTTCGGTGGTCCTCCTTGCTTCAATTTTTTGGTACAGTACACATCATTTCTGCATGTTCCCCACATTCCCCAGTTAAATGTTAACTTAAATCTTGTGACCAGACGGAACATCTAACAGATGAAGTGAAGCTCATGGATTCAAAAGGAGCTGAGAAGTACAAGTTTCATAATACGGATACTGGTGCAGAAGAATTTCAGAAGATGCTGGTTGCCTGTGGTGCTTCATTGACATACGCAACTAAAGAGTAGGCATCATTCCTGAACTGAATGGCGTATATTTTAATAGTCAATTTAGCTTTGTGGTCGGAAATAACTCCATTTGTGCTTCTTTTTTCGTAAGAGGTGAAACGTCGGACCATTACCTTGCCTGTTTCATCATTTGATGTGTTTTTTATTTAAAAGCTGCTTTCCGTGGTCTCCTCTGCTTTGTTTTTGTTGCTGCATCACGTTAAGATTAAACTATTATGATTTACATGTTCTGCTGTATGTATGATGCCAATAAAACCATGATAATGTGATCCTTGGACATACCATAGAGTTAGGCTGGAGATGCTCCAAATAATAAGTACATCCTGAACATTAAAACTTGATCTTTCTGTTTTAGATGGGTGAGCAATCACTATAAATGGATCGTGTGGAAACTTTCTTCACTTGAGAGATGCTATCCAACTAAAGCAGCTGGCAAATTCTTGACAGTTGGCAATGTTTTTGATGAGCTGAAATATAGGTAAGATAACTAACATGCCTTTTCTGCCATTCTAATTGCATTGATGCATATGATTTGATTCATGAAAACTCGCATTTTAGGTATGACCGAGAAGTGAACAATGGCCATCGATCAGCAATTAAGAAAATTTTAGAAGGAAATGCTCTGCCATCTTTGATGATGGTGCTGTGCATTTCAGCTATTTACTCCCATCCTGACGTAAATAACTCCAAGTTGGAGGCTGGCAGGAGAGATGAAAACGAGAACATCATCGAAAATAAAAGCTTGTTGGCTGATAAAGGAAATATGCCTGCACACATTGAATTAACTGATGGATGGTACGTGGTTGCATTATTTTTATTGCTATCAGATTAACTAAAAGACATCAGCAACTTCGAGCGTTTGCCTTTTCACAGGTATGCACTAGAAGCGTCATTAGATGTAGCACTTTCAGAACAACTTCAGAAAAGAAAGCTTTTTATAGGACAAAAGCTTCGGGTACTATTCTTTGTGTTCCATTTTGGACAAAAGCTTTTTATAGGGACATCATATAACTCAATGTGTTCCATTTTGGTAGATATGGGGGGCTTCTTTGTGTGGTTGGACTGGGCCTGTGTCATTTCATGAGGTTTGCCTGCTCCTTCGCCTTCATTAGCCGCAAAAATGACAACCATATAATCTGTTTTATTGTTACTATTTTTCAGATATCTGGTACTGTCAAATTGATGGTCCATGTAAATGGCAGTTATCGTGCAAGATGGGATGATCCTTTGGGATTTTGTATGTCAGGACTGAATAGTTGTTTCATATTGTTCTGCTTATCCCTTTTCAAACTAATGGATTCTATTGATGATCTCGCACACATCACAGGCAAACATTTTGGACCCCCACTGGCGTTCAAGTGCATAAAAGCTTCTGGTGGCCGAGTCCCTAGGACACTGGTTGGAGTTGCAAGGATATATCCTGTTCTGTACAAGGAGAGGTATACAACTGGATGCAAACTAAAAACATTACCAAATATGTTTCACTAGTCCATACTTAATGGCATAATTCAGGTTGCCTGATGGCCGTTCTG
Source organism: Poa pratensis (assembly GCA_947311845.1). Lineage (NCBI taxonomy): Eukaryota > Viridiplantae > Streptophyta > Magnoliopsida > Poales > Poaceae > Poa > Poa pratensis. Next base: position 21,972,959 of record CAMZMU010000110.1, read on the forward strand.
TTGTGAGATCTGAAAGGATGGAAAGAAAAGCGCTACAGCTGTACCACCAGAGGTACCTATTTATGTCAATGACACTGTAGGCAATATTATGCAACTGAATACACTGTATGTTCATCACATCTTAAATTGAGATAGATTATCTATTAAGTGGACAATGTTCTCGAGAAGTTACCTGTACAAGTAGTGTTACGCGCCCAGCATGTATATTTCCTTTTAATAAATAATTGGACCAGAATGTTTTCTCCTTTTTGTTTAGAGATTATTTTCAGTTGCCTCTGTCTTTCAACTGCTAAGAAGTGGCCTTTCCGCTATTAAGTTTCGTGCACCAACCAGTAGAACCAAAAGTCCGAACTGATGGACAAGGCTGGAAAATCCACATATACTTCAACACCCTCTCTCATGTGTGTCTCGATAAGGCCTAAACATGGATGCTCTGATACCATATTAAGTTTATGCACCAACCAATAGAACCAAAAGTTCGAACTGATGGAGAAGATTGGGCAATGCACATATACTTCAACATCCTCTACCACTGTAGCCGTTCTCTAAAAATAGTGATTACTGCCATTTTTATTCATTTAAGTGTTCCTGCTACTATCCACAAGCCCTGCATATTTTTTATTTCCATGCATTTTAGCTTCACCGATAATCAATATGCCACAGTATTGAAGAAATATCAGTATGTCAGAATGTTGAAGAAACCATGTACAGAAGTATTCTGAAATACATGTAGACATTATGGTCTATTGGTTTGTGTACTGGTGATCAAGGTTGTCTGTATCGGATACTAGGTAGTATCCTTTTCTTGTCAGCAGTATTGGATCTTAGGATCAAACCGTAGTACCATGATAATATATTTTTGTACATAAAACTAATCTGAATATTAAAAAAAAGTAGATTATCTCGCCCTGCTATGTATATAAAAAAAATCAGTATTATGCATGAACATTTCAATTAGACTGCAGCATTGGGCTTTTATGTGACTAGGATGTCGTTGGGCTTTGAATTCAAGTCTATACATGCAGGCAGGCAGCAGACCACTGCCGCATACATCAAATTACTTCAAGAATTTTAGTACCACATTGGCCACGGGACGGGACATCAAGTTGCTTATAAACATCCGCTCGCTCGTGTACGCAATCTGCATGCGCAGGTCATTTGGACGAAGGCACAACGTGGTTTACATTGTGCAAATTCTGGTAGTTTTTTCCTTGGAGTGAGCAACTCCAGTGATTTTACGAGTTAGATTGTGACCCTACTGTTATTCTACTGGATTGTGATCCAGGTTTCGGTCTGTATCGTTTCCCGCGTTAGGGTCCTGAGATCGTGCCATACCACGATCTGTATCACGATACTGACAGCCATGCTGGTGATGGCTATGGTGATCTGTCAATACCATTTAACTTATGGGCATCATTTTCCTGTTAAGAAAATTGGTATATATATACCCATGTCGCATAGGATCAGTTGAATGCATTTAGGCTAGATCCCTGAATTTGTGGAAGTAAAAACATGGTAGTAGTCTTATGGTTCCTGCTTTTTAAATCTGACACTACCCCTTTTTAATGCCTCTGCAATAATTATTACCTTGCCATGTAGAGTATCTAAGATCGCAGAAGACATTATGTCTGAACAAGATGAAAACTGTGGCAATTCTGATGATAGTGAGGAAGGGGCGAAAATTTACAAAATGCTGGAGCGGGCGGCTGAGCCTGAAATTATGATGGCAGGCATGACTTCAGAGCAGAGGATATCTTTCTCATCTTATCAAGCAAAGCAAAAGGTATGCATAAATAATTAAATATCTCCCGCATCTATCAAATAGTTCTTGGAAAGTTGCGAAATTTATGCCATCTATTGCAGGTAGCTAGGCAAAACGAAGTAGCTAAGAAGGTTGAAAACGCTCTGGAAGTTGCTGGCCTTAGTTCAAGAGATGTAACACCATTTTTGAAACTGAGGGTGACAAGCCTTGTTCAAAAAATCTCTGCTTCAAAAACCATCAAGGAAGGTCTAATAACGATTTGGAATCCTACTGAGAAGCAAGTACGGTACAATCATCTAGCAGCACATACACGTTGTAATCAATTTTATTCTCTGTCTAAAAGAGAAGGACTATTTGGTGTTATATCATTGAAACAAGCTACAAAAGTTGCTTCTTTCTGTTTTCGATTATGCCTCTATGTTTTTCTTGACCAAGACTAATATTTATTTACTTTGGACTATTCCCCCAATACTGTATTTATTTACAAGAAATTAGCTTAACCTTACCATATTTTATTATTTCTACTGACAGAAAGCCGACCTGGTGGAGGGACAAATTTACTTTGTCACAGGACTGGTGCCTTCTGCCTACTGCACTGACATTCTTTACTTGCATGCTAGAGGATCATCTGCGATATGGAAGCCATTAGCATCGGCACAGGCTGCAGATTTTGAGTAAGTGTCAACCGCACATGATGCTCTGATTGCATTGTTCAAAATTAAACCATGCTTGTTGCTGCAGACCATTTTTCAGTCCACGTAAGGCTGTTGAACTGTCATTGTTTGGTGAGGTACCACTTGCAAGGTTAGTCTAGATTTCCTGTAGAAAGTTGATCTATTGAGTCTGCCAGTGTTGTGTCATTGCATTAATGGATCTCCTAATGAGTATATTTTTTTGCAGTGAATTTGACATTGTAGGTGTCGTTTTGCATGTTGGCGATGTTTATTTATGTAGCAACCACAAAAAGCAGTGGCTCTTTTTGACAGATGGATCTAAATTTATCTCGGCAGAGCAGTCCACAGAGCAAGACGATTGTCTTCTAGCAGTTAGCTTTTCTTTCCCGATTGCTGGCAATGACTGTGTTTTTTTCAGTGACACCCTTGCCGGAAATACAGTATGTCATCTCAGATAGTGATGTCTACATTTCAAGTTTGATTTTAATTGATCCCTCATGTCATCATCATAATATTGAAACATTTGCACTGAGCAATACATCATGAAATTCAGTGCATAGAACTTTGAGGACTGTTCTGTATTGCCAGCATTTTTTTTTTTGCAGTATCTACTTTATTGTTCAACTTTATACATTTATAAAGGTGCAACTTCAGCTTATTGTATCTCTGTTGCTCAGATTGGTTTCAGTAATTTGGTCAAGAGACAGAAAGACCAGACGAGGCGCATGGGTAGCTGAGGCAACCGTGAGCTCTACCTATACTCTTTCTCAAGAGATCTCTAAAAAGTCGCATCTTAAGGAAGCTGCCATTTGTGCCGAGAAATGGGCTTCAAGTTCTTATCATGTAAGTTTCTTCACATTAGATAGATCACCTTTACTGTGACATGTTCTGATGGTCCTGTTATAACTCACTGTTGTGTTGCAATACGAATGACCCTTTCAGAAAATTCAGCAGCTAAAGGAAAGGGTTTTATGCATAATTGGTGATAGTGGTGGCTGAAGTACTATGAAGTAACGAAGCCACTGCTTTTGCTAGTAACGTAAGAAAATGTTGGGAGCTCCACAGAGCTTACTGTCCTCACTGGACGTAGTGAATGTGGGTTGGTGGTAGCGTGTTTGGGGCTTACAGGACTGGACGCAGGATGAAGCTTTTGGCAATGGGATGCTCATTCATAGTTTCTGAGAAATGGTAACGCTGATGAATGCCCAGTGACAATGAGATCATAATATTATGGTTATGCACTTTCACTTGTACAGTTGTTTGTAGCTGGATAGTTATTCGTTTCTCGACATTTACCAACTTCACGTTTAGCATCAATCTTACGGGTGTAAAGCGACTGGGCATCGGAGGAGGATTTGGTGAAACATTTCTTTACATCCAATCCACTCAATTTTACTTTTCCATGCCAATCCTACTTTGGGCCCTGGAATATACTATTGATTTCGTCACGGTAGTGCAGTGGACATGAAGTCATGTTTTATGTAGGGCAGATTGTAAGCATGGTTCTTGGGATGTATAGACCACTGAGTATGGGCTGATGACGCCTCCTCCAAATGAGAACAATTTACTCGAATTGTCAGGGTCTCTTGTCCGGAAATTAGAGGATCTGGATAAGTCTGACCATCCAGAAGGCACCTTGGAGCCTTATCCTTTTCCCCGTATACAGTAGAGAGAGGACGATTTTCTGAGCGACCCTGAGCGTTCCACCTCGCCGCCGCCAGATCGGTGGGTTCCTCGCCCTCCGGCGGTTGCTCCGGCAGCGGGAGGATGGGGAAGCCCCGATCTGCGGCGTGTATATAGCGTAGGTTTGGTTTGGGATCCAGCCGGAGGCGTTGGGGAGGCGGTGGTGTTTTCGGAGTGGATTTTGCTGATGAAGATCTTCCCCTTCGATGGCAGCGCTTCTTGGAGCTCTGCCGTGGATCTTCGTCCTTCGTCGTGCTTGCAGCTCTCCGGAGGTGCCGTGTGCGACTTCCCCGTGCCGGAGTCCGTGGGACGGCGAATCTGGTTTGTAAAGTTTCCGTGGAAGAAGATGATGAAGATTGGCTCGACGACGACGGTGGTCTTCGGGGTAGGCCCTCTAGGGCCGGTGCTCGGCGACTTCCCGTTCACCTGGGGACTGCTTCCGATCAAAGTCATCGAGGGAGGCAGCGGCGACGGCGTGCCACCGACAGCTTCGTCTCGCCGGCGTGGTCGACGTGCAGAGGGGCTTGGGTGTAATTTTCTTTTCTTTGTGGACTTCTCTGTAATGTTGCCGATCTGATGTTATCCTCTTTTGCCCGCAAAAAAAGAAAAAGAAAAAAAAAGAAGGATAAGTCTGACCATCCTAATGCAAGACAGGCCCCCATTGCAAACGAAAATATAGATAATTAACTGCCGGACCATAGCGAGCAATATACAGAAAACCAGTAAAAAAAAACTTTGAGCACACGGACCATAGCGAACAATATGGTTAAGTGCATTAAAATGTTCAAAAATTAGGGGAAATACAATATAAATTTGTTAAAGAAACATAGTCATCTTAGGACAACTCAAATGGGCCGACGCAAACGGACACCATTTTTGTCCGAGTTTTGTCCGTTTGGATCGACGTCCGACGAATGTTCGCGCTTCCCAAGCCACTGCACGTCTGCACCCAAGTCCCCAACGGGGTGACCCATTTGGTCTGTCTAGACCCATTTTTCTTCTAAACATTACATGATATAGAAAATCTACATAATATTCGGCTAAGAAATTAAACCAATGATACCTAATATTCGGCTAAGAAATTAACAACCGGCCTAGAAGCATGGATGCTGCTGATCGGAAAGGGGGAAGATCAAGGAGAGATTGTGGCCTTGAGTAACATGCGGTCGCAAACACTGGCTCTTCCTTCTGTCCATTTGCGGCTACGCAATACGTAGTGGTGTCGGCATTCTTACAAAGTTGGCCGCACATAGTGGTGTCGGCATTACATAGTGGTGTCGCCATTCTTACAAAGTTGGAGAGCGCGTGCCTCGGGCGGCTTGCTGTGTCTCAAGCCATGAATCTGGCCGCCCTCTGGGCGTTCAGTTTCATGTGGGCCGCCCGCACCGCTGCAATGACGGAGCCGTCCTCCGGGTCAAAGAGGTCGTCGGTGGTTTCCTCTGGCCTGTCGGTGGGCACATGCGCGGTGACCCCCGGGATCCCGGCGGGTGCGCTTTCTCCTCGGGTTCGAAGATGTCGGCGTAGGCGCCTCTAGAGTCCTCCTCGCCTGTTCTGGCGGTTGTGCTCGAGGCGGCTGCAGAATGACACTGGCCCACGCCGGACTAGTCACCATGCGACGAGAGAAGCTGTCGTGATGTCGTCCGGCCGTGCTCGCTTCACCTAGTCAACGAGATGCTGCATCGGTGGTGGCAGATCCATTCCAGCGCTTCGATCTACGAGGGAAGTTAGTGGTGGCCGTGGCTGGAAGAGCCAGGCCAGAGCTAGGGTTTGCCCTGCCGGTGCCATTTAAGGAGCTCCACCGACCTCAATAAATGAGGGTAGGTGTCCCTTGTAGAGGATGACACGCGGGCCAGGGGTGAACATGGGGTGGTCACGAGGCGGACGCAGGAGCTGCCTGCGTGTGTCCGAGACCGACGCAAACCTAGCACAAATTTGGGCCGAGAATGGGTCACACTGGACAGAAAAACGCACAACGATCCCGTCGTTGGGGTTTGATTTTCGTCCGCACAGTCACAAACGGACCGCACACTAAATAGGTCGTCGTTGTAGTTGCCCTTAGCAAAACCTAATTGACAGCCAGCTATAGCTACCACCGGTTCCATGCAACGCGCGCGCACGACCTACCGTACATCAATGCGCTCTGCTACCCGCCGACACCACCTACGGCCTAAGTACCTTCTACCGCTACGACACACATGCGCATCAGCACACTCACCTCTCGTTATTGTGCAATGCATGCACCTGCCGACCAGCTCACTTCCTCCCAGTGGCGGATCTTGGGCCAACCAGGTGAGGGGGTCAAATGAGCTAGTAGGGCCTTTTGGGCCAGATTGGGGGGGGGGGGGGGGGGGGCGAATGGAGCAAAAATAGAGATTTCTTGGCTAAAATTTGCCAGATTTCAGGGGGTAATACACGAATTTATCTCAACCTGGGGGGGGGGGGGGGACAGGTAGCTCCACCCCTGCTTCCTCCCCCTCTCCAATCCTAGCTATGCGCTATTTGCTGCACACACACATGCATGTGCCCACCCAATCAGCTTTTTGCATGCATGCATGTGTGGTCTCTATGGGCCATATATAAGCCACTGCGGCCTACGCTGCACCATTGGAGCCAGAGAAGATAATGTCCCACGAGTGGTCTCTATGGGTCATAAGCCACTACGCTGCACCGTTGGATCCACAGAAGACAACGCCGCACGAGTGGATTGGCCTGAGAAGACTAAATCCATGGGTGAATTGGTCTAGAGATCACTTGATGTAGCTCTGACGAGTTCATGCGTGGCGAATTTGTTGCCGGTGAGATCAGATTGTTGTGGCGGTGCCTCCAAAGTCAATTGTGAAGGTTAATGTTTAGGGATTTTTTTGATGTTGCATAGGTGTTATGATTTGCTACATGCGTTTGTGTTTTTTTGTTGTGTAAGCCCGACTGAAATGTTGCAATTTTTCTTGGTGCAATCCCGCAACTGATTCATCGAAGTTGCAGCAAAAGTCTTCCCGTGTGTAGCAATAAAATTTCAGCCAAAATCTTTGAAAAAACAAATTCAGCCAAAACATTTGCAGCACCTCCATCCACCGATTGCAACCACCGCCGTCGCCCGATGTAGCACCAACGTCGACCGATAGTAGCACCACCACTTGCTACTTGCAACACCCGCGTTGACCGATGCCCTTACTTGGTAGCAGCACCGCACACCTATGGCAGCATTGACGCCTACCTTGTTTGCTCTGAGAGTCGCCGTTTGGAAGGCACCAATACTCACTCAGCTCGTCCCCTCACTCCAATCTTGGCACCCTCCTCACGCCCTTGTGTGGTGGCCATGACAGCAGAGGCGCTCTCGCCGGAGCCATGGCACAACCTGGCGGACCTAAGGACTGTCTCCGTGCTCAGCCGTGGCCCCAAGGGCGCTGGTTTCCACGTTGTGCAGGAGGAGGAGGCGGTGCAACCCATGGATGGGAGCACCGGCGGGGAGGGGTGGAGAGGGCTTCTTTATGAGGGAGGGGAGGGTTTGTAGAGAGGAGATGGAGCTACATCTTCTGAGGTTGTGAGTAAATGTTTTGACAGTTTGAGATAATAGCATCAACGACACATGAACTTGCTCCGGTCGCGTTTGCAATATTGCGTCTGCATAGTGGATAATGTGTGGTTCGTTATTCGAAGCACCGACATATGTTGTAGGTGTATTGGGGTCTGCTCCTCTAGCTACGACAAAATATACTTTCCCAATAAACTTTGCTCTTTTTTCTTGGTAATACAATGATATTTTTGTTTTAGCGTATCCATATTGCATAGTGATCTTTTTAGTAAAAATCAGAAATCATATTTATAAGCTCTTGAAAAATCTGGGAAAAAATTATGCATGTAGTCAATTATGTTTAGCACAAACATGTAAACCTTAACTTGATATACTTTATATTCTAAGCTACACAGATGACAAATGACAAATGTGTGAATTTGAACATACGCAGTTTCAAATCTTCAAACTATATAAGATATTGTCATTTTGTGTAGGTCAAAATACAAACAATTTTGCATGCTTGTAGAATTCACATCATTGAGACATTGACACTACACACATAATTATTTTCAGATTTTTCGAACATGTAGATACAATTTTAATTTTTAAAATAAAGAGATCATTGAAATTCAAGAGCCAAAATGACTATTCGGTTCAACCAAAACCAGAAATAAGCCCAACCAAGCAGGACTTCCAACCAAAACAGGGGTGTTACTCGGACTGTACGGACAATCGCACTGTCGTCTGCGAGCGCTGAAGGCAGCGCCGTCGACCTGAAACCATTCTGCCAAGAGCACCCATTATTTGGAGTGGAAGAATTAGCCCCCTTTTTCATACGAGCTGATTCTTTTCTGAAATTAATTTTTCGAGGTACACACCAAGTAATTCATTCGTTCAAGAGAGATATACACTTCGTCGTCCCAATCCAAATATCCAATCAAAAATATTTATTTGGTCAACCAAGATTGCAGAAACCTAAGCTGGCAATGGCCTCGTGCCGCTTAACTCGGACTGTACTGACAATACACCGTCGTCTGCGGGCAGCGCCGTCGAGTTTTCGTGCCCCCTCTTCCTCGACAGCTCCGAAACGTAGCTTATCAAGTCCGTCAGGTCGGAGTGCGACGACCCGCCTTCCTCCATGGCCGCCCTCGCCTCTGCGGAGATCTCCTTGGCCCTCGACCTCCTCGCCGGCCCCTCTGCCTCGCCGCCCATCAGCTCGGCGATCGCCTTCTCCAGGTCGCCGCTCTCCACCTGGACCCCCTCGGCCTCCTTGGAAAGGTACATGGCCGGGATCTTGACGCCGGACCTGACGCCGACGCCGAGCACGTCCACGAGCAGCTGCTCGCTGCAGAACTGGTCGGCGATGGTGGGCCACGTCAGCGTCGGCACGCCGAGGGAGACGGCCTCCAGCGTGCCGTTCCAGCCGCAGTGCGTGAGGAAGCCGCCCACCGCCGGGTGCGATAGGATGGTCACCTGCGGCGCCCACCCGCGCACGAGGAGTGCCCTGTCCTGGACGCGCGCCTCGAACCCCTCGTCGTCGAGCAGCGCCCTCACGGCGGCGTCCGCCTTGGCCTCCTTGATGGCCCACACGAACGGCCGCCCCGACGCCTCGAGGCCGCGCGCGAGCTCGGCGAGCTGCTTCGCCGTAAGCTGCGAGATGCTGCCGAAGCTGACGTAGAGCACGGACGCCGTCGGCCGGGCGTCGAGCCACGAGACGATGTGCCCGGCGTCAACGTCTGCGGGTTTGCCGCGGCCGGCCTTGGCGTCGGCGTCGTCGGCCATGCTGCTCGAGGCGCAGGTCGGCCCGACGGCCCACGTCCTCTTGCCGAGCGCCGCACCGTACGCGTCGATGAAGGTGCCCTCGATGCCGCGGAACGTGTTGTCGTGTTGAAGAGCAGGCCGTCGGCGGTGGCCTCGGCATCGAGCATGTCTTGGTGCTCCTTCTCCGCGCCGGGGTACTGGAAGAATCCCCGGAATGTGGCCTTGTTCCCGACGGCGTGTACCGGGAAGCCCGGCACCTCGAACGGCGCCAGGTCGTCGTCGCCGACCCGGTCGTACACGCCGTGCGTGGACAGGCAGTGCACGGCGAGCTGGAAGTAGGCCGACGGGCAGTGCATCACCAGTCTCGGGATGCCGAGTCGTTCGCACACCGCCGCCGTCCACGGGTTGCACGCGTCGGCGACGAGGCAGACCGGCAGGCGCGGCAGCGCCCGGACGTACTCCTCCAGGGGCTCGGCTAAGTCCCAGATGGCCTGGAAGAACCTGAGGTACATGCCCGGTTCGAGCCCTGTGAGCTGGTCGACGGCCTCCATGCCCTCCGGCAGGCCGAGCCGCGGGCCGGGGAACGGGAGCTCGACGAGCTCGACGGGGAGCCCCGCCCTCCTGGCGCCGTCGACGGTGGCCCTGTTGCGCGCGGCGTTGACGGGCGTGGTGACGATGGTGACCCGCGGGCCGCGCGCGGCGAGGAGGCGCGCGACGTCCACCATGGGGATGATGTGGCCCTGCGCCGCCAGCGGCACCAGCACGAAGTGCAGCTCCGACGTCGCCATCGGTGGCAGCTCGATCCGATCTCTCTCGCTCACTCTAGCTCACTCGCTTGTTCGCTTGCGCGGCTGGCGGCGATTGGGAGCTGTGTGTTCAACTACAGGAGATCGGGTTGGTGACCAAAGATGACACTTCGGCCAGTCAGTGTTCAACTAGAAGATACACTTGCCGTCGTCGAGGCAATATATGCTGCGTGACGTCCCTGGTGACGACGAGGAGCTTGGGGGCTACTCTACTCTCTGTGCACATGGATCAGTATCTGAACATACCTCATAGGCATTTTTTATGTTTCAATCAAGAAAAGATTTGTGGAGACTGTCGGGCGGAAGGTCGTGATGGGTGAAATGTGCGCCTAAAGATGCTTCCTTGTAGCCGCCCTCCGAGCTCCCGTGTCTTTCACTTTGTGGCTTTAGTAGATTCCGTAAAAACATAACCCGAAAAACTCAGATTTCCTAAAACAGAACCCGGATAACTCGTTTCGGGTTTCCCGATATCAGTTTTTAGGTTTGCAAAATCGACACCAGCAATCCGGGACTGAATAATTTGAAAAACTAGTTCGCGCTAAAAATTCATGGCGGCACTAGATATCACAAACACATTGTAACGAAACATAGTTTATACAAACTAGGAAGAAACACAATTTTACATACTTCGGACGAACTCTAACCCTAACCCTAGTTCGTCAGTGGCTTGATTACTCGTCGAAGTGCCGACTAGCGAAAAGCGCCCATGTGAGCTCGTGCTCCTCCTTGGCGGGCCAGGCCTGAGCAACGACTTCGCCGGCAGCCACCGCGCTGAACGGCAAAGAGCTCACGCGCCTGCTTAAACCTCCACGGCTCGACCTCCGGGCGAGCTAGGAGCTCCTTGTCCTCGTCGTCGCTGAGGAAGACCACCGAATGGGAGACTCCCGCTTCGTGCGAGCGGACGGGCAGCGCGGCGTGGGAGCCCCCGCCTCCGAGTCGTGTGTGCGGCGGCGCTCGTCATCATCGCTCCTACCAGGGCCACTACGGCCTCCGCCGCTCCTGCCGGAGCCGCGCATGGAAAATCCGGTCATGCTCTCGTCAATTTCACGATTTAATTGCTCGTCGGAGCTAAGCGATTTTGTGGTGGCGGTGTCTGAAATGTGAAGGACATATATAGTGCCGGAGCGGGGGCATTTTCGGTGTCCCGAAATTTGTTTTTGGGCCGGGCCGATATGCGGTGCCTGTTTTGGCCGTAAAAAGGCCAAACCCGCATATCGGCCGAAATTTTCGTAAGGTAAAGATGCTCTCACAATTGAATTTTGGTACCCGCTAAGTTCAAATCCAAATATGGAGAGCGCTTTGTTCCCGAGGGATTTGGGGAAATTCCTTGGTATCAAATATTCTATATTATTGTAGTAGTATTTGTTTCCGGGTAGCAAGTACTTTGTACTATTGTAGCATTTCTTCCCGCATAGCAAATGTTTTGTGCCCTTGTTTTTTTTCTCCACCGCGCGTAGATCCTTCATCCTCTTGACGAAGGACAAACGGCCATGGCCACCTCATTATCCGCGCAACTCTCATCATGGAGAAGTGGCTTTTTTGCAAGATGTTCACCGATCTATTAATAATCATCAACAATGGTACACAGAATCTCGAAAGTCACAAATAGCTCCTTAGACCACCTATCAACGACTACAGACACTGGAGCGAGCCAAAAGCCCCTCCCTCATCAGAGCCAGCCAAAACATTATGTAGGAAAGCTTGTTATAGTAAACAAATAAGATATTGTCATGCTAAGTTCTCAAAGAACTATCACACTAGAGCAACGACCATCGCTAATGATGAGTACTGTGATCGAAAGAGACATACATGCAACCACACTACGAACACCGACCAGATCTCTAGAAATCCACCAGAAGGACAACTCCACACGTTCTCCGCCGGCGCTAGACACATCGTAGGAGCGGAGACAGGACCGATATGACCTTATTTTAACTTCAGAATGTTGCACCGCCCCATTATCTCCAAAAAGGCATTGAAACTATCTAAAACAAGAAACGAGAAGCCTCCCGCCGGTGACTCCCATGTGAAAGTTCATGTGAAAGGACAAGGATGTCGCCTAGAGGGGGGTGAATAGGCGATTAAAACTTTTCCAGTTTAGGCTTGATAATTGCGGAATAAAACTAGTTGTTTAAATTAACAAGCCAACAACCTAAATAAACTAGGCTCACCTATATGCACCAACAACTTATGCTAAGTAAGACAAGCAACAAGGTGATAGCAAAATAGAATACTTCAAGCACGAAGGCAATCCCAATGTAAAGTGCATAAGTAAAGAGCTCGGGTATAGAAATAACCGAGGCACGCGGAGACGTGGATGTATTCCCGAGTTCCTCCTTTTTAGGGGAGTACGTATCGTTGGAGAGGTGTGAACCAACACAATGGTTCAACAGCCACAAAGGTTTCACCGTCTTCTCCGATGAACCGCACCACAAAAGTTTGGTTCACCTTTCACTATCGGAATCCTTCGAGGCGGAAATCCGGAGCTTTTCAACAATGATCCGGGGCACAACCCACAACGGGATTAGGGGCTCCCGAACAGCTACAAGTGACCACACAAGGGTCTCAACCACCACACGGGCGTCTAGGGTCTAAAGACCCAAGAGTAACAAGTTCACAAGCTTTCAACTTCCACGAATCCTCGTGGAGAGCACAAACCGATGCAACGAAACAATGGCAAGAGCACAAGGCTCAAATCCTTCACTCTCAAATCTCACCACAAGCAACTAATGCTTATGGGGGGAGAAGAGAGGAAGAACAAACTAGGAGAAACACCAAGAACTCCAAGATCAAGATCTACTAGGTTCCCCTCACTTAGAGGAGAGATGGATTGGTGGAAATGTAGATCTAGATCTCCTCTCTCAAATCCCTCAAAGATATGCAAGAATCATGGGAGGAATTGGGAGAGGGGCAAGCTTTCCAAGGTCAACAATGGAGGAGAGAGAGGGGGAAAACGTGTTTGGAAGAGCTAAGTGGGTGAAGGTAGGTGGAGGGGTAATTATACCCCTCCCAGAAAAAGAGCCGTTGCAGTCCACTTAGTCCGGAGTTTCCGGTCAGGGAGGCCGGAGACTCCGGCCCGGGCGGAGACTCCGGACGCAGAAAGTCAGGAAAAAGCCGATGCAGAAAAACTCATACCGGAGACTCCGGACCACGTGGGCCGGAGACTCCGGCCGGGCGGAGACTCCGGGGATACTCCGGACGCTATACCGCAAGCGCCATCCGCGGGGCACTTCGGTCCAAAACCAGGGAGGCCGGAGACTCCGGCCCTGAGCACCCCTGAGGCCGGAGACTCCGGACAGGAAAAGCAACACAGAACAACAAATCCTGAAATGCAATAACTTTTGCAAGGAAGCTCCAAACGAGATGAAACCAACGAGGTTGGAAAGGTAGCGACAAGAGCTTTCCTACAATGCATATACACACATGGGAGGTGTGGACATTATCTCGAGGAGGACCGGTAATATTTCCAACACCGAGAATGCAACAAGTTTTCCATCCGGACTCCGTTTTCAATGATCTTGGGCTTGCTCCGAAGATAATCACAAGCACAACAAGATCATGCATATACACATCATAGTCCATCAAGATAGGAGGATAACACAAGAGGAGAGTTTGACCTCTCTACAAGAGACGAACCGGTAAAACCTCCAACATCAAAAACACCACTAGATATCCAAATGAAATCCGTTTTTGATGAACTAGAGCTTGGTATGGAGATGAACACAAGCTCTAAATTCTCACATGGATAAAAGCCAAATAAGAACCAAGAAAGATGATATGCTAAATATGCAAAGGTTTGAGCTCTCCATAAAGATGCGATCAAGTTACTCACTTGAGAACCCCTCTTGATAGTACGCCGTCTATGCTATAACCCGGTCTCCAAACTAACAACATGAGACCGGTAAAATAGAAACCCTATCAAGATCATAACTTTACCTTGCGCATTCCACTTGAGCTAGATGATGACGATTTTGACTCTCTCAAGTTGGAACACCTTTCTTGATTGTGCTTGCCCTGCTAGCACATGCTTGATGAAGACTTCTCCAAATGCTCCCCCATACTTCATTATGGGAGAGCCTCGCTAAGCTACGTCTTCATGTAACCACTTGCGCTTCATATTCTTCTCTTGATATAGATGATGGCTTGGAGATAAACATGAAGTTCACTCAATCTTCTTTTCCAAGCCATGCTTGCAATAAGCTCAACTCTACACATGACCATTCTTCATATAAACCCTTGAATAGAGCATTGATCATCATGTAACCTTCTAGAGTCCAACACATGAACTCCAATCTTCTTCATGGACAAGATCTATAATGAATGCAAACTTTATAGATCTTGTCCATGAAGAAGATTGGAGTTCATGTGTTGGACTCTAGAAGATTATATGATGACCAAGGTTCTATCCAATGGGTTTATATGAAGAATGGTAATCTAGAGTTGAGCTTATTACAAGCATGGCTTGGAAAAGAAGATTGAGTGAACATTCATGTTTATCTCCAAGTCATCATCTTTATCAAGAGAATAAGATGAAGTGCAAATGGATACATGAAGGCGGAGCTAAGCGAGGCTCTCCCATAATGGTGTATGGGGAGTATTGAGAGAAGTCTTCATCAAGCATGTACTAGCAAGTTCAATCAAGAAAGATGTTCCAACTTGAGGGAGTCAAGATCGTCTTCATCTAGCTCAAGTGGAATTCGCAAGGCAAAGGTATAGATGTTCCAACTTGAGGGAGTCAAGATCGTCTTCATCTAGCTCAAGTGGAATGCACAAGGCAAATGTATGATTTTGATAGGTTTTCTATTTTACCGGTCTCATGGTGTTAGTGGGATACCGGGTTATAAGATAGACGGCGTACTATCAAGAGGGGCTCTCAAGTGAGTAATTTGATCGCATTTTTGTGGAGAGATCAAACCTTTGCATACTTGGCATATCATCTTTCTTAGTTCTTATTTGGCTTTTATCCATGTGAGAATTTAGAGCTTGTATTCATCTCCATACCAAGCTCTAGTTCATCAAAAAATGGATTTCATATGCATACCTTGTTGTGTTTTTGATGGTGGAGGTTTTGCCGGTTCATCTTTTTATAGAGAGGTTTTATCTTTCTACATTTGACTTCCTTCTCACATGATGTACTATGATGTTTCTCTGCATGATCTTTAAGAGCTCTTCGTTGCAATTCCAACGAGCCCAAGATCATCGAAATCGGAGTCTGGATGAAAAAGATATTGCAGTTTTCATATTGTTGTTTCTGTCAGTTTTCAGCAGACCGGATATTCAGGGTCAAATTCGGACCGGAATATCTGCCCCCCCAGGAAAATTGGCGAAACTCGTTTTTGCGTCCAAATTGTGCGGCTCTCTGGACTCACCCAAAAATTTGGGCCGAAAATTTGCTCCAGGGCCAGAATATTGCGGGAGACCGGATATTCCGGTCATCACTTGAGCCGGAATATCCGGCCTCCCTGTTTCCAACGGCTAGATTTTGGGAGGGGCTATAAATACCCCTTCCCTTCTTCTTCCTTGGTGCTGCACGTTTTTCTCTCTCTTCCCCACCATTGTTGAACTTGGAAAGCTTGCCCCTCTCTCAATTCCTCCCATGATTCTTGCATATCTTTAAGGGAAAAGTGAGAGGAGATCTAGATCTACATTTTCACCAATCCATCTCTGCTCTAAGTGAGGAGAACCCTTTGGATCTAGATCTTGGAATTCCATTTGTTGAGTTCTTCTTTGTTCTTCCTCTCTTCTCCCCCACAAGCATTAGTTGCTTTTGGTGGGATTTGAGAGTGAAGGACTTGAACACTTCTTCTGTTCTTTCCATTGCTTTTGTGCATCGGGTTGTGCTCTTCACGAAGATTCGTGGAAGTGAAAGTTCAGAGCAAGTACAATAAGTCCTACTCAGCAGGCTATAAGGTTTGCCACGTCATCAAAATCCAATGTGGAGGAGAGAGATAGAAGGAGAGAGAACGAAGTGAGCGCTTCATGTATCGCCCGGCGGTACGCTCGTTCTGAGGCATAAAAGCTCGCTTGCAGCCCGCGCAAGAGCTAGCGCTCGCTTTCTTCTCCCGTGAGTGGCCAGCAGTCTGGCAAGATGCTGTGCGCATGCAAGCTTTAATTGCTTAAATATTGAATAGCGTCAATCTAATAGCTAACCAAAAGCTAACCCACTGTACGAGCACAGGCGGAAGATGACATGGAGTCATCTATAGCCAGCAGTCGGCTTTAGCTATTGTTCTTGCTCTCATGAGCTTGTTACTCTAGGGTTTTTGGACCCTAGACGCCTTTTGTGGCGGTTGAGGCCTTTTGTGGTCACTTGGGAGTTCCCAATCCTTCTGTGGGTTGTGCTTCAAGATTATTGTAAGAGACTCGATTTTCGCCCAAAAGGGAAATCAATAGTGGAAGGTGAACCGAGCTTTTGGACAAGGTTCATCGGAGAATAGGGTGAGGCCATTTGTGGCGTTTGAGTTTGAAACTAACACACCTCCAACGAGACGTACTCCCCTAAAAAGGATAAACTCGGTAATACATCCTCGTATCCGCGTGCGTCGGTTATTTCTATACCCGAGCTCTTTACTTATGCACTTTACATTGTGATAGCCTGCGTGCTTGAAGTATTATATCTTGCTATCACTTTGTTGCTTGTCTTGCTTAGCATAAGTTGTTGGTGCACATAGGTGAGTCTAGTATATTTAGATTCTTGGCTTGTTAATTTAAACACCTAGTTTTATTCCGCAATTATCAAGTCTAAACCGGAAAAGTTTTAAATCCCTTTAACCCCCCTCTAGGCGACATCCTTATCCTTTCACCATGGTCCGCCGCAGTGCCGCACCTCCAAATTCCCAAGGAAAAATGGAGACGGGAACCGACAGGCGGCGTCACCCGCGAGTGGGTTGAAAATCAATGTACTTTCACATTAGTAGCAAATAAAATTGTTCATGCTTGTCGATGATTCTCCTGTAAATGACTAATGCTGCAAGTTGGATTCTTTAAATTAGACTGTAACTGCACATTTGTGGTATAGTTAAATCTGTGCCAATTTGTACTAATTAATCTCAGGTGCCTGATATTTTCTTAAGTATGCAATCACAATTCAGGAAAAAGTGCAAATCGTTCCGGTTGCACTTTTTCAGAGAAGTGTAGCTGAGGTAACAAAGTGCAATTGGAGGGCAGGAAAATGCAACTGGAACGAGTTGCGTTTTCACTAAACTGCCGTTGCACTTTTTTCAGATGATTGAGACTTCAGAAAATCTCAGTCACCTGTGACTTGGACATGATAATTTCGGCTAATGGTTTAACCATGCATCTCGTAGTTCTCTTTCATAAAGTGGTCTGTGACAAGAAAATTTGATGGGCACATTTAAATTCTGGATCCAATCGTGTTCTTCTTTGGCAGCTTAGGGTGGTTCTTGCACTTTTCAGGACCTTGTTGTAATTTTCTTTCTTTTCTGGTCTTTTTTGTAAAGTGTTCGAGCTGTCTTAATATATGGTTTGGATCCTTCCTCAAAAAAAAAGACTGCATTGCTAGTAAATTGAAGATGTCCAGATTCATTAATTCTTCCAAATAGACTGAAGATGTTCAGATCTCATAAATGGCAACGATTTGATTACAAGCACAATGCGTTTCTTCTGTACTACTATACGTTACACAACCACATTCTCTCAAAATAACAAATGAATGTCTCAGATGAAGTACGTTTCTTTTGTTCAAAATCAAAAAGCACCTGAGCTCAATGCCATAGGCTTCTCGTCTATGGGAAGTCCACTGATTTATCGTCTTTGACTCTTTGTCCTAGCAGAGTGTCAGACCTAGACTCAAAGCTGGGCACTTGCTGCGACCATCATCCCCTGTGAAGAACACGACATTTAGGAGGATAGTAACCAAGGACTAAACCATTTGGCCGAGAAGCAATCCCAAGTTCTCCTGACATTGGCATCCCCACTATTTGGACATGAGACACACTGGGGAAAAGTACAACGCCAATATATCAATTCAATGAAAGAGATGGTCAGATAAAATCGGCGCAGTATTTGCACAAGAGTTGAACAGCTCACCATATGTAGTACAGACCGTCAAAATCATCCTTCACCACCCCACCAAGAAGCTCAATCTTCACCACCGCACCAATACATAGAACTGGGTGTGGTAGCTTAAAGGATTGCAACACATTTTCCTGGAATATCACACAACTTCACTTTGAATCGTCTAAATCATGATTGTATTGAACAAAAAGAAATACACCTAGGAAGATTTGCTCAACTGACCTGCGACATTGGAAATTCTGGAGATGTGTATGTCCAAATATAGTTGCTACCAGCGATGAGCTCCCCTTCATTTTCACCATATATAATTGTTTCAGACCATAGAGGTGATTTTGGATAGCCCATCTGGAACCGGATGCACTTTGCTGAATATATCGGCTCATCATCTCGGAAAAATGCTGCACGGTGAAGAGCATTAGTATAACATATCAGGCAACTTTTTTCATACAGAAAAAAAGGCTGCAGTATTACGACAAACCTTTGAATGGCTGCATCTTGATTTCATCAACAAGACATAGATCTCTCTGCAGCCTATACACCAGGCATTCTGCCACAGCAGGATCTGTATGCCCCCTGCTGGACCAATAAGACGGTGTCCACCCCACACGATCAACTGGTTCGAGCGTGTTTTCCATGGCCTCTTCAGGGTAACGGTCCGTGCTGGATGCGCCTATGCAGTGGAGGATGCAATCCTTGGTGTTGTACGGTGAGAGAAGACCATGGCTAAGTTGCATATACACCCTGTGACCCCTTTCGAGTTTCTCGAACTCACCATGAGCACTTGATCCGACATTTCGGCATACACCACTACCAGAACTGCTTACCTCAGTATCTGTGAAGTTGGCAACCTCTGGATAAGCTCACAGGCACTGGATCTTGCTGAACTGATTTGCTATAACTGAATAAAACATTTGATTCAGTTCAGACACTTTGAAGCTTGTAGAGGGGCATACAGGAAGCACTATGCATATAGGGTATACTATTGCACTAGCTACTTAAAATGCACATTTGGAAATCTTGGAAATATATGAAGAATTTATTTTTTTGACATGGACACAATACGTATCAATCATGCCACCAATTTCCAATCAAAATTCTTTTCATAGCGTAAATACAAAACTGACTGAATAGCATCCATTTCCATGTTGGTGCATTCTTAGATCTGCATTTTTTTAAAAAATTCTGGGTTGAGGTATGGTAGATGTCCGTTGTTCCGATGTTGCCAGCCTACATTAGATATTTCACTATCACTAGAAACAGCAATCACTCATCGAATACATTAGTAGACCAAATTGGCCAGTCAGCCTAGCTCATACAGTACTACTTCGTATATAGCATCTATTTCCATGTTGGCACACTTTTAGATTTGTCTTTTTTATTTCTGAGTATTCAGATCAAATTTGGATTCGACATTTTGAGACATGGTACATGTCCATCGTTCCCATGTTGCCAAACAAATTTAGATTACTACATTAGACCCAACTGGCTAGTCAGCCTAGTTCATACTGTATGCCTCTGTAGGAAGCTGTCGCTTAAGAGAAAAACAAACACAATTTGGGCATAGCAGCAGACGAGATGGTCCTATAAGCAGCAATTATGGGTGCATCGTCATCACGGCCGTTATGAAACTTCCGCATCGAATTGAATTGATCGCTGATCCAGGTAGATGGGTGCATAGGCATAGGCGTGTGGAGGCAGATCCAGGCAATTTGGGCGTACCGAATCGGCGCCAGGAGCGGGAGGCGCGGGCGAGGTCGGCGGGGTCGTGGAGCAGCCTGAGGACGATGGCGGAGGTGTCCGGGCCGAGGTACTCGAGGAAATCCATCCGCCGGCCGGCGCACCGCAGCGGCCAAATCTCCTATCCTCTCCAAACCCTAGCAGAGTGGGGAAACGAAAATGCGGCTACGACGCGTGAGGATATGGGTCCCTCGGCCACGACGCGTGACCTTGACTTGGACCGACTTGGAAGACGGCGACAAAGGAAGCGTCGCACCCCGTCCCTCACCGGCCACCGGAGAAGTTCCGGCCTGACTTCTTGCTCTTGCTTCTAGAAACCTTCTCGAGTGACCCACACAGCTCTCGGCGTGCAATGTCTAGTCTGTACTATTCAGTAGCGACCCGTGAGCTTTCATGTCGCCATGCGTAAGTACGGTAACCCCACGCTTCTTATCACCTACATACCTTGTCCTCTTCCCGGAGCTAGCTAGTTGATAGTTACTCGGCCATGGCCACCCCCTTCCTCGCATGCATGCACCTCATCCATGGATCAAATGAAAATAGCCAATTGGTCGAGAATTCTGTATGCACCTCAATTTTATCCATCGACCAGTCGATAATCCTACCGAAACTAGATAATTCGATGTGTACACGTCACGTCATCCAGCCTATATAGTGGCCTCGTAGCCTCGACATCGGTCGACGGTCACCACCTCGAAGCTTACACCGCGCTCGGCGACCGGGGCGCGCGGGGAGACATGGCGGCGTCGGCGGAGCTACACTTCTTGCTGGTGCCGCTGGTGGCACCGGGCCATATCATCCCCATGGTGGACCAGGCGCGCATCCTGGCTTCGCGTGGGCCGCGGGTCACCCTCCTCACCACGCCCGTCAACGCCGCGCGCAACCGGGCCGCCGTCGAGACCGCCAACAGGGCGGGCCTCGCCGTCGAGCTCGTCGAGCTCCCGTTTCCCGGCCCACAGGTAGGCCTGCCGGAGGGGCTGGAGGCCATGGACCAGCTGGTTGACAGGGACATGTATATCAAGTTCTTCCATGCCATCTGGAAGATGGCCGACCCGCTGGAGGAGTACATCCGGGCGCTGCCGCGCCGGCCGGACTGCCTCATCGCCGACGCGTGCAACCCGTGGACGGCGGGTGTGTGCGAACGTTTCGGCATCCCGAGGATGGTGATGCACTGCCCGTCCGCCTACTTCCTCCTCGCCGTGCACAAGCTGTCCGCACACGGCGTGTACGACAGCGTCGGCGACGACGACATGGCGACGTTCGAGGTGCCGGACTTCCCGGTGCGCGCAGTCGGGAACAAGGCTACCTTCCGTGGATTTTTCCAGTACCCTGGCGTCGAGAAGGAGCAGCAGGACGTGATCGACGCCGAGGCCACCGCCGACGGCCTGCTCATCAACACGTTCCGTCGCGTCGAGGGCGTTTTCGTCGACGCGTACGCGGCGGCGCTCGGCCGGAGGACGTGGGCAGTCGGCCCGACGTGCGCCTCCACGAGCATGGACGCTGACGCCAAGGCCGCCCGCGGTAACCGCACCGACGTCGACGGCAGCCATATCGTCTCGTGGCTCGACGCTCGGCCGCCGGCGTCCGTGCTGTACATTAGCTTCGGCAGTATCGCTCAGCTCCGGGCAAAGCAGTTCGCCGAGCTCGCGTGCGGTCTCGAGGCGTCGGGGCGGCCGTTCGTCTGGGCCATCAAGGAGGCCAAGGCCAACGCCGCTGTGAAGGCGCTGCTCGAGGACGAAGGGTTCGAGGACCGCGTCAAGGACAGGGGCCTCCTGGCGCGCGGGTGGGTGCCGCAGGTGACCATCCTCTCGCACCCGGCGGTGGGCGGCTTCCTCACGCACTGCGGCTGGAACGCAACGCTGGAGACCATCTCCCACGGCGTGCCGGCACTGACGTGGCCCAGCTTCTCCGACCAGTTCTCCAGCGAGCGGCTGCTCGTGGACGTGCTCAGCGTCGGCGTCAGGTCCGGCGTCAAGGTGCCCGTCATGAACGTCCCCCAGGAGGCCGAGGGCGTTCAAGTGGTCAGCAGCGACGTGGAGAAAGTGATCGCCGAGCTGATGGACGATGGGCCGGAGGGGGCAGCCAGGAGGTCCAGGGCCAAGGAGCTCGCGGCGGAGGCAAGGGCGGCAATGGAGGAAGGCGGGTCGTCGTACGCCGACCTAACAAATATGATATGCTACGTATCGGAGCTGTCGAGGAAGAGAAGCCACGAAAGGGACAAAAGCTGACGGCCACGGAACTGCCTATGCCTTTCGCGGCGGCAGAGCTTGAAAGTAACAAAGGGGACGCTGCACTGTCAGTAGAGTCCTAAGCTGCATAATTTTAGATAAAAGGCAATTATTGCCCTGTTTTAAATTAATAAAACCAGTTTCTTAGTTTGACTACATCACTGCTAAGGCATATAGCTTCGCCAAAAGCACATAAAAGAGTGATAGGGGCCGGCCAAACTCGTGCTAGTGGAAACCCTCCCTCTCGGTAACCGCCCCGCGCCCTCGCCCCACTCTCAGGCCCCTCCTCCCCTCCCGCCGCCGTCGGCGCGGGCCGTTGAGCTTTGCTCGGGCGGTGCTGGCGGCGGTGGTGCTCTTCTTCCCGCGCATGGATGGGGCCTCGCGGGGCGATCCTCTTCGGCGGCGGTGCTCTCTAGGTGGCGGCGGTCCGGTGCAGGTCCGGTGGCAGTGTCTAAAAGGCGTGGCACTCCCGTGGTGCTGCAGGGCGGGGCAGAGCAGCGGGCGGCCTGAGCCCATCAACCTAAATCTGGGCCCTTCGGGCCCTAGCTGGGTCGGGGTGGGCGGGCTTTCCTAACGGGGACTGGTGTGCTCTGCGGCCGCGTCCGATCGACTACCGCCCTCGGCGGTGGAGGCAGTTCCCTCCTGTGCGACCGCGGTATTGCTGATCCCGGCTCAATCTACTACTTGACTCTGTATTGCAGGCGACGGTAGCTTCAGTTAGATGACGAGAGTGGCTTCGTGATCGTGGTGGCGCGTGTTGGTTGGTGGCGAGTTTAGTGGTTTCGAGGCTTCGTCCTTGCGGGGCTCCTGTGCTAAGGATCGCCCGGGGATAAATCTGGAACTGGATCAGGATCCTAGTCCAAAACATGGTAATCCAACTAATGTCCACTAAAAAAACAGCCCAGTCCATCTCCAATCCACGATTAGCTCTCTGTTATCCAAATCCATCCAAATCCAAGTTATCGTGACGTTGGACATCCAAAGCCCAATGGACAATAGAATGCGTGCAAATCGATGGAGTCCTACGCGAGAAAAAAAACCAGCAACAGCAGCAAGCGGCCGCCTGCTGCACGTCGTGCTGCTGGCCTGGCCAGCCTCGGTGCCGCTCGCTCTCAAACCTCCACACCCTCCTCCGCCCCCGCTCCCGCCCGCCGCCATGGGGCCTGGTGCCCTGGTCCCAGAATTCCTCTGCTCCGAGGAGTTGCTCATCGCCGCCGAGCTCGGTGTTCCGGACTACGTCTTCATGCGCTCCGGCGCCGGTTACTGGATCTGCTGCACGGACTCCCTCCGTCCCTCGTGGCTAGTACAACGAGCTCCCAGAGGTCCTCGAGCTGGCCGTCGGCGGCGGCGTGCCGATACGCCGGGCGTCTTCCTGCAGACTGAGATTTGAGAGGACCCAAACCCCTGAGCATGCAAACATTGCACGAGTCGGCTATTTTTCCGCCAAACATTTGTAGGGAAGATCAGCTGCAAGCAACCATAGCGAGCCCGAAGACCTCCCGAGCCGCTCCCCTCCCGAGCGGTTCTGGAGGCCCTTCCACCACCAAACCCTAGCCGCCACCTCCACCATCTCCCCCTCTGGCCGCCGCCGCTGCCCTCGCCGGTGGCGGTAGCGGCCCCCTTCTCGTCGTTCGGCGGTTGGGAAGGAGAGGTGCTTTCCTACGACGTTTCTCGGGGGGTGGAGCGACGCCGATGGGGGCACAGGGCGGCGCGGCTGTTTTTGGCCGTGGCCTGAGGCTCTCCGACGGGGTGCTGGCGAGGAGGAGGAGGAGACGGTACGCCGGCGGTGCGGCTTCGGCGGGCACGACGGCGATCTACGCTATCGAGTCGGGATCTGGGCCGTGAGGCCCGATCTGACCTGATGGGCGCAGCCAGGGCCGGTGATGTGTGGTCTTTGGCAGCCCTCAGGACGCTAGCGATCTGCAACCTGGCGCTGGACTACCTCCTTCCTCTTCGACCAATCCGGCAAGGAGATGACTAGCG
This sequence comes from Poa pratensis, assembly GCA_947311845.1. Taxonomy (NCBI): domain Eukaryota; kingdom Viridiplantae; phylum Streptophyta; class Magnoliopsida; order Poales; family Poaceae; genus Poa; species Poa pratensis. Next base: position 21,997,144 of record CAMZMU010000110.1, read on the forward strand.
GCGTGGGGGCCTGCCAGTCTCGCGAATATGGTGACGGTCCTATGGTTCCTTCTTGTGCCAAGTTGAAGATCTGCCGGATGCATGTCCTCATGGATCTGTCTGGACGGTCGTGTTTCGGAAGGCTCCGCCGACGAACTCCATTGGGCGACTCATGCGTGGAGATTGCTGGATCGGATGGTATTCGATCGTGCACACCCATGTTTTTCTCTGACCGTTTGGTTTCAGAGGGAGCGCTTCGAAACTCTGCTGTCTGTTTTTATCATGGAGCACGCTTTCTCGTTCCATAGTGCTGGTGGAGAATGTCATGAAAGGCGAGATCTGAGGACTAGCAATGGTGGTCTGAATCTTTATGGCGATGAGGAATTGGCTAGGTGTTTCGTGACTTGGAGCAGCGGCTTGTATGTGGGGGCGACTGCACAGGAGAAGTTCTAAGTCTTATCTTTCAGGGTGAAAATCCAATGTCTGGCCTTAATTGGTTGTGCCTGACAATGACCTTGTTGAAGGCATTGTTTTGAGAATGTGGATTGTCTTCAGGGTGAAAATCTAAGATCTATGATCGGGCAACGGCAGCGCTTGTGCACTGTTCCTTCTTGGAGGCGTTGCTTTTGAAGAAACTGGACTTTTATTTCAAGGATCTGACCACTTTAGCGGGACTTTTATTTTTTGTAATTCTTCTCTCTTTTTTTCGGCTGTGTGCATCCATAATGCCGCTAGGACAATGCGTGGTTGCAGAGTCTGGGTGTAATTGGTATCTTCGGGATATTAATATGCTTTTTATCTTTTTTTTTGTTTTTTTGCCACGGTTAGGATTATGAGCTCTTGAGAGCCGTTTTGAACATTTCGGGCTACCGTGTACACTGAAAGCGTAGGCGCAGCATTTCCAGGGTTGATTGACACGTCGCCTACCTCACCGCTCGCTCGCCCGTCTTCCCGCGCCACCTTCCTCCTCCGCCTCCGGCCTACCACCATGGCGCCGCCACACTCCGACGCTACCTCGGCCAAGCGCGACGCCCGTTCCCGCGCCCCTCCAAACCCTAGACTTGACCCTGCTGCCGCCGTCGGGTCGGATCTGTTCGTCGCGGCGCACGACGGCGACCTCCGCCTCCTCAAGAGTACGTCTTCGATTCATTTCGGGTGGCGCCCTTGGTTGGTTGGGTACTGATTTCCCCCGTACATACGTCTGGTCGCAGGGTTGGTGACGGCGCTGGATGCGGGCAGGGGCCGTCCCAGGGAGGCGCTGGAGGCGGCGGTCAAGAGCCAAGACAGCGGGCCGCTGCACTGCGCTGCCAAAAAAGGGAGGCTGCCGGTGTGCAGGTACCTGGTCGAGGAGCTAGGGATGGATGTGGACGCCGTCGATGATAAAGGTGCCTCTTTTTTTTGCGAATGTTTATGTATGGAATTCAAGAGTTATACATATAGCATGGTAGGATGATTCCATTTCTCTGCGCTTTGGAGATTCCATAGGATGAATTCATTTCTTTGGATCCGGTATTTTCGTTTCCTTTCCTTGACACACGTCACGTCTTCATTTTTCATAGATGTAACACCTCTGGTTTGGGCGATGCTTGGTGGAAGCATGGATGTCGTCAGCTATCTTCTTGATCATGGGGCCAATCCAGCTAAAGTCGACCACCAAGGGTTCGCCCCACTTCATCATGCTGCCGGAAGAGGTACTTCGATTCTCTGCCAGGACATGAGATTTTTCTTCCGATGCCTTACAGTTCCTTGTTTTTTTATAATTATGATCCTACCTGTTGGATACTGTTTTCATGTTTCTTTGTTACTCAGGAGACCGTGAAATGGTGGAAATCCTGCTTGCAAAAGGAGTTTATGTTGACCTGGTATCTATTAGTGGGACACCACTACACGTCGCTGCCTTTGGGGGGCATGATGAAGCTGTGAAAGCTCTGTTGGAGAACAACGCGGATGTCGGTTTAACAACATACTGTTTCCTCCTCAAGTGTCATTTTGGTGCTCTCATGTTTCATTTGCTTGGCTGGTGGTGTTGAGTCCGCTTTGCTGCTTTTATTCAAGAGTTGTTAAGTCAAAGGGAAATTATGAGCTAACTTATACAAAACTTTTAGCAATTATTGAAGTTCATGCCTTTGTAGCGGTGATCAAGCACATTCTGTTAACTTTAGTTTCAATTCTACCAAGGCTGCATTCTCAAAGAGCTGTGGCCATCAGTGGCCAGAGCTATGGTTTCTTTGCAGCTCCATCATACTTGTTATAGGTTAACCTATGCAGTCATGTTTTTATAAATAACAATTTTAAGGGTACTGCAACTTTCTGAATTTGTATTCCCTCCAGTAATTCATGATGATAGATGTTTCCTTCCATATACATTTACTCCTTTTGGTGGCTTTTGGTGGGTTCATCTCGCTCTAGCCTACCCAACTTGCTTGTGAATAAAAGGCCATGCGTTATTGTTGTACACCTACTCCTTTTAAGAGACACATGTGACTGAATTAAAAGGAGGGTCTACTTGCCCAAAATCTCCACTAAGACATTAGTGCTCAGTTCCAGAAACTCTTGTTGATGCTTGTTTGCTTTTGCATTGCCATTGAAACGTTTTTTTTATAGAAGGCCGTATGACAACAAATGCCTTCTTCATTCTACATCTTGCGATTGCCTTCACTTCAGATAGTAACTCGTGTGCTACCTATTTCTCACCAGTATAACAAGAGAGTACCTGGCGCTGATACCCCTCTTCTTGCTGCTATAGCTGCTTCGTCAGTGAAATGTGTCAAGCTCCTGGTTGAGGTATCGTGCCTGCAGTCTTCATTTTCATTGCTTTAGGCCTTTGAATTACTTAAGGAAATTTTGCTTAATTGCTACATTTTCCCACACTAAAGTAGGTTTGACCTTCTTTAATTCTGCTTATTATGTGAGCTACCTTTGAGACATATTTGTGGCCGTGCTACACTAATGGTTTCAAGAAAGCGTCGTGTCTAATCGGCAATGAACCGAACCCATAGTGTTCCCGTACAAACTGATTTGTGATTATATTCTTTGGCAGGCTGGCGCGAATGTCAATCACGGTCTTATAACCCCTTTTGCTGCTGCTGCTGCGAATAAAGGCTTAACTGCATGTTTGAAATGCTTACTGGAAGCTGGTGCCGATCCTAATGTTCCTAATCCTGTAAGATTTCTTTACCTCTATGCCATGGCATGCCAATTGCTTGAACATTGCAACTGGTGTCATGAATACTATTTAGAGGTTGTCATGATTGGGATCTGCATAAAATCAGATATACTTTAACAGTTTTGATAGCGGAATCTAAGATCCACCAGATTCTGCAAATATGGATTTTTCTCAACCTGCCACATCATTTAACATTGAACTTTTGGGCTGGTGCTCTCCCAAACAGGTCCAATGGTTCATGGAGCTGGGTATTCATTGTTCCAAGAATTTATGGAGCTGGAGTTGGGGGTAGATTTTGGGTGTTTGGGTGTCCATTTTGTTTGTAGGCTTAAATACTTCAGATCCAATGATTTATGGAGCTGCCATCGTGACTTTTGGCTGCCTTCATTAGCTAGACTTGGGTGCACTAACCATTGTATGAGAAATATCTCCATGATCTATATCCTAACAAATGCACACGCCCTCACCTCTTCTAACAACACTATAACCAATTAGGTGATGCCGTGATGGCATTTTTCATTTCTTTTCAGGACTGTTCTAACTATTTCTTGAAGTACCCACCGCTTAGCATGCACACATAGCTAATTTGACGGTACCACCATTTTAGTTTGTGCTGGTGTGCTACTGGCTTTGCATGTATTTTAATTTAGCCTATTCGATCTGTGAAGGGTTAGAGTGCCACCTGATCCCCTGGTGCAAATAGTCCAGATAGAATGAGTGGAACGGGAGGTCATCAAATAATACATCTCTAGTATATCGAAATCAATTAATTCTTCGACTTCTTTCATCATGCAGCTGTTCAACAATGCCGTAAGTATCGCTAAGTCGACAATGTTTTACCTTTTTGAAATCCTTTATATCTTGTATGAGTTAGTTGTACTTGTACAAGATTATACTGTACCAGTGCTGCTTTTGTTTAAAGACTGCCATTGCCGAAGAAAGGTTTGTGAACCAGACAACTTGGAATCATGTTCCGGGTTCCATCAGGGCTGTCAGGTTGCAGTCTGAACACGGGATGCTAGAAGGAAGTGGGTTGAAGTGTAAATGGACAAACACGGTTCTTTGACAGTCCTTTTATCAATTAGTTCTCAGTTTTTTATGAAATATCTAAAACCTTTTCATCTTACTAATGATTTTGTGGAGTACACTTTGCCTTCTGCATTTCCATTCCCTGGCCTTTCTGGAAGTGCTTTTCATAAGTTGAACTTTGTTTATTTATTACAGTCTGGTAGGATGCCAATAGAAATTGCTGCACTGAACGGTACAAGGGAAGATGTTGAGATCTTATTCCCTGCAACTTCTTGTATTCCAACGGTGCATGATTGGAGCATCGACGGAATAATGCACCATGCAAAGTCGGTGTCTAGGAAACAGGTATGCATCAGATCCTGTTTATTTCATATATTTTCTAGTTTAACCTTGCCATCTACTTTGAATCCATAGTTTCCTAGTTAGAATCGCCGTACACAAAATTAGCCATGTTTCTTGTTGCTTCTTTTGATTCGATGAAGAATAATTTTATACATGCTATTTATAATCTTTTAAAAGATTCTTTTGTTGAGGGCGATGACCTCATAGGGCTTGCGAGGTTATATGGATGTGGAGAGTGCTTTGTTTTTAACTGCTCATGATGGTTTCCGTGTACATATTTTTTGTCTCACCGATCAGATGATAGGAGATTGTCATGAGTTCTGAAATAAACATTTCCTTGTACTATCAGGATTAAGAGGTTTCTAAAATGAAACATGGTTGTTCTTGTTAGGCAACCGAATATCTCTAGGATATCGGTGCATTTAAACCATATCTTGAGCCTCCCGTTTATAGGAGATTGAGGCCATTATGGTTATGATTGTAAATCAGTTATTACCTTGTAATTCACTATATATACGAGATAACAGGGAAGGCACCGATTGTGAGCTAACCCATCCAATTCTATCGTTCTACATGGTATCATCCAAAAAATCCACATCTTCCGCCCCCGCCCTAGTCTACCGCCGCCGCGCCAGGGTTCCCACCCCGCGCCGCCGCGCCCACTCTCCTGCCCTGTCTACCGACGCCCATCGCCGGCCTCTGGACGCAGGCCACCAACATCCAAAGCGTCAAGGCGCTGATCCCCGTCACCCTCGACCTGAAGGCGTCCAACTTCTCCTGCTGGCGCAACATGGTCCAGATCGCCGTCACCACCTACGCACTCGCCGATCACCTCGACACGGCCCTGCCGGTTTGTAGACATGTAGACGGCGCTAACATTGTCACAGAACACAACAGTGTCCCGAGGTATCCGGCCCTCGCCTGCTGGTTGTCGCGGAAGAGAGCGCCGATGCGCGTCCAGACAGAGTAGGCGGTGGTGATCTCCTCCATCACTATGTCGGTGATCTCCGGCGTGACGGAGCCGTAGAGCCAGCGCAGGACGGTGGCGTCCAGGCGCAGCCACTCCTCGTCATCGGGCGGCAGGGCCGTGTCGAGGTGATCGGCGAGTGCGTAGGTGATGACGGCGATCTGGACCATGTTGCGCCAGCGGGAGAAGTTGGACGCCTTCAGGTCGAGGTGACGGGATCAGCGCCTTGACGCTTTGGATATTGGTGGCCTGCGCCCATAGGCCGGTGAGAGGATGGGCGTCGGTAGACATGGCAGGAGAGTGGGCGCGGAGGCGCGGGGTGGAACCCTGGCGCGGCGGCGGTAGACTAGGGTGGGGGCGGAAGCTGTGGATTTTTTGGCTGATACCATATAGAACGATAGAATTGGATGGCTTAGGTCACAATCGGTGCCTTCCCTGTTATCTCGTATATATAGTGAATTACAAGGTAACAACTGATTTACAATCATAACCATAATGGCCTCAATCTCCTATAAACGGGAGGCTCAAGATATGGTTTAAATGCACCGAATATCTCTAGGATATCGGTGCAGCTGCGGGGGAGTGTTAGGCATCTGAATATCTCTGGGATATCGGTGCATTTAAACCATATCTTGAGCCTCCCGTTTATAGGAGATTGAGGCCATTATGGTTATGATTGTAAATCAGTTGTTACCTTGTAATTCACTATATATACGAGATAACAGGGAAGGCACCGATTGTGACCTAACCCATCCAATTCTATCGTTCTACAGTTCTGCTACTTTTGTGTGGCACAATATGACACTGTTTTAATAAATGGTCGCACCAGCCAAGCCAGTAGGCACCATCCTGCCACCCAACTAGTGCTATCGCTTTAGAAAACTTTGATAGTATATGTAATGCTTTACACTTGCATTCCGAGTCTTGATTCATTTGTTTTCATGATCATTTAGGTTGAGAATTCAAATGTAAGAAGACTGGTAGAGTTTAAGTCACATGCGGTTAATTCTATCAAGAGAAACGATTATTATTCTGCGGCAACATTGTACACTCTGGTATGCTACTACCTTACTACACCCCATTTTTCAATGTGTAATCTTGAATTTTTATATCTCATCAGCTGAAGTTGCTTAAAGAGATGTTAGGTTAGGTGACCGTGATCTGGTTTCACATTATTCTTGTCATAACACTCCCTTTAGAGTGAGTGATCATCCACTGATAACTACAGTTGGCCTCATGCTTTGCTTTGAGACACATTTTTTTCTTTAATAAATCAAAGAGAGTTTACATTGCCGTAATGCTAGTAAGTCTTATGTTAGAGTACATGTGGATTTCCCACCTTCTTTCCATAAGTTTGACTTTTGGTTCTACTGGTTGGTGCATAAAACTTGACATGGTACCAGAGCAGTGGTCTTGGGTTCAAATCTGGGCTTTCACTGTGTTTTTTTGCTCTTGCCCTTTTCTGTCCACGTATAAGCCTTCTCGAGTCATACATGAGATTCTATTCACGTGTAGGCCTCATCGAGTTACACATGAGAGGGTGTGTACAGTATATGTTGATTGCCCATCTTCTTTCCATCATTTCGGGCTTTTGGTTCTATTGGTGCATGAAACTTGGCAAGTTTGATCACGAGGACCTGACAAGGATTTCTTTTTGTCCTGAAATTGATTTCTGGGCTGTGGGTTTGGACTACTTTGATGTCTCAGCTTTCAAGAAAGAGTGGAACATTATTTGTACATATAACTTGAACGTGTTTGACAATTGTCTTCCCTTCAATCAACATTGTCCTATTTTTATGCTCTGGTTACTGCCATAAGGAAATTTGCTTGAGCTGACTGTATTGTCCAGACTTGTACATTTTTAAGTTGTAATTCATTATAAATTCAAGGTGTTCTTTGTTGGCTTGTGAACTACAAAGAGTTACAAGTACGCCTTATGAAGATATGATCATTTTTTAAATATAATCAGACATGTGCTAACTTTCAGCTCTACCTGTTTGGGTTCAGGCAATAGAGTATGACCGTCATGACGCTACCTTGTTCTCGAATAGGAGTCTTTGCTGGCTTCGCATGGGCGATGGACACAAGGCTTTCCTGGATGCTCTTGCTTGCAGAGAAATGCGGCCCACGTGGCCAAAGGCCTGCTACCGGCAGGGCGCGGCGCTCATGTTATTGAAGGTTGGATCGTCTGGTCGCCTAATTTATTATCGATTGATTGCAAGGTTTTATTAAGCGCTAGGCGCTGATAGGTGTTTTGTCTTCATCTTTATGTTGTATCATTAGGACTACAAAGGTGCATGCGATGCTTTTCTGGACGCGGCTAAGTTAGACCCATGGAGTGCCGAGATCGAGGCCGCGTTGCGGTATGCTACGCCTTCTTCAACTATGTTATGTTACATGGAACCCTTCTCACAGAACTTGCCCATAACTTGTCATACCTGAATGTAACAGTCGATTAGCACAACGATTTACATATATACTTCAAGGATATTTTACATTGTGTACGTGTGTTGAACAATGCAGTCATTCGTATGATTGAAGACATGTTGCCAAAACTATGATTCTGATATATTGTTTTTTAATATGATTCTGATATATTGTTGTTGGTGTTGGAACATGCAGGGAAGCCTTGAACACCTTGAAGATATTCCGTGGCGCAACAAAGGCTATCTGAATAGCACGGGGCATGCAGTTCTGCTAGTTTATCTTTAGTCGTCCTCCCTCTCATTTCCTTTGGTGGTGCGCGAGAGAGGCTTTTGGCTGGGATCATCCTCCCTGTAATTTCGATTTCATTGAGGTCGTGATGGGCAGACCTGGACTGAAGTCTAATCAATTTGGTTGGGTGATTGTGGGGGCGATAGTGTGGTCGATTTGGAGCAGTAGAAATGACGTGGTCTTTAATGGAAAAATTACATCTTCTGTGCTGTCTAATGTTTACAAAACTATTTCTTATCGTACACAGTGGACCATTTTGTTGCCGGAAAAGCTTAAAGGAAATTGGAAGACCTTGGTGGAGAAATTGAAGATGGTAGCCAGGAAGTATCAGTTTGCTGTCATCCGTAATGGCGTCGGGTAGCTCTGGTGGTCTCCACTTTAGTTTTAGACGTTTAGCTTGTAGCTGTAGAAGTTTGGTCTCTCATCTCCATTGTAGTCCCTATTGTGCTCCTGCGTGAGCTTTATCTGATGGATTTTTGATGGTGCGTTTATCTGGTGGGGTGGTTTGTTTCTTGTAATTCTCCTAAGCACTCTTTCTCTGCCTGCTAGCTGGTGATGTCAGCTAAACAGTTTATGTTGGTTTGCTTTCTTAAAGCAGGGCTTTTAAGCCTTTCCTATATAAAAAAAGTTACGCACGCACGGTTCTTTCTGTTATACTGCCGGCAATATGATCGCCGGACGTCTGAGTCGAGTTATTTACATTGTTCCATGAACAAAAATGGGGCAAAGTAAAACAAGTTATTTGCCGAAGCAACATTTTATTTTAGAGGTTTTAGTCGAAACATTTTTTGCTCAATATGGGTGTCTCTATGCTATAAAAAAGGGTGCCCCTACGCGGGTGGCTTGTTTTCTCTTTGGACCTGGTTATTTTCTCAACGTCATTGTTACGGCCCAACATCTATTCGGCAGCCCACGAACTTTTTTTACTGAAAACTGAATTTTGGTCTGCACTCTGTTAACTGAAGAACATAAAGTGTATGTTTAAGTTTCAGAATTCAGACTGACAGCAACAAGGGATGGGCATGGGCAACGCAAAGATTTCCAAATTACTGCTTTTATTTGGTTAGATGAACTTGACATGGTGGACAGATCGCGTCCTCTGCCCTGACAGACCTAGCTAACTGACAAGCAATTTTGCCCATTCTAACGACGGATGAACAACAAGTAAAACAAACACAGATCAATAATACAACCATAAATCCTCCTGCCATGATATTTGCTTGCTTCTGCAAATCGACCATCTGCCTTAAATGTCTCTTTATCTTCTTCAATTCCTCGTTCAGTTCGGGCTCCGCGGGCAGTTCAGCATTGCGCGCATTCCTCGCCATCGGCACGGCTCTGTCCGCCCCTCTGTCCCGAGCTGAAATTCTCCACAGCAAGCGGCGGTAAATTGAGCTCCCGGGTTGCGGCCCCGCTCAAATCAATGTAGCCCTCAAATTCAAGCCTCTCAATTTATTCATCCATCCACTCGTAATGGGCACATTTCTTCAGGATCTGAAAACATCAACATGAACCCTAGATCCCAAATTCGACAAGAAAAAACAAAATGTGGAGAAATCAAATCAAACAGCTACGAAAGAACTGAGATCTAACCTTTCCATCCCGTCCAACCATGGGCTTGCTCAAGCATTTCACAAAATGTCGCCCAAGATTGCCATTCTCGTCAGTCCTAGTGACCAACCGCTTAAGAGGCTCTGGGCGTGGGCAGTCAGGGCACCTTCTCATCGGCACTGCACCATACTATGGCCATGTTGAGTGCGAGGCGGAGGAGCTAGACATCTCTCATTGCCGCGGTTCGTCGCCGAAGAAGAGAAAGAATTGGGAAAGAGGAAGTAATGGCACGGGCATGGGAGCGGCTCTGGTCTAGCTGCGGTGAGGGGGGTGGGTCCCGCTCGGTGAGGTGGATATGAGGTAGGTCCCGGTGTCGTGGCAGTGGGTCGCTCTCCCGGACCTGCCATGGCCTCCGCCATATCTCTCCTAACTCCTGTCGGTGACTAACAATGAAGATGGCAGCAGCTTTCAAGTAGTCCTGTTTAACCAGCCGTCGGACTGGAATGGGAACGATGCATGTATGGATCTTAAGGTGTTCTCCTTGGCCATCGGCCGGTGGGAGGCGAAGCAGATCCTGCTTCCGTCCATTTATGTCACAACACATGCATCACTGTTCCTCGGCCAGAGTGGCATTGCCTACTGGATCGGGCACCGTCCCATAGACAAGCTCATCGCATACAACTGTCTTCACCACACTATCCAAGTCCTTCCTCTGCCTGGCCGTCTTCATGATACCGCTGCGTTGGGGAGCGCCACGATGGTGGTCTTCGGTATGCGCATTTCGACTGCTGGGTGTTCCAGGTGTGGGATCTACAACCTCATGGTGTAGATGGCCCCTGGTGGAAGCTGGTGCACCAAGTCAGTGTCATGGAACTAGCGGAACAGAATCCTGAAGCAACTCCCCTTGTTACTGCACTAGGAGAATATGTTGAATGCAACATCATTCACCCTTATCCCACACTCCCACGGCTAATGAATTCTTGAATCCATTTACACCAGCTAGGATGAAAACCTTTCATTCGTAGGGCTTGTAATAAAAAGGCCACTTCACCTTATCGTACGCTTTTTTGAAATCGATTTTTAAGAGAACCCCATCCAATTTCTTCCTATGCAACTCGTGGATGGTTTCATGAAGAACAACAACTCCCTCAAGGATATGACGCCTGGGCATAAAAGCGGTTTGAGTTGGCCTAACTACCGTCTGTGCCACTTTAGCGATACGGTTAGTAGCCACTTTTGTGAAGATTTAAAGCTCACATTCAGTAAGCATATAGGACAATATTGCTGAACTTGTATGGCGTCCTCTTTTTTTGGTAGCAAAATGATTGTCCCGAAATTTAAGTGAAACAAAGGTAACTCTCCCTTGTGGAAAGCATCAAACATCGCCATCAAATCGTATTTAATAATGTTCCAGCATTTTTGGTAGAATTCTGCCAGAAAACCATCCGGCCCCGGAGCTTTATTCTTCTCCATTTGAAAAATAGCGTCATATACCTCCTGTTCGGTGAAGTGCGCTTTCAAAATATTATTCTCTTCTTCGGACAGCTGCGGAATGTCTTGTACTACCGCTTCGTCTAAAGAGAAAAAAAATTCTCACTCGGCGCCCAAACAATTTTTTATAAAATTCCGTAATGTAAACTTTTAGGTTTTCTTGTCCTACCACAATGCCATCATCTTGTTCTAATTGGAATATTCGTTTCCTTCTATGTTTTCCATTTGCAATAATATGAAAGTATTTTGTATTATTCCCCCCTTCCTGAACATGTTTTACCTTTGCCCTTTGTGCCCATTTAGCCTCCTCATCCCTCCTTAGGATGGCTATTTTATCATTGGCCTCTTTTAACTCCTCTCTTTCAAAAGAATCAAGAGTATTTAGTTCGGCCTTAGCCTCCAAAATCTCAATCATCTTTAATAACCGATCTCTCTCTTTTTTGTAAACACCACTAAGGTTTTTAGCCCATCCCCTAAGGAACCTCCTAAGGTGGCGTATCTTATTCTGCCATATTTCCATAGGAGATTGGCCATTGGACACAGAGTTCCATTCCCTTGCAATTAAGTCGACAAAACCTTCTTGACAAAGCCAAGATAACTCAAAGGAAAAATGAGATTTATTCCCGAGGTGAGCTTGTTCACCAGAGTCGAGAAGTAGCGGTGTATGATCAGACCCTGCCCGATCAAGAGCTCTAACCGTAACAAAGGGGAACTTTTGCTCCCACTCCACATTAGAAAGAATCCTATCCAACTTTTCAAAGGTAGGTGTGTCTCTGCGACTCACCCAAGTATATTGCCTACCGGACAAGTGTATTTCTTTTAAGTCTAGACTCTCAATAATAGCATTAAAGAGGAAAGGCCATCGAGGATTGAAATTATCATTGCTCTTTTCCTCTTGTCTACGCAAAATATTAAAGTCACCGCCGATAAGTAACGGTTTAGAACCTTGCTCACAAATTCTAACCAGCTCGGCCAGAAACTCTTGTTTTTGCTGGTCTTGAGCTGCCCCATATACAGCCACTAAAGCCCACTCAAAACCATCATGCGTCGAAGACAGGTCAAACTTTACACATCTATTACCATTATTTACCCCTTTAACTGCGAGTGTTTGAGTGTTAATACCGACCAAAATACCACCTGAGCTCCCTTGTGGCAGTAGACAGTACCAAGCATAATCCAAACCGGCCGCTAGAAATCTAAGAAAAGGAGCAGAAAAATTATCCCATAATTTCCAAACTCTAAAAGGTCTTAGGCAAGGGGATCCTCTATCTCCAATTTTGTTTAATGTGGTGGCGGATATGTTAGCTATTTTGATTAACCGTGCGAAGGAAGATGATCAAATAGGGGGACTCATTCCTCATCTAGTTGAGGGGGGCGTCTCCATATTACAGTATGCGGACGATACGATTATATTTATGGAGCATGACTTGACAAAGGTGCTGAATATGAAACTGATTCTTAGTCTTTTCGAAAAGCTTTCGGGTCTTAAAATTAATTTTCATAAAAGCGAGATCTACTGTTTTGGACAAGCCAAAACAGCGGAATCACAATATAGACAGCTTTTCGGGTGTGAAGTTGGATCCTTTCCTTTCAAGTATTTGGGAATACCAATCCACTTCCGAAAACTGAAAAATGGTGAATGGAAACCTGTTGAAGACCATTTTGAAAGAAAGCTAAGTAGTTGGATCGGAAAACTTTTATCTTATGGAGACAGATTAATTCTTATAAATTCGGTGCTAACTAGTCTACCTATGTTCATGCTATCTTTTCTTGAGATTCCAAAGGGAGTACGGAAGATATTGGATTTCTATAGATCACGATTTTTTTGGCAGAGTGATGGTCACAAAAAGAAATACCGCCTCACCAAATGGAATATTATTTGCAGACCTAGAGATCAAGGGGGGCTTGGAATCGAGGTGTTAGAGTTGAAAAATAAATGCTTGCTAAGTAAATGGCTATATAAACTGATGAATGAGCAGGGAGTGTGGCAGGAATTATTAACTAATAAATATCTACACTCTAAAACGCTATCCCAAGTGGCAGTCAAACCGACAGATTCTCCTTTTTGGAAAGGATTGATGAATGTGAGGAATGATTTTTTCAAGAGAGGGTCTTTTGTGGTTGGTAATGGCATGAACACAAGGTTCTGGGAGGATGTGTGGTTGGGTGACTTTTCCCTAGCACAACAATACCCGCTGCTATATAATATAGCTAACCAAAAACAAGTTTTGGTAGCTCGTTTTAACACAACCACTGAATATTACTTTCAGAAGAAGACTTACAACCAACAAGTGGGAACAATGGCTGCACCTTGTAAATCGTTTGATGGATATCAATCTCACAACCGAACCGGATAGGTTTGTATGGCGCTTGACTACTTCGGGGGCATTCACGGTCAAATCAATGTACTTAGATTATTTGAATGGCCACAGTAAGTTTCTTAAAAAGTATATATGGAAAATAAAGGTGTCACTAAAGATCAAGATTTTTATGTGGTTCCTTAATCGTAAAGTGATATTGACTAAAGATAATCTTCTTAAACGCAATTGGAATGGCAACAAGTGTTGTTCTTTTTGTGATACTGATGAAACAATACAACATTTATTTTTTGATTGCCTCTTTGCTAAACTAGTCTGGCGCATTGTGCACATGGCGTTTAATATCACCCCACCAAAAAACATTACGAATCTTTTTGGCAATTGGCTAAGAGGAATTGACAAGTCAACTCTCAGATCAATTCGAGTAGGCATTTGTACAGTGTTGTGGGCAATGTGGAATGTACGCAATGATTTTGTTTTTAACAAACCAAAAAAACATCCTTTTTGCAGGTAATCCCGCTGATCACCCACTGGATCCGATCATGGTCATATCTCCAACCAGTGGAGCAACGCCATGTTATGGGGTCTGGATGTATCCGGTTGGAATCTGTCGCGAAGGACTTCTACAACCGTGCGGGCTGGCGTTTTGAGAAGAGATTAGAGCTATGAATAATTTTTCTCCATCTAGTACTTTGTTTCGTTGGTTGATACATGTATCAACCATTTGTGATCCGTGATGTAATAGGCTAGACAACTTCTTAATAAATTAATAAAGCAAGCCGTATGCATCATTTTGATGCAGAGGCTGAGACTGCCCTTTTCGGAAAAAAAAAATGTTGAATGCAACATCAATACAAACACACTCTTCACAGTGCTTGGTTTCCACCCAACTGATGATATCATCTTCTTTGATGTTAATGTGAACGTGGGTGCATACTCCATTTGAACATGGCACAATCACATACCAATGCTCTCAACTGTACTCGCACCACGACGTGTTTCCGTACGTGCACCCTGCTCACCCCGTGGAGATCCCAGCGATAAAGAGGGCACCACTCGAGTTGAAGCGCTCCTGAATTTATCTCGTTATTTCAGTGTTTACTTGCTTCTGTGCTCCGTCATTGTGATATCCATATTTGTCAATCTTGCCCAGGTTATTTGCAATCAGCTACCACAATTGTCATTTACCTTTCATTTCCTGAGGTATTTGAACTTAGCCAACGAGTGGCCATATTTTTGCGCGATGATTTTCTAGAGTTTTTGCTAATACTCGAAACATGCTATCTTGCATAAGGAAAAGTTTTTGTGTAACAATTAAATTATCTAGTTATTGGGTTTATAAGAATATGTCATAGTTATTTCTGTTCATAAAAACACTACATACTGTTATGCTCGGTTCCATGTGCCAACATCATGATGCAACTATGTTGTCTGTTCCATAGAGTGTATTGTGTTAAACATCATCTTAACACGGAAATTTCATGTTTGCATAATACTGTAATTATGTTAATATTCATTCTCGGTTCCAGTTTTCATTTATTGACGCTAAATTGGAGTTCCGTGAGTATGTTTTATCTCATTCTTTAAATTAAATCTGCAAGTGTCATATACAACTTTGCACATTTGTTAGTGGGAAGCATATTTCTCCTGGCCACGTAAATTTTCTTGGCTTTATTTTTCTTTGCCGGCATATCTATGTTACCTTTCTCTTTTTTGAGTAAAGGTCGGGAGGGGAGGCCCCTACCTGAATTTTCATTAAAAGGGGTGAGCCACAAGGCCTCAGCAGGGTACAAATTGAAAGAAGGGTTAGGCGAGCAGAGAAGAAATGGAAAGAAAGCTACTGTGGATGATCAGAACTACCAATTGGCAATCCCATAGCACAACAGAATACTGAACTGTTGGCGTGAAATTCAGAATTACCTTAGTTGTTGTTTATTATCTCTTCATGTGTATTTTTTCTATACCATGAGGGTAATTTCCCTGTCAAAAATGAAAGTGCTCATCAACAGTTATTAATAAGTTCTTTATCTGTTAGATTGGCATTTATTTAACCTTTAGGTTTTCGGAATTCCTCACTTGAGGAGCAGGCCATTGAACAAAAACAGAAGCATCAAAAGCGTTAAGCAAAAGGGAAACTAAAAGGAGGAGGTACCGTGAAGTCTTTATGTTATTGTGTAAAATAAAAAGAGGCATTTGAATCGTGGAAAAATGCATGGTCAGTAAAGCTCTGATTTTTGGTTTCCACTGTTATTCTTCCCCAACCAGTGCCATAATCCCAGTATACTTAGTCAGAAGTTGCTCTCGTTTGTAAGTGAGAGATTGTCAAAATGTGAACTCAGATGACCAATAGTAGGGATTAGGCGATTAGCTGAATGTCTATGGTGGTAGGATCGCTTAGTGGATAAATTCACTACAGCTATGCAGCTTAGGACTGTACTGACAACGCAGCGTCGGCTTCGATCTTCTCTGCCGCGGCCGCGAAAGGCACAGGCAGGGCAGTCGAGCTTGTGTCACTCTCGTGGCTTCTCTTCCGCGACAGATTCGAGACATAGAAGATCATGTCCGTCAGGTCGGAGTACGAGGACCCGCCTTCCTCCATGGCCGCTCTCGCTGCCGCGGCGAGCTCCTTGGCCCTGGACCTCCTGGCCGACCCCTCCGTCCCGGCGTCCATCAGCTCGGCGATAACTTTCTCCACGTCGCCGCTCGCCACTTGAACGCCCTCGGCCTCAGGGACGTTCATGACGGGCACCTTCATGCCGGACCTGACGCCGATGCCAAGCACGTCCACGAGCAGCCGCTCGCTGGAGAACTGGTCGGCGAAGCTGGGCCACGTCAGTGCCGGCACGCCGTGGGAGATGGCCTCCAGCGTTGCGTTCCAGCCGCAATGCGTGAGGAAGCCGCCCACCGCCGGGTGCGAGAGGATGGTCACCTGCGGCGCCCACCCGCGCACCAGGAGGCCCCTGTCCTCGACGCGCGCCTCAAACCCCTCGTCGTCGAGCAGCGCCCTAACGGCGGCGTCGCCCTTGGCCTCCTTGATGGCCCAGACGAACGGCCGCCCCGACTTCTCGAGGGCCCGTGCGAGCACAGAGAGCTGCTTTGCCGGCAGCCGCGCGATGCTGCCAAAGCTGATGTAGAGCACGGACGCCGGCCGCCGGGCGTCGAGCCACGAAACAATATGACCTGCGTCGACGTCGGTGCGGTTGCCGTGTCCAGCCTTGCCTTGAGCGTCCATGCTCGAGGAGGCGCACGTTGGCCCGATTGCCCACGTCCTCCGGCCGAGCGCCTTCGCGTACGCGTCGAAAAACGCCCTCGATGCCACCGAACGTGTTGATCAGCAGGCCGTCGGCGGTGGCCTCGGCGTCGATCGCGTCGCGCTGCTCCTTCTCGATGCCAGGGTGCTGTAAGAAGCCCCGAAATGTGGCCATGTTCCCGACGGCGCGCACCGGGAAGTCCGGCACCTCGAACGGCGCCAACTCGTCGTCGCCGACGCGGTCGTACACGCCATGCGCGGACAGGTTGTGCACGGCGAGGAGGAAGTAAGCAGAGGGGCAGTGCATCACCAGCCTCGGGATGCCGAGACTCGCGCAGACCGCCGCCGTCCACGGGTTGCACGCGTCGGCGATGAGGCAGTCCGGACGGCTGGGCAGCGCCCGGACGTACTCCTCCAGCGGCTCGGCCAGCTTCCAGATGGCCTGGAAGAATTTTACGTAGGTTGCCGGCTCGAACCCTCCCATCTGGTCTATGGCCTCCATTCCCTCTGGTAGGCCGAGCTGCGGACCGGGGAACGGGAGCTCGAGGAGCTCGACGTCGAGGCCCACCCTGTTGGCGGCCTGGACGGCGACCCTGTTGCGCGCGGCGTTGACGGGCGTGGTGACGAGGGTGACCCGCAGCCCGCGCGCGGCGAGGAGGCGCGCCAGGTCCATCATCGGGATGATGTGGCCCTGCGCCACCAGCGGCACCAGCAAGAAGTGTAGTTCTGTCGACGACGCCCCCATCTCGACCATGGTAGCAACAGCGACGGGGTGGTGGTGAGCGTGGCAGGACCGATCGAGGATGCTACATACGCTGGATGAAGGGATGTGTACATATAGAATTATGGCTACATATTTGATCGATAAGAAGCGTAGGTGACAAGAAGCCTGCGGTGATGGCCACTCGAACTGAACTGACGGCCATGGCCGCCGCGATCGCTTTCGAGACCTACAGTACGCGAGTAGAGACATTACGTTGCGAGATTGAGCGGATCAGAGCTGTCTGCCGGAAACTTCTCCGTTGGTGGACGGAGTATGACGTTTGCTCCTACCGAAGCTTCCTTGCAATCGTGTTCAAAGTTCAGTGAGTGGCTTAGAAAAGCGCTCATATCTCGACCGTCCGTTCCCGCGATTGAAGTGCTAAGATTTTCCAGGTTTTTTTTTGATAAAGCGATTTTATTACTTAAAAGGTTTAAGCATTACACCCGGCCTCTGCATAACTGAGATGCACACAGCCACAAGTTCGCCACCACACAAGTCAGATAACAGAAGATAAAATGACAAATTACATATCAAAATGAGAAATTGTAGATCCGCCTAAGATACTGGTAGGTCTATCCGGAGTCTATGTTGCCACCCATGCCGGGATAAAAGCTCCCTGGCCGCAGCCTCCAGTCTCGACGCCACCTCCAAAAATAAGTCTCGGTGCTCCACACGCTGCAGGGAAGACCATGCTCGTACGTTGCTGTGCACCGGTAAATAACCTGCATAAGAGAGACATTTTTATCGTTAAAGACCTTGTCATTTCTACATAGCCATAGCGACCAAATAACAGCAATCGCTCCCACCCTACTGAATAGTTTGAACCTAGGATCCACTCCATTTAACCAGTTGCCAAAAATGTTAGCAACAGAACTAGGTGGATGTAAGGTAGAACCTATCTGGATGGCTGACCATATAGACCTAGCGAACTCGCACTGAAAGAATAAGTGTGTAATGGTCTCGTCATGTTGACAGAATACACACTTTTTACTTCCGTGCCAATTGCGTTTGGCAAGGTTATCTTTGGTGAGAATTACTCCTCGACGTAATACCACGCAAACACTTTAGTTTTTAGTGGTATCTTCATCTTCCAAAGTTTGTTATTATGAGAACTATCGACTGGATTTCGGGTAGAATAAGCGCTCTATACATAGAATCAACCGAGAATTTGCCGTTCTTCGTGAGATTCCATTGAAACTTATCTGGACCTTCCGACAATTGGATTGAATCCAATCGGATGAGCAAAGCATTCCAAGATGCTTGTTGTTCCAAGTAAACTTCTTCTGAACGAAACATTTGGTGGGAAGTACCCAACACCTTCGCGATCGTGTCACTTTTGTTTCGAACAATAGAATATAGAGCCGGATATTGTTCTTTGAGGGTAGATTGGCCAAGCCAAATATCCTCCAGAACGAATTTCCGATCCATCCCTAATTGAGAAAGAGCCATGTGGAAAAAAGAACTTCTTTGTAGCCATGAGGCCTGCCCAGAAGTGTGAATCACCAGGTTTCCAAAGAACCTGGGAAACAGCTTGATCTCCGACATATTTTCTCCTAAGGAGGGTTTGCCAAACTCCATCTTCAGAAAGAAGTTTAAATAGCCATTTACCTAGCAGCGCTCTGTTCTTGACCTCAAGGTCATGAACTCCGAGCCCTCCTTGGTCTTTAGGGCAGCAAACCACACTCCATTTAGTCAGTCGATATTTTTTCTTCTCACAATCCCCTTGCCAAAAGAATCTAGATCGGAAATAATCCAATCGTTTTAAGACCCCTTTGGCAGTTGGAAGAATGAAATCATATACAGTACCATGTTTGTTAGTACCGAGTTTATGAGAACCAATCTTCCACCCAGGGAATAGGAGTTTGCCTTTCCAGCTATTTAAACGTAATTGAAGCCTTTCCTCCACCCTTTTCCATTCAGCATTTGTAAGTCTCCGATAATGAATCGGAATCCCAAATAGTTGATAGGAAATTGTCCTTGCTCACAGCCAAAAAGCTCAGCATACAAGGCGGCGTTCTCTTGGGCCTCGCCAAAGCAAAACAATTCACTTTTATGGAAATTTATCTTAAGACCCGAAAGTTGCTCGAAAGCTGACAAAATCAACTTAAGGTTACGAGCTTTTTCGATATCATGCTCCATAAAAAGAATTGTATCGTCGGCATATTGAAGATCGATAATCCACCATCGACAAGATGTGGAATAACTCCTTCAACTTGACCCTCGATTTTAGCGCGTTCGATCAGGATGCCAGCATATCCGCCACTATGTTAAATAGTATTGGCGATAGCGGGTCACCCTGTCGTAGGCCTTTTTTCGTTTGGAAGTATCTGCCAGTGTCATCATTGACCTTAATGGCTACACTTCCTCCGGAAACAAAGCTATTAATTAACGCGCGCCACTCAGCGGAAAAACCTTTCATCCTAAGAGTTTGCTGGATGAAAGACCACTTCACTTTATCATAAGCTTTCTCGAAATCAATTTTCAGGATTACCCCGTTAACTTTTTCCTATGTAGTTCGTGGACTGTTTCATGTAGGACCGCAACTCCATCAAGGATGTTGCGGCCTTGCATAAAAGCCGTCTGAACGGTCGAACCACATTATCTGCAACAGTGTTCAGTCGAATCGTGGCCACTTTGGTGAAGATTTTGAAACTAACGTTAAGAAGCATATAGGTCTAAACTGTTGAATCCTTACTGCCTCGTTAACCTTAGGTAACAAAATTATCTCACCAAAATTGAGACGAAACAACTCTAATTGTCCATTGTGAAGACAGTGAACAGCTGAAGCAAATCGGCCTTGATAACATCCCAAAAGTTCTGATAGAACTCAGCTGGGAAGCCATCAGGACCAGGAGCTGAATTAGGTTTCATTTGGAAAACTGTCTTCCTCACTTCCTCCTCTGAATAGGGTTTAGTAAGTAGGCAATTTTCCTCTTCTGAAACCTAGGGTATATCCTCCGTTCGAGACTCATCCAGAGAGAAATTACCCTCCTCTGAGTCACCGAACAGGCCTTTATAGTAATTTGTAATATACGACTTTAGTTGTTCATGGCCCTCAATCATTCCTTCATCCTGAATCAGAGAATGAATACGTTTTTTCCTATGTCTGCCATTGGCAATACTATGGAAATAGCGGGTATTCGAGTCCCCTTCTAGAATGGATTGGGCTTTGGAACGTTGATACCATTTTAACTCCTCCTCTCGCAGTAGTTTCGTTATCTGCGCGTTTGACTGGCTTTTTTAGCTCAATTTCTTGCGCAGATAGTAGCCGAACTTCTGCTAATGCTTCTAGAGGATCGATTATCGAGGAAAGTCGTACCTTTTCTTTTTTAAGTAAACCAGTAGTATGGCGAGCCCAGCCAACGAGGTAAGTACGTAAAGCACGTATCTTATTATTCCACTGCTGGATAGGCGAGTCACCCGCTACCGGTGCCTCCCAGATTCTTTTGACCATGTCATAGAATCCCTCGCGGTGTAACCAGCCAAGCTCAAACTTGAACCGTGGTTTACACTACGGTCTAGGCACTCCAGTGGTCAAAAGGATGGGAGCATGATCCGACAAACCCTCAATACGCTCTAGAGCCCGTACCGACACCAATGGGAACCTGTCTTCCCAATCGGAATCCATCAGTACACGGTCTAGTTTCTCGTATGTGGGTCCGGGGAGAGAATTAGCCCAGGTGAACTGTCTCCCCACCATCGAGATCTCTCTTAAGTTCAAGCTGTCTATGACTGCATTGAACAAAAGAGGCCAACGGTTGTCGAACCGACCCTTACTCTTCTCGAACGGAAACCGCAGCAGATTGAAATCCCCACCAATGAGAAAAGGGTGAGGGTTATCTTTCGCTAGGTTTACCAATTCAACGAGAAAAGAGGTCTTAGACGCTTTCTGAGCTGGCCCATACACGGCGACAAGACTCCAAATGAAGTTATCGGACTTGTTACGGATGTGCATTTTGATATGAAAATTGCCTTCCGTAACATCCAACACTTCCATGGTGTCAGTCCATACGCCAAATGATTTTCCAGGTATGTATTTGCTTTTTATCCATTGTGAAAATTAACCCCGACTCTTTGTTTTCAATTCTGATTTTATTCTTTTTGGTCGTTCTGTAAACTTTAACCGCTTCACTGGTTTTCCCTCTTCTAAAATCCGTGACCAAAACATATACACACACAATTAAAACATTTCACCAAAGGCATGTACCGTGGGCTGTGGCTTATTTATTTTTATTCTCGCTTCATTCTTGTACTCAAAATTGATTTAGCTGTACATGAAGTTGCTGCATTGATGTATGTTTGGTTAAGCGCAAAACCAAATGTGGGATGATGCTCATGCAGTGGCTTTTATCATGCCCATTGTGTCGTGTTGGTGCAAATATGTGTTCACAACTTATTCAGTTGGTCTCTGATGAACTATCAGCTAGCCATGCATTAGTTGGCCTCAGCTCTCAATGGTGCGGGTGGCATTGTGGCGATTGCATTCTTGGTCTGGCGATTGCGAGACAATCGCGTCAAATTCCGGTCTCTTCTAGGGTTTCGTCTTGTCCACCATCGGTGACCATGGTGGTCTCATCCCGCCATCCATCCTCCTTCCTGAGTGTTCGGCACCCCAGCTCTCACCCTAACCACATTTTCTGCTAGGGAGTCTTTGGTCTCGATCTAGGGTGTTGGGAGTCCGCAAACCACCTAGTTTGTTCCAAAAATCCTCCGATCCAAACCCACATCCACCATAAGCCTTTCGTGTTTCTAGGGGACACGGTCGTAGTACACATACCCTAAGTTTTGATCTGTGTTGGCTGGAGCAATAGGCCGGGAAGGTGGAGGGGCTGATGCGAGCACTGAACCTGTCGGAGGCGGATCGTAGGGGAGTGAAGGTCTTGGGATCAGTATCAGGAAAGAAGGTGCGAGATCCGCAAGAGATGGCCAAACTTCTCTCTCATAAACAAAAGATCCCAGAGGCAATTGAGAAATCGGTTGGACATGTATGGTGCCTGATCCGTGGTATAGAGTGCAAGGAAGTGGGAGAGAACATTTTCCTGATCACCTTCAAATATGCATCTCATATGATATCAACTTCATGGGTCATAGCAATTCATGGCTATGGCCGCCGAGATCACTTTTGAGACCTGCAGTGCGCGAGTAGAGACATTACGTTGCGAGATTGAGCGGATCAGAGCTGTCTATCGGAAACTTCTCCGTTGGTGAACGGAATATGAAGTTTGCTCCTACCGAAGCTTCCTTTTCGTCGTGTTCAAAGTCCAGTGAGTGGCTGCGGGGCGTGTATTTGCTTCTCTCTTTTTTTTTTTGCAAAGAAGGGTGTGCATAGTGCATTACCTTTGCCCAGGGATCAAATGTGTCATGTGTCACACTAACTCGACTGGTAAAACAGGGCGAACATCTCCAACGGGTGCCCTAAAATATGACATAACTATTTTCTATGGCACAACTACCCTTAATGTAAATTTCCTCAAAAAAATTTGGACAGCCAAAAAACACACCTAGCGATGCGAATATATAACACTTGGGATGGTCCCAAAAATCTTTTCTCGTCGCGTGGGAGGCTGCAACCGTCACACAGAGCATTCTCGCCCGCTTCATCCTACACAGTGCCCACGCCGACCATCGCCGGTGGCCCCAACGCTCCAGGCCAACCTCCCCTGGCACCACCGTGAAACCCGCAGCCCTCCCCCTACCCGCCACTCCGGACGGCCGCTGTAGCGCCCGTCGCGCCGTCGAATTCGGATAGCGACGGCGCGTCGAATCTGGCCGATTCGGAGCCCTTTGCAGCTCGTTGACGTCGTGTTGAGGTTGTTTTTTGGCCGCTGGAGCTATAGCCCCGCCACCGCCGCGACCAAGCCGAGCGACAACGCGACGCCGCCGATTCTTCAGCTTGAACTCAACCTTCATTATGTACCCTATATGTGAAAAAACAATTTAGTAATTCCAAAATAAGTAAAAAATCGAACATCTTTAGGAGTAAAGGATGGTCAATTATAGGTAGGAGCTTGGAACTATAGATAGTAGAAAAATATTGATATTTATAATTACTAGAAATGATATGGTAGAGAAATTCAAATTTGTAATTACTAGATGCTTTGCGGAATGTCGTAAAAAAATTCATTCGAAAGAACGGACCATATGTGGCAAGGACACACATTGTCATATTGATACAAAACAATAATTATAGTGTAAACTAAATTCATGGTGTTATATTTTGTGTAATATAATACGGCTTGAGGTGATCGTATGGTACGTCATGGTAGAACTGCCGATACAAATTACGCACCATGCCACCTATATAAATGAAAAACACCGCGTAAGTGAAAAAAAAAAGATTAGCATCGTCCCCGTCGGAGATGTGGGAAAGCATAGAGGATAGACGCCTCGGTCGATCCGGGTCGGCGCAAAAATCGGAGACCTCGAAGGGACCCCATATGCACAGCGGCCAGCGTGGAGGCGGCCGATGCCGACCCTCGCGGTGAAGGCGACGACTGACGGCGGCGCCCGCGACTCCCAGCGGCATGACCACCTAAGACGTAGTCCAGCACGACACCCTGTCGCCGCTCCTCGCCTCCTCCGAGCACATAGCTTCGGCACACGACAAGGCAACGAAGGACGGTGGCGGACGGCGACCTTCACGGCGCTGCAGCACGACCGGTGCGCGGTGTTACCCTCGGGCGACACGCGTTGCGCTTCTCCTCCAGCCAGTGCCGCGAATCGATGTAGCGGTCTCCTTCTCCTCAATTGGCACCACGGTAGAGATATCTGTGGCGGCACGACCAAACGGTCCGGTAGAGGGGATGAGATTCGCTGACTTGGGGTTGGCTGACTTTGTGGTGACTTTGAGTCAATGGCATGTGGACTCTGCACGTGGTGGACCCTACCTGTCGGTGAGAAAGTCACGGCTGAGCAAAGTCAGCCAATCCGTGCCCCCGGTAGAGGGTAGACACCGTGCGGCAAAGCTCTGTGTGGAAGCTGAACGAATCAAATTGATTCGTGTACACGCGAAGCTTGGAAACCTTATCTCTTCGGTGGATTCACATTTTTATCCTCTGACTTTGCTGTATTTATTATGCTCAAAGGAACGTGGTATTTTAGCCCCCTTCCTCAATACTACATTTTAATACTGAGCCATCACATAATCACACTCGTTCTCAGATTATGAATCTACATGCTTGCTGGTAGGTGGATGCAGACATACGACTGGGTGTTAGCACATTTGTTCGTTGATGAAAAATCCTTATATTTTCTGGATGTTCGTTGTTAAAAAATATTTAAATCTTGTGGTTAGAATATATTTACATGCATGGTTTCTAAATGGACACATATTGTGTTACCGTCGTAGGCGCATAATTGATCTACCGAGAACCAAGCAATCGCAGCACGATGACGACACCGAGATTTGATAACGCAGTTTGGCGAACTCGCCTACATCTGCGGGGCATGACTACGGGCGCTCCTCCCCATTGACACCGCAACACCTGGCCGCCCTATGCGCCGGCACAAGCCACCGGCTCCCCCTGCGTGCCTGTTGCTATCAAGTCGTCATAGGTTACACGTGTGGTGCTCCCCTCATTATATGGGTGGCCCAGGCTATAAGAGTTCGACTCGAACACTACTCATACCTATCCACACCTAATACAAAACCAAGTCCAAACGTAACCCAACACGTACACAATATTCGACACAAACACAACAAACTCCACCTTGACGAATATTGTCCGCCACCGTGAGTTCGTCCAAGCGTCAAACCTTCATGTACTCCGGACTTGGTTGTTTTTCATGAGCTCCACTGCTACTCTCAGACTCCACGTGACTCCACCTGCAACTGTAGTCTCTTCTTCCCGTTTCAACATCATCACACACCGATCACCGATCTGCGTGAAAGTGCTTTCAACTTGAAGGAATTTCACCATCGACTTTTGGTCAACCTGAGTCAAATTCATAGTCGTCTCATCCTGAATAGTCTTCTACATGTCCCACAACTATAGCACTCCGCCTCTTTCTGTATCTAGTCATCCGCACTTTGCCATGTGCACTGAACATCACAGAATATACGACAATGTACACTCAAAGCTTCCGACGTTTCAGACTTTCCAATACTTTCTCAGATTCTCCATGGGATCGACTCCTGTCTATCACCTGACGCGTCAATGTCCATAGACCCAGTCACCAACTTGAATCCGATACTCGCCAACATTGCTTCAGCACCCCTGCACACATATCTGACCACATGTCTGGCCGGCTGTGTCCTGGTCTGTCGCCGTGTCCCGTGCTTACCGCACGCCTCACTGAGCTTCCGCAATCTTGGCCAAGATCTACCGGGTCGCTAACCCACACCACCTCAGGCCCCACTGCAGACAACCACCAGTCATACCCGACTAGTGCCGAGTTCCACGTATCTCTCGAACCCTGACGTCCAGTCCGACCAACGTGCTTCTCGCCTTCCCACTGACTAGGCTTCGACTCTCCGCTAGCTTACGCCGTAGCCCGTCCATCGGCCGAGTGGAATCTTCCGCCCGAGATTCTAGCTCCGCCTTCAACATGACTCCTTGGTAGATGATCAATCCACCCAACGCCCCGTCGACCTCAAGATCTCATGTGTACACCATCTTGAATCAACCCCGCGTCATCGCATGTCGAAGCACGCATAACCATGCGCCACGTGTTGCCACGCCACAGAATTCGGACACCATCAGCCCTCACGTTCCTACGTCGTCGTCGCCGATCTTCACCGTCTTCTGTCTCGTCAGACTGTCCAGTCCAACCCAGCCAAACTTGTTCGACTGCAATCATGTTCCACCTCGCATCATATCAGCCCAGCACCAACGTGCCATGATCGACGCCTTTCTGTGCATGATCCTCCACGACGCCCACTAGACTATTCAAGCCTTATATACGCACGTCGCCATCCCAAAAGAATATGGCCCCTGCCTTGGTTGCTTTTGGTTAGCTCCCTTGCTCAGACCTTGAGCTACATCAGCAAACTAACTGAAAAATACTTCCGTGCAACAGGAGACTTCCGTCCAAAACGCAGAAATACTTTTCCTTAATTTTGCTTCACCGCTCCATCCAGAACGTACCAAGCCAGCCCATCACAACTCCACATGCATGCAATGATCCATATTGGGACACTTTTTTTTTTCTCTCACAACAAATCTCACGATTGCTGCTTCCTATCGAGCGCACGAACACACGAGCCGAACACATGTGCATCCCCTTGGCATAGTGCTTCATGGGCCTGTGCATGCAGCCTGCACTACATGGGCTCCACCTGGGCTGGGCCCTTCCCGCTGCTGCCTTCCATGCGGGACATCCATCGACCGATCTGTGCGGTTGCCCTAGCGCTCTGTCGCGCCTGTTACGCCGTCGCCGCCGCTTGCACGCACGGTACTCGATCGGATCGATCCAGTCTACCGCACGCAGCTGCTGTCTCACCCAAGAAACTTGCTGCTGCACCTCGTCGCCCAAGTATGGCCGCCTCAGCACCTCACGCGCTTGTGGCCTATCTCTGCCGACGACGCAGTCCCGTACCCGACCCATGTTCCTCCGCACTCGCCGATTCCGATTGCTTCTGCCGCAATTCAATTCCTTCGCCGATGTCTCCCATCGCCGTGACCAGTGCCTCGGCAAATATGACAATCCCTTGATGAATTCGCGAGATCAATCTTCCGTCGCCTTCAGGCTTTGCTCTGATACCAATTTTTACCGTCGTAGGCGCATAATTGATCTATCGAGAACCAAGCAATCGCAGCACGATGACGATACCGAGATTTGATAACGCAGTTCGATGAACTCGCATACATCTGCGGAGCATGACTACGGGCGCTCCTCCCCATTGACACCGCAACACCTGGCCGCCCTATGCGCCGGCACAAGCCGCCGGCTCCCCCTGTGTGTCTGTTGCTATCAAGTCGTCATAGGTTACACGTGTGGTGCTCCCCTTATTATATGGGAGGCCCAGGCTACAAGAGTTTGACTCGAACACTACTCATACCTATCCACACCTAATACAAAACCAAGTTCAAACGTAACCCAACACGTACACAATATTCGACACAAACACAA
This sequence comes from Poa pratensis, assembly GCA_947311845.1. Classification (NCBI taxonomy): domain Eukaryota; kingdom Viridiplantae; phylum Streptophyta; class Magnoliopsida; order Poales; family Poaceae; genus Poa; species Poa pratensis. The sequence continues at coordinate 22,024,786 of CAMZMU010000110.1, forward strand.
CATATTGCTGTTCGAACTCCCGTGATTTGATCACTTTAGTTTAGTTTGCAGCAACAAACTGCTCAGTCTTTTATTTTCTCTGAACTTTGCGTGCACCACGACACGTGAGTTACGCTGTCGGGTGCCCCTTAACCCATTTTTCTTATATTTTCTGGATGTTCGTTGTTAAAACTTTTTTTTTTGCGGAAAGGAGCTGCTGATAAATCAGAACAGAGTTCTTACAGAAAAGTCCAGAAACAAAGCAAAATTACAAAATGGTCCCTCTGGATTCCACTGACGAAGACGAAGACGTATCGCCGGCGCGCCGCCGCCGCTGCTCCTCACACGCCATGGATTAGATGTAGCCCCTCTGCGGACGGGAAGTCGACGAAGCTCGGCCCCGGAGGACCTCCATCCAACGCCGCTGTAGCCAGCGCCCTACTCTGCACCACCAGCACCTTGAAGATCTTCAACTACCCGGATCCGCCGTCCCGCGGACTCCGGCGAGGGATTAACGCACCCAGCAGCTCCACCGAGCCCCGAGCACGCGGAAGACGGAGATCAGCAACATAGCTCCTCAGACCTCTACCGCCGGAGAGGAAGACCTCCGTCGCAAAACGCCACTCCGGCCGTGCCACCCACTCCCCAACGCCGCCGGCTAGCACCCAAACCGACCCTACGCTATTTACACACCGCAAATCGGGGCTTCCTCATCCTCCCGCTGCCGGAGCAGCCGCCGGAGGGTGAGGAACCCGCCGATCTGGCGGCGGCGAGGTGGATCGCCCCGAGTCGCCCAAAAGTCGCCCTCTCTCTAATGTGGACGGGGAGAAGATAAGGCTCCAAGGTGCCTTTTTTGCCAAGAGATAACAGTTCGTTGTTAAAACTTGTGGTTAGAATATATTCACATGCATGGAAATGGACACATATTGCTGTTCGAATCCCCGTGATTTGATCACTTTAGTTTAATTTGCAGCAGCAAACTGCTCGGTCTTTTATTTTCTCTGAACTTTCCGTGCACCACGACACGTAAGTTATGTTGTCGGGTGCCCCCCTGTAACTAATTTACCCTCTGCTTATCAATGAAAAAGCCAGCGATTGCTGCGTCTTAAAAAAAATGGACACATATAGAAGTGTTGTCCAAATTAATGGGTACTATCATGTGCTCTTGTGTAGATTTGATTCCTCCACTTCGAATATCCTACGCTCTATCTATAGTAATATGGACTCGTGTGATATTACTACAGGATTTCAAGTTAAACAAGGCCAACCGAAGAAATATGCATGGTTCATTGACTATTTATCATTTTATTTATGTGAATTATTCTATTGTATAAAGATTATGTTGAATCAAATGTTTGTCACTATTAATTTTAATATTACCCGTTTGCAACGCACGGGCAATTTGCTAGTTTTGTGTAATTTCCGTAACAGTTTCCGCTGCCATGGAGCTCCATGTTACGTGTCCTGCTAGGACTTTGCATATTCACGCGCCGTGATCGATTGTAGCGTTCGGTAGTGGATTTGTGACCTCCCTCCGCTAAAACAAAAAAAGTTTTCTTCCTCTCCCTCAAACCCGCCGCAAGAACCCCATGAGCGGAGAACTTGTCTGTGGCAAGATGGTTATGAGGGTAGTTGTAACCCAGCCCACCAGAGTTCAAACCCCAGGTTTGACGCTGGTGTTTCTCATTTAGGCGGAATATTGTTTAGTGGGAGGCGACGTTCCCGTCGACAGCGAGGCGCCTGTAGTGACTTCATCAATCTCAAGACCGGATCGTCGGCTCAGTCTTTCGGAGGTGCTCATAGGGGTAGAGTGTGCGTGCGTGCGTTCTTAGGGTGAGTGTGTGCACGTGTTTGTGAGCGTCTGCGTTGTACTGTGTTTCGCAAAAAAAAAACACATGAGCGCGTTTCTCGCAAATCTATTAATCACGTCAGCACAAGACAAGATGATGGATCGCTTTTGCGACGTCATTGTGGAGGAGATCCTCCGCTGCCTGCCGGCCAAGTACCTCCAACGGATCACCTCATCGTCATCAGCCCCGGATTCCAAGCTCGCTACTGGGAGTCGCACTCCCCTTACCTCTCCGGCGTCTTTCTCCAGTCCGATCTCCCCTGGCGACAGCCCTCTTGCTTCCTCGGTAGCCCTAGGGGCTGCCCGTCCGCGACGGAGTCCGTGTTAGATAACAGTTCGTTGTTAAAACTTGTGGTTAGAATATATTCACATGCATGGAAATGGACACATATTGCTGTTCGAATCCCCGTGATTTGATCACTTTAGTTTAATTTGCAGCAGCAAACTGCTCGGTCTTTTATTTTCTCTGAACTTTCCGTGCACCACGACACGTAAGTTATGTTGTCGGGTGCCCCCCTGTAACTAATTTACCCTCTGCTTATCAATGAAAAAGCCAGCGATTGCTGCGTCTTAAAAAAAATGGACACATATAGAAGTGTTGTCCAAATTAATGGGTACTATCATGTGCTCTTGTGTAGATTTTCTCTGAACTTTCCGTGCACCGCGACGGAGTCCGTGTTAGGTTCAGACCTCGCCTTCTTTCCTCCACTGCCCGTTGGACCTGAATCTAGGGACAGGGAGATCTTTATCGTGCACGCGACGGCCGGCCTGCTGCTGTGCTGCAGGGGCGAATGCAGGCCAATGTAATACTACGTCTGCAACCCCATGTCATGGCAGTGGGTTGCTCTCCCGGAGCTGCCGCGACCTCCGACAGACCTACATGGACTCCTGTCGGTGCATAATAACAATGGAGATTTTTATATTTTGGATTGTACACTGAAACAGCGGAGTGGCCCTGGAGTTAAGCACGATGAGGCCTAGCGATCTGGCGACCTGGGCGACGCGCCGCCGGCGCCCCTTGCCGGCCGGTTCTGGGCGCCCCTCGAGCCTCCTTCTACGGCGACTACCGGGGGTCGGCGACGAAAGACGCTCGCACCGCCGGGGTACTCGGGATCTCGCTACTCTTGCCTCGACGGGCTGACGGCCGAGCCATCCGGGCTTGACGACGACCACGTCGCCGTCCATGTGGCCATGGCCTCTTTGGAGGAATCTGTGGAACCTCGCGAAGACCTCCCGGATCCTTCGAGTCCTCTACGTTCCGGCGTGGAGCACGTCCAAGCATTCTGGGAGGGCGCCGGATTCCCGACGCCGGCGAGCCGTACTTGGGAGTCGGGGGCTTCGGCGACGCAAGGTGAGCATTCTAAGAATGTGCCGGTGTGCAGGGTCTCGCGGACGGTGGAGAAGTTGGCGTCGCGATGCCGGAGTCCGCCGTCTCCGCCGGCCAGGGCGCGGCTCTCGCGGCCGCCGCGGATGGGCGCATGGCGCGGTCCTCTACCTCCGAAGAGAGTCTCGCCGCCGCCGGTCCTTGGTGTTCTCCTTGACCGGGCTCTGCAGGCGAGGTCTTCTCCGAGCCCGGCGAAGACGGTGGCGCCGGCGGCTGTGGTGGCGGAGATCACGCGGCATGATCCGCCATTGCCGCACCAGGAAGCGGGAGTCCAGGTTCAAGTTCGCATGTAGCTGGGGCCCACGCGCGCGGCTGATCTTGGCCGTCCAGATCCCTGGGCGCATCTGCGCCGTCGAATCGGTGTCTACTGGAATCACGCATGCCCTCCGTCCCCGACTCGTTCTTCGTCTACGTCCGTGCCGCCGCAATCGTCTGCCATCGCTCCGTCGCCCTCACGCCCGTCCACGTTGTCCCCTCGCCGCCTCGAGCTGCCCCCCGGTATTTGTCCCGTGAGTCCCAGCCCGGCGCCGTCCGCTCCTCTAGCCGGAGGGAGTCGCTCTTTCGCGGAGGTCGCAGCCTCCGCCTCGCCGCCGACAATGCCAGGTGCTCCACCGCCGCGGCCGCATCAGGGGCAAGGCCCAAGAGCGGGGGCGCCGCGCCCGCAGCAGCCGGTGGCTGTGCAGCAGCCTCGTCATCATCAACCGGCTGCCGGGCAGCAGCGACCTCATCACCCGTCGGCTGCGCCCATCGCGAGCTCTGGCTTGGCCCAGACCCTCCCCGCCAGTTTCTTCCTCGGGGGGATGTCGGCGGGTACGGGTGTGGCGGCTACGCCGCTGATGCCCTTGCAGCGTCCATCTTTGCAGTACGGGCCGCCGGCGTACATGCCGCCGGCGTTCCAGCCTCCGACTTTCAACACCTCGTACATGAACCCGGGTTACCCGGTTTATCAGCAGCCGGGTCAGCAGCCTCCGGCGGCGGCGGGCAGGGTGCTCCTCGCCCTAAGAGAAAGAAGAACAAGGCGGGTCAGCAAGGCAATCCGTTTCAGCAGCCCCTGTTGCAGCAGCAGTTCGCCCAGCCATCGGTTACTCCTCAGCTGGGTGGTTTCCAGGGACAGCCAGCGGTGGCGCCTCCCCCCATCCAGGGTGCGGGTGCCAACATCACAGCTCCGGTCCCTGGCTTGACAACAGCTGTTGGTTCGGAGGATACAACATCATTGCAGCAGTCCGAGACATCGACAGGGGGTAAGGGAAAAGCAAAAAAAGGCAACAAGTGTTTCAAGTGCGGGGCAGATTCTCATATCACTAAAGCTTGCCCGATAAAACACTATTGTTTAGTTTGTGATAATGCAGCGCATCCCACTATGAGGTGTCCGACGCTGCGTCTACCCAAGCCCACTTGCTTCACCTCGGGCTCGGGCGTTCCGGAGACGATGTTCGTGCAGTTTCCTGACAGCGTCTACAAGCCTCATCTGATTCCGTCGAGCTCGCCCACTGCACTGATTTCGATAGTGGGTGACCCGGTGCCCGCCGCTGCTATTCAGAGCCTGATATCCAAGGTGTGTTACTCAGCACAGTGGACGTGGGAGGCATTGCCCCATGGCGATAATGCTTTCCTCCTTGGGTTTCCGTCGGCTGAGGATCTCCACAGGGTTGACGGGATTCAGCTGAATATTCCGTCCTTTAATTCTCAGGCCACTATCTCTGTTTGGAAGTCCAGTGATGATGCAGTTCCACTTAGAGTGCTTGAGAAGGTATGGGTTCATGTTCAGGGTGTTCCGTATGCACTGAGACATTTTCTTGGCTTTTGGGCGGTGGGAACGCTCATTGGGACGACACTTGACGTGGATCTTGTCACCTACCAGAGCCGTGGCATTGTTCGCATTCTTGTGGGCATGTTGGATTCGAAGGTGCTGGAAAAGCGCTCCGCTGATGATGGTCCGTATGTCGGAGCCTCGTGTGTGGTGAGACTCAAGGAGTATGGGTTCTATTTCAGCCGTGAGCCTGCTGATTTCGTTCCGGATCCCAGCTTTGTACCCTTCTTTTGGCGCCGTAAAGGCGACGATGCCGATGACGAGGAGGGTAAGGGGCATGACTTGGAGGGTCCTTTGGGTCAGGACAACGCCAATGGTTCATTTCCAACAACATGGACGTTGATGGTAGTACATCGTCCGAGATTCCGAAGGGTAACACGTCAGGCACACCCGATGATCATGTTGGTTCCGTGATGGCTATTACACCGTACAACGCTTGTCCGAGTACTCCGAGAGGTCGGGAGATTGTGGAGCTGATCCGACGTTCTTCGCCGAGCCTGCTGCGCCCTTCTCCGGAGACAGCGCCGCCTCTCACCTACGTTGAGGGTGGAGTCGCTGCTTCTGTTGAGCAGCCCCTGTTGGGTGGCATCGCTGGCCTGGGTGCTGCAGCGAGCTACACCGGCCCATGGTCCGCCGTTTGCAGCCGGGCCGCTGCTGCTGCCGAGGGCGGTCTGGGCCTCGGCGCCTCTGCCGGCGCCCCTGACGGTGGGTGGGCTGCTGATTCAGCCTTGGCTGGGCTGGGCCGGGAGGAGGCTGCGACCACGACTTCGCCTCCTCCGGTCGCTCAGCTTGGGCCGCTCACCCCTGGTGAGCTCGCGGGACAGACCGGTCTGACTGACACTGGAGGTGTACACGGCAGCGTCGGGTCGGTCTCCAGAGGGGCTTCTACTTCGCCACAGCCCCTTTGGATGGACTGACCCCTGACGCGGCTTCGACGAGTGTGGTCTCGACTCCGACCAGACCCACTTGTCCCCCGCGGCTCCGCTCGATGCTGTGGTGGTGAATGGGATGGCTGCTACTTCGCCCATGTCGTCCCATGTCACCACCACTCCGGTGGCCGCGCGTGCAGGGGTGACTTCGGAACACAATCCACTCCTCCGGCCCATCGCAGCGATAGGTTCGGAGTGGATGTGGATGGAGGTTCCGCCACGGATGAGGATTCCATGACGAAGGCCATGCGCCTTAAGGCGGCGCGTAACTTGGACTTTTCTGGTATGGATTTGAATTCGAAGTCTTTTCTTTCTATGTCGCCGCTTTCGATTCATTCTAAACTGAGTAGTGTAGGTTTTAAGCTTGGTAATAGTCAATCTCAAGTTCTTGTTTCAACTAATGTCTTGAGACATATGGAATTTGACCGTCTCACGGTTATTCCTAAAGTCTCGACTGGGTTGTCAACCACCTATGATGATGAGGATGAAGCGATTGCCACATCAGATGGTCAGCTTATTTCTCATCTAATTGGTGAAGTGTTGGATGGTGGTTTGGATGACGACGGGCTGAGCTCATTATATGAGCTAAAAGCATCCGGTCGGAAATCAAATCTACAGCCAACAAGGCCCGGAAACGGTCAAATTTATCCAAATCCCCCACGGTTTCCCGATGAATGGCATGTTTAAGAATAGCAGAGGTCTTGGTGACTTGGCTAAACACTTGCACTTCGCTGATTGTATTCGGGACCATAATTTGGATTTCTTAGCTATTTCTGAGACGGGTAGACGTGAGTTCTCACAATCTCTCTTGAACCGACTTTCGGGCGGTATAGAGTTTGAGTGGTACTCGCGGCCCCCTCATGGTCGTTCTGGGGGCATTTTACTTGGCGTCAGGACTGACACCATGGAAGTGTTGGAGGTTACGGAAGGCAACTTTCATATCAAATTGCACATCCGTAATAAATCCGACAACTTCATTTGGAGTCTTGTCGCCGTGTATGGGCCAGCCCAGGAAGCGGCTAAGACCTCTTTTCTCTGTGAGATGGTAAACTTGGCAAAAGATAACCCGCACCCTATGATCATGGGTGGGGATTTCAACCTGCTACGGTTTCCATTCGAGAAAAGTAAAGGTCGGTTCGACAATCGTTGGCCTCTTTTGTTCAATGCAGTTATTGACAGCTTGAACTTACGAGAGATAACGATGGTGGGGAGACAGTTCACCTGGGCTAACTCTCTACCCGAACCCACATACGAGAAACTAGACCGCGTGCTGATGGATTCTGATTGGGAAGATAGGTTCCCATTGGTGTCGGTACGGGCTCTAGAACGTATTGAGGGGTTGTCGGACCATGCTCCCATTCTCTTGACCACTGGGTACCTAGACCGCAATGTAAACCACGATTCAAGTTTGAACTTGGTTGGCTACATCGCGAGGGTTTCCACGACATGGTTAAAAGAATCTGGGATTTACCGGTAGCGGGTGATACGCCCATCCAGCGATGGAACAATAAGATACGTGCTTTACGCACTCATCTCGTTGGTTGGGCTCGTCATACTACGGTTTACTCAAAAAAGAAAAAGTACGACTTCCTCGATATCGATGCTCTAGAAGCATTAGCAGAAGTTCGGTTACTGTCCGCGCAAGAAATTGAGCTAAAGAGCCAATCCAATGCACAGATAGCGAAACTGCTGCGTGAGGAGGAGTTAAAATGGTACCAACGTTCTAAAGCTCAATTCATTCTAGAAGGGGACTCGAATACTCGTTATTTCCATAGTATTGCCAATGGCAGACACAGGAAAAAACGCATTCATTCCCTAGTCCAGGATGAAGGAACGATTGAGGGCCAGGAACAACTAAAGTCGTACATTACAAATTACTATAAAGGTCTGTTCGGGCCCCAGAGGAGGGATCTTTCTCTTTAGATGAGGCCCGAACAGAGGACATACCCCAGGTTTCAGATGAGGAAAATAGCCTACTTACTAAACCCTATTCAGAGGAGGAAGTGAGAAAGGCGGTTTTCCAAATGAAACACAATTCAGCTCCTGGCCCTGATGGTTTCCCGCTGAGTTCTATCAGAACTTTTGGGACGTCATAAAGGCAGATTTGCTACAATTGTTCGCTGTCTTCACAATGGACAATTGAGTTGTTTCGTATCAATTTTGGTGAGATAATTTTGTTACCTAAGGTTAACGAGGCAGAAAGGATCCAGCAGTTTAGACCTATATGCCTCCTTAACGTTAGTTTTAAAATATTCACCAAAGTGGCTACGATTCGATTGAACAATGTGGCAGATCATGTGGTTCGTCCGTCCCAGACGGCTTTTATGCAAGGTCGCAACATCCTTGATGGAGTTGCAATTCTACATGAAACAGTCCACGAACTACATAGGAAAAAGTTGAATGGGGTAATTCTTAAAATTGATTTTGAGAAAGCTTATGATAAAGTGAAGTGGTCTTTCATCCAGCAAACCCTAAGGATGAAAGGCTTTTCCTCGAGTGGCGCGCGTTAATTAATAGCTTTGTTTCCGGAGGAAGTGTAGCCATTAAGGTCAACGATGACACTGGCAAATACTTCCAAACGAAAAAAGGCCTCCGACAGGTGACCCACTATCGCCAATACTATTTAATATAGTGGCGGATATGCTGGCTATCCTGATCGAACGCGCTAAAACTGAGGGCCAAATTGATGGAGTGATTCCACATCTTGTCGATGGTGGATTATCGATTCTTCAATATGCCGACGATACAATTCTTTTTATGGAGCATGATATCGAAAAAGCTCGTAACCTAAAGTTGATTTGTCAGCTTTCGAGCAACTTTCGGGTCTTAAGATAAATTTCCATAAAAGTGAATTGTTTGTTTTGGCGAGGCCCAAGAAAACGCCGCCTTGTATGCTGAGCTTTTTGGCTGTGAGCAAGGTCAATTTCCTATCAACTATTTGGGCATTCCGATTCACTATCGGAGACTTACAAATGCTGAATGGAAAAGGGTGGAGGAAAGGCTTCAATTACGTTTAAATAGCTGGAAAGGCAAACTCCTATCCTGGGTGGAAGATTGGTTCTCATAAACTCGGTACTAACGAACATGGTACTGTATATGATTTCATTCTTCCAATGCCTAAAGGGGTCTTAAAAAGATTGGATTATTTCCGATCTAGATTCTTTTGGCAAGGGGATTGTGAGAAGAAAAAATATCGACTGACTAAATGGAGTGTGGTTTGTTGCCCTAAAGACCAAGGAGGGCTTGGAATTCATGACCTTGAGGTCAAGAATAGAGCGCTGCTAGGTAAATGGCTATTTAAACTTCTTTCGGAAGATGGAGTTTGGCAAACCCTCCTTAGGAGAAAATATGTTGGAGATCAATCTGTCCCAGGTTCTTTGGAAACCTGGTGATTCACACTTCTGGGCAGGCCTCATGGCTACAAAGAAGTTCTTTTTTCCACATGGATCTTTCTCAATAAGGGATGGATCGGAAATTCGCTTCTGGGAGGATATTTGGCTAGGCCAATCTACCCTCAAAGAACAATATCCGGCTCTATATTCTATTGTACGAAACAAAGCGACACGATCGCGAAGGTGTGGGTACTTCCCACCAGATGTTTCGTTCAGAAGAAGTTTACTAGGAACAAGACAGCATCTTGGAATGCTTGCTCATCCGATTGGATTCAATCCAACTAACGGAAGGTCCTGATAAATTTCAATGGAATCTCACGAAGAATGGTAAATTCTCGGTTGATTCTATGTATAGAGCATTAATTCTACCCGAAATTCCAGTCGATAGTTCAAACAACAACAAACTTTGGAAGATGAAGATACCACTAAAAACTAAAGTGTTTGCGTGGTATTACGTCGAGGAGTAATTCTTACCAAAGATAACCTTGCCAAACGCAATTGGCACGGAAGTAAAAAGTGTGTTTCTGTCACACGACGAGACCATCACACACTTATTCTTTCAGTGCGAGTTCGCTAGGTCTATATGGTCAGCCATCCAGATAGGTTCTACCTTACATCCACCTAGTTCTGTTGCTAACATTTTTGGCAACTGGTTAAATGGAGTGGATCCTAGGTTCAAACTATTCAGTAGGGTGGGAGCGATTGCTGTTATTTGGTCGCTGTGGCTATGTAGAAATGACAAGGTTTTTAATGATAAAAATGCTTCTCTTATGCAGGTTATTTACCGGTGCACAGCGACGTTACGAGCATGGTCAACCCTGCAGCGTGTGGAGCACCGAGACTTATTTTTGGAGGTGGCGTCGAGACTGGAGGCTGCGGCCAGGGAGTTATTTTCCCGGCATGGGTGGCAACATAGACTCCGGATAGACCTACCAGCATCTTAGGCGGATTACAATTTCTCATTTTGATATGTAATTCGCCTTTTTTACTTTTTGGTTACCGACTGGATGATGGTGAACTGGTGGCTGTGTGCATCTTAGCTATGCGGAGGCCGGGTGTGCTTAAAACTTTTAAGTAATAAAAACCCTTTATCTAAAAAAATAACAATGGAGATGGTAGCAGCATCAAGCGCTTTCAAGTGGTCCTTAATCGTCCTATGCTCTGGAACCACATGGATGGAGGATGCCTGGATCTCAGGGTGTTCTCCTCGGCCACCGGCCTGTGGGAGGCAAAGCACATCCAGCAGCCTCCGACGTCTATGGATGTCGTGGCACATGGACCACCTTTCCTCAGCCAGAGCGGCACCGCATACTGGACCGGGTACTGTCCCATGGAAAAGCTCATTGCATTCAAGTCCTTCCTCTTCCTGGGCGTGTTCATGATACTGAGACTGCGCTAAATCGGTGCATAGGGAGCGCAAGGGCGGGGGCCTTCGGTATGCGCATTTCGACTGCTCGGTGTTCCAGGTGTGGGATCTGCAGACTGGTGGTGCAAGTGGCGTTTGGTGGAAAGCTGAACGGAATCCAGAAGCAACTGCCCTTGTTATTGAATCAGAATATCTTGAATACCGCGTCAATGCGACATCAGTGTCGTCACTCTTCACAGTGCTTGGCTTCCACCCAACTGTTGATAGTATCATCTTCTTGGAAATTAATGGGAACGTGGGTGCATACTCCATTGAACATGGCACAATCACATATCAATGCCCTGGATATTACTTCAACAATGATGTATTTCCGTATGTGCATCCTGCTCACCCGGTGGAGATCCCAGCAATAGCCACTCTAGTTGAAGGGGTTCTGAATTAATCTCGTTCGCTTAAATGTTTACTTGCCCATGTTACATCAAGATGCACCTCTCTTCCATAGAGTGTATTTTGTTAACCACCACTGCTGGCTAGGAGTCGTCCCACCTTGACAGGGAAACTTCATGTCTGCATACTGCTGTTAATTATGTTGATTTTTTTTATCAATCCATTTTTTTATTGAGGCTAAATTGGATTTCCGCGGGTATGTTTGGCTCAGTCGGTACTCGGTACCTCCCTATTCAGATGAAAAAGGTAAACATTGATGTCAACTTTCCAGTGATAAGGGAAGGTGAACTGTTCATTTAACTGTGACTAAACTAAGGTTCCCTTAGCGTTTAGGAATTTAAGTTGGCAAGTATTTCAGCTAGTGCCAGTGAATTTGAAGCATTCTGCAGTTTTAAAGCAGTTGCTGATGAGATAATCCATCGTATTCAGTTTTGAAGCAGCTTGGAATGACATAAATGATACATCCATGGATGAACAATCTGAGTCTATGAGAAGCTGACCCTCTGTAAGGAATATGATCATGCAGCTTATATTGTTGGTGTTGGTGTTGGTGACACCAACACCAACAAGTCGGTACTACTGTTGGTGTTGGTGATGAACATGCAATGGCCCTCAAGCCCTAAGTGAATTGCATATGCAACTTCGATTAATTAGACTCCAACACTCTTCAGATCAACCGAGTAAATAAAATATATCTGAAAAAAAATCAACTGCACTGCATTATCCACCAAATATATGCAGCAAATCACCTTTTAAGGAGCGATTATCTGACAATTTAACTATGTCGAAGAGAACTAAAGAAAAGTCGTCTTAGTTCATTAACCGTACTATTGTTGGTTGTTTCCAGTGGACATATTTCACAGTTTGGTGTGTTGCACTATGTGTAACTTGGAATTGTGCCTGATTTACAAATACATGATGAGAGTAAAATATAAACTGCACCATACCTCGCTTGATTTTCACAACAGGCTCCCCCTTTTAGAGTGTCCGAGAATGACCAACGGAACGCCAACGTTGGCAAGCATGTCAGCACACTGCATTAGCAACAGATTTTGAAGCAACACATAAGTTGAATTGGGTAGAAATCAAACTGCAACTGAACGTGAATATAAAACTTATTCATCTATTAGATTAAGATACGAAAAAGACTAAACATAGAACGCAGCACCTAAAAAGCATGAGGGCAGTGCACAGGACAGGCATGCATACCGACAACTACGCGGTCTGACCTCCAATCAGAGTTTTGACGATCTTGTCTACCTGGTGGGTAGTTCCATTCTGAAAACATCAAGAACAGAGATGCTAGCATTAAGTAAAGCTCCTGAACTCGTGCGACTAAAACTAGCACATGTTTTATGTACAACAGGTTCAATCCTTGGTCTCGATTTAGTTTCTTTTTTGCTAAATTGTGTTGTATATGCAAAGTAAGATTACTAAATTAGTTCTTTCTAAAAGATTCAAAATAAAGAGATATCTTGAACTCTGGATCAGAAGGCCATAATAGATTGCGTATATCATATTTTTAGCATGATATCATTTATATGTTATTATCATGCACTCAAACCTTTTCTAACTTTGAAACTAGTATGTAATACACAGTAGGGGTTTTCCCCTACGGTACCATGGTAAAAAAACTAGTATGTAACAAAATATTGTATTGTATTATTCATTATTTCATGAAAAATAATTTTATTTTATTTTATTGATTTATTAATCGTCGCATGCTAATGGAAAACGTCTTTTATTTGTGAACATAGAGAAAGAGAGAGTAATAAAATATATTTCATTTTTTTGAGAAATGTTATGTAATTTTTTTCATTGTTTCATATCATATATATGAGAACATTAACTATTTACTAACAAACAGAATAATTAGACCTTTTAAAAGAACCAGCATCACGATGATTTGTGAGGACCTTAATTGCTTTGGCATAGAGAGACGAAACTGATGCAAACCCCACTACTCTCAGGTCAAAGATAATTCAGGTTATGACATCTATTTACCACAAGAAGCCAATATTTGTTTTTGTTAATTTCTGTTACTTAGTCATTCGACACCTAAAATTTACACAACTGCCCTTGTGTGCAATTTGACAATTCAAAAAAAAAGTTTGATATGTCAAAACCTAAAAGGAAAAATAGTCCACGAGCACGAGGAAGATGCACCACGAGTATGCAACATTAATCCTTGTAAATTAACTGGAATCCAGCTCAGGAGGCGAAAGTCACTATCACGATCTTGTTGCCAAAGGTTTATCAATTCGCACATACTAACATTAATCTGATACGTACTTGAAAAGCTACGGACTACAATATTTTTCAACTAGTAATAAACTGCGTTAATTTCCTTTTGAAGCATCTTAACATTCCTAGATTAATTCATTTTCATATAAAAAATTCCGCATTTTAAACATGTCCTAAATGGCTAAATCAGTAAGTTTAATATTAAACTGACATTCATTTATCTTCTCTCACCGTCTCCATCTATGCACATAATATACTCACACCAGTCGAGTTCAGAGAATTAAGCAACACATATGTAGAGCTGACATCAACATATCTATACCTCTTATAAAACAAAACCCCAGTAAGTTGCATTAATTATTTTCTATCTCAGCATGCAAGTTATCCACATCGCCCACTATTTTAGCCAATCAATTGTCCATGTCATCTCCACTAACAATAATTAATAATAATAATACATTTTTCATGCAACATATTCATGTCATCATTTTTCAGGCATATAATTGTCCACGTCACTAATATTTGTCCTCAAATATTCAACTATTTCACACGAATTGATTTTTTTAAAGACTGAATATTTCATGCGTCTTATACCCATTTCATTTACTTAATAATTTTCAAAGAGATTCCCTCTGCAACACGCGGGGCATTCTTTTAGTACTTCTTATAAGACAAAATCCTACTAACATGCACTAATTTAGTCTATATGTACATGCAAAGTGTCCACATCATCCACTATTTGAGCCATTCATTTATCCATGTCATCCCACATTTACTAATAAAAATCTATTCATATATGCAATCTATTTACATTATTAATTCTTTTAGCCATACAATTTCCACATAATCAATTTTTTTGCAGTTAAATATACGAACATTTCACGGTGATTAAGTTTGGATTCTCGACTATTGTGACAAATCAAATCCTCCATATTCCCAAAAAAATCATTTTATGTTTCAAATATCCTTTCTTTTATAATACAATATTTTAAAAAATTCCCGCCGCAACGCGCGGGGTATCTTTGTAGTATACAACAGAGGAGGCATGGCTTGTCACTCAGGGCCCGACTTCACCAATGGGGGTTTATTTGGTGGTGCCATTTGCACGGAAACTTTGGCCAAACAATGTCTATGCCCGGCTTCACCAATAGAAGTAACCGGAAGGATGCCCCGGTCCCTTTTGAGTCTAGATACAATTATGACTTTCTCATTTGTGGGAATATAATTTATAATTAGCATTCGCAAGAAACTAAGATATTTTAAGATGTTAATCTGCAGCTAAGATCACAATCATAATAACATACTATCGTAAGCATATCGCAACAAAAATAACAAAAAAAATTAAAAAATAAATATTTGAGTAGGTTTTTTTTTATTGAAGGAGCCGAATTTTCATTTCCATGAAAACTGATAATACATAGTTTTCCTGCCCCTCTCTCTCCAACCCTCTGTGCCAAATGCACACACTCAGGTTTTTCAGCAGTCCTCGACAATTATTACCTACCCCCAGGACCGGACATAACTGACCCCTACATCAGGCAGTACAGAACGAAAACCTCCAGATTGTATCCCTCGTACATGAAGAAAACTAAAGCAGTAAAGCTACACTACATGCATCATTGTCCCGATCAGGGCAACACCATCTTCTTTGATCCTCCACTTCTTCTGAATACTAGCATCAGGTATTAGAAACTCGCAGCACAAGCGCCCCCCAGCCCTGCTTCGGTTGAAAAATTCAGTTGCCACTAGAACTAGAAGCTTTGCCCCTCTGCGTTGTACCTTTTGTACATTTGTTCTCTGCAAACCAGCCCAATACGACACAAAGTGAGAAATCACGAAAACTACAGTAGTAGGATCCTGTGGTATAACTCCGTTGAAGCAAGCATTTTATTCCGGGTCTTCTAGATCGCCCAAATCAACGCAGCTACACCCGATGAAATTAACAATCTATCTTTTATCACGAAAGTCTGTAACCAGGAAGGTAAGCCATCAAAATTAACAGCAACCGAATTAAGATTACAACCACATCTAACTATACTCCAAACATATCTCGCAACAGAGCAGCCAAAATATAAATGATCTATAGTTTCTACATTACTGTGAAACATACATTTGTCGGTCCTTTTCCATCCCCTGGACAGAAGCACACTTTTGATTAAAATACTCTTCCTAAAAGCGAGACATAAGAACACCATGACTTTAAGCTGGGTTTTCAGAAACCAAATTTTCCTATACACCACTTTTACCTGAGAAGTTTTAAGCGCAAACTACAAAGACTTTACTGAAAACTACCCATATTTAGTCAACGTCCATGCATCTATCCTCTACTTCCAACGGATGTACCCAGCACACATATTCTGCAATTTGTACCACATATCTGTCAATTCCCCCCATAAATTCCTCCGAAAATACTCTAGCAACACTTAACTTTTTTTTCCATGCGACAGATTATATATAATCTAGGGAAAGTTTCACAGAGTGGCTTATCTCCCAGCCATAAATCCTCCTAGAAGCTAGTTCTACACCAATTGCCAATTATTTTCAAGCTGAAAAATAAATCCCTTACTTTCAGAAGTCCAGCCCAAAAATGTGAATGCATTGGTTTCAACTTTACATGAGCTAAGGAATGAGTGAGCAAATACTTAGATCTAATTAATTGCTGCCATAAACCTTCTTCACTCTCAATTTTCCAGAGACATTTGCATAATAAACATATATTCATAATATTAAGGTCTATCACACCCAAACCACCTTGGTCCTTGGGTTGACACACCTCTTGCAAATTAACTAAATGATACTTCTTTTTTCCCTTCTACTTCCTGCCATAGTAATCTTTTCCTAAAGAAGTCCATTCTTTTACAAGTACCTTTAGGAAGGGTAAAAAGGATAACATATAGAATGGTACGTTAGTAAGACAGGACCTAAGAAGAATGAGTCTAGCCCTATCCATGCAACAGATTTCTTCTCTAGTTTGCCCTCCGATGTGTACTTCCCTAAGCTTTTTATTATGCATAGGCATCCCTAAATATTAAAAGGAAGTACACCCTATACACATGTAAATATAGACGTATACTGTAGACTTCTATTTTTTGCCCCCCCCCCCCCCCCCCCCCGCGGCAACAAAAACCTCAGTCTTTAAGAAATTGATTTTCATCCCCGACAAATGTTAAAAAACACACAAAGTAACTTCTTTAAATTTCTAGCTATATTTGAGTAGTTAATTATTATCTTTAATATTACACTTCGTGGTGATCATGCGTCCTCCACATCTCCCTCCGCTCCCTCCTCACAAATCAAACATGTGGTCCTTGATATTTTGAAACTATTTTTCAGCCCCATGAATGTAGAAAGTTACTAGCTAAGAGAAAATACGGATTAATCATTTGTTTATTAAATATACCATGGATTGACATGGTGGATTACACACATAGATTACGTACCATAGACAAAAACTGTTTAAAACATTTTTTAAGCATAAAGAAAAAATTCACCAATAAGAATAGTATTTTGTTTGCCATTGTCCTAGAACTTTATATACGGAAACCTATATTACTTTTTCTAACCTATATGGCAGGATTCTATTTTTTCTTCTTGTTGCCGCACTTTATTATGTTATCATTTGCTTTCATATTTATGCAAAGTAAAAACCTATTATTAAAATTTGATGACTTGTTGTTAATTCGGTTGCAGGTGTAGCTAACTTGATATCTTCAGCCAAGACATAATTTGAAGGTACTTTTTGGCCATAGAGAGCATACTATCACGCCTAGTACTATAATTTGAGGAGCTCCACACACAAACATTGCACTCTAAATCTAGAGTGCATGCGTTGCATGTTTGTGCTCCTCATATTTTAAAATATATCATATATTTTCGTATAATAGGCAGTCAATTCCCATTATGGCAACGGATAGACACTCTCAAAGGCGGTCTATATTACTCTTATAAACGCCCACACGCAGTGGATACATTTCTAATATTGGTAGACAACCTTAATTTAAGAATGCCATGATGTTAAAATATATTGCATGTCCTTTTTCATCGGTTCTGAATGATGGGCCGCTTGCCAATGTCATGACTAAAAAATGTTAGAGATATATTACGGTTACGGAAAGATATGGTAGACATATGATTTGTTTCTTATCTTGTACTCCAAGTCGGTCCCTTATACTCCTATATATACTCGCCCGTGAGGCTCAATAATACATCCATCATATTCCGCCAATCTCATAATTCTACAAAAAAAAAAGAGGATACATGTGAGAAGGAGTGTCAAAATATAATAGCTACCCCTCTGAGCCCTCTCTCGGAGTTCAGACATTGGGGTAAACTGACGTGCATGAATTCCAAGGTAAGATAAAGTTAAGTCCACTGAATAATGTCAAGGGAGTAATTTCTCTGTGATGTGAATGATGATTATGATGGAAAACGGTGTGGAGTGCATGGTCTCACATGTCATCCAAACATTCATCCCAAATCCACACGGCAAGGAAGGAACCAAGCGTAAGACACCACGAGACAGCACGAGGATGGCGTGCGACCGATCGTATCATCTCTCAGCACTACTGGAATCCTCTGGATCGGACAGTTTCCCTCCAAAACTAGCAAAGCAGAGAAGCCCAGCGATCGAAGCAACGTTGCCATCCATCCCAGCAAGCACAGCAAAGCGAAGCAGAGCAGAGCAGAGAAGTCGATCACGGGCCATGAGGAAGTTCCTGAGGGCGTGGCTGCTAGGCGCTCTGGACCTAGCCGAGCTGCTCGTCAGCGCGGTCGTCCACCTGGCCTACGGATTCTACATCTTCGCCGCCGCCGTCGGGCGAGATCTCTTCTCCCGTGCTGTAGTGGAGAGATGCGATGTCAATGCCGGCGTGCCCAAGGACGCCGGCGAGGAGGACGTCGTGCTCGATGGCGCGGTGCCGCCCATCGTACTGGTCCACGGCATCTTCGGGTTCGGCAAGGGCGTATGTGGTCTCCCAAATGCTTGCCCGACCGTCCAATGTGATCTTGCGATCATCTTGTTAACGGAATCCTATTATGCTTGTCTCAGAGGCTTGGCGGGCTGTCGTACTTCGCCGGCGCGGAGAAGAAGGACGACCGGGTGCTGTTGCCGGACCTAGGCTCGCTCACGAGCGTCCACGACAGGGCTCGGGAGCTCTTCTACTACCTGAAAGGAGGCCGGGTGGACTACGGGGAGGAGCACAGCAGGAAGTACGGGCACTCCCGCTTCGGCAGAGCATACCATCGCGGTCAGAACCTCTCCATCGATTTCTTTCAGTCGTGTCTGTCTGTCTGAGGTTAGTTAGTGCTTGATTGTTGTGAATCTGGTTTTGATTTTCAGGGCATTACCCACTGTGGGACGAGGATCATCTAGCTCACTTCGTGGGCCACTCGGCCGGCGCGCAGGTCATCAGGCTCCTGCAGCAGATGCTCCATGACAAGGTACAGAGAATCACTCCATGCACGGTAGAAACTTCTTTACCTTCGATTCACCAACCGATTAAGTGAAGAGCTTTTTAGGTTAAGGTATACGATGTAATTGAAAGATTGAGAGAGATCACACGTTTAGAACCCAGAAACACGTTTATGAGATGTACGCTGTTAGGGTTAATTTGTTGGAGGAGATCATGTTTGTTTGGGTTGTTGATGTAGATAAGGAGACGTGTTCTGTGTGATGCATGCATGCTTCCTGGACACAGGCAGTCTACACATGGATAAGGTAGCGGGTGGCACATACAATGGGTATGATAATTGCTGAGGTGGCGGGAGAGAAATGAGAAAACAAGGTTTGTTTTCTCTTGTCTAAGTGATATGATCTCTTACCTCAACAATCAACATGTCTCACCAGAAATTTAGAGATATCTGGTTATTAGATAGAAGAGACTACGAAATAACTCACCGTACGTCATGTTTTAGATACATCTGGTTATTAGAGAAAAAGCTAAGAAATTACCCATTGTACATCATGGGATATCTAGTTATCAGAGAGAAAACTGAAATAACCCATTGTATGTCATGTTTTAGGGATATTTGGTTGTTATATAGAAAAACTAAGATAAATTCTAAGGGATGTCCTGGATTTTGGCAGTCCAATCCTCTCTGGGATCCATGCCCAAACGAAAAGGTTTAGGTGTACATACTTCTTTAGATAGTAGCAGAAATATATTTATAAATTTCGAAAAATCTATTGCTAGCCTATGGATATTGAGTTAAAACTTACTAACAATGTAAATTTTATAAAACATCCGTTCAAAAAACAATAAATATAAACTTGCTCAAAAGCTAATGCTTACATAGTTTGACTAAATATATGAAAGAAAATATCTATATCTACAATACTGAGTAAATATACTATAAATACTCCCTCCGTTCCTTGATGTAAGGTGTATAGATTTTTCAGAAAAATTCCAAATTGTATGGTATAATGAGATTTATGGACAATTTTACCCATCCACAAATGAATCCTAATTTATAGGGTGTATTATTTTCAATTTGTGTCTATTGGGAACTCATATCTCTCAATTTTTTCCAGAAAAAAATGAGTACACCGTATGCCAAATACCCATATCTTAATATTCGTGCAGAAAACTATACACCCTACATTCAGGAATGGAGGGAGTATTTGATTTTGAATAAGTGGAGATTTTCGGCTCCCGAGATCCGGTGCTCCCGCCAATTTAAAAAAATTAAAACCATATTTATGTGTTCCAAAAAATTCTTAAAACAAATCTGGGTGTAGCCAATAGTATATCCCACTAACCTGTAAAATATACTCTTCAAATACTTTGTATTTTGAACTATACGAAAATAACAAAAGTTTAGATGGAAGTATGCATATTTTCAAATCTCTAAGTTTTATCAGATTTTTTATTTTTGTTCAGCCCATAATATAAAGTATTTAAAATTGATATTTTGCACATTTGTGGGAAACATCAATGAAAACATCCGGATTTTTTTTAGAATTTTTTGACTCACAAATATGATTTTCGTATTTTATGAAACGGAAGGAGCACTGGAGTTCGGGAGCCAAAAACACTTTCTGATTTTGGATCTATTAATGCTGAATTATATGGTGTTAGAGATGCTCGTATGTTTGTCTATTAAAATGGTCAAAATAAGAAAATGATGACTTTTGACAAAATTTACATCTTACTCCCTCCATCCCAAAAATAGAGTGCCTTATCTTTTGGGACGGAGGGAGTACTATGTTTTACAAACGAGGCTAGCAAGTGTTTCGAAAATGAGAACGTTAAGTTTTATGTTTCACCGCAAAAAAAAAAAGTTTTATGTTTCACAATTCAGCCTCGTTTTTTCTCAGTTTTTAGTTGCATTTTAGAAGTGGATCCGGGTTCAGAAATTTCACATCATCTGTGGCAACGAAAACAATAAGGAGTGAACCTAACAAGTTGCATCATCTCAACAGGCGTTTGAGGGGCATGAGGACACCTCCGAGAACTGGGTGTTGAGCGTCACCTCCCTATCAGGCGCGCTCAACGGAACCACACGAGTCTACCTCGACGGAATACGTCCAGAAGACGGCAGGTCTGTGAGGCCTGTCTCCCTGGTTCAAATCTGCCGAGTGGGCATCACCCTCTACCACTGGCTCGACTCGCCCTGGCTCAAGCACTACTACGACTTCGGCTTCGACCACTTCGGCATTTCATGGCGCGCGGTCGGCTTGTCGGGCCTGCCCGGACTCCTAGCCGGCGCCACGGGACCGTTCGCCACGGGGGATTGGATCTTGACGGACCTCACCATCCAGGGCGCCGTGAGGATCAACGCCGGCGTGCGCACATTTCCCGGCACCTTCTACTTCAGCTACGCCAGCAGGCGCACAGCCAAGGTGTGCGGCGTCACCGTGCCGTCCGGCGTCCTGCGCGTCCACCCGCTGCTGTTCATACGCGTCATGCAGATGTGCCGGTGGCGCCACCCCGCCGCCGCCGAACCCCCCTGCAAAGGCTACAGGTCGGCCATATATCTCACACAATGCAATGGCTACTGGTTTTGCTGGTATAGTATAGTCTCACTTTGCACGTGATGGTAGGGATGAAGATTGGGAGGACAACGACGGTGCCCTCAACACAATCTCGATGACGCACCCTAGGATTCCGGTAGAACATCCAAGCCTCTTCGTCGAGCATGATTCGGATTGCCACCCACTTCGACCGGGCATCTGGTATGACACTATCGCAATCAATCATGTGTGGTGTGCCACGAATTTGTATTTCGTTTTGGGTGAAAACCTTGTTCTACATAGATTTTTTTTTGTGAAATTCCTCTACCTCAAAACAAGAGCATTCACTTTTTTTTAGATAAAGAGATTTTATTACTTAAAAGTCTTAAGCATTACACCCGGTCTCTGCATTGTTAGGATGCACACAGCCACAAGTTCACCAGCATTCACTTACATCCCTATGTGCTTTATTGCAAACTCAGGTACTACAAGATCGTAGAGGCAGATCACATGACGTTTGTGATCAACCGGCATAGAGGAGGCGTGCAGT
This sequence comes from Poa pratensis, assembly GCA_947311845.1. NCBI lineage: Eukaryota > Viridiplantae > Streptophyta > Magnoliopsida > Poales > Poaceae > Poa > Poa pratensis. The sequence goes on from CAMZMU010000110.1 coordinate 22,046,687, forward strand.
TCGACCTCATCTACGACAGCATCTTCCGGAACTGCAGGAAGCATGTGTTTAGGACCGCCCCACCACCTACGCTTCCAAACCAAAACTCACCCTAGGTTAACATCTTTAATTACGTACTCACACATTGTTCACGCGCGCGCAAAAGGTAAAGTGACATTTTTTTTGCTTGATGCAATACTTCGGATCCATGCATTCTCCAAATGGTAAGATACAATTTCGGACTGATATGTGAGAATATCATTGGCAGTGGTGAACTAAGACCCTTCCTTTTTCGCTCTGCAATTCCGGATAAGACAAACGAACGTGGGCACCATGATATAGTCAAAACTACCATTTGGGCAACAACACTCATTTGCATCAATTGATGCATGGAACCGTATCTAGTGGTCTTGTTGAAAGTCAGGTATTACAAGATCATTGAGGCGGATCACATGACAGTTTGCGATCAACCACCAAAGAGGAGGCGTGCAGTTTGATCTCATCTTTTTTTTCGATAAAGGGAACTTTTTATTAGATTCAAAAAACAGCTTACATTGAAATGATACGGTCCGAGAGCCCACACCCGACCTCTGCACAACAGCGGTGCACATAGCCTCAAAGAGAGAGGAGAATAGAGGGTAGGAAGGAGAACTCACTAGGCCAATTACGTTATCACAAATATCAATTGTAAAGGTGGTCCAATCCTCACACTACACCGTCACCCATGTGTGATAATAATATTCTTCGTCACTTGCTACAACCGAGTCAAACCTTCATAGCAAGACGTGGTGTTCCTGCTATTGACGAATATACCACGCCAGGAGATAGTGAGCACACTGGAAAATAACATGTATAGGAGAATAATATTATGCATTAAAACCGGTCATTTTTATATAGGCATAGCGACCATAATAAGGCAACCGCTCGTATGAGAATCATATCCCTGCGATCTATGCCGTGCAACCAGTTGCCAAAAATATTAGCAATAGAGCACTTCTGAGTATTCAAACTTTTTTTAGTTGTCGGTTTAGGGAACATACAAGTTGTTTTTCAGTATTTTGGCCTACAGACCAGCAGTTTTTTTTACAGTTTGGGTGCTTTTTTTACATGAGTTTAGATTTTTTTTAGATGGTTTGGGTGCTTTTATGGTATACGCTAGACCTACTAGTAGTATTAGAGCAGAGTTTTTGAGAATGAATCGTCCACCTTAGAATAGGCTCTGGTCCCTCCACCCATTGAGCTTTTGTTCAAACCTATCTTCAACCAACAAACAAAAGAACAACTGCTTGTTTTGATCCTCCACCTCTTTTGCCTTGCCGAACAGAAGATTTTTTCTTGTAAAATTTTATCCTGGGACCGAATAACTGCTAAGAAATACAGCTGACGCATTCTTACTCCGGACGATTAAACTCTAAGCACCGGTGACTTCTTATGTCCAATAATGGACTACTTTTCCAAACTGATGTTAGTGTTTTTTTTCTGCAAAAGCTTCTCACCCACAAAAGTTTGCAAATGGGGTTTGCTTCGGTACATCCCCCCCCACCCACACAAATCAAACGGTTTTTCCCCTGCTCAGTGAATTAAAATAATTGAATTCATTGGCCCGTGGAAACCCATATCCAGCCCTGTACACGGAGGCTATCCACGCCCGCGTTGCGCTTGCCGCCGGAAGCAACCATGTGTACCGCCGGCTTGCCGTAAGGACGGAGATATTCATCCCAGCAGATCACATCGTTGGCACAAATAAGCAACAACTGGATCGCGTCCGGCCGGCCGATCATGCCAAAACTAAATCTGGAAACCAAACTATATGTATTGGAGACGCATGCAACCCAGATCGCACATGTACGAGGAACAGCCAGCATTGCAGATCGTATCTGCTGCTAGTGTCTCTCCTCCAGATGAGATCACGTATACCGCTCCAAATTATAAAACGGGTCTTTATGGGCTTCTGTAGGGCTGTAATTATAATTTTATAACTTCAAAATTACTATCAGAACCTTCATTGCGAAAGGGTACAGGGCAATCTCAGCCGCTCTTATGTTTGAGTTTGGGGAGGGGGTGTACCGAAGCAGAAGGCAGTTTGCAAAGGATAGTTCTACAGAAACGGACAAGATAATTCTACAGCCTTGAGAAAGTAGAACCACACCCTGCAACATCGCCATCTCCAGCACTCAGACTCAGGATACCATTCAAATCATCGACACAGGTGACTCCACGAGTCCAAGACTGACGTGAGAGCGTGCGTCACTAGTAGAGGTGATCAAGTTGATACGCTGCCGCCGCCGCACTCGTTGCATCGTCACCTCGTCCACGTACGTACATATAGCACCGGGTGGTAGATATACAGTTGCCTCTACCACTTAGCTCATCAAGCTTGACTAACTCCACCTCACAGCCGCCATGACCTTCGCCGGAGGCGGCGATGGCCAGAGCATCTCTGAGATGGCGCACTTCGTGCTGGTCCCGATGATGGCGCAGGGCCACACCATCCCCATGACAGACATGGCGCGCCTGCTGGCCGAGCATGGCGCGCAGGTCAGCTTCATCACCACGCCAGTGAACGCCTCCAGGTTGGCAGGATTCGCCACCGATGTGGAGAGAGCGGGACTGGCGGTCCAGCTCGTGGAGCTCCGCTTCCCAGCAGCCGAGTTCGGCCTACCAGACGGGTGTGAGAACCTCGACATGATCCAGTCCAAGGGTCTGTTCCTCAACTTCATGGAGGCCTGCGCCGCGCTCAGGGAGCCGTTAATGACGCACCTCCGTGAGCAGCAGCGCTCGCCTCCGAGCTGCATCATATCTGACATGATGCACTGGTGGACCGGTGATATCGCCAGGGAGCTCAGTATCCCGAGGCTCACCTTTAGCGGCTTCTGTGGCTTCTCGTCCCTTATCAGGTACAACCATAAGAGGCAAATCTTGTCAGTAGTTAATTTTGTATTGGACATATATTTGCTGATACTTTTTAGGCGTCGTATCTTATGCATCCGTGCGCTTTGTGTATCCCTGCATCCAAAGATTTTATGACCATCTGATCAAAATCATAGCGCCATGGAGGCTTCCGCCGTAATTTTCTGAAAACACGCCCGCCACATCCTAACTTAGCACTGCAAATTTGCATAGACACCCCTCGTTCGACTGCACCAGACGTCTGAACCCCACGTTCATCCCTGCGATCGACTGTAGTTGCCGGCTTCGATCACAGTGGCGGCGCCCCGCAGCCAGAGACGGAGAAGTAGCCGCATGCCCTAAACTTCGACGGCAACATATTCCGGCAGCCTTTGGCTTCATCCTGATATTTTGACCCGGCTCGGCGTGTACTTCTCGGCCTGTACATACGCAAGGCTGGATCGATCTCCTTCAGATGCAAAGTCGCCGAACGATTTCCACGTCCAAACGATGTAGGCATAGGCAGATCGGATTGCTTCAACAGTAGTTCAGCGACAAAAATAAGATGTTCTGTACATTGTACACATGCATTTCTCATTTCAAAGGCTTATATGTACTGTACTTACTTCTGCAGCAATCTGTGTATTACTGTACTGCTGCCGAGTATTGTTGCAAAAAGTGATCTCAAGTTGTTCTCCATGTATGACTTGTTCTTGCAAAAAGCGATCTCAAGATGTTCTCCATGTATGACTTACTTGGACTACCATTTTTTCACTAGATGCTCTCTCTTTATTCACATGTGAACCGCTAGCTTGCTGTACATTCAGTAACTATTTGGTAGCCACAAACTGAATCTGCTGTATGCACATAGAACATCTCAAATTGCAAATACAGCAAAGCATGAAATTGTTTCATTCAGATATTTACACTCACTTCAATCTGAAAAATCTACAATCCCCAATCTCGTTGTACATTCATACTATAAATTCACAAGCTACACGCACACCTAAACAAAGAGAAAAGAACAAAGCTGTGTCCAGACGTTCTCACAATTCATAGAGATAACTTTATTCATGAACAAAGATGTGGTCATGATCAGTTACAGTAGCATACATCGCCCACAACTCTGTTTCTAATATATACAGTTAACTCATGTGCCAACTTGTTTTGTTCTCTCGGGATCTTCACTCGAACTTCAGGATTTCTATGTAAATGGTACATATAGAGATATCACTGTCCTTTTCTGGATTGATGACACCACGAAATAAGCACAATCGAACTGAAGAATCACTAGATTATCTGCCCAAGTCAGAGAAAGCGTCCAGGCATGCGATTGCGTCCACTTCCTCAGCATGCAAACAATCTTGCGGGACTCAACTAGCTGATGCCATCACCTGCCCAACATCATTCATCAGAATCTGCTGTTGAATTGGTACAAAAAGCAATTTGGACAGAGTTCGAATGAAATCAGATTAGTACTGCACACGTCTGTTAAGTTCGGAAGCAGGCATGTAATCGTAAAATTTCTTTGGAGTCAACGCGTGGCAGTGTGGCACAGGATTTAGATCGTTCGGCCGGAAACGAACGGATGCAGGGATACACGGAGAGGTTGGATTCACAGGATACGTCGCCTTTTACTTATAAACAGCACAGGCAAAATTAGTGTAATATCTTTCCGGAAACAAGAAGGCATAATAAACATATAAAAAGGCCACACAAGAAAAAAAAATCGATCTGGGTACTTCTTTACGTAACAAAACATGTATTATACAAATTACGAAAAACAGATATTTATAACCAATTTTTCTAGGCCATTGCAGCTGGTTGACGTAAACAATTTTGTACGTCAACGTATTTTAAACAACCATGACCATCTTGCAGGTACATCATCTCTCACAACAAATTGCTGGAAAACGTCACCGATGACAATGAGCTCATCACGATACCAGGGTTCCCTACACAACTAGAGTTGCCGAAGGGCAAATGTCCTGGAAGCCTTTCCGTTCCAGGTATCGACAAATTCCGTGAGAAGATGCTTGAGGAGGAGCTGAGATGTGATGGTGAAGTCATTAATAGCTTCCAAGAGCTAGAGACACTGTACATTGAATCCCTTGAACAAGTGACAAGGAAGAAGGTCTGGACGGTCGGGCCAATGTGCCTCTGCCACCGAGATAACGACACAATGTCCACGAGAGGAAACAAAGCATCAGTGGATGAGGCACAGTGCTTGCAATGGCTTGATTCAATGAAGCCAGGCTCCGTAATCTTTGTCAGCTTTGGCAGCCTAGCTGCCACTACACCTCAACAGCTTCTTGAGCTGGGACTGGGACTTGAAGCCTCCAAGAAACCGTTTATTTGGGTGATCAAAGCAGGGGCCAAGTTCGGAAGTCGAGGAATGGCTCGCAGATGGGTTCGAGGAGCGTGTCAAAGACAGAGGCATGATCATAAGAGGCTGGGCGCCACAGGTAATGATCTTGTGGCACCAAGCCATTGGGGGATTTGTGACGCACTGTGGGTGGAACTCAACAATAGAGGGCATCTGTGCAGGTGTGCCCATGATCACATGGCCACACTTTGCGGAGCAGTTTTTGAATGAGAAGCTGGTGGTGGATGTGCTGAAAACTGGGTTGGAGGTTGGAGTGAAAGGAGTTACACAGTGGGGAAACGAACAACAAGAGGTTATGGTTACAAGAGATGCTGTGGAGACAACAGTGTACACCCTGATGGGTGAGGGGGAGGCTGCAGAGGAGTTGAGAATGCGAGCAAAAGACTGCGCCATTAAGGCAAGGAGGGCTCTCGGCGAGAAAGGTTCTTCACATAACAACGTAAGGCTATTAATTCAAGAAATGGGAAACAAGAAGAATGCATGTGGCTGATACAGATGGCAATAAGCTCTCTCTTAGTCTCTTTTCGTGTAAACACAAGCAAAAGATCCTACAGTACATATATCATTATTAAGAATTTTATTTGACAAGCAAACAGTAGCTTGTTTCAGGCTCAGTAGTGGGCCCTGATTTTTACAGATTAGACATGGACCAAATGACACCAATATCAATTGTCCCGCTGTAAGCAGATTTCATGGCAGTCAGTAGAATGGTTACACGGTCTGCTTTTCCAGATGTTATGCTCTCCTTTCGCTATCACTTGCTCATCAGAATTAATAAGATTGGAAATGAGAAAAAAAAAGTATACGCACTATTAAAATCGACACTAAAATCAAGAGATGATTTGAGGTGAATAATCCAAAGGAAAAACGAACAAGAACCAACATAAAGTGCATAAGAAATTAGAAACTCAAGTTTGATTTAGTAGTGTGGCAAACAAGAAGTTTCAAGGATTTCTCACATCCTAAAAAAGGATTGCAAGTATCACCTAAAACAAGGTTGATGTGTCCTGTTTATACGGGAAAAACAGTTAATGGGCCAAAATCAAGACTAATGAGGAAATATATTGTTCTAGTTAATTCTCCTAATTGCCAAAATCCTGCAAAATATGCACTTTTGTCCGCTAAACTACATTTTGGGATAAAGTATTTATCTTCTAGAAGCTGTGGGCAACAAGACGTGTGAATAACTTCAAACAAACCATGGTATATTAAAGGCATATAGATAGAATGAATGTTTCATAAGATGTGCAAGGATTTACTGTTGTGGACAAGCATGGTGAAATAATCCATATTCAAAGTAGGTCAATGTGTTGAGTTCATTACAAATTCAAATATCAACTAGGCCACATGATCAAACATATATATGAAGGCTGCAGGCTAGAGGAAATAGAACATACCTGGTTTCGCTAAGCACCAAACGGTGAAGCGTCAGAGACACCAACATTGGCTACCAAGTGACTGATAGAACACGGCTACATCATGATCATCAGCTCCAGGCCAGATGATAAATCAGTGTTAATGAAAGAATTTCCTTAATGAAACTATCTTGCAGAGCTAGACCAACATGTATGACATATTAGTGAAAGAAAACTAAGAAGACCAGACAAATTCCGTTGGAATTACAGAATATAATAACTGAATTAGAATCTCTCCCAAAATAACCGTCTGGCTAGAAACAACAAATTACTGAAGAGCATAGAAAAACTTACTGGCATCTAACCAGGAAAAAGAGTACAGATTTTGCATAATATGCAACTTATCTTTGTTCCAATAAAAACTCTGCCAAACTGCCAATGTAACAATAAGCATACAGCAACACAGAGAATTAGGCCAAGATGTTTGGAGGCAATCCAACGAGAACATAACATGTGTGACTTACAATGGTGTGGGCATATTGTCTCAAACCTAACTTCATCCTCCAAACTACAGATTTGCAGTCAGTGCATCATTTGAAATGAGAAATGCTTATTGGCCATTAGGTGATCGCACAGGCTTTATTTTTTACCATCGATGCATGATGAGTTACCAATAGTCCTTGCAAGGACAGAGTCATGTCTAAAATGATGGAAGCGTCCGGTACCTCAGCTTATGTTTGACTTATTAGTGTGATAAACATGAAACGACAAGGATTCTCTCCCATCCTATTAGGAGGTTCAACGATCACAGCAAACAAAGTTTGTCCTGCCCTTCTTATATGAAAATGAAATAGTTAAAGGATCAGACTCAAAACTAATGAGGAAACCCATCTTTTTGAATGTTTAGTTTCATCCCCACAGTAGGAATTGCTAAATATGCAGTTTAGTCTTTGAACTATTATCTAGAACCAAATTATGCATTTATTCAGAACCATGGATAAGGACATATGAATAAATTCAATATATTACGCCGCAGGGGTAAATCATATAAGTGGAACAAATGCCGTAAGAAGTGTCAAGATTTACTGAGCAATTATAAGAAAGCGTGTAACTTAAATACCCTATGTTCAAAGTAGGTCAATTTTTTGAGTTTATCACAAGCCCAAATGGTGACTGGGCAACAGGATCGAACATATGAAGCTGCAGACTTGGAATAGAACAAACCTGGTTTCGCTAAGCACTAAACTGTAAAGCTTCAGCAAGACGCTGTTGCACCCAAAATAATCAACTTCAGGCCAGAAGATAGATCAATGTTACTGCAAGAATTTCCTCTATTGAAGTACACGCAAATCTGGAAAGGCTTAAGTTTTGCATCAGAACTCTCTCAAAATAACACTCTGAGACAGAAACAATAAATTACTCAGAGTAGCAGATAAAAACTTGCTAACATAAAACCAACAAAAAGAATACAGATTTCTGCATGACATGCAACAAAAACATGTAACTCACCTTCCGTCAGTAATAGCTGCGGACACAATAAGCGTTCAGCAACGGATAGGATTACACCAAGATGTTATAGCTTACAATTGTGCAAGAATATTATCTCGATTCTACCTTCATTCTCAGAATTAAAACGTGCAGTCTGTAGCGTTTGAAATGAGAAATCGAAGTTGACCGATATTCCATAGTGTTATATCATCGACATATAATGAGTTACCAGTAGTCTTTACAAGAACAGAGTCCATTTCTAAAATGATGGAAGCGTGTCCTGTCCCTCACGACGACCTCTCGCATATACAACTTGGAGATCAATTTAATTGCATTGTGGCAATCCAAACACATCCTCAAGTTTTTCACGATCCTTATCGTCGAACTAGATCCTGAACTGAGTAATGCAAAGGCGATTGCCAACTTTTCGCTGTGCCAATAAAGAACTTTCTGTTTTTCTTCTTCTGTAACTTGAACAAATACCTCAGTAACATCAGGCACATACCCAGCATTCTTCAAGTCGGTGAGTACCTCGTCCAATTTGGAATAGATTTCTCTGCTCATAGGATGAGATCTATCACCAGCTACAAATTCGTGAATTGTGCCGTTCATTTCAATCAGACTGCAACCAGGCTCTTTCTTGATTCCTTTTTCCATTATTACCTGCCTAAGCCGCCGCACATCTTCCCATCTATTGGACTTTGCATACAGATTGGACAGAAGGATGTAAGCCATGCTGTTATCTGGATCTAACTCAAGGAGATTCTCTGCTGCCATTTCTCCTATCTCTGAGTTTCCATGAACCCTACAAGCTGCCAGCAGGGTCCCCCAAATTGCAGAATTGGGTCTCATGGGCATTTTACCAATTGTTTCCAGTGCTTCTTTTAGTTTCCCACCTCGGCCAAGGAGGTCGATTATGCATCCATAATGCATCACATTAGGAGAAACACCATAGGTCCCTATCATGTTGAGAAAGAAATCCCACCCTTTGTCAACCAAGCCAGCATGAGTGCAGGCAGTTAGAACACCAACAAATGTCACATCATCTGGAGCTTCAAACGCCCTGAGCATCCTGTAGAACATATCAATAGCCTCTTTGCCATGGCCATTCACAGCAAGACCAAGTATAACGGCGGTCCAACTAAACTTATCTCTGCTGTGCATCTCTTTGAACACGTCCAACGCCCGCTCAATGCTCCCACACTTGGAATACATGTCTATGAGTGCATTTCCAACGAAAGTATCCATCTTGATCCCATGCCTGCTCATGTAAATCCTGGCCCATTCCCCTGTCTCTAAAGCACCGAGTTGCGCGCATGCCGTTACTATGCTGACCATGGTGAACTCATCTGCCATCACCTTGCTAAACTGCATCTCACGAAAAATCTCCAATGCCTCCATGAACCGTCCAGTCTGCACATAACCATCGATCATTGCAGTCCAGGAGACGGTGTCCTTTTCAGGCATACGATCAAACAGCGCCTTCGCCTGGTCAACCTGGCCCAACCTTACGAACCCTGAGAGAACTGAGGTCCAGGAAACCATATCCCTCACCTGCATGCCCTCAAACAACTCCCAGGCCGCTTCCATCTCGCCACACTCGGCGTACATATCAACGAGAGAATTCTCCATCCTGAGATCAGGCAGCATCCCGCTCTCCACGATGCACTTGTGCACCTGCATCCCGAGCAGGATTTCGTTGCCTTTCCCACAAGCTGACAGCACCGTGATGTAGGTGACGGGCGTCGGCACGACACCGGCTTTCATCATATCCACGAAAGAGCAGCACGACAGCCTGAACTGCCTGCTTCTCTTGTGGCCGGAGATGAGCGCGTTCCACACGACGGGAGTGTCTACGCCTCCGCCTCTCGCAGGCCAGGCGTCCAGCATCGCCCGGGCCGTCGCGCCATCGCCCCTGGCAGCGTACATGAGGACCAGCGAGCTCGCCACGTGGGCGTTGAGCTCCATCCCGAACTTAACCACGTGCGCGTGGACGGCATCCCCAACGGCCGGCGCCAGCGCGCCCCGCTCCGCCGCCGCCGCCGCCTTGAGCAATGGCGGGAACGTGTACGCGTCCGGCCTGGCTCCGCGCGCCAGCATGCCCGCGTACGTCCGCAGGATCATCCTCGTAGACGGCGGCCGATCGAGCCCCACAATGAGGCGCCCCGGTGGCGAGGAATTCCGTCGAACAGGCCGCGGGCGCGTGACGGGGCACGGAGCATGTACGTTGTCGCGCGCTGCTCAACGCGGATGGGCGCGTGACGTACGGGCCGCGCACGCGGGTAGTTGCGGTTATCGCCCCAGGGAACGGATCAGCCGGCGAGATGGACTGGAGCGGTGGCGGTAGCGCGCGTCTGGTCCAGGAGCGGCAGCGGTAGCAGCTACTGACGAGAAATATGTGCAAGGAAACAAATGCTTAGTTCAGTGTGCAGGAGATAAATCGGTTGCTCGTGAAGGAAAGTGTCTTTTGACTCTGAGCGCCAGTGTCCTGGTGTTTAAAAATCGGAAAAAATATTTATAAGTTTAAACAAATTTGAAAGAAAAAAATCCCAGATGTAGCGAATGATGTATCCTACAAATACAAACATGTAAAAATCAGTTCCAGATACTTTGTATTCTGCTGTACATGAAAAGGACAAAATATGATAAATTTAGAGATTTGAAAATATGCATAATCAGATACACACTTTTGTCATTTTTGTGTAGTCCAGAATTTGAAGTTTATTTTTTTTAATGTTTGTCGCATACAAGATTGGCTACATCTGGAAAAAAAATTCATTTTTTAATGAAACTCATAAATATTATTTCAGTTTGTTTGAAACAACATGGAGGACGATTGTACATTGTTTTGGTCGATTTTTATAGCTATCTAGATCGCACATGATTTTGGTTGTGTACTAATTTATGTAATAAATTTTATACTTGGTGAGACATGTTGAAACTTTCATATATCTCATTGTCAATGTCTCAAATGATGAAAACTTGTTATCTGGTACCGGTAGGACTCAAGGGCAGAACAGATGCGATAAACTCGTACCAGATGTTTACCGCATCTGTTCCGTCGGGGCCGCGCGGTACCGAAAACGATTTCCGGGTCAACCGGATATGAGATATTCGGTAGGCATTTATCCGATATCTGCTAGAAATGCTCTAAGGCCAGAAGCTCCCATGAGGTCTTCTCCTTCTCAAGTTCATTTTCATCACTCTAGCTCGATGAAAACATCGTCCTCCATGTCTACCACACCTCCGATATTTCCGGCATTCCGCAACCGGTAGACGGTAGCCCTTCCGCCACCAGATCATCCCAAAGGTTGCAGTCTTCCGCGTATCACTCTCGTATCACCGGCTGACCCGATTCCGCGGCAGCACAATCCATCGGCGGACTTCGGGTGGGTAGGAGCCTCACCGGCTCCTCCGTTTTAGTGCACATCCCCATGTGATGCCATCGACAGCGTTTCCAGGAATATAGAAGAAAGAAGCATGGATAAAAACCACACAGAAATTGAGGGGCCAGATTCTTTGCTACATGGTTTAATACTTTCATCAATAAACCAAACCACAAAACCATCAGAGTAAAACTTCTATGAACTGGAACTAAATCTCATGATCAAATGGCCAAAATCTGAAGAAAATCACCCCCTGAAATGTCAACTCTTCAACGGATTTTACACAGATGACTACAGATAAACTGATAAAGAGTGCTGATACTAGTAAGATTCCAGTAAAATACAAAATTCAAACTCTCTGACCCAGTAACAGGTAAATAGTTCTTCCATTTGCTACATGCTCTAAACTGAGCAGCACAGAATGCCAAATTGTTATTGTCTAATGATTATACCGAAGTAAATGTAAATACAAAAAGCCACAGGTCATGAATTTAAGTACAACTGCAGAAGGTTTAGTACAAGAATTATACTTTCCTGTTATTGTGAATTCTTTCTCAGGGCAACAAAGTTGATTCACCACTGGATGATATAAATTAAAGGCAAGAGACTGACATTATGTTCTATCCTCAACAAATTGGCTCTATGTAACTATCATCAACCTCAACGATGATGTGTATTTCTCCAACATGATATTTGCTGCATTGTTAACAATATCCAGGGGTAACTGAGTATCTATCTGTGACAAGATATTGTACACCAAAGAAGTTTGCCTCCTGCTGCAGGTGCTACATTTCTGATTCAAATCCAATGTTCCAAAACCCTTCGGGCGTCGATGGAGGAGCATACCTGTATCTATGTCTTGACACACCATCATGATGCTCGCACCTCATGCCTGTAGAGTTCGTGCCATTACCATTCACATGGCCATCAGGAAGCACAGCATCGTAGAACTTCTTGCACTGCTTGCATTCAACACCTTTCAAATTCTCCCGATCAGCTTTCTTTCTTACAGGTTCTGTGTATTTGAAACCATTATTTGGTGGATGGACTGAAATGGTGCTTCGCTGCATGGGAACTGGTACGTTGTTGAGGCCCTGAGTGGCAATATTGATGTCTTGAGTCTCGTCATCTGAGTTATTGAATTCCATATCTTGGGGAGGAGGAGCAGCAACAGCTAATGCTTCCTCTCGAGTTGTAGGATTCCTGATTGCATTTTGAACAGCTTCCAGAGGAGTATCGAGAAAATCATCATGTGGATCAACAACACCTGGTTCCTTACGTGCACGAGTTTCCCTCCAGTGACTTGGGCGGGTGAAACTAGATGACAGATCTGTCTTCAAAGTGCCAGCAGCATTCTTTTGTGGAGGGTTGGTTGGATGAGGTGGTAGAGAAAGACGTGAGTTACTGAACAGGCTCCTGGCCGAGGTAGCACGTGGAGTCTGTTGGGCCTTCGCAGATGAACTAGAAGCTTTCTTTTGGTCTTCGTTCTTAGACACTAACTGTATGCTCTCCTTTTCTGTGTCCTGCAAATCTGGAAATCAAACAAGTGAGATGTAAATACAGATATCCAATCAGTAACTCTTACATATATAAGAAACATGCATGTTATGTGATAGCTTTGACAGAAAAGAGATACTAGCAAGTTAACATTGATCTGTGGCATTCATCATATTTGTGAGAAAAGTACATATCCTAATACGATTCTCAGATTCTAGCCATAATTAGAGGACAAAAAAATTGATACCATTATCAAAACTCAAGTGGCTCTAGGGAATTTGGAAAATCATAGGGTGGTACCTTTAAGCTTCCTCTTACTCGGAGGACTTTTTGAGGTCTTCTGATTCACATGAGACTTGGAACCTTCATTCTGGTCAATCTTCTTACGAAGATGGTTGTACTGAGACTTGAGATCCTTGTATCTTTCCGTCACATGATTGACTTTATTCTGCTCAAGAAGGAGATCTTTATCCTTGGACTCCATCTGCTGCTGCAGCTGCTGATGTGCCTCCCTCCTCCTCGATATCTCAGCAGCCTTCTCCCCAATCTCCCTTTGGAGCCGACGAATCACCTCATCCTTCTTCATTTCCTCATCCAATCTCCCCAGAGGCTGCTTCTTCTCAGCATCATGATCCGCAGCCAATCGCGCGGCATCCACAAGCTTCCCCTTCATCTCCTCAAGGGAGGTCTCCAGCTGCAGCAGCTTATCCTCCGCACCCAGCTTCCCGCGGTTGAGCTCCTCCAATCTCCTCAGGAGCTGCTTCTTCTCGGCATCATGTTCCGCGGCCAATCGCGCGGCATCCACAAGCCTCCCCTGCATCTCCTCGAGGGAGTTCTCCAGCTGCAGCAGCCTATCCTCCGCGCGCCGCTTCCCGCAGCTGATCTCCTCCAGCTGGCCAACCAGGCTGGCCTCCCTCTTCCTCCACTCATCCTCGGCCGCCGTCGTGGCGGTGGCATCATCGGCATGCCGCGCTTGGAGGAGCTTCGAGTTGGCCTGGATGTGCGGGAAGAGCTGGCTGCAGAAGATGAACTCCATCTGGGAGACCCGGTCCTTGACCTCCTGGATGGTGGCCACCAGGATGGTGCTCAACCCACAGACGTACTTGAAGTCATCCGCCGCCGCCGCGCCGAAATCGGTGCTCGAGATGCCCAGCACCTTGCCCTCCATTTCTCCAAGAGCAGGGGCGGATCTGGAGGGTGCGGCCCCCCAAATTTGTGGACGCAGCGAGGCTGGCGGACGGGCTGGGGCGACGACGGGAGCGGAGGGGGGAGCGCCGCCGTCAATAGGGCCGGCCGGGGTTAGGGTTGGTAGCCTTGGGAATTTGGGGATCTCAGAAATTTAGAGCGCCATTTTTCGAAAGAGGATCTCGGAGAGTTGAAAGTTTTGAAACAGACTGGAGTCACTGGACTGGCGGGCCGGGATAAGTTTTGGAAAGTGAGAATAAACGTATAGGCATGTGGGATTAATTAGCGCCTCACACAAGCGATCAGCGTTGGCGCCTTGATAAGCGCTCTGCACTGTGGATGCTCTTAGGTTGACACAGAAAATATTTTTCTTCTCAAGTTGATGATTCGAAATATGCACGCTTCTTGTAAATTTATAAATAGCATTTTACCCTTTCGTTGCTATGGAGACAAACATCATCGATGACGAACTCATGGGCAACAGCCGGGGACACTTCAGTCGAGTGGTCGACGACGATCTTTTAGGCATCATCCATGGTCATGGCGATGTCATGCGCTCCATCGATGGCCATGGTGACATCGTGCACGTTTGGTGACGGTACACGATGGAGGGTGCGCCACCGAAATTTGTGGACGCTGTGAGCATGGCGGATGGGCAGGGGTGGAGGGGGAGCGCCGCCATCAAGAGGGCTAGCCGGGGAGAGCGAGGACTGGGTTAGGGTTGCTATTTGGGGATCTCGGAAATTTAGAGCGCCATTTTTTAAAAGGTGTGCGTGCGGGCTTGGACGAATTTTGGAGAGTGAGAATAAACGGTTTATTTCGATCAATTTCTCTTAGGTTGACCCAAAAAATAATTTTCTTCTCAAGTTGATGATCCGAAATATGCACGCTTACTCTAAATTTATAAATAGCATATTACCCTTTCGTTGCTATGGAGCCAACATCATCGATGACGAACTCATGGGCTACATCGGGGCAGGGGCACTTCAGTCGAGTGTCGACGGCGATCTGGTACGCATTATCCATGGTCATGGCGATGTCATGCGCTCCATCCATGGACATGGTGATATAGTGCATATTTTGTGACGGTATCCAACTCATGCTAATATTTAAGCTATAATAGTTGCAACGCAAGATCCGTTGAGATTGTGGATGATGCGCGCATTTTCGTTCTCGTTTAGAGGCTACTAGGTGGCAGCAACCTCGTCTATGGTACCCAGCCTAGTCCTACACCGGTAGAGTAGTAATGTTACGTTTGCCTTCACCACACCATGCTAGGGTTTTACTCCCTCTGTATCAAAATATAAGATGTTTGTGAATCTTGCACTGAAACATGTCTAGGTACATGTTGGGCTTGAACATCTTATATTTTGTTTCGGAGGGCGTATTTGTTTGGGATGTAGCTTCACGGATGCTACTGGCCGAATTAGTGGGAGTCTATGAACGGCAAGAGTGATGACTCACGATATTGTTATTCCTACAAAGGTCAACTAGGTGGCGTGGGTAGATAACGAGGAAGAACGAATTGTACCCGTGGCTTCTGTTAAGCAATTGGTCGTTTCGCTTATGGAAAGTGTTGTGTTTGTGTCAAGTATTGTGTACGTGTTAGATTACGTTTGGACTTGGTGTTGTATTAGGTGTGGATAGGTACGTGTAGTGTTCGAGTCGGACACTACTAGCCTGGGCCTCCCATATAATGAGGGGAGCACCACACGTGTAACCTATGACGACTTGATAGCAGCAGAGGCGCAAGGGGAGCCAGCGGCTTCAGCCGGCGACCAAGGCAGCCGGTGCAGCGATATCAATGGGGAGGAGCGCCCGTAGTCATGCCCCGCAGATGTAGGTGAGTTCGTCGAACTGCGTTAACAAACCTCGGTGTCGTCATCGTGCTGTGATTGCTTGGTTCTCGGTAGATCGATTATGCGCCTACGACGATAACAATTGGTATCAGAGCAAGGTTCGGAGGTCGCGGATCGTTGATCTAGAGGATAGCAAGCCGGAAGAAATCTTGGAAGTCGCGGAACACAGCGGATCAATCGTCGACGAGATCGGAACGAGTTGTGCCAGTGCAAAGGCGAGGTGCGTGCGTGTCTACGTGTAGAAGAGCACAGGGCCGAGCACGTAAGGCCACGGGTGGATTTTTTCGTGGGTCCGCAGGGTGGCGATTTGGATAAGGGTTTTCCGGTTTGGTCGTGAGCAATCGGAAGCAGGTGGGCATAGTCACGGTGGGCGGCTACATCGATCTAGGCGAGTTTGGCAGGTCGATCAGGCGGCAGTGTACGTGTGTTGCAGTCTCGGTGAGATGGCAGTCCAGGAGGCGTCACGAGAGCATGAGGCCCGCAGTGCAGCGCATATTGGGCCGTATCTAATGCGGACCAGGAGAGAGCTTGCGCGGGCGTGCCGAGAGCGTACGCGGATCAGGACATGTTCAGGTCAGCCGGACACAGCGGTGCGCAGGACCCTTGAGAAGAAAAGGTGCCGGAAGCTAGCCGTGCTCTATGCTGGTAATGTGAGATTTGTTACGTGAAAAAAAAAGTGTCCCAATTTGGATCATTGCATGCGTGTGGAGTTGTGATGGGCTGGCTTGGTACGTTCTGTATGGAGCGGAGAAGCAAAATTAAGGAAAAGTATTTGTGCGTTTTGGACTGAAGTCTCCTGTCGCACGGAAGTATTTTTCAGTTAGTTTGCTGATGTAGCTCAAGGTCCGAACAAGGGAAGCTAACCAAAAGCAACCAAGGCAGGGGCTAGATTATTTTGGGATGGCGGCGTGCGTATAAGGCTTGAATAGTTTAGAGTACGTCGTGGAGGATCATGCAGCAAAATACGTTGATCATGGCACGTTGGTGCTGGGCTGATATGATGCGAGGTGGAGCATGATTGCAGTCGAACAAGTTTGGTTGGGTTAGACTGGATGGTCTGACGGGACAGAAGACGGTGAAGATCGGCGACGACGACGTAGGAGCGTGAGGGCTGATGGTGTCTGAATTCTGTGGCGTGGAAACACGTGACGCATGGATATGTGTGCTTCGACATGCGATGGCGCGGGGTTGATTCAAGATGGCGTACGCATGGGATCTTGAGATCGACGGGGCGTGGGGTGGACTGATCATCTACCATGGAGTCATGTTGAAGGTGGAGCTGGAGTCTTTGGCGGAGAATCCACTCGGCTGATGGAGGGGCTACGGCGTAAGTGCACGGAGAGTCGAAGCCTAGTCAGCGGGAAGGCGAGAGTCACGTGGTCCGGACTGGAGCTCGGAGTCTGGAGAGATGCGTGGAACTCGGCATCGGTCGGGAATGACTGATGGTTGTCTGCAGTGGGAACTGAGTTGGTGTGGGTGCGCGACCCAGTAGATCTTGGTCAAGATTGCGTATGCTCGACGCGGTAATAGCGGCGAGGCGTGCGGTAAGCACGGGACACGGCGACGGACCAGGGCACATGCGGTCAGACATGTGGTCAGATAGGTGTGCAGGTGTGTTGAAGCAGTGTTGGCGAGTATCGGATTGAAGTTGGTGACTGGGTCTATGGACACTGACGCGTCAAGTGATAGACATGAGTCAGCCATGGAAAATCTGAGACAGTGTTGGAGAGTCTGAAATGTCGGAATCTTGGAGAGTACATGGCCGTATATTCTGTGATGTTCAGCGCACATGGTAAAGTGCGGGTGACAAGATACAGAAGGAGGCGGAGTGCTATAGCTGTGGGACATGTAGAAGACTATCCAGGATGAGACGACTGTGAATTTGACTCAAGCTGACTAAAAAGGCGGCGGTGAAATTCCTTCAAGTTGAAAGCATTTTTTACGCAGACCACTGTTCGGTGTTTGATAGTGTTGAACGGGAAGAAGGGACTACAGTTGCAGGTGGAGTCACGTGGAGTCTGGAAGTAGCAGTGGAGCTCATGGAGACAATCAAGTTCGGAGTACATGGAGGTTTGATGCTTGGACGAACTCAAGGTGGCGGACAATATTCGCCAAGGTGGAGTTTGTTGTGTTTGTGTCAAGTATTGTGTACGTGTTAGATTATGTTTGGACTTGGTGTTGTATTAGGTGTGGATAGGTAAGTATAGTGTTCGAGTCGGACACTACTAGCCTGGGCCTCCCATATAATGAGGGGAGCACCACACATGTAACCTATGACGACTTGATAGCAGCAGGCGCGCAAGGGGAGGCGGCGGCTTCAGCCGTCGACCAAGGCGGCCGGTGCAGCGGTATCAATAGGGAGGAGCGCCCGTAGTCATGCCCCGCAGATGTAGGCGAGTTCGCCGAACTACGTTAACAAATCTCGATGTCATCATCGTGATGTGATTGCTTGGTTCTCGGTAGATCGATTATGCCTACGACGGTAACAGAAAGGAAACAAAAAAGACAACACCGTAGCACAAAATTGTACGTGAAAATTAAAAGAGGCTTACACTTTGGCAGACGGGAGTACAACATCTTTGCTGAGAGGCATGTCTGATGCTTAGACGGTGACGGTACATCGACCGCACATGCATGTACCGAGTGAAGGAGAGTGCCCGTAACTGAAAACGTATACCCGGTGGTGATCTGGCACAGGAGCTCGGTCGATCGGCGTGCCCACGGAAGCTCTGCGTGATTTGTGCGCACGGGTCTGAGATTGGGAATATTTGCGTTTGTATTACGAATTTGAACATGGAGTGTATTGTCGCTACCGGCCTCTGACAGAGCTTATCCGCTTAATTTGTTCTCTTCGATCGCTGCCGCCAAATATTAACACCACTCACCCGTACAGTAGTATCTCTCAGTTGCATGCGTCCGTGACATGCAAGGTTGAACGTAATCCACACTCAACAAAAAAAACTACTCCAAGAAATCACCAACAGAACTACGTATGTCGCATGCATTTGCAACTTAATTCGCGTGCACCTTTCCGGCAAGAAATGCATGTACATTTTGCAAGAGGCCAAGTGGCTAATTTGCCTTCTAGTCGATCCTGTACTGTCGGCGTGGGGGCATGAGATGAACAACCATAAAGTAGCCTGCGCAACCCCGGCCATCACGTGAGAAAGAAATCCCGTTACGACAACAGCCTAGCTAGACAATTTAGGTAGCTAAGTACTCCCTCCGATCCTAAAAGATTATCGCCAGCTTAGCTAAGATTTGTACGTAGGTAGTTTGTTTTTTACGACACTTAAACCGGATCCGAGGGAGTAACTTTTTTCTTTACATCCAAAATAACACTAGCTATCTAGAAAACAGGAGAACTAGTATGATTATTGACGAGGGGTGGACTCGGCAAATCCCTGGGTTGTGTACCCCGGGTTGATTGAGGGGGAGAGATGAGCGCTGGTGATCACGACGGCTGACAAGTAAGGCGTTTACCCAGGTTCAGACTCCCGGAGGATAATACCCTACTTCCTGCTTGTCTGGTATTGAATGGCGAGTTGTGGTTACAATGACGAGATGACAATCTCGCTAGGGTTCGCGGTGGCGGCTATTAGTGTGTCTTTAGACAAAGGACCCTCCTAGTCTTTATATGGTAGGCTAGGTCTCAGGTGAACGGTGCCGATGGCGCTTACAAGCATGGCTGGAGTCTCATGACCTAACGTCGACTATCTTGGGCCGCATGTCGTCCTTGGCCCTTCCTTGGGCCCTCGTCATAAGGCTAACAGGCTTGGCGTGACCCAGGTATCCCCACCGTGGGGTAGTCGAAGAGTGACCCCACGATAGGAGCCCCCGAGTGCTTAGTCGAATCGTAGAGTCGGGTAAAGGACTCCTTCCTCCTGGACACGCCGTCGGGTTCCTGAAAGGAATAAGTAAAATTAGTCGACTCCGGCCGTCCAGGGCTTATGGAGGATTCCTTAGTCGAACCGTCGACTGTTGGGTGAGATACTGTGTGTACAACCTTAGTCGGTGATTTTTCGACTGCTGTTATTCTGAGTCATTCGGGAGCGCGAACAGCGCTCCCGATGGGAGTAGCCCCCGAGATTAAGCTGAATTACTTGCAATTGAGGTTAAACTCAATTTTTCTTAGTCGAAAAGCCCACTCCCGATGGGAGTAAAGAAGGGACTCGACTTGTTGGAGTCGCGTCTGGCTTTGCGTGACTTACTCTGTATTCGGCCGTTTCTGCTTACTGTACAAGTTTATTCAGCTCTTGGAGCTTACTGAATCTTCTTGCACCCGAATGAACTGTTCGAGTTCTCAATCAGCCCGTTGGCTTACTTCCTACGCCTTCGCGGTTGACGTCAGCGCTGACGTTTTTGGCGCAATCTGTGTCCGATGGGACGTGACAGTGTGGTCCCACTGTCAGTATTGACTGGAGACAGCGGTTGCCGCTTTGTACTGACCGTTGGGCGCGAAAATTTCGCGGTGTGATGATGGCGCCTTGATTCCCGTGCGTAGTGGGTGGCGTGGCCGTCGACGGTTGCTATCTCCGCGTGACACGTGGATGGCCAGATGACGTTGTGGAGTGCGGTTTCGCTGAGGACGACCCTCGTTTCCGCTGCTCTCTCTCCGCCATTGTTGCTCTTTTCTGCCAGTTTCTTTCCTCCGCCCTCCATGAGCAAGGCCGCGATGAAGAGGGGGAAGCCTGGTGCTGGCGCCGTCGCCGCCGTCGAGGCGAGCGTGATGAAGAAGCCCGACGGCGACTGGGTCAAATCGTCGGTGAAGAAGGCCGACCTCGAGGCCGTCCGCGCGCAGGGACTGCTGCCGCCGGCAGACCAGGCGACGGTGCGCGCTCCTGGGAAAGAGGTATTCCCCTCCCCTCGCGAGGGGGAACGTGTTTGCTTCGTGGATTTTCTTCCGCGGGGTTTCGGGTTCCCCCTCCACGATTTCGTCCGTGGTCTCTTGTACGCTTATGGGATTCAGATCCACGATCTGACTCCCAATAGCGTCTTGAGCATCGCGAGCTATTTCGTGCTCTGCGAGTGCTTCCTGGGAATCGCACCCAACTGGCTGCTGTGGAAGTCTCTATTCCTCGTGAGGAGGAACGTGGGGAAGAGTAAGCAGGTGTATCCAGTCGGCGGCTTCGGCATCTAGGTGCGTGGCGACACCTCCTACTTTCAGATGAAGAAGTCCGACTCCGTCCAGGGCTGGCGAAAGAAGTGGTTCTACATCAGGTGCGACCAGGAAGGGCTTCCCGACTTCGCGGCTGATCGCGAGTTGCGGAAGACAAACGCGTGGGCGCACCCGTTTTCGAAGGAGGACAGGGAGGCGACTCAGCCCTTGCTGACGCTTCTTCGTGGCCTTCTGAAATGTCTTGGGCGCGAGACAGGTGGAGTTCACCTCATCGCCACCTTCTTCAGGCTCCGGGTGCAGCTGCTCCGCACTCGCGTTCACCCGATGTGGGCGCGTGAGGATGTTGGCGATGAGCTTGATGATGACGCAGTCGAGTCGAAGGTGAGGAGCATCACCAGCCTCCGAGCCGCTGACCCGTGCAATGTCAAGTGCCCAGTCGAGCCGTATGGGCCTAAGAACCCTGTGCCTGAGGTAAGCTTCATTTGCTTTGCTTTTGTCTTGTATCTTCTTCTGTCGAATCTTGTTGCCTGACTCGAATGCTTGATTTGCTGACAGGGTCGTTCGAGTTACGTTAGTCTTCCCCCTTGATGGAGAATGGACCTCACGAAGAGGCTGAGTTCCCTGAGGAGGACGAGGTTGATGACGATGAAGTTCCTTCCACCACCTCTCTGAGTGAAGAGCTGGAGGAGGATGATGAAGATGAGGAGCCGATGCTGAAGCGGCAAAGGCGAAAAAGTGGCGACTCTGCTTCGGCTTCGTCACCCGTGAAGGAGGCGGGTGTGGAGAACGAGGAGGAGGCGAGCGGGTCGTCCTCGGGCGCTAGGCGCACGAGTGACCTGGCTGAGCCTTTGGTCGTGCCTCCCCTCGGCTCTGCACCGCCGACTGAGTTTGCGAGGATGGCCTCTGTCTCCCTGGGCAGTGAAGATGATGTCGATGTCGCCAGGTTAGTCGCATAACCATTGCCTTGCTTATGTCGAGTTTGCTTTGTGATTTGCGAGTCCTTGAATAGAGTTATCTTGTCACAGCGACCGTACTGGCGCTGCTGTTTCGCCTCGTGAGATGGAGCACACTTCTGCTCCCATGATTGAGCAAACTGCGAAGACGACCGGAGAAGAGGCTCATGCGGGTGACGCTTTGGCCTTGAAGACTTCGACCTCCTCCGTGCCGGAGAAAACTGCTGATGCGACTCCGGCTGACGCTGGGCTGCTTGAGCATGTAAGTGTCCTTTGACTCGTTCTGCAAAATCTGTATCGGATGCGCGTACAGCGCTCCCGATGGGAGTAGCCCCGAAGATGTGCATGACTAGAATAGTCGGGCGCAGATTGATGTCTTGTGTTTCCCGCAGCCATTTTATCGGCAGCAGATGGAGGGAGCCGCAGCCTTCGTTCGCATGGAGCAGGAGAGGGATCAACTCCGCGCTGCTCTGGAGCAAGCGAATAGTGAGTGTGAACCCTTGTGCTCGAGGGGCGCTTCGACTGTCTTTTATTGCTAACTTTGCTCCGTTGGTCCGTAGGCTAGAAGGAGAGCATGAAGACGCGGGTCGCGGAGCTGGAGAAGTCGCTGGGTGAAGCCCAAGAGCGTGAACAAGCTCGGGATGATCTGGAGAAGACCTAGGTCGACCGCTTGCTTGCACTCGCGGATGTTGTTGGAAGTAAGTATTTCGGCTTAGTGCCTACTTTGCCTTTTTTCGACTTCTGACGTCTTACGGGTGTGGATTTCTTTTGATCAGAGACTTGCGGAGGTGCTCCTCCAGAAGGGACTTCCAGCGAGAGTGTCGGCTTGGCGGAGGCTGTTGGCTTCATGGACCGCGTCTGCGCGTATGCTTCGGCGGCGCTGCAGAAGTCGACAGGCGCCTTGGCGACTGTGCACCAGAGCATCTTCCCCAGCAAGCCACCGCCGGTTGCTGTCGACGCGCTTGCGGCTCCGTTCGAAGGCAATGCTACCACTTTGGCGGACTACACGCGTGCTCAGACGGTACGCGGCTCAGAGCTCACTTTCCAGCTACTTCTTGGTCACCAAGTCGTAGGTGATTTTGAGAAGGTTGTCAGCGACTTCCCTCGGAAGCCTGATGGCAGGACCGCGTCCCTTAGGCTGCAAAGTTGGTCGCCACCTTTGAGAAGAGGATTGCCAAGACTGCAGAGTTGGCTGCTAGGAAGAGTCGTTCCCAGTCGGAGTCTGTGATGTAGACTCCATTCTTTTAGGATTCTTCTGCTTTTGGTTCTTGGTCTGTAATGAACTATATAGTTTGCGGGTATTCTGACCGCGAACGTGCTGATGTTGAAATGCGAATTTTCGCCTTCGAGTCTTCTTTCATATCTAAGCTTGAATGAATGTGTTCTTGTCCTTGCTTGACGCTGTCGAACTTGGCAGTCTGAGATGGGCGAAGCTCCTGGGGTCGCTGGAACGACTGGTGCGGGCAACGAGGAGGACACCTCTTCGGCTGCACCCACTCATCATCGTCAAGCTCCTCTAGCTCCTGCGCGAAGCGTGAATGATCAACGAGTGATCACCTTCATGAGGAACAAGGTTGTTGAGCTCGAGTCGAAGTTGAAGAGCGCGGAGTTGGAGTTGGAGCGCTTGAAGTCGCGGCCCGTTGCGCCATTCTCTCAGCGAGAGGAGTTTCTGCTAGGCGAGATGGACTTGATCAGTCGGCAGCTGCAAGGTTGGCTTTCCAGCACAGTGCTTTGACTTCTTTATCCTTTTACTGTTCTTAGCTCTGGGTCTTGATGCAGATGTGAACTCTGACTGGAAGGCCGAGCAATGTCGAGTAGACGAGCGGGTGGAAAAAGAAGCCGCCGGTGACTCATACGAAGCGCGTCAGTTTTGGTCGAATAAATCCAGAGGCAGTGTACTGGCTCGAATGCTGGATCGCACCTGGCGGGCCGCTGTGCTCTTGGAAGGTTGTAGAAAACCCTCTGGCAGATCAACAGGGTGTACTTTCCGCACAACGAGCAGCCTAATGGACTGGCTGCGCTGCTGAGAGGTTCCGTGAAGGCAGTGCGTTGAAGGAAGTCGTACACACTCAACTTGTTGCCGGGGCGAATGTGGCGCTGGCGTACGTTCGAATGCACCGGCCTAATCTTCCATTGTACAAGGTGCTTGACGGCTTGCCTGGAGAGGGTGACTACGCCGATACTCTTGCGGCCGCGCATCAGATGATTCAGCAGGTCCAGAGTTTAGTGAGCACCTTGTAGGGCCACTCGATGCGCCAAAGGGCGAGCCTGTAGAATAAGAGTAGTAAACTGCTGCTGTATAGCGTTAGCTTGTAAAAGCAATTTTTCCAAGTGGAAATATGAGTGTAAGCATGCCGAGGTGGGGGTAGCCCCCGAGTGAGTAAATTGTATCTTGTAAACTTCTGTAAACCTGTATGGCGCAGCCCCCGAGCGGATCGAGTGCGGCCTAGGATTTTGAATTAGATGTGCGGCACAGCCCCCGAGTGCTTCGAGTGCGGCCGAGGTGTGTCGAGTCAGACCTGTGCATCGCAGCCCCCGAGTGCGTCGGGTGCGACGTAGGATTTTGACTTGGACCTGTGCGGCGCAGCCCCCGAGTGCTTCGGGTGGCGACCTAGGTTTTGACTTGGACCTGTGCGGCGCAGCCCCCGAGTGCTTCGGGTGGGACCTAGGTTTTGACTTGGACCTGTACGGCGCAGCCCCCGAGTGCGTCGGGTGCGGCCTAGGTTTGACTTAGACCTGTGCGGCGCAGCCCCCGAGTGCTTCGGGTGGCGGCCAAGGATTTTCGAGTTAGACCTGTATGGCGCAGCCCCCGAGTGCTTCGGGTGCGGCCTAGGTTTGACTTAGACCTGTGCGGCGCAGCCCCCGAGTGCTTCGGGTGCGGCCTAGGTTTTGACTTGGACCTGTACGGCGCAGCCCCCGAGTGCGTCGGGTGCGGCCTAGGTTTGACTTAGACCTGTGCGGCGCAGCCCCCGAGTGCGTCGGGTGCGGCCTAGGTTTGACTTAGACCTGTGCGGCGCAGCCCCCGAGTGCTTCGGGTGGCGGCCAGGATTTTCGAGTTAGACCTGTATGGCGCAGCCCCCGAGTGCTTCGGGTGCGGCCTAGGTTTGACTTAGACCTGTGCGGCGCAGCCCCCGAGTGCTTCGGGTGGCGGCCTAGGTTTTGAGTTGGACCTGTATGGCGCAGCCCCCGAGTGCGTCGGGTGCGGCCTAGGTTTGACTTAGACCTGTGCGGCGCAGCCCCCGAGTGCTTCGGGTGGCGGCCTAGGATTTCGAGTTGACCTGTATGGCGCAGCCCCCGAGTGCGTCGGGTGACGGCCTAGGTTTATGTTGCTTTTTGACTAAAAAAGTAAAGGGGAGAGCTTGTTCCACAAATCACTTCATTGATTTTTGCGAGCAGGCCGCCTCATTAAAACCCTTCCAGTCCCCTCAGGTACCCTGGTAAGGGAAAGAGTGCGTCTGGAACCTGCCGCCTCTTGACATAGTACACTTTGTTACAAGGGGGAGTCGATTAGGCGTAGAAGCGGCGCAGTTGCGCAACGTTCCACGGGTTGTTGCAGACTGTCCCCGTCTTCGAGTCCTTCAGGCGGTAAGCTCCGCCGCCGATTGCCTCTGTCACGATGTATGGACCCTCCCACGGGGAGGCGAGTTTGTGCACCTTCTTCTGTTTGAGGCGGAGGACAAGGTCGCCAGGGACGAACGCTCTGGGCCGCAGTCGCCGCCCGTGGTAGTTGCGTAAGTCTTGCTGATACACGGCGCGGGTAAGGGCGATGTCGCGTGCTTCGTCCAGGGTATCCATGTCGTCCTCGAGTGCTTCTTCTGCGTCGGACTCGTCGTAGGCCACCACTCGGGGCGCGTCGAACTTGATGTCGCACGGCATGATTGCTTCTGCGCCGTAGACCATGAAGAATGGCGTGTACTGAGTGGATCTGTTTGGCGTAGTGCGCAGACTCCACAGCACAGATGGCAGCTCTTCACCCAGGCGCCTGCAGCGCGCCTCAATGGTACTCGCAGGCGCTTCTTGATGCCCTTGCAGACTAAGCCATTGGCCTTTTCGACCTGTCCGTTGGACTGCGGGTGCGAGACAGATGCGTAGTTGAGCTTGATGCCTTGCTCGGAGCAGAAGTCCTTGAACTCTTCGGCTGTGAAGTTCGTGCCGTTGTCGGTGATGATGCTGTGCGGCACTCCAAACCTGAAGATGATCGACCTGATGAAGTTAACTGCCGAGGAGGCAGTCGAACTTGTGATAGGCACGGCTTCGATCCACTTCGTGAACTTGTCGACTGCCACCAAGAGATGCGTGTGTCCTCCCGGCGAGGACTTCTTGAGTGGACCCACCATGTCGAGCCCCCATTGAGCGAAGGGCCAGGCGAGTGGAATGGTCTTTAGTGCTGATGCTGGTGCGTGCGGCTTGTTGGCGAACTCCTGGCAGCCGAGACATTTCCTCACGAGTTCTTCTGCGTCTTGCATTGCGGTGGGCCAGTAGAACCCGGCTCGTAAGGCTTTGGCCACTAAGGCTCGACTGCTGGCGTGGTGCCCGCAGATGCCAGCGTGGATCTCGAGTAAGATGGCTTGACCGTCGACTGGGTCGATGCACCTTTGGAGGACTCCGAGATGCTTCGCTTGTAGAGCTCCCCGTTGATGACGGTGAAGCCCTTGGAGCGGCGGATGACGCGCTTGGCTTCGACTGGGTTTGTTGGCACCCTCTGCTGCAGTATGTAAGCCAGGTATGGGCTCGTCCATGTGGGCTCGATCAGCATCACCTCCATAGGCTCCTTCTCCGTGCTGGGCGGGTCGGCGGTGCTCGTTGTCGATGTAGAGGATCCCGGCGCGGGCCGGAGCTTGACGGAGCGTTGCGTGATGCACTCGAGGAAGACTCCGGGTGGCACCGGCGCTTTGTTTGAGCCCAGGTTGGCGAGGGTGTCGGCTTCCTCGTTGCTCTCGCGGCCGACGTGCCGCAGCTCGCAGCCGTCGAAGGTGCCTTCCAGCTGGTTGTACAGGTCCCTGTAGGCGATCATGTTGTCGGCGATGGCGTCACATTGCTTCATGGTTTGTTGCACGACGAGGTAGGAGTCTCCGTAGATCATGAGGTGAGTGGCGCCGCAGTTCTTGGCCATCCGCATGCCGTGGATCAGGGCCTCGTACTCTGCCTCGTTGTTGGAGGGCGTTGGGAAGTTCATCTGCAGCACGTACCTCAGCTTGTCGCCTTTAGGTGAGATGAGGACGACTCCCGCCCCTGCTGATCTGAACTTCTTGGAGCCGTCGAAGTACATTGTCCATGCGTTGGACAGGTCGGGTACGTCTGGTAGCTGGGCCTCTATCCACTCGGTGGTGAACTCTGGAAGCACCTGGGCCTTGATTGACTTCGGGTGCGCGTACTTCAGCCCCCAGGGCCCTAGCTCAACAACCCACTTGGCGACTCGTCCTGTCGCGGCTTGGTTGGTGAGGATGTCGGAGAGCCCGGAGGAGCTTACTACCGTGATGGAGTGCTCGGAGAAGTAGTGGACGACCTTCCTTGATGTCATGAAGACTCCGTATGCTAGCTTCTGGTAGTGCGGGTACCGCTGCTTGGACAAGGTTAGCACCTCACTGAGGTAGTAGACGGGTCGCTGAACAGGGTAACTGTGTCCTTCTTCTTCTCGTTCGACTACGAGTACCGTGCTGACCACCCTGTTCGTGGCTGACACGTAGAGGTATAGCGGCTCGTTCTCCAGTGGCGCCACCAGTACTGGGGAAGTCGTGAGTGTTTTCTTGAGTTGGTCGAACGCGACTTGCGCTTCTTCTGTCCACTCGAACTTGTCTGTCTTTTTCATCAGTTGGTAGAAAGGCAGGGCCTTTTCTCCCAACTTACTTATGAACCGGCTGAGAGCTGCGACTCGGCCGGCTAGGCGTTGCACCTCATGAAGCTTGGTCGGTGCTGGCATTGCGAGTATGTTTTGCACCTTCTCGGGTTGGCTTCGATTCCTCTTGCAGAGACGAGGTACCCGAGCAGTTCTCCGGCTGGCACGCCGAAGACACACTTGTCCGGGTTCAGCTTGATCTGATACTCGTTGAGGGCGGCGAAGACCTTGCGGAGGTCGGCGATGAGAGTGTCCTCCGTTCGAGTGGTGACGACTATGTCGTCGACGTAGACTTGGACGATCTCTCCGATTAGCCCCTTTAGGCAGGCTTGCATTGTGCGCTGGTACGTGGCTCCAGCGTTCTTCAACCCGAAGGGCATCGTCTGGTAGCAGAAGACGCCATGGGTGTGATGAATGCAGTCTTCTCTTCATCGTCGACGTTCATCCTGATCTGCTGGTACCCTGAGTAGGCGTCCAGGAAGGATAGGCGTGCGCAGCCTGCAGTCGAGTCGATGATCTGGTCTATCCGCGGGAGCGGGAAATGGTCTTGGGGCAGCATTTGTTGAGGGCGGTGAAGTCGACGCACATGCGGAGTTTCTTCGTCTTCTTCTTCTCCACCAGGACTGGGTTCGCTACCCAGTCCGAGTCCTTGATCTCTCGGATGAATTTGGCGTGGAGCAGTCGATCGATCTCCTTGCTTATTTCGTCTCGTTTGGGTCCTGAGAAGCGTCGCATGGTCTGCTTGACGGGTTTGGCGTCCTTGTGGACGCGTAAAGAGTGCTCGGCGAGGTTCCTGGGTATGCCTGGCATGTCAGAAGGTTGCCAGGCGAAGATCTCCCAGTTCTCACGTAGAAACTCGACGAGCGCGCTTTCCTATGCGATAGGCAGACTCGACGACACTTTGACTGTCTTGTTTGCGTCCGTCGGGTGGACCTGATGAGTTGTTGTGTCGTCAGTCGTGTTGAAGGCGGCGTCCTTGGCTTGCTTCTTGCGTGGCGGGAAGATGGTTTTGTCGTTGTCGACTGCCATCGCCTCGAAGTGCTCTTCCATTCCGAAGAACTCGGAGATCTTGCTGAACTCGCGGTCGCAGCTGTTGGAGCGGTCGAAGTCGCCGTGCACCGTGATGACGCCCTTGGGCCCAGGCATCTTGAGCATGAGGTAGGCGTAGTGAGGTACCGCCATGAATCTGGCAAAGGTTGGGCGCCCGAGTATCGCGTGGTACTGCGACTTCCAGTCGACTACCTCGAAGTCGATCGACTCCCTCTTGAAGTTTTCGGGTGTGCCGAAGATGACGTCGAGTGTGATCGTTCCCATGGGCGTGACTGCTTGCCCTGGTACTATGCCATGGAAGGTGGTCTCTGATGCCGCCAAGTTTGTCGTTGGCCTGTTTATCCTTCTGAGGGTGTCGGCAAAGATGATGTTGATGCCGCTGCCTCCGTCCATGAACACCTTTTTCAGGGTGTAATCTCCGATCAGAGCTTCGACTACCAGAGCGGCGTGCCCGGGTCGTGGTACTGCAGGCGGGTGATCTGCTCTGGAGAAGTGATTGGTGTCTCTGACCCTCTCAGGTAGTCGGGTACTGCAGGTGGACAGGTGATGGCCTGGAAAACTTGGCGAGTGATGATCTTCTGGGTCCTGTTTGAGGGGCGCCCCTTCTGTATCATGTTGAGTTGTCCGCGTGCCGCTGGATATGCGTCTGGACCACTGGTGGGGCATCTTGCTGCGGCTGCTGCTGCTGTGGAAAGGCTCCCGCCGCCTGTGCTGGATTAGCGACTGCGGGTGCGGGTGCTGCCTGGATGGCCAGCTGCGCGGCTGGCTGCGCTGCGGGTGCTGGAGTGACTATCTTCTGCATGGCTTCGTATATCTTGCGTGCCTTTCGACAGTCCTTCAACAGGTGGTTGGATCCCCACTTGCCCGTTTCCGGGTTCCTGAACATGTGGTGCCTGCAGGGTTGTTCCAGCTCTTCCGCTGGGCTTAGTGTGCGTTTCTGCCACTCGCGTTTATGGCCTCCGTCGCTGCGGTAGCTGCTGCCGCCGCTTCGGTTGTATTGCCCCTGGCTGTATTGGCGACTCTGGTCACCGCCGCTTCGACTGTACTGTACATGGCTGTATTGGCGACTGCTGTCGCGCGCTTCATCCTCACGGGGGGTTTGGAATCCCGCCGCTACTAGCTCGATTGAGTCGTTGCCGTTGTAACGCGGCTTCTTCTTGTGGCGTCCTTCTCGCCAGTTGCTTGGTCCGGCTTCGTCCTTCGGGGAGTAGCGTGAACTATCGCGGACCGAGTCCTCTCCGTCTGCCCACTGGTTGGCTATCTTCATGACCTCGATCATGTTTTTCGGCCGGAGCCTACCAAACTCCTCGCGGAGGTCGCGGCGGGAGACGCCGTGCATGAAGGCATCCATCACTCGGTCCTCCGAGGCGGTCTCCATGGTGTTGCGGAGCAGGGTCCAACGCTGGATGTACGACCGGAGCGGCTCGTCTCGTCCTTGCTTGCATGCTTGTAGCTCGACGAAAGTCGTCGGTCTCGAGTACGTCCCCAGGAAGCTTTAACGAAGGCCTCCGCGAACTCGTCCCACGTCCTGAAGGCGTTCTTGGGTTGAGTGTTTAGCCACCCGCGTGCAGAGCCCGTGAGCATCAGCTGGATGTACTGCATGGCCGTAGTCGAAGTACCGCCCTGGCAGCTGCAGGCTATGAGGTAGTCTTCTAGCCAGAGTCTCGGGTCTGCTTCCCGTCGTACTTGACTGCTTCTGCCGTGAGCTTGAAGCCCTTGGGCATTCTTGTGTCGCGGATGTTGAAGCTGAAGCATGCGGCGCCGCACGGCTCGTAGTCGCCGTCATTGCGGTCGTCAGGATTGGGCGTGCTGACCGTCCGCTGGGTGCGGCTGCGGTCCACCGTCCTCTGTGTGATGACGTTGCGGAGGTCTTCGCCTGGCTGCGGTTGTCGCAGTTGTCTTGCCGCCGGGCCTGCGAGTGCTGTGGGCTCGCGGTCGCGCGGTCCCGATCTTCTCGCGCCTTTTCTGTCGGCGCCTTGTTCATCAGAGCTTCTTCGAGTGCCTTGATAGACATGATCTGCTGCTTGTGGAGGAGAGCGCGCGAGTCGCCCTCGGGCGGCTGCGTCAGCCGCAGGTATGTTTCGACTGCCATGAGCGCGGCTCCGGGTGTTTTGGGGACGGGTATCCCGTCTGCGTCTTCGCTCATGTATGATGATTCGAGGTTGCGGGTGACTTTAGCGCGGTCGGCCTCCGTCATCAGGGGCACGCGTGCTCTGTGGCGCCTTGCTCCTTGTGAGACCTCTGTTGAGGCAGTGAACGAGTAAGCGGCCCTCCTGGCGCTCGACGCGTCAGCCTCCTCCTTGCGTCGGAGAGCTCGGCCTTCTCTGCGCGGAGTCGTTCGCCTTCCTTCCGTAGCAGGTACTGGACCGCCATAAGGTCCTCCCGGGGTGCGTCGGTGGGGGGTACGTGCCGTCCTCGACGTGCTTCAGGGCTCTGATTGCTATTCTCGGGTGATGGTGAGCCGCGTCACCTGGTCCGGCATGAGCACCTCCAGTGGGTATGCGGGTTCGTCGTCGTTGCCCTGCGTCGGGCCGATCATGAAGACTTGCGCGGGGTATGTCTGGGGAGTGGGCCGGGTGCTGCCGCTGCTGCTTCCTTCGTCCGAGCCGTGCTCGGAGCCGAAAATGGATGCAACGTGGTGGGTACCACAGTCGCTGCCGAGGCTCTTTCCCTGGAGTCTCGCGATCTCCGCCGCTGACGCGAGGAGTGATGTCGCCGTCGTCGACGCGGGCGTGATTGGCTTGTTGACGATCTTGCAAGTTGATGGAGACGCGAGTGGCGTGGGGTAGAACGACGCGACTTCCGTCGCGCGCGAAGGTGTGGTCGACGTAGTCGAAGTTGACGTAGATCTTGGGCTTGCCAGCGACGCGATCGAGGTAGTCGAAGTAGACTCGATCCGCGCGGTGGTTGTCGAGGTGGTCGATATAGTCGTAGCCGATGTGATCTCCTTGACGGCCGGAGACGCTGATGGCGTGGCCGTGTTGGGCGCGATTGAAATGACAATGATGTCGCCTAGAGGGGGGGTGAATAGGCGATTAAAACTTTTCTGGTTTAGGCTTGCTAATTGCGGAATAAAACTAGGTGTTTAAATTAACAAGCCAACAACCTAAATAAACTAGGCTCACCTATGTGCACCAACAACTTGTGCTAAGTAAGACAAGCAACAAGGTGATAGCAATATAGAATACATCAAGCACGAAGGCTATCACAATGTAAAGTGCATAAGTAAAAAGCTCAGGTATAGAAATAACCGAAGCACGCGGAGACGAGGAAGTATTCCCGAGTTCCTCCTTGAAAGGAGTACGTCTCGTTGGAGAGGTGTGAACCGACACAACGGTTCAACAACCACAAAGGTTTCACCCTCTTCTCCGATGAACCGCACCACAAAGGTTTGGTTCACCTTCCACTATCGGTATTTCTTCGAGGCGGAATCCGGAGCCTTTCAACAACAATCCGAGGCACAACCCACAAAGGGATTGGGGGCTCCCGAACGGCTTTCAACAACAATCCGAGGCACAACCCACAATGGGATTGGGGGCTCCCGAACGGCTTCAAGTGACCACACAAGGGTCCAACCACCACAAAGGCGTCTAGGGTCCAAGGACCCAAGAGTAACAAGTTCACAAGCTTTCAACTTCCACGAATCCTCGTGGAGAGCACACCGATGCACCAAATGCAAATGGCAAGAGCACAAGTGCTCAAGTCCTCCACTCTCAAATTTCAACAAAGCAACAAATGCTTATGGGGGAATAAGAGAGGAAGAACAAAGAGGAGAACCACTCAAGAACTCCAAGAACTAGATCCACTATGTTCCCCTTACTTAGAGGAGATATTGATTGGTGGAAATGTAGATCTAGGTCTTCTCCTTCAATCCTCCAAAGATCAAAGAGTTTGGGTGGAGGGATTGGGAGATATCAAGGAAATGAGCTTGCAACAATGGAGGAGAGAGAAAGCAAAGGTTGCTGGGCTCAGCTTGCTGGCTGGAGGAAGGTGGAGGGGTATTTATACCCCTCCCAGAAAAGTAGTCGTTGCAGCCAGATTCACACCGGAGTTTCCGGCCAAAGTGGCCGGAGACTCCGGCCTGCACCGGAAACTCCGGCCCCCTGGGGGCGGAAACTCCGGCCCCCACCAGGGGGTGAACCATTTCCAGACGAGAAAAGCACAGGCATAAACTCCGGCCCCTGGGACCGGAAACTCCGGCCTGGGGCGGATACTCCGGCCTATTGGGCCGAAAACTCCGGCCCCCACCAGGGGCTGAACAAGAAAACACTCTCCGAGGAAAACCAAGGACCGGAGACTCCGGTCCAGAAGACCGGAGACTCCGGCCTGAAAGCAGTGAAACTGCAAAGCCTGAAATGCAATAACTTTCTCGTATGAACTCCAAATCAGGTGAATCCAATTGCGTTGGAAAGGTAACGACGAGTGTTATCACACAGAAATATTAAGCATCACAAATATAGAGGGGATACCACACATGGGAAGGTGTGGACCCTAACTCAAAGGTGGACCGGTAATATTTCCAACACGAAAACGCAACAAGTTTTCAATAAGAAATCCGTTTTCGAAGAACTTGGGCTTATCATGAAGATCACGATAAGCACCAAAACCCAACAAGGAGAAAAGCCAAATAAGAACCAAGAAAGATGATATGCCAAGTATGCAAAGGTATGAGCTCTCCACAAAGATGCGATCAAGTTATCACTTGAGAACCCCTCTTGATAGTACGCCGTCTATCCTAAAACCCGGTCTCCCACTAACAACATGAGACCGGTAAAATAGAAAACCTATCAAGATCATACCTTTGCCTTGCACATTCCACTTGAGCTCGATGATGACGATCTTGACTCTCTCAAGTTGGAACACCTTTCTTGATTGTGCTTGCTAGCACATGCTTGATGAAGACTTCTCCAAATGCTCCCCCATACTCCATTATGGGAAAGCCTCGCTAAGCTCCGTCTTCATGTCTCCTTTGCACTTCATCTTCTACACATGACCATTCTTCATATAAACCCTTAAATAGAGCATTGGTCATCATGCCATCTTCAAGAGTCCAACACATGAACTCCAATGGACAAGATCTATAAGAATATCTCAATGTAAACATTAGTCCATAAGGAGTGTCATTAATTACCAAAACCACACATGGGGGCAACCATGCACTTTCAGCGATCTCTGCCGCGTCAGAGGCGGTTGGTGTAGTCGAGGCGGATGCGATCTTCTCGGCAGTCGAAGATGATGTCACCGCAGTCGCAGCAGATGCGATCTCCGCAGCAGGTGGGGGCGTGGTTGGGGCAGTCGCGGCAGACGCATGTGCTACCACCGCGCGCGGTGCGATCGCCGTGGATTTGAGTACTCCACAGTTGTCTACGAAGTAGTGCATGGTACCGAAGGTGAGGCACATACCTACGTGCAGATCGGCGTACACCGAGCGGTGGGCCGGCGGGTGGAAGGTGTACTCGAAGGAGCCGAAGCAGATTGGCTCCTGGTGATGCAGACGTCGGTCTTCAAAGTCGATGGGGCCGGTGCGACCATGGTTCCAGCGCTCGTTCTTTCCCACAGACGGCGCCAATTGACGAGGGGTGGACTCGGCAAATCCCTGGGTTGTGTACCCCGGGTTGATTGAGGGGGAGAGAGATGAGCGCTGGTGATCACGACGGCTGACAAGCAAGGCGTTTACCCAGGTTCGGGCTCCCGGAGGATAATACCCTACTTCCTGCTTGTCTGGTATTGAATGGCGAGTTGTGGCGACAATGGCGAGATGGCAATCTCGCTAGGGTTGGCGGTGGCGGCTATTAGTGTGTCTTTAGACGAAGGACCCTCCTAGCCTTTATATGGTAGGCTAGGTCTCAGGTGAACGGTGCCGATGGCGCTTACAAGCATGGCTGGAGTCTCATGACCTAACATCGACTATCTTGGGCCGCACGTCGTCCTTGGCCCTTCCTTGGGCCCTCGTCATAAGGCTAACAGGCTTGGCGTGACCCAGGTATCCCCACCGTGGGGTAGTCGAAGAGTGACCCCACGACAATTATTATCCAGTTTCTCAAGCAGATTTTGTGAATTTAGCGTTGGGCTAACCGATACTATCTACTTTCATCGATAAACCCACCACCTTATACTAGGTTGCATCGGTTCATGCACACATGACATGTACTAGTGTCGAACAAATCGGCTCACAAAAAAGTAAAAAACCACGAGACCATAAAAAATTTACGGCCTCGCAACATTATATCCATGAAGCTAACAGAAACACCATGACAAGTGATCAACAAAAAAAATACACTACTCCAAGATAAAACCTCCGAGAAGGATTTCTCGCGCATATGTTGACTGGTCTAAGTGAGGTTCGAACTCAGGATTTTCATCACCAAAGACTTCAAGCAACCCCTTTCAGCTAGGGCACACTTCGACATTGTCTAATCACGTATCTTGTGTTTCCACCCGCATTACGCGCATATTTGTCGTCAAAGCCATCACTGTCAGCAACCTCCCCAGCGACTGATCAATCCTCGGTTGGCGGATACCGACACTTTGAGTGCCCGAGACCGTCACACGTAGTTGGAGAAGAAGATGGGAGCAAGTTGAGGCCATTTCCACCCCGGTTCCGGTTGTGTCGTACCACTTTCGATCCACCTCCAACGGTGACAAATGGACATGTCCCATCAATATCGGTAATAGGTTGGACATGATGACTCACACGTAAGACCACCTCACGGAACACTTGTCAAGCTACATCAAATCCTATCGAAAGAGGGGTCGCTAGATCGACACCACAACCACGTTGGGTTGCGCTGGCGTCGGCCTGAGAAGCTTGTTACCGCGTACGTGATGACTGATGACACGCCATCTAGATTTGCCTTCCAGTCGATCGTGTATGGTCGGTGTGTGGGCATCAGATGAACAACAATAAACGCTTACGCAAGGCAACCCCTTCAGGTGAGGTAAGAAATCCAGTTGTGATAACAGCCTCGCTAGAGAATTTAGATAACTTTTTCTGTCAATCCAAATTAACAGTAGCTAACTAGAAAAGAGGAAGGAGGGCAACTTGATGCACACATGAATATATTAATAATTATTCAACAACATCAAGTAAAGACATATATCGATGTCGAACAAATTGGCTAACAAAACAACAAAAAATATCCCAAGCCCGTGTATAATGGAAGCCTCACAACAATATATTCATAAACGCACCATAAAACCTATGACAAGCGATCTGAGAACAAAAAATAGACTACGCCTAGAGAAAACCTTCAACAAGGATTCATCGGACGAGGGCATATACGTTGACTGGTCGAACCAAGGGTCGAAATCAGGATTTCCATCCCTAGACCCGAACTTAGAGCCACCACCTTCAGTCAGGGCATGTCCCACACGATTCAACATTGCCTAATAAGAGATACCGTATTTCCACCCACACGACTTCTTGCTTTCCGGATCCATGTCGTTTTCCAAGACGCAAGAAGCAGGTTGAGGACCATGTCACCCTAGTTCTGAACGTTGTCGATACCACCTTAGATTCACCTCTAATGGCAACAAAGGGACATGTCCCATCAATACGAACAACAAGGGTGGGCAAGACAACTCCCACCTAAGACCGCCTCGTGGAACACTTGGCGAGCTACATCGAACCTTATCATGAGATGAAGGGCTCGCCACATCGACAACCACGTCGGGCTGCACCGCCGTCGGTCTCAGAAGCTCGTTGTTGCGGACCTGATGGCACGCCATCGAGAAGCGGCCGGAAGGATGAAGCTCCCTCGCGGTCCACACAAGATAGTGCATAGCAGTAGACCATCACCACCTTCGGATATGTCCTTCGTATCATCCACACGACCACTGCTAACCATCACCCCTATTCCCGATACCCTCCCGTGCAGTGGCGGAGCTTGAACAATATCATTGGGGGGGCGAAGTTGCAAAAGAACATGTAATTATTTTTTTGGAACGCTCAACAAGCTAGGATTAATAGCATTTTCTAAAACTTATATGATTCATACCGATATTGTCCAAAAAATACATTTCTAAATTTAATATATCTATGGCTACTCCAAAACAAAAGGAACCATGTACTAGTTAACTATGGATTTTAGTTGTCAACATAGACACGTGCAGCAAGCCAGCAACTACAGATCAGCTCTTCGTTTTTTTGCGCCTGTGAAATGCAAAAGAACTTCCTCAGGTCCTGCTGTTTCATGTAATGTCTCACCCAGCTGACTGCATTCACCCTCTTTCTCTTGAAAAATGAATCTATTTTCTTGTCCTTAACCATCGCCACCCCACTGTATATATTTTTGAAAAATCCATGAGCATCAATTTTCCTAACCTAGTTCGAAATTTCTCCGATTTAGATGCAAAATTGAGAACAAGAAAAGAAAATTAGAACACAAGATCACTTTAGGGGGAGGGAGAGAAGGTTCGGTAGTGGGGAAGCTCGAAGGAGTAAAGATCTGGGCAGCTAGCAGCTAGGCCGAGTCGCCACTGCCCAGAAAATCAAGTTGGTTGATCGTTCATCATTGCTGCTCACCACGGACGGAGCCGGCGACCGTCTGGAGCTACGAGCGAAGCGGACTAGACGAGACCCACCGGCCACCCGCCGCCGTCCACCGCTCACCCCGCTGCGGCGCAGTCCAACCTCCTCCACCCACCCACGACCGACCTAGTAGCAGAGAGCTCAGTTCATGAGAGAGGAGAAAAGAAAAAGAGAGGAATCTGTCCGTCTCTCCTCTCTGGATCAGAAGGATGCTTCAGCCTTCTCTTGATGGGCCATATGGGCTGAAAACTGCCAGATTATTAAGGGGTACTAGTAAACTTGTAATTTTGCTGGGGGGGGGGGGGGGGGGCCACGGCCCAGGTTGGCCCCCACGAAGCTCCGCCTGTGCTCCCGTGAGTGAGCAACGGCCATAGGAGCTGCCATCGATAAGAAGCACTTGAATTCTAGTGGGCCCGACTACCCAACACTAGCCCGGGATCATTTATGTATTATCAATTGATAGTAGGGGTCTTTCAAGGATCGGATTGGGCGTGATCTGGCCTTCATCCTCGAGGAGATCCTAGACCTTCACATGCCTTCATTCGGTGACGCACAGAGGTGGCAGAGTCTTGTTCCTGGAGTCGCTCACTGTGCCGAGGAGCAACCCGATGGATCGCCGCGCAAGGCACAAGTACTACCGGTGTGCCAGCCATCAGCGAGCTTTGTCCGGCCATGTATGTCGACAAGGACGAGGGACAATAAAGGGGAGGAGGGTGGTGGCGGCGTCGTATAGGATTCTTATCTGAGCCACCACTCGTATATGTAGCGACCATCACATCAGAGTTAAGCAACCATAGCATAACTTTTCTTATTGGAGTTGTTGTGCATAATTTTAGTTGCTAGTTAAAGCATTATTGTTTCCCACAAGGGGGTCACTATTTTTCAATCCACTTAAATTAGTTATATCTGAATTAACTAGTGATAACCATCCAATTAAGCTATCCAATCATTTTGCACTTGCACAATCTTAGTTGCCTAATAAACCGCAAGACTTGAAAAAAATCATTACATTTAGATGTAATTTGTTTTTTTAATACAATAGATCTTATTTGGTTAGAATTAATGCAATAGATTACATTTCTCCAAATGCATAAGTATAGAATATTGCCTATATTTACAATTGAGATTCATAGTACTACCGCTGTCCTTAATAGGTGGCATATAAAATTGAGTAAAAGAGTCGATACTTGATAATTCTGACCTAATGTTTCGCTATATCGTGTGTTGCTGCTGTTTGTGATGTTTACTATTATGTTTGAGTTGCACATAACATCTATTATGTTTGAGTTGCACATAACATTAGTTGTTTTAATTTAATCATGATCTGCATTCTGTAATTATTGATGAACTTGGATAATTAACTATCAACATTTCCTTTGCCACGGAAATTACACGAGACATTCTGTAATCTGTGCGAGTCAAGGAAACGTGCAAGCTAAATTATTTCTATAAGACTCGGAAAATACTTTTGACTCCCGAGCACCAGTGCTCCTGCCAATTTAAAAAATTGAAAATCATATTTATGAGTTTAAAAATTCTGAAACAAATCATGAATGTTCTTAATGAAGTATACTATAATCGTGCAAAATCTCAATACAAAATCTGTTGTATTATAGGCTAGAAAAAAATGACAAAAGTTAAAATTTTAAAATTATACATTATACGTTATTCTCAAATCTGTACATTTGTTATTTTTGTGTAGCTCAAAATATAAAGTTTTTTTCATTGCGATTTTTCACGCTTGTAGGATATATCGTTAAGAATATGCATGTTTTTTTCAGAATTTTTTGAAACTTATAGATATAGTTTTTGGTTTTTTTAAAATGGTGAGATCACTGGAGCTTGGGGCACCAAATCTCTACTCTATAACACTGTACAAATGTTTTGATGAACATATGTATACCGAATAGTCGCATTGGAGCCCGAGCTCCAGGGAGGATGTTTTTGAACTTTTTGAAAACATTTCAAAAATTCGAAAAGAAATACCTGGATGTAGCCACACACACGCACAACGTTTCTGGAGATTTTCAGTCTAAAATACATTGTATTTTTGACTCAGCAAAAAAAGACAAATCGAATAAATATTAGAGAAAAAAGTTGATCTATACATGCCCCAGATCTGTATTTTTGTCTTTTTTCTGAGGCTAAAATACATTATATTTCACATAAATACTTTGTACCAAGCGTAGTGCATAGGTTTGTCTACATCATGGCATTTTTTTAAAAAATTCAGAAACTTTAAATTTTATTATTTCTAAAATTCAAATACGGGGCGCACTGTCGCGGGCGCCATATCGCCGTTTTCTATACCGAATAGATCCTAGGTAGAGTAGTACTACAAGTCGAACCAGGACATGTGACGCACATGGTACTGTTAACCCGTTGGCCCAGGCATCGATGGACAGTAGCTGTACATAGTACTACCACCTCTACCAGACTACTTGGAAACACTCCCGTCTATCATGGGCGCGTTATGCGACATATCTCCAATGTGTCACCATCTCTCGCCCACACACATATACAGCCTCGCTGAGGAAATTGTATAAACCACTACCTATTAGTGCCATTTTTACCTAAAACACCTACTTTTAGGGTTCGTTGTGCAGAACACTTTCTATTGGGGTAATCAGTTGCAAATAGGTCTAATATAGTGTGTCTTTGTTAACATGACTGCTGACAAGTGAGTCCCATTTGTAAATGCCCATGTGGCAAATAAAACCGGCCACGTCAGCCACGGTCAAACTGAAGAAAACAATGTTTTTTTGAATAGGCCAACAAAACCTGCCAATATCTTCCTAACATGTGATCCAAATGAGGGAACTTTTTCCAAACTCACTATTGGTTGCATATGTGATCATATCATAAACTTTTATGTGAAAAAGCATAAGATTGCGACACCAATGCAATAATATTCATAAACTGGCCACAATATTCCGAAAATAAGATCAGTAGCACCAAAGCATGGTAGAAATTGTAGCCATCATGCTTTAGCATCCAAGTACTTGCCTAGTTGCAATACGGACATTACGAACACATCTCTAAATCGAGCGTAGAACATAAGTAATAACAACATAACAACCCCTAATATTAGGTTCCTATAAAAAATATACGTCGATCGATGACCAAATTTGCACCTAAAAACATAGGTTTACAGGGGAGAAGAAGACATAATCAACCGGCAGAGCTAGGGCTAGGTGAGAAAACTACGCAGAGGCAGGGCTATAGGGGACGATGGCTTACCTAGCAATGGAGAAGGGCTGGCTAGGCTTGTTCATCAACGACCAATTCGGTATTAAACAGGTGGCTGACGTGGCCGGTTTCTCTGTGCCACATGGGCACTTACAAGCGGGACTCATTTGTCAGCAATCGGGTTAACAAAGACAAACACTAGATTAGACCTAGCTATAAGCCCGCAACTCATGTGCAGCGAACCCCAAAACTAGATGTTGCAAAAATTGCATCATAGGTGGTGGTTTGTGCAATTTTCTCCAGCCTCGCTTGCTCTTCGCTCCATACACCGATGCACACGCCAACGCACTGAGCCACTGACACCGCAGCGTAGCGAGCTGGCTATCATCCGCCCACACCATGAACTTGAAGTAGCCCCGAGCTCTGAGCTCCCGCGGGCGCCATGAAGTCGTCGTCCAAGAGCCACAGTCCCAGGACGCAGTCGCCGCGTGCTCGCGGCCCTGCGCCGGTGGCGGCATACGGCGCCGAGCGCACGCGCTCCTCCCCGGAGCCGTGGCTTCTCGCCGGCGTGGACGACACGTGCGTCGACGACGTGGAGAGCTTCGCGCGCACCGTGGCCGCCGTCAAGTCCAAGCCCAGCCCGGACCTGCTCGCGAGCGTGCTGTCCCACTACGCCGCCAAGTGGCTCCCGGACGTGGCCCCGTCCGCCTCCGGCCGCTTCCTGCTGCCCCCGGAGAGCCCCACCGCCGCGTGGCTCAAGAAGCGCCTCCTCCTCGAGTCCCTCGTCGCCGCGCTCCCGCCGCCGGACGCCGCGGCCACCGACGACGGCATCACCTGCGACTTCCTGCTCAGGCTGCTCCGGGCCGGGAGCATGGTGGGCGCGGACGCGGCGCTGCTGCGGGAGCTCGAGTCCCGCGCGGCGCGGCGGCTGGACCAGGCCTCGCTGGGCGCCGTGATGGTGCCGGCTACGGGCCACGCGCCGGCCACGCTGCTGGACGTGCCGCTCGTGCTGCGGCTCGTACGCGGGTTCCTCAAGGAGGGCGGCAAGGGCGCCGGCGGCGGCGCCGGCGCGAGGGTGGCCAGGCTCGTGGACGCGTACCTGGCGGAGGCGGCGCTGGAGGCCGGCCTGCGCCCCGCCGAGCTGGAGGAGCTCGCCCGCGCCGTGCCAGCGCACGCGCGCGCCGCGGACGACGCGCTCTACCGCGCCGTCGACACCTACCTCAAGGTGACCATGCATGCCCCTCGCTTAATTCCGTTTCTATTTACGTCGCAGAGCAGTACTTTCGGAGTTTTGGTCGATGTTAGTAATTGCGGTTTGTACTTTTGGTCAATGGTCACTAGACTGCGTGAAAACTTGTGAGGCAAGTACATTTGTTTTTGTGTTTGACCACAGCATTCTGCATGCGACAGTGCACCGGCGTGGTACATGATACTGTATAGAATAATCCATGTTCCCATAAAGATCATATACAAAATGTGTTATATTACTTGGTTAATAAATCAAGTTACATGTCACAGCTGTTTGGTGGACTGGGAAGAATATAGTTTATAATATAAAAATCAAGGTGACCATGGAAACCATCATCACATATTTTATTGTTTGAATAAAAGTTACGTCATTTGCGATTACCACATGAATACAAAATGGGGGATCACCATTCCAAAAAACCATGGTTAGCACTTAGCTAGTCTCTGCGCTGCCATATTAGCCCCTCTAGGACAATGAGAAAAAATGACACATGCAAACTACGGACAAAGAAAAGCACATATTAGCTGTTACAATTTGGCTATATAAAGTTTGGTATGGCAAACGGACAAAACATGTCAACTACTTATAAACTCATAGGCTGGTAGTATTTTAAAAAATAGGGTTGTTACAATTCTAGGGTGTAAAATCAGTGAAAATTAATCTTTTTTAGAACCAAGAGTCAAAATTAATTAATCAAATGTTTGCAAGTATTTTTAAAATTGTCCATGTCATGTAAAACAATTCCACATGTAAACAAATATATGCTCCCTGTATGTATACAGTTCCGTTGATAAAAACATTTTCACGTGTGTGCTACACAAAATCAACAAACCGATGGATCTATAATACATCATCCCTATGTTCCGAATTATAAAATGTTTAAGACATTTCAATACAGACTACCGATTAAAATGAGCGAATGTACTTACTGAAATACGTCTAGATACGTATAAATTAGAAAAAAAAACTAAAACATCTTATATTTTGAAACAGAGGGAATAGTAGATTTCTATGACAGACCCCTACGGAAACATATTATTAAGAGGATGAATGTGGGGTCCCTCGCGCATGCGACGCCCTCACAGTGAGACACGAAATCCTATCCGCAAAACTTTACTCTGCCATCGGGATTCGAATTCCGATTTATTTTCCATTGAAAATAAAATGTCTTCGGACCTGCTGGTGTTACTGTGATTTCTGAAGTTACTGACTGGTGGTGTGTTAGCTAATTAGGACTAGCTTAGTTGTGATTTATTTTCCCTCTCTTTGTTGTGTGTGATGAAGAACAAATTTAGGAGATAGGTCACGTGAGCTCCGACTGCTAAACAACAAAACATTACCTGTTACCACCCTCGGGAATAGGCGGATATCTATTTAATCCGTCTTGTTCTCTAGTCCGGTGCATTTTGTTCTCATCCACACTGCTGTGGGCTCATCTCTGGATTGCGTTGTCAGGTAAGATGTCCCTGCAACTATTCCAGGAATATTGCAGACACGAGCGTGTAGATTGTAAAGCCTTTT
The DNA here is from genome assembly GCA_947311845.1 of Poa pratensis. NCBI lineage: Eukaryota > Viridiplantae > Streptophyta > Magnoliopsida > Poales > Poaceae > Poa > Poa pratensis. Next base: position 22,090,158 of record CAMZMU010000110.1, read on the forward strand.
CGCCGAGCTGTCATAGAGGACAGGATTCATCTTTCAGTTTCACGGGTCAGCGGTTGGAAATCGAAAGCAACCAGACAAATATTTTTACAGTGTTGTCCCTGTCATCCCAAATCTTGGCATTGCAGTTGGCTGCAAAGGACAGATTCGAATGTTAGATGAATTATGCGGTATCGTCGATCCATCTACTCGAAACATCAGAATGGACCATTATCAAGGATTCATTGTGCTCATTCTGAAAGTTTGACGTGTTTGTAGGATGGAATATTTGAATCACAAAAAAGATGTCCATTTTCATTTTTTGACTGCAACTGTCCCTGTTCTGAGCTCGTGGTTCTGATCGATCGATCGCTTAATGTACCAGGCACACCCAGGGGCCGGGAAAGAGGAGCGCAAGTCGCTGTGGAGGCTGATCGACGCGCGGAAGCTGTCGGCGGAGGCCGCGGCGCACGCCGTCCAGAACGACCGGCTGCCGGTGCGCTCCGTCATGCAGGTGCTCTTCTCGGAGCTAGGGATGGCAATGGGTACCCATCACCCGCGTACCCTGTGGGTGAAAACCCTATTAAGGTAAGGGTTTGGGCGGAAAAAATACCCATGGGTATGTAAATGGGGAAATCTTGTACCCATCGGGTGGAGAGCGTACGGGTATGGGTTCTCATAACCCATACCCGCGTACCCATCTACCCTTCTAAATATGTAATAATTGCCAAGTTGGTCCACAAATAATAACCTAATTGTACTATTTTTTCAATCGCATGTGTTACTTATGCGCAATTGTTATTGTTTATAAGTATATGTGTTGATTTTACAATGTGTTTCTTTGGACAATGGCAATGTGTTGCAGTTCATAATTTTGTGATGTGGTTTAAATGTGTCGCCGCTAAGAGTTATGTGATTATATGATATTTTTACGACTTTTTCTACTCATTGTATTGTGTTGCAAACGAGGGTATTTTTACCCGCGGGTAATCCTTTACCCTATCGGGTGAAGGGTATGGGTAAAAGTTGTACCCGCACAAGAGTATGGGTACGGGTGAAGGGTACGGTTAAGGGCGGCAGGTAAGGGTATGGGGTGGCTCCACCCTTACCCATACCCTGCGGGTGCCATCCTTACTCGGAGCACGGCAAGCTCAACCGCCTCGCCGACCTGGGCGCCTCCTTCAGCGGCGACCTCCACTCCGGCAGCGCCCGGTGCCCCTCCAAGCGCGAGGTCCTGGCGCAGCACCAGGAGACGCGCCGCCTGCGCGAGGATGTCGCGAGGCTCCAGGTTCTTGGACATTTCCGAACACTCTGACAGTTCGATCTTGAACGCAGCATCACGTTGCCCGTGCTGACGAGCTTGGGGCTGCAGGTCCAATGCAGCGCGCTGCAGGAGCAGGTCGAGAGGTTGGGCTCGGAGAGGAGGCGTCGCGGCGGAGGCGGCGGGTTCAAGTGGAGCACGCTCTGGTTCGGCGGTGGCGGCTCGAACGCCGACGTCGCGAGGATCGAGGACTCGGAGAACGGCATGGAGCGGCGGACGCCGGGGAGCGGGATGAAGGGCAGGGCCGGCCTGGCGACACCGACACCGACCCGGCGGACCCCGAAGTGGCGCAAGTCCACGTCGTGATGGAATCTGAAGAATGCGCTGACGATTAACAGGGGTGATCATTTCTTTCTGGCTTTCTGCTTCCCCTTTGGTTCCTCTTTCAGTTATGAAAATGAATGTAAAATCTCCTTGTATGGCAGATTGGCAGATCTTGAACAAGATGAATTTAAGATTTTCTTTTCACAAATCAAATAACAGTTCTACACGCTCAAATCTGAGCACACAAGCGTGATCCCTAGCCACAAATGTTCAGTTTCACATGTTACAGGCAGAACAAATCTCCTTGTATGCCTCACTAACTTGTTGAGCTACAGAAGCAAATTATTTCAAAATTTTATCTTTTTTTCACAGATCAACAAACAGTTGTACACACACGCTCTGATCACTAGCCACAAATGTTTCACAAATCAAAGAACAGTTATATACACTCCAATCTGATCACACAAGGTTACAGGCAGAACCTCAGGCTGAACTCTGCAAGCTATCGCTCACCAACTTGTTGCCTTGTTCAGCTACAGAAGCAAATGATTTCTGAATATAATCTTTTTTTCACAGATAAAAAATAGTTGTACACACACACATATGGTCACATCATGGTGATCACTGACAACAAATGTTTCACATGATACAGATCAGACAGAATTCTGTCTGCTATGCCTCACTACCTTATTCAGCTACAGAAACAAATAATAGTAGTTCAGACAAACGTATGGAAAAAAGAATAAACAGGCCTCATTTGTGTACTGTTCTCTTGTTCAGCTACAGAAGCAAATGATTTCTGAATATAATCTTTTTTTCACAGATCAACAAATAGTTGTACACACACAGTATGATCACATCATGGTGATCACTGACGACAAATGTTTCACATGATACAGATTGAGCATCAGACAGAATTCTGTCTGCTATGCCTCACTAACTTATTCAGCTACAGAAACAAATAATAGTAATTCAGACAAACGTATGGAAAAAGAATAAACAGGCCGAGATTGCCTCATTTGTGTACTGCTTTCTTGATAGCCTGCTTGCATTTGCTGAGGAACTTGCTGCTGCTTGTGGACACCGGATCCTCATAGCCGTATCTGCTGTCATCGTCAGCGGCCACCTTCTGTTTCCTGCCCATGCACTCCACACCTCTTCTCATTCCCAGGATCTTCGAAGGCGAGGAAGGCAGGGACCGGAAGCCCCTACCGCTGTCGGACCTCGGGAACCAAATCTTCTTCTCCACTTTCTCCGCCTTAGTAGTGTCACAGCTATTCCTGCATCTTGGAGTGCCATGGTAAGTAGCGGTCTCGACAATTTCTTCAGAACATTCAGTGATCTCATTTCTGCAGCTCTCATCATCATTGATTCTGCTTTGCACTTGTTGCTCATCCAAAGCATCATCATTCTCCTCGGCACCGTCGTGATCTTCTGAAGAATGGTATACTTCATTTCCTTCTTGTTGGTCCTCCATGAGCATATGAAGCCACTTATCGACATTGCCTTTACCACTGTGGTTCATGTTTTCATTGTCTTCTGATCGGTCAACACGTTGAGGATGAAGCGCATCATTCTTTTGGGGCAGTGACTGCTCTGTATACCTTGGCATTCCGTAGACGCCGGTCGCTCTATATGGAGGGCTTGGTGGAACCGAGGAGGTCCTTGGCACCGAGACTGGCTGGTTTGCATAAGATTTGTCAGTCTCAGACTCAAGCATGGATGCCTTGCCCTTGCCATCTCTTGACCTGATAGGTGTACCAACAACCCCCCTTGATGCCATGGTTCCCTTTCTTTCCCTTCCCCTGCTACGATGTCGTTCTCTGACCGCAGATTGTTCTAGCCTCTCCCTTACTGATGCTCTTCCTCTTTCAATGTAACATGTGTTTTCTTCAGTGGAGATGGACCTCCTTGGGAAGCTTATAACCTTGGACTGTTCATTGTTGACATAACTCATTGTTGAAGTCCCTTCTCCAATTTCTTCTTCCTCCAGGGAAACGTATGCATCTGAATTCCTCTGGTCCTGCTCCAGGAAAACTCTCAGCTCCTGTTTCAAAGGGCTGCTCCTGAATCTTCTTTCCGGCAAGTACCTTGCACTCTCACAGTGCCTTTCCTCTGGAGTTTCATCATCAACCCGGAATCTCTTCCTTGCTTGATCAACGAAAGGCTTCACCTGCTTCTCCAGATCATCCTTGTGCTGGTACTTCTTGCGGAGCTCTGTTTCAGACGAGTCACACATTGCTCTCTGGGCCTCCAGTCTCGCCATCAGAGTACTAGTTGCAGCTTGGTTCAGCCTAAGCTGTTCTTTGTACACAACACTCCTGCATTTCGCAACACAAGCAAATTAGATTCAAATACACTATCAGCTCTTGGCAGGTTCTCTGTTTGTTTACAGGATGGATGAGCCTTACTGGTGCATCGCGTCCCTGATCATCTTCTCCAGCACCGCCTTGTAGTTGGACTGGGCATCTGCCAAGCGCCGACACTTCTCTACTCGCCGACGCCTCTTGATCAGCTGAGCCTCCAGGTCCTGGATGGCCACCCTCTCCTCCTCGTTCTTCTGCTGCATCTCGGTCACCTCATTCTCCAATTCAGCGAGCTCAGCTTGCTTCTTCTTGGACTCTTCCCTTTGCCTCAGCGAGTCCCTAGCCATGGCTATGGACTGGTAAGGATTGCTGATGTACCCGTCAACGTCTGGGTTGTTGTTCTCTTTCGCCGAATTGCCCCCATGGCCGCCGTGCGCTGCCAAGTTCTCGTCTTTTTCGCCCGAGAATTTCTTTGCAGCTGCTCACAACAGGAACACTGCAATTAGAGCTCGATCCACGGCTCATATATGTATATGAACGCACGAAGAGATTCTCTGCACTCGCATACATACCGATCAAAGGGTAATTGGACCTGACTGGCCTGTTGGCGTCAATGGATCTGAGCACGGAACTGTCGGAGCCCCTGGCGGATACAATGGCGGCAGGCGCGAGGCCCACTTTGTTCTTCATCGCGGAGAAATGCTGCGGAAACGCATGCGCCTCGACCGCCAGGAGGGAGCTCAGCTCCTCGCTGGCCCCGTCGGCGAACAGGAACGCGAACGCTCTGTTCCTGCACAATTTTCAGAACAATTCGTTGGGGTAATCAGCGATCTGAAAGTTGTGGGTCGACGCAGGAGGACAGGAACAAAAGGCAACGGCGGCGGGCGGCACCTGAAGTCGGCGTTCTTGGATGCGAAGATGGAGAGGAACAGGTTGACGGAGACGCCGAGCTGCAGATCCCACCAGGGGACGAGGAACTCGAGCTTGTTGTGCTTCTTCCTGGACGCCTGCAGCTGCAGGATCCGCAGGTTGCTCGGGACCGTCCGCCCTCCTCCTGAATCATCCAGACACAGATTCACAAGTTCAGATTAGCCATATAGTCTAGATTCCAGTAGGACCGAAACGAAACCAGGTGTGGTGGTGAAACTGAAAGGACTGTTCTTGTTCTTACTGGCGCAGGGGAACCAGTGCGCGACGTCCCACGCGAGCGGCGAGGCGGAGTCGGCGTGGAGGTAGAGGACGTTCCCGTAGGCGTCGACGCGGAAGAGCGCCGGGTCGAAGCCGGCGTTGCCGAGGTGGTCGAGCTGCTTCCAGAGGAGGTTGGCGAAGCCGCGCGGGTTGGCGGTGGGGGCCGCCTCCGGGTCCAGCACCGGAACGTCTCGTTCAGGTCCTTGGCCCGCAGCGCCTGCACGCGCGACGACAGGACGAGTTCGATCGGATCATTCATTCACGCTGGCCATGGCGAGGGAGACGGAGCGGATCTGTGGGTGGGTGCGTACCTCGTGGGGCTGGAGGACGTAGGGGAGGAATGCGTGGGGCGGGCCGTGGGCGTAGGGGAGTCCGGCAGTGGTGGCGCCGCGGCAGAGCCTGGCGTAGGCCTTGGGGTAGCCCAGCGCGTCGTCCACCGCCCGCTCCTCCTCCGTGAACGCCGCCATCGATGATCCAGTCTCCTTCGCCGCCGGTGGGATGCTAGTACTACGTGGCAGTGCTGCTGACTGCTGTTTCGGGATCCGGTGCAGCGTGGTGACACTCTGGTGAGTGCGGTCCGGAGCGGCGGAGGAGTAAAATAACGGTAAACTTTTTATTTTCTTGCGGAGGGAGGAGCGTTGCGCTGCAGGTCGCGGCGTGCAACGGTCGAGATGGATGGGGACGGGGAAGAGAGCCGTTGGGATGGTTCAAACACGGCACGTCACGTGAGGGGCACGTGAGAGTGGGGATGAAGGGCAGGACGCAACTGTTTTTCGTCCGATCGGGCAATCTGATTGAAGAAGAGCTCGTGCTGTGTACAACTGGCGTAGTAGTAGTCCACTGCTGAAGTGTACTGGCATCTCTTCTTTATTGGCGGTGATTACGGATTGATGTGGGGGAAAATGTCTTGATGTCATTTATTTTTTCAGACATCAATGTCTTGATGAGTTGGCATCCGTTTTTTGTCCGTGCATGTACCCGTAGTTAGTACTTCCTCCGTTCACAGTTACTTTGCGTTGTAGGTTTAGTCAAACTCAAAATTTACAAAATTTGAGCAAATATGTAGAAAAAATGTCAATATCTAAAATATAAATTTAAATGTTGATATCATTTCGTATATATTTGGTCAAACTTTTAAAAGTTTGCCCATTGAAAAATCTCACAACGTGAAGTAAATAAAAACGGAGAGAGTACTGCTACTGCAAAACAGTCCAAGACAACAGACAGGTGCCAGGAGAGTTTTGTCACGCCACGTGGTTCAGCTTAATTTTGAATCGATGGAAACAAATCAATGGCCACTTAAGTTACACACGATAAATATTTTGGTCACTAAACTCTCAAAATGTTTTACTGGTCACTAAATTCTCATATACGAGTATGCTGGTTCAAAAATTAACAACACAACAAAGTGGTGCATACGTGGCACTTTGAATCTCCGGTCGACCAACCCTCAAGACCCAAAATTTTGCAAAAAGCCCTTGGAGAATCACCCGAACAATTTCGTCTTGAGCAGTTGCGTTCTTCCGTCTCTCAAAGTGTCAACACGCAAGCGAAGGGGAGCTGCACTGCACTAAAGCCGACACTATATCCGCGAGAGACATAGGCGGGCGGTCGCCTACGACGACGGCCTTGCCTCCACTTATTATCCAACTTCGCCATGGTGCGGGTGTGGCTCAGCACCTACAAGGCATGCTCCGGGTAAAGGTCTGGCTCCCATGTACGGAATAGCTCCTCTAGACACTCCAGCGGCCTACCATGATCGACTCCTCTCTATTTGAGTTTGCATTGGCTTTGTCCATGCATGTCTAATTGATTATTTTTATCATAGTATTTGCAATCTTCTATCTTGTGATATTACCTGCATCAAATAAACGTATATTTTATAAATAATCTGACATGCTTCTTGATAATCGACTGATGGAGCAGTCGTGAACTATTATTGTTGGTGGTTCAAACTTGTGTGGAGGTGTCAAGCCACTGGAAGCGGGTTTGACTGCAGTGGATATCATCATTAGGTTAACAACAAATGGCTTCTTGAGCTCAAGCGTCATAGTGACTGCGTCGACCACATGACCTTGTATAGGCAGGGCCGAGGTGAAGTAATTCCACCTTATCGGGCATGTCACCCAGGGATGGCAGTTGGGAGTGGCCTATTTTGGCGACCAGCTGTTGAAGGCCTCTATGATAGACATGTTGTCGATGGGTAGCTAGTTTTGCCAGTTACGACGTGAGATATGTGAAACAAGGTGGGTGAAAAGGCTCTGTGATTGCGGGAGTGTGAATGGGACTTATAAACTTGAATACATGATTGCAGATGTTTATGGGTAAAGTAACGCACCTCTACAGAGTGTATCAAATTTTGGAATTGTCACTTCTCTTCTGGGAAGGAGCTGCAAACGGGGCGAGAAAGTATTCCACGGGGGATTCTAGCAGCTCGTGAGGCAAGAAGATCATATATTTCATAAATAAAATCAATACTTTTCTCATATATGTTTTAAAAATCATTGAACTTTTGGACCATTGGTGCTAGTAGATGATAGTTCATTCAAACACTGTTTTGCTATCAGTACTTGTCGAGTACATTCTTGTACTCATTCCAATGTAAACCCCTCCCCTTCTTAGATCGTGAGCCGGTGGACGCTGGAGTAGAGTACCTAGAAGTACATATGACTATAGGAGGAAGCGTTCGAGGAGCATGCACCCACTGAAGCAGAAGGAGGAGTCGACTATTTCTCGGACTTTAACGAGCAACCCAAATGGGTGCCCATTTAAAGATTGTAACATCTAGGCCATTGTTCTTGTAAATGCTTGTAAGAGATGAGTTGTATTTTGTTTTATAACATTTATTAAAAAAATATTAATCGAATCCACAGTGTGTTTCTATTATGCTATTATGATGGGCAAGATGTTGGTAAAGCGATGCTTTGCCCATGTCGAGCCAAAGATGTGCACTTGCCACACAAGTGCTGGTAGGCGTGTGTCGCTATAGGGAGCCACACTGCTCCACCAAAGCAACCACTATATCCGTCGGAGACAAGGCGTGTTGTCTCCTTCGATGGTGTGGCCTCCAGAGCTTGGCCTCTCCATTGGTTCCCAACTTCGACATGGTGTGGGTGCGGCACCCACCAGCCATGCTCTAGGCGGAGTCTAGCTGACCGGTATAGAACAACTCCGGAAATTCACAACGGCCTGCCATGATCGACGGGGATAGGAACGACACCTATCCCCACTGACGCCATCCCCCGCTTGAAATGGCGGATCCACCTATTTGATATGGGTGCACAGGAGAAACAATTTCTTGGTAAAAATTGCAATTTTTCGCCATACTAGACCCCTCAAAAGATGATTTTTTAATCTTTTGGTGCGTCGGTAGTCACCCCGTTGCCATGTATATAGCCTAGCTTCGCCACCACCTGCTTGTCTACCCTATCTCCTATCCACCAATGTCTTCCTCCGCTAGCGACGCCAGCGTTTACTCTGTTTCAATCGTGAAACCAATCTCCTGACTTCGTGAGTCTGCGTGCGCAGATTGGTACATGCATTTGATAGAGCACTCTATAAGGGCATGTTTGGTCGGTCACGGAGAGCTCAACCAGGCCACGTGGATGCAAAAATGGCGCGTTTGGTTGCCCACGTTTTTGCTTGGCCCGCACGCGCACGAACCTTAAAGCACCCCTCAGCCTGGCCCAAGAGGAACGCCCGAATAGGCCGTTTTTCCAGGGCCAGCCTGAGGAGAGCTCCACGTTCTTCGGTCCTGCACGAGCAGCCCATGTGGGATATGTGAGAGAGGGTCTAGGTACGTTCCCCTCACCTCCTCACCTCCTTCCTTTGTATAATCCCCTCTAACATACGCAAATATACGTCGATTCGAAATATTTTGAACACGAGATATGTTAAAGGACAAGAATGTCGCCTAGAGGGGGGGGGGTGAATAGGCGATTAAAACTTTTCCGGTTTAGGCTTGATAATTGCGGAATAAAACTAGGTGTTTAAATTAACAAGCCAACAATCTAAATATACTAGGCTCACCTATGTGCACCAACAACTTATGCTAAGCAAGACAAGCAACAAGGTGATAGCAATAGAATACTTTAAGCACGGAGGCTATCACAATGTAAAGTGCATAAGTAAAGAGCTCGGGTATAGAAATAACCGAGGCACGCGGAGACGAGGATGTATTCCCGAGTTCCTCCTTTTTAGGGGAGTACGTCTCGTTGGAGAGGTGTGAGTCAACACAATGACTCAACAGCCACAAAGGCTTCACCTTCTTCTCCGCTGAACCGCACTACAAATGTTTGGTTCACCTTCAACTATCGGAATCCTTCAAGGCGGAATCCGGAGCCTTTACAAACACTAGTACAGAACGACACATCGGATACCCCTCTATGGCAACGGCAGGAGTTAGGCGACGGTAAATCACGACATCCCCGCGTGCCCGCACTAGGCCGTAAAGCAGGCCCACAACATCGGCAACGGGTGAATAGTAGAATATATGTTGGCAACGGAGGTTAGTTTACCTCCATTACCGATGTGTGCTCCTCGCACACGGACAGTTTCGTAATCTCTGTTGCCATTAGAAGCAGCCCGACAGCCGGCCTATAAGAACCTACTATGCCCTTCACTCTCACTCTCACTCACTTCCAACCCTAGCCGCCACACAGTCTCCTCTCTCTCCACTCTCTCGCATGGCTTCCACCGTCGGCGCTGGTAGATCCGGCCATCGCGGCCGTGACCGCGGCCGCGGCCGTGGCCGCCCCACCCTCCGGGCCTTCAGGCAGCAGCAGCGTCAGCTGGTGTTGCGGGACGAGCTTGCGGAACAGGCCGCCGCCGATCCGTCCCCCGCGGGCCGGTCCCGCAGCCTTGGCGCTCGTCCGCACGGTGAAGGCTCCAGCCGCACCCGCTCATTTGGCCACCATTACCGCGAGATCCGCCAGGCGATGTACCCCGGCCGCCATCCGTCTTCCTCCTCCTCCTCGTCCTCGTCCTCCGACGAGGAGGAAGAGGAAGAGGAAGAGGAAGAGGAGGAGGATCCGGATCTGGAGATCGCTTGCCAACTCTCCCGCGCCGATTTCGAGCGCGAGGACGCCAAGCGTCGTCAGGGCGAGGCCGATCTGGAGGCGGCGGTCCTCCTCTCCGAGGCGTCAACCCAGGTCGAACGCGCCGAGGAGGCAGTCTACCAGTCTGACCTCCGGGCCGCCATATCCCTCTCTTTGGTCCACGGCGAGGGCAAGGCGCCGCCAGGGGAGGCCGGCGCTAGCTCCGTCTCGCCTAATGTAAGACCCCAGTTCAGTAGGATAGCTGTTTTCTAGTTGTAAGTAGCTAATTGTTTATCCATAGATTTGCTCTGTTTTTAGTAGGCATTGTTTACACATAGATTTTATCTGTTTTCTAGTTGTAAGTAGCTAATTGTTTATCCATAGATTTGCTCTGTTTTTAGTAGGCATTGTTTACACATAGATTTTAGCTGTTTTCTAGTTGTAAGTAGCTAATTGTTTATCCATAGATTTGCTCTGTTTTTAGTAGGCATTGTTTACACATAGATTTTAGCTATTTTCTAGTTGTAAGTAGCTAATTGTTTATCCATAGATTTGCTCTGTTTTTATTAAGCATTGTTTACACATAGATTTTAGCTGTTTTCTAGTTGTAAGTAGCTAATTGTTTATCCATGGATATGCTCTGTTTTTACTAGGCATTTGCTCTGATTTTAGCTTTGTTTCTGTTATGCCGATGATTAAAATTAGGTGACACCGTGTGATCCGGGGGTGGCGCCAGTGATCCTTGTGATAATCACAAATACACATCGATCTTGTGCATCCTACTTGGATCGCTTGCTCCATCCCTGGAATTTGTGTGTCCAATCTACCTATATATGAGGCATTGTTTAGGTTATGTTCTAGTTGTAATTAGTTCTATATTTTCTGTAATGCCGATGAAGAAGCATATGTCTTGTGTATAGAGATGAAGGAGCTTACATTTTGATTTTTTTTCATCTCCTTTAGGGCGAGGAGGAAACCTGGAGACTATGCGGCGGCCGTGAAGACGTAGGAGCGGGGCTCCGTCCACACGGTCCACTGAAGCCGGCGCCTCCAGGAGCAAGACTTTTGTGCAGTACTAAATAGGTAGAAGAAGACCACGCAATGAAGCTGGGCGAAGAGGAAGGTGAAGAACCGGCGGCCGTCAAGCAGGAACCACAGGGCTCCGTCGACGGTGCAGCAGGCGTCACCGGCTTTTTTTTGTTTCCTTTAGCCCTCATTACAAACGGTCAAAAACTAATCTCCGTATCTGATGTAATGACTAAAGGCAACGGTTATATATTATGCCCGTTGCTAAAGTTATTGCAAACGATAAAAATCTCCGTTGCCATTGTGAGACTTCACATCAGTGACAGAGGCGGGGACACGGACCCTTTCTCCGTTGCCGAAGGGGTTTTTGGCCCGTTTCCGATGTGTCGTTCTGTACTAGTGAACAACGATCCGGGAAACACACTCACAACTGAATTGGGGGCTCCCAAACAGCTACAAGTGACCACAAGAGGTGTCAACCACCACAAAGGTGTATAGGGTCCAAAGACCCAAGAGTAACAAGCTCACAAACTTTCAACTTCCACGAATCCTCGTGGAGAGCACAAACCGATGCACAATGCCATGGCAAGAGTACAAGTGCTCAAATCCTTCACTCCCAAATCCCACCAAAAGAAACTAATGCTTATGGGGGGAGAAGAGAGGAAGAACAAAGGAGGAGAAACACCAAGAACTCCAAGATCAAGATCTACTAGGTTTCCCTCACTTAGAGGAGAGATTGATTGATGGAATTGTAGATCTAGATCTCCTCTCACTTTTCCCTCAAAGATATGCAAGAATCATGAGAAGGATTGAGAGGGGGCAAGCTTTTCCAAGGTTAACAATGGAGGAGAGAGAGGGGAAAAACGTGCTTAGCTTGAGGTTGAAAAAAGGGAGGGGTATTTATAGCCCCTCCCAAAATATAACCGTTACAGCAGGAAAAACCAGATATTCCGGGTCAATTTAGGACCGGAAAATCCAGTCTAGAAGTTGAAGCCAGGAAATTCGGCTAAGGACCTGAACATGAAGTCTTCTGGAGGGAGCCGGATATTTCAAACCGGAAATTCCGAAAGTTAATCGGAATATCCGGTTGTCAGAAAACTGACAGAAACAGCAAAATGAAAACTGCAATATCTTTTTCATCCGGACTCCGATTGCGATGATCTTGATCTCGTTGGAATCGCAACGAAGAGCTCTTCAAGATTATGCAGAGAAACATCATAGTCCAACAAGGGAGGATTAAACCAAATGTAGAAATTTAAACCTTCTCTATAAAGAACAACCGGTAAATCCTCCAACATCAAAACTCAACAAGATATTCATCAAGACTCCATTTTCTATGATCTTGGGCTTGTTTCGAAGATAATCACAAGCCTTACAAGATCATGCATATACACATCATAGTCCATCATGTGAGGAGGAAACCACAAGGAGAGAGTTTGACCTCTCTAGAAAAGATAAGCCGGTAAATCCTCAAAAATCAAGAACGCAACAAGATATGCATATGAAATCCGTTTTTGATGAACTAGAGCTTGTATGAAGATGAACTCAAGCTCTAAATTCTCACATGGATAAAAGCCAAATAAGAACCAAGAAAGATGATGATGCCAAGTATGCAAAGGTTTGAGCTCTCCACAAATATGCGATCAAGTTACTCACTTGAGAGCCCCTCTTGATAGTACGCCGTCTATCCGTATAACCCGGTCTTCCACTAACACCATGAGACAGGTAAAATAGAAACCCTATCAAGATCATACCTTTGCCTTGCGCATTCCACTTGAGCTAGATGATGACGATCTTGATCTCTTCAAGTGGACCACATTTTTGATTGCGTTTGCTAGCACATGCTTGATGAAGACTTCTCCAAATACTTCCCCATACACCATTATGGGAGAGCCTCGCTTAGCTCCGTCTTCATGTATCCACTTGCACTTCATCTTCTTCTCTTGATATAGATGATGGCTTGGAGATAAACATGAATGTTCACTCAATCTTCTTTTCCAAGTCATGCTTGTAATAAGCTCAACTCTAGATGATCATTCTTCTTATAAGCCTATTGAATAGAACCTTGGTCATCATATAATTTTCTAGAGTCCAACACATGAAGTCCAATCTTCTTCATGGACAAGATCTATAAAGATATTTCAATGCAAACATTAGTCCATAGAGATTGTCATTAATTACCAAAACCACACATGAGGGCACATGCACTTTCAATATATTTGTATCGACGAGTAGGTTCCATTCCCGCAATCGGTTTCGAGTTTCGTCGACTGTAACTTCTCAAATTTGCACCGAGGTTTGCACCTTTTTTGGATGAATTTATTCAAATTCGTTGCACTCGGTCGACCGTTTGAGATATCTTTTGACGTGTAGCTTCGTATCAGCGTTCCGCACAACTTTTGTGTTGGAAGTTTTGTATTTTGGTGGTAGTATACGAGCAAATCTTGTACTAAACTTTTTACGTGTATAGACTGCACTAGTGTACAACGCCTTCTTCAACCTCCGTCGCCGCCTTTCACTACCATGAACTGCAATGTCATAGCCATAGCTGTTGCGCTTGTCAACGCCGTCCGCCGCCAGGAACGACACTATCACGGCAGTTGCTCTTGCGCTTCAACCTCCGTCGCCGCACCTTCGTCGCCGCCGTTCACCATGGAACTGGTCATGGGAGGTAAGCTTCACCATGTAGACTAGGAAGTGAGAGTATCTCGCGTGCAGATGCAACCACTATGCAACGCAGGCAACCAAACATAAAAATGCGAAATAAATAGTCAAAAAAAGAAAAATGATATGCAAACAACCAAATAGGCTGTACAACATGGCTCAGGCCACGTTTCTCTGGGCCCAGACCTAACTGAGCCACGGAGACGGGAGGCCCAAAATTGGTGCGGGTAACCAAACACACCCTAAGCACATGCAAACATTTCATGGAATAGCTCACAACAACAGACGAGGAGTTGAACGGGTCACATTCAGTCAAAGCAGTCAAACTTTATTTTAGCATGCCACTGCCCCGATCCTTCCGTATCACTCCAACAGACGCACGGCTAAATTCTTTTTGCAGCGTCGAATTAGCATTTTCGTGCATCGGTGGTCGGGTGTTTTGCTTTACCAGACGCGCTAAACTATTGCGCGCCGCAGTAGCGCTTCAATAGGCGCGCTAAAATAGCGCGCCCCAAACACGTATTTGAAACAAAAACAAAATCGAAAAACAAAAATAAATAGACAGGAAATAGACTGAAATTTGATTCGATTCGACGAACAAAACACGAACAACAACGTTGAACACTTATTAAAATCTAAAACGATCTAGTCGGACTTGTCAGAGGTGTAGTTCGAGTCGTCGGAGATGTGGGAGATGTCATCGTCCAGAGCAGCCCACCTGGGATCATCCTCCGCCCAGGTGGTGTTGTCCATCTGCGCCACCGCCTCGGCCCGCCGCGCCCTGCGCCCCGCCCGCAACTCCACGCGCTCGGCCCGCCTCTCCGCCCGCTCGGCCGCCTGAGCCTGCCAGAACTCCTCTTCCTTGGCGGCTTCACGCGGGTGGCTCGCCGCCACTCCGCCACGACGCGCTCGTCCCGCTCCGTGACGAGACAGAGGGTCGCTCGGTGACGGTGGAGGCGTCGGTCCTCGTCGGTGACGAGGTGTCCTGCACTGCTGTGCGTTGCGTGCGTCAGTGAAGTTCATCTGGCCGCGCGGGTGGCCGATCCTCCACGCCGCCGCATCGTAGGCGCGAGCGGCCTCCTGCGCCGTGGCGAAGGTGCCAAGCGAGATGCGGTCGTCGTCGGAGCGAATCTCGGAGGAGAATGTCCCATTGGGGCGTGCGTGGACGCCACGGTAGCCGAACAAGCTTCGGCGGCGTGGAGGCATGGCGGCGGTGGCGCGCGGGGAGAGAGACGACTATGGGGGATGGGGAGGGGAAACGGTTGCGCGGCGCGTGTGTGGCCAGCACGCTGGAAGCGGCGCGCTATATAGAGCGCGCGCGTTGCCGCTTTGTCCCACGCGCTGGCTCACTTTTCCCGCGCGCTCGGCTTTCCCGCGTCTGATGGAGCGCGCAAACTTGCCCCGCGCGTGGAAACTTGCCCCGCGGCTGTTGGATATGTTCTAAGCATGGCACCTCCAAACATTTCATTGAATAGCTGCCAACAGACGAGAAGATCAGTCAAAGCGGTCAAACGGCGAGCTAAGTTGTGGCTCGTTCCCCTCTCCTGCTACAGTAGAGAGGGGCGTTTTTCTGAACACCACCCGGAGATCCACCACGCTCGCCATCGGGTCGTCGATTACCTGCCTTCCGGCGGCCGCTCCGGCGGCGGGAGGGTGGGGAATCGTCGATCCACGAATTGTTTATAGGTAGGGTCGTCTAGGTTGCTTGCTGGCGACGCGGAGGAGACGGCGGTGCGGTCGGCGCGACGTTTTGTGGCGGAGCTCTTCCTCTCTGGCGGCGGCGCTCTCCGGAGTTCCGCGGTGGAGTCTCCGCCTTCCCCGAGCTCACAGGTTTTCGGATCTGTCGAGTTCGTTTTTTCCCTCACCGGCGTCGGCGTGGCAGTCGATCCGGAGCTCGTTGTTTAATAAGGAGGAGGTGATGTTGTATCTCGTGTTGGAGATGGTGGTCCGAGGAGTAGGCTCTCTGGAGCTGGCGACCGGCGACTTTGAAAGTGCATGTGTTGCCCATGCGTGGTTTTGGTAATTAATGACAATCCTTGTGGACTAATGTTTGCATTGAGATATCTTTATAGATTTTGTCCATGAAGAAGATTGGAGTTCATGTGTTGGACTCTAGAAGATTATATGATGAACCCAATGGGTTCATATGAAGAATGGTTATCTAGAGTTGAGCTTATTGCTAGCATGGCTTGGAAAAGAAGATTGAGTGAACATTCATGTTTATCTCCAAGCCATCATCTATATCAAGAGAAGAAGATAAAGTACAAGTGGATACATGAAGACGGAGCTAAGCGAGGCTCTCCCATAATGGTGTATGTGGGAGTATTTGGAGAAGTCTTCATCAAGCATGTGCTAGCAAGCACAATCAAGAAAGGTGTTCCAACTTGAGAGAGTCAAGATCGTAATCATCTAACTCAAGTGGAATGCGCAAGGCAAAGGTATGATCTTGATAGGGTTTCTATTTTACCGGTCTCATGGTGTTAGTGGGAGACCGGGTTATAGGATAGACGACGTACTATCAAGAGGGGCTCTCAAGTGAGTAACTTGATCGCATATTTGTGGGGAGCTCAAACCTTTGCATACTTGGCATATCATATTTCTTGGTTCTTATTCGGCTTTTATCCATGTGAGAATTTAGAGCTTGTGTTCATCTCCATACCAAGCTCTAGTTCATCAAAAACGGATTTCATATGCATATCTTGTTGCGTTTTTGATATTGGAGGTTTTGCTGGCTTATCTTTTCTAGAGAGGTCAAACACTCCTCTTGTGTTATCCTCCTCACATGATGGACTATGATGTGTATATGCATGATCTTGTAGTGCTTGTGATTATCTTTGGAGCAAGCCCAAGATCATAGAAAACGGAGTCCGGAAGAAAAACTTGTTGCGTTTTCCTGTTGCAAATATTATCGGTTTATCCTTGAGGAAAGTTCCATACCTTCCCATGTGTGGCAACTTAACTCTATTTATGGTTCTTGATATTTCAAACGAGAAAGTTATTGGATTTGCAGTTTTATCTATTTTGTCTGTCTGGCCAGCCAGGCCGGCTCCCAGGCCGGGCGAGTCGGGCCCGAGAGCTCGGCCTTGGAGCCGGCCACCCAGCCGGCCCGGGCCGGTCCCAGGCCGGGTGCCTCGGCTAGGTGGCCGGCTCCTAGGCCGAGCTCTCTGAGCCGCCGAGCAGTGCATGGGAGGCCGGACTCCCTGCTCCTCTTCAAACGGGCAGTGTTTTGAGGGGACCTATTTAAGGGGCTTTCTTCCCCAATGGTTCCCTAACCTCTTGAGCTCGTTTTCCCCCTCTCTCTCCTCCATTGTTGACCTTTAGAAAAGCTTGCCCCTCTCAATCCCTCCCATGATTCTTGCATATCTTTGAGGAAAAAGTGAGAGGAGATCTAGATCTACATTTCCACCAATCTATTCCTCTTCTAAGTGAGGGGGACCTAGTTGATCTTGATCTTGGAGTTCTTGGTGTTTCTCCTCTATTATTCTTCCTCTCTTATTCCCCCATAAGCATTTATTGCTTTGTTGGAATTTGAGAGTGAAATATTTCAACACTTGTGCTCTTGCCATTGCTTTGTGCATCGGTTTGTGCTCTCCACGAGGATTCGTGGAAGTTAAAAGTTTGTGAGCTTGTTACTCTTGGGTCTTTGGACCCTAGACGCCTTTGTGGTGGTTGAGATCTCTTGTGGTCATTTGTAGCTGTTCGGGAGCCCCAATTCATTTGTGGGTGTGTGCTCTGGATCGTTGTTGTAAAGGCTCCGGATTCCACCTTGAAGGATTCCGATAGTGGAAGGTGAACCAATCCTTTGTGGTGCGGTTCATCGGAGAATAGGGTAAGCCTTTGTGGCATTGAGATCAACCTTTGTGGTGCCTCACACCTCTCTAACGAGACGTACTCCCCTAAAAAGGAGGAACTCGGGAATACATCATTGTCTCTATGTGCCTCGGTTATTTCTATACCCGGGCTCTTTACTTATGCACTTTACATTGTGATAGCCTTCATGCTTGAAGTATTCTATATTGCTATCACTTTGTTGCTTGTCTTGCTTAGCATAAGTTGTTGGTGCACATAGGTGAGCCTAGTATATTTAGGTTGTTGGCTTGTTAATTTAAACACATAGTTTTATTCCGCATTTATCAAGCCTAAACCGGAATTTTTTTAATCGCCTATTCACCCCCTCTTGGCGACATCCTTGTCCTTTTAATTGGTATCAGATCCTGGGATCTCTTTTTGGGCTTTACTGCCTAGAGAGTAAAGATGTCGCTTAGAGAATTAGTGCACGATCCCACTCTTTTATTCGATGGCACAAATTATGATGTTTGGAAAATTCGCATGCTTAACCTTCTTAGGGACATAGACCCAAATTTTAAGAGAATTGTAGATATGGGTTTTTCTCCTCCAAATGATTCCCAAAAGTTATCTTTAGAGGATGAGGAAAACTCTTATCTCGATACTCTTGTATCTAATGATCTTATATGTGTTTTGAGCGATATAGTTCTTGCATCAATCATGCCTTTTCAGAATGCTCATGAGCTATGGACCAAGCTTCAAGATAATATGAAGTGTCCTACATTATTGAGGATGATTGTTCTCCTTCCACCTTCGGCCGTGACGAGTTCACAACTTCTTCGACTTCACCAACATGTGATTTGTCACAAGGTAATGATATGGTGAGTGGTGATAGAAATTGCATTGTTGATGATGAATCTTCTATTGACTATACTTCATCTCTATCACATTGCAATGTTATATCTTTGGACTTAAACTCTTCTAGCACCATAAATGTCTTACATGCTAGTGTTGATAGTCCTTGCATATCATGTAATAGTTGCTTAACTAAATCTCATGATGATATGCTCTCTATGTCTTGTTGCCTTGATAAAAATGCTTCTATTTCCTCTAGTATTTGTTTGGCTAACAATGTAGAGGAAACGAACACTCCATGGAACAAGATATGGATTTATATGGTGCTTCAAGTAATTCTTCATCATCTTTGTCCACTACTCACTTTTGCCTTATGGCTAAGGATTCAAAGGTATCTATACTTCGAATCCCAATATATCTCATGACGATGATGATGATGATGATGATGATGAAGAAGAAAATGATAACGATGCTTCCATTCATGAGATGGGTAAAATAGTTCTTTATGCTCTTTCAAAGAATAAATTGCTAGTGATAACTTTTAAAAATCATGAGTACCTTTGTTCACCGCAAGCTTACAATTGAGGTTTTGGAAACTCAATTTGGTGAGAAATGTAAATTGAGAGAGAAGACTCTATTACAATAGCAACATTGAAGGCTGCCCTCGAGGAAGAGGAAGAGCTTAGGGCTTCTCTTGAAGAGAGGCTTGAGTCTCTTGATGAGTCAAATGATCTATTATTGCTAAAATCATTAAGGAAAGAGATCATGCTATTGCTAAATATAAAGTGCTTAAAAAGGAAAAAGTTGAATTTGGTGTTGGCAATGCTAGACTAAGTGAGGACATAGAGAGACTTGACAAAGCCACAAGGCTTTAGAAAGTGAACACTCTCTCCTTATCAAGTCTCATGATCAACTCCAAACTCAACTATCTAAAAATGATGAGCTTGCCAAGTTGTCTTCTTCCATTTCTAATATTGATGATGCTTGTGCTACTAACTCCACTTCTCGTGAAGCATCTATTTTGAAGGAGAATGTTGAGCTAAGGGCTCAACTTGAGTTGCTAACTAGCAAGTATAGGAAATTGGAAGAAAGTCATGAAAAGCTCTCTAGCTCTAATGAGGATCTTCTAGCATCCATGCTAAGCTAAAGTTAGCTCATGAGGCTATTATGTCAAAGGTAACATCTTGTGAGCCTCATGTGGACAATGGCACAACTTTCTTGCCATGTGCTAGTCCTAGTAATTCTACATCACATACTATTGCTAATCTTGTGATGAATTACTTCCATGCCTTGTTGCTCTAACAATGAAGCTCTACTTCCTCTAGTGTTTTGTTGATACTAACCATGTAGAGGAATTAAAGAGCTCAAGGCCCAAGTCACTTCTTTGAAGAAAGACTTGGAAAAGCGTCATGTTGGGAGGTCCACACTTGACAATGTTGAGTGTTCAAAGACGCCCCAATGACAAGAGTGGACTTGGATTCAACTCCAAAATAAGAACAAGTCCAAGTATCAAGAAGAACAAGGGCCAAGAACAAGTCAAGATTCGGCCAAGATTGTTTGCTTCAAGTGCAAAGTTGAAGGGCACCATGTTAGATCTTGCCCTTTGAAGAAGAAGCTCTTAGTGAGAAGCAACAAGGGAAGGCCTCAAGTTCAAACTCAAGTTCCTCAAGTTAAGAAGCCTCTTCCCAAGAAGAATCAAGCTACCCCTCCTCAAGTCAAGATTCCAACTAAGAAGAAGGAGGAAGTAATGTTGCTACTATGCCGTGAGAAGGGTCACTTTGCTTCTTCATGCACTAATGGTACCTTATCCAACCCCATTATATTGATGATGTTTATTCTCTTCGGAAGGATAAGGTTGGCAATGTGTTTGCCAAATATGTTGGTACTCAAAGTGGTGTCAAGAAAAGAACCATTTGGGTTGCCAAGCCTATTGTGACTAACCTCTTAGGACCCAACTTGGTTGGGGACCAACAAGCTAAAACTTGATCAATAGGTGTTGTTGGAGGGCATTGGAGACTTGGCTACATCATGAAGAATTAAGGGATCTTCATCAATTATATTATCTCAAGCCAAGTCATTTGGATTATATTGTTCTATCTCATATCCAATGTTCCTCCTTGCGGTAACTTTTATTTAAATCATATATACATTGAAAGTTGCTTGCACCCTTGCATGTGTTAGGTTTTGTACCTTGCTAGTGTTTGTATGTGTTGTGCTCTCTACTTACTTATCTTGAGTAATCAAGTATGTGTATGTTGGTTTGCACACCATTTACTTGTGTTGAGCCTTATTGCTTTTATTTGATATCTTATCTTGTTGGCTCTCTTTTGAGAGATTAATGGACTATCCATTTTGGGGGAGTGATATGCTTCGTGCACTTCACTCCTAAAATGTGTATACATGAGGAATACCACTTAGTGTTGATATATCAATATTATCTATTCTCTATGTGGTATGTCATTCTCATGAGAAATTCAAATTCTATAATGTCCATTAATTATCTCTAGTTGGTTTTGTTTGCCTCTTTTAAGAAAATTGGATTATCACATTATGGGGGAGTAATAAGCTATGTGCATATTACAAGCCTAGAAAATGTGAACATGTGAGGTATTGCCACCTAGAATTGATTCTTCATTATCTTATTCCTATGTGGCATGTTTCTCAAACAAGTTCCTTTTTGCTAAAATGATTTGTTTTCACTCTTTTGGATCTTGTTTGTGATGGAATTCTTGGTACGGCTTTCCCCAAATATGTTGCATATATCTTTTGGGAAACGATTGCTTCAAGCTACTCTTTGTAGTTGCTTTGCATGATCGCGTGAATATTTGAAGCTATCAAGAATATCTATTTATCTAAGCATGGCTTTTAAATCTTATCCTTTGCCATATGCTTATTTGTTGTGAAATTGGTCTTCAATATCATTCCTATATACCACCGAGAAATATCTCTATATACTCCTTGTCCATGACAAGTGATACTCATATGTGTGGTGAAATTTGTGGACCATCTTCACTTTGGCTCTTGCTTTGAATTGCCTTATTTTATTGCCAAGGATTTGGTTTGATCTAATCCTCTTGTCTTCCTTGTATCTTTTGGATCCTTGTTGCTCTACTCAAAATTTGTTTTATGCTTTCTTGAGTTAGGAAAAGCAATGATCCATTCTTGTGCATTTCATTCAAAGTCATACTTCTAGATAATGCACTATTCTTGGGGAAGCTATCCTACATTGAGTAGAACATCATTCTTTAAATTGGTTTTGTCTATTGCTTTCCTTGAACATGACTAGTGTTTGAATAATATGTATGGAGAGTGATGATCCCATTTGTGTGCATTTTGTATTCAAATGCAAGATCATAAATAATGCACATCTTGGGGGAGCAATCCTATATGCTTTTGAACATTAGTTGTCTTCAATTGGTATTTGATCCCGATGACGTGTCTCTTTGGAAGACAAACATTTCTCGTCTTGGTACTTTGTGCCATCATGAAAGTGTAGAGGGTTTGGTTTATTCCTTGATGGTATTTTCATCAATTGGTATCTTACTTTCATTTGGCATCTTTTCAAAGTGGTATCTTCAATCATGTGTTGATTTGAGTTTTGATATAATTTGGACAATTCTTTTTCTTGTCACACTTGTGTGTGCTTTCTTGGTTTAATTGGTGTTTTGTCCAAATTGTATCTAGTTTGGTTCTTGAAAGTCTTGTGCATGCATATTTACTATATGTATATCTTATGGCATGCTTACTTTCGTTGATCCAATATATAGGATAAACTCCATCAAATCCTAAATGGCTAAGATGTGCATGAAATTCAATTTCATATCAATATGCACATATTTATGTGGAGTTTGTCCTATGTATTGTAGTTGCTCTAACTACTTTGGACCCAATGAGTTTGGGTACCATGTTGTACTTGAATTTGTTTTAGGTATATCGGAGGTGCATTGGAAGCTTGTCTCATTTACAAGGAAGGTGTGTCACCATGTGCTTATTGGAGCCAAGCTGGATGATCATGAACTCTATCTTCTACATCACCAATGCTATCTCGGTAACGAGTATCTACCTCATGCATACTTTCTAGCTTTCAACCTTGTGTAGGTTGCTTCTTGGCATGATTAGTTGCAATTGATGTGTTCTTGAAAAGCCTTTATCAAAACATTTATTGCAAATGTGAGAAAGCCGATATGATTACATATCAAGGGGACTATACATAATCATTTTATTGATTCACCAATCCCAAATATGTTAATCTAGCATTTCTTCTCAAAGTCTCTCATATGCAATATTGATGAATTTGCAAATTCATTTGCCCTTTGTGATACTTGTTATCTTTCTTGGAGCATCCCAACTATCTTTTTTCCCTTATGGATATTTTTGATGCTATGATGAGATTGTGTTGGAAGTTCATCTATATCCTTCTAAGATAAAATTGAGCTTTGTGCTATGCTTTTAAGCAATGATCTTATTGGTATATATATGACTTCCACTTGGATATCCTATTCTTCACCGTAGTATCTACTTTGTGTGTGCATGTTTCTTTGTGGACTTATATCTTCATAATTGATGTCTACTTAGAAACTTATACACATGAGAGTAGTTACATATTTATTTGGTATTCCATTTTGTTAGTGATCACCTTTTATTGCTTTTGATTCTTTGGTGGTTCCTAAAAGGCACAAACTTTGGTTTTCATTTGATATTCCTTTTTGCATCTTAAAAATCTTGTGGACCTAGTTGCTTTGCTTCAATTTCCATCTATGCTTTCTTGCACTTGTTTGTGTTCAAAGATTGTCTAGGAGGGAGTGAGGATTCCATATTGTGCACTCCATATTGCTTTGCAAGTCCTACTTTGTGCACGTACCTTGGGGAGTTCCCTCTTGTTGTTTAGAACATTGTTTTTGGATCCTTTTGATTGCTTGCTTCTTTTCTTCGAAGTTTCTTTCTCTTTTGATTGGATCCTTGATATAGTTTGATCTCCCTTCATCTATTCGTTATTGGATATGTGCATTTGATTTCACTCATATCATGAGAAATGCACACTTTATGGGGGAGCTCTTATTATATTGGCCTTCATAAATTTTCACCCATTTCGGCAATCGATGCCAATGGGGGAGAGATTTAGAGGGTTTAAGGGAATATGGTTTTGTTCTTTGTTCTCTTGCATCCTTGCTTATTGCGTTGCATGGTTGCTTAATTCATTATATAAACCCTCGTAAAAGGGATTGTCATCAATTACCAAAATGGGGGAGATTGAAAGTGCATTTGTTGCCCCATACGTGGTTTTGGTAATTAATGACAATCCTTATGGACTAATATTTGCATTGAGATATCTTTATAGATCTTGTCCATGAAGAAGATTGGAGTTCATGAGTTGAACTCTAGAAGATTATATGATGAACCCAATGGGTTCATATGAAGAATGGTTATCTAGAGTTGAGCTTATTGCAAGCATGGCTTGGAAAAGAAGATTGAGTGAACATTCATGTTTATCTCCAATCCATCATCTATATCAAGAGAAGAAGATGAAGTGCAAGTGGATACATGAAGACGGAGCTAAGCGAGGCTCTTCCATAATGGTGTATGGGGGGGAGTATTTGGAGAAGTCTTCATCTAGCATATGCTAGCAAGCACAATCAAGAAAGGTGTTCCAACTTGAGAGAGTCAAATTGTCATCATCTAACTCAAGTGGAATGCGCAAGGCAAATGTATCATCTTGATAGGGTTTCTATTTTACCGGTCTCATGGTGTTAGTGGGAGACCGGGTTATAGGATAGATGGCGTACTATCAAGAGGGGCTCTCAAGTGAGTAACTTGATCGCATCTTTGCGGGGAGCTCAAACCTTTGCATACTTGGCATATCATCTTTCTTGGTTCTTATTCGGCTTTTATCCATGTGAGAATTTAGAGCTTGTGTTCATCTCCATACAAGCCCTAGTTCATCAAAAACGGATGTCATATGCATATCTTATTGTGTTTTTGATATTGGAGGTTTTACCGGCTTATCTTTTCTAGAGAGGTCAAACTCTCCTCTTGTGTTATCCTCCTCACATGATGGACTATGATGTGTATATGCATGCTCTTGTAGTGCTTGTGATTATCTTTGGAGCAAGCTCAAGATCATATAAAACGGAGTCCGGATGAAAAACTTGTTGCGTTTTCCTGTTAGAAATATTATCGGTTTATCCTTGAGGAAAGTTCCACACCTTCCCATGTGTGGCAACTTAACTCTATTTATGGTTCTTGATATTTCAAACGAGAAAGTTATTGGATTTGCAGTTTTATCTGTTTTGTCTGTTTGGCCAGCCAGGCCGGCTCCCAGGCCAGGCGAGTCGGGCCCCCAGCCGGCCCAGGCCGGTTCCCAGGCCGGGTGACTCGGCTGGGTGGCCAGCCTCCAGGCTAGCCGGGCCGGCTCTCAGACCGGGCTCTCCGAGCCGCCGAGCAGTGCATGGGAGACCGGCCTTCCTGCACCTCGTCAAACAGGCAGTTTTTTAGGGGACCTATTTAAGGGGCTTTCTTCCCCAATGGTTCCCTAACATCTTGAGCTCGTTTTTCCCCTCTCTCTCCTCCACTGTTGACCTTTGGAAAAGCTTGCCCCCTCTCAATCCATCACATGATTCTTGCATATCTTTGAGGGAAAAGTGAGAGGAGATCTAGATCTACATTTCGACCAATCTATTCCTCCTCTATGTGAGGGGAACCTAGTTGATTTTGATCTTAGAGTTCTTGGTGTTTCTCCTCCATTGTTCTTCCTCTCTTATTCCCCCATAAGCATTTGTTGCTTTGTTGGAATTTGAGAGTGAAAGATTTGAGCACTTGTGCTCTTGCCATTGCTTTGTGCATCGGTTTGTGCTCTCCACGAGGATTCGTGAAAGTTGAAAGTTTGTGAGCTTGTTACTCTTGGGTCTTTGGACACTAGACACCTTTGTGGTGGTTGAGACCTCTTGTGGTCATTTGTAACTGTTCGGGAGCCCCCAATTCATTTGTGGGTGTGTGCCCCAGATCGTTGTTGTAAAGGCTCCGGATTCCGCCTTGAAGGATTCCGATAGTGGAAGGTGAACCAATCCTTTGTGTTGCGGTTCATCGGAGAATAGGGTGAGCCTTTGTGGCGTTGAGATCGACCTTTGTGGTGCCTCACACCTCTCTAACGAGACGTACTCGCCTAAAATGGAGAAACTCGGGAATACATCATCGTATCCGTGTGCCTCGGTTATTTCTATACCCGAATTCTTTACTTATGCACTTTACATTGTGATAACTTTCGTGCTTGAACTATTCTATATTGCTATCACTTTGTTGCTTGTCTTACTTAGCATAAGTTGTTGGTGCACATTGGTGAGCCTAGTATATTTAGGTTGTTGGTTTGTTAATTTAAACACATAGTTTTATTCCGTATTTATCAAGGCTAAACCGGAAAAGTTTTAATCGCCTATTCACCCCCTCTAGGCGATATCCTTGTCCTTTCAGACTTCCCGTCCGCGGAGGGGCTGTACCTGATCCAAGCCATCAAGGGGTGCAGCGGCGGCGGCGCGCCACCGGCGGCATCTGGTTCGTCATCAACATTGGGATCCAGAGGGTTTCGTTGTAATTTTTCTTTGTTTCTGGATCTTTCTGTAAGAACGGGATTATAATATCATTTCCTTTCCCGCAAAAAAAAAAGCGGTCAAACGGCGAATGCCCGAAGGATGTAGGCACAGAAGATGCAGAGTCTGCGGCGAAGCAAAAGCAAGCACCATTTTTCTCCAAGTTCACCATAGCACAGCATTTGCGTGGGCGGGCAGTCCGTGCGGCAGCCTTCGGCTCATCTTGCTGTACACGTGTCGACACTTGGTTGGGACGGCATCAGCTCCGTTGAACACTGCACCACAGCTACTCGCCCTGGTCTTTACCCACTGCCCACTTTCCCTCTGACAAGACTATCTCTCGCAGGTGGGCCAATGATGTCATGGACTATGTGTATATTCTCAATCGGGTGACTATTCACTGGAGTCATTTTGCCTCTATGCTCAGCGAGAATTCCGACTGAACCAGGTCTTCGTACACCACGATTTGGTTCACGTGCAGTGATAGAGCGCTGTGCACCAACACCGGGCTCATCCACTCCACCGCGCCCGCCCTCGTCCTCCTCGCCAAATCAACTGACGAGACCGGCCACCACAGAGGCGGCAGTCAGTCCAAACACCCCACCACCTCCTCCGCGCCGCCTCCGGGAAGCTTCCAGGCGAGGGATACGAGCGGGATCGCCGGGGCTGGGCCATGGCGCCGCCGTACGTCTACCGCGGCTCCTCCGAGGACGACGCCCCCGGTACGCACCTCGCCTTCCGTCCCGATTGCTCCCATCTCTCTCGCCTCTGAACTCTCAAGTCTGAATGCCAGTTTCTGACTAACGGCGGTCGCGCGCGTGTGCGTGTGTGCAGGGGAGCAGGCTCTCATGAAGGCGGCCCTCGAAGGCAACCTCCGGCGCATCAAAGGTACCCGCCTCTTCTCCGCCGCATCCACCCCTCAAAAGGCTTCCTTTTTCTCGCTTCGGAGTTCGGTCGGTCCCAGTTCCCAGTATGCTCTAGTCACGCTACATAGTTTCTGCGCGACTGCGTCTGCTGTGTTCGCGGGGTTGGAGGTTTGTTCACGCAGGCTGCATTACTGCGTCCAACCATCTAGTGTTACGCTCGCATTGGGAAATATTACTAGGGATTTGTGGGTTGCAAAGGTCATCATCTGCCTACTAGTATGTTTGTGGGATCCCTTCTATTTTCTGTTATGCAAAGGTTGTTGATTTGGTAGGATGCTACGTACTGATTGTTCTGTTTAGGAACATTGCTCCCTTGGATTGGTCAGTGTATAAATGTGACATGATGGGATTCGACTGTCTTTACATCAAAAGGTCATCTGCCTACACTAGTATGTTTGTGGGATTCTGTTTTGTGTTATGCAAATGTTGTTTGATTTGGTCGGATGCTACACTGATTCTTCTGTTTAGGAACATTTCTCCCTTTGGATTGGCAGATGGCTAATAAGCTATTCTATATCTACTCTTAATAAGATATAATGCGTATTAGTACTCTCCTGAAATTTGGTTGCGCATTTGGGATCAAAATAATTCGGATGAGCAGTCTGATTGCCGTAACTAGTCACATCTTTTAATGATGCGATCCGATTGTCTTTACATCTAAATTTGCAATATATATTGTCAAGTACTCGAAAGTCGAAATTGATATGTTGTCAAGGCTTTCATTATGTAACTGTGTCCAGCATTGCACACATGTGTTCATTCTTTCTTTATGTTTTCCCATCTTGTTAATTTGGCTATTCATTTCTGTAATATGTGATGATGTTTCTCTGGGAAAGCTCTTGTAAAGAGTCTTAGCAAAGGAAAGGGTGGCCCCAAGGCGATTTTTTCTTTTAACACGGATGGAATTAGTGTGTTGCATATGGCAACATGCGCGGGCCATTTGGAGGTTTGCAAGTATTTGGTGGAAGAGCTTGGGGGAGATGCGAATGCTCCTGGATGTGGAGCGTTAGCTCTAGGTCGTTCTCATCCCTTTTATTTATTTATTTTCCAAATTGTTGGCTGCCATGCCAATGTTTGCCACTATGAGACTGAGATTGCGTTGATGATGTGCTTTCTATAACAGGCGCGACTCCATTGATGATGGCTGCTCAGTCTGGTGATGTTCCTACCGTCAAATATTTCCTTGATCGTGGCGGTGATCTAATGAAAGCAGACGAGAAAGGACGCACAGTTCTCCACCATGCTGTATCTAAAGGTTTTTTGCTTTCCCTATAGTACTAGTAATTATTTACTGTACTATGCTCAATTTGTTCAATATTTGTTGCCACATGACTTACGGAACCATCTCATTCACCACAGGATCTTGCAAGGTAACAGAGTTCCTCCTTTCACAAGGAGTGCCAGTCGACATAGACTGTGGCCGTGGAACTCCACTCTTTATGGCTGCTACAAATGAGCAAGACAAGACACTGAAGATTTTATTGGACCACCATACAAATGTATATGACCTCCACTGTTTTTTTTCCTTTTGATTAAGAGTTTCTTTGGACAGATAGGTTTCAATTTGCAAACTAGTTAAATGGCGTCGACAAATATGCCTTAAACCGGGTGTGTTTGGTTGCTCGTATTGAAATACATAATCGTTTGCTAGTTTTATGACATTCAATAGAGATCAGGAAATCTGTTTGATTTGACGGAGCAACCCATTCCAATTCTCAAACCAAACAATCATGTTTGGTCAGGATTAGGATTTGATGGTCCACTTACCATCAGATCCACACACGCGCGCACACACACACACAAGTAGAATAGTAGATTATATGATGGCATGCTTTTTTACTAGTATATCCTTGTTTAGCAAAAGAAACTCTTGATTCTTCATACCATATCCGTTTTTAAAATAAATAACATAATGCCTTGCTTTCAGCCTAACATCATTATTAGTTGTATTGGATCTCCCCTGCTCAGTACTCTTATTTACCGTTCATTGAAGTGCATGAAGCTACTCCTTAAGGTGAGTATTATCTTGATTATTAATCATTGCTATGTTGTGATTTTGCCTACTCAGCACCATGAACATTCTATTGCATAATCCTTTTTACAGGCCGGTGCCGATGTTAACTGCAAGGGTTCCATGCTGAATCCTTTGTTATTTGCTACGATGCAAGGAGGTTACACAAACTACATTAAGTTGCTACTGAAGGCTGGAGCAGATCCTAATATTCCCGATGATGTATGTTCTGTACATCTTCTAGATATTTTCCTGACCTGTTAAAGCTTATGGTGATACTGTTATTATTCAACTCCTTTGGTAATGGTGGGGACTGGGGAGCTATTTAGCAATGAGTTTATGTTGCTTTGTGTGTCGTTAACTATGCTAATGCGAAATTTTATTTGCGCCTAGTAAAGTTGTCTTAACCTCCAGGAAACAGTCTTTGTCATTAAAAAGGACCTACGAGGGCTCCTCCTGAAATATTAATTCGCCTCATAGGATAACTCTTGTGGGCGGGGTGACCGCACTGCACATCCAACACTGGGATACAGCCCAATTCCCATGGAAGGGCCGCACTGCACGACTTAATATTTCTGTTGATCATCAATTATTGCGCTCCTATGGAAGGACCATGCCTATTCTGTTCCAACATACATATAAATATTTGTGTCATTATTCTAAAAATGTTGCTTGTATCCTATATCAATATTTTTCCTTTTTAAATAAGTTTATATCGGTGCTTAACCTAACAGTTTATGAGATGCTGAGATCTCACTATTTACAATTCTGGGTATGTAAACTCTAAAATAAATGAACTTTTCTTATCTCAGTTTTGCTGTTCTTCAGCCCGTTGGTATTCTGTTTCATTGTTTTACTCCAATAACCTGTTCATATTGATGCTACCATCATTGAAAGCACGAACTAAAACAGATCATGTACCACTACTTCTTTTTCTATATGTTTATATGGGGAGTCAAGTGTGATGCCACTACCAATTGCTGAGGTGTCCCATTCTTAACTTTTGCTGAAACGCCTCTTAGAAAACCTTGTGTGTTGGCAGTTTGAATTTCTTAAAAATTATGTAAATGCTTGCTGGGTAAATCCTTAATCATTTTGTAAAAATAGTTCGTAGATCCTGGTTCTCTCCTGCAATTGTAAAGTTTTCTATATAGATTGTACATTACTTAATGTTAAATCTTTTGCTAATATTCTGAACAGTTGGTGAGAGTAGACGAGATACTGAGATATCACTAATTAGTATGTAACATTCTGGATGGCAACATTTCTCCAATGTACTCATGACATAATACTGAAATAAATTGTCTTTTCTTAGCTTAATTGATGTGGTTAGCTCGAAACAAAAGACTTTGATTCGGTTGTGACCCCTGTTCCTGTGGTGGCGAAGCAGTGTCTTGCTATGGCAACCTTGTGGGCTCATAGATCTAAGAATGAGGAGAAAGTTGCCATTAATCACTGGATGGAGGAGCTCTCCGATCACGGATAAAATGTCAGCTAGCAGTTGATGTTTGTTCTCTTATAAGTCTCTCTGTTTCATGTGTTCTCTGTCTCATCCCCTCCTCCCCATGTATTTCTTGGTTCTGACTGACACCCATGTAAAAAGTCCACTGATTTTCTGTCGGAGCCAGTTTTTATTATTGAAAAACCAAAGGTAGGGACCTCCCCTCCCGATTTTCTCAACAAAAAAAGGTGGTCCTGGTTTTCCTGACAATAATATAATTTTCTTGAACAATTGTACGATACGTAGTGATCAGGTTCTTTTGTTATAATCTCTGTGGTTTCCTATGATGTCGTTAATTCTTAAAAGAAATGGCATTTGATTTTTTTCCTTTTGTTGCCCAGGTTGGTAGGCTGCCAATAGAGCTTGCTGCATTACGCGATTGCTGGGAAGAAGTTGAAATGTTGTTTCCTTTGACTACCCGAATTCCAGATGCCCAAGACTGGAGTATTGAGGGAGTGATTTCTCATGCAAAAATTCAAGATAAAAAGCCAATAGTAAGTTATTTTTGTTATGCTGTTTTCAAGATAAAAAGCCAATAGTATTGCTTCAAAACTAAGACATTTTTTTCTTCAGTCAAATGTGTCCATTCAGTTTAGCTGTAAGCTGTTTTTACGATATGCATGACACCGCATCTAGAATGAGCATCATGACTTATTTATAAGAGTTTTCTTAGGTGTCCAACTCGTGAAAGTCATTTAATAATAAGTTGTTTTAAGTGCTGACTAGCTGAGAACAAATCACGAACTGTAATTTAGAAGGCTAATGTGATGAACCACGGAACCAGAGATGATATCTAGCCGTGGCATAATAACAAGGGCGCCCAACAATAGACATCATGAATACATGAACCCATGTGTGGTATGCACTATCAATCTGGTGACAGAACATAATATGATTAACCCTGGATTGTTGTGAATAGGAAATGCTAACCAAACTCTGGTTGTTTGCTGTATATAATAGGTAGAAACCATCGAGGAAAAATGTCCTGCTGCTTCCAAGGTTGAAAGTACGAACACTGCTAAACCTGATAAGATAAAATCTTAAGATATGTCGATTGATCATTGATGTACTCTTTGCAAAACGACATCAGCATGTTGAGGCTGTCTCAGTTCTAATAACTGTCATTAACTTATCATTGTGTAGAACACTGACGCAAATCTCGTAATGATATACTCCCTCCGTCCACAAAAGGATGTCTCAACCTAGCCCAAATTTGTATATATCTAGATATGATTTAGTGTGTAGATACATACATATTTGGGCCAGATTGAGACATCCTTTTGTGGACGGAGGGAGTAGAATAGTTAGATTATCTCTTGTACATGATTTTTTCCTAGTAATAAGCAGTTGCACATGAGTCCCTCGAGTCCTCGACTTTTGAGTTTGGTCAAAATAAAACTTGGCTCAACTGATCTTCAACCAATGAAACATTCCGCCGTACAGTGGTTTGGAAAATCCTAGGGCTAGACCAGATTTTGGAGTTTGAGCTTCCGGACCAGTAAAGGATTTCTCCATTTGAAGCAGCATTTGCAGTATGCAATTTCAGCATAAGCATGTGAAAGAGCTAGTCATCTAGATACCAAACTGTGAATAATGTTGAACACAAAGTTGCTGAATTTCTCTTGTGTTAGAAATTTCAAATTTATTTATCATAGTAAATGACGATTAAGTCCAAAATTCAAATATTATATTCGTGTTTCTTCTACTTATTGTCTAGGAGCAACAACACCGTGAAAGAAGAAGTGCTTTGTTCAAGTCACAGGCTGATACGGCGTTCAAGCAGAAAGAGTATAAGATGGCATCAGAGTTTTATGGCCTGGTAAACCTCTTGCACTTTATCTGCGATGGTCTATATTTTTTTTTGTTAATAGGGAACCAATTGGAGAGCATTTTTCCCACTAGGTTTCTTGTTTTGACTCTAATTTACACACTTAAGATTTCTATCCGTTTTTTGAATATAAAATTTGAGCCTTGATTGGGAAAAGCGAAAAAAAATGTAAATTGATAATGAACATTGCGACTGGGACATAACGATTCCATTAGCTCCATCTATTTTGAATGAAGTGTCATGTATGCTGCCATGAATATATTAGATTAAATACCAACTTAAATTGTGATTAGGTCTGACCAAGCGCCGTCTTTTTTTAGAAACTGGAAGCTTTCATCACCCCCGGCCTCTACATCGATAGATGGATATAGCCCATAGTTTATTAGAAGTCAACACTCATGATAAAAGGTAGCCTAATCAAAAACGTGTGACTTGCAACACATATATCAAGAAACAGCCTAATCAGAAGTGCGACAGTGACAGGCCACGCATAATACCACCATTCAACTTGCTTAAACAAAAGATAAATAGGCCACACGACACATCACGCACTCACAAGTCTATGCACCACACGCTGTCCAAACCGGTACATAAACTCCCTGGTTAGCATATATTTTACTTCACTTCAGAAACTTATTTGACATCAACCGTGCATGTTAAAAAGATGAGTTCATCAAACTTCGTTGATGTCTTCATCTCCAGAATCTGTGAGAAGTTAGTTTTTCCTTCTTGGACAATATGAATCTTGATATTGTTCTCTACTGTTTCGGTTGGTATTATTTGATCTGATGATTGATGACCGTATGTGTAAATTGACAAGCCAGTCAGTCTAGTCTAGTAATAGAATGTCGTATAATCCATTCTGCTGTACTACTTAGTAAAGTGTCTAGATAGTTTTGTACCTGCTTGCATGCGTGAAAGCCCGTGAACAAGCATTCACATAGAACTTATGTATGTCATCATTTTTAGTTGAGAATGATATTTGCATGATCTCTCGTGTTTGACCGCAGGCAATAGATCATGGAGAGAGTGCAACACTGTATGCAAACAGGAGTCTTTGTAAGCTGATCCTGGAGGATGGTGATGGTGCTTTATCAGATGCTCTCAAATGCAGAATTCTGCGACCTAAATGGGCAAAAGCTTGCTACCGTCAAGGTGCAGCTCACATGCTACTCAAGGTGCCCCTAGCTTGCCAATGTGTCCAGTTATTTCATATTGATTTTATAGTCTGGTCACGTTCCTTTATCTGCTCTGCACTCCCAGGAGTATAAACAAGCCTGTGATGCTCTCGAAGATGCACTAAAAATGGATCCTGGGAATGCCGAGATTGAGTGTGAATTACGGTAAAGATGAATCATTTAGTTATTGAGTTACATATGGAGGATTTGTTGGCGCTGACGTTTCCATCCCATCCGGTTGAATTCCTGCAGGAAAGCTAGGGAGCTCATGAAGAATCCTCCTAACGATGATGCGCAGTGAGGCACTGAGGCGTGGGCGTGCGCACTGGACTGCAGGCTGCAATATGTTCCAGTTTTCACTGAAGTAGAGCTAGCAGGAACACCTAATCCTTGTGTTTTGGGAGGGATTAAAACTCATGCGCATTTTGCTTCTGAAGATTGACTGTCTGAAATTGTCTGGTCTGATATGTGGATTGTACTGGCCGACTAAAGTTTTTTTGGGGGATGAGTATGTTTTGCAATTAAGATTATTGAGCAAACTAATTACGTGCAGCATCAACGTGGACTGGTTTGGAATCTTCAAAACTTCTGTTTCCTTTTCCTTTTTTTTTGAGCGGATGTTTCCTTTTCCTTTATTCTGGTTTTTCCAGCCACTGCCAGTTGGGCCGCCATGGTCAGATCCAGCCGGCCTCTGAATGGGCCGTGGCCCAGCTCCTGCCAACGCTTCACAACGCGTGCGCAGCAGTAGATAGGAGCTTAAATCTAAACTACATCTTTTAAACTAGATGTTAACAACTTTCGAACTTGCTGTTTAGATTAAATGTACTTTTTTTTGTGAAAGGGCCAACTAGTTTATTGATCATCAAAGGTACAAAGAATTCCACAAGTAATAAAAATTACAAAGAGGTCTTCAGACCACCTAGCGATGACTACAAACACTGAAGCGAGCCGAAGGCGCGCCGCCGTCCTCACCCCTCCCTCACCGGAGTCGGGTAAAACTTGTTGTAGTAGAGCTTGTTGTAACCATCGCCAATGATGACAACCGTATACGTTCAGCAGCGACACCAGACGTGCAGCGGCGGCGGTCCAAATTTACGTGACAGCGAACGCATCGGTCCATTGGATATTGGGCTAT
This sequence comes from Poa pratensis, assembly GCA_947311845.1. NCBI lineage: Eukaryota > Viridiplantae > Streptophyta > Magnoliopsida > Poales > Poaceae > Poa > Poa pratensis. The sequence continues at coordinate 22,124,739 of CAMZMU010000110.1, forward strand.
CCAATTTTGAGCTCCAAAGGGTGTCCAGTACGGTTGGATTTTATGTCCTATTGATATCCATGTCCATTAGAGTCCAGTCCAATAGGATCCAACGAAATTTAGGTCCAAAGTCCATGGACTATAGAAGTCTAGTTCCAGATTTAGCTATATGTAATTCAATTCAACTCCATTTAAATTGCTTATTGTTGCATTAGATTAACTTCATCACCATCCCATGCCATGTTTACGCCATATTAAATAACATTTCGTTTGTTATTTAGATAAACAAGATAGGGCCTATTCTAAATGTCAAAGTTAGTCGAAATGCAACTTAGTTGCAATTCAAGCTTCACTTAACCATGCTAGCTAATTGCATAGGATCATGTCAACATCATACATTCCATGTCATCTATTTCATATCATAAGCATGATGGATATCTGCTATAGTAGTAAGATTACATCCAATGATTTTTCCAGTGTTTCCGCTTCTTCTCGGTTAGAACTTGGAGATGATGTGAACTAGGAGCAAGATGAGCGAATATACCAAGTGTGGATTCCAGGCAAGCAAACCTCCTTGACCATGTTTCCATATCTCATGCCTCTCCCTCATTTTTGCACTAGAATACAATGTTGTAGAGAGTCTTCGATACTGTCTTTTTATAGATAGCTACATGTGCAAATGTAACATCGATATGAAAATGTGTAAACTTTTCATACATTTTACAATAGCAACTCCATTTTATTTTCACCCTTAGAGCAAATGCACTCGGGTGCAACTTTGCATTAATCTCCAAAATTTCTTTCGATTTTATGGGTTTCTACATTTTCTATAATTTCTGAATTATCAGTGTAGGCGCCACGTCAACTAAACCTTATGCCTGGCATCGAATGTAAAAAAACCCATTGATTACTCAAACGATTAGAATAAATATTATTGGGTTTGGACCCGAGTGAGAGAAGCGAGCGAGGTAAGGACAGCCAATGTCTAGTTCCAGTATTTAAGAAAACTTTACACAAAAATGAAAAACACCTTATATACTGAACTTTCAAAACAACTCGCTATATGTGGACGGGATTTACCCGGGCGGCATTGCGGTCATGTTCTAAGCCAACGTCAAATGATAACATTAGGTACTAGTTTGCTACATCAGACGTCCACTTCTTTGTTTCGTACCAATCAAGTTAGAGTTATTTTGCATAACCCTTTCATAGTAAATATGCTTCGTTGCAAGAAGTTTCAACCCATCCCGCTGACTGTAAAAAACAAGTAGAGGAATGAGGTAGAAAAAGGCCCAAAAAAAGAGAGAGCACTCTTCTTAATTAATAATGGACAGAGGCAAAACTTTTGCTTCCTTTTCGAAAAAAAAAAAAAATGTACACGTTGTCATCTCCATGGCAATTTCCGCTGCATGCCACCGAACAAGCAGTATCACAAGTGCTACTAGCTCCCAATTGGCAGTATCGCTTTGCAAGATTTGGATGAAACCCCTCCTTCCTCCCGCAGCGCGAAGCCCCTTTCGCGGCCACTTTACTTGACCGCCTCTCAAAAGCAAAGCTCTGTCTCTCCGGTCAGTCCACCGTAGTATGCATTGCATGGGCATGGATTCCCTCCGTCCCTCTCCTTGCTCCATCCAAGATGCTTCTTTTCCGGGATGAGGGGATCCCCCTTTCCCTTTCTCCCTTGTCTTTGCTGTCTGTAAGCACCTTCCCCTTAAACCCTTTTAAAAGCCCACACAAGAGCATAGGTATAGATACCCTTCCCTCTCAAAACCTTATCCCATGTCGATCTCTGTGTACCATGCTGATCCCCATTTGGTCTCTTGTTCACAACGAACTGTTCTTGTTGTACTCTAGCTGTGTGATGATCAGTGGTACTAGTGTCTTCAAATGATCGCCTTTGGTAACTCGGTTCAGCTCAATCACTGGGGTTTGGGAGGCAGTTCCAAGAGGCAATATGCAACAAGTGATTGATTGGCGGCTAGGGTAAAAGTGACATTCAGCAAGAGCGCAATTTGAGCTCAGAAAACAGCAGGAGCATGACCTGGAAATGTTTTGCTGCTGCAAAGGTAGGGAATAGTTAAAGTGGCCACAAGAAAGATTTACGCTGACATGTCACTCAAGTCAATAGGGGTGAACTCAGGAAAAACTGCAGTTTTGCAGAGCGGCAGAGGCGTTCAGTGGAAAAGGATTTTGGTTCAGAGTCTCGGTGTTCAGGAATGGTTATCCGGCCTGCAAACTGTTTGTACTCCTGCGGATTTGTGAAGTGCTGAAGCTAGCAAAAGGTACCGCAAAGACCGCTACACGTCATGCTAAAACAGACATGAATCTGAGATAAAAAGCACAGAACCGAACCGCAATTTTTTCTTGTCCGAAGTGACTCGATCAAACCTGTCACTCACAGTTCATCAGTACCGGTTCTACACTATGTGTTCTTCGCATATCATGCTATACGGGGCGTTCGAGATACTGGATCAATCGATTGATTGTTCATGGCTCGTTGTGGTAGGGGGAATCCAGCCCTAAAGTCTACTCGAGCCTACCTAGGCATATCAGGATTCATGCACAGTAGTAGTAGCAGTAGAATACAACCAGCAAGCAGCTCAGCTATAGAAGGAATGGCTTAAGTATTTCAGAGGAACCCAAACCAAGCACCTTTGATCATCAGTGAAGCAAGAATCCATGGCTTCGATTAGCCAAGGTACGGAGCATCTTCATGTTGGAGGAAATTAAAAGACGGGCAGCCATATAATCAGTGGATCATTACATAGGAAAAGCGGCGAAGGTAACTGTGGAGGATTAAAGCTTTACTATCAATCAGTGTACATAGAAGAATGTGAAGAAGAAATTAAAGTGAGGACGTCTCCTACCATTTTCAGGGATGTTGCACATCATTTGGTACGTACGTGTCTTTCTGGAAAGGAAGACTCTGAAACTACTTGAGTTCAAGTTTTTCAAATGATTGTGCTCTGTCGGTTACGCCACGAAAGGATGAACTACATTCAGAAGAGAAGGGGTCACCTCTCTCTTTTCTGAAAAACCTATAATGGAAATGGAAAATGCAAGCCATGCAAAATCTTTCATTCTTTCGAACTTGACAAGGAAATTAATTCCGACGCCATCTTATCTCTGTGCATCAGCGGCTGCAAATTAATCCCTCGAGCTCGAATCTAAACCTAATCCCATCCCTCTCCTATTTTGTATCAATCATCCGTCCATTTGCATGGAAAAGTGAATGTTAACAATCGATGGTCGATGGAGAGCTGGAGGAACATTCAGAACGCAATCCGAATCGACCCAACAAGATATGATATTTCACAAGAACTCTTTCCAAGATCTCTAATCAGACTCGGATGCTAGAACCTTAACCTGCTGCAGCCATTAGATTCCTAATGAGCACTGTCCGTTCTTTTCTCTCCCTCCTAATCGCTGCTTTTCTCCGCGGCACTGAATTATCCCCACCAATTCCGCATATATATTCTCCCAGCTGCAGCCACACGCAGGCCTGCATAGGATAGAATAATAATGAATTAATTTCTCCTCATACACCACGCTAACACACACGCGCAGAGAGAATAAGGAGAATTCTCTGTCCTTTTCATGTGTACTGGCAGGAAATGCAGAATATGCTCGCCTGTACCAAGCACGATCTTCCAAGAGATTACATACAAGATGTTGGTAGCTAGGCTGCTAGGCTCATGGGTCTTCTGCACAAGTGAGGAACTGAGGCACAGGCTAGCAGTGCAACTTTTGAGAGCATCGCTCCTAAAGCAGTTGATGCCACAAATCACTAGAAACACAGATGCATTATCGTGTTTATTACGAAATTTGTTTTGGTGAGTACTACTATAGTACACCTGTCAAAAAAAAAAATACTATAGTACAGTACTACTAGTATCATTGTGAAACCGAGGTACAATCAAACTCTGAATCCTAGGCAAGATCAACAAGATTCAAAGCCACCATGCATGTCAGTTTAAAAATGGTCAGAGTACTAGCTAGCTAGCTAGCTGCACTGAAAATTAACCTCTGATCAGGCGAATCGAGGGTCGATTCCTCGAGATCGCCCTGGTAATTTTTGGCTCGACCCTCAAGAAAACAAAGCGGGACATGTATGGGCAGAGGGGATCGATGAAGCAAAACGAACAAAAGCACAAAAATTCATCGTGGAAAGGAGAGCGAGAAGTTTTTTGCAAGCGGGAGAGAGAGAGACAAAGGGGTAGCGGTACCGTATGGGGCAGAGGGAAATCGTCAAGGTAGAATATTCGCTGGGGTCGGTGGCGCCGGACGAAAGGGAATATGATGGATATTCAGAGGACGATCTGGTGTGGGGCCAGACTGCTGGTGACGCGTGTCACGAGGAGAAAGCCCCCTGCTGCTCTGCATAACGGTCAGAACACACCACAGCTGATATGTGCTTGTACATCTAGCTCTTGACTTGGAATCATGGACCAATCTATGTCTCGGAATTATGCATCGCTTGGGTGAGTGAAAAATGTAACAAAGTTGTCTCAAATACCTTCATATGTAAAAAAACGTATAACTAGCTTTTTGGCAGGGTGATCCACACCTTTCTTCCGCCTAGGGCTTGCTTCCTGGCGAACCTCATAACTAAGCGATAAGATGCTGGTGGTGCTTCTGCATCGCTCTTTGCTTGGGGGTATTGTTTCTGGAATTGACACCGAACGACTTATCCCAGTTGTGGTGTTGCGGTCCGTGTGACAATTGTAATGGTGGTAACTGGAGCCAGCGACAAAATGTATGGGGGTGCCTAGATATACCAAAGATCAATACGTAAATATCTATGAAATGAAGGAGTTTTACGGAATATCTGTGGGGTCATCTGATCCGGCCCACAGGTTACACATAGCTCCGTCAGTGAGTGGAGCTAGCTATCCCATGGTTTGTCGTTCGATCTCAGTTGTTAGTTGGCCGTATCTATCGGTTTTTTACCGTTTTGTGTTACACTAAAATCAGAGCCACGTGCTGGGACGACATGGAAACATGGACGAGCTCGAAGGATTACTTAGCGGGCGACACTCTCCATATGCTAGATTGAGTTACCTTATCCTCAATAGTCCATAGCCTGTTTGCGCGGGGCTCTCGTGAATTTGTTGCAAGAGCAGATTTACCCCTCTAGCTCGGGCAACAACCTAGGCTTGTCGGCGGCTTAATGTTATGGCTCATATTCAGTTCTATGGTTGTGTACATAACAAATGGGCATATTAGACACTCTAGCTTGTGATTTGTGCGGACTTTGGAATCTTTATAGGTCTATTTGCTTTGTTGTCTTGCGGTTTTCTGAAGTCAAAGTCGCTAGACCGAAGCGCAGTGGGTGATGTTATTGGAATGTCACGACGAATATGATTTTCTCAATGGTGTGTTTCAAGTCTACATTGGTGGCCTGGTTGACCGAGGATGCACTTTAATACAAGACCACCAAGAGAGGAGCCCTAGAACATTTTAATTAATATAGAATGTGTGAGGACCGAGCCGAATCCGCGGAATAAATCGGGATGACTTATTCTGCCTGCAAGATTCAAACTCATCTGGTCGAGACACGCCACTACGCTCTGGCCACTGGGCTACGAGGGTATGTGTAGTATTTGTTTTAGTCCAGTTTTTATTTAGTTAAGTAGGTGATTCTCTTCTAGTAATATTTATTAAAAATAACAAGACCGGAGGGGGACTCCACCCCGGCTTTGTCATTAAGGTAGAAGTGAGGACTCGAACCGAGACCTGGCCCTTATGCGCATATGCACGGCTACCACTAGTCCACAGAAGAGTTCTCTTCTAGTAATATTATTCAACGAGATCCTCATCTCAATTATAATTTTGATACAATAATGTACAAGGTGATATATATGAATACGATCATGAGACCACCCGGGTTTGTGGTCGTCAGGACCTTTCTTGAACACTCGCAATAGGCTTGGATAAAATATAATCACTCCGTCCCATATTAAATGTCGATAAAATGAATGTATCTAGCACTAAAATATGTTTAGATACATATGTTTTATCGACAATTAATATGGGAAGGAGACTCGTAGTTAGTATTCTTGATGCAAGAAAATACGATATGATACGTAGATCTTTTGTATGATGCATGGATACTACCAAATTTAGAGTACCATACTAGGAGTGTTCGTACAGGTAGAGAATCCCTGGAAAAGGTAGGGATTGGAGTCTTGTACCTGAAGACTGCCCCAAGAAAGCGACCAACCCTAATTATTGCACAGGGAATTCGATGCACCAATACTCTCTCACAACACCTTTCTCCTTCTCACTCTCTCTAACCCCGGCCGGTAGTATCATACAAGCTGTGTGCCTGTGTGTATGGGGATAGAGAGATCTCTCTAGAGAGAGAGAGAGAGAGGAGGGAATCTTCTTAGCTTCCTGCCCACTTCCTCAAAAAGCTAAGAGTAGTAGTAGCAGCAGGGGAGATTCTCACATTCTCACTCACACCCGGCCCCTCTTTCTCTCTCTAAAGCACACTCCATGTCTCCTCCCTTTGTGTCCTTTGTGTGTGCTTGATACCCCCCAAAGCCTAAGATATTCCTTGCTTGAGCCATGCTAATATATTCCCTTGTGAATGCAAAGTGCACTGCCAGTAGTAGTACGTAGAAGTTGCACAGGCATATATACACATGTGTTGTGTGCTATAGCTAAACTGCTATGCATTGCGAACAAGAGCTTGAAGAGCTTGTGTGTGAAGGGATGCGCCACCCTTTTCAAAGTAAAGAGAGAAGAATCTTCGCATATCTTTGAGGGATTGAATTGTGTGCGGTATATGCTTTAGTACCCCTTTTACCATTTCCTCTCCGTTGATTAATGGTGCAGGAATCATTTATTAGAACCCCAGAAAACAAAAGTTGCCACTGTGTGAGCATCTGTGATATCTTTCATAAGTGTTATCAATTAGGTATATAATGAATTCGCTTACTTTTGTTTTAATTTTCTAGTGCAAGTAGAGGATGGCGTGATTCCCAGCTAGCTAGGTATATCTGGTGATTATCCCTTGTGCATGTCTGAAACTAATCAAATATTATCGTGTTAAAGGTAAATATTCTTCAAGACACCTTGCTGGTTCTCTCTTAGACTTGCAAGGTTCTCATTGGACTACTTTGAGCCCACCTTTAATTCTTTTGAATCAAGAGCACCCAACTAAGCTAGCTTCATGTAGGTGTGATGGGTTGATTCCCCATTGTAAAAACCAACTATAAAAGTTTTAACCTACCGCAAAATGTGGAATCCATGTAAAAAGATTGACCAAGAAAAATACATTCATGTGGCGCTGGATGAGTGGCTAGACTTTTAGTAAAACAAGTAGACTTGTCCGTCAGACAGCTAAAACCGACGGCCCGGCTCTCTGGTACTATCACTGATACCTCGTAAAAGTCTCCTCTCCTCTCGCGAACCTCGCCTCTCCCAACCCTAACCCTAGCCGCCGCCGGCGGCCAGCCCGCGCCGCCTCGCCCTCTCCCCCTCCTCCCTCGCGCTCCTCTCGCCCCCCCCCCCCCGAGGGCGACGGGAGCGTCGTCCCTGTCCCCGGCCCAACCTTCTCCTCCATCCCTCTTCCTCGTCGCCGCCGCAGGCTTGGGTCGCCGGGCTGTACCAGGGCGGCGGCGGCGGCCTGCAATTCCCCACGTCCCTGCGAGCGGGTCCGGGCCCGGTCTCACTCAGGCGGCGGTGCACTTCGGGAGGCTCTGGCTCGGGCTTCTCCGAGCGGCTCTGGCGCGGTGGCGGTCGAGGCCCCCTAGCCCAGATCTGGACCCTTCGGGCCCCATCTGGGCTTGGGCGGGCCGGCTCGCCTGCTGCTGTGATGCTTCTTGTGTTTGACGACGACGACGCAAGAATAGGGGACGGTGGTGCTGCATCCTGTCTGTTGCAGCGGGGCAGAGGAAGCTTTACGGGCCTATTTAGGTCCGGCCGGGCCAGCATGGGCCTGGTGTGCTTATGATGCTCCGTCCGGTTGACTACCGCCTCTCGGTGGTGGAGGTTGTTCCCTCCCGCAAGGTTGCGATGCCGTTGTCCCTGGTTCCAGTGTTGTTGTGTGCTCCGTCTTGCAGGCCCCAGGCCAGAGTTCGTGAAGAGATGACGATGACTGCAAGATGGAGGCAAAGGTGTTTGTGCAGGGGTACAACAGCGACGGCGGCTGCCCTTGTTGCAGCGTGGTGGCTGACTTTACGGGCCCGATTCGGGCCCGACCGGACCCTCTTGGGACTAGCAGTGTGGCCGGACCCGACTGTCGGACCCGTCTGGGACTGGTTTGTTGTGCGAGTACGTCCGGTCAACTATCGTCTTTGGCGGGGGAGGCAGTTCCCTCCCGGGTGGTTGCGGTACTGCTGACCCCGTGTCGAGCTACCCCTTGCCTCCGTCTTGCAGACCTTGTGTCGGTAGCTTCGGTAAGACGACGATGGCGGCTTCGTAACCGTGGTGGCGCAAATTGGCGGGCGGCGAGTCTGAGATGTTGAGGCTTTGTCCTTGTGGAGCTCTTATGCTATGGATCGTCTGGGGTTGTGGATAGGGTTTTCGGGAGAAATCCTTGTCGGTTCATCCGACACCGTCGCGGTGCTGCCTTCGGGTGACATCTTTCCTTCTTGAAGGGCGTCGTGGCTACCCTCCATCCACTTCTCTCTGTGTGCCGGGGAAACCCTAGGACCAGTGTGCCGGTCCGGGTAGCAGCGATTGCTTTCCTTCCTGAAGGTGCTGCTTGGTAATCGACGATTCGGTGCTACGAGCGTGGTGGTAATTTTCCGGAGAGAGGCGCAGCGGTTGCGGGTCACCTTAGTTTAATCTTCCAACCTTTGTCTCCATTTGTTTCTGTTTTGGGCGTGTTTTGCTGTTGGCCCCAGCTTATGTGGTGTTGCGTTTGTATGCTTTGTTGTATGGTGGTCGTTGCTTTATTTATAAAGCGGGGCGAAAGCCTATTTCAGGGTAAAACCGACGGCCCAGATTGCACCTCCATAGCGCATTGTAAAGAGAATAATCGGACTAGTCCAACAGATTAAAGTCTTAAATTTTCCATGCATGTGTACATGCGGCCAGAGAGATTTCAACAGTAGGTTTATTTGATCTTATTAAAATATATAGTGACTAGAGAGAGAGAGGACCTAGGTTCAGAGATCAGAAACCACATGACCCTCCACATGTCTCGTTGTGCTACGGCTATGTCCTACTCGAGCTGCTTGTAGTACATGAAACCTCCTGCATGCCATGCATAAGATTACCTTTTGCGCCTTTGATCTTTGCAAGAAGTTACCATGCCCTTTGCTTTATCCCTCCATAAGGTTTAGTACCTAGATCACACACAGAGCATACACATACACAGTGACAACTTTTCCTTTTAACCCCTCTAAATCCAACTTTATTCTCCCTTCCATCCCAAAACTCACCCTTAAAAACAGGCCGATTCCCCTCGATCCCCCATCACACACACACAACCAATACCTGATATCTGAATAACATACTGGAGCTTTCCCTATAGCACGTACCTCCAGGGTGTAAGCTTAGCTAGCTGCACCACTGCTCAACCATCCTTGCTCGATCGAAATGGATTCTTCGCCTTCTGACCTAACGCTAGACTACACGCCCAACGGCAGCGGCGGGGGCGGCGCGGCCGCTGCCAGCGGGTACTCGATAACGTCCCCGAAGCAGGCGCCGCCGCTCGTGGACCACCACCATCTGATCACGGCGGAGCAGGCGACGACGCAGAAGCTGCAGGAGTACCTGTCCCGCCTCGACGACGAGCGGCTCAAGATCGACGCCTTCAAGCGCGAGCTCCCGCTCTGCATGCAGCTCCTCAACCAAGGTAATGAACGTGTGCCGGTGGGTGCATATGCAATTATGCATGCGTTCGTATGTGCAATGGCGACAGGATCTCTGACGGACTGTTATAATGTCTGTGTGTGTACAGCCATGGAGGCGTACAGGCAGCAGCTGGAGGCGTACCAGATGGGGAGCCATGGTGGCGCGCCGGCGAGGGCGCCGCTGGTGCTCGAGGAGTTCATACCGCTCAAAAACATCGGGATCGACGCGGCGGAGAAGGTGGCCGGGAACGCCACGTCGGAGAAGGCGAGCTGGATGGTGTCGGCGCAGCTGTGGAACGGGCCGGTGACGGGGGACGGTGCGGCCAAGGGCCCACAGACGCCCAAGGAGCGCTCCGAGCACCCGCTCGACACGAGCCCCATGCTCGGCGCGCTCGACGGCGGCAGCGGTAACGGATGCGGCGCCTTCCTCCCGTTCACCAAGGAGAAGGCATGCATGCCGGATAACGCACCGGCGCTGCCGGAGCTCGCGCTTGCGCCCGCGGAGAAAGACGCGGAGGCTGACAGGAAGCCGTACCACGACGATGGCGGCAGCAACGGTGCTCCCGCGAGGAGAGACCTCGTCCAGAACGGCGCACCGCCGTTGACGGGGCCGGAAGGGCAGGCGGTGGTGCCTCCTCCGCAGACGAACCGGAAGGCTCGACGGTGCTGGTCACCGGAGCTGCACCGCCGCTTCGTCAGTGCCCTCCAAATCCTCGGCGGCGCTCAAGGTATACACTATACACACGTCAACATGTACTAATGGACTAATGGTCTATCTATCCATGCATCAGATTAAACCGCTTAATTAGTTACATGTGTACTCAAGACAAATTCTAAATCTCCTTGTTGTTTGCAAAATAATTGCAGTGGCGACCCCGAAGCAGATCCGCGAGCTGATGAAGGTGGATGGATTAACCAATGATGAGGTGAAAAGCCATCTCCAGGTAATTATAATCTCATCATCATCCCTCCTGCATTCTCTATGCGTACGTTCCAGTAATTATGCATGCAAGATGCAACAGCTTTAATTATGAGTAGAATGATGATTAAACGATTTTTTAAAAGTGTCTAATTATGTTTCTTCTGTTGTGTGGCGCGCGCGCAGAAGTACAGGCTGCACACGCGGCGGCCGATGCAGGCGCCGTCGGCGCCTCCGTCGGGTGCGCCGCAGCTGGTGGTTCTCGGGGGCATATGGATGCCGCCGGACTACGCGGCACAGGCGGCGGGTCAGGGAGCCATCTATGGGGCGCACGCGGCGGCGACGCAGGCGCACTACACTGCGGCAGTGTCCGCGCAGGAGTACTACCAGTCCGCTGCCGCGGCCGCGCACCACATGCAGCACCACCCAGTGGCCGCCATGGCGCACCACCGCGCGGTGGCACCCCCACCCTCGATGTCCACCTACAAGATGCACCCGCCGGTGTTGGCAGGGTCAGCAGGGTCGGAGGGCCGGAGGAGCGGCGGCGGCAGGGAGAGATCCGAGAGCATCGATGAGGAGGGCGACGATCAGGAGGACGAGGAGGAGGAGGAGGACGGCATGGCGGCCAACGTCGGCGCCGACGAGATCAAGTACTAATTAATCAACCAATTAATTAGTTAGTAGCAAGCAAGCACCAATTAGCTAGCGGCCTGAGTAATCTCGCGATCGTGCTAGGATCGTACGTACTTAATTAAGTTGGTAATTATTTTGAACCCGGAAAGTGATTTTTTGTCCGCGCGGAGAAGTGAAGCCGATCTCTCTCGCTCGAGTGGAGTGGAGCGGCGGCTGGAGACTGAGATTGTCTCATTCGTGATGTGATATACGGATGGATTTGTGAGGGCTTTTGTTCCTTTCTTTTTCCCCCTTTTGGGCTTGACGTTGCATGCCGTCCCTTGTATTTGTGCTAGCTAATAATTTGGTAAATATGTCATGATAGAAATATGATTAGCTTTTTGTACACTTGGTCGTATCAAGAGATGATTATTCTGGAGATGTGTACAGAGCTTTGGAGCCATGTTAATAATTTACGGTGTGAATTGTCAGTAAGCGATAATGGAAGAGGCTAAATGTTTCCAAAACTTGTCTTATCTCTGTTAATTTTACATGAAAAATGTATCTTCTAATTATGATACAGGAAATGCATTTTACCGCTCGGCTGGATGGTCACATGATATTCGAAGTGCACCTCTTTAATTTGAAAAGATTGTTTCCTTACAGTTTTTTTGCACGAAAATATACAAAGTTCACAAAGATTTGTGCACCAAGATGCATGTTAGGCATAAGTTATAACCTTATAGAATCTCCATTATTTTTATTTTTTAATTTGAAGTAAGTTTCGAATTTTTTTGGAGGACATCAATATGATTTTGTGAAGAATGATGATGCTGCCTGTACTTGCAGCATCATCGTCATCATTCTTACTCATGTACTTGCAGCATCATCAATACGATTTTGTCTGAAGACATCAACACAAAATTACTCCTGTATTAGGATATTATAAATCGAAGTAGTATTCAAATATTAAGTTTCTTACAAATAGCTAGTTTTTTTTTTCTTTTGGTTTATGAAAAACAACTCAACTTGATAGATATTTTGGGAGCAACTTTCATGATCTGCAGCTGTAACATTGGAGGCCCAGTATATGTAAGCATGGCCTACATTAACGAGTATCATCCATGATTGGGCTAAACATGGACCGTATTCAATTACCAGACCAAAAGACCTATTCGGCCGTCAACGCAACTCGTCTGTAGTTAGTGGCTTAAAGCATTTTCCCCTCAAAAAAAAAAAGTTGCTTAAAGCATTCCTAGGAGAAACGCAAAAATCCCGGGCTCAAAAGGCGTTCTTTTTGGGGGTATACTCCAAATAATACGTTTGTGTCCTCACAAAACAGATACGATAAAAGATTGATACTAGAGATAAATGCTGCCACTAAGGGCTCACCTGTCAGTGGGCCAACATTTTGTTCATTTTTCTTTCCTAATTATCTTCTTCCTCCCGTGAGTCATGAAGAAAATGAAGAACAAAGACCCGCTTCCCTCACCATAAAAGCAGCACACAAACGGACATGGTGTTTTGTCTCGCAAGAGAATCTAGTCTCATTATGGGAAATGTATTTGAAAAGCATTTTAAAATATCAAACAATTATGAAATAAAATTTCGAGTGTATGTACGAACATTTTATGTTGGCACATAAAGTTTCACGAAAAGCCAATATTTTGTGTGTTCTGTATAAAAAGATAAATTTGGTGCAAAATATTTTATTTTTTTCAAAGGGCACAAAAAGGTCTTTTTTTAATGAAATTTTGTGTGCCTACATTAAGTAGATGTACACCCGTTTTTCTTCTTTTTTTTACATTACAAAATATGTTTTTTCATAATAGGAGCATCTAGTCCCAGAAGGCAAAATGGATTTCCGCACACAAACACACAAAATTATTCTGACAATTGTCACAAGAATATCTAACTTAGCTCATTCTATTCCTTTCCGTCTCTACTTGCGCACAACTACAACAGGTTCATGTTTGGTCGATAAATTCCTTTGTCTCTTCTGCTCCGTGCCAAACTAGTAATTGCAGCTTCAGTGAGCCCATGCATCTCTCCTTATCCTCCCTGACAATCTTGGCTATATTGTCCAGCTCTGCAGTTTCGACTTCGAACCATTACCGAGCAGTATCTCAACATAATCTTCAATGCAAAAAAGAAATCGCATCTCCGATACCTTTTGGCGCCTCCAGTGTCAAATGAAAATCAAATCTCCAGAGCCAAATCAGCATCAAATTTTAAAAGAAATACATCAAAATATGGGTGAGGCATCAAAATTACCCTATGATTTGGGTCCTTGAAGTAGATCCGGCCTGGATTAAGCTCTGAACCTGACATTTGACGAATCACGTTTCTTCAGCGGCAACACTTGCACTTGACAAGTGGCAGAGATGACCCGACACCAGCGGGGCAGGAGGAGGACGCCATCGATCTCCCGAACGAGCTGGTGCTGGCCATGGCGGGCATGAGAGGGGAGCAGAAACAAAATGGAGCTGAAGAACAATGGGCAAGACAAATGATTTTTATAATATTCAGAGTCTGTGAGAAGGTATCCTTAAAAAACAAATGTATATCCCCAACCTTGTGCCAATGGTCCTGTTCTAAGGTTCGTGCCATTGGGCCACACATGGCATACGGGTACGTATAAATGTCCGTTTGCCATATATTGGCAACGGTTCGTTGCCATGATGGTCGGGTCGCGGGACGCCTTGTGTGGCAAGCCTCATTTCCCACATGGAACTTCATTTTACCGTGTCCTCTCTCGCTGCCATTTCCATGCAGGATCGTTCTGTACTAGTGCGTACACATGAGAAGTAATAGAAATTATATCCAGATCCATGGACCACTTAAAGACGACTACAAACACTAGAACACACCAAAGGCGCGTCGCTATCATCGCACCTCCCTAACTTGACCCGGGAAAATCTTGTTGTACTGGATAGTCGGGACATGGTTGTGCTAAGCACCCACATGACCTGTGCGCCGGAATAACAACCGTCGTCGAAGAATAGAAGCGTAGATTGAAAACATCCAACCTCACGAACACAAACAAATGAAGACCGTGTTGAAATGTAAATATATTTCCTATCTCTTTCCATCAGTTCAGACTTTTGGTATAGTTGGCTAGCGCAACAATTTTATATGGTATCAGAGCCAAATGGTCTCAAGTTTAAGACCCTGCTCACGCAGTATTAAAAAAAAAACGGCAGCCCACACCGAACCCACGCTATGGACTAAAATAGCCTAGTCGCGAGGGGAGTGCTGAAATATAAATATGTTGCCTATCCCTTTCCATCGTTTTGGGCTTTTGAGATAGTAGGAAAGCACATCAATTCTATAGACCGGAGCAAGCGGATCCACCGAAATCAAATGATGACCGAATCCTGCAAGATTCGCCCGAGACAGACCTCCACACGCCCTACAACAACACTAGATGCACTGCCAGGACAGGGACTAGCTAGACAGGGATAACATCATTTCATCTCCGCGGAGCCGCCACCTCGTCTTGCTGAGTGCAAAAAAACCATAACGAAGCACTAGAAAACACCTAAAAATGGAGCCCTCCCGCTGATAAGGATCAGGATCCATTGCCCTCCATATCATGGCCCTGGACCTAGAGAGCCATGTACGAAGGGGTACGCTCCATAGTTATTGTCGCAACAGTGGGTCCATCACCTGCGGGCCCACCTCAAAGATGGACGAGACCAAGCACTAGTACAGAACCTCGCATTAGAGCCAGCCCCAGAGAGTCACCTCCAACGGTTTTAATGTCCGTCTCTACGTCGGGGTCTCTAATGTACTCTTAATTAGAGCTGGTTGGCTCAGGCCGACTGTAATGACCTCAGCACCTCAGACGGCCAGGAAAACCAACTGTCTTTGATATAGAGACGGCCAATAAACGCCCCCGTCTGTAAACATGACTAATCATAGACGTACGTGAATACTGGCCGTCGCAAAACACCGTGGGGTCCGACATATCACTCCGGGCGTAATATTTGTTGCCTCCGAAAATATATCTGAGGGTCCAACTTTGTGAAGCAAAACATAATAATTACAGCAACACGGCTGGTTTTTATACCCAGCTAGTTATACAAAGCAGAACCTATCCTTATTCAAATCAGTTATACAAAAACGTACATGTAAAAAATGTTCAGGAAACTATATAGATAGATTGTTGAAAACTGCATTGTTTGTGCAAAAAAACTACCTAATAAGAAAAATGATCAACAATCTCGATGAAATATTGTCCTATATGATCTGCATCTCAATCATGACCTCCAAGCTTAGGTGATTGGTGTTCCTCATAATGATCAAAACAGGTTGATTGATCTTAAAATGCTTGCCTTCAATGAAATTCTTCCACCAAAGCTTGTCAAACTCAATGCGGCCATCATTTTTCTTGTTGTAGGTAATGGTTGTGATGGCCCCAACTGCTCCAAGTCGTAGTCCAGCTTTGCCATGACTAGGTAGGCCAGCGTCTTCCACCATCAACTTAGGTAGTTTCTGCGCATAACGGACATCATATAGTATATTAACTTAGGAATGAGGCATATATATCAGGTAAAGAGGCAGTTCTTCTTGAATTTTTAACTTTGAAAAGAGGCACATATATACCATATCATGTCTCTTCAAATTTGTGGTCGTCAAATGAGTCACAAAAGGAACACCAACATCGGCTTTTACAGGTAGAAGATGAACCAGGCGGTCGTTCTCATGTGTCTTCAGATGAACTCTTCGGGAAACTATGTAACTAGCCCCTTCGTCACTCCCAATAGAACTGACAGAATAATAGCTAGAACTGTCATAATCCTCCTCACTGTCCTCTTCATTGTTGCCATGTTCCGTAAAGGCAACAGAGATCCTGGGTTTTGGTCCTTTCATAATAAAAACAAGCAACACTACTCCCCCGTGAAGACTGGTGTGCTTGACGAACAGTTCCCATCCCAAGCCGTGCAAGCAGGTCATCCTCCATCCTTTGGTCACATAAATGGTGAATGTTTTCTCAAAAGCAGAAAACAACATGGTGTCGCCTACTAACTGGTTGAACATTTCCCGAGCGTTGCACGGTACTACCTGTGCAACAGAAACATAATAAGCAGTATTACAGTACTATCTGTGCAACCGAAACTCGTTATAGAATTAGAAGTTGTAGTCCTAGCTACTTATGAATGTCTTGCTGTGACGACTCTCTTGCAGATGAACACTAAAATTGGATCCACTTAGGAGCCTAAAGCAGTCGTTCTTGCATAATGGGCACGTCATTTCCTGTTAATTAATCAAGTTAACATGTGCATCACGTATCATATATCATAGCAACTAGATTTAGGGGTGCGCCTTGGCGCATGACCCCCCGAGCCCTGTTTTGACGACACGTCATACATAATGCTAATAATCAACGGGTGCAAATAATTATACTCATATGTAATCTTGAGGACAAAACAAAACACATAATAAACACAAACACATTCATGTAGCTACTAAATGGCATGCAAACACGAACGTACTCGTGATGACACATCCTACGATCAAATGAATTATTTACCTCAGTCTTTAAACCTATGTTCCAACAACATGCTTGAAAAACCTACTTATATGACTGATGAGATTATACGCAGACCCTCGCCGCCCTTCCTCTGGAAGGAACGAACATCATCACGACACTGTGGCCTCCCACGCGCGAAACACAGATGACACTGCATTAAACAAAGCGTCAACCGGCTCCAGAAACACTTTCGAGAGAGCAAATTTATTAGTACTACACACACAGGCGATTCGTACACACGTTACGGCAGCCGGCTCAATAGTAACATCATTTCCACCCTTATCCCCTTCAGCTTCATCTTCCTCACCCCAACCGTCGCAATTACTTCTCTCAGTAATGGCTACACCAGCATTTCCTGCCAACGTCTTGTCCTCACGGGCTATCATCCACCAAGATCAGGCCCATGGAGACCCGTCTAACAGAAACCTACTTCACCAATTGTGTATATATTTGAACCGGCAGCAGCCCTACCTTCTCGCCTCAACCCACAGCCGCCTCCCTGTTTTAGAAGCACACACACTCACCTGGTCAGATAGAAGGAAAGTCTAATCTCATCTGCTAGACCCATGACGATGCCAACTTCACATGAACATCGAGGAACAAAAGCACCTCCGGGATGTACGGAGGGAACGACACATCCTCACCGTCACAACGACACTCCTTATCGTCCCTGACCTCGTCATCCTCTTCGACCATTTCTAAATGAAAGGTACGCAGAACCAAACATATCGCATATATCCGATGAAATAACCCTATCTGTGCAAATAGGAACCTCAGATTACTATCATTTTGCTAGACCATGACACGTCCATGTATTAGACCCAAATTACTTTCTTCCTTCCGAGCATATCCAACCTTTAGATCTAGAGCTATATGACGAACATTTTTTATCCATATTCTTCAATACAACGATTCATCTTCGAATTTCCTGCATTTGTCGATGTCTTTTTATCTAAATATCGAGAATAATACATAACATGAATCTTATTTTGGTGACACCGTACAAGAAGGCATCCTTATCTGATAGCATGCAATGGTGCACACATGTCTGTATTACAGAACAACAATCATGCAATGGATCAGAACAACAATCGTCCCTTATGTGACGCATCACTTATATTACATTTTTGCCGAGCTAACATAAGTTACATTTTTTTCAGTGACCAGACACCCTTGATCAAACGCAAAGGTCAGGGATTGAATTCTTCATCCGTTGCATCTTATGAGTTCAGCTCAACAGTTCAGCACAAAGCTTTTGAAGCTCGGAAGGAGCGACTGCAGCTGCCTGTCAGTGTTCAACTCACGAGGATGACAACACAACATAGTCAGAGAGGAAAACAGAAGCTATACATAGAATTTTTGAACTCTACATGTCGAAGAAGCACCCCAAACCGTTGCTCTTGCGATGTTTTAGTGCACTGCACAAGATACTTTTTAAGTAAGAGTGTCTTGTACAGTGTGACCAAAATATCACACCAGCTGCGAGAACAAAAAACTACAACAACAGCTAATAGTATCTCCAGCATTCCGCTCCTTTCAATAGTGCTGGCTCCTCGAGACGGCATAAACAACAGTTTGATATATGCCTACGCATACATTAATTTGCACGTGTAATCGTACTGCCTAACATCTCTCATCCATACCATAGATATGATGATGTCTTGCGCTTGAAACTCCGTGTAATCTCATTTATCTTTTCGGAAATATGAGCAAACCATCTAAACGTAAATTTAACCAAGGATGATCATCCATTATTCTCATTGACCGGTACACCGACCAAATATCGTCTTGCATTTTTAAGCCTACGAGTTATTGATCTAAAAAGTCACAAGGTTGATGCAGCACACATTATTCGTGTTCCAATCTATTGCGATGACCGTGCAATAAGGTTGGTACGGTTAGCGACTTTGTGAATCCTTGTTCATTCCGACTCCAATAGCCGACAGCGATCGGACGGTGCGGAGGCACGGAGCGGGGAGGATCGGACGGCCAGAAAGCCCAAATCGAACAGGAGGTCCCTATCAAGTCTCATGATGAACTTCAAACTCATGAAAATACTATCTGACACAGTGTAAACAAACGCTTAAAGAAACGACCCTAACCCTAAACCCACATCAGCCACCGACGTGACATCACCAAGGTCATGACGACACATCAGCAGTCAAACGCATCTTCTCCATCTTTCTTTAAACCGATGTCTCCTTACCTTGCAGGCAAGACCAACTGGTCAAACGATGGGACTGCACAGAGACCCCCGCCGCATAGAACCTCGAGAAGGAAACATGAGCATCATGACGCCTGGATCGTGGCTAAACCGAACACGTCCGCCGGCTCATGCATAGCTCTTTTGAGGGAACAGAGCTGAGTGGTACCCACACAGAAGTTTCCTACACACGTACCGCCCATATCTTCTCCGGCTTCGCTACCCTCATAGCGTCAGCTCATCGACCTAGCGAGGCGTGCCACCCTAGGAAAGCCACCGTCCGATAAGGCCGACTCCCTGGAGTCGGCGTGAGAAGAAAACGCAACCCTTATCCGGCCCCGCACGTCGACCCTTATCCGGCCCCTTCTCTGGTTTCGCTACCTTCACAGTAAAATGGAGAAGGTGACCAGCAGAAATTGGAGGCCTTGCACCGCTCATTTGTCCCCCCAAGTCAGAAACTATAGCGTCGCGACAAAGATTCAATATGAGTAGATGAGAGGAGGGTCGATAATAAATGACAGGCAGGTCAGAAATGAAGTCGGCATAATGGCGACACGCCAGCTAGGACACGAAAAATCGAAGCCAAAATTTTCAAGTTAGGGGAAAGGATAAGTTGGCAAAGATGATAAATGGCGGTAGGTCTAATCCTCTGTCCAACCGTTTCCTGTCAGTAACATAGCGCGGTTCGTACCATCGCTTACGTCAGCTCAAGCGCGATGACTCAATGGCTAAACGTTCCATGCTACGACTCGACAGTGCCGACTTCACCTTGCCGACTCCACGTTTCCACAACCTCATACGAAAAAGGACTCACGGCAAGACTGTTTCCACTGAAGAGGCGAGATTCGCAACAAAGACCGGCCATTTCTGGATTCGTATTGACACGGTAGCTTCAAGGCTCGTCAACCTTTTGTTTTTTCCCGTTACATACATCTCCACTATCCTTCCTTGCCTATAACTATCTCGCAGGTTCGGTCTCACGCAAGAGAAACGATGCGCCGGTTTAGAGAGGATGTTTGAACACCTAATTTTCTCTGCTTTACTCTGTCTCAAGAAATCACCGATTAACTTTAGTCGTAAGATGATGGATCACCTGAGCGGCGAGGCTGGTCAGAGGCAGATAACAATCCAAGCGCAAGAAGCAAGACGAAATAAGACCCAAAAAACTAACGACCACAGGACTATACTACAAAAGCAAAGAACAACAAAAGAATACAGATCGAACACACGAGTAGCGAAGTTCGTTGCGATTCCAACTGTAAAGCCGGACGGCACCAACACGCACCAAATGTAAAAACTGTCTTAATATCACCTACCGTTAAAAATAACAACATTCAAAATAGACATACCATTCATCATATAGCTGAAGCAATAGAAAATAAATTAATTAACGGTCATTCTATTTACAGTCCAACAATTCCTACCATCCTACTATCCCCAGAGTTAAAATGAAGCAGCAAAGGGATCATCCACCGAAAGGTCATGCATAACTGGCGTAACACCTCCAACCCCGAATCTATCAAAATTATATCGTGAACCAAAACGTATCTCAGCGTTTGGAGAACCCCTCATGCACTGCTCTAATCTTAGAACCTGGGTACACCACCACCAATCCCGGTGCGCAAAGAGTACGCCAATCCTCATGAGCTTCAACACCCTAGTGTTCAGAAGAAAAAAATCGACGAACCTTTCATCAAACATTATGGCACGGTAATAATTGAAACAAATTTCTCTGAGGTAAAAGTCGAGGCACTGGATGGACCCTTCCATGATTAATGCCGGTAACACCACTGTTCTCATCACATGTTCCGATACCTGCAAGGTAACAACAATACGATGAGATTCGTAAACCGACCACCTTCTCCTCCATTCTATCGTCACACCGGCTTCACGCCTTAGCGTCGACATCTCTACAAACTAAGTAAACAAAATCCTAAATAATCACCCTGGATAAACGTAAGTAATCCCACTAACTAATGAACACGGTTTACCGAGATATTTCGTACCGTACTATCATAGATATCTTGCGTACATGGCACAGTAACTAACGACGATGGAGGGCCGTGGTTACAAAAACACGGAGAAGGTGAAAGAACATCTCCATGCTATAAGTGTTTTGATGTTTGTTGACAACACAATTAGTGGTCTAATATGTGTGCTAAGTTGTGCAGGAATGTCTCTATATTTTACGTGCACAGATTCTATTCAAAGATTGAAGAAATGCTGAGTTTTCTGGTTCAGCCGGTACTACCAGGTTCACCCCGGTACTACCGGGTGACCCCAGAATTTGGCCATGCGGCACTACCGCGGCTGGTACCGGGGCCAGTACCGCATCTCCGGGAGGCGTTCTGTAATCGAGGATTTTTTACCCGGTAGTGGACCCGGTAGTGGCCCAGTACTACCGTGAAGAAAGTACTACCGGACAAGGAGGTCCGGTACTACCGATGCACACCTAGGAAGGAAGCTTTGACTAGTCTACGTTTTGCCTCCAGGTCAACGCCGGTCGGTACTACCGGGTGAGGCTCGGTAATACCGACGTGGGCAGTTTTCTGCTGCCAACGGCCATATTTCGGGAGGGGGTATTTAATCCCCTCCACCTACCTTTGGATAGCTAGCTCGCCCAACAATGAAGTAGCACCTATTCACCCCCCCCCTCTAGGTGTCATACGATCCTTTCAATTGGTATCAGAGCGAGGTTCTCTTGTTGGGCTAAACCGCCTAAGAGAAGTATGACATGTGAGGATGATTCCTCGAAGGACCAAGCCACTCCGGCATCCATGGCCGATCTCAAAATGATGGAGACATCATTGAAATCGTCCATGGATACCCAATTTGCTGAGATGCGTGACTTGCTCATGAAACTCACAAGTGGCAAGGTTCCTTCGGAGACCATCCCACAAGAGGACTCCGCTAACTCCAATGACGGTGAAACCGAGGAGGGAAAAGAGAAAAAGAAAGGGGTTGAAAACGCCGATCTTAAGAAACCCTCCGCCATCGTATCATCTCCATCTCCTTCTCTCTTCGAATCCCCCAATGAGAACATCTCCATCAACACCGCTCGTTGCCTTATGGCCCATGTCATCGAGGTATCATCTTCTACTCCCAAGACTATGCATGAAATGGATGATAACTCTAGTCTTGTGATTAAGAAAGAACTTGTTGCCTTCGATACTTTTGTGACTAACTTGCAAGGTGAAGCTAAGAAGCATGTTGAGGCTCTCATGAGCCAACTTGGTGCCACCGAAGACCTTCTTGAGGTCAAGGGCAAAATTGAGAGAGAGGACTCTCTTACCATAGCATCCTTGAATGCTTCTCTTGAAGAAGAGAGTGAATATAGAACTACTCTTGAGGAAAGACTTGAGTCCCTTGATGATAAAAATGATGAAATAATTGCTAAAATCATTAAGGATAGAGACCATGTCTTTGCTAAATATAAAGTGATTAAAAAGGAGAAAGCCGAATTTGTGGTTGCTAATGCTAGACTTCTTGAGGATATGGAGAAACTTGACAAGGCTCACAAGGCCTTGGAAAGTACTCACTCTCTTCTAGTCAAGTCTCATGAGCAACTTCAAACTCAACTTTCTAAATCTAACTCACCTAGCACTTCTACTCCTTCATGTGATCATGCAAATGTTATTGAGGAAAATGCTAGGTTGAAGGTTGAGCTTGCCAAGGCCACTAGTGCCAAGACCTCAATTCCCAAAGGTAAAGAAAAGGTTGTTGCTCATGTTGTTGAGCAACACAAAGGGAAGGAGGGTCTTGGTTATGTAGCCAAGGCAAGAAGAAGAAGAAGAAGAAGAGCAACAACAAGGCCAAGCCCGCACAAACCAAGACTCCCATTGCGAGTGGGAATGCCACTAGGGGCAAGACCACTCGTAGTGACTTTGCGGGAGATGCTAACCCTCACTATATTCTATATGTTGATTATTATGGTGATGTTTATGCTAAATATGTTGGCCTTATGATGGTTATGTTGCTCATGCTATTTGGGTCCCAAAACTCTTGTTGCTAAACAAAGAGGACCCATTGCAAGATGGGTACCTAAAACCAAGCAATGATTTCTTGTAGGACTATGCTTCCGGTGGGTCGAAATGGGTGGTTGATAGTGGATGCACTAGTCATATGACCGGAAGCAAGGAGATCATGATGGAGTTGGGACCAAATATAAATCTCATCCATCTCCTATGGTGATAAATCAAAAGCGAGGTAAAGGGTCTCGGCAAGGTGGTAGTTGCAAAGGATATCACCCTTGTAAATGTCATGCTTGTCGAGTCCCTCGGTTACAATTTATGTCCGTTCGTGCACTTAATAAGATGAACTTTGATGTCCATTTTACTATTGATATGGTGGTACTCTTGAGGAGCAAGACTCTAAAGGTCATGTTCGTTGGGTATGTTGAAAATGAGTTGTTTGTGGTGGACTTTTCGGGGTCAACCAACACTCAAGCAATATGCCTATTCGGAAAGGCCGACGTGGGTGGTTGTGGCATCGCCGCTTGTCCCATGTCAACATGAGAACTTTGCAAAGTCTTCACAAGGGTGGCCACATTCTTGGACTAAAAGACAATGTTTCTTTTTCTAGAGATCGTCTTTGTAGGGCTTGTGTTGAAGGAAAGATGCATGATTCTCCCCATCCAAGCAAGACCATCATTTCATCAAAGAGGATTTGGAACTTCTTCATGTTGATCTCTTTGGTGCCGTCCTCAACCGAGTCTTGGTGGGAAGAAGTATTGCTTGGTGATTGTTGATGACTATTCAAGATTTACTTGGGTTTATTTCTTCAAGACGAAGGATGAGACCCAACAAGCCGTCATCGACTTTTCCAATGAAGTTCAACGCCAACACAATGTCCCTATATTGGCCATTAGGAGTGAAATGGCTCCGAGTTCAAGAACTACACCCTAAATGAGTTTCTTAGTGAAGAGGGGATTCGTCATCAATATTCCGCTGCATATACCCCTCAACAAAATGGTGTAGCCGAAAGGAAGAACCGGACCCTCATGGATATGGCAAGGTCTATGTTGGCGGAGTTTAAATCTCCACTCTTCTTGTGGGCCGAGGCCATCTCCACGGCGTGTCATTCATCAAACCGGCTATTCTTTCGCAAAGGCAAGAAGTTTACATCTTATGAGATGCTCACCGGCAACAAGCCCAATGTCTCCTACTACCGAGTATTTGGTTGTAAGTGTTTCTATAAGATCAAAGGTGTTCGTTTGTCTAAATTTGAATCTAAAGCTTTAGAGGGTGTTTTTGTTGGGTACGGTGCGAATCTCACACCTATAGAGTCTATGACAAAACCTCGGGAAAGTCATAGAATCTTGTGATGTGAGGTTCGATGAGAATGACGGCTCCCAAGTGGCGCAATTTCATGTTTGTGATGTAGATAATGAGGAGCCTCAAGATGCAATAAGAAGAATGGGCATTGGTTTCCATCGCCCCGTTGAGATCCATTGTGACCCTCCTCAAGCAAGTCCAAGCTCCACTCATGTGGAAACTTCATCACCATCACAAGTTGAACCGGCACCCACTATGGAAGCAAATGATGCACCAACCCAAGAACAAGTTCAAGACCCTCCTCATGTTGACCAAGTTGCTATGCAAGAACCGAGTTCTCCAATCATGATGCTAGCCAAGGTCAAGACCAAGATCAACCCTCTCCTTCTATTGTTGAAGATGTGCATAATGATGATCAAGGTCAACATTCCGGTCAAGACGGGGACTCAAATGATCAAGATGATCAAGAGATACCTCCAAGATGCAATAGAGATATCGAAGCCCGTCGTAAAGTAAGAGTTGCAAGAGATTTTGAGATAAAGGTCACAAGCTAGAAGCAATCTTGGTGACCTAAGTCGCAATGTTACCACAAGAAGACAATTGGCAAGCTTTAGTGAACATCAAGCTCACATTCCATGGTGGAACCAAAGAAAGTGTTTGAAGCTCTTGAAGATCCGGATTGGTTGGAAGCTATGCATGATGAACTCAATAACTTCAAGCGCAACAAGTGTGGAATTTAGTTGAGAAGCCAAGGAGTGCCACAATGTTATAGGCACTAAGTGGATATTCAAGAACAAGCAAGATGAGCATGGAATGGTTGTGAGGAACAAGGCAAGATTGGTTGCACAAGGATACTCTCAAGTTGAAGGCATTGATTTTGGAGAGACTTATGCACCCGTGGCTCGCCTTGAGTCCATCCGTATCCTTCTTGCATATGCATCACATCATAACTTTAAATTGCAACAAATGGATGTGAAAAGTGCCTTTCTTAATGGTCCTTTAAAGGAGTTGGTATATGTTAAGCAACCACCGGGTTTCGAGGATCCCAAGTTCCCTAACCATGTCTACAAGCTCGATAAGGCGCTCTATGGACTTAAACAAGCTCCATGTGCGTGGTATGAGCACCTTAGAGAGCTTCTCGTAGACCGTGGATTTGAGGTTGGGAAAATCGATCCCACTCTCTTTACCAAGAGGGTTAAAGGGGAGCTTTTCATATGCCAACTTTATGTTGATGATATTATATTTGGCTCATCTAACAAAGCTTTCAATGATGAATTTTCAAACTTATGACCGATAGGTTCGAGATGTCTATGATGGGTGAATTGAAGTTCTTTCTTGGATTTGAGATCAATCAGTTAAATGAAGGGACTTTCATCTCAAGCCAAATATACCCAAGACTTGCTCAAGAGGTTCAATATGCAAAATGCTAAGGAGAAGCGGTTTCCTATGGACACCAAATGCAGTCTTGAACTTAACCCAAAGGGTATTGATGTTGATCAAAAACTTTACTGCTCTTTGATTGGTTCTTTGCTTTATCTTTGTGCATCTAGACCCAATATTGTGTTGAGTGTAGGGGTGTGTGCAAGGTATCAAGCCGCACCTAAAGAAAGCCACTTGAAGGCGGTCAATAGAATCCTTCGATATTTGGTTCATACCCCAAGGTTTGGTTTATGGTACCCAAATGGCTCTAATTTCTCTCTTGCCGGGTACATGGACTCGGATTGGGCGGGTGTAAGGATGATAGAAAATCAACTTCTGAGGCATGCCAATTCCTTGGTAGATCCTTGGTGAGTTGGTCTTCTAAGAAGCAAAATTGCATATCTCTCTCAACCGCCGAAGCCGAGTATGTAGCAGTCGCTAGTGCATGCACTCAATTGTTATGGATGAGTCAAACTTTAAAGGAATACGGTGTCGTTGTAACAAAGTGACTCTTTTGTGTGACAATGAAAGTGCTACCAAGATTGGCCATAACTCGGTACAACACTCAAGAACGAAGCATATTGAGATTCGTCATCATTTTATTCGAGATCATATTGCACGTGGTGACATTGAGCTTGGATATGTTCCAACCACAGACCAACTTGCCGATATCTTCACGAAGCCACTTGATGAAGCAAGATTCACTTATTTGAGGCATGAGCTAAATATCGTGGATTCAAGGAGCTTGACTTGACTATCTTGCATACACACCTATATTTTGACTATCTATTTGGTTTAGGTGTAGGCATGGACATAGGGGGAGTGCGGCCCTAATACATTGGACCATCCCTCCCCCCATCATGCCGATATTAAGAACTCAATTGCCTCTCTATATTCGTTCGATGAATTGTGAGCTTAAATGACGAGTGTTGGTTGTGAACCCAAGATATATCTTCGTGGTGTCACACCATAAACTCAAACATGGTGGCCTAGGCCACCGCCCTCTTCTTGTTGAAGAGTTGGTTCTTATTTTAATCTTATTGAAAATCTTTTGTATAGTTCGGATCTCTCTTGGTTTTATGGAAAACACACTCAAAAACTCCTTTGGAGTGTTTGATTCTTGCAAGTATGAGTGTGAAGTACCATTTTCAGTTTGAGCCTCTGAATCCCAAGCCTCATCTTACCTATGTGAAGTACCATTTTCAGTTTGAGCCTCTGAATCCCAAGCCTCATCTTACCTACAAACCACTTCTATCTCGCACAAGTTCTCTTTCTTCTACAAAAATTCTGGAGCTCTCAGAGGGGGCCCCAGTAGTACTGGGTGTGAGAGCGGTAGTACCGGGCTTTGAATTTAAGCAGGCTGAACACCTGCTCAGAAAAATTCAAGCCCCGGTAGTACCGTCACACCGCCCCGGTACTACCGGGTCAGGCAGTTTCGCACAAGCTCAAACGTGTGGGCTGGGTGGGGGTTATTCCCCATTCTTCCCCAACCCACACACTCCCACCCTGCCGTCTCCTCTGCCCTCCACTTCGGTCGTCGCCGCCGGCCGCCGGAATCTAGTCGTCCCCAGCCAGATCTGCTCCGCGGGAGCGATTTCCTCGTCGATATCCTCCATGGCCTCCGGTATTTCCCCATTTCTTCCACTCTTTGTTTCTCCATCTTGAAACCTAGATGCATTTTGAGGAAGTCGCCGGTAGCTCCGTAGTCCACGGTTAAAATTGGTTGGAAGATCACTTAGGCCTCTTATTCTAGTTGATTCTTGTAGTTTGTGGTTGAATCTCTCAATTTTGTGGCTTTTCCGGTTTGAATCGGGTCACCCGGTACTACCGGAAGCAGCCCGGTACTACTGCCCATAAAAAATTGCTTGAATCAACTCCAAATTACATCTGTTGACTAGTTTGTTTCTCACATCCATGAACTTGTGCACTCATCTTCATTCCCTCCCTACCTATATGCTATGTCACAGGTAGCCGTCGTGGTGGTAAGAAGAAGCGTCTCATGGAGGAAGACCTTGAAGAAGAAGAAGAAGAAGAGGATATATTGCCAACCAAAAGTACTGCCCGTACCGTGCAAAACTTGCTGCTGCTCGCACTACCACTGCTCCCCCCAAGAGACAAGCTCGTAAACCGCTACATCTTTGGAAGAATGATGATTATCATAAGCTCCGCGAAGAAAATCCGTATGAGACAGATAGGTCTCCCCTTGTGAGTCACCCACACTTCTACACCAATGATCAAGAGACAATCTACAAGGAGATCTATGTTCACAAGAAGTACAAGGTGGTTGTCCAACACACTATTGACATTCCATTCATGAGAGACCCAAAACACAAGGGATATTTTGATGAGACACTTGCCATGTGTGAAGAGTTTGGGCTGCTCAACATTATGACGTTCAACCATTCGTATATTGAGTACTACATTGTCCAGTTCTTTGCCACCGTGTATTTTGATCATGATGATGCTAGGACCATCAACTGGATGACCAAGGACACCCTGCTTACTGCTACTATGTAGGAGTTTGGTGAACTTTTGGGCTATGAGGACAATGGTGAACTTTCTCCAAGTGGTTGGAGGTGCCATGAAAGAGACCAATCAAGCTCCAAGGATGGCCTAGCGCCAATTACTACGGAAAATGGCACAAATGGCCAAACTGCTCATCTTGTTCACCCATTTGAGATTCTTCACTGCATCTACCGCGAGACAATTTCCCCTCGAGTGGGCAATTGGGATCAAGTTCATGGTTTCGTGTTTGACCTCCTCAAGCTCTCCAAGGACAATCAAGGAAAAGGAAAAAGGCTCGATGTCATGGATTTCATGTGGAACGATCTTTGGTCCGTGGTCATTGATAGGAGGGCACCTATCTATGGACCCTTCATCATGAAGCTTATTCGTCGCAAGTGGGCTCTTGCCAAGAATGGCGAAGACATCATGAAGGATGGTCGCCCTATTGTATCTCATCTGGTGAAGGAACTTCGGATCAAGCCTCATACCCCTCCAAGAAGAAGACCCTTGATGATGTGGCTGTTGCTGAGGCTACTTGAGCTAGTGGGAGTGAACCACCTCATGAGAAACCATCTTGGTTTAAGAAGATACAGATTAAGGCCAAGAGGGAATTTCACCTCAAGTTAGACCTTCAAGATCGCATGTATGAAGCCCATGTGTACCACAAGAAGGCAGTTGAGCGTCAGAAAGCTATGATGGTGAAGATGGGCATGACAGTTTCCGCGGGCTCGGAAGGCCAAATCACTCCCAAGGAGAAGTGGATCTCCAAGCATGGCCATTGGACAGATGATGATGATGTTTCCTCTTCTCAGCCCGAAGACCCTTCTTCTACCCACCATGATGTTGGTGGAGCTTGATGCTCCTAGGGACGTTTGTAGCATCACGCTTCTCCCTTTTTGGCATTTCGATGACAAAGGGGGAGAATGTGTTCTATTTAGGGACCTCGTTGGGATTTGCATGGGAGGAACACAAGCCTTGAACTTTCTTTGATCTTTTTTGCTTGTGTTCCATCTTCTATTTGGATATTTGCTTTGAACTCCTTGATGCATGGTGTAAGACGTGCAAAGACTTTGTGGCTTGTAATAAGACCTAATTAGTACTTTTATTTACAATATTGTCTTATGTTTTGCAAGTGGTTATCTTTGTTATCTTTGTGAACTTACTTGGTTTGTAAAATGTAGGGGGAGCTCCGCCTTTTGGATGTTGTGTGTTGTGCATTCAAAAGCAAATATCAAATGATACACACATTTGGAAGAGCCCGTCTATCTTTTGCAAATCATTGGTAGCACCTAACTGTGTTGTCATCAAACACCAAAAAGGGGAGATTGAAAGAACATCTCCATGCTATAAGTGTTTTGATGTTTGTTGACAACACAATTAGTGGTCTAATATGTGTGCTAAGTTGTGCAGGAATGTCTCTATATTTTACGTGCACAGATTTTATTCAAAGATTGAATAAATGCTGAGTTTTCTGGTTCAGCCGGTACTACCGGGTTCACCCCGGTACTACCGGGTGACCCCGGAATTTGGCCATGCGGCACTACCGCGGCTGGTACCGGGGCCAGTATCGCATCTCCGGGAGGCGTTCTGTAATCGAGGATTTTTTACCCGGTGGTAGACCCGGTAGTGGCCCAGTACTACCGTGAAGAAAGTACTACTGGACCAGGAGGTCTGGTACTACCGATGCGCACCTGAGAAGGAAGCTTTGACTGGTCTACGTTTCACCTCCAGGTCAACGCCGGTCGGTACTACCGGGTGAGGCCCGGTACTACCGACGTGGGCAGTTTTCTGCTGCCAACGGCCATATTTCGGGAGGGGGTATTTAATCCCCTCCACCTACCTTTGGACAGCTAGCTCGCCCAACAATGAAGTAGCACCTATTCACCCCCCTCTAGGTGTCATACGATCATTTCAATAAACGGGCCCTCAAGTGAATGAGGGGGAAATGTAAATCGGCTTGGTGAAGATGTAGATCCGGGCCTTCTCCTTCAATCCTCCAAAGATCAATGAGATTGGGTGGAGGGATTGGGAGATCTAGTGATTCTTGAGCTTGCAATAATGGTGTTCTTCAATGTTGGGCGAGCTACTTGTCCAAAGGTAGGTGGAGGGGATTAAATACCCCCTCCCAAGAATCTGGCTGTTGAAGACGAAATCTTTGTCAAGCACACTACTCATATTTGCTCTCACATTAAACTATAATCATTCAAGATGCTATGATAGGGGAATGAGAGCTTGACACCAAGTATTACCACATTGCAATAATTAACTTAAGTAGAAGAGTTTGGAAGTTGGATGAAACTTACGCATGTTTTACCTCTACTCACATATACATCTTTCCAAAGTGTACACCTTTCATATTCAGATTTTCATCTATACTCTATAACCATTGTAGGATGTTCTACTTATCATTATGCATACATGTGTTCCATATTACTTGCTACCATGTTACACTTTGTGAACTATCAATGAACATCCTTGTCTTGAATACTTGATATCACTTCATAATCTATTTGCATATTGCTACTCCTTTGAAGAATGAATCACTTGACTACGTGTAGCAATTGTAATCATCTTTGATATTCATTGTTAAGAATTAAATTGCAAAGTCCATGTTAGTTTTATCATCTTCATACTCGAGGACGAGCATGGATTAAGCTTGGGGATGTTGATGCATGTAAAATGCATACATGAACTTTACACTTTAATTGCTTATATTCCAATCATATTTGCATCATATATGGGTTATATTCATGTTTTATAATGATTTTGGGATAATTCACAGTTTCCCCATTTATTTGGAATTAACTCTGTTTTCCAGAAAACGTCTTTTTAGTGTTTCAGACTTTCCGGGAGCTTCGAGACTCCAAAAAGGGCAAGGTCAAAGAGCACGGTTCAGAATTTTCGAGACGAACACAATGGACTTAAATTGAAGACTAGAAGCCCAACAGGCTGGAAATGGGAGGGTCCCACGCGGCCAAAACCCTAGGCCGCGTGAGGCACCCCCTTTTCCCCCTCGTGGCTCCGATGCCGTCCATTTTCGTCTCCATGGCTTCGTCTTGACCTAAAACCGACTATAAAAATAGCCCCCCGAGGAGTTTCGCGAGGAGGCGGCGGAGAAACACAGAACCACAAAACAGAGAGATAGAAGGCTGCCGGCGGAGAAGATGGAGGGGGGAAACGCCGCCGGAATCGCCTCCGGAGGGCTCCACCCCCCTCCGGCGTGTTCATCATCAACATCTACAGCAAGATCATCTCCATCTCCCCACTGTAAACTTGGCAAACATGATGTATGATGCAATATACTTTTCCCTTGATCTATTGTGTCTCTCCATCTATGTTTGAGAAGTGATTTGTTCATGGAATAGTGAAATAGTTCGTTGTTGGTTGCATACAAGTTTTGTTATCTTTTATGATTGTCTTGATGTACAATATATGAGTGCACGCATATGTTGGGGAATGCATGTAAGGTGATCACCGTAAGGTAATGGAGTGAGGGTGACTTGGGAGGACATGTAAACCTGAGACCGAATCATGAAGTTACTTTATTGGGGATATATAGGGGACCTAGAACTTAAGGCTATGGTGGGACTTCTATGTCTTAATAACTCTTGTGCAGTCATTTACTTGGCCATAGAACCATCATAAGGGGTTTAGTTCATTTACTTGGCTACACCTATTTATGGCTCCCCTAAAGAAACAACTAAGACTGAAACATGTGCTTCACTAATTGTGACAACCACGAATGAAATAACAATTGCTAGAACATTTGCTCCCTTGAGATATTTGCTACTTGAGATATTTGATACTTGCTGCTGAGAGAAACTTGCTCTAAGAAACTTGTGCTGAAACTTGCTTGAGAAACTTGCTACTAGATAAACATTCCACGTCACTTGCTTCCATTAGTTAGTCCTTTCATATTTATTGCTTTGCATAAAAGGCCATATAAGAGGGTTATAGGGCTTTAGAGAATAGATAGTTTACCTTCAGCTCCTCGTGGGTTCGACACTCAAATACTTATCGAATTGTGCTACAGTGATTCCTTGCTCTTGGGGATTATCAAGTACTTTTCTGGCGCCGTTGCCGGGGAGCGTTGTGCTAAACTTTTATTCTTGTTTGCATTGCATACTAACATATAAATCTAAAACACAAAAAAATTAGAAAATGGAAAAGAACCAAAAAAATTAGAGTTGTATAATATCTATCTTGAGTTAGGACATGAAGTGTTTGAGGAGAAAATTAAATTTTATTTGCATAACACTCATGTTTGTGGTACTAACTCTTTGAACACCTTTATTGCTAATGCTCTGGAAAAGTTTAAGCTTGGGGAAGCCGTTGAGGATGAAAGTGATTTAATTGAGTTTGATGATCCATTATGCTCATTAGATGATAAGTCTTTATGTGGTGATTCTATTCAAAACTATGTGGGTATGTTTAACTTTAATGCTTGCAACTATTATGAGAGAGGAAGAGATAAGAATCCTCTTTATGTTTCTATGTTATTTAAAATGCAAGCTACTGATCACTACATGCATTGGTTATCACAAAATTGCTGCTATTTATTCATATATAAAATGCCAATGCATAGGAAAAGAGTTAGACTTAAAAGTTGATGGTTTGATATTCTGTGGTGTGTTCTTATGCTTTAACTTCCTATTCGGTTTGAGCACACCTTTATATCCTTACAACATGTAAAATATCTTACCTACTGATTTGTGACAATTAGTTTAGGATTTTCTTTTTTATAAAATTTGGGAAAGTAAATGAGAAGGATGAGTAATGGAGAAGTTGGGGTCGACCTTGAACATGTGTTGTTCATGCCAATGGAACCATTGCAAAATCTCTATCATTTAAACTTTTCCCAAAGCTAAAACCAAATAAAAAGAGTGATAATAGTAATTCGCTGTCCAGTTTTTGACATATCCTGTCTTTATTCTGCATTACTCTCATTACTTGTGTTTTGTGCGGTTCTTTTGATCAAGGAGCATTACATAACCATAGTAACAGTAGCTAATGTTTAAAATCAATTCATGATATGTCTTTGCTGTGCCTATGTGGATTTAATTTATGAAGGCACTAACCCCTCTAATCAAGTTTGTGACGAGTGTTGTGTAAAGAGAATTTTAAGGTGGAAGAATTGAGGGTGATGAACAAGATCAAGAGGGACAAAAACTCAAGCTTGGGGATGTACCCCTAGGCTCACCCTACATATATCAAATAAGTACAAGAATTTAAGCTTGGGGATGCCAAGCCACCTCACTTCAACCATCTTGATACCAAGTAAGTAAGCCTAGCTATATGGCTATAAAGAAAGCGCTTTGCGGGAGGCAACCCGGTTATTTTTGTGTGTGATTTTTCTTTGTGTCCTCTTGCTGTAACAAGAGATTTGTGTCTAGTTTAGTTCAGGAGTTTTTAATAAAGTGCCAAGTTTTACCCATGTTGGTCTTGAAAAGTTGCTATTTGAGTTCGGAGATTTTATTCCTGCACGAATCTGTGCACGGTATGATTTTTAATTCTTATTCTGTAACTCCGAATGAGCTCATATTTGAACTGTAGTTGCAACTTTTCATCCTCTGTATGCATGAATTTTTCGGAATTTTTCGAGAAAGTTTGGTAGGGTAGAAAAATACGTTTTGCTGCTGCTGTTTTTCTGGACAGATTCTGTCCCATTTTGTTTGATGCATGCTTTGAGCTTTTAAGTTGAATCTTTTTGATCCAATTGAGTTTATGAGTAGGCATACAACATTATACACTTTCTGGACATTCATATGAATTTTTGTTCAAGGATTATATGCAGCAAGAACCTATTTGTTTATCACTATTAATGCACCCCACAGAAAAGAGATGGGAGAAACGGTGTTTTGAAGTTTTTTCACAGGGATTGGAGGAGATGCACCAAGAGCTATCCAAGGATGGTGAAGACCATAAGCTTGGGGATGTGAAGACAACCCGCTGGACCTACACACTCTCGGTTTGCACACGTCCAACTTCTGTTTTTCGATCGAAACACTTTATCGCATAAACTTGGAGCGTCGTTTTTGTTTTTGTTTGAGTCTTGAGAGACCACCACACTATCAATTATATATGAGAGAGCTACTGGAAATATGGGTTGAAATATGTTGGATGCTTTTATAAGATTGGGAAAAGGGATGTTTGAGTTGATTTTTAATGATACATATAGTTGCATGATTCATGAGCTTGTTTATGAGTAATAGTTTGCAAATCTTTTTGTAGAGCTATCACTTATTCATGTTTTGGTGCTGATTGTTATTTTACTTGGTTTAACATGGATTAGTTAGTTCTATGGACACTCATGCATGCATCTAGATGGTCAACTTTCTCCCTTTTGCTAGCCCAAAAACTCCAACAAGCAAAAACTTGTTTCCAACACCTTCAACCAAAGTTATTCCAGTGAGTCCACCATATCTACCTACTAGCTATATGCTATTCCGAGTATGTTCATCATGATATTTGTGTTATCTATACCTCTGAATGAAAATGATTATGTTATTGATTGCCATGGGAAAAGTTGGTTATATAGCTCTCACGAACTTGATGCACATTTTACTATCATTGCAATAAATAAAACATGACCCATTGTGATTAAGATTATGATGCTAGTGGCTTGATAAATGTTCGAGGTTGGGAGTTAGCCCATATGTGCTGTCACATGCAAAGCTTTCAACATGCTCCTTCATCTCATTTAGTTGATATCATGTACTTTTGTTTATGGATGCCTATCATGGTGAAATGAGGTGGAAATGAAGAAGTTTAAATGAGTTTGTATAAATGGTTAGAGAGACGCCTGGGCCGCTAATCTAAGCCATGCATTATTCATGGTGGAAATTTACTTACATGCTATGGTGAATTATCTATGACACACCTTACAATAAAAAGCTATTCCAATGGTAAATAAAAAGGGTGTTGAGGTTTTTCATCTTGTTTGTTTGTCTTGTCATTTTGATATGGGCTTGTTCCATATCCTGGGACAAGAGGTACCCCAGTTGACGCTCTTGATGATACTATTATTACTTACAATGATATATAACTTGAACTTGCTTTGTTTCCTAAGTTGAGTAATCATGGTGTAGGTACTTGTATTCAAGGGGCATGAGACATCCAACCTTTACTTTGTCAAGCACACTACTCATATTTGCTTCACATTAAACTTAATCATTCAAGATGCTATGATAGGGGAATGAGAGCTTGACACCAAGTATTACCACATTGCAATCATTAACTTAAGTAGAAGAGTTTGGAAGTTGGATGAAACTTATGCATGCTTTACCTCTACTCACATATACATCTTTCCAAAGTGTACACCTATCATATTCAGATTTTCATCTACACTCTATGACCATTGTAGGATGTTCTACTTATCATTATGCATACATGTGTTCCATATTACTTGCTACATGTTACACTTTGTGAACTATCAATGAACATCCTTGTCTTGAATACTTGATATCACTTCATAAACTATTTGCATATTGCTACTCCTTTGAAGAATGAATCATTTGACTATATGTAGCAATAGTAATCATCTTTGATATTCATTGTTAAGTATTAAATTGCAAAGTCCATGTTAGTTTTATCATCTTCATACTCGAGGACGAGCATGGATTAAGCTTGGGGATGTTGATGCATGTAAAATGCATACATGAACTTTGCACTTTAATTGCTTATATTCCAATCATATTTGCATCATATGGGTTATATCATGTTTTATAATGATTTTGGGATAATTCATAGTTTTCCCATTTATTTGGAATTAACCCTGTTTTCCAGAAAACGTCTTTTTTAGTGTTTCAGACTTTCCGGGAGCTTCGGGACTCCAAAAAGGGCAAGGTCAAAGAGCACGGTTCAGAATTTTCGAGATGAACGCAATGGGCTTAAATTGAAGACCAGAAGCCCAACAGGCTGGAGATGGGAGGGTCCCACACGGCCAAAACCTAGGCCGCGTGAGGCACCCCTTTTCCCCTCGTGGCTCCGATGCCGTCCGTTTTGTCTCCGTGGCTTCGTCTTGACCTAAAACCGACTATAAAAATAGCCCCCCGAGGAGTTTCGCGAGGAGGCGGCGGAGAAACACAGAACCACGAAATAGAGAGACAGGAGGTTGCCGCCGGAGAAGATCGGAGGGGGGAAATGCCGCCGGAATCGCCTCCGGAGGGCTCCCCCCCCTCCGGCGTGTTCATCATCAACATCTACAGCAAGATCATCTCCATCTCCCCACTGTAAACTCTTGGCAAACATGATGTATGATGCAATATACTTTCTCTTGATCTATTGTGTCTCTCCATCTATGTTTGAGAAGTGATTTGTTCATGGCAATAGTGAAATAGTTCGTTGTTTGGTTGCATACAAGTTTTAATATCTTTTATGATTGTCTTGATGTACAATATATGAGTGCACGCATATGTTGGGGAATGCATGTAAGGTGATCACCGGTAAGGTAATGGAGTGAGGGTGACTTAGGAGGACATGTAAACCTGAGACCGAATCATGAAGTTACTTTATTGGGGATATATATAGGGGACCTTAGAACTTAAGGCTATGGTGGGACTTCTATGTCTTAATAACTCTTGTGCAGTCATTTACTTGGCCATAAGAACCATCATAAGGGGTTTAGTTCATTTACTTGGCTACACCTATTTATGGCTCCTTCCTAGAAGAAACAATTAAGACTGAAACATGTGCTTCACTAATTGTGACAACCACACGAATGAAATAACAATTGCTAGAACATTTGCTCCCTTGAGATATTTGCTACTTGAGATATTTGATACTTGCTGCTGAGAGAAACTTGCTCTAAGAAACTTGTGCCTGAAATTTGCTTGAGAAACTTGTTACTAGATAAACATTTTGCACATCACTTGCTTACATTAGTTAGTTCTTTTCATATTTATTGCTTTGCATAAACGGCCATATAAGAGGGTTATAGGGCTTTAGAGAATAGATAGTTTACCTTTAGCTCCTCGTGGGTTCGACACTCAAATACTTATCGAATTGTGCTACAGTGATTCCCAACTCTTGGGGGTTATCAGATGCGCGTGGCACCAGACAGCAAAGTCTCGTCCCGGCACTAGCCGCGGTACTGGCCCGGTAGTACCGACGCCTCGGTAGTACCGGCTAGGAAAGCGCGGTAGTACCGACCGCTGATACGTCTCAAACGTATCTATAATTTCTGATGTTCCATGTTGATATTATACCAATTGTTACATGTTTTATATACACTTCATAGCATTTTTATGCATTTTCTGGGACTAACCTATTAACAAGATGCCACAGTGCCAGTTCCTGTTTTCTGCTGTTTTTGTATTTCAGAAAAGATGTTCTGGAAATATTCTCGGAATTGGACGAAATCTGGACAGGACCTCCTATTTTTCCAACACGTACGCGAAGCCCGAAGGAGAGACGGAGGCGACCGAGGAGGGAGCCACACCCTAGGGCGGCGCGGCCCCCCTCCAACCGTGCCGTGGTGGGGTGTGGGCCCCTCGGGTCACTCCAGCCGCCTCCCTTTCGCCTATTTATTCATCTTCACGGGAAAACCCTAGACACCTGAGCCTCCATCCACGAAAAGTTCCGTAGCCCCCGCCGTTGTCAACCCTAGCTCGGAGGGTTCTGAAGCTCTTCCCGGCCCTGCGGAGAGGGGAATCATCACCGAAGGGCTCTACATCACCATGCCTGCCTCTGGAGTGATGCGTGAGTAGTTCATCTTTGGACTACGGGTCCATAGCAGTAGCTAGATGGTTGTCTCTCCACTTTATGCTATCATGTTTAGATCTTGTGAGCTGCCTATCATGATCAAGATCATCTTATTGTAATGCTACATGTTGTGTTTGCTGGGATCCGATGAATATTGAATACTATGTCAAGTTGATTATCAATCTATCTTATATGTTATTTATGATCTTGCATGCTTTCCGTTACTAGTAGATGCTTTGGCCAAGTAGATGCTTATAACTCCAAGAGTTAGTATTTATTCTAGATAGTGGGTTCATGCCTCCGGTAATCTGGGAGAGTGACAGCAACTTCTAAGATTGTGGATGTGCTGTTGCCACTAGGGATAAAATAACCGATGCTTAGCTTAAGTGTGTGCCGTTAGGTCTAATGCATTTGTTTACATTACGCACATTACTTAATGCGATTATCCGTTGCTTGCAACTTAATACCAATGGGGAACTCGGTATGACAACCTGGAGGTGGATTATTAGTCATAGACGCTGTTGGATAACGGTCTATGTATTTTGTTGTAATGCCCACATGAATATCATAGTAATCATCATGTCATATATGCATTGTCATGCGCTCAATATTTTGTCAATTGTCCAGCTGTAATTTGTTCACCCAGCATGTTAGTTATCTTTTATGGAGAGACACCACTAGTGAACTGTGGACCCCGGTCCATTCTTTTGCACTGATAATACAACCAACTGCAATCATTGTTCATTTTCATTCTCTGCAATTAAACACTATTTTTCACACCATATGTTTAATCCTTTGTTTTCAGCAAGCCAGGAAGATTGACACCCTTCCTGTTTCGTTGGGGCAAAGTAGTTTGATTGTGTTGTGTGTAGGTTCCACGTCAACAGCCGAACTCCCTTCCACGCGCAAGTACTTTTCTGACACCATTGACAACCTTCAGAAGTGCTTCTTGCTCCTACTGGATCTGATAACCTTGGTATCTCAGTGAGGGAAACTTGCTGCTGCACTGCTTTATACCTTCCTCTTGGGGTCTCCCAACGAACGTGTGTCCCACGTCATCAAGCATTTTTCTGGCGCCGTTGCCGGGGAGGCTAGAAAAGTTTTCATTCGTTATAAGATGCTTGGCTATTTTATTGATATTGCTAATACACTTGAGAAGCTTGAAAAAGACAGGCTTAAGTACACTAATGAACCCAATTATGAGGTAGAAGTCAAAATACCAATACCTTTTAAGCTTGTAGGAATGCATGAGGCACTAGAAAAGAATTTTGATTGGATTGTTCCTGAAAATTTATTTGATGAGGATAGTGTGCCTAAAAGTGATGAAAGAGGAGTT
Source organism: Poa pratensis (assembly GCA_947311845.1). Taxonomy (NCBI): domain Eukaryota; kingdom Viridiplantae; phylum Streptophyta; class Magnoliopsida; order Poales; family Poaceae; genus Poa; species Poa pratensis. Next base: position 22,164,032 of record CAMZMU010000110.1, read on the forward strand.
TCTGAAACTTATATAGATAAGATACAATGCATTGTTGAGAAAACTTCCAACCTTTCTATTGATGCTTCTTCACTTGGAAACACTTGATTCTTACTTTCTGCGCCTAGCTGAAATGCGTTAAAGAAAAGCGCTTATGGGAGACAACCCATTATTTTATTTATGCAATTTTTCTTTTCTTTTTGAGTCAAGGAGTTGTTTACTTCTGTAACAATTCCTTTATATCTTTATTTTTTCGCATTGTTGTGCCAAGTGGAGCCTCTAATAGGAAGATGATGCTGGATTTAGATTTCTGCGCAGGAACAGATTTCTGTTGTTCACCGTTTTACTTCTGTAAAATCACATAAAAATTATTTAAATCTGCAAATATTTGTGTGTGATCCTCAGATATGTACGCACCTTTTGTTAGTTTTGAGTTTTTCGATCAGAGCAACGTAAGTGTCTCGAATTTTTTTGTCTTTACGTACTGTTCTATTTAGACAGATTCTGTCTTTTATTTTTCGCATTCTCTCTTTTACTAGTGTTGAGTGGAATTCTTTTTTAGGGTGAAAAGCTTCACATAACATCAGTGGCAGTAGTTAATGTTAAAAGTAACGGTCATATTTGTGTCCTTATAAAACATGTGAGTTTTTGATTGTGCACTAACACTCTAATGAGAATTACTCTGAGTTTGCTGTGGCGAAAGTTTTTAAGGGTCAAGAGAGAAGGATGATATAATGTGATCAAGAAGAGTGAAGAGATTAAGCTTGGGGATGCTCACATGGATCAGCATAGCATATTTCAAGAAGACTCAAGCGTCTAAGCTTGGGGATGCCCAAGGCATCCCCTTCTTCATCATCAACTTATCAGGTCATCTCTAGTGAAACTATATTTTAATTCTTTCACATCATATGTGCTTTACTTGGAGCGTCTGTGTGCTTTTTATTTTCAGTATTTTATTTTTATTTTGGTCAACTTGATTGGACCCTAGCATTCTTGATTGGGAGAGAGACACGCTCCGTTTTTTCATATGAATACTCATATTCTTCACTTATACTTGTTGAGTATTCTTATCTAGCTATTGCTATGCTTTTAGCTCCTGTTTTGCATGCATCTCTTATTCAGAGCTGTTAGTTCTTTTAAAGAAAGTACTCTCTTGCTTCACTTATAATTGTTTGGAGAGTTTATGTTGAAATAAGTTGATTGGTGTTTGGTTGGAACAGAAAATGTTGCATGTGGTAGATGGTATAATGGAAAAAGCTTACATATTCTTGTAGATCACTATATTGGATAATTTGATACTTGTCAATTGTTTTGAGTTATCAAGTAGTTCATGTTTAAGCTTTTGTATCATGTAGTTAAAACCTATTAATGAAGAACTACCGTAAAGCTCGTTAAAATTTGGTTTGCATGATTGGTATCTCTAAGGTCTAGATATTTTCTAGTAAAAGGGTTTGGTTAACAAGGAAGACAGTGTGGAGTCTTATAATGCTTGCAATATGTTTTCATGTAAGTCTTGCTGTGTCGGTTGATATCATGTGTTTGCTTCAAATAAACTTGCTAGCCTAAACTCTGTACTGAGAGGGAATGCTTCTCGTGCATCCAAAACCTTGAGCCAAAATCCATGCCATCTGTATCCACCATAACTAACTATATGTGGTATTTCCTTGCCACTCCAAGTAAATTTTTCATGTGCTACCTTTAAACTATTCAAAAACTATTACTCCTTTTTGTGTCAATGTTTACAAAGCTCATGAGGACGGGGTGGATGTCTTTATGTCACCTGTCAAACAGACTTCACCACCGGACTAGCGGCATATACATCCGATTATCCATTAATTTTGCAAAAAGAGCTGGCAAATGGGGTGCCCAGTCCCAATTAATTACAACTTTAACCGCTTAATTCTCTTCACATTTTTGCACTGATTTATCAGTCAAGCAATGACAAACAGTGAAATATCAGCATGTGTAAACAAAAGAGAAGAGGGATGATCTGCCTTACTGGTAGAAATAACGTCCTTCATGGGAGCCGCTCTTAAAAGTCTGGTTGGCAGGGGTCATATTGTACTTTCCATTTTCTGATTCGTTGACAATTAACAAACACCTCCCAAAACTTATTTTTACTCTCTTTATGATTTCAAAAACTTAAAAAGCTCTAGCACATGATTTAATCCCTGCTTCCCTCTGCAAAGGGCCTTTCTTTTACTTTTATGTTTAGTCAGTTTTCCTACTTCTTTCTATCTCAGAAGCAAACACTAGTATCAACTTTGGTGCAACAATTTTTATATGCTTGTATATTGCACTTATTATATTGCTTTGTGTTGACAAATATCCATGAGATATATATGTTGAAAGTTGAAAGCAATTGTTGAAGCTTAAATCTTCCTTTGTGTTGGTTAAATACCTTTTACTTAGAATCTAATGCTTTATGAGTTAACTCTTATGCAAAACTCTTTGATGCTTGTCGCGAAAGTACTATTCATGAAAAGTTTTTGCCTATATGATTCAGTAGTTTGCTCATTATCTACTTGCTAGCAAACTATAGACCATTAACCTGTATCACTTCATTCATAACATGTGCTTTACAATACTATTTGATCAAGATTATGATCGTAGCATGTCACCTCAGAAATTATTTTGTTTTTATCGTTTTACCTACTCGAGAACGAGTAGAACTAAGCTTGGGGATGCTTGATACGTCTAAAACGTATCTATAATTTCTGATGTTCCATGTTGATATTATACCAATTGTTACATGTTTTATATACACTTCATAGCATTTTTATGCATTTTCTGGGACTAACCTATTAAGAAGATGCCACAGTGCCAGTTCCTGTTTTTTGTTGTTTTTGTATTTCAGAAAAGCTGTTCTGGAAATATTCTCGGAATTGGACGAAACTTGGACAGGACCTCCTATTTTTACAACACGTACAAGAAGTTCGAAGGAGAGACGGAGGCGACCGAGGAGGGAGCCACACCCTAGGGCGGCGTGGCCCCCCTCCAACCGTGCCGTGGTGGGGTGTGGGCCCCTCGGGTCGCTCCAGCCGCCTCCCTTTCGCCTATTTATTCATCTTCACGGGAAAACCCTAGACACCAGAGCCTCCATCCACGAAAAGTTCCGTAGCCGCCGCCGTCGTCAACCCTAGCTCGGGAGGGTTCTGAAGCTCTTCCCGGCACCCTACCGGAGAGGGGAATCATCACCGGAGGGGTCTACATCACCATGCCTGCCTCTGGAGTGATGCGTGAGTAGTTCATCTTTGGACTACGGGTCCATAGCAGATTACTAAACCTCAATAATCACAGGGCCAAGAACCAGACGGGAGAACTCGGTGGACACGTACCCCAACACCGTTAGTCTCGGCGCACCAGTGACTTCTATTGATGTTGGACCCAGTGGATCAAGCAGGATAAACTTTTCGAGACAAGGTACATTCCCAATAACCACCTCATGAATCGCCTCAAACGGTCTACTGTTACACCAGCAAGACAGATCAATCGTCCGAACACTCGCTGAAGCGATATGCAGGGTAGTAATGCCATAAACATACTCAAGCTGAAGAGCCTCTAAAACAATATATCTGACGAGTAGATGCTCCATGTATGTACTCATGATACAAACCTCATAAAGGACGAGCTTTGTAAGACGGGGAAGAATACGCACAGGGTTAGCATCGATAAAGTGAAAATAGCAATGCCCTAAACTAAAACTCTGCAACGTGGCCGCAAAGCGCATCACGGAGGACGGTAACTATGGTAGCGCCCGTCCACCCACAAACTCCAACATCTCGAGATCATCTAATGCGGGGGATAGGAACCAACCATCCACCATGTCAGGGAGGTCCTCGTCCTGGTGGAAAACGCCTATGGAGAACCGCTTGGAAGGGCCAGGGTGGGACGCGAGTATCTGCGAAACAGCTCTTATGCGTTCACTCAGTAGTAGGAAAACGGCTATAGGTGGAACCACTTTCTCTAGCGCACCAAAATAGCCATGCGCCACAGAAATATTTCTGTGGCGCATATTTTTGCATGGACCACAGAAAGTTTGGAATTCTGTGGCGCACGAAAACCACATGCGCCACAGAAATACACATTTCTGTGGCGCATGTGGGATGTGCGCCACAGAAATGTGTATTTCTGTGGCGAAATACACATTTCTGTGGCGCACATCGGTATGCGCCACATAAATACACATTTCTGTGGCGCATATTGCTATATGCGCCACAAAAGTTTCAAAATATCCAAAAAAAATCAAAAATCCAAAAAAATTCAAAAACTTCAAAAAAAATCCCAAAAAATTCAACAAATCCAAAAAAATCAATTTTTTTTTGGATTTGTTGATTTCGTTTGGATTTTTTGAATTTTGTTGAAGTTTTTTGGATTTTTGGATTTTTTTTTGGATTTTTTGAATTTTTTTGAAGTTTTCTGGATTTTTTATTTCTTTTGAATTTTTTTGAAGTTTTTGGATTTTTAAAAATTTTGAATTTCCTTTTGAAACTTTTGAAGTTTTTGATTTTTTTTAAAATTTAAAAACACACATATATACACATACAAGGTTTAAGAGGATTGATATGATACTTATATTAATATGAACTTTAGTAGCATAAGGGTAACTGAATATAACTTAGAAATTAAGCGTGTTTGGGTTGGAGCAATTTGAGGATGGGTGACCTAGCGGGAAGTCATTAAGTCGAAATATTCAAATATTTAGTTTTTTCCAAATTATTTTATTTTTTCAATTTTGTTGAATTTTTTGAGAATTCCGTGGCGCATATCTTGTGGATGCGCCACAGAAATGTAAGAATTCTATGGCGCATGCAGATATGCGCCATAGAAAAAAATTTAGTGGCGGTTTATCTGTGGCGCACCCACCATGCGCCACAGAATGCTGAAAGTGGTGCGCCACAGATAGGGTTTTCCCTACTAGTGACTGTCCTCGTCACAAAGTCGGAAATCGACGGTAAGATTACTATATGTTTCTTCTTTCACTTATTTGTTCTTATTTTTCTTATATATGTTTTTTCTCTGTCGGCTGACAATCTATACTGTTTTCTTGTTGCGTCTTCGCTGGCTTACCAGAGAATGCTCCCTATCAATTTGTCCGTGTCTTTACGCGGGTTGAAGATATTGACGGTGAATTCTAATGGTGGGCGTTATCCGATTCCTTAAATGTTTTCCTTTCACAGAGAAGCTTTCCGTCCAGGTGAGGCTCTCTGATATAATTTTTTACGTGAACGTCTTTAAAATTTGTTAGCGTCGGAATCCGTGGAATTCTAACCCACTCTCAGCAGATATATCGTAATAAATCCTCGAGAAAATGAATATAGTCTTAACCTTTTAGGATAGAGTTTTAAATAAAGGAACTACACGGCCGCTGCCACCGACTCCCTAGAGTAAGCAGGACTGGCCTTGTCCGTCTTACTGCACGTCGATCCAGCCGACTCCATGGAGTCGGCATAACCTGCGTTCCTCCGGCGACTCAGTGGAAATGAAAACTGACATGATAGAAGTCGTCTGTACGATGACGTCGGTTTTCGTCACATGATCTTGTATGGGTTAATTTAATAGATTTAGGTGTTGGTTCTCTGTAAAGTTGCAACATGTTGTTTTTCACTTGTTTTGTGAGACCATGGATCGTTATTTATTTATGTTCGTCTCTACATATACCATAATAGGTTTATTTATTTTATTTTGTTCTTTGCAAAGACTACCTATGACAGTTCATTTCACGAATGTTAGACCCGCCGACTCCAGGGAGTCGATGGGATCGATGCACAGTCAGACGGAGAAGGCCAGCCCTGCCGACTCCATGGAGTCGGCTGGGTAGTCCTCGACCGTACATATGGATATATGTTTTTGTAACCGCTAATTATTATCATTGTGTATGATGCGTCGTCAACAAAGGGGTACCATGAGGTTGTTGATTTTCTTCTTCAGCCCTTCTGAAAGGACATATTCCTTCCCTAAGTGGTTTTAGTGTTTGTTAACAACACAATGAGCGGTCTAACCCGTGTGATAAGATTTGCAGGAATCTATATGTTGTTGAGGCTCTTCCATGAATGAAAAGACTATGCACTAGCCAAAAAGATTTGCCGTTGTTTTTCTGCTCTGGCCGGTAGTACCGGAACTGGTCCGGTAGTACCGAGTCTGCCTGGCACGGAACTACCACCTCAGTACCAGGTCCAGTACCGCGTGGAAAAACTACCTTCTGTTGCCGGCATACATCTTCTCGGAAGTAGCCCGGTAGTAGGATGGTACTACCGGGCGGTTGATGATGGGGGACACACGTTCGTTGGGAGACCCCAAGAGGAAGGTATGAAGCAGTGCAGCAGCAAGTTTCCCTCAGTAAGATACCAAGGTTATCAGATCCAGTAGGAGCAAGAAGCACTTCTGAAGGTTGTCAACGGTGCCAGAAAAGTACTTGCGTGTGGAAGGGAGTTCGGCTGTTGACGTGGAACCTGCACACAACACAATCAAACTACTTTGCCCCAACGAAACAGGAAGGGTGTCAATCTTCCTGGCTTGCTGAAAACAAAGGATTAAACGTCTACTAGTAACGGAAAGCATGCAAGATCATAAAGCATGCAAGATCATGCAAGAGTTATAAGTATCTACTTGGCCAAAGCATCTACTAGTAACGGAAAACATGCAAGATCATAAATAACATATAAGATAGATTGATAATCAACTTGACATAGTATTCAATATTCATCGGATCCCAGCAAACACAACATGTAGTATTATAATAAGATGATCTTGATCATGATAGGCAGCTCACAAGATCTAAACAGAACACCAGATGGGCCGCCACCGCCGACAAAGAACGGTCGTCCGCAAGGCAAACTTAGTGGGAAGCAAAGAGACAATGATACGCAGCATCTCGTCGGGATGACGGTAAGTATGATCGAGCATCCGGTCATCACCACGCACGATCTCTAATCCAAACGCAGAAGACATACCTATATGAGAGCATCTACGACTACGACGAAATCTAGCAACGGAGCGAGAGAGCGAACAAATAAACGTTTAAGAATATATCACTGTTCTACACTGGCGGCAAACGTCAATCACAAGACTATACCACGTTCATGATCGTAATCACGATTTAATATGGCAAAAAGGATCTGACGCCGACCTAACGAAGCTATAGGGGGTATACAAAGGGTTGATAGGAGAGTTAAATGGTTGCACGATCATGGGAAAGGTTCATGAACCAACCCAGACAGCAAGTTATCACGTCAATCTAGAAGTGGTCCCACTTTAATGAACGCATTACACGAAGATCTTAAGCCTGATTCTCATCCAACATCTCGACCTCTCATCTCTCGTAACGAAGGGTGTTGGGGATATACTGACTAGGGTATCGCCACCATGGATCAATCCGGCTAGTTCAGGGTGGCCCACATTGGTGGTAAAGGCTTTGCCTACCGGGCGGCCCAGATAGCTAACGACCAAGGCATGCGGATGCCGGCAAGGAGGAGGCCCAAGACCGAAGGCAATGAAGCCACCAAGACCAAGACGGAAGGCGGCTGACTTGCCGGCTAGGTTTAGGACTCCGTATACTTGCTGGATACGTAATCACCTTGTAACCCTAGGTCTGGCAGCCTATATAAGCCGGACCGAGGGACGCCTTTAGGGCATATATTCTCATACTTCCAACTCATTGTAACCCGATCAAGGCTATTGCCATTATAGTGAGTTATAGCAGTACGTAGGGTCTCGCCACCGACGCGAGATCCGAAACTGGGTAAACTGCCTTGTTCGACCCCGACCTCGACGACATCCACCTTCCTGCCCTACGTTCGCCCTCGGCTAGCAGGACCCCGTCTCCTATCCAAGATGCCGATACGATGATAGTTGGCGCCCACCGTTGGGCATAAGGCGGCATCGGCGAAACCATCGCCGTCGGCCGCGCCATGTGCTACGGCAACAATCACTACATCAGCTGCGATGAGTCCTACATCCCTGCGGACGACTACATTGTCGGATGCGGGGTTGTGCCGTTCGGCGGTATCGATGTATTCATTAGCTACACATCTGAGGTGTATGGGTTGCCATGAATTTATTCGCCATCCCACCCGCCCGACAATCAGGAAGCTTACGCTCAAGACGGATCTGAGTCCGCCTCCTCCCAGGAGTTCGCAGATTCAGATCTACACCTTGTCGGCATGACAGGACTGGGACCCGACTCCCAACCTGATAGTAATGATCCCGAATCAATCCTCCCTGTGTTGCAGGATGAGGCTATGTCAGATGCCAGATCCAGATTTACTGTTCATGTCAACATAGACTCTGATTCCGAAGAGGACTCTGCAAGCATGTTTGAGCAATGGATCAAAAGGTGTTTTTATACACCCGAACCTCCGCCTTCCGAGGCAGCTACAGGTTCGTCCGTCAACATGCAGCAGGTCTTTGTGGCGGATGTCATCGGTACGGTTTCAGCTCAGGCGGCAGCAGCAGATGCCGCCAACGCTGGCACACCGGCAACCGATCCACTATTTCCAGAGCCCCCGCCGGCTCCAAAGAAGAGGATTTTGGAGAAAGACAAACCCAGTAAGGTAGGGAACATGTCGGCCCTGGCGGAAATCCTGCACACGCCGGTGACCGATAAAACCAATCCGGCTGATTTGGAGAAGCTTCGAAGCATTTTGGTGGAGCAAACCGAATACCTCAAAAGCAAGCAAGCAGAGGTTCAGGTGCTGCTCGACGAAGCCAAGGAGGAAAACGCCAGGATAACCACCAAATTAGACCCCAAACGTAACCTCTTCACCACAACTCCATTGCCCAAGCCGGAAGGACATGTGGTAGACAAGAAAAGCAAGAAAGGCAGGGATCGGTCACCCGACAACTTTAAATCCCCTACCCAAAGGCTTGGTTTCGAATGGGCTTTAGCACCGCAGCGTAAGGACAAGAATGGGGACATCGTTCTCTGCACCCATGTCCTCAACACTGCGGCCGCCTTAGACATCCTCAACAACAACGACTACGACAAGGATGAGAAGATCTATTACGCTTCGGTCCTTGCTCATAAAGCTTTAGAGCAGCAGGCCCGTGCTGATTCTCGTGCCGACATGGCGGACAAAAGAGGGGGAAGGCTAGAGTCCAAATCCAATGCTTGCAAAGCTGTGGCTGGTGGTCACCCCGAGGATCCATCCAGCTCCAGTAGCCATGGGAAGGGGAAAGACAAGGACAAGGACCCGCGTAAGTCACCACCTCCCAGGAGACAGCGGGACGAAGCGTCCCGAACTGGCAACAGACGCGAGGCCTCACCTCCTCCACCGCCTAGACGGGATGAAGGCGGCAGCCGGGGAAACAAACAGTCGCCAAGGAGTGGCGGCAATCGCGACAACGCCCCGTCGCCAAGAAGAAGCAGGGACCGCACACCGTCTCCACCACCAGTGCCCATGCACGAAGGCGGAAGCCGGGGACACAACAATGAGCTCAGGCATAACCGGGCAGCGCAGGACGAGCCCAACGCCGACAGATCCAACAGGCAGCTCGATCCAAAAGACGCACGGCATCGTCTGAATGACATCAAGGCAGGAAAGCAGGATGCCTACCTCGGCCATGAGTGCTTTGGCCCAGCCATCCGCAACGTTCAGATACCTCGAGACATGACATCAGTGTCAAAAACTCATCAGAGGTATAACGGCATGGACAGGCCAAACTCATGGTTGTCAGACTATGCGCTGGCAGTCGAAATTGCTGGGGGCAATGGCCTCGTCGCTGCACGCTTCCTTCCCCTCATGACAGCCAGAAGCTGGATCGAAAACTTGCCGGAAAAAGCATTCATAGCTAGCTCGACATGGAAAAGGTGTTCACACAACACTTTCAGGGCACATACAAGCGACCCAACACAAATACAGATTTGGTTCGCTGTGTGCAAAAGCCGGATGAAACTGCAACAAGCTTTCTGGCAAGGTGGTTCTAGACAAAGGCAAGCTGTGAAAACGTGGACGACAATCAAGCAATCCATGCCTTCACAACCGGACTCCTGAAGGGTTCGAGTCTCAGACATACGCTAGTACGCATGTAGGTCAAGGATCTCGGAGTCATGCTTGAAATAGCAGCCATGTACGCACAGGTGGATGACGATGCACGCGATGTTGACGGCGCTCATGAGATGGCGCCAAGCAGGCGAGCAAGTCACAAGCGTAAGGCCCCCCAGGACGACAAAGCCGGACCATCAAACGAGGTCGCCGCCGCCTTCGAAGGCAAAGGCGGAAATCACAAGTGGAAAGGAAAGGGTAAAGAAGGCAGCTCCAGCAAGTAACGCCTGACTTATGATCAGGCAAAAGCCTTATCGTGCCCAATCCACGCATCCTTGGGAAAGGTTAACCATACACTGGGGGAATGCCGGTTCATGGAGGATTTCAAGAAAGACCCCGATGTTGGCTAGAAGCCGAAAAAAAGCAAGAAAGCTGAGAAGGCAAAGAAGGAAGACGATGATGAGGCAGTCTCCATGTCGGAAGATGAGGAACCTAAGCCGCCATGCAAGGAGAAAAAGTATCCCAAAATTCATGGCCAACTGGTCTGCTTTTTGGGCACTCCCTCGGCGAAGGAAGAGAAGGCGGAACTGCGTGAGCTTAATGCTACAGTGCCTGATGTTCCTCAGTACTTAGACTGGTCCGAGAAGGCAATCACGTGGGACCAGAACAATCACTCGGACCATGTACCGCATCTCGGCAAGTATGCCCTCGTCGTCGACCCAATTGTCGACAACTTCAGACTCACAAAGGTGCCGATGGACAGCGGCAGCAGCCTCAACATCTTGTACGAAGACACCCTGAAGCGCATGAACTTGTCGAAAAGCCAGCTTGACTACAGCAAAGTCAAGTTCCATGGCATTGTTCCGGGAAGGCAAGCCAAATCAATGGGAAGCAACAAGCTTGAGGTTACTTTCGGTCCTGAGGAAAACTACCGCTCGGAGTATCTCAGGTTCGAAGTAGTCCCCTTCAAGAGTGCTTACCATGCCATCTTTGGACGGCCAGCTTTCGCCAAGTTCATGGCTTGGCCGTGTTACATCTACATCCAGCTGAAGATGCCTGGACCCAACGGTACTATCACCGTCAACGACAACTTTAAGAAAGCAAAGGAGTGCGAACGTGGCAACGCCGCCTTCGCCGAGGCAGTCCTCCACGCAGAGGAGCTAGCCATGATGAAGAAGGAGACTGATACGTCGCAGTTGCAGGAAAACGTGAAGACAGCCGAGCCCAAGAATACTTTCAAGGCTTCCATGGATACAAAAAGGCGGATCTGATTCCAGGTGACAGCTCCAAGCAAGTCACCATCGGGTCCGGCTTAGATGACAAATAGGAAAGCGCGCTCGTCGAGTTCCTCCGTGAGAATAGGGACATCTTTGCATGGTCATCAGCCGACATGCCAGGTGTACCTAGGGAACTTGCCGAGCACTCTCTTAACGTCTACAAAGGAGCAAACCCGTGAAGCAAGGTATAAGGCGCTATGGTGAAGAGAAGCGGAAGGCGATAGGGAAGGAAATCATCAAATTGCAAGAAGCCAAGTTCATTAGGGAGGTAGCACACACTGATTGGTTGGCAAATCCTGTAATGGTTCCAAAACCTAATAAGAAAATGAGAATGTGCATTGATTATACCGGTTTGAACAGGTGCTATCCTAAGGACCACTTTGCTTTACCACGTATAGATCAGGTCATTGACTCCACAGCCGGCTCAGAGCTGCTGTGCTTTTTGGATGCGTACTCCGGGTACCACCAAATTAAAATGCGAGAATCCGACCAACTCAAAACATCGTTCACTACGCCCTACAAGACCTTCTGCTACATCACGATGCCCTTCGGCCTAAAAAATGCCGGTACAACGTATCGGCGATGCATGCAAAGATGCGTTCACGAGCAAATCGGCCGCAATGTTCACGTTTATGTAGACGACATTGCCATCATGTCAAAAAAGAAGGCGGATTTGCTAGACGACTTACGAGAAACCTTTGATAGCCTCCGGGTATATAAGATGAAGCTCAACCCGAAAAAATGCGTTTTTGGGGTTCCTGCCGGCAAGCTGCTAGGCTTTATCGTTTCCGAACGAGGAATAGAGGTCAACCCGGAGAAAATCAGAGCAATCCTCAACATATCCAGGCCCAAGGACCTGAAGGACGTGCAGCGACTTGCCGGCTAGGCGGCTGCCGTCAGTCGTTTCATTAGCCGTCTTGGAGAGAAGGCAATGACTCTCTACCGGCTTCCGAAGAAATCTAACAAGTTTGAATGGACAGACGAAGCAGATGCCGCCTTGAAACAACTCAAGGATGCATTGACGTCTGCCCCAATCTTAGCAGCTCCTCGAACCTAGGAACCAAAGCTGCTTTACATCGCGGCAACCGACCTAGTTGTCAGCGTTATCCTGGTTGTGGAGCGCAAGATGGAGAAGTCAGAGATCCCGGAACAGCGTCCGGTCTACTTCATCAGTGAAGTCTTTTCTGTCTCGAAGCAGCGTTATCCACTTTACCAGAAGCTGGTTTATGGTGTTTTCTACGCCGCCAGAAAGTTACGACACTACTTCCAGGAACATTCAATCACGGTAGTGAGCAAGGCTCCTCTGGGAGATATAATCAACAATACGGATGCCACATGCCGAGTCGCCAAGTGGGGCATTGAACTCGCCACCTTCGACATCACGTATAAACCCAGAAACGCCATTAAGTCTCAAGCTTTGGCAGACTTCATAGCAGATTGGACATAAGCCATGGACGAAGTACCTCTCCCTGAAGAAGCATACTGGATCATGCACTTTGATGGATCAAAAATGCTTCAAGGCTCGGGGGCTGGCATTGTGTTAAGAACCCCGCAAGGAGACAAGCTCAGCTATGTGCTAGAAATTCAATTCAAAGCAACAAACAATGTTGCCGAATATGAAGCACACCTTCACGGCTTACACATTGCCAAAGAACTAGGCGTCCAGCGTGTCCTCTGTTACGGAGATTCAGACTTGGTGGCACAGCAGACACGTGGAACTTGGGACGCAAAAAGTAAGACAATGGCGACATACCGTGCTACTGTTGACAAATTCGCTAAATGTTTCCTAGGCTACAGGGTCCGCCACATCCCAAGGGCTCAAAATGAGGCGGCAGACACACTTTCCAGATTGGGGTCTGAACGCAAAAAAGTACCAAAGGATGTTTTCCTGGAACACCTCCACAAGCCGTCAATAAAAGGAGCAAACCTCCTTGACCCAGAGTCGGCAGAACCAGTAGAAGCAGCTAGCTATGCCGTCTACTTGGTAAAGCCGGATTGGCCGACGCCATATTTGGACTTCTTGATTAATCAGGAGTTACCAGATGATGAGGTTTTGAAAAGACAAATCATAAGAAGAGCCAAGTCATTCACAATAATTAAAGGCGAATTGTACAAGCGTAGCACCACTGGTATCTACCAATGTTGCATTTCGCCTGAAGAAGGCAGAGACCTGTTGGAAGACATACATGCTGGAGTTTGTGGGCATCATACTTCTTCGCGCTCCCTTGTTGCCAAAGCTTTCCGACAAGGTTTTTACTGGTTGATAGCCAAGGAGATGCAGAAGACATCGTCAAAAGATGTAGGGGCTGCCAACTATATGCCAGACAACCACACATGCCGGCTCAAGAGCTTAAAACAATACCCATCACATGGCCTTTCGCAGTCTGGGGCTTGGACATGGTTGGTCCATTTAAGACAGCGCCTGGTGGATACACACATTTACTTGTGGCTGTAGATAAGTTCACCAAATGGGTTGAAACTAAGCCCATCAAAAAGCTAGACGACGCCACATCCGCAAATTTTCTGTGGGGAATAATCTCTCGGTTCGGGGTGCCTCACAGCATTATCACCGATAACGGCACCAACTTATCGCAAGGCGAAGTCGAGGAGTATTGCCATAAGCATGGCATCCGACTAGATCTTGCCTCAGTTGCACACCCGCAGGTAAATGGCCAAGTAGAGCATACAAATGGTTTAGGCCTACAAGACATCAAACCTCGTCTCGAAGTACCATTGCACAGGGCAGCTGGGGCTTGGCTGGATGAGTTACAGTTTGTCCTTTGGAGTTTACGCACAACCCCGAACAGATCCACCAAGTTCACTCCTTTCTTCTTGGTCTATGGCGCGGAAGCAATGTTGTCGACCGACATGATGTATGATTCTCCCAGAGTTCAAGCCTACATCCAGGAAGACGCAGAAGATGCAAGACAGGATGGCCTTGACCTACTTGACGAAGAACGCGACGTTACCCTCGCCCGGTCCGCCATCTATCAGCAAGGACTGTGGCGCTATCACAGTCGTAGGGTGCGGCAACGTAGTTTTAGAGTTGGTGACCTGGTCCTCCACCTAATCCAAGATAGGAAAGGCTTGCATAAACTATCCCCGCCATGGGAAGGACTTTTTGTGGTCAGTAAGGTGTTGCTCAATGGATCTTATTACTTGGTGGACGCACGAGACGGCTACAAGAAGAAACGAGGCCGCAAGCGCAAAAGGAAAGTTGACGACCAGTACGACGAAACCAAACGGCTTTGGAACATTGAGCAGCTACGTCCTTTTTACACTTAGCAATTTTCAAATTGTAATAAGTACTATATGATTATGTAATAAAAGTCTGTGGTTTGCTCATTCAGCTTTGAGACCATGCCATCTTTTGTCTTTTCTTGCAATCATATCTCTGTTAATGTCAAAAGTTTCTGATAAAATTTTGCTCCGTGCTACGGGTCCGACTTTTTTGACATTTGTCGTCTGCCGGCTAAAAATTAAACAAACAACCTTTTGCACCGCCTAGTTTGGTTATCTGACTGTTTGTGTGTGGGTCGCCTAGTAGTATGTCGTTGGCACCAACATGCCGGGTTTGTTCTCTGAGTCTAAACTAATTGGTATTGCACCTGGTTGGCTCAGCTAAAGTAACTGTGATGAGGTTCCGCCAACATATGAAACAGCCAAACATATAAACGAGATACATATTAAGGCGGGCCACTTAAGTAAGCCTACCGCCAAGTGTAGCATAAAAAGTTGGCCCAACATAATTACATAACAAAATAAGACAAGTTTTTTCGCGTTACAGCTTAACGCATTTACTTGTGCTATTGCTGCAGGGGAAGATGTCTAAGGAGTCGCCGCCTTGGTGGACGCTGTCTGGAGGTCTTGAGGGCTGACGCCACCATCCTGGGGGCTGCGTTCCTCAGCCATGGTTTCGCCTTCCTCTCCAGCAGCTTCGGGGTCGGCTGGTGCAGCATGGGGATCCGGGTGTTCTTTATAGAACTTACGGATGTCAACCATGTTGGCAACCCGGGTTGCGTAGCCCCGGACGGTCAGCAGCACCTTCGACTGCACGATGGGTTGGCCGTCCTCGTCTTCGGTAGGAAAGTACTCGGTGACTTGTCGAATGTTGGCATCCGGGTACCATGCCGAGACTAGCGCTAACGCCAACCTGGATCCGCCTCGTACAGCCGATCGCAGCTGACCGTCATACTCTGCAGTCGCCCTCCCTAGCAGTTCCGGCAAGGCGTGCTTTTGGGATCCTACCAACCCACGGAAGCAGGAAAGGTGGAGAAGGTGTCACGTGTTGCCGCAGCCTTTTTCCCTTTGTAGGCTTTCCCGCCAAAACGATAGCGTGCCTCTCCCGTGACCGCCTGTGGCAGCCCCCTGGCTTATAAAGGGTGGACCCGGGCCAACGAGAGAAAAGATGAGCAAGCTTAGGACAAGTAAGCTAAGATCAAACTCATATCGGATCCAAGGCAGTAGAGCTAGCCATTGCTAAGGTAGAGTAAGAGAGAGGTGATCTCGTCCGGGTCAGGACTTGTTCTTCTTCCTCCTCCAGCCAACCACTCTTCTTGTCAGATCCGGGAACCACTCTGTAGCTACACCATGATTAACTTATCAATCAGGACATGCATGAGTAGAACTTTTAGCCTCTAGACGGACTGAACATGGATAACTCCTTCTGACTCTGTGTTGCACATCGGAGCTTGCTCAATTAGGACCATCTCAACCTCTTCTGGAAACAGCCGATCTTAGCCTACTTTGCGCCCCATGCCGAACCAACTAAAGTGGGTATCAAGTATCCCCGTTGTTCGTGCATCACCACACGTGATGTGTTAGTGACAAGTTATGTCAGAACTTGCATTCTGAGTTTTTCATAGGAAAAGACAAACAAAAATGATGAATATTGTTTCTAAGTTATCCGACTTATCGTATCAAAAACCTTTTCAAGTAAGCTGAACTTCTCGAGCGGCACCCGGCTGAAACTAGGAGTCCGTTATGAATCGGCCGTTGTCCGGCGCAACCGTTTGTGCATATGCATGCGATCGAGAGGGAGAATGTCTGTTACGCCGGCGTCACCCTCCGTGTAGCTTCCAGCAACCATATACTGTTGCTTGTCGTAGGTTGACACTTCTCACTCACGTACTCTATATATAAAAGGGACGCCAAAGAAGCCAAGCATCTCATACATCTTGTCGTATCAGCCGGTGTCTATATGGATTCCATTCAAGTGCATGTAGACGACCAAGAAGACCCGACTCAAGAAACGAAGCCACGGCCGGTCGACAAGACGCTGTCCGGCGCGTCGGACCTCCTGAAGCTGCTGCCGACGGGCAAGGTCCTGGCCTTCCAAGCGCTGGCGCCGTCCTTCACCAAACCAACCACGGCGTGTGCCACACGGCCAACCGGTACCTGGTCCTGGCGCTCATCGGCGCATGCGCCGTCTCCTGCGTGCTCCTCTCCATCACCGACAGCCTCGTCGGCCGCGATGGCAGGCTCTACTACGGCGTGGCCACGTTCCGGGGCTTCTACCCTTTCAACTTCGCCGGCGGCGGCCGAGCAGGACGCCATGTTCAAGGACCTCGCCCGGTTCTGGATCACCGCGCTGGACTTCGTGCACGCCGTCTTCTCCGCGGTCGTGTTCCTGGCCGTGGCTGTCGCCGACGCCGGCATACAGAGCTGTCTGTTCCCGGACTGCGGGGCGGACGTGAGAGAGCTGCTGGTGAACCTGCCGCTCAGGGCGGGTTTCCTGTCCAGCGTGGTGTTCATGATCTTCCCCACCACTAGGAAGAGCATTGGCTATACGGATATGACACCCCACTCACACTCGCAGTGAAGCTCGCCGGACGTACGTACCTGCAGGGACTAGTTTCAACGATGTAACTGATCTAGTAGATGGTATCTCGATCGGAAACATGGAATCTCTGAAAGCAAATTAAGATGCATGCAGTGATATATGGAATCCTATGAGCGAGGATGCTGTGCGACTGACGTTGTACTGAGTTTCTTGAAGAAAACGTATCTTGTTATTTTTTTGTCAAATGCTCACTAGTAGACACAAGGCCTTTTGTCCTGGGTCATGAGGGCCTCTAGTCCCCCTCTAGTCCCGGCTCAGTTATGACTCGGGACAAAAGGTCTCGCACGTGGCCATTGCCCTGCGCACGTGGTCGAGAACCTTTTGTCTCGGTTCGTAATACGACCCGGGACAAAAGATCTCCCGCGTGGCAGTCTCTACCTTTTTGTATTCCCGCCTTATTTATTATTTAAATGTTGCAAAATATATGGTTAATTAATTTCAAATCAGAAAACTACATATAACATATCAAAATGTTCATAAAAGAAATATCGTTTCACGTCTATTCGATTACATCAAAGATCATAACCGGGACTAGAGCCCGTCTATTCGATTACATGGAGATCATAACCGGGACTAGAGCCCGTCTATTCGATTACGTGGTGCCATTATATTTTCCCTTTGGGTTTATGACATGGTCCAACAAAAATCTCGTAATTTCCTCTTGAATTGGCATAAAACGCTCCTTTGGTTGCAGATTCCTCTGCTTTCTATCCAACTATAAAAGAAGGAGATCAATATGAATATCAATCATCATAACAAAAATTATGAATGACACTCAAGACAATTGATGGTAATAAAATAAAATTTTGAATATATTTGTTCACGTACTTCTACAAATGTCGTTGCGTTCCGCTCACTGAGCTCCCGGCGAATCCACTCGCAAACGAAGTATCCACACAAATTGGCCCCCAGTGGCTGCCTCTCGATGTACTTTACGAGAATAGAATTCAATCAAATAATAATCAAACATGGTATAATATGGTATTGAAATTAGAATTAAAGAGATGTGCGAATCTAGCTAGCTCGTACTACTTACCTTGGGATGATGAAAACTAAGCTGCTCTTTAAATTCACCATATGTCCTCTTTTTGAAAACTTTCCAAACCCTGCCCGGCAAAAAAATAAATAAATGAGTTATTAGTTACTTGATATCTCATGAAATGAACAAAAGAGACCGATATAGTGCGATAATGATTGAAATTACCTTTGAAGCACATCTTGTATGCTTTGGTACTTCTCTTCGGGATACGTCAATGAGTCGTTGATTTCAACTCTTGCATAGTCAACTTCAATGATTAGCAGAATGTAATGGAAGCTGCGCACGTTTATATAAGTCAGTAACTCATCAGTTACACTTAACATCGAGTAAACAAAAATTAATGTGTACAAGACAATAACACTCTTACTCGAAGTTGTAAGGAAACAGTATCTTCTTTTGTAATGTTGCCTCTGTATAAACCTTAGCAAGTTGTCCTCCGTTTTCTTGGCGTAGTCCCGTAGCAAGTCTGTATTAACTCGTTTTGGGTCAACGAACCCAGTGTCAAAGATTATTTTTCTGTCACATTCATCACTCTTCATTCTGCATAATAGCGTAGTGAGCATAATTACTACAGGCAATGACCAAGCTGAGCTAGAGACTTTATTTTAGAAATAAATGAATTGAATCACTTACAGATAATAGGTACAGACGAGACTCAAGTCGAGGGCGTCCAGCTTGTATAAAAAGCGAGTTCTTCAAGATAAATGTGTACCTCATCTTGACCTATGTAATGATCTTCTGAAACTTTCACAACGAGAATTTTTCGATCTACCTTTGTGACTTGAAAGTACCAGTCATGCAGTTTTCGCATTTGTGTTGGTAGAATCTCGATCTGATCAGGTGGCTGCAGAGGCTTCATGTATTCCCATTTCCATACTACATCCGCCGCGTAGGGGATATCTTCGCTTTCTAGTTGAGGAAGAGTAGTACCAGCTTCTGCAGCAAATTCTGACGCGCATCCCTTTGGAATGGCGCCCGCCGCGAAGCCCTAATCAGTGGGTACCTTGAGCGGGGAGATCGACTGTTTTGCCTGTTCTCCGATCTGGGCAACGTCTCTTTTCCCGCTGACATTACTACTTCCCGTCGTGTGGGAACTAGTTCTCCTTATACATCGTAACTAGTTATCTGGCCTATTTATCTCAATTTGCGATGGATGCTCAAGAAAGTCCTTAGCCCACTTAATTTCCGATGGAGCAAATATTTGCTTTGGCTCGGCCTTTCTCGGTGCAAAATGTCTTTTCACCTCGGCATCCACGATCGCGTCATTTTCTTCTTTAGTCTTGTCGTAAGCTCTGACGGTAGGAGTCGGCGGTACTTTTGGGAGGGGCTCCTGTCGGGGTCGTCGCTGGTAACCCATCGACGAAGCGGCGCGCTTCCCCTTTTGGCCCTGAGCCTTAGTGGGCGGAGGCGGCAGAGTCGGCTGGTGCGGCGGCGGAGATCGAGATGGACTCGTGTTGTGGTGGCCGTCCCTCTCGTCATCATGTGGACTTGGAGGTGGTGAATCACGACCCGAAGGAGACGATGGTGGCCTTGGCGCCCAGGCTGGAAACATGATGTATTTCTTGCGCCATAGAATGATACCACCCCCGACGTCTCCTAGTGTCGTCTCATCATCAGCTCCAGGGATGTCAAGGTCCAGTGATTCATATCCTGGACCAATTTGATCCACGCCGACATGACCATAGCCATCTGGAATCTCATTGCCAAGCCACAATGATGTAGATTTACAAGTTAAAGCATAGCCGTTCGCCACCTTCACGGATAAGTTCCTCACTGCCACATGTAGCTCACACCTTATCTTCTCCGTGATATAATCCACAGGGTAGCGATCCGTCGGTACCTCATCAGCACCGACCCCCGTGGAAGCCACGCTGCTTCTCCGCTGAGATGGGGCGCCTTGACTATCTTGCTGCAGCTGATGAGTTAGCCTTTGCTCACGCATTTCATCTATTTGCTTCTGCTATTCCGCAAAGAGAGCAACTAACTCGTCGTTCTTTCTTTCTAGGTTGTTCAACCGGTTTGATTCCTCCTGCTCCTTCCTCTTCTTTGCTATCGCTCGGCTTCTATAAGAATCATGGTCCTCGGAAACCCATGCTCCCACGGCACACTAGGTCCATAGCCTCGTGTTCGTCCCCCTTTTTCTTTGTTCCCGAGGGCCTTTGACAGCTCGTCGTTCTCTCTGTCGGGAATAAACTTTCCCTCTTGAACCTCGGCGATTACATCAACAATTGCTTTCTGGGGTATATGAATGTCTTTCTTTTCATCAACTATTAACTCCCATGTTTCCATGTCATACTCCGCCCCATGCCCAAGTACCCAATTTCTTACCCTATGGGGCCACGCCTCTGTAGCTGGAGTGATCCCTTTTCCGTGCATGTCGGCCTCAATTTGATCCCACTTAGGCTCGGCACTTCTGTAGCCATCTGCCCCCATCTTATGGTGATATTTCTTTTTCGCTGCATTATCTTTATTCTTTTTCGACCTTTGCTTAGCTAGTTCCGTATTCTTGTACTCCAGAAATGAGTCCCAATGAGCCCGCTGCCTCTCTAGTGTACCAGTGAAATCTGGAGCTTTCTTATCTACGACCCACGCACGGAATAATCTGTTCTTGTACTTGTTGAATTGTTCAGCCATCTTCTTAAGAGCAAAATGCTTGAGTTTGTCCGTCATGGCTTTTGTCCTTGCCTCTGAATCCAAGACCGGTAGGGTGAAATGTGCAATGAGCTTGTCCCAAAGCACACCTTTGGTTCTATCATCGACATAACTAACTCCCTCTACCTTTGCTTGCTTATTCCATTCCCGAACGCTGATCGGGACGTTGTCCCTAACAGTAACTTCGCATTGGTGCATAAACTTATTTGCGTTCGCCTTTGGTTCCAACGGTTTGCCCTCTGGAGAGACGAGCTCAATTCAGAGATGCGCATCTGCGGCCGTCCCTTTGGCATGGCCTCATTTACTAGATTGGGTCGATGTGGAGGTCTAAAAATAAGAAACATTTGTTAATACATATATATACAAATCAATTATTGCATATGATCAACAGAGCAATAATATACCTCGCCAGACTGCGTGGGTCCACCAATTTGCGAGTCGTCATCGCACTCGGTGCTCGTTTGCGCTTCGTCCCTTCGTTCCAGCTCCATTTCTGGACCGGACTCATTTAAAAACTGTGAGCCATCTTCTGCTCCACTGTCTTCAGCTCCACCCGTGGGTTGCCACATTATGGCGAAAATGTCCTCTTCCCCGTCTCTGCTGTTGAAGTTATCCATTGCTTAACTAATACAAAAAAAGATAAAACAATGTTAGCATTAGCAGAATAATTCAAAGTAGGGAACATTATTTTCCTCACTTTACGCATAAATATCACGAATAAATATCACCAATACATTGTTGAAGGTATCCATTGCTTATAACTTATCCATTTTTATTTAACCCTAATACATCACGAATAAATATCACTAATACATCTTCTCTCCCATGCATTAACCTCTCAAACTAACTTCGACCGGGTCCTGAGCCGCGGGGTGCTGAGCCGCGGGCGCTGCGCACCCAAAGATAAGAAACCCTCACAGGGTCATAGCTCACGTGAGGAGGAACCCTCTAAAGAAACGACCAGCTACTGTTATACTGCCTATCCAACAAGTACATGTAGCGACGGACGTGCTCGTCCTCCTCCCTGATACGACGACGTATCACCTCCTCGGGGGCCGGCTCCCTCTGCACCGAGCGTGGCCCACGCTACTGCCACCAAAGAAGATCCGGGTCGACGACGTCACCCGGATTCCTCACCAAGCTAGCTGTCCAGGAAGGTAGCACCTCCCAGTGCCAGCCCGGCGGAGCCCAGTCCTGGACATCGCCCCTCTGGTCCAACAGGGACATCGTCGCCGAGAACAATAAACTAAAAACACAATTTTGTAAGAAAAATGTTTACACTAACACCTAAGCAAAATGTTTACACTTAGCAAAATATTTACAGTTAGCAATATTTACACAAGTAATAAGAAAACACAAGTAAAAAAATCACATCTTCATTTCTGTTAAAAAGTACCAACTTTGGAGCATTTCTAACACTATGATTTTTTTCTAATAACACCTAAACTTGTACCACTAACACCTAAACTTGTACCACTAACTACTAACACTATGAATTTCCTAACACTAACACTAAAATTTCCAACACTAAAACTAAAATTTCTAACATCTAACAAGTACCAAATTTCAGCCCGGCATATATCTAACATCTAACAAGTACCAAATTAACTAACACAAAAATTCCTAACGCTAAAACTAAAATTTCTAACACTAAAATGCCTAACACTAAATTCGTAACACTAAAAAAACAAAACAAAAAAACTACCTTGTGGGTCGGGCCGGGCGGCGTGGCGGATCGGAGCAGCACGGACGGAGGCGGCGCTGCGGCGTGCGGGGAAAGAAGGGGGCGACGGCGAGGGCGACGCACGCGGCGGAGGGCCTCGCGGCGACGACGGCGCGGTGGAGGGCCTCGCGGCAGGGGAGGCAAGGCGACGACGCGGTGGAGGGCCTCGCGGGCGCGACGGTGAGAAGCAAGGCGACGAGAGGCGACGGTGAGCGACCGGGAGGAGGGCGCAGCGGGCGGGGCGGCCGGAGCAGGGCTTCGCTGGTGACGGCGACGGCGAGCACGGGCAGCCTGACGGCATCATTCTTGTTGTGGCGGCCTCCTCCTTTGTGGTTCTCGGTTCGTGGCTCGAACCGGGATAAGGCTGTGTGTATTTATACCCATGGACCTCTAGTCCCGGTTGGAGCCACGAACCGGGACTAGAGGGGTACCTCTAGTCCCGGTTCGTGGCTCCAACCGAGACTAGAGGTGTTTTTGGTTGGTGGCTCCAACCGCGCGCAAAATGCACCTCTAGTCCCGGTTGGTGGCTCCAACCGGAACAAGAGGTGTTTTTTTTTAAAAAAAATCGCGCGAAGACGTAATTGTTTGAAAGTGAATTTGAAAAGTGTTTAAATATGAATTTGAATAGCTTCTGCATACTTTTGAATCTGACAAAAATTTCAACATGAAAAGTGTTTGAATTGGAATAACTAATCCAAAACCATTTTATGTTTTCTAAAATAATTATTCTAACTATTCAAACTATTAACCATTTTGCCATTTTCAATTAAAAATGCATTAACTAATATTATTTGAATTTGAAAATCATATCTTTTCTGATTTCTTCAAATATCTAATTGTCTTAAAATTTGGAATATTCATCTCATTATTTTAAAAACATCCTTAACAACATCCCACACAGTTACATAAAATGATACATTATTACACATTACTAACAGTTACATTACTACATAAATGGACTTGTTGGCTCGGAGGCCGTAGGATTAAGGGGAACGGCGGGTGGAGCCAGCCCCGTTCGTGGCCGCCTGGTTCTCACGCGCACGTTTGCGGCGGAGGGCACGAGCCATGGAGGATGAGTCTTTCAGCGCCCAACCCAGCTCAGAAGCCTCCTTCGCCTTGAGCTGGCAGGCAGTCCTGACTCGCTGGACACGGTCGTCATGGACGAACTGTAAGGAGGCTTCAATGGCCTCCTGCATCTGCGGCCTACCGCCCTCTTCCCCATGGTCGCTCCAGTCAAAGTCGTCGTCGGGAGGGGCGGCGGCGGCTGGTGGAGGTGTGGTGTCACCTGGTGGAGATGCGGCGGCCAAGTCGCCGTATGCGGCCGCGGATCCCCACGCCACCCCTGCGGCATACGCATCCTCGTCGGGGTCAGGGACGTCGGACCACGCGCGCTCGTACGCCCTCCGCACCTCCTCCGGCACCGAAGCAAGAGGCCGGTAGCTGGGCATTCCTCTCCACGCCGGGCTCGTGGGCATATGGCGGGGTAGGCTCCCAAGGTAGCGCCCAAGCGCAGTCTGCCGAGCACGCTCGACCTCATCCAGAAGGCGCTGCGGCGGGCGTGACGGTTCCATCTCGTGGATACGATGTCTTCGTGGCTTAGGGTTTACCCCGTCGGCGACAATACTACATATAGATCTCCAGGGCAGCGCTGGGGGAGGACACGTGACCAGGGCAGCGCTGGGGTTGGACACGTGGCCAGGGCGACACTGGGGGAGGACACGTGACTGACACGAGTCGTGTCCGCAAAGCCCGCCTTTAGTCCCGGTTGGTAACACTAACCGGGACTAAAGAAGCACACGGATCATGTGTTTCTTTCAAGCGCTTGTGAGCCGTTGGATCAGGGGTGTGTTTCTTTTGAGGGCTTGTGAGCTGTTGGATCAGCACTATCACGACCACTTCATAAGCCACATGACCCTATATATAGCCCCCCCTCTCGGACATGTTCGGCACTCAGTGTGTACTCATTGTAGTTCATTTTGGTATACAAAGCATTCGGATTCCCTGCATACGTCCAACGGTGCATTTGATATGCGGGCACTCACGAGCCACTATTGGGCTGTATGCAGGGGAAACCGTGTGTTTTGTTCTATCTACAAAATCTTTTAGTTCATCGACCGAATACAAATCATTCGGATTCCTTGCATACATCTGACGGTGCATTTGATATGCGGGCACTCAGGAGCCACTGTCGGGCTGTATGCAGGGGAAACCGTGTGTTTTGTTCTAACTTTTTTGAGCGCTTATAAGTCGTTGGAGTTTTTAGAACCAAAAATCAGTGTTTAGAGTTTTCTTCTGAGTTTTCAGAACACAGTTATATAAAAGGTTTAATACATTATTACATATCACCAACAACATCCCTATCTAGTGTTCCCTTTTTCTTCGTGTGTGTCCCTTTCTTCTGATTGCGCCGTAACCATGGACAATCTTCATCATTTAACTTGATGCTTGGGTCAATGTTCACTTTGAAGGGCGGAATTTCATGAAACTCATGTCTATCTTGTCCTCCACTCCCACGATGTTTCTTTTCCCTGAAAGAACTATGTGGCGTTTTGGCTCATCGGCTGATGTATTCGCTTGCTTATCTTTTCTTTTTTCGGTTTGGTAGACATGTCCTTCACATAAAAAACCTGAGCCACATCATTGGCTAGCACGAATGGTTTGGTGTCGTACGCAAGATTCTTGAGATCCACTGTAGTCATTCTGTACTGCGGGTCTACATGTACCCCGCCTTTCAGGTTGAACCATTTGCACCAGAACAAAGGGACCTTAAAAGAAGGTCCATAGTCAAGTTCCCATATCTGCTCTATGTAACCATAATATGTGTCATTTTGCCCATTGTTGTTTGTTGCATCAAAGCGGACACCACTGTTTTGGTTGGTGCTCTTTTTATCTTGGGCGATCGTGTAAAATGTATTCCCATTTATCTTGTACCCTTAGAAAGTCCATATAGTCGAAGATGGTGACCTGGACAACAAGTATAGCTGATCTGAGATAGTGTTGTTATTGTTGAGATGTGTTTGCAACCAACCGCCAAAAGTCTCCATGTGTTCCTTTGTAATCAAGGAGTCAAGCATCCCCAGGTTATTCGAGCATAAAAAATTCTTATATTCCTCGATATACGGAGCCACCAAGCTAGAATTATGTAGAACTGTGTAGTGTGCTTGAGTGAAAGAATGCCCGTCCCTACATATTTTGATTTCCTTCCTAGAATGCCTTTTCCACTCAGTTTCCCCTCATGTCGCGATTCAGAAAGATCAATCGGCTTAATGTCAGGAATAAAGTCAGCACAAAACTCAATGACCTCCTCTGTTCCATATCCTTTGGAGATGCTTCCTTCTGGCCTAGCACAGTTATGAACATATTTCTTCAAGACTCCCATGAACCTCTCAAAGGGGAACATATTGTGTAGAAATACATGACCCAGAATGGTAATCTCTTCGACTAGGTGTACTAGGTGATGTGTTATAATATTGAAGAAGGATGGTGGTAACACCAACTCAAAACTAACGAGACATTGAACAACATCCTTCTGTAACCTTGGTAGAATTTGTGGATCGATTACCTTCTGAGAAATTGCATTGAGAAATGCACATAGCTGAACAATGGGTAGTCGAACATTTTCGGTAGAATCCCCTGCAATGCAACCGGAAGCAGTTGAGTCATAAGCACGTGGCAGTCATGAGACTTTAGGTTCTGTAATTTTTTCTCTGCCATGTTTATTATTCACTTTATATTCGACGAGAAGCCAGACTGGAACTTCATACTGCTCAGGACTTCAAAAAATATTTCCTTCACTTTTTTGGTAAGAGCGTAGCTAGCAGGACTTAGACGTCCTTTATCCGTCTTCATTGGATGCAGTTCGTCTGGGTTTTTCATAAGTTGATGGTCCTGTCGTGCTTTCGGCATATCTTTTGTCTTCCCATACATGCCCAAGAAGCCTAGCAGGTTCACGCAAAGATTCTTCGTCACGTGCATCACGTCGATTGCAGAGCGGACCTCTAGGACTTTCCAATAGGGTAGCTCCCAAAATATAGACTTCTTCTTCCACATGGGTACGTGTCCTTCAGGGTCATTCGGAACAGACTGTCTGCCAGGACCCTTTCCAAAGATTACTTCTAAATCCTTCACCATATCATATATAAGATCACCAGTAGGGCGGGTAGGCTTCATCCGGTGATCTGCCTCACCTTTGAAATGCTTGCCTTTCTTTCTTAAGGGATGCTGCCTTGGAAGAAATCGACGATGCCCCGGGTACACATTCTTGTTACCTAAATATATACTTTCAGTCTCACCTAAACAGTGCGTGCATGCATTGTATCCCTTGTTTGACTGTCCTGAAATGTTACTAAGAGCAGGCCAATCATTGATGATTACAAACAACAATGTTCGTAGGTCAAATGGCTCCTGTTTGTGCTCATCCCACACACGTACCCCTTCATCACGCCACAACTGTAAAAGTTCTTTAACTAATGGCCTCAGGTACACATCAATGTCGTTACTGGGTTGCTTCGGGCCTTGGATGAGCACTGGCATCATAATGAACTTCCGCTTCATGCACAACCAAGGAGGAAGGTTATAGATACATAGAGTCATAGGCCAGGTGCTATGACTGCTGTTCTGCTCCCCAAAAGGATTAAAGTCATCCGTACTTAGACCAAACCTTAAGTTCCTTGCGTCACCTGCAAAGTCCTTGAACTCTCTATCGATTTTTCTCCACTGCGACCCATCAGCGGGGTGTCTCGACATCTCGTCGTTCTTGCGGTCTTCTTTGTGCCATCGCAACAACTTGGCATGCTCTTTGTTTCTGAACAAACGTTTCAACCGTGGTATTATAGGAGCATACCACATCACCTTGGCAGGAACCCTTTCCTAGGGGGCTGGCCCTCAACATCATCAGGGTCATCTCGTCTGATCTTATACCGCAATGCACCGCATACCGGGCATTCATTCTTATTCTCGTACTCCTCACCGCGGTAGAGGATGCAGTCATTAATACATGCATGTATCTTTTACACATCTAATCCTAGAGGGCAGAGAACCTTCTTTGCTTCGTACGTACTGTCAGGCAATTCATTATCTTTGGAAGCTTCTTCTTCATTATTTTCAGTTACTGCTCAAATCCCTTGTCAGATAAACCATTCTCTACCTTCCATTGCAGTAATTCCAGTGTGGTACCGAGCTTTGTGTTGCCATCTTCGCAAGTTGGGTACAACTTTTTTTGTGATCTTCTAACATGCGCTCCAACTTCAACTTCTCATTTGCACCAACGATGACCCGACGCAAATCATCATCTAAGATGGGCTCATCTGGTACCTCTTCATCTTCAGCTTCCCCCTTGCATTACCACCGTATTCAGGGAACATAGCATAGTTGTCATCGTTCTCTTCTTTTTCGTTGTCTTTCATCATAACCCCTCTTTCTCCGTGCTTGGTCCAACAGTTATAGCCGGACATAAAACCGAACTGAATCAGGTGGATGTGAAGGATTTTTGAGGAAGAGTAATCCTTCTCATTCCGACACGCACGACATAGACAACACAGAAAACCATTCCGCGTGTTTGCCTCAGCCACATTCAGAAAATAACGCACGCCTTGAATGTACTCGTTAGAGCGTCGGTCAGCGTACATCCATGGATGGCTCATATGCATTATATAAGTATGTCAAACGTAAACAATGCTAAAATTATCAATGAAAGATGAAAGGATTTAGTTGCTAACCTCTTGGAACACTTCAATAGAAGGGGCACCGACAAATCGTGGAGAAAATGGGGATGAACTTGAGCTCGGCTAGCTCGGGTATTTCATCGAACACCTCTTGTGCATAGGAAGGAACAACAAACTAGCACACACCTCTCTCCTTATAAAATGGAAAAAACAGAGGAGATGGGTGAGCAGGGTAATGGTTTTATAGGAATACAGAGAACCTCTAGTCCTGGTTCGTTATACCACCCGGGACTAGAGGTTGCCGCACATGGCCCTGCCGGGTGAGACACCTCTAGTCCTGGTTCGTAATACGAACCGGGACTAGAGGTCCCGTTTGAACCGGGACTAGTCCGGTGCGGCCTCCTAGCCGTTGAACCGGGACTAGTCCCCCCTCTAGTCCGGGTCCAAAACCCATCCGGGACTAGAGCCCAATTTTACTCTGGACCAAAGGACTTGTTTCTACTAGTGGCTGTTGTGAAATTCTCAATGTGCCATTATCTTTTGCTAATCATGAAAAGGCGAGCACTGGGCGTCGTTGGAGTGTGAAATCATCCACCTCCGCGAGCATGTGATTGGGTATCTGAGTGCATGTGATGTACTGTATGCTGGACTATCAACAACATTTATATTTGTTTGTCTTTTGGTCACATGCATTGACTGATTCAGAAGCCGGGTTATTTTCCTTTTCAAAGGAATACATTTGCTTGTCTGATGTTAGTTATTTTATATATTGCCTCTTTTCTAAATTACACAAAACAATCTATACAAATTTAGGACAACAAATATGCACTTGTCTAGTCGCACATCTCAAAGCCTAATTAAAGTTGCGTAATGCATATAAATTGCAATAACATAGTTCACAAGTAGATGAAAATTTCAAAAGCAACTTAACAAGAGCCGACTAGAATGCACTATTATCTTGCTAGGGGAAGATTTTCATAGCTCGTAGGTGAGATGGCAGATCAACCTCCAAGAATACGAAGGGAGGAGTTGAGTACTCTTGCATGCACATCTTTTTCATCTCCAAGTCAAGGACTATGACCAGAAAATGGCGATTTTTCACGGAACCACATTGATACATACGCAAAAACACCGCGCTGCTCCCCTCGTCGGAGCACTTGAACTTAGTAAAGATAAGACGATCGGTGCCTATGCCCGGGTCTAGCGACGGCAACTTCTCAACAATCTTCATGTCCTCCGATGACCAATCTCCACTTGGGAGTTGATTACACACAGATACATTGAAGCCATCGACACCCAACAGTCTTAGTAGACTCCGCCTATCATGTGACCCTAGAAGGAGCCATCCTTTGAAGTTAGTGATAGGACCGAGGAGATTCACTAGTACAGAATGACACATCGGATACCCCTCTATGGAAACGGCAGGTGTTAGGCGACGGAGAATCGCGTTTTCCGCGCGGCCGGTGCATACAAACCTGACCTGGGCCACGGCTGGCCCGTCAACATAGGTAACGGAGAAAGTATTATCTCCGTTACCCATATTATTGGCAACGGTTCCCAATGTGCCTCTGTTTCCGATATGTGGTTCTATGGCAACGGTCATTCGATGTGTCCGTTTCCAATGTGGTCGCGTTCAAGCTTCTTCAAATTCAAAGCGAGGCGAGTAAATGCCATGGCGTAGTGGCACCGCCCACTACTCCTTAAAAACCCCAATCCTTGCTAGCTCAAGACGCCACAGAATCCGCTCTCTCTCTCTCTCTCTCGCTCGCTCGCTCCCTCCTACTGATTAGCTAAGATGCCTCGCAGCAACGACACACAGGAGCACATTTAGTCGCCGCAGGACAGTCCCCCCGTTAGCGGCGAGTCCGTTGAAGGACCGACGCCGGAGACGAGCGACGACGAATACGCCAACTTCCATGATCCCACCTTGATGCTGGGCCCGCCGAAGGTTGATTCTGATAAGGAGGCAACCGAAGAGGAGGAGGAGGACGACGAGGAGGACGAGGTGGAGGCGCCGGTCCCGAAGAAGGGAGCCCCGGCGACGGAGAAGAAAGCCGTCGCCACCGCCTCCGATATGCTGCTGCCGCCGCCACCACCTCCAATGGCCCCCAACAAGCGAGACCATGAGAAGGACGAGGATTGCGTGGAAGCAGGGCGCAAGAAAAACAAGAAGTAGCTAGTAGTAGTTCTATAAGTTCTCCATCTGTAATTTACTTTATAATTATTAATAAGTACTGCGTATGTAATGTAGTAATCACTAATATTAATATAAGTATCCTATAAGTAATTTTCTCCATATAGGAAAATATTATTCCAGAGAGTAGAAGAAATTCCACAGAGTAGGCGCGTAGGTCCCACACCTCAGTGGAAGAAACACAAAAGAAACGGTCCTTCTAAAGAACCGTTTCCTATGTTTTACCTATATATATAGGCGTACAGAGCAAAACCTAACACTCACTCGTTTGCTCACTCTGTCCTAGTATGCTAGATCTGTTCGTGGCGGCGGCTCCTGGCGTTGCGGCCATCGCCGGCGCCGTGGTGACGCCGTCTCCACCCAGACGATGGCTATCATGACGAGGTCTTCGCCATGTCCCCCGACACGGCGAGGTCTTCGCCATCTCGCCCGACACGGCGAGGTCGTCGCTCTGTCCACTTCCTCTGCCTCCACCACTTCTTGATCTGCTAGATCGATCCAACGATGACGTGAAGAAGGTATCAGATCCACTCTTTGATGTAGCTAACTTGCCTATTGTGCACATGATCTAGAGCAACTAGTTGTAGTTTAGCTAACTTGTTGATAGTAGTTCAGTTCACGTCCGGTAGTTCTATCTAGATAATTTCTTGATGTAGTTAACCTGCCTATTGTGCACTTGCAACTAGTTGTAGTTTAGCTAACTTGTTGATAGTAGTTCAGTTCACATCCGGTAGTTCTATCTTGATCATTTCTTGATGTAGTTAACTTGCATATTATGCACTTGCAACTAGTTGTAGTTTAGCTAACTTGTTGATAGTAGTTCAGTTCACATCCGGTAGTTCTATCTAGATCATTTCTTGATGTAGTTAACTTGCCTATTGTGCACTTGCAACTAGTTGCAGTTTAGCTAACTTGTTGATAGTAGTTCAGTTCACATCCGGTAGTTCTATCTAGATCATTTCTTGATGTAGTTAACTTGCCTATTGTGCACTTGCAACTAGTTGTAGTTTAGCTAACTTGTTGGTAGTAGTTCAGTTCACATCCGGTAGTTCTATCTAGATCATTTCTTGATGTAGTTAACTTGCCTATTGTGCACTTGCAACCGGTTGTAGTTTAGCTAACTAGTCCATGTGAAAACAGGAGTCTATTTCGGTGACACAGCATAAAAAAGTCGGAGACAGAACAAACAACGAACACTACTCAAGACAGTAGTGGTTGTTAACTTTCCCATAATGTCCTCCAATTATATACAAATGTCAGTATACACTAAATGCTACTATATACTTCATATTATTGTGTTAAATTGTTCGTTCTATCTAGTAGTGTCAGAACTAACATAAATCCTTATTTACATTTAGGCATATCAAGATGTTCCCTTTCAAACTCCACCATACATATCCACCATCGCTATTGTGACGTTTTGGTACACTGCATAAAATACTTTTTTAAGTAAGAATGTTTTATACAGTGTCACCGAAATTTCATATCGGTGACGTATTAGATTAGATTTCAGTGATACTGCATAAAAAATCCAGAGCCGGTGGTGGCCTCCATGGAAAGGATGATCGTTGTCAGGCATCCTATGAAGCTGCTGACATCGCAATATCTTGTTGACAAGCCGTGTGTTGGCTACTCCGGTTCATCAATAAGAGCCATCTCAAGACATAGGTAAGATATTGTTTCAGTTTGCTTAAATTCATAGTGTATTTGTTTTAGCATATGTATTTAACAATTGTAACTCTATTTACTAATGTATAGGGTCCAAAGCTTCAACTTCCTTCTCTCAAGAAGTTGAGATAAGAAGAGATTGCTAGAGTGACACCTGTGAGGATTGTGGAAAAGGATGTAGGGAAGAAATCATATATTCTTTCCGTCCTTTGACATGATAGGCTTAGTATAGATTAAATCTGTTATCGTTTTACCTCTTATGTTTGTCACATCTTGTGATGCAATTGTAAAGGTGAAATTGTGATGGAAATGTAAAGTTACATTGTGATATGAATGAAATATGTTACCGTTTTAGTATTTGAGCTTGTGCTGTGAGATTTTAAGTATCTAGTGGCATTTGTAAACGTGGCATCCTGGAACCGAAATATGAGAAATGCTCAGTGCAAACGGGTGGATGGCAAACTCTGTATCTGATGAAGGAAAAATAAGAAAACGGAGGTCTGCGCACAACCATTGCCAAATGGAGACCTCATCGGAAATGGTGTTTTGCCTCCGTTACCGATGAGGGCCTTCACATCAGCCACGGAGAAGGGGACACGGACCCTTTTTCCGTTGCCGATGTGGTTTTTGGCCCGTTTCCGATGTGTCGTTTTGTACTAGTGATTTATCGTTCCAAACTCCATTGTGCAGACGTTGTAGGTAACAATTTTACCATGTTGGCGTACCAGCCAGTGGATGACACCACCATGGAGGACGGCGGCTTCTCTGTGCACTGCGTTCCAATGCTGCAAAAGGATGCCACTACATTCGTGGCTCATGACAACAGGTTCCCAGATGCCAGACATTGATGTGGCAATATGGACTTCGATCGTACTTGTATTGCTCCTGTTGGGCCATGTGACGAGATGCAGGTCAAATAGCAAGAAGGAGTAGTCGATGCCATCCTTGGCGGTGAGCAAGACGCACCTTTCAAACAATGTATTCCGATTCAGATCCATGCATGGCAGGTCAGAGAGGAAGGTGCGGTCGCCGGTGATGGGGTTGTACACGCACAAGTTAGAGAGTCTTTTGCTGGCGTCACGACGATGGAGGAAGACGAGCCCGCCGCGGGAAGTCACAAGATAGTGCTCGCCGAGGAGGTCATCGGTGAAGCGAAACAAGTAAGTGGACAGATGATACTCCAAAAACAATACGGCGGCGGGCGTGGACGGGTGGACCAAATAGAGTGGTGGAGGAGGATGGGACTTATCATCGTGGGTGTTGAGGTGGGCGATGATCCAAGGGGCACGATGCCTCCTTGTTGTTGGGTGACACGGTCGATGAAGGAAGGGCAGAGGATCTCGCGGCGGAGGAGCTTGCAGCCGTGGCGCAGCGGACGAGGGTGCGGGTGTCGGAGCGTGCAACGATCTCAAGCAGGAGGTCCGTCGGGAGCGTCCACTCAGCCTCTGCCTTAGGAGTCTCCGGCGAGTATGGATTTTCGAGCTGGCGCTTCCACGCCGCCATGGTGTTTGTATGTGTGGACGATGCTTGATTAATCTGGAGAAGCTAATCAATGTCGTTGTGTGTTTGTTGTTGTTGTTGTAAATCGGTTGGAGTAATAATTAGGACAGCACTGAGCATCACCCGGGTGATCTTTCCGAAAGATCACTCGGGTCCTCTTGCTGACACGTGTAGCTTTTTTCTTTCCAATCCTGCTTTTGCTACCGTGTAGCAAATATTTACGCGCTTTTGCTGCTATGTAGCAAAAAATGGTTCATTCACAAACAGAAAAAGAAAAAGACTGACTTCACCGGAGACCTCGTAGCAACAAAAATGTGTTACGGTAGCAAAATCGACTTCGCCGGAGACGTCATCGGAGAGATCGACGAAGACCTCGCCGGAGACATCGTAGCAAAATCTTTATACTATTGTAGCAAAACCACATAACTATAATTGCAAAAGAATTGTTATATTGCAGCATCGTAGCAAAAAATTCATCCGACGAGGTTCTCTTATGATGCAAAACTGTAGAACAAATTGTAGCAAAAATCACGGAATCGTATGGTGCAAAAATTCAGAAAGTTGTAGCAGAAAAATTTCAACGATGGCCGGAAGCACTGCCGGCGAACGCATCGCCTCCGGTTGGCACCACCACCACTTCTTGCAGCACCGCCGACGTTGCTCCTTGCAGCACCATCTGTGCACGCCGACGTTGCTCCTCCATCGGTGACGAGGGGTTAACTCATCAAATCCCATGGTTAAGGACCTAGGGTTGAGATTACGGGGAGAGAACGTGGTAGAGCTGGTAGTTTTGTTGGCTGACAAGAAAAAGTAGGTATTTTACCCTGGTTCAGGTCTCCGGAGAGTAACACCCTACTTCCTTCTTGTCTGGTATGCATATGAGGGTATATGCGAGCTAAAATGGAGTCCCGGCGAGATATCGATCTCGCTAGGGCTTTGGTGGTTCGGGTATTGCGTGTCCTCTGATCGGCGGCCCTCCCAGCCTTTATAGAATAGGCTGGGTCTCGAGAGTTCGCAACCGACTCAGATTTACATGTAAGGAAAGTCTAAACCGACTATGGATTCGTCTAACTTGGAGGATACTCCGTCTTCTTGGGCCTTCCTTTATGGGCTTCATGTAGGCTCTTGATAGTTAGGCCTAGTCGATACGTGCACCAGGTACCCTCATGGTAGGGTACCCGAAAGGTATACCCATGTCAGTAGCCCCCGAGTACTTGTCTGACTCGAAGAATCGGGCATGGACTCATTCATCAGTGCACGTCATATTCTTTGTACCTATGTTTATGATTGGAATTCCTGTATGAATAGCACATTTTGTCTGGCTATGTCGATTATTTCATCGACTACGGTCTTTGCTTATGATTATCAAGGGATAATAACTTAGTAGGCCCAGTACACACGACGGATTGGGACCGGTTAACTGCACATTCGGGCAAAACCTTACTAGATTTCAATCAAACTCGAGTCCCCGGACTCGAATCTGGAACAAACTGGTCAGACTCGACTCAGGCCGGTGAGGTCTTACTGAATCGTTCTGCAGTATAACTTTGAGATTACCCAACGCGTCCGTCGGGATTTTTCATCATGTCTGCTGATATGGAAAGTTTTAAGGATTAACGTTGCTGGAGCGTTCCTTAGCCCAGCTCGACAGATCGGCGGGTCTTACCTTTGCACTTATGCATGCAGCATCCGAGGTATTTTGCGGCGGACGCAACTCGGGAATTTATCGTGTATGATTTTTTGTTACATTGTGCTTATCAGCTGAGTCGAGTCGTCTGTCGACTGATTCTTTGTCATTATTCTATCGGGTGTGCGACAGCGCTCCCGATGGGAGTAGCCCCCGAGATTGTGCTTTATTGCTCGCAATGGAGGATAATCTCAAATCTTTTTATCCTGTACATTTTCAGTTTGAAGAAAATTTTTGATACGCTCCCGATGGGAGTAATATGTTCCAGTCGATGAAACTATCGAGTGCCTTTATGTCTTGTGTTGCCTAAATTGGAATTTCACCCTTGAAACAATCGAGGGAGTCGAAGGACTGGCTTTGTTGGTAAGTTTGAATGGCTCGACTTTTCTATCAGGTATGAGATCTGAAGTGATGTCAATAATGACGCATGCCTTGACTTCAATTTCTGACAAGCGATGGCGTGCTTGGTATGACTGATGGGACACGACACGCTTGTCGGCCCGTTATGCAGTGCTGAACGAGGGCGGTACCGTTTGGACTGGATTTGACAGCTCTGACGTGATTTTCACGGGGTGTGATGATGGTTCCTAGATTCCCGTGCGTAGCGGACGGGATGGCCGGCGACGGTTGCTCTCCATGCCCGCCACATGTACGGCAGGATTCCCCGTGGAGCACATGATCTTGGCTTGACGACTGTGATTGATTTTCCTTTGATGGTAAATATGCAGAGGGCGGAGTTGGGTAAGTTTCACTTGCCCTTTCCGCCGCCGCTTTCTTTCTTCTTCCTCTCGCATCGCCATAGCCTGACATCCAAGCTTTTGCCAAGCCACCATTACGATGACAAAGCCTGCCACTCAGAAAGGCAGGAGCGCTGCGAATGCTTCGGCGAACAGCGCCGCTGGCAGGGCCGCCACCAGCGGTTTGAAGGGGAGAGGGGTGCCTGGACCAAATCTACGGTGAGCAAGCGGATGCTCACCAGCCTGAGGAACGACGGGCTGATTCCGGCGGACCCAACGCAGGTTCGCATCCCCGGCGCCGAGGTAATCCCGCGCCCAGGCCCCAATGAAAGGGTCTGTTTTGTGGATTTTGTGAACAGGGGATTCTCCTTCCCTGTTCACAATTTTCTTCGTGCGCTGATGCACGTCTATGGGGTGCAACTGCACGATTTTACCCCCAATGGGCTTTTGCACGTTGCTTGCTTCTTCGTGCTTTGCAAATGCTTCTTGGGCGTTGCACCCCATTTTGGGTTGTTTCGACACATTTTCAATGTCAAGCGCCAGCACAGCGTCAAGGGCCCTGGCGGTTTTGGGGTGCAAACTCGACCTGACATCGAGTACTTCAAAATTAAGTTTGTTGAGTCTGTGCAAGGGTGGCACCAGAAGTGGTTCTACATCAAGGATGACCACGGGAAAGCAATCGTTCGGGTTGCCCCCTTTTGATGCAGACGCCACAGTGACGAAGAGGCCGTCCTGGATTGCGCCACTGACCAGAGCCAAAGCTGAAGAAGCTGACATGCTTATGGAGAAGGTTTTGAAGCTGCAGACCAATGTTGGCAAGGAGGTGACTGGCATCCATTTGCTGGCCACCTTTATCGAAAGGCGGGTGCAACCTCTCCGAGCCTGGGTTCACGCCATGTGGGCATACAACGCGGTCACCGATCCAACCCGCTCACTCGCAGATGAGCTGTCCGTTAGTGAGGTGAAGAAGCTGGTGAGGACTCTTACCATACTGACCGACGATGAACCATGCGAGACGAAGTTGCCAGTTGCACCTTATGAAGCCAACAACCCTCTGCCGAAGGTAACACTCGCTATTTGTTAGTTGCTATGTTATGCATGTGTATGTTTATTTCTTTTGCTATTTCCATGTGCAGGGACACAGAATTTTCGAGTCAATGCCTCCACTGCCAGAGAGTGGCCCAGTGCCGAATAATGAGCCACTCGAGGCCAGCTCAGACGATGAGGTGACCTCACTCGCCACCGCCCATACTCCAGAAGCTGACGAAGGCGACACTGAGGCGCAGACCAATGATGGTCAGCAAAAGCGGTCGCGCGAGGAAGAGGACACGGCTGACTCTGAGGAGAAAGAAGGGAATGCGACGGAGTCGACGTTGGCCCCACTTGAAGTTCCTCCAATCCGCTCTCTTCCTCCGCGCCCGACGAAAAGGTCACGTCCGAGCGTAGGCGTGCTCGGACCTGGCCGGATGGTCGACCTTACTGAAGAGTAAGTATTTTGTGCACTACCAATTTTGACTTATGAATTTTGCCGAGTCGGATACTTAGCATATGTGACACAGTGTATCATCCGATGAGGACCTGCCACCGCCACCTATGGTAGAGAAGAGCAGTGCAGCGTCGACGGCGCGTAGCCAGCCGCAAGAAACCCCAGTAGCCACTGCGACTGCGGCGGCCACAGACACGTCCATACCGCCAGAGCCTGAGGTTGCAGCTGACAAAGATGAGACGGCGGCGACAGGTGCTCCTGCGTCGACTTCCGCCTCCGCAAATCATGCAAGTTTGTGCTTTTGTGTCGCAGTTGAACCACTATCGGGTATTAAAGTTGTGCATAGACTCGATGAATCTGAACTTGCTTCTGCTGTGTTGTAGCCATTTATGCAAGAGCTACTGAAGGCTGGTGCCCAGTATGTTCACATGGAGACGGATGTCACCACCCTGCAGCAGCAACTCGAAGCTGCCAAGAGTGAGTGTTTGCTTATGGGATTACAGCCTTTTCAAGTTGAATCCTTTTGCGGTCTGTTGACTTCATCTTTTTTTGTGCGCGCAGAGTCAGCGGCTAACGCGGCGAAGGAAATGAACAACGCCTGTCGTCAAGTGGCCGATTTGGAAAAAAGGCTAAAGACTGCCGAAGATAGGGAAGGCATGGCGATTGGTCGACTCACCGCCTGCAGCACCGCCTTGACTGGTACGCAGCCTTGGTTTTGCATTGGATATTGCATTTGCGTAGAAGATTGCTGAACCTTTTGTTGTATATTTTCCTAGATGTGATGGATGGCCCTGCCACACCCGGCAAGCAGAGCATGGTCACCTCGCTCGATGAGAGCGTGACCGTCACGGAAGCCGCCAGCGGGAGAGCAGGAGAGATGCTGTCGAAGGCGGCGAGTGCCCTGGGCGCCCTTCACAGTAGCTTCTTCCTAGATGACGAGCTGTCATCAACATTTGCAGAGTTGGTGGAGCTTTTCAAGCCAGAAGG
The DNA here is from genome assembly GCA_947311845.1 of Poa pratensis. Lineage (NCBI taxonomy): Eukaryota > Viridiplantae > Streptophyta > Magnoliopsida > Poales > Poaceae > Poa > Poa pratensis. The sequence continues at coordinate 22,202,449 of CAMZMU010000110.1, forward strand.
GACTGCCGTCGCCGATTTCTGTCGCGAGCAAATGGTAAGTGGTGCCCAGACTATTTTTCTCATGTTGCTCACGCACGGAGTCGATGCAGATTTTGACATGGTGACGACGAAGTTCCCGAAAGGCCCTGGCGGCAAAACTGTGGGGTTAGGTGCTTGGATGGAGGTCGCCAAACAGTATGCTCAACAGCTTGTAAAAACTGTTGAAGACAGGGCCTCCAAGGTCCAGGCAAGGAAAGCCTCTTCCAAAAAGTCAATGGCCACCGAGTGATTCCTCAGTCGACTAGTTGTATCGAGTTAGGGCTGGGTCGGAGTCCATGTCATGGATTTGTGATAGCCGAACCTTATATTTATGATCTATAATGATACCTTTAATCGCGCGAGTACGCATGTGCTTTTGCTACACTTGTATGGATGTCACCTTGAATGTTTTTGTGTTTTTACCTGAGAGGTTACGTGCTGTTTAGCTCGCATAAACGAGGCACTGGGTTTCCCTTTATAACTTGAAATTTTTGTGATGGTTGTGCTTTGAATAGCCACGAGAACCCGATACGCCAGTTGGTTCCTCGCCGCCTCATACTGCCACCCAGTCACAGGCTCAGGTGGCAAATGATGCCAAAGTAATGGAGTATATGAAAGCTTGAGTCGTGAGACTGGAGCAAGAGCTAAAGAGTGTCCAGCGCGAGCTGAATATGCTGAAAATGAGACCAGCTCCAGCCACACAATGAGAGGATTACGGATCGTGAGTACGATCCTTGCTCTGATTAAGGATTTTTTGGCTACTCTTTTTTCTTCTGACTTGACTTGTTCTTTTGCAGGTTTTGTCTTTGACTTCCAAGCAGAGCAAGCTCGCGTTGAGGAGCGTTTGGATAATGCTACTGACAACCCAACAACTGGTCGTCAGCATTTTTGCCTTGATAGGTTTTGAGCGCGCACACTCGCTACTTTGAAGGATCATGTTTGGCGAAGCGCTCAGCTACTCGAGTTATGCAGGGCGGCTTTGATTTGCATCAATCAGACCCTTTTTCAAACAGGACCACAACCACAAGGAATCCATGCCTTGCTCGATCTTTTCCGTCGTGCAGGCCCTATCCGGGAGTTGCTGACTCAGAAGCTTGTGGTTGGAGCAAGCGCGGCGATGTCATATGTTCGGAGTCGACGTCCCAACTTGGTGCTGCCGCCACCTGCTGTTGGTGCGACTCTGTCCCAGGAAAATCTTGATGGCACCGTTCTTTCTGCAAGGATGCTGGTCAAGCGGAACCATGCCCAACTCTCTGGCCCTGTTTTGCCCATCAAGGACGAGCCTGAAGATTACAGGTTTTTGTGTTTAAACTTGTATAGGGGGCAGCCCCCGAGTGTAAAGTTGCATCTTGTATATAATATGAATTGTTTATTTTGTAGTGTCCGCAGCCCCCGAGTCTATCGAGTGGGGTTTATGAAACGTTTCGAGTATGAACTAATGATTGTACAGCCCCTGAGCGTTCGAGTGTGGCTGTGGAGTTTTTGCTGAAATTTATCCAACTGTGCTTTTGAGACTCAGCCCCGAGCGTTCGGGTGCGGCTAAGGTGCTTGCTAGTGAGTTATGCGAACAGATAGAAACAGGAGGAACATTGATTATATTCCACTTTTGAATGTTAAGCTACATGCCGCCTCATTAAAAACCTTCCAGCCCCCGTAGGTACCCTGGTAAGGAAAAGAGCGTGTCTGAAACCTGCAGCAATCCGACATATCGCCTATTACATTGTATGACTGAGCAGTCTAAGCATAGAAACGGCGCAAGTGCGCAACGTTCCAAGGATTGTGCAAAAATTCGCCTGTCTTCGCGTGCTTCAGTCTGTACGCGCCACCGTCGAGGACCTCGATGACGATGAAGGGTCCCTCCCATGGGGAGGCGAGCTTGTGCACCTTCTTCTGTTTCAACCGATGCACCAGGTCGCCAACCACGAAGGACCTGGTGCGTAGTCGGCGGCTATGGTAGTTGCGGAGATCCTGCTGATAAACAGCTGTGCGAGCCAGGGCCGTGTCTTCGAGTGATTCTTCTCCGTCGTCTTCGTTGTATGCTGCCACCCTTGGTGCATCGAACTTTACATCAGATGGCAGGATTGCCACTGCGCCGTAGACCATGAAAAATGGGTGAATTGTGTTGAGCTTTAGGAGTTGTGCGCAAGCTCCACAATACCGACGGAAGTTCTTCAACCCAAGCACCCACGGCTCTTTTGAGTGGCACCAGGAGGCGTTTCTTGATTCCGCTGCACACGAGTCCATTGGCTTTTTGACTTGGCCATTGGACTGCGGGTGTGCGACGGATGCATAGTTGAGCGTGATGCTTTGCTCTTTGCAGAAGGAACGAAATTCTTCAGCCGTGAAGTTTGTGCCGTTATCAGTTATGATGCTGCTTGGGACACCGAAACGGTAGATGATGGTCTTTATGAAGTTAACTGCCGTAGTAGCAGTCGAATTTGTGATGGGGACTGCTTCGATCCACTTTGTGAACTTGTCGACTGCCACCAGGAGATGAGTGTGCCCTCGTGCGAAGATTTTTTGAGTGGCCCAACCATATCGAGCCCCACTGGGCGAAAGGCCAGGCCAATGGTATTGTCTTCAACTGATGCAGGTGCGTGCGGCTTTGTGGCGAATTTTTGACAGCCGATGCACCTTTTGACTATGTCCTCCGCGTCCTTGAGTGTTGTGGGCCAGTAAAAACCTGCTCGAAAGGCTTTGGCTACGAGTGATCGGCTGCTGGCGTGATGTCCGCAGGTACCTGCATGAATATCTCGAAGGATGGCTTTGCCATCTTCGAATGCGATGCATCGTTGGAACATACCTGATATGCTGCGTTTGTACAACTCGCCATTGATGATGGTGTATGCTTTAGCCCGTCGAGTGACACGTCGTGAGTCAGTTATGTCGTCAGGTAGCTCGTTGCGGAGTATGTATGCAGGAAAGGTTGAGTCCAAGTTGGCTCAATGAGGAGTACCTCGACTGGCGGGTCCTCTGTGCTGGGTGTTTTGCTTTTGCGGTCGATGTAGGAGGTGCCCGTTTTTCCTTGATTGATCTGTGCTCAATGCGCTCGAGGAAGACACCAGGTGGAACTTGCGCCTTGGTTGAGCCTAGGTTGGCTAGCATGTCTGCTTCCTCGTTGCTTTCTCTCCCTATGTGTCGCAACTCGCAGCCTTCGAAGCTGCCCTCCATTATGTTGTACAGGTCGCGGTAGGCGATCATGTTGTCTGCTATGGCGTCACAGGCCTTCATTGTTTGCTGCACCACCAGATTCGAGTCACCGTAGATCATTAATCGAGTGCACCCGAGAGCTTTGGCCATCCGCATGCCATGGATCAAGGCTTCGTACTCGGCCTCGTTGTTTGATGGTAACTCGAATCCCATTTGCAGGACGTAGCGAAGCTTGTCTCCTTTTGGCGATATGAGGATGACACCTGCGCCTGCACCTTCGTTTTTCTTGGACCCATCGAAGTACATGGTCCATGAGTTGGACACATCTGGCGCTCCAGGCAACTGAGCTTCGATCCACTCGGTTGTGAAGTCGGGTAAGACTTGTGCTTTGATGGCCTTCGGGTGATCGTATCTGATGTCCCTTGGTCCCAGCTCGATGAGCCATTTTGCGACTCTCCCAGTTGCGTTGGGGTTTGTGAGAATATCCCCGATCCTGAGTTACTGATTACAGTGATCGGGTGTTCTGCGAAGTAGTGCGTCAGCTTCCTTGATGACATGAACACGGCGTAGGCCAGCTTTTGATAGTGCGGGTACCGCTGTTTTGATATGGAGAGGACCTCACTCAAGTAGTAGACTGGGCGTTGTATGCTTGGGCGTGTCCCTCTTCCATGCGTTCGACCACCAGTACGGTACTCACCACCCTGTTGGTAGCCGAGACGTACAGGTATAGCGGTTCCCGTTCCTTAGGTGCGACGAGGACTGGAGGGCTTGTGAGGACTCGCTTGAGAGCCGTGAAAGCTGCTTCGGCTTCCGGCGTCCACTCGAACTTGTCTGCTTTCTTCATCAGTTGATAGAACGGAGTGCTTTTTCGCCTAGTTTGCTGATGAAGCGGCTGAGCGCCGCCACTCGACCTGCTAATTTTTGTACGTCATGAAGCTTTGAAGGCCTTTGCATTGTCAAGATGGCCTGTATTTTCTCCGGGTCCGCCTCGATTCCACGAGCTGAGACTAGATAACCCAAGAGCTGCCCGGCTGGTACGCCGAACGTGCACTTCTTAGGATTGAGCTTGATGTGGAAGTGTTTGAGGTTGGCGAACGTCTCTCGCAGGTCGTCGAGTAGTGTGTTTTCTTCCCTTGTTGTGATGACAATGTCATCCACATATACTTGGACGTTTCGTCCGATCTGCTTTTTGAGGCAATCTTGCATCATGCGCTGGTATGTCGCACCCGCGTTTTTGAGCCCAAAGGGCATGGTTGTGTAGCAGTAGACCCCGAGTGGGGTTATGAACGCCGTTTTCTCTTCATCTTCTTCCTTCATCCTTATCTGGTGGTAACCTGAGTAAGCGTCCAGGAAGGATAGGCGTGCGCATCCGGCGGTGGAGTCGACGATCTGGTCGATTCGAGGCAGCGGGAAGTGATCCTTTGGACAGCATTTGTTGAGGGCTGTGAAGTCCACGCACATCCGAAGGATATCTGTATGCTTCTTTTCTACAAGTACGGGGTTAGCCACCCATTGTGATTTCTTGATTTCTCGGATGAACCCTGCCGCGAGTAGTCTATCAACTTCAGACTCGACGGCGGCTCTTTTTGGGCCGGAAACGCGGCGCATTGTTTGTTTTACTGGCTTGGCATCTGGAAACAGTTGGAGAGAGTGCTCGGCGAATTCCCTGGGGATACCTGGCATGTCGGCTGGACACCACGCAAATATCTCCCAGTTCTCACGGAGGAATTCGACGAGCGCGCTTTCCTATGCGATAGGCAACTCGACGATACATTGACTGTCTTGGACGGATCGGTCGGGTGCACCTGATGTGACCTTGTGTCATTTGTTGCGTTGAACGCTCTGTCGACTGCCAATTTTTTGTGTTCCTGCATGAGTGTGCGGTCGTTGGAAATCGACAGATCGGCGAGTGCTTCTTCCATACCGAACGTCTCAGAGATTTTGCTGAACTCGCGGTCGCAAGAATCGGACCTTTGAAAGTTTCCAGTGACAGTGATGACTCCTTTTGGCCCTGGCATCTTTAGCTTGAGGTAGGCATAATGTGGGACTGCCATGAATCGAGCGAACGTTGGGCGTCCAAGTATGGCGTGGTATTGTGACTTCCAGTCGACGACCTCGAACTCAATCGATTCCGTCCTGAAGTGACTTGGGTCCCCGAACGTGACGTCGAGTTGTATTGTGCCTTCTGGCTGACTGCTTTGCCTGGGACGATACCGTGGAAGGTATTTGTGGATTTCGGTAGATTTTCGACTGACCTGTTCATTCTGCGGAGTGTGTCTGCAAAGATGATGTTGATGCCGCTGCCTCCATCCATGAAGACTTTGGTCATGGCGTAACCTCCAATTTGCGCGTCGAGTACCAGAGCTGCGTGCCCTGGTCGAACTACAGCTGGGGGTGGTCCTCCCGGCTGAAGTTTATGGCAGTTTCGGATCCCTTCAAAAATTCAGGAACAGCGGGAGGTGCCATGACAGCCATGTTCACCTGTCGAGTGCGTAGTTTTTGCTGCCTATTGGAGGGGCGACCCTTCTGTATCATGTACATCTGCCCTGAGGCTGAGGGTACCGATCCTCCTCTACCCGAGGTACGGGGTGTATGGCGCCCGCAAATGTCCGCCTGCGGCAGGCTGTGGTGGTGGTGGTGGTGCCATCAGGGCAGGTACAGTGTTTGGCTGAGGTGCAGTTGCGGCGGGTGCCTTTCTGAGATGCATGTATTCAGATGCCAATTTTCGAATTCTCTACAGTTCTTCAACGAGTGATTGGAGCGCAATTTTCCGTCCTCCCCTTTGTACAGGTGGAATCTGCAATAGTCATCCATCTTGTCATCGAATGAGCGCTTGTTTTGTGCATCAGAACGCGGCTTTCGCCACTCTTGCTTCTTGTAGCTGTTACTTCGTTGCTCGCGGTCTCGACTATCCCGGCGATCATCCGGCCTCCGGTCGCTTCTATCTTGGTCGTCACGGGGTTGTGTGAACCCAGCCGCCATGAACTCGGATCTGTCGTCGTATGACGTTTGGAACGCTTGCGCCTCCGATCATCTCTGTATGTGTCCCTGCGGCTTCGGCTGCCGCTGTCATGGTTGTCGCGTGGTGAAGAGGCGCGGGTTGCTCGCACCGAGTCTTCTCCATCTGCCCACTCAGTCGCGATTTTTATGAGGTTAGCCATGGAGGTTGGCTTTTCTCGACCAAGCTTCTTTGAAATCTCGCCTGGCGAGACCCATGATGAAGGCGTCCATGGCCCTATCTTCCGATATTGCGCCGACTGAGTTGCGTATGGTGGTCCATCGCCGTATGTATGATCTCAATGTTTCGTCTGATCGCTGAGTGCAGGCTCTCAGTTCTTCGAATGTTTTCGGTCGCTCGCACAGAGGTTCGAAGTTTTTGATGAAGTCTCTGCGGAAGTGATCCCACGAGTCGTATGACGATGGAGGTAGCGCCTTGAGCCAGTCGCGGGCTGTACCTTCGAGCATGAGTCGTATGTATTGCATTCGTAGTATTCGTGCCTCGTTGGCATGAGACGGCGAGTCTGTAGTCTTCTAGCCATCCTGAAGGTTCCTGTCGACCTGTGTACTTGGGTTGTTCAGATGTTAGCTTGAACCCTTTGGGCATCCGTGTCTCGCGGATGCGGCGAGTGAAACACAAGGCTCCGCATGGCTCGGGCTCCCGGTCGGAATATGAGTCGCTACTGGAAGACCTTCGAGATCTGCTTCTGCTGGACCTGTGTCGGCGTGTGCCTTTCCTTGTTTCCTCCGAGTGGTGACTGCGACCACTACGATCGTGTGCTGCCTGTCGCGAGCTGACTATGTTGCGATCTCGACTCCCTCCTGGAGTTTTGCATCCGGATGTATGGCCTTCACCGCTAGGGCCAGTGATTTGAGCTGTTGGCGATGCAGGGCTGCGTTGGGATCGTCCGCCGGAGGCTGCATTGCTTTGAGGTAAGCACCCACAGAGAAAAGAGCACCCGCAGCTGTTTTGGGTACTGGGATTCCTTCGTCGTCGTGTGTCATGAATGACAAGTTGCGAGTAATTGCCTCCCTCTCATCTTCCGGGAGGCGTGCCAGCCTCGATCTGCCTTGGGCTCGCCCGCCCTGTGGAGCTAAGTGATAGTTGTCTTCTTCGTGCGCTCGAGATGCTGGCTTGCCTTTTGCGCTCATCGAGTGCTGCTCTGATGTTTTGCAGGCGAAGTGATTCCTGCCAGTTGAAGTACTGGAAGGTCAACATCTCTTCCGGAGTTGCGTTGCTGGCATCATTGTGCACTCCTTAATTACTTTGTCTGCTTTTGCTGCCATCTCAGCAGTAATTGTCAGAGTTGTGACCCCATCCGGCATAGTTACCGTGCATGGGAATTCTGTAGGCCTGCGGAGGCTGCGGCTTCAGATGATTCTCCGTTGATGGCAACGTAAACCTGATGGGGATGACCCGCGGGTACGTGTATGTGCTGCCAATTCCTGTCATGGACTCGACGTCTTCATCAAGGCTCATGTCGGAGTCGGTATGCCCGTCGAGTGGTCCGTCTGGACGGATCTCGTTGTCGATGTGTTCATCGTCTATGCTCATCTCGGCGTCAGCAGAAACCGTTGTGGACTCGGAGTCGAGTTTGTTGTTGGTGCAGATCTCAGAGTCGACGTTGTTGTCGTTATGATTTCGGTCGTCAAAGTTGAGGGAGATCCGTAGTCGAGTGTCATCGAGTGGAAAATCGAGCTCGAGATCGTTTTTGCGGTACGCTGATTCAGCTTCCTCACCTTGTAGTTCTTTTGCTATGTACTCGTTGATCTCTCGAGTCGACATGGTTGTTGCAGATGAGCAGATTTCGAGAATCGACAATGACGGACGCAGTCGATGGAGCCTCGGGTGCGGCAGTCGCGAGTTGTCGTGGATCTGTCAAGTCCTGCGTACCAAACTTGTTTACGAAAAAATTGAATGCTCCAACAGTTAAATCCAAATCTGGCTCGAGACTAGCGAACGTCTCTCGGACTTCGGTGAGTGCGGATCAAGTGCGCCTTTGATGGTGAAGTTGGTGGGCCGCAATTTTTGAGCGGTCAGCGAGTTGCCGTATGTCGATCGAGTCGGCGAGTTGTGGTTTGTCGATGCAGTCGGCGAGTTGCCATTTGTAGATGGATCGGCGAGTCACCGTTTTCCGATGGAGCCGGCGAAACCTCGAGTCCAACACTATTCTTTCCCACAGACGGCGCCAATTGACGAGGGGTTAACTCATCAAATCCCATGGTTAAGGACCTAGGGTTGAGATTGCGGGGAGAGAACGTGGCAGAGCTGGTAGTTTTGTCGGCTGACAAGCAAAAGCAGGGATTTACCCAGGTTCAGGCCTCCGGAGAATAACACCCTCCTTCCTGCTTGTCTGGTATTGATATGAGGGTATATGCGAGCTACAATGGAGTCCCGGCGAGATATCAATCTCGCTAGGGCTTTGGTAGTTCGGGTATTGCGTGTCCTCTGATCGGCGGCCCTCCCAGCCTTTATATAATAGGCTAGGTCTTGGGAGTTCGCAACCGACTCAGATTTACAAGTAAGGAAAGTCTAAACCGACTATGGCTTCATCTAACTTGAGGATACTCCGTCTTCTTGGGCCTTCCTTTATAGGCTTCATGTAGGCTCTTGATAGTTGGGCCTAGTCGATACGTGCACCAGGTACCCTCATGGTAGTGTACCCGAAAGGTATACCCATGTCAGTTGGCCACTGCCATCGCCGGAGAACCCGACGTGGCATCACCGATGCAACAGGCGCTTGCAGCAACGCAGATAGTCCATGTTAGCAACTCCGGCGACCGCTGGCAGCAACGCCGCTAGCTCCTTGTAGCAGCGCTGATATTCCTTGGTAGCAACGCCGATGTTCCTTGGTAGCAACGTCGGTGGCCTCTGGAAGCAACGCCGGCCGTCCCTTGTAGCAACGCCGCCGCCGCACGGTGCAACGTGGGGAGCAGCGCCGCCGTTCCCTCGCCGTCGTCCGCTGATTCCTTTGGCAGCAACACCGCCCTTGCGGGGCCATCCAGGATGGAGCACGCTTCGCCGGAGATGCCAGGTCGGCCTTGACGTCGATGCCGGTGGGATCATCATCCCCGTGAGCATAACAGCAGCACCGCGCCGCCACCATGACAGCATTGCCACCTCGACGGCAACCGTGCCTTTGGGCCATGGCAACACCGCGCCACCACGACGGCAGCAGCGACTCTGGGACACGGCAGAAGCACCTCCAGGCCATTGGCAGCAACGCCGCCGTGCCATGGCGGCTGGTCGAGGAGACTAGGTCGAGCTCGCCTGGGGCCTCGCCAGGTAGAGGGAGAGAGAGGCACGGCTGACGTAGCATCGGCGCCTGCCTCTTGTAGCACCGCATGTTGCCGTCGGTAGCCTTGGCGACCATCGCCTGGAAGTAGCAGCAGCTCCATCTGCGGCTTCCAGCACGGGGCGTTCCCGTTTACGGCCACGCGGCGCATGCGGAGGGCGGCGGCAATGGGGTCGTCACCGAGGCTAAGCTCGGCGAGCGCGGTGAGGAGGCGCTTGGAGCACGGGCTGAGGCCACGGGCGCCGCGGAGCTCCGTGAGAGACACGGGACCTTCGGGGGCGGCTGATGCGGAGAGGATGGTGGTGGAGGTGGCGGAGCCGTCCCGGCCGTAGCTTGTGGAGAAGGCCGAGCCTAAAGAGCCTGGCGAGTGGTCGTCGGAGCAGGGGATGGGAGGAGGACGGCGCTATGCCGGAGCACGTGGTGACGACCTCGGTAGAGGAGGACCGCAGTGAGAGATGGGGCGGCGTCACGCGCGCAGGCGGTTGAGGAGTGGGGCGGCGGCGTGCACAGGAGGTGGCGTTCGTATCGGGAGCGAGGAACATGTGGCGCATAGTGAGAGGATTTATCGGTGGAGGAAGAAGGGAACGAGCAGATAGGGCTGTTGATATTTTCTCTCCACGGGACGTTGGGCTGGAGGGGTCAGAGAGAGGCACGTCCGCACGATTCAGTCTCATCCAACGGACGCGCGTCAGGAGGATGGAACGTGCTCATCCCCCGGATGATTAGAAGGGTTTCCCTAATAATTACCTAAAACATCTTATATTAAAAAACGGAGGGAGTACTAGCTAGTGTCTTGAAACTCTCAATGGGCCATTAGTTTTTACTGATTATGAAAATATCGCTCTTCCCTCTATTTTTAGGAAAATAATAAGAAGTAAATGTTCGAGCTTTTTAAACTAGAGCGACCGAGTTGCCAGCCATTTCATATTGAAGAGCACTGCCAAAAAGTGAATCACCCTCTGTCGCTGCCTCCACTTGGCGAGGAGGCTGCTGTGAATCACCAATCACCCCACACAGTCATCCCGCAAATAATACCATGCATCACATTCTAGCCTCGCTGCGCCACTCAACCACCGCCATGGAGCACCCGCAGCAGCCACCCGTCAGATTCCAGGTTGCGCCGCCCAAATGAGGTTGGCATCTTTAGCGAGTTGTATGCATGATGGACAACCGCCATGAATTTCGCCAACACCGGGCATCCCAAGATGCCATTGTAGGTCATGGCTTGATCTGCCACATCGAACATAATGTTCTCTGTGCGGTATATTTTCTTCGTGCCGAAGGTGACTGGCAACAGGATCATGCCCAGGGGTTGGGTGGTCCCTGGGTTTATACCCTGGGATGGCCGGGTCGGCAGCAACCGGTCTTCCGAGATTTGGAGCTTGCTCATGAGGTGGGTAGAAATGAGGTTGAGGTTGGAGCCTCCGTCCACCAACATCTTCCTAACCACGACATTGTTGATGATAGGGGAAGCCACCAGGGGAGGTCACCTACCCCGGCGTTGCGGTCCAGGTGATCGTCTTGATTGAAGGTGATCGGGACATGGGACCACTTGAATGCATTCTGTGCCTCCACGCTGGGTAGCACGGAACACAACTCCCGGGTGAGCCTCTGATGCGGCCTCAACAGCCTATTGGAAAACCCCAAGAGGAAGGTATGATGCAGCGTAGGAGATGTTTTCACTTGATACAAAACCAAGGTTATTGAACCAGTAGGACTTGGAGAAGGCACCAACGCGGTGTCAACGTGGCAAGATGATGTGGACCTGCAGCCAGCACAAACAAACCACTTTGTCCCAATGAAACAGGAAGGTTGTCAATCTCCCCGGCTTGCTAAACACAAAGAATTAAACGTATAAGTGGAAAATGATACGAGATCAAAAATGACCAGCGAGCAAAATGATTAGGGAAAGCTATGAAAACGGTTGTAAGCAATATAGGAAAATTTGGACCGGGGTATACAGTTCACTAGAGGTGTCTCTCCATAAGAAATACTTGTTGGGTAAACAAATTACAGCTAGGCAATTGACAAATTGTGGGCGCATATATAACAATGCTACCATGACATAATATAATTCACCGTTTCATCTAATTAGGCATTACATCAAAATACATAGACCGTCATCCAACTCCATCTATGACTAATAATCCACCCCGGGATTTCTATGCAGCATGTCACCCGAAAGTATTAAGTTGCAAGCAACAGATAATTGCAATAAGCATGGTACATAATGTAAGCAATGGTTACTACACAAAGCAATAAACACCGTTGTTTTACGCTTAGTAGCAACATCACATCTTTTGTCCTAATCGTTTCTGTCTACTCGAACTCTGACCAAAGAGACATGAACATACTATCTAGCATAATACCTCCTCTGAAGATACTAGCAATTAATTCGGCCAAAACATCCACTAACATCGGAGAGCATGCAAGATCATAAATAAAACACTATCATAGATAACTTAACAAGTATGTCATGATTTACACAATTCATCGGATCACAGCAAACACAACATGTAACATTACATAAAGATGATCTTTATCATGATAAGTAGCTCACAAGATCTAAACATGGAGGTTCAAGGAGAAGAGACAACCATCTAGCTAATGTCATGGACCCGTAGTCCCGTGGTGGACTACTCACGCATCACTCCAGAGGTAGGCATGATGTTGTAGATGCCTCTGGGGCCGATCTTCCCCTCTGGAAGGGTGCCGGGACGAGCTTCATAACCCTCCTAAACTAGGGTTCACGACGGCTGTGGTCTCGGTTTCTTTCTAGAAACATCATTGGGTGTTTTATGCTTTTCAGGTACGAGGCAATTTATTGATGAAAGGGCGGCGCCGGAAGCCACCCAAGGGGTGGGGATGGCCTTGGGGCGCAGGCCAGCCCTGGGCCACGCCGTGGGCCCGTCCCTGGCCCTGGTAGGTCCCCTGATCCTCTCCTTCGGGTAGTGTCTTGGTTCCTTCGCAAAAATAAATCCCGTAAATTTTCAGATCTTTTGGAGAATATTTCCTGACTAGGATTTCTGAAACAAAAAGACAGCAGAAAACAGGAACATGCGCTAGGCATCTTGTTAATAGGTGAGTTCCATAAAATGTACCCAAAATGATATAAAACATTATAAAAACATGTGGTACTGATACATAAACAAGCATGGAATATCACAAAATAATAGATACGTTTGAGACATATCAGCATCCCCAAGCTTAATTTCTGCTCGTCCTCGAGTAGGTAAATGATAATAAAATAATTTTTGAAGTGACATGCTACCAATACAACCTTGATCAAATAATAATGTAAAGCACATGAACTGAATAAAGTGATCCAATACATTGGTCTATATTTGATATAAAGTAGACAATTATTAACCATGTACATCATCTAAGCAAAAACTTTCCATGAATAATAGTTTGGAGACTTAAAACTATAAAACTTGACATAACTGTTAGCTCACAAAGCAACATTATTTTGTCAAAAGTGTTTGACCAACACAAAGGAAGATTTAAGTTTCAGCAAAGCTTCAACTTTCAACATATTTATCTCATGATAAGGTCAATACAAAGTTTTCACGGTTAGACATAAGGATAACATGTAGTAAACTTGCACCACAATTAATACTATGCATTTGCTTGAGAGATAAAGATTAGAATAGGAAGACTGTCTCAACATAAAAGTAAATGAAAGGCCCTTCGCAGAGGGAAGCAGAGATTAGTTGTGTGCTAGAGCTTTTTAGTTTTTGAAAACATATAGAGGCATAAAACTAAATTTTGAGACGTGCATACTATTATCAACGAATGGTAGTGAACAATGCATTACTACATTTGTTAAGCAGACTTTTTTAAGAGCGGCTCCCATGAGTAACGTTATTTCTGCAGCAAGTAGGTCATTCCTCTTATCTCCTTTGTTTACACATGCAGATGTTGTACTGAATTCTCAGGAACAAAATGTGAGGAGAGTTTGGTGAAAGTTGTAATTTATCTTGTATGGGGCTGGGCACCCCGTTGTCAGCTCTTTTTGCAAAATTAATTGATGAGTAGATGAAGCATACAAGTCCTTGGTAAAAGTCTGCCCAACAAATGCAATAAAGACCACCCACTACTTCCTCATGAGCTATCAACAATGACACAAAAAGGAGTAGTGCAATTTTGAAAATTTAAAGGTAGCACGCTGGACTTCGTTCACGCCATCTTCTCCGCGGTCTTGTCAAGCTCGCTGTGCCGACTAGTGGGCCAGTCGTATGTCGGGTGAGTCGCGCCAAGTGTACACCAGATGTCCCCCACTCTACCCGGGGTAGCAGGGCATGCTTGACCCGGAAAGAACCACCCCCCCCCTCCCCTTCTAAAGGGCTCACGGCGCCACGGGTACCTGCAATCAGGATAAAGTTTCCCGGTCCGTCTTGCCGGACGAGCGTACCTTGGTCATGTAGATCATGATGGAGCTCACGATGGCCAACACGACCAATGATCGTGATACCCCCGGTGGGCGGGGTGTCAACACTAATGGTGGACTTTAATCTTCAATTTGATTCCATTAAGCTTATTACATAATATGTGGCTCATCCTAACTCGTTCTGGTTCCACTTTTTGCGTGTGAATACATGCCCTTGTTTTTACGCAAAGTTTGCGTGGCTAGAAAAAAGAACTTGCGGCATTCTTATTCTACGGACAATGGAATACTCCATCGGCTGCACACCTTGACGCGTTTGACTGGGGCGTTATGCTTTTTGGCATGACGCCCCAGGTACGGGTGCCATGAAAGAAGGGACACGTGAATTATTTTCTACCTGATTTATTTTATGTTTAAATTTCAAATTTGGGTCAGTTTGTGTTTTTTCACACGTGGTTGCAAAATAAATTTTGTGCAACTCTGCGGTAAATATGGAGCTATCTCGTTGATAGGCCTGAGTAAACTGCTTTTATTCACAAGAATTGCTAACTAAATCCTTACCTACTTAAGAGCAACTCTAACAGCTGCCCTATATTAGGAGGGTTGTTTTTGTGTATAGGGCACCTGTTTTAGCGTTTTAGGGCACGAAAACTTTTTCTGCTTTACCAGCTGCCCAATAATAGGGCACCTCTTCTCTAACAGCTGCCCTATTTTAGGGCAGCGTGGCCGTGCCCCTACATTCAACTTTTGACCCATTTGAACATAGATATCAAACAAATAATATAATAAATGATCTAAAATAAATTCAAACAAATAAAACTTAATTATTACAACATAATACAAATAGTTTATCAAATGGTTTATCAAATGGTAAATCAAACAACACATAAATGTTTATCAAATTGTTCATCTTGCATACAACACCACCGAATCAAGTACATGGCCTTGATCTTTGCCTTCCATTCCATGCCCACCACTCCTCAATAAGATCCTTTTGAAGATCTTCATGCACATCGGAGTCTCGAATGTTGTGGTAGGACTCAACAAAGCGGGCAACTCGATCTCCACCTCGCCTTGGCCGAACCGGCCGGCCCATCAACTCATATGTGTCATAGACAACATTTTGGCCACGCTCGTTCTCTATGATCATGTTATGCATGATCACACATGCATGCATTATGTACCAAAGGATCTTTTGATCCCAAAACCTAGCCGGTCCTCCCACAATTGCAAATTGGGCTTGCAAAATCCCAAATGCTCTCTCCACATCTTTCCTAGCCGCCGCTTGAGCATTATGAAAATCAAGTTCCTTCTTACCTTCGGGGGCTTGCACCGGCTTCACAAATGTCGCCCACTTGGGATAAATCCCATCAGCAAGGTAATAGCCCATCTTGTATGTCTTGCCATTGGCTTGGAATTCCACCGGTGGTGGCTCCCCATTGGCTAACTTGGCAAATAGAGGAGACCGTTGGAGAACATTGATATTGTTGCAAGAACCAGGCATGCCAAAGAATGCATGCCATATCCAACTCTCTTGGTCGGCCACGGCCTCAAGAATAATGGTGGAATCCTTCTTGTGCCCTCTGAACTGTCCATGCCACACTGCAGGACAGTTCTTCCACCTCCAGTGCATGCAATCAATGGAACCGAGCATACCTAGAAAGCCACGGGCCTTGTTCATCTCCAGTAGCTGAGCCATGTCTTGAGCATTGGGTGCTCTCAAGTACTCAGGCCCGAACACCTCAGCCATCGCCACCGCAAACCGCTTCACACACTTGATGCTCTGACTCTCACTCATTGCCAAGTGATCGTCGACCATATCTGCAGGAATGCCGTAAGCCAACTGCTGCAATGCACTAGTCACCTTTTGATAGGTGCTATGCCCTTGATCTCCGGTACAATTTCTCCTTTGCTTTAAGAAGTTGTCGTGCAGCTTGACACTCTCGGCGATATGTTTGAACAAATCAATGCTCATGCGAAACTGGCGTCGAAAGTGCCTCTCGGGAAACACCGGCTTATCAACAAATTAGTTGGGCATGAGCTTGGCATGGGCGTCTTCCCGGTGCCTCCGAATGTATTCTCGACCAATTTGAGAACCTCCATGCTTGGGCCTCTTGTTCATATTGCTATGAACCATCAATAGCATAGCAATGTCCTCCTCCTCTTGAGTATCAAACTCCTCATCCGATGTGGTGTAGTCAAACAAAACCATCTACAAATAGACAAGACTAAATTACAATCTACTTCTACTTCATTGTTGCACAAAATAATTTGCAAATAAAAACAAAAACAAAAAGCTCACCTTCGGTGCCGAGCCGGTGCGGCAGGAGGTGGTCGGCGACGGCGGGGAAGCGGCAGGGCGGCGGCGGGGAAGCGGCAGGGAGGCTATGAGGCTCCGGATCCGTCAATCCCGACCCTCGGCGGTGCCGGAGATGGCCGAATCGAGGCCAGGCGGCGGCGGAGCTTCGATGGCTATTCACGGCGGCGGCAGCGCGTCCGACGCCATCCCGGACGATTTGGCGGCGGGAGGAAGGTTGCGGAGGGGCGGCGGAGCATTACCGCGGTGGAGGGCGGCCGGCGAATCGAGCTCGGCGGCGGCGAAATCGCGGCGGGGCGGGCGCGGCGCGGGGGCGGGAACGGGTTTCAGCGTGGTGGTTCGGTCGCGCGCGTGGAAATGGAATGGAAAGGGCATGGGGTGCGTGCGGCCCTCTCTGCCTCATATTTGGGGCAGAGAGGATGAAAATTTGGGGCAGCCCCATTTTAGGGCACGTGATAGGACAGCTGTTGGAGACGTGTTTTTACCCTCTCGTGCCCTAAAAAACGGTTTATTGGGCATCAAGCCTAATATAGGGCTGCTGTTATAGTTGCTCTAAGGGCCTCTTTGGTTAGTAAGATTTGAAAAAGATAGGAA
Organism: Poa pratensis; assembly: GCA_947311845.1. Classification (NCBI taxonomy): domain Eukaryota; kingdom Viridiplantae; phylum Streptophyta; class Magnoliopsida; order Poales; family Poaceae; genus Poa; species Poa pratensis. Next base: position 22,219,208 of record CAMZMU010000110.1, read on the forward strand.
TAGGAATTTGCATTCACGCCTTTTGGAAAGAGTCGCTAAATTAAATTCTCTTTTAGGGGATTTCATAGGAATAGAATGTCCAGCCACTTGGAATCCTATAGGAATTGAAAATGTAGACATTAGTAGCAGGTGTTGTTTGGTTTCACCGCACGAAAAATGCAGAAATTTGTATAGGGATAGAGCACATGGGAAATACCAGGATGAACCTGGGTACATTTGCTCCTGCCATACTTGTCACAGACACATAGCAATCCAAGAGGTCTCGCCTCTTGCTAGAAATCTTATACGAATGTAGTGTAGGAAAGCAATCCATAGCAAATTTGAAGGATTCATTCCTTTGAACCAAACAAAACAGTGTAGGGAAAATTCCTATAAATGGAAATCCTATACAATTCCTTCGAAAATCCTTTGAACCTAAGAGGCCCTCAATAGGTTGAATGGAGCTGTGGCGTCCTAGCTTGGGCTGTGGCACCGGCACCGCCTCTAGTAAAATGCACAGCCGTCCAACCATTGGACTATGTCGTACAATCATCACACAACAAAATGTCGCAAAGGAGAGACACCGGAAGTTGTTTACTCAGACCCAACCGGCCGGGGGACTACTCACATCGTTTTTTTTCTTGAGAAAACTCAAAAGCTTTGCGTTTCATTGCATTGCTAGAGAGAGTTGAATATAAGGCTAGAGAGATCACACTCCAGTAGAAGCCAACACTCTACAGCCAAGCCAGAGGGAGGACTGATCGTAGCCACCAGTCCGCAAATCTGTTCCCATCGATCCGGACGCTGACGGTAGAGCGAATCCAGGAGAGGACCTCGTGCCAAGTAATCCACGAGTATGGGCAGCCGACCATGATGTGATCCATCGTCTCTATGGTCTGGTCGCACAAGGGGCAGCTCGGCCGGTGTTGTAGCCCTCTCCGAGCCGGTCTATACGCATAGCAGCATCGTTTTCGAAATATGCAAGGATAGTACTCCCTCCGTTCCACAATATATGATGTTTTAGCATGTGTGCATGTTCACATATATGTAGATGTATGTAGACATGTTTTAGTGTGCATGTTCACTCGTTGTAGCATGCATTTAGACAATATATATGAGAGCTAAAACGTCTTATATTATGGAAGGAGGGAGTAGTTAATAAATTAAGGGTTAGTTAAAAAAAACATGAACAAGCATTGCTCTCTCCATATAGGCATAACCATTTCACAGTTCTACCAAGACATCGACACTAAAAGAAAAAGAAGATGTCTCCCGAGTCACAACTCCGGTGGGTTTATATCTAAAAAACAACTCCGGTGGGTGAAGACTCAAGACGAGAGAAGAAGAGTGTACTCCCTTTGATCCGTTAAAATTGTTGCTGGAAATGAATTTAGCTAGTACAACTTCTTCTTCTTTTTTTCTTTTTTTAAAGCTAGTACAACTTCTTAGCTATACTTGCGTCAATTATTTGGGATTAGAGGGAGTATAAAACACGAGAGGTGACGCCCCCTATCTATTTCTGGAACGCCCCCTCTCTATTTCTGGAACCCTCTCGTGCTACAGTGGACAGAGGCGACGGGGAGGCGACTCCGCGCCGCCCAGCTCCCGCCGGCGCATCTGGAGATTTCCCGTCCTCCGACGGCCGCTCCGGCGGCGGGAGAGCGGAGACTCTCCAGATCTGCGTTCCGGTGCGTAGCTCGGGGCCTGCGAGCGGCGGAGCCATGGTGGGAAGGGCGATGCCGGCGTGATCTGATGCTCTGCGGCTTCCCTCCACGGCGGCGTCTTTGACGGTGCTGGCGGGCTGCAGGGCGTCCCCGCTGCACGGTGCTCTTCTCCGGCGCCGGTGGTGGCTTTTGGGGGTGCAGGAGATCGGGATGTCAGATCTACAGAGTCGTCTTCTCCGTCGAGCTTTGGCGTCTCCGGCGTCGAGCAGTGGCGCAGATCCAAGGCGATGGCGTGCTCTGGTGGTCTTCCAGCTTCGTCGCCTCCGCCAAGACCCAGGCGGTTGACTGAAGACGGCGACCTCGTCGGCGGCTTCCTGGCCGCGGTTCGCTGCGTGCGCCGGCTCGGGTGGAGTGCGGTGGCAGCGCGCGGTCGGCGGTCACCGTGGTGAGGCGGCGTCGGTGGAGCTGGACCTTCAAGAACTAGGTTAGATTTCCTTGTTTTTGAGGTTGTACTGCTGGTTCGGTTTCGTTTGTGATCTGTATTCCCTTGTACTCAAAAAAAAAAAAAAAACACGAGAGGTCACGTGCCAGCTGCCATGGCATGGACTGCCGAGCGGCGGCCGCGATGCCCGCCGCGGCGGTCGCACGCACCACCTGCACCCTAACATGTCAACTCCCCAAACCTCTCATTAGCACCCCGGTTATCTTAAACTAATACCCTAAAATCCCCTCAGAACACATGACACTGGCTGTGGCAGTCTGTAACCTCTGTTTCTGGGTCGCTTCCTAGCCAAGTCAAACCCAAGCTACTCAATACAATATGGCGCCCCTAATCCTATGAAGCCGACAAACAAAAACAATTTCTACGAATTCCATGGGCTGATTATTAGTAGAACGGAATCCAAGTGATCCAATCTGGTCCAGGTATTCTTCTTCTAGATCTGACACATTCTGGTCAGAGATCCATGCACTGTACTGTAGGACTACTAGAGCTGAGCAGAGGAGGTAGCTCCGTCCTGGTGAACTGACCAGAGGAGGTAGCTCCGTTCTTGGTTGGACACTTATCACTGTGACGACCAGGGGGGCTGAAGAAATTTCTATGTTCAGGTCAGTAACCAAATCCTCTTGTCACTAGCATACGAGTAGATCGCCATTCGCACTGGGGAATTTTTACTTGGCTGCACCGTTGTGATTAGTATCAGCTTCCGGTCTTGCAGCAATGGCGGTGACCACTCTTCAGTTCGTCGGCGCCTTCTTGCTTCCACTGTTCGCCGTGGCTTCGTCGTTTGATCCGTTCAGCCGGAATGGGCAAGGCATGAACCCGATGGGCAGCGGCGGGCAGCAGGGACCGTTCATCTCGCACGAGTACGTCCGCTTCGCCGACGTCAAGCGGCAGTGCCGCTCCGTGCTCTCCTCCGCCTCCGACCTCAACTTCGACGCCAACCGCGCCACCGCCCTCATGCCGGAGCTGTCATTCGTCAAGGGCGACTGGCAGCAGGACGTCGACGACGGCGCCCCGCTGATGCCGTTCGACGGCACCGACGTGCCGGTCGACGGCGCAGCCGCGTCCGACCCACTGCGGCTCGCCACGTTCACGCTCACGCACGTCGACGTGGTGCTCCGCGGGAAGACGGCGCTCAACGTCAGCGGCGTCCTCGGCGTCGCCGTCTCCCGCAACGGCACCGGCCCGGAGATGGGGCCGCGCTACGTGTCGCCAGAGTTCAACATTTGGCCCGGGAGCACCGAGATGAAGATACTCTTCGAGGGCGTGTACACCGAGAACGCCGACGGCGAGAGCGTGCTGTGCTTGGTCGGCGAGGCCGTGCTCCCGCGGCGCGGCGCCGACGCCGCCAACCCGTGGGACTGGGCCAAGAACTCCGACCGCAGCAACTTCCAGCCGCCCATCACCAACGACAAGAACATCCTGCTCGTCATCCGCTACCCCACCACGCTGACGCTCACCACGCGCTCTGTCCGCGGCGAGCTCACGAGCTCCAACGGCAAGTCGGACGCCGCCTACTTCGGCGCCGTCGCTGCTTTCGCAGCTGGGCGCCTACTCCAACTACAAGTTCGGGTTGGAGGAGCTCGTAAGCACGGCGTGCAGCACGCACCCGTACAGCGACGACGTACTCGGCGACGGAAGCGATCTGTACACGGGCGGCTCGCTGTGCGGCATCCTTGACCTGTTCACGTCGGAGGACGTGTTCGGCGTCGTGCCCAATTGGAAGTGCAACTCCACGGACGCGCTCTGCCGGCGTCTCGGTCCGTTCGAGACCGACAAGTCGGTCGACGCCACGGACGGCGGCTTCAAGCACGTCGGCATCGTGATGCAGGACATCCGGTGCGACCCGAGCGCCGGTGCCGGCGAAAAGACGGCGAAGGTGTCCGCTGTGTTTCGGGTAGTGCCGCCGTCGGAACACCTGTACACAGCGTCGCAGAGGAGCGGGCTCAGCGGCATGACGCTGGCCGCCGAGGGCGTGTGGCGCGCGTCCTCCGGGCAGCTCTGCATGGTGGGCTGCCTTGGCGCCGGCAAGAAGGCGTGCCACTCGCGCGTGTGCCTGTACGTGCGCACTGGCTTCTCGGCCACACGACGCAGCGTCGCGGTGGGCCAGATCACCAGCATCGGAGGCGTCGCCCATTCACCGTTGACCTTCAAACGGGCGGTGCACCCGTCGGAGCTGTGGAACCGGTTCGGTGTCTCGGGCGGCGCGCCGTTGACCATGGTGTACAACTACACGAAGGTCAAGCAGGCCGGCGAGTTCCTCACGCGCAGCGAGCCGTTCAACTTCGGCACCGCCATTGCCAAGTCTCTGCTGAGCTATCCGAGTAAAGCCGGTGGCGACCTGTCCAGCCTCGCCGACGAGCTCACCCTCCACGTGCCGGCCGTGCCCGACCCGTTCCCTCGCGAACGTTTCGAGCGGCCGTTCATTCAGCTGGAGGTGCTCTCGGTCGGCCCACTCGTTGGCCGGAACGTGCCGGCGATTCCAGGGGTTCCAGTCGCAGACGACGGACGTGGCCAAGGACGCCCATCGTCGGAAGCACAAAATGAGACGGCGGCGACGAAGACGTCTGTCCTGAACGTGTCAGCTGAGCTCACGCTGTCCGGGGATCCCTATGTGAACGTGTCGACCCTGTCCTTGGAAGGCGTGTACAACCCGGTGGACGGCCGGATGTACCTGATCGGGTGCCGGAGCATCGATGCGCCGTGGCGAGCCTACGCGGCGATGGGAGCGCTGGAGGACGGCATTGACTGCTCGATCGAGGTGAGGGTGGACTACCCGCCGACGACGGCGCAGTGGCTGATCAACCCCACGGCCAAGGTGCACATCGCCAGCACGCGCGACGCCGCCGACGCGCTGTTCTTCGACGCGGTGTCGCTCCAGACGCTGCCGATCATGTACCGGCAGCAGCGGCAGGACATCCTGTCCCGGCGCAGCGTGGAGGGGATCCTCCGCGTGGCGACGCTGGCGGCGGCCATCGGCGCCGAGTTCAGTCAGCTGATGTACATTAAGGCGAACACGGACGTGATGCCGTACGTGTCCCTGGTGATGCTTGGCGTGCAGGCGCTCGGGTACAGCATGCCGCTCATCACCGGCGCCGAGGCGCTGTTCGCCCGGATCGCCGCAGCGGGCGTCAACGCGCCGCCGTCGTACGTGGTTGACAAGAGCCAGCTGTACTGGACTATCGACTGCATCGTGAAGATCCTCGTCCTCGCGGCGTTCCTGCTCACGCTCCGGCTGGCGCAGAAGGTCGTGCGGTCGCGGATCCGGATGTTGACGCGCTCGCCGCTGGAACCCGGCCGCGTCCCCAGCGACCGGAAGGTGTTCCTCTACAGCTTCGGCCCGCACCTGCTGGGGTTCATGGTGATCCTGGCGGCGCGGTACGTGAGCGCGCTGGGACGGCCGCTGCAGCAGGAGGACTCGTACATGGACTCGACCGGCAGATCGCACGCGCTCCGGCAGTGGGCGGTGACGCTGGAGGAGTACGTCGGGCTTTCCCAGGACTTCTTCCTCCTGCCGCAGGTGGTGGGGAACGTGCTGTGGAGGATCAACTGCAGGCCGCTGAAGAAGAGCTACTACGTGAGCTTGACGGTGGTGCGCCTGCTGCCGCACCTCTACGACTACGTCAGGGCGGCGCCGGCCATCAACCCCTACTTCGCGGAGGAGTACGAGTTCGTCAACACCAGCCTCGACTTCTACTCGTCGTTCGGCGACGTGGCGATCCCGCTGCTGGCGGTGGCGCTCGCCGCCGCGGTGTACGTGCAGCAACGGTGGAACTACAAGATCATCAGCAGGACCGTCAAGACGCAGCAAAAGAAGCTGCAGCACCTCGGCTCCAGGGTATACGAGAGGCTGCCATCCATGTCGTCAGGGAACTTCGAGGCCGAGCTCGTCGCCGGCGTCAACGAGGCAGCGGTCGGGCCACGCCGGGACGCCAGCCTCACCTAATCGATCGTCCCCGCTAGTTCTTTTATTTTGCTCCGATCCCGTAGGTAATTTACACGTGTTCCTTCTTCTTGCTGTCAACCAAATGTAGTCCCAAAAGTTCAATAAAGTTTTTTTTTTAGAAACTAGTGGGGCAAAAGATTTGCCCCATTTTGATTAATTAAGAGAGAATGTCAAACGGGAGTAGTCCAATAGTACAACAACAACAATAACAACAACAACAACACAACGGCCACTACTCTCCTGGTATTAATTCACCCAAGCGCTTCGCTCCCGTGAGGACCCAAAGGTTGGCTTCAAACTTGATCTTGGCGAAGATGGTGGGCGGCAACGCGTGCTTGTTGCGGAAGACACGAGCGTTGCGCTCGTTCCATATCTCCCAAGAGACAAGAAGCGTGATGGAAGCCATAGCTTTTCAATAAAGTTTCATACATATTTGAGCTTTATTTCGTTCAGTGTTCTGCGATTCTGCTCATCTCATTCTCAATGCGCACGTGCGTGTTCATCTGATGTGCGCTGACGTGGCACACAGTTATGTTCAACCTGAACACACTTCAGTTTCGCTTCCATTTTCCATGCTTCTGAACAGATTCCAACGGCAAGAACTCTGTATCAGCGGATCATGATTTCAATAGATTATTGAAGAAAGTACACTTTTGTCTTGGACATCTTGGGAGAGTTTACTTTTTATTCTAAAACTTAACGTTTGGTACAAATAAATTTGGAACTTTTGAAAACGTTCACAATACCTGTGAAAAACGTTGACGTGAATTAAAATACTGCGTCACAATTATCACCTAAATTCAGACTCTACCACTAATTTTCACTGAATTGGCAAAAAGTTACTAACTCTCACCACTTCATTACTTCTACATCACCCGACCTATTTTACCCCGTTTGCAGTTAGGTCTGCTACATTTACCGTTTGTTTGAATCATTTTATGACATGGAAACCCACCATTTATCCAGATGAAACAACTGATTTAACAATTTTTTCTTACATGCGAATCCCACCACTCGCTAGTAGGAAAATGTTTATAAGTAATCACTTAGTCGTAGCGCGGCAAGCCAGGACCGCGCTAGCGCTAATTTAGTGGTAGCGTTGGACGCCCATCAGCCGCTACCAGTAAGGCCTATTAATGGTAGCACACCCCCCACACACCCCCCCCCCCCCCCAGACAAAAGCTAGTGGTAGTGCGGGTTGTCATCCACGCGCATAAGGCGTTAGTGGTAGCGCGTGCCCGACAGTGCGCGCTACAACAAATATTCATCGCGGCCCCAAATGGTAGCGCGGGGTCACCCAGCGCGCTACCACTATGGAGCCCTTAGGTCAAATAGCCTTACCCAGCCAAATCTCACTTTCCTCCATCCCCTTTCCTTCCTCGCGCCTGCCCGCCGCCACCCGTATGCCCCGACGCTGCTCCGCCGACGCTTGGACCGCCGGCTTCGTCCACCCACGCCGCCCTCTCCGTCCACCCATGCCGTCCCCGCCCGCTCCGCCGCCACCCTCTTCCTCAAATTGCCGTCCTCGCCGCCCCCGCAACCCTAGCTGGCCCACCGGCGTCGCGCGCCTCGCCGCCGACCAGAAGAAGCAGGAGATCCTCCGGCCGAACGCTCGCGCAGCCGGTACGGCCTATATGCTATGTCATGTCCTATTTGATATGACCAATATTGCTAATGCAAGTAGCTAGTGGTATTTTTAAAATAATAAGTGCATGAAAATAAAATGTAAGTAGATGTGTGATGGTTAGTTAATTAGAAATTCTATGTTGAGTTTAGACTATTTAATGTTTAGAGTAATCTCTATATTGATGTTTGGACTAATCGTACTCTATGTTAATATGTAGCAAATATTTTACATGTGTGAGGATTGTGGCTACCCGAGTGTATGAGTAAGAAGTTTGGCGTAGTTCTCCCAGAGGAGGTTCATACTAGAATGGTATGTTTAAATTCAACATATCGTGTCGAATTTGTTAATTTCTTTACATCATGTGTGCTTGTTCCATGTGCTAATGATTAGACTTTTGTACATTATCAGTTTGAGTTGGTCTAAAGTACCTGCTGATATGTATAACAACATTGGTTATACATTTCTCTTGATACTTTAGTTCCGACACTTGGAAGTTAATGATGTGCACTGTTCATGTATATATTGGGCACGTTTTATGCATTTTCCTTCTTAAATGTTCTATTATCTCGAATGGTATGTTTAAATTCAACATATCCTATCAAATTTGTTAATTTCTGATCGTGTGTGCTTGTTCTATGTGCCAATCATTATACTCTTGTGCATTATCAGTTCGAGTGTTGGTCTAAAGGACCTACTGATATGCATACCAACATTGATTATACATTTCTCTTGTTGGTCCTTTACTTCTGACAATTGGAAGTTAATGATGTGCACTGTTCATATATATGAGCCACCTTTTAATGCATGTTCCTTGTTAAATTCTCTATTGTCTCGTTGATTAAAGTGTTGCACTATCTAGTCTCATAATAACAATAATGTCTGGTTGTTTTTCTCAGATCATCCTATGTAGGGCTAGACGTGACTTTTTGGAGCATGTGGGCATTGTCTTTACTGACCACACAGGACATTTGAGGTCAACCTAGTCCAGATGACAGTTCCCACCCGAAACCTCAGGGTTTTATGCACCAACGAGTATGGCCGGACATATTTCAGTGATGCTCGTTGGACAGAGCTTGTAAATTTCAAGGGCATGCTACCTGCTGAGAGGTGCACGTTCTTTCTCGGCCATGGCAACGTCGAGACCTACTTCATGCATTGGCATCGCGACAACTCTGACAGTTCCGAGTCTGAGGATCATGACCCTAGAGGTGATCATGACTTCATGCCCGAGGAGTAGCTAGCTAGTTAGGAATAAGTTAGGTGAACAATTAACGACTAGATATATATGTGATATATATTTTAATAAGAACTTTGTTGAGTGGCACTCGTATATAAACGAGAGTCATGTGCTATCTATGTAGTTCGAGACTTGTAAAAATTTGGTCACTCCTATCACTATTTCAGTTCTAATATTAAGTATTTTTAATACTATTCTGGTCACTTCTAGTTTCCGCATAAATACATGTACAAATATTGTATAACTACTGGCTAAATACGCAGATGCAAAAAAAATATGCAAAAACAATACTAGTAGCATGTCAGTCAGCATGTTGCAAGTAGCTTGATTAGTGGTAACACGTTGGCAGACACACGCTACAGATAAGTTAGTGGTAGCGCGGAATGCAAACGCGCTACCACTAAAGGATTTAGTGGTAGCGTGTGTTGGCACCCGCGCTACCACTACATTTTAGCTGTAGCGTGATACTACTAGTCGATTATTCCGCGCGGTACTATTAGCGTTTTCTGTACTAGTGACTTTGCCCCATTAGTAGCAACGAAAAATGGTCAGTCAAATGTATCCGAGAGCCCGGTCATGTCGCATACCCGCACTCTGGGCATGCCGATCGCGTTCTGGCTTCCCACCAATGTAAATTGGACCTAACGCATTCACCACGACATGTTTGCTTGTATATGTTATCTCCACAGTTAGACAACAAATTTATAAACGTTTTATGGCCAAAGTTGACATGAAAGATTAATACAGGGTGGGTGTTTGTTAAAATGAAACAGATGGATATTAATCAAATACTAAATGAAACTAGATGGTACAACATTAGAATCTTGCCCCGCCCGCCCTTTGTCTAAAGGTGTGATCGTTGCCGCGCAAATGAGGCGGATCACTGTTGACATCAAATACTCATAAAAAAACTAATTTTAGCACCTTCATCTCTCAGACTTAAGATAAAAAAAATAGAGCATGGTGACATGGCAGGCTAATAACTTGCCACTTTTTGCATGTACAATTCATGTTTGTAATGTCTACCGGATACCTACTCTCAGTTTCATCTTGCTTGTTGCGTCATTAGGGTATTAAAACTTCTAATTATCCTCATCTTTATTCTCCTCATTACTCTGGCATATTGATTAAGTAATAAATCCATCTTTTGTGTATTCCCCTCATTACCTAATTTTTGAATTGAAACTATCTACTAAATTGTTATAAACTCAATATATACTTCTTAACTCACCAAATTTGTTTCTAGACCATATTTGGTGTGATGTTCTTCAAGGTAGTCTTTCACCTTTGGTTGTGTATATAGTTTATGCATGTAAGTAGCATGTCTGTTTGGTGTGTATGAGTGTGATGATGGCCATAAATTATCTTCCAAGTTTTTTCTTTGAACTTCTTCGTAAAGTTAATAGAGAGGTGTATCATGCATTCTCTATCCCTCAACCCTAGGAAAGACGGCACCGACAACATTCTCTAATCCCTTGCATGCATCAGTGTGTATCACTAAGTTTTGTGGGTGGCCTATTACTCCATACAGCCTTTGCATGAACCATGTCTAGTTTTTATTAGATTCATTCTCAAAAATAACATAAGCTATAAGAAATGGCCATATATGGGCATTTAAAACACTTTTAAAGTGGAGTATATTGCCAAGTATAGTATGTAGCCCTACAAAAACCCCTTCCAGCTAACCTTCAGACAGACAAAACATCTGGCATCTTATATTTCTCCCATCGTGATACTTTTGCCTGTTCTTTCAGAAACTCATGATCTATGTCAATACTCACATGTGGTGTCTTCTCCACCTTTGTTTTGATATTGTCCAACATGTGAAAACTGTCATTCACTTGCCTTGAATGAGATTCAAAGCCATCTCCTTTCCATCAATCAAACACTCTATAGTAAATAATTACCACAATGTGAACCAGGTCTAATTTTCTCACTTAAGACAATATTAAAATAGTTGTGTTTCTAGATGTTCACCTTCGTTTGCATTTTAATATAAAAAATAAATTACTTCACATTTAAAAAGATAAAATATGAACACATTTTAACAAAAATTTAAAATCTGAAATGAAGAGAGACACCTCTCATTGAGGAACTTTAGTTTCCCTGCAATGACCCCTAAGTATTTTTTTGTCATTTCTTCAGTGATATACTCAAACCAAAATTTTATTGCAAAAATAGCACTGCATATATGCAGTCGTTTACTCTCAAAAGTAGTCCCCTCATCAATTTTAGGTTTGTCCATATCAAAGTGTATGATTTTCATGTACTTATCTTTATCATCATTTTGCAACTCATTTCCTCATATTCAGCCTTCTCATCCGAATCAGTCCCTAAGTTGGTCTCAAAGTTGAGATCAACCAAATATTTCCTTCTCACAATCCTATCAATATCAGTATCTGCATTTGAATATTATTTCTGGTCAACATCATCATCTGCTAAAGCAAAATCATTCTCTTCCCCCAATTCTATGTCTTCCTTCTCGCTTATATCTACATCATACTCAAGAAGAAGACGCTCAGTTATGCGCACTTTAGTTTTTTCCGTACATGATGGTCCGAAATCATTAACGATAATCTCATTTCCAGACTCTTTGTTAACAATATGGACCGACATCAACATAGACCTACTAGACAAGTGTTTACCTCACATTAGGGCCAAAAATCGCATTAGTATTAACGTTCAAGAAATTGTCCAAATAGATGTCATAATATGTAGTCATAATATGTAGCCAAATTGTAGTCTTTCAAGTTCTGACGTGTCTACTGTTAGTCAATAGTTAAAACTGGCGCTAACTGTAGTTCAACTATCAGGCAAAGTTTTAGTTCGACAACCATGTTAAATCTTTAGTACAAATATGGATGCAGTAGACCGTCCTATGGTTAGCTGGACATATCCTCACAATTATTAACAGATTCGAATTGCTAAATAAATTGAAGAAAGAGATTTCAGTTTTTACCCATCAAAACATTGCTGCCTACGTCTCTACCCCTAGATTACCCTTCAACTGTTTTATAGTTGTTGCCCCCGATGAATCAGCACCAAATTAACTAAGAGAATATTACCAAGCTCCCGACCAAATTACTCTCCCCTCCCCCCCCCCCCCCCCC